>CP142457.1:62832500-64077500 GCA_038049695.1 Cinnamomum chago
ATCCATAAAAATACATTTCCATCTATCCTACTCTCATTATTGATTGGAATGCAACCATGTAGGTCCTGGGGCTCTTGTGCACAGGATGTTGTCAGCTTGGAGGTGAAAGTCATCCCGTCAGAAATCCATGTAGCCGGACCTCGAAGTTCATAAGTGGGGCCCGCTTATAAATCCAATCCTGTCAAAAGAAACGTTTCCCCTTGTATTGAGTCCAACAGATCCAATTGATCAAAGTGTAAAACATGTGGTTTCACTCCCATTATTTTCTATTTTAAAAACACCTATTATACATGTAATCAATCTTATACTGAATTGAAAGCTGTTTGGAGTATAATTTGGCCCAGAGTAGATCCAGAGGAAAACTTAATTTTTAACAGTTTTGACCATGTAAACGAGCATCACTGATGAAGTACTACGGCACGCCCATTCTGTGATTTCGAACCTTAGAGGATCCAAACTATTTGCTATGAGCCTCAAAATCATTGACTCTAACTGACTCAAACACCCAACCGCTAGGGGTTGCCAATAACCAAATTTTACTTCAATGAGAGTGCATACTGTTGGATTTATCAAACAATTGATCCCCCATGACAACAACTTTTATTACATACGTCTACATACTGATAAATCCAATGGTGGGGTCACTGTCTACCACAAATTTCAACCCATTAACAATTAATGGGTTAATCAGTCAGCCGGTTGGATTCAAGATCAATGGACCTCGCCAAAAAGTAAAAAAATAAAGGGTAGCATGAAAAAATGGGGGCATGTTTTTGTGCGGGTGCTTTCCAAGGAAAGTAGAAAGTGCCACATTAGTAAAATCCTAGTAAAAGGATTTCCGTAGGTGCGGGAAATCCACGTTTGATGCAAATATATATATATATATATATATATATATTTCTTTGATGAAATGGTGTTTTTCATGTTTGGAACGGCTACAGATTTCTCAGTAACAAATAATATTTTTAGTTTAGTGCAGCAATTAATTAATCTTTTCAAGGTTTAGAAAAACCAATTAATATTTTTTTGCCACTCTCACTTTCTATAGATAGATAAACAAAGGCATGAGTAATTTGAAGCAGTAAATAACACAGGCGTTCAAGCCAATGTTTGTGCAAGCTTGTCATTTTCAGGAACAAGTTATCCAGTTGCGAGAGCAGCTTTATCAATGTGCACACTTCCTTTTCTATCTCCTAAATTCCAGTTACTTACATCAAAAACCTTGGTAAATACAATCGGTGCTAGGGTTTCCTTGTCTTCATTTGCACCCAAAAAAAGATCCCTCAAGTATATTTATTCAAGACCCCCACATCATTTACAAATCAATCATCTCTGGCAAAATCATCTTCCCCTTCCTAAATGCAACCTTTACTGCAATTACTTCCACTACTACCATGGCTGCGGACCTTGGTCCATTGTCCTTGACCCAACTCCTGGAACTGACTCAGCAACACACAAACCCTAGCTCTTGGATGTGGAATTCTCGTGGACCCCCGGACGAGGACGACTCATGGGTGGTGCGAGCTTTTGCAGAAGACACCAGCAACGTTATGGGCTCGACATGGCCGCCTCGCTCCTACACTTGCACCTTCTGCAGGCGTGAATTCCGGTCTGCTCAGGCACTTGGTGGTCACATGAATGTGCACAGGCGCGACCGAGCTAGGCTCCACCAATTGTCACCCGGGTCGGATCCTTTGACTTCATCGGCCTCCCCACCTCCCCTCATGTTCCCTACTCAAGAGCTGGTTGCAAGTGGTGCCCTATGCCTTTTCTATCCCTTCCCAACCTCTAATCCTGTCTTCACGCCCTCTAGGATTACTAGTAGCAGCTTGGATTCTCCTTCCACACTTCTTTCTATCTCCCCCTACTCGGCGAATAGCTTGATTCCACCTTCTTCATCTTCAACTGATTTTCTAGTGGCAAAAGGGACTCATCATGCTACTGTCAGCCGCTCAGCGAAAGTGGAATCCAATAGAACCATGGATTATAACAAGAAGAAGGATGATACCAACAACAGCAGCGGTAATTCTAGTGGCGCATCGGGCTTCGAAGAGTTGGATCTAGAGCTTCGATTGGGACAAAAGCCATAGCCCCATTAAAATTTCAAGCCATGTATGATATTATCTATTTTCTTGCATTTGTATTCAATTTTATCCTTGTCGTTTGAAGAAGTAACTTAAATCAGTATATAACAAACAGCAAGTTCTTACAGGCCTGTCTTAGGTGATGCTTTACTGCAGGCTAGCTCCTTTGCCGGAACTTTGATTGAAGGTTTTCATGGCAAGAATATCATATAGAAGTTTTCTTTTCTTTTCTTTTCTTTTCCTTCCCTTTCTTTTCATGCCATGAGATATTCCGTAATACAGGCTCGGGAAGAACCAATGCAAGCAAGAGGAGAGAAGGGTTGCTTGGAAATGGAATGAAAGAATTGATAACGTTTCAAGTGATGATAATTAGGCAAGAAGATTAAGTTTGGGAGATGAATAGATAGAAAGGCACTACAGCTTGCAGTGCAGTGTCATTTTCTGTTACACGTTTCTTTTCTTTGTAAGCTCTTCTGAATTCTGATTGCACGTTTCCGTGGGGACTATATTCTGATAAGTTTGCACATTTGCGTTCTTCAATAAACTGCAGAAGCCCCCTAATTTCATTTACTGATTTACATGAGAGAGAGAGAGAGAGAGAGAGAGAGAGAGAGAGAGAGAGAGAGAGAGGAGCGTGATTCTTATCCTGGTTTCTTCCAAAAGCCATGATAATAAATTGACAAAAGCATGATAACCAATTAGCAGGAGGAGGTAAGAACCATTATAAGAAGGCAACATTATATGGCAAGATAGCCTCCTCCATTGGAAAAGAAAATAAACCCAATATGGTCGATTCCACCGTATTGTTTTGATCAATCAAATTATGGTTCCTCCCTACTCGGTTTTTGTAAATATGGGTACCCTTACTTGGTTGATTCCACCGTATCTTACGCATCAGCTACTATCTTTTTTCACTGATGCAAGGTAGGTAAATCATATCGGGCTCGGTGTGCTTATGTGGCTTACTGGTCTGTATGACATGGTTCTTTTTTCAATTTTTTCAAGGGGTTTTGATATATTAGTCATTCTTAAATTCGATTTTTTCAATTTCATGACTGAAATTTAGATAATGTCGCAAAAGTAATTTCACTCTTGTCAATAATTTTTATAACTTTTTTGCCCTAGATACCATGTTATCATGGGAACAGTATGTGTCACATAAACATAAAAATCCCATGATATCATGGGTTTGTCCCATGCTGTCATGGTTTTTATTCAGCGTCTTAAGAAAATAACTTTTCCAAATGATAAAACTTGAGATGATGATACAATTACGAGACAGGCCAATATCCTTTCTTTTTTCTTAGAATGTTAAAAACAATATTTATTTACGTGCGAGAAACCATCTGATCAACATTAATGATTATTAACATTTCACTAGTTGTTTGAGAAACTTTTGCTTTAACAGATAAGACAGACCAATATCTTCGACTGTTAAAACACCATATTCATGAGAAAACCATCTGATCAAGGTTAATGATGATTAACATTTCACTTGTTTGAGAACCTTTTGCTTTAATGGATCCCTTTTATATATCATGGACATCATTCTCATGCAATTCTTTATAGTCTTCTATGTGTATGCACAAATCATTAATGCACTTAATGATTGTATCACACTAGAATAGATTTTCTCTACTTTTAACACCCCCGTGTTGTCATTTTTTCCCTATATATGTTGTCAGTTTTCAATCCCTTCATTTTGTTGGCAGTGTTGTTTGAAAATAAAGAAATCGCTTTTAAAAGGTTTCCAATTTTCACTCGTCATCCTCTCCATTCCTCCTAGCTTAGTAAACATGCATATTTTACAAATGATCAATTTGAACTACTGTTCAAATGAAGTGAAATTTGGTCAAGTGGCAATGCACAGGAGGTGCATTACTTACTTTAAGCAAAAATGAAGTTAATTATGAATTTATGATGGCAAGACTGCAAATGGAGAAAAATAGAGAAAAAAGAGGGGAGGGGGGGATCTAAGGGTGCAAATGGTTGACTCGGATCGAGTTGAGCATTGTGAGTAAAATGCATGAATAGGCTCAATCTAGATCCAACGCTTTGTTAATTAGGTTAAAAATGTCAACTTAGCCCAATTCTTTTCTCAAAAGTTAAAAGGAGTCAACCTGAAGCATGAATTACTAGAGTGGGTTTAGAATTGTCAAGAAAGAGTGGACGGATAGGATCTGTTTATCTGGGTCATTCTACTGTCACACATATAAAAAAAGCACAGGGCCCATTGCACGAATGGTATGACCCATACCAGGAGTAGTACAGACCATATATATATGCACATATCCTCCCTGATTCCTCGACTACATGGGTACTGCACTGCACTGCAGTGGCATTAGCTGTGGGGTGTCTTTTCTTTTTTCCTTTCTTTAAGTGGAGAGTTGTCGGAGCGTGTCGTTTCTCTTGGATCGGCGATGGCAGCACATGGAAGCGAGCTCCCGTCTCGACCTGCAACTCAGATACTGTATTACGTTAAAAGCTCCTCCTCCTCAATAAAGAAACAAACCCCTTCCCATTTCCATGCGTTTTGTCCGAATCGTGCCTCACCCTACCTGATGGCAACCACACGACCACCCTCACCACAACACACCCATTTTCGTACAGCTAGCATGGGTCAGGGTCACACCCATGCGAGATAGATATCTATCCATATTCCTCCTATCTTCTATCATTATCAAGCCTAACTGCCAATGTAACATTGCATTTTTACTGGTAGTCATGCCATATCAATGTAAAGTAATAAAATTCGAGAATCAGGATCCTCCGCATCTTTAACCTAGAGAAATCTTGAGTTAGAGGAGTGGAACTTGCCCACCTATTGAAATCGCAACCTTTGAAAATAAAATGCCCTCGAGGTACATGAGGTGTTCTCTATTTTTTACGTTAATTAATCCAAGCTTGTTCCATGTAGGCATTGCAAATAGGAATTAGATTTTTCAATTATTCAGAGGTTCAAACCCATAAAAAAAAAGCGGGTTGGGAACCTGTTTTAGGTTTTTATTCATAAAAAGTCCAAGTCGAGAACCCAATGTAGGTTCCGATTGATAAATGGGTCCGATTTTGGTTCCATATAGGTTTCAACCAATAAACTTGGGACCTAACATTAGCGTTGTCAAAATGTCACACGACTCGTTAACATGCCATTAACCCACACAATATTAACGGGTTCGGATAGTTAACGGTTCAAACCCGTTAACACGTTAAGTTAACGGGTCATGTATGAATTAAACCAATAATCCGTTAACAACTGGCTTAATCCATTATTTTTTTTTTACTCTCTAAGTGTAACTAAAATTAATTTATATTCATAAAAAAGAAATTAAAATTTATTATTTTATAGTGGAGTTATAGGTGGGATCCACTCAAGATCCTCACTTACAGTTTTATGTGGCTTATATATTTTTCTCCCTTTATTTTTGTATAATTTTTTTTTAATTTTCGAAATGACTTAATAACTTAACGGGTTAACGGTTAAGTCGTGTAACCTGATAAATTAACGGATCATGTTTGGGTTGAATTTTTTGATCCGTTAAGTTAACGAGTTGTGTACGGGTTGAGGTGATTTTAACCCGAATTCGTTAACCTATAACCCGAATTCGTTAACACAACACGATTGACAGCCCTACCTCGCATATGAGTCTTAATGTTGCATGCTGAAGTTCAAAATCAATTTTTAGTTGTTATTTTTATATTTAATTGTGGAGGTAATAGACTTTTTTTTTGTACCCCAGCCAAGGGGCCTCGGACCCAAGAGAGAGCCCACATACACACGGGGAGGTAGCCCACTCAAGTGATAAGGATGCCCACAAAAGCGGGAAGAAAGCCACACAAGTGGGAAATGAGCCCGCACAAGCAAGAAGAGGTGACGTACTTAAGGTTCAAATCCAGGACAACCCGATAAGAACTGTCGGTAAGGAGTCATTCTTATGGAGGTAATAGACTTGATGCACTCTTTTTAAGTTGAATGATATTCTTATTTTAAGTAGAAAAATAAAAAATTGAATAGAACTAGAGTCAATTTTGGAACAAGATGTTGGTCCTCTTGTTGGACCCGGTGTTAGGTCCTTCTATCGGAACCAGATCTAGAACCAACCAAATTGATTTGGATTTAGAACAAGTATCCTTATTTAAAAATGGATCTGAAACTGGGTCCAATATATATAGTTCCAACCTTAAATTGTCGCATTTGCATCCCTAGTTCCATATTAGATTGACTGTTTGATTAAAAACATAATAATGGAAATGCACAAAATTGTGTCAATTAATCACGTATTTCATCAATCCAACCGTGAAACAAGATCAGATGGATGTATAATTTGAGGATAATCCATCAAAACAACGTTTATTATTGATGGCCCCCACTATAGATTTCCACTCTCTCTCTCTCTCTTGACTGAGGATTTCTGTAGGTTACAGCCCCACAAGACCCCACTTGTAAAGCCAATAAGCGGATCGATCCATATATATCATCCAAGTTGTGGGCTCAAATATTTTAACGTGCTTGATGATGAGACTGATCAATTGAGATATGTGGAGGACATGGCTGATGGATGAATCATAAGCATATTTTTATGATAGTAAGAAGATAGAACAGAAAGAAAGGTGGGCTTCTATCGCTTTTATCTGACATGCCGCGCATTTCGACCAAAGATTTGATTTTAGAGAGAGAGAATTCTGAAGGATGGGGTCAGAATGTATCAACATTCAATCAAAGAAAGAGAAAGCACACGAATCCCTGTTGTGGTGCTGCAGCATGGAGGAGAGGGTTAAAGTTAAAAAAGCCTGTGGCAGGTAGCGTCGAGGTTTAGTCATCTTCGCCTGCTGCATGGCTCGTGCATCGAGCGTTTACGCTGTAACAATCATTGCTTCTCTCTCTCTCACCTTTATCCTCCCCTCACGTGCACTCCATTCGAATCCGACTCAAATTATTCTTCTCTCATCTCTTGGCGCTCAAAACTTCTAAAACCCAGACCTCAGCCTAACTTGAACAGGTCCGGCCGGCCCGGCCCATATTTAGCTTTCGATCCTGTCCAGCCAGGGCAAGCCAAGGTTTTCTTAACTCAAGCTCCTAAAAAGGTTTTATTCACTCAAGTAGCAGTCCTCTCTCTCTCTCTCTCTCTCTCTCTCTCTCTCTCTCTCTCTCTCTCTCTCTTTTTAATTACCAGCCAAAGTGGTGGACCCTTGTAAGAGATTCAACTGATGCGCATGGGTGTGAAATCCAGCACATGCTGTGTAGAAGATCACCTACACATGAGAAAGAGGACTACATACACATGCAAGATAGAGGAGCCAAGAATCAGCATAGTTTAAAGTTAAGATTTTTGCATAGTTTATGAAGAAGTTCTTCGTAGAGTACTTCATCCATAAGCTATGACATGATGAGGTAGCCCCATTGCGGTAAGATTATGGGCTCATTTGATGAGGGGAATGCCCAGATGAAATTTGGATAGTAAGAATAAAAGAAATGCCAGTCTTGTCTTTTGATTTCTCTCTTTTATATATACTTGAAACTCAACAAATCAACAATAGTAAAATGAGTAGAATAATCTTTTGAACTAAACTCATGAGATTTTGAATTCTCTATTTAGAGATTGATATTTTTGAAATTGTATTGCTAGAATTTCTGAAGAAAGTTTGATGGCATTAGAAATTCTAACATCAAGAATGAAAGTTTAGGGTTCGCGATCTCTAGATTGGTCTACTCAATCAGTCAGGCCAAAAGTGTACAATAATAATAACTATGTAGCGGAAATAAAACTCAACAAGCAAACACCACAAAGACACCAAAATTAGCGTGGAAAATCCTAATCGGGTGAAAAACCACATATCCAAATTGAATCAATAATCAAGCACTATAAATTTCACAATTACAAGAAACTCAGATTTTCTCCCTATATATCTCTTATTTAAATACTGAAGTTATCTTGTGTTGCTTAATGTTTCAACGACTTCACACCGTTTATTGCAACAAATTCAATCATGCGCTTCACTCATCAAATCTTCTATGCAAGAAGATGTTCTTCTACAAATGATGCAGAAGAGACCGACTCTAGAGAACTTGGAAACACAACTTCTTAATAAATCTCTAGAGAATGATTCTCTTAATTAAATTTTTAACTTAAAACTTTGAGATGTGAGGTCTTTGTTTAAAATAGCCCTTGAGTCCTTTAAATTTGCCCAACTTGATTAGGATTAAAACAAGCAATTTGGTCACAATTAAAAAGAGGTTTCTAATTTTCTTGGACTCTGCCGCCTTGTCCGCTCGAGCGGACCTTCCATTTGCTCGAGCGGATGAGGTTCTGTCTTAGCGTGTCTGACTATTATGACTGCATTCGCTCGAGCGAAGCTATGGGCGCTCGATCAGACTCCATGCTGAATGATCCGGAAATTCAGCACTTTTTCTTCCAACTTTCTTCTTCTAATTCTTTCAAACTTTCTTCTTAGAGTCTTCCCAATCTTCTATTTCCAGAGTCCTTTTTTTAAAAATAAAATTTACAAATCAAAAGACCCAAAGTTTTGTCTAACCCATAAATTAGCCAATAAACAAAAACCTAACGATACAGCTCTGAAATGACCTCCGAACTAAATTGACAACTTTAGGTGGCACCATTTTTGACCCATAATCGTTGTATCTTTGGAAATTGAGTAGCAGCTTGACACACATAGAGGGGTGCATATTCTCAGATGAAACAGTGAGGATCCATGTGCACGGTAGGGAAGTGTCACTTCAATTGGCTGTAAGTGTAAATGGCAGGGAAGTTTACAGGGAAGCTGGAGCAGAGAAAAGTTTCAAAGCAGGAGACACATTGAAACACATTGAATGGAAGGTTTTTGCAATTAATGTTTTGTCTCCATGTTTGTTTATGCTACAATTTTAAGTCACCCTAATCATTTACTTTTCCTGCCACTGAAAATAGTGATATTAGCTCTTAACGATCTGACCTCTAGTGTGATCATTTAATTTAATGATTTGCAGTGGCTGGTCTCATCATATTATGATTCTGCATCCTGCAATTACTAATAGCAATGAGTTTCAACTTCTTTTAGCATTTGTAACACTGCATAGTCCATGAAAGAAATTCTATTTAAAAATCTATTTCGCAAATCGGTTACCACTTACCACACTAATTAATGACTTGCTTAAGGTTGTAAATGTAGAATGGTATGTAAGAACCTCTCTCTCTCTCTCTCTCTCTTTGGTTGATAGTTAGTCCACTGTGGTTGCTGTATTCTTTAATGAGTTCTTTCCCTTGGGTTAGTGCAGATGCATTTGTAAAATGATGGCAATTACTTAGATGGGCTTTTGATCGAGTTCATGTTGATGGAATAAGGATCAGATGATGACGACAAGGTTGATACTATGTCCGTTTATTCTGGCTGCTTCTGGGTGTGTCTACCTATCCAACTGGCGCCCACCCCTCCCCCCAAGCTGTTCCCCAGCCAAATATATATAGTTATATTATTTGGTCCGACTCTGGAGACTCCACATGTAAGCTCTCTATCATCAATGATGCACGGAATCTATTGTGATCTCGAGCGGCTTCTTTCATGTGGTCAAATCTAGTTTGAAAAAATCTCATCAGGCCTAAATTCCCTAAACTCATTTGGGGGTTGCCTCACAGGAAAACCTCAACTGAGATCTGGGTGAAATCGATAGGGTCCAATCCACATGTTCTTCACATGCCCCTCATCCTCTTCTATGTGGATCTGGCTCTGCTTGGTGTTGGGAAATCTCTGATTCTTTCTCCTTATGCAATGTGAATCTGGACTGCTAAGTGCTAACTCTAAAGACCAAAGTGAACCCTCCAAGCTATATGGGCTGTGAGGTTTTTTTTAAGTGCTTTATTTTTCATATTGAAAGTTCTGGGGAATACCAAAATGGATTACTAGTTCTAATTTAACCAATCAATGCAGAGGAAATAAATCAATCCGACAATATAGAATTAGTTATCTATCAAGCAATCACCACAAGAAGGCAGACAATATTTAGCGTGGAAACTCTATCCATGGAGAAAAACCACGAACCAGAAATCAAGAGTTCACGAACAGTTATAAGATGTACTTACAAGCTATTTTACCTCAGTCTGTACCTCGACCTAAGAACTGTAATTGTTCTTGCAAAGAATCCACTGACACGACATCCACCATACTCCGTTCTCCTTACTTGATCTCCTCATACTTTGCCAATCAAGATGAACTATCCTCTACAAAAAAGGTAGAAGCAACAATGACCTTCTAAAGCAGCCATTTAGAACAATCTCTCAATGGCTCTAAAGAATAATTTCTCTCTAAGATATCTCTGACTCTGATTAATGAGAGTAGTCACTTTAAAGTTGAGAGCAAGACCATATAAATAGCCCCAAATTCGTGCCTTAGACTTAGAGCACAAATAAGACTCAAATTGGGAAACAGTGTCTCAAAAGAAAACAATTTCATATCAAAATAGGATACTTTCCCGAAATTCTGCGCACTTGTCCGATCAATCGGATGCAGTGTCCGATCGGACAGCCCAAAACTGGGGCATGAAAACAGTCCGATCGATCGGACTGAGGCTCCAATCGAATTTCGCTCAATCTTCTTTTTTTCTATTCTTCGCTCCAGATTTTCCGACGACACAACCATAGTCCATTCTAAATAAAATAAAAAATACAACTCAATGGACCCAGAGTTTTGTCCAATCCACGAATTATCCAACACAAAAATACTAACACATATGGTGCGTCAGAAGCAACCCAATTTTTAACAATGCAGCTGTTTCTCATCTCACCGTCAAAAGGCGTCTTTTTGAACATACTGCTGATTCAGCTTCCTGTCTCCCCAGCTATGTTCAAAAGCTGCCATATTTTCTCCAATTTTAATTTTGGGAGTTAATCTCTAACTCTTTCATATGTATTTTGTTTATATTTTTTATATATTTTTCTTCCTTTTTTTGACTCACTTTGGAGCTTGTTCAGATGCTTCTCAGAAGCTTTTGGCCCCTTCATCCTTTGCATTCTTTTATCCTTTTAATACTCTCATTTGCCTTTAAGCAAAAATAAATAAATAAAATTAGAGCCCAGCTTGCTGGACATATTGGTTCGATATTTCAGTAATTGGCTGGCCAAAGCGTGACATTTAAACGCATGAGCTTGACTTGGCCAGGGACGGGGCCTGCAATTGAACAGGCTTGGCCTGTACAAGTTTCAACTGGCCCGGCCCTGCCCTGCCCGAACCATGTGCCTCTCTGCCCTTCTATTTCATAATTACATGATCCAATGCCTACATTACTATGTTTTCTATCAAGGTGGACTCTAGTATTTCCGTATCTCAATACTCGTAAAGTTTTTTTTTTTTTTTTTTTTAAAGTATTGGAAAATGACAGGTATATTCAAATTTAAGATTTTTCTTTGGATATTATAATAAATATTACCAAAAAAAAAAAAAAAAACCCTTAGTTTTTAAATGATTAGTGATAAATCATTAACTTCAAAATAGTACCAGTAACAGGTACAAAATTAACAATTATCTCTAGCTTTATTACATGTTTTAACATCTATAATATCTTCCATGCATTCTAATATCATAATAAGTTTTCTTTTACATGTTTTAACATCTATAATATCTTCCATGCATTTCAGCTTGGCTCTAATATCATAATAAGTTTTGTAAGCTAACCGTTTCTACAAAAAACCTCGAGGTATTAGTAGAGACAACGCTTTTCCATAATCAGCTGCTCAACTTTTTTTGCATGGCATAGCCAGTGTTGCATATTATTTGAACGGTCTTAAATCAGCACATCGCCCATGTAAAATACGAATCTTGTAAGAATCTCATCATGTCACTATCTTCTTGTAAGGATGTAGGAAGGTCTTGTAGGGAACCTTCCCCTTCACCATACAAGTCAACATCAAATTCTCCCAAGCATGTTGACACCCAGAATTTCCATCACAGATTCCACATCACATCGACATATGCTATGTGAATTGCGATCGCTACAAGATGGTTCTGTGGTTGCCATCCTACCCAGAAGACTTTCATTGGCGTGCAACCTCACTCTTCTTTGACATTTTCACAGAACAGGAGGTAACCACAAGTGTGTAGCTTGAATCATGGGAATCTACAGTCCTTTATTTTTAACAACCAATTAGAGGTATTCAGGGTTGCTAGTAATTGAGTTCCACAAGGAATCAGGTCACACCATTCAACAGCCTATGAACCTGGACAATTTTCCAGTTTCCAGAACAATATTTCCACCTATTAAACCGTATAGATAGTACACATGTACAATATATATTTCTCTGTTACATATACATTGCCTGCATGCTGAGGTTTTTGTTTATACATAGGAAATGTCTCTAAGCAATCTTCCAGTCCAAAGGAGCACTGTACATTCACCATGACCCCCAAAGTTTTTGCCCGTTTACCATGTTAGTAGTACTAGTATATGCATGTGTGCTTTCTCATTCCATTCTAATCATTGTGGCGAGACACTAGGTTTACAACTTAGATGAAGTTCTGCTTTCCACTCTCACCTGCTGGATTCTCTGACGGAGCCTACGCCTATGGTGGTGAATTTTCCAAAGGCCATGTCCCAATACAACACCCGAGTATATGCCATGAGTGATCATAGGTGCAAGTACATTATCAGTCTGCAGAAAAAGTAACAGATGCAACTTGGTTTCAGTTTCAAAATATGTAAAGTGCTTTAATTTGGAAGACAAGATGATAAAGACACTAGAGACGACTGGAATCCTTGAAAGGTCACTTAAATAGGAAGCTTTGAAGATCCTATGACGGGAATAGCTTAGATTACCTGAATCCACTCAAAGCCAAGGTAGAGAGCCAATAGTCCTTCTAAAAGGGGTGAATAGATCTTCTTCAGTTGCCGTTTTTCATACCATGCTGCCCAAGCACTCAAATAGATTAGTATAATATAAGAAAAATCAAGCAAGAAAGGAAGGAGTAGATGGGCATTCAGCTTTGGTCATCTTTGTAGAATTTAGAGAATATTTAATTTTGTGAAAGTTTATTGAAAATGAATAAATATCAATTGCAAAGAAATGAAAGAACAAGAACGAAACCAATTAGAGAGAACAAAATAATCTCATGCGTCTGACATAGGATGGTGCTAAGGACGGTTCATACCTAATTTATCCTGTGTGGGCTCATTTAACCCATTTAAATCACACATGGCCTGTGTATAGGGACTGTCCCAAAATTCAATGCAGACAGTTCCATAGATTTATATTTCACACGTGATTCCGATATTACTTCAATTGAAGTGAGATTTGGGCTCATCATATACAAGGCAGTCCTAGTTTACTCCTATTTATGTGTAGAAAACTATGTGCTTAAGCTTCAGCAAAACCAATGCACAAGAGTCATGTTGCTCTCAAACAATATGTGCCTGTCTGTTTTCCAGTTTAAGCAACATCAGTATGCAGGCTACATGAATTCAAGACTGAAAACAAGTTGAAGAGGTTTTCTAATTTAAGCAACATCAGGTCACAGTTCCACTTAAATTGGCCAAACTAAACATGGTTTATGCTGAAAAGACAGATATAGAAAAGAGCACCACTCAAATCACATAGGCCCTTGAAGAAAGCTTACGCAACCCACTGTTATTTTTTGATTGGGAGGAAAGTTTAATTTTGAAGAACATTGAGCTTTTCCCACCAGATTTCCACCCCATCTGTTCCTGGATCTTTAGAGGCCAGATAAGGAGCAGAAAGCGACGTAATTAGTCTTTTATCAACAAAAGGCTCTCTCTCTCTCTCTCTCTCTCTCTCTCTCTCTCAATGACATGTAGGCAGTAACTAACCACACTAAATCACCCATGATTTCGATGGTCAATCAGATTTTCAGATCCTAAAATTTGTACAGCATTGTTTCAAGTAAGAAATGCTCCTAAACTAGATTCTTCGAGGTAAATAATGATAAGATAGTCAAATTCATCTACAAATATGAAGAGCATTCTTCAGATTCTGAAATTTGTACGGTGTGATTTCAAATGATGAAGGGAAGAAAGGAAAAGAAATGGAACAGACCTGCAAAAAGCTTTTTGAGATCTTCACGTCCCGAGCAAGACGGCAGGACTGGTGCAACCACATAAGTGGGGTCTGAAAGAGCAGGGAAAAGCAAGAACCAATTTAACAAAAATATACCATGCAACAAAAACTACTCAAGAGAGTGAACTGGAAGAACCAAATGCACCTTTTGGAGAGGCTGCCACATAATATAGAGATCCTGTTAGAGCAGCTGTAATGACTGCTGCAAATGCTTGTGCAAATGGTACGAACAGAGGCAACATGCCAGTCTGCATCAATTAAGACATTAATCTCTGTAATTGTATAAACATGCAACAATGATTATGATTTATAATGGTGAAACCAGAAAATAAATTGGATCCTTACCAGAGATGCAATTCCACGTGTGTCCTTCACAAATTCAGTGCCTCTCAAGAACATGTCCGTCAATCCCCCCTATCATGTATCAAGGGTTTAATACTTCAAATGAAAACTTGTCATACAAAATTTTGGAGAGAGAGAGCACCAGAAACACATTAATTTGTCATAGTCTTTTAACGACTACACATTTATTCCATTGTTTTCAATGAAAACTTCCAGTTCCATAGTTATGAAGTGACTTCATCTTGTGCAGAAAAGGTAGCCCCAAGCATCCTGACTTATTTCTTGGAATATTAGTTTTAAATACCATTATGACCAAATAATTTCCTGTGTAGTTTGTTATAATCTCCTGCATAGTGGGTTCTCTTCTTTTACCGGTCTTGTTTAGTTAAGCTGCAGCTGCATCCAATGAGCGACACAGCCCCACACCTGATTGGAAATGATGGGGCATACATGCATTCAGACCAGCACAGACACAAAATGAAACGGCAAGTCTCTCCTCCAACATGTGAGCCCCAATCCATTACAGTTTTTTTTTTTAACAAACGAAAACCTTATTATCAGGTTCCTAATGGAAAACCCTTTCCCTAACCAAGAAATTTGAGGTTCACCACTCTGAAAGATGTAGAGTTCCCAGTTAATTATTTCTACCAATGAGGGCATCTGTTTTTTCCAGCTAGAACAAAGATCATAACGGGTAAACCAAGTAATATAGTATACTTATTTAAGATTTTCCTTTATGTTTACAAGGACTCACCTGTACTGCTACACGATAAAAGAGCTCCTCACCCACAGAGCTTGCAGTAACAATGAGGATAAACTGGGAAAAGCCAGACTATTAGATTTTGCCTAGTCGGCCAGCACAAGATACAAAGTTCATCAAGGATATGGCTGAATAGAAAGTAAATACCGAAACCTACCTGCCATGGAGACATTCCATAGAAGAAACTCCGTAGCTCCTCATCCTCCACATCTCTGATTGCTCGGGCATGAGGCGATACTTTCACAACTTCATCCTGTGAAGAAAATTATCTTATCAGGACAATTTCACAAACAGAAAACAGCAACTACTACAACACCACCACCAACAACAACAACAACAACAACAATAATAATAATAATAAAGAACATGAATGGATGAAAACTGACTCGGATTACAATATTAAGTCGCAGTTAAGTAGAACAGAGTTGAACACTCATTTTATAATAAAAAAATGAAAAAGAAGGTTGCAAATGATCATTATGACACCCATACGAATCTTGAAACAGGATTAATTAATACAATTAAACTTAGGAACTGAATAAACTCTCCAGATGTACTCTTAATGAATGAAGAGGTCTACATACATCTAATATAAAGAGAAGAGCCATGATTGGAGGAGCTGCATATCCAAGTCCCTCTAGAATGGCATTTAATGACAGATGAAACCCTCCCATGCAATCAACACCAGTGATAGAGCATATGAAGTTTCCTGCTAAAGCCATGGCACCATATATCCCTGACCCACAAAAAATGAAATCAATCAGATAATCATATAAAGTCCAATTCTTTATCCATAACAGATTCCACCCCATAATTCCAATTAACAAAAAGGAAGATGCACTTTCGCGAATCCCTTACAAAGTTGGAGGGGAAGGATTCTGCAATTTACAAATCTAAAGCAATTAGGACCTTCTCCAGATTCGCTGAACAGGCATGATTGTTTGCCCTTTCTACCATGGATATTTTGATCTGGTGTATATCCAAACACGCCCTTGTGTTTCCGACAGAAGCTGGAATGCAACTAATAATGATTTCCGCGGAAAAGGCGGTTGTAGCTTTTTTTTCGGAAAAAAGGCATAAAGATGAAAAGTAATCCTTTCAGAAACTAGATAAACTGTGATTTGGGGTTACATACAAATATGCACTTATGCCCTGTTTGGGTCTAGGAACTTTGTTTCCCTACCATCAACTTACCTGTAATTGGTCATGACAAAGAACACTAATTGGAAACTCAGCTTAACCAATTGCATAAACCCAGATTTGCACCTAAACTGACTTAAATGCCCTGGATTAACCAAGATCCAAACGGTAACATCATCATCATCATCAAAGCTTGTTGGGTATGCTACCTGAACTTTGTTTCTCCATTCTAATTTATCTTGAGCCAAAGCTTTGGATAGATTGCACTTTTTTGGATATATTCTTACTACTTCCATTCATTTGGATACATAAAGATGCTAACTTTAAGCGAAAAAAGAAATGAATTGACTTCACTTGAACTTCGAAGAAAGTAGAAATCTATGAATTCTCACCAATTCCATAGCAGAGCCTCACAACAGCTCCCAATTTCTCCCAAACAGGGAATTCCGCATCCGTGAAGTTCCGATCGAAGGTGGAGACTTCCATGGCGGGGCCTGCGGCGAATCCTCGCCGCTCTCCGGTTCCTGACCCCTTCATCCCCTGGCGGCTCTGCTCCGCCGAAGCTCTGACAGAGAAAGAGAGATTCCATCCATACGAGAACTTGCCCTTTCTAGCGAAGAAATCAGAATGCCTGAAATTGAAACTGCTAGCAGAAGAGAGGGAGATGAGAGCAGGTGGAATTCGTGGCCGAGAAAGCACGGGTAGATCCATGAGATGATGGTCTTCTTTCAAGGCCGCATATGGAAACCCTAGAAGAAGAGAAGATTAAGATGAAGTGGTCGTCTTCTACATCAATCATTTCTCAATGGTTTGTTTTTGAGGGGAGGAGATTTGAAGATTCTCTCTCTGGTCATGGCTTTGTTTTATAGTTTTTTTTTATGCTGTAGTGTGTGTTTTAACCGTTAGACAACATTTGATATGTAGAGAAGACTAGTGCCAACGTCAACAATACACCGGATTTTTTACTATTTTTTTATTTTCTTTCACATAATAAATGCACTTTCCTAAAACCCTATTGTGGGGGCTCCGGTAGAGTTAATTTGAACCGTGCAGAATAAATGTCATCCCCTTTAATAATATATCGTCAAAATACAGTTTAAATGAATTAGATTCCACCATATAATTAAATGTTTTTGACACTACATGCGTCCAACTATATTTTTGTTATAGTGCTCGCTTGGCCAGTGGAACTAACTCATTTTTACGGGTTGGAAATCATGTTTACATGAGAGTATTTCTAATGGAAATTCTCTTTATTGTGATTTCCTTCAAACAATGCATTGGTATCTCGGTTAAATTTTAAAAAGTAATGTGTAAATCAAGAGAATTAAAAACAAATATTGGCATTCCAAAGACTACTATTTTCATACAGAGTTCTTAAAAATCCAACGTTCCAAATGCGAGACGCCATTGAGCATTTTGGGATTTCAGTTGCAAAGTTGTACATGATATCTCCAAAAGAATCAATTAGTGATAGAGGGATCGTACGGTGTATGTTTAACCAGCAAAAGAAAAAAGTTCAATGTGTGGTGTGGTGTGGTGTGGGGCCCAGTGCAGCGACTTCGGATCATTTCAGAGCAGATTAGGGATGTACTTTCTCCGGTCCTCTGATTCGTGTTGAACTGATTACGATATCCAGCCGACCAATGATAGCTTGCCATGCTGGCAAAGATAAAGTTCTCTTTGCTCACTGGAGAGAGAGAGAGAGATAATCCCTGGGCCCTACTGCAACTGACATCAGATTAAATTCAATTCGAGTCCGGATCCAATGTCTCAGCTGCTAGCCTGTTACACAGATCCATGTTACACATTTCACAAACTCTATCATGGCCCCCACATAGAGATAAATCGGATCCGTTTAAAATAAATTCCATCCATTTAACTCATATATCCTCTAATTTTAATTAAAATGAGTGGATTCTATAATTCGATTGAACACCATAATACAGATATAATTAACCCCACGTCACTTCAGCATCAATCACATTTTCAGTCATGGTACTCAATGGGGGTAGTGGATCCACAGCTTTTGCACGAAAAGTTAAAAGAGCACCTCAGTAGAGGTATATGAATCATCTTGAACGTCTGAATTATATTTGTTTGGTGCCACAATAGAATCCCAGGTATATGGCTCACGGCTCTCGTGTAATAGCTACAGATGAGGATCCAAGCTCAATTCAATTCAGGGAAAGGGATGTAAAGGGATCTAGATCCCGTATTTGGTCCAAACAGTGAAAATCCTTTTGGACCGCTTGGGAGTGCCACATGCCACATGGGTAGAGAAATTTTTTGAAGATATGTGATTTTTTTAAGTGATGGAATGTGACATATCAACCCCATGTGGGACCCCCGCTTGGTCCAAACAAGGATCCGGTTCCAACATGAAGGGCCTGTTAGTCGGCAATACCTGTTTACACCGAGGAACAAACTAATCATGGGGAAGGAGAACTTTACAAGTAACAACCAGAAAGTAAAAGGTCAATAAACTTTGGTCCAAGATCAATGACCATCAGGCCCAATTTCTATTTTGGAGCTCGATGACATGGAGCACCACTTTCGTTAGAGTCCTTTGGAAAGATGATACGGCGAACACTTTGCTTTTCAAGCCCTTTTTATGTGTAGGCCTGACATTTGTCTGTCTTGGGATGAGAACATCAAAAGTTATAATAGGCATTGTTTAATTGGGTCAAAATCTTGGCTCAACAGACCCATTTTTATAGCCGTGAGCAATTGTAAAATTATCTTTCACACAAGTTTTCCAGTCCAACGGGTAAAAAAAATTGACCCATTTCAATCAACTCCACCAACACCAGTTTTTATGGTGGGCACTTAACTGGGCTCGGAGTACTCTAACCAGACTAAGCCCACCAGTCCTTTGAACTCCAGCCAGCTCGTTTATGTGAAAGGCCAGACACTGGGCCTGGAGACCTAAAATTGACACTAAAAGGAGTAAAATAAAATGTTGGGTCCAGAAAGCAAAGAAATTACTTTATCTAGTGCAAGGGCTGAAATGATACAACTACACGCTTTAGTCTATTCTTAATTTACAACATTGGCGGATCCAGGATTTTTGTTTGAGTGGGTCGGATGAGTTGGATGATGACCATAATCTTACTTTCTTTGTGTGTGTGTGTGTGTGTGTGTGTGTGTGTGTGTGTGTGTTGGGGGTGTGGGGGAGGTCAAGATTTTCATTTTGAGTGGATTGCATTATACTTTTGTTAGATAGTATGGTCTTAATACCAGTATATGATGAATAGATTGATTAATTTCTTTATTTATCAATATAATCATGCTTTACTTTCATGAGATAAATGGTGATTTATTACTTAATGCACATGACCAATATATATGACATAATGGTTCATGAGATGAACCGGATCTCATTAGTATATTAGATGTGATATATGTATATGGATGAGATCCACATACGGGAGATATGTGTCACAAATCTTATACTTAAAATATCTTCACAATCAGTGATGAGATTGGGCATCTCATCTGACAAGGTTGCAACACTTTAATCACTATGAGATAGTGTGATTTGTCTCGATCATCAGAATGTAAAATTCTGGATCATAGTGCTGGTACATTGGATGTATTGAAGAACTATGAGAAGCACCTTATGAAATACTGTATCGATTTAAGGACTGCTCTCATAATTCCCTAGCAATAGGCTCTCAATCCTAAGACATTGATGAACTCAAGTTTCTGTCTATTCATTTGCTTTGAGTCACCAATGAGTGAGGCCAACTGTAGGTCAACACCTCGGTGTCTTGGGTACGTGGTAGTAGGACTGTGGGAACATGCAATAATCAAGATGGAATCTATCTTCATTATCCCCTTGTGCCAATTAATGAATTTATCATTGGTAAGTGCGCACCCATTCCGATTAAGAGTTAATTGGATCGGTACCAAATGATCACTATAATTAATTGGGGTTCAAGGATAATAAGAGATGGATCTAATTTGGTGGACAGGTCCAATTGATCCATGGATATAAATGGAGGGGCCTACTTGTGGTAATGTGGAAGTTTATGGTCTTCATTATAATTTATTCCTAAGACTGGAGTGCAATTGCATTTATATAGTGGAGTTATTTGCAATTAATTGTGGGCCTGAATTACACATGAAATGTGTGGTCGCATGTCCCAGTTGGAGTCAGCTTTCTAAGGAATCCCTAGTGGTCCCCACGCTAGCCCAAGATATTAGAAAGATACTAATTATAGTAGAACTTTAAAAGGAAATAGAAAGTTACTATTTCTATTTGAAGTGAGACTTCTAATAGTGGTAATAGTAAGTTACTAATTATTAATGGAAGTAAGACTTCTATTTTAATTAGTAAAAGAGGAAGTTACTAATCATATTTGAAGTAAGACTTCTAATTGTGATTTAGTAAGCAACTAATTGTTATGAAAGTAAGACTTCTATTTCAATTAAAAAGAGGAGGTGGTTAAGTGCTATAAAAGGAGATAGGGAGGAGGCTTGGACGTCCCCTAATGTTACTCCACATAGGGATTCACGCCCAGCCCATGTAACAGTGCAAGAGTTGCACTCCTCTCTTCCTCTCCCTCTTCTAGTTCTCTTCTAGTTTCCTTTAGGGTTTTTCTCTTGGAGATCCCACCATCTTCTTGAGAAAAGAGAATCTGATACAGGACATAGCGTGGAAGATCAAAGGGTGTTGGAGATCTTATTTTGATTAGTGAAGGTGTTCATCATCAAAGAAAGAATTCAACTTCTCCATTAGAGCACTACAAAGCTCCAAAGGTATAATCTACATCCTTGTATGTTGTAGATTTCGTGGTTGCATGTTTAGATGTTATTTTCTATCTTCTAGATAGGTTATGTTGCTGTACATGGTTTATGAGTTTGAGGGATTGCATCCTGGATTGGGTTTATTGCCTTCTAGATAATTGATCCATGCATCAAGTGGGTCAAAAGTTTTTAAAACCTGTCTGGAAGGCCCACCTAGTTTCCAACAGCTTTCCTTTGTAACTTTGACCTGAATCAGTTGTGGGTCCATAGTGTACATGGCCATGTAAATGGTGAGAATTCATGTAATTAGCTTTGCGAAATATCAACTTTAATATATAGAACTCTTAAATTATTGTTTGTAAGATATTAAATTATACTTGAGAATTTATGAAATAGAACTCATTAAACCAAAAAAAAAAAGATCTCAGAGTTCTTTATATACCTACCCAAACCTCAATAAGTTAGTAGAGGCGGCAGAAATACTTTTTAGCATTCTTCATTGGGTGGAGCTCACTCCTCAACACTCACCTTCAGGTGGAACCCAGTCGGTGCACTTTTGGCGACACATTTTTTTTTTTTTTTTGCACCAAATGGTCCTTTCTGAAATTCGAACTCACGATCAATTAGCTTTAATACCATCTTAAATTTCTTTAAGTAATCATATCTATCAAAACCATGAGAGGTTAGTAAAGACTAAAAAAAAAAAACCTTTTTAAGAGAGGAATCCACTTTCATTTCATTTTGAAGAAGAAAATAGCGTCCTTGGCCATCTCTTTTGTTATTTCCTCTTCTATCCCCATTCCCCGTTCCTGGCGTTCTTTCCACACGTATCCACGCTTTAGACCACACATGCCCCTTTGTCCCAACAAACATCTTACGTAGCGTCTCCATCAGTCTCTGTCAGCATATGTATGACTTCATGTAATCTACTTTTGTTTGCCTTCTTTTTGGATTCAGGATTTTCCCCTCTTGTAAGTTCTCCACTTGGGATGGGACCATTGTAACCATTTTGTCTTTCTGGCTCCTTGCTGGGTCTGTCCAGGAATATGCCCCCCAAAATGTGTCCGCATGTATATGTCATTATTAGACCATCACGTTTGTTTCTCAATTTGATATTCCTCGTCCTCTTCTGGGGATTGGCAGGGGTAAAAGCATGGGCACTCCTGAAAGAACTAGGTTTTAATTACCATTTTCAGATTACATAGACAAATGACAAGTATGACACCAGATTTAGCAACATGAATCCATCACATCATGAATTGATAATTATATTAAACACTAAGGCTGATGAAGAAGGGGTGGCAATGGCAATGGCTGCCATTACCTGCCAACCTTTCTAATTTGTAAGTTCTCTGTCATACATTTAACACCAGATTGACCAGCAAGTTGAGTTTGATCAGTTGGTTCATACTTGAATTAAGCAAGCCATCTTCCAAGCCTGAAAGAGGAATAATGGCGGAGATGCCAGCAATGCACTACTTCTCAGTGGATCTAACTTGACATTGGAATGAAGAACTCTAGTTTTAGTTAGGGTGCATGGATTGAGACTTGACACTAAATATCGATGAATTCCATGAAACAATTGCTCTCTTGCGAGTCAGAGACAAGTAGGTTGGATCCAACCTTCTCTATCCGATTTCATGAAGAAGACCATGTTTGAGAATGAGAACCTCACCTCGAAAAAAGAGCTTTTCGTATTATTATTATTTAATAATAAAGAGCTTCTCAGCTTATTTTTGATAACCCACCGGGAGCCAGACCCATGAGTCCACACAAGTGGAAAGAGGGCACAGCATAACGAGGGATTGAACGTGGGTAGTTGTGTGAGAGACATGGTTGCTAACCAATTGAGTAACACCTACCTCAAGGGCATCTGTACTTATTGAAGTAGAAAAAAGATTGATGGCCGCAAATTTGTAGAGAGGATTTATTATGGCCAAGCTAACCAACATGAAACATGACAATGCAAGACCATGTTCACCAAATGGTCAACATATATTTCCATTTGAAGAAATTGGTTATTATGGTAAGTAAAATTACAATTTTTGCATTAATGATCATATTCAATAATTATCATATTCATTATATGCTAAATCCTACAATGAGATAATTCTTATTGGAGTAAAATTTAGTGACATCACATACATATTGGTGATGTTTATTTTACGTTGCTCAGATTTTCAATAGATGGGCCCCACTGTAGAGTTTCACTCATTCAACTCAGGAGAAAATCAGAGGATCTGGACTCTATAAACAATAATCGACTCTATTTATACAAAATTCAGGCTATTATTATACCACCAATGAAAAATGGACACTAAATTATGTGAATGGGGCGTACATAAACATGATAGAATATGAGAGGTTGAAACAGAAAGTACTGAGAGTGTTGGTATAGGATCAAAGTCAGAAAGGGTGTGGTCCCCCAAGGATAGTGAAGCAGTTGCCAGACCATTGGCCGAAAGACTACATCTTTCAAGTAATACTGTAAGAAAACATACAATTTTGAAAAACTACTGTCGACATGTACTCTCAGAACGATACTTCTGGGAAACGATGATATTTTTTGACACAACTCTTTAGTCCGTCAGTCTTCATGTTGTTCGATTGATGAGATGTTGTCCATCCTCTATGGGAGGATGTGTGGCTTTGGATGTTATAGAACTGAAATGACAGCCGTTAAATGGCCAAGAAATGAAGGGCCCAGCACGAGGTCACTTGATCAATGGCTGCCAGTTGTCTATATATAACAAGTCCAGCTTTTAAAAACTATCTTCTTCTTCTTATATAATACATATAATACCAGTGATCTGTCACGGGACGAGTTGAGTTTGGATGTGATAAACTTCAAAAGAGGCGGGTTTGGGTTTGGGTTTGGATTTACCCCCAACACGTAACAAACCCGCCCACTGCCATCCTTATACTGGGTCCTTACTCTCTTCACATGGTCCTTCATCAAGACAATTATACAATATGTTTTTATGTTTTATGTTTTATGTTCAATTAGAATTCATTTTTTACTTTATCAAAATTTTCTTGATAATATCTGATACTCTCTCCCACAATATCATCCTCTTTAGAAATTTGCAACATCTGCACACCAAATTAATGGACGCGATTTTAGGCCAAGGTTCAGACTGGGTGGATTGTCTGGGCCAAGTTCGTCATTCGAATTCAAATGGGCTCAGTTTAGATTGGCTGAGGCTTATTCATCCCCAGCAATTGTTCCGGCCCTTTTCCAGCCCACACATCTGGGCTTTGCATTTCAGCCCACCCCATTTCTAATGGGTCCTTTAGACAGAAACTCGTCCAGGTCCAAATCATTTAGTAATCAGCTGATAAAATCAGCACAGGTCCGTCCTCCTCATCTAAAAAAATTTACCCAAATATGACCCAAAACAGGTTGGTTATGGGCTGCACATGCGATGGCCCAGCCCACTTGCGACTCTATGAGTAACTGGATTTGAACATCTCTCTCTCTCTCTCTCTCTCTCTCTCTCTCTCTCTATCTATCTATCTATTCGAATTTGGATATGCATATGACATATCTGAATTTCTGATGACCCTCACCTCTTCCACCCAATCAGAAGAAGAAAGAGAGGAGGTAAAAAGATTCTAATTTAAAAAAGAAAGAACCTCTTCCCTGCAAATATCACTACTCATTCACTTCTCAATGGGCCTTATTGCCAGGTTTCAGATCCAAATTTGAATTCATCCCATTGGACCTAAGGAGACTGGTCCCACCCACATCCGGATTCGAATTAAAAACTACAACCATGCATGGTACTGCTGCTACTATATAATAAGTCCTATTATTCTGTGAGTTTCTGCTTAATTATTATCTCCCAACTCCCAAGTTGCAGCATCTTTTTTTGGGTCCATGAGTTTCTGAAAGAGTTGTTTCAGGAAAACGAATAATAAGTCTGGATTCCTTTTATTGACCGGGCTGGTCCTAAAAACGAAAGCAATTAATGGACTGGAGTCACTGCAAAGAAATTTCAAAAGATATCATATGAATATGACTTGGACTTTAAAGTTTAAACACACTGCATTCTCATTAGACTTGAACGACTTGAGGGAGGTCTTATTTATTGACTGGTTGACTTGGAATTAAAATGCGTCACTCACACTCACACCTGACTCACCCGCCTCATTTCAGATGTCTCTTTTTAACAGTTCAGGAAATGTGATACCATATTTGTCAAAGGAATTGAATTTAACAAAATATCTAACCCATGTAATCAGAAAGACAAAGACAGCGAAGAAGAAAATCCAACCACATGATGCAGTGGTGGGCCCATTCTCATATTGAGTGAATACTATTCCACCTAATCAAGACGTGAATCGCTCACCAAGTCAATGTAATTTCCTCAGGTCATGTGCAATAGCCGTGGGATGTTTTGATCTACCAGACTTAATTTGCAGATAAATTGGCCCCACCATGTGGCAAACGTTCCACTGGCCATTCATTCTTCCTAGTATGTTTTCATGTTCTTGTGATATGAACTTAGGTACTGATAGCTAGTTGATTGTCAACTAAAGGGAAAATTTTTTCTTGTATGATTTGGACCCGCAGGTAGGATTTTTGGATCCTTCTTGCACATAAATTAAATATTCCTCTGCCCTTTGTCGCTACGCAATTGTGGAGCGAGAAGGCACCGAAAAATCCAACACCTTGTCTCCTACTGTTTCCGGCGAAATGGTTTCTTTTAATTTAGGAGGTTCCAGTTTTCAGACTAACCCTCGCCTCTGTGACCCTGGGATTTGACAGAGGACAATGTAATGACTCGAATGGGCCTGGGGCACTATTTGATGAGATTAGGCTTGATGATGCTGATGATTTCTAATGTATGATAGTGGGGGAGAGAGGGGGGCACCCTGATAGATGGCTGTCCGTCCCTAGTGAGTAGTGTCACCCTTGTGTTGGACATATCAAATGTTCCATTATGGTTGGATCATCCAATAAGGTCATCACCCAGTGTGGGAGGGTCCATCCCCACCGGAGACACATCTAACATATGGCAATTTCGCATAAAGTAGCTTTCCGTGGGTATCAAACATACGTTATCACAAATGGCATCCGAGATTTTTACCATTAATGCACCAAAGCAATGACTCTAATCATGATGAAAATCATCTCAATTTTAATAATATCAAGTTCTATGGAAAAAAAAAAAACCAATGTGACCTGCCAAGATTTACCTATAAAACTTTGGTGCCCAGATGTAAATAACTGTTGGGACTTTCTTATGATGTTACTCACAATGCAGTCTGTAATGACTATTTGATGCTTTGAAAGATGGTATAATGAGGCTCTAGCACATGTTCTAGTAGTTAATTTCATGACAATACAACGAAGCAAACGTGACATGCAACCTTCCATCGAATCCATATACAGTTCAGTTGAAGTTAATTACAAGAAAGAAAAACTTGCATGGAATATGGAGACGTGTTCTGCTTAGTAATTTCATGTGGCCTTAGGTAGACCACCTGATCTAAGCTTTCCCTTCCACGCAACTGAACTTTATTAAAAGGAATCCGAGAAATCATATAACAAGTGAAGTGACCTGTCGGCACGTTTGTGTGGCAACATTCCTTTAAAAATTTAATAAAAGCTTATACTATATATATGTAGTGTAAGTTTCAAGCTGATTTCCTTGTTTCGATGATTTTGTAGTCCATGGAGAATGTGTCGATCAACTTTAAGAACTTTTATTTCTGGCATTCATTACTACTAATCTCCATTACAACTAATCTGGGCGGAAGACCCTTTTACCCAATAAAGAAAAAAAAAAGAAAAGAAAAACTAATCTGGGATGAAGAGGTTGCATGATGATCATGGCTTTATTTATTTATTATATTATTGTCTTTTTTTTTTTTTTTTTTTTTTTGCCAAATTGCTACATGGGTGAGTGATACAAAACATGTACGTGAAATAATCCTCAGGGAGCAATGTGAGATGAGGCGCCATCGCCACTGTGGTGTCTCTCGAATTTATCTTTAGGTAGGGAGGTATTGTTCTTTATATATGTTGTGTGCTTATTGAGAGGCATGAAGGTCCAATTTGCTGTATCTCATGTGGACTCCAGTCAGATGGATTCATTAGCCAATTAATTAAACTGTTTGTATTTTTTTTCTCTAACTTAAAATTCAAATCAGTTTGGACCCCAGTGCTCAAATATTCAATACTAATAACACGTTTTTCTAAAGTAGACTCATAATTTTCTTCTCCAAATACTGGGAAGATGTGTCATTTAGTGCGGTCTAGTGGAACTCTCAAATAAAAGATATAAAAAGTCAGTTTTGTTGGAGGGTGCTAACTTCCGATGTCGGTTATTGTGAGCTTTCTTCATTTTTTTTATATATTGGCTGCTCATTTCATCAATTTGATTCACAATAAGAATATAAGACCCTCAAGTTTTAAAGTCCATTCCATAGATTCCATTGCATTTAGTATGGACAGTGACCCCACCTGCATCCCATGTGTTTCACCTTTTATGATGCTTGTTTCTTTATCAAAAAGAGGACATTAAAAAGTCCTTGAAAGAGAGATCTTCAAACTAGCTTCATTTGTTAATGATGATAATGTTTGTGCTTGGACGAGGGTAGAGACAAGCCAAGTTGTCTTTAGCTGATCAGTCTAGCTCAAACGGAGTCGAGCTGAACAGGTTCGAACTTGAACTTGGCTCATGAGATAATTTGCTCGGCTTCTTGACAGGTCTACCTTGAAGCCAAGTGCAGTAAGCCTGTAATTATTCAGAATTTAATTCCCAATTCTAAAATAGTGGTGATGTACATAGTTCATACAATGATTGATGGGAACCATGGGGGGCGCCACATTAATCACACTGGGGTCAATTGACCCCGCTGAGATCCGAAGATTTTTTATTTTGACCCCATTGAAATCTGAAAAAATCTTAAGATTTTTTATTTTGACCCCACTAGGACCTGAAAAAATATTTAAAAATAAAAAAATTTCACCTCCACATTAGCTAACTTTACACATTTTCTTTGTTGCTGTAGTAGTGAACAAAAGTCACCATAAAATACCCACCGCCTAAGTTAATGGGCAAACTGTCTACCAAAATATAAAAAAAATTAATGGGCCCACATGACTGATATGCGCTCTTGCAATAAGTTTTTAGAATTTAAAGGAATTTGTGATATTGCTAGAAAATTAGCAGAGACAAAGAAGGATATCGTATATCAATTGGTTTATTTGCTTCTAAAATTGGCATTGATTTTACCAATAGCGACTACGACGGTAAAAAAAAGTTTTTTCAACAATGAAGTACGTAAATAATCAATGAATGAATGATTGTTTGGTCGCATATATTGAAATGGTTATGGTTGCTAGTGTTGATAATGAAGCTATTATACAATGATTTCAACACATGAAATCCTGTTGAGAGCAGATATAGGAGTTTATGAATTTGGATTTTCTTTTTGGATTAAGAACCATTAGTAACAATGTATTAAATTTTTATTTTATTTTTTTGAGAATCCAATATTATCTGTTGAATTATCGGAAATAGATTATTTGATAATTTTATATTATATTTGTTGAATTATCGAAAGTAGATGACAGATGTTGATAAATGGGAAAATAAAATTATTCGATTTGCGGAAAATAAGTCTTTTGTTGACCTCACTGACTTAAATTCCTGGAGCTGCCACTGAATTGAGAACATCCCTTGGGGTCCCTTGAATTTGCAAAGCTTTGAATGCGAATCGCTTAATAAAAACAATATTAAGCCACTAAAAATTAAATGCCCCTCTTGTATCATATTGTCGTCAAATTTCACTTTCAGAGTTGAGCTGATTATTAGAAAATCACTTATAAAACATGTGAATAAAAATATTATAAAAGTTTCAAGTGCTCATCAATAATCAATAATCAATGTGATGATTGACCACCAACAATATCTGACGAGTGAAACACATTTAAAAAGATGACATTTATTTTGAATACTTTAGATTTTCACTAAGTAGACACTTCACCAGGCTGATTTTCCATGACAGTAAGAAATCTGTGATCTTTTTCATGCACTAAATTCCAATGATGATGTTTGTTGAGCTATTACTCGTTTATCTATGGACCTTTCATGACCTTCTTTGTTTTTCTGCTTGATTCATTACCTTCATTTGATTTGTGACAAAAACCAGCATATTAATGTATCCATTAAATTCTATCGACAAATTTCCTTGTACTTCATGGTGAGTGACCCCACCACTGTACCAGCAGTTGGGTTTTTTTTTGTCATCTCCTCCCTCCTCGAAGGAGAGGTCACTGAAACAAGCAGGACTAAGGACAGAAAGCCTGTACCCTTTAAACAGTTTTTTTTCTTTTTTTCTAAGAGATTGCAATCCATAGCTGATGAATCCTGATCCCTGTTTGGACCATACAGGTACACTCTGTTACTAGGCAAGGAAAATGTTGTCCTATAACCTATATGGGGCAACTTGCACCCACCTTTGAACGGTGCATCTCCTTTCAATCCCTCTTCATCCCATGAGCTGCCACAATATTATAAGATCTTCACTTGCTGTTGAATTAAATCTTAAAGAAAATTATAATTAAAATACCATTACATTTTAATTATTGTTAAATCAAAGTTGAGATAATTTGATTGAGATGATTTTCTGACCGACCCTTATCCATGAGGTGACATTTCATCCACACAAGAGTATTTATTGTAACAGGTGAGGAATCCATGAATTTGATGATCATTCTTCACTACCACCGGAATAAAATTCCTCATCGAAGATTTGTATAGTTGAGGATTTCACAATGATATTAATGTGTATATTTACTACAACTTTAGAAAAATAAAATAAAAATTCTAAAGTTTGGTTATCAAAGCTATTACATGGGAATCATGCAACACATGTTTGAAACTCCTGGCGAGGCCCACATAAAGGTCATCCTTGGTTGTTCAAGGTGAATGCCATAACCTTCAATCATGTATTCTCAAGTTTCAGCTCAAAAGTGGGGGATCCCACCCTACCATTTCCATCATGATGCTCAATTTTATGGTGGGGCGGACTCATTTAGAGATGCAACATGAAATTATATGATTTGATGGGATGATATTGATCTTGAACGGTCTAGATGAACTCTATGTAGGCCCCATAATGGAGATAAATTAATAATTATTTTTATTTTTATTATAAAAAAAAAAAACTGTTCCATAGATACCATAGAGGATCCGAACTCCCCTCCTTGATGCTCTAGGTGGGCCTACAAGCTAGACTCCATAGGCTTGTAGGAGACTGTTTTTGTCTCACCTTCCACCTTCCAGTAAATTAACGAGAACATATCCACTTGAAGCTACTACGCGAAATCCAATGATACGGCTACATGTTAGTTGGGGTAATCTCACCCACTCAACGCGAGTCTTGCATGAGTGTACTCTCCACTATATACAAATCAATCTACAAGACAGGTGGAATTCGTTAAGTTACTTATTTAAATGGATATTATCCCAAGTATAGCAATGTGGCAATACAAATAAAATTAAAATCCTTAATTTACTCTATGATGAGATTGCTATCCTTAATATACTCGAATCACAGTCCGTCACGTCACTACAATAAGCCTGTCATGCACGTGGGGTTGCTGTCTATGCACAGACACAGATTATCCATGGTGACATGATGAACTGTGACTGGTCCACTCCTTGTCGCCATAGGATGCTTCAAATGATCCCGATTCATTTCATTCCCTGATTCACTGCAATCACACGTATGAATTATTGTATCTATCCCTAGAATTACTCCAAATGAGATTGGAAAACAAAGGAATCAAAATTAGAAAAAGAAACCATGTATTTTAACCCCATTTTTCAGTTATATTAAGAGATCTATACTCGTGCACCCGGATACTATTTGCTGAGCAAAAATTAAGACAATGATATCAACCTTCTTATCTATTTTATGCTTAACCAAGGAGTGGAGTCCGCACACCACACATGGTCCTTAATCAGTTAAGCAACAGTAAGCTTTGTATTATATCTCCTATGGATGAATTTATTTTTATTAATTTTTAATTAAGATTTATGTTGCTCAATGTACTTGCCTATAGGGAGATTGATATTCTTTTTCTAAGGGATATTGCATGTATAGCTGTCCTTAGACCTGACCTGGCATTCTTGAACAGCCGAATTTTAAGTATTTTCCATAAAGTTATTTGTGTGATATCCTATGGCCGGGTGATTTCACACAGCAGTATTATACAGCCATGCAATATCACACCCATCACCCCATGCAATATCTTAGGGCCGTACGATATCACCCCATTATTACAGGTATAGTTCTACGAAAAAGATTTAAAGTTTATTTATTTTGGAACAATGCCAAATTTAAGGACAGCAGGAGGGTAAAAATCCCCTAATGTACCTAGCAAGTGCCAATCCCCCAGTTAAAAAAATGTGCTGTCAAGAGTATAACTAGACCATTCCTCTCACTTTTCTAAAAAAAAAAAAAGTGTTTCACGGAGAGGAGTCTTCTCCTTCAAATATTAATGACACCGACCCACCATTTTCATGCCAGAGGACAGAAACGCACATGGTATTCTTTCACGTGAAACACACTGCATTGGACTCATACGTGCATATGACCATGCATGGGGTGGCAAGGACAATGAGTTTGGTTGGGTTGGAGTGGGTTCGGGTTGCTCAGCCTATTTCAAACCATTTATTAGTCGGGTTGAAAAATGTCAACTTAAAATACAAAGGAATTTACGAGAAAAGTCCCCGTAAGACCTCATACATTTTACCAGGTCCCGTATCATGTTGGACATGGAAGGAGTCCTCATGTAGCCCTTTTATTATTTTTTTATTTTTTTTGTCATTTAGCGATATGGTCGATACCGGCATCGACCATATTACGAAATAACAAGAAAAAAAACAAAAGAAAACCGAATATGCTGGTCCATCTACAAATCCTCCGCCCTCGCCTCCTCTCACTTCCTTGGGTCTGCAGGTCCTTGTCCCCCCATCCCCTCCCTCCCCCACTACCAGCAAGCCCAACCCTTTTCCTCATCTCTGCCTACCACCTCGTCTCCATCTCCCCTCCTCCCTTCTCCCTCCTCCCTTCCCTTCATTACGATCATCTCGCCTCCTCCGACAAAGATGACCCCATGCTCGCTTCCATTCATTCATATCCCCCATCTCCCTACCTCCCCTGGCTCCATCTACCGCTCTGGAGCAGCACCAGCAACCAAGAGAGAAAAACTCAATTTCTATTTGGGTTCTGCAAATCGAGCACAACCACCGCAGAATGATCGATATCGACCATATTGTAATTATGACAAAAAAAAAAGATTTAAAAAGGCCGCATGAGGACCCCTCCCCTGTCCAACATGATACGACGACATGATAAGACGTATGAGGTCCTATGACTTTCCCCGTAAATTCCTCTAAAACATAACTTATTACCTAATGCAAAAATAAACAATAAAAATAAAAAACACTATCTTATCAACTGAGGTTGATTTCTCCACAACCAAGCAACTGCTTAACTTTTTTTGTCCACATTAATGGTGATGAATGCAGATAAAGCAGAGTTTATGATAAAATAGAATTTCTGTATTTTGATGTCCTTCTAGTGGGCAGTTGCATTCTCAATTCCCATTACATTTTTCTGCCACATGAAGATTGAGAAACACAACTTGAGTTCAACTACCAAGATATCAATAATGATATACCTAACCAATTGAATCAATTTATGCGCGGCCATGTTTCTTTGATTCAACCCTCTTATATTATATATCTTCACACTTATTTACATTAATTAAGATTAAATAATTTCATTCCAATTTGAGTGACAAAGTTGTTGGATTGATTATATATATGTACTTTACTTAGGAAGAAAACCAATAGTATATGTATAATATCACCCCCTTTTTTTTTCTAGTGAATTTAGAACCATGCATGTATGTAGGAAGACTGGAAAAGCTTGTGAGGTGAGAAGATTAGATGGGTCTGATGCAGTTTAATCAGGGGACTGGTTGCTATCAACATATGACCATTTCTTTGTTCTTTTCAGAAACGATATGTCACCCCAACAACATCAATAAAAATTTTCATTATATCACAATAGAATCCTTATCCACCCAGGTCAAACATGTGAAAACGAAGATATCAGCAAATGTCATGAAAGAAATATTTTAGAAGATAATGGTGATATCATCATTATTTTTTTTTCATTAAACTTAGTTGAGTTTTTTTAAATCTTTTAAATTAAGTTTTCATCAATTCAAATGTTTTTGTTTTTGTTTAGAGCCATGTCCTCCTTAGATCCATGTAGGCAATGTAAAGCATCAAATCAAGATAAAATAAAATATAAATGAGTTATGATGATATTTTGTATTTAGTGTATTGGTAAGTAATATTTTTTACTTTTTATGTAAAAAAAGTGAGTATACTTTAGTCATTCAGTGGAGAAATAAAGTAGCATTTTGACTTTTTTTTTTTAAAAGGAGGAAATGAATTTTAAAGATATGTACTTTTGATGTGAACCCGTTATTTAAAAAATGAAGGATTTACGTTACTTTTGCTAGCCTAATAAATTGTCAAATGGGCCCAAAGTTTCAAGCATATATAGTGCTAAGGCCGTAAGTGGTCCTTGAGGGGTTCAGTCCCTGATGTTTCTAGACCTAGACTCAAACTTTTGACTGGCACATATTCTAAAGTCAGACCGGGAATTGATAGTACACCCAGTTGGAACCGGATGCCTGGAGCAAAATTATACACCCAATTGTTATTAAATGTGTTATCATTATATCTATAATATACAGACTATAACACATAATTTTATAGATAGGCATATATTATTCATTATTCTATTATATATACTTGGGTAAATATGAATTTGGATATGTTTCATTGACAAGGAATCCATATATCATTTTCAGTACTAAAATGATCCATGAATGTCCTCAGTTAGGCGCATTAAATAACTGAGTATCATGACTGTAAATTATTTCTTAAATTTTATTTCAACACTTAAAATGTAAGGAATTCAGCTTTCAGCGCCTTTACTATTTTGTTATTTTCTAAAAGCAATAAAGAAAAGGAAGGATTATAATTTTATTTTTTTAATTATTTTCAATATCTTTTTAGTAATATTTAAGAAAAGACATAATGACACACTGATGTTGTATATATAGGGAGATACTCCTATGAGAGTCTCTCATAGGAGCATCTCCCGTAAATGTCTCATTATGTATATATATATAGTAAAGGGCTTTGTACCAAAGACCAAAGTGACCCTCTTAACACTCAATCATGAGATCACAAATGTTGTTATGATTTTCCTAATACATGAAAAGTTGCTACTTTTATTTGGTTTTGTTTAAGGGAACACATCACTGACCATTACTTATGGAGGGGGAAATCTTCATTTTGACTATTTATCATAGCTATAGCTATACTGATATGGAGAATATTCATGTCCATTCATCCCTCACTATAGAGTGAGGGAAACTTACATAACTGGAAATATTCATGTGCAAAAGAGGAAAATGAATATATGGTCATATGCAGAAAAAAAAAATGTTCTTGTGCAAAAAGGGAAAGCCATGTAAGTGTCCATCACCCTATGGTGAGGGATGGATGCAGAAAAATAATGTTCTTGTACAAAGAGGAAAAACTATGTAAGTATCATTTATCCTATGGTGAGAGATGGATGCACAAGAATGTCCCCTTACTGATATTAGAAAAGTGTAGTTTGCATTGATCAGACTCCTTTCGTTTCTCCTTTCCTTTGCAATCTTTAGACCCATAACATAAATATTCTTCATTGTCATTTCTTGTTGCATACATTTTTCTTTCTTTCTAAAGGTGGATTTTATTAAAGAACAGAAAATTCACAATTTAATACATCAAAAGAAAAGAAAATACAACTAAGAAAGCATTGGCGCTATAAAAGATTTATAACGATACCAAAATCAATACAAATGATCAAATAGAAGCTACGAACAAGACTTCCAACCCAACCCCTTGCTTAGCCAAAACATCAACTGTGCCGCGAACATGATAATAAGAAACTCACATTGAATAAGGCAAAGCCCTTTTATTAACTACCCAAAAATAAAAAATAAAGGTAAAAATAAAGATAAAGCTGAGAGATCTCATTCAGATTGAACTGAAATCTTCAAGAACGGCGTGTTTGTTTGCAAAAGAGTAAAATAAAGGAAGACAGAAATAAACTCAAATCTGGATCTTTCCATCCCCCAGTCCCATCACCATACGGGAACATGAAAAAGTTCGCACAGCGACTTCATACGAACACCCGAACATATCCCTTTTTAGTATTTACCTATATTTTATTTCTAATTAATCTAATAGCATTTTCCCATTACTATAAACTAATATCCCCATAAAAAATATATATAAAACTTGAATTTAAACTCATTTGATATTATTTCCCGCCTATATTATCCTTAAAAAATTTGAAGCATTTGCCACGTTCTTCCCACCTCACTGGTCGAGGAAACTAGACTCAAAAAACCCCAAGTACACTGCCAGTGGATGTCATACATATCCTCTCATATTTAACACATCTTTCTCTCTATGGAAGAATGCAAGGGGAGAAAAAAAAATAAAAAATAGAAAAAAAACTCTTTTCCGCCATTGGCAGCAACCACTCTCTCTCGCTCTCTCTACCGTGGAATTGGATTCTCGTACCTTCCAAAACTACCCTTTTCATAAACCCTAGACCCCCCAAATCGAGCTTTGATTTAGAATCAGATCGTCGCAACGCAACAACCAACAACCTTGAAATCCTTCTACGATCTAACCGGCAAACTTTTGGCACTCGATGCATGTAATTGTATTATCTGTTTCTTTGAACTACGATCGTCAGATTCTCCGCTGTCGCCAAATGATCGCCTTTTTTTTTTTTCTTTCTTTTATTGATTGTGTTTTGATTATATGTTCGTTTGATAGAGATGAGATGATTTTGTTGGAAGTTATTGGTTTGATTCAGCTGTTAATTCGGATGAGGTCGTTGTTTCTGTGGGATTCAATTGTATTGGGGGATTAGGGTTTGTTGTTGCATGTTAATGATGATTTTAGGCATGTTACTTTTTGCTAGTGCTTTCTAATTCTGATTATCCCTGGATTATATTTCTTGTCACAAAATTGAATATATTGTAAAGAATTGCCTTTTGTTTTGGATATGGATGAAGTAAGGATATTTGGCGTGGAATGGGCAAGATGATTACTCTGTAGGAATTAATCGGGTTAGATTATTCTTCAAACTGGTTTTTTTTTTTTTTTTATATGTTTGAGATGAACGGTATCTTGAGAAACCTGATTACTCTGTTCTACCGTCCCAAATACACAAGGGATTTTGTTGAGGATCCATTGGATTAAATTATCCTTGTTCATTTGTGTTCTGAAGTATAGCGAAACATTTTTTTTTTTTTTGGTAACATGGGAACCCGCCAAGCCTCCTTCGGTTGATCATTGGTAAACCCACGGATATATAGAACCACCCACTAATCATATGTATTGGGTAAGACCTTAAGGGATTCGAAGGTAGGACCTCCAGGTTAAAAGTGGACTTTCTAACCACACGAACATTTTAAGTGTGGGAAGTAGAATTGAAGTTCCCACCATTTGTTGTGCAGCTTGTGCTCCAATTGACAACCTTAGTAGATTTGAGATTTTCCACCTCTTCCATTTTTCCAAGTGTGAAAGGGAATGGTTGACAATATGTTCCACTGAAATATACTATTTACTTGTGTTTGAGGTGTGTATCCAAACGCAACATAAGTTTAATGAAATGTGAATATTGTTTATCTTCTTCTTCTTCTTTTTTTTGGTTGAGAAATGAATGGATTTACTATGGATGAACTCAGTCCAAACTTCTTAATTATCTGTTCTAGACTTCTAGATTTTTAAAAGCTGCAAATTTTTTGTGTTGGTTTTATTTATATATAGTGTTAATTGTCTCGGGGAGAGCATCTCATTTGCTGATTAACCTTCATTTATAGATGACTCCAGTCTTAAATGAAGTTTCTACATGCAAGAACCTGTGGAGGAGACACGCCATGCCCTTCAGACATACATGGTATGTCATTTGTAAGAATCGGTGTTGATTCCTATTCTATTATTGCCTTTTTGTGTGTTTCTTGAACCAATTTCATTACTATGCATATTCGTCTTTTAGTTTCTTGTGACTAACTCATTATTTTAGATTGTTCTTTAATGTATAGTATAAAAAGTCTATGCTTAGAGATGTTCAAATACCATTGCAATATTTTAGCTTGGATTCTGAAAAATATTTCTGGGACCAAATCCATGCTACTTTGGATCGCTATTTGGCATTACTGTGTAGTTGTTCCATCATATGAAAGCAAAATCAATATTATGTTACATTTAGCCTAACTTAAACAAGTTCTTAAGTGTACTGCTCAAATCTTTAACAATGCAGGCAATTTCATTGGTTGCATATACCAATGCCATCACAGAATTCTTGAGCAATACGTCATAAAAAGGAACTTACTATGGTGAGATGCATTGTGATTCTTATCTAATACCTGTGTCCTTCCAGTGGTTATTATTGTTCTCAGAATAACATGTTTCTTTGGTGATGGATTATTCAAATTTCAGACATGGTATGTGGCTTACAAGCAGATGAGTAATTTTACTTTGATTGAAATATGGAAAAAACAGATTGACAGTTACATATCTGTAACTTAGAATCAAAGTATGATAATTGTAACGATGCTGTAGTCAGCCACTAATCTAGATTAAAGATTCTTGCCAGGATAAGTGTTCTTGCAATAATTCCAGAACTGATAAAAAATGCTTCTATTGGCAACAATTTGCAGAATGTTCGGCTTCCACACCCTCATGCCCAATGCAGCAATGAATTCTTTTATCATGGAAATTCCAAAGAATCAGAAGAAAATTTAAGTATTCAGAATCAGGCAAAACCTTCTGAGTGCTCAATGGAACGGGTGGGATCTTCATTGGTCGGAAGTACTGTAACAAATAATAGTGCTGATAAGCAGAAATCTCCTCTCAATTCTTCTAGTATCGTTCCAAATCACAAAGTGAGTAAACCGAGCTCAAGCAAAAATGTTCATCTAAAGCTATGTTGGACCCATAAGTGGCATGGGTTAGTGAGAACCTGCCAGCGCAGTCCGATAAATATTCATACTAGAGGTAACAATTTGATGAGTTCATTGCCTCACATGATGTATCTGATATGCAGGAAACTCCTTTACAATCTCAGACCACTGAGGGATCAGATATTTTGGAAGATGATGTGAGTACCAACTCTCTCTCTCTCTCTCTCTCTCTCTCTCTCTCTCTCTCTCTCTGTGTGTGTGTGTGTGTGTGTGTGTGTGTGTGAAAGAATGATCCATTTTCTTTATTTTATTTGGGAGTTGGGAGCTTAGGTCCTCCCTTCTGTCACCCGTTACCTCTCTTGTTTGCTATATACATGTAGTTAGCACCGTCTCACTTTTAGTGTATTCACATGATGCTTTTTTCTGTTAGTGAGGTCTATCTTGCATCTGGAAAGAAAATGATGGAGAGTTCATCTGCAAAACTTGAAAATAGACTTTCTTTTCAATCATTCTTTTGGCATTGTTCTGCATCATGTCTTGTAACCACATTTGACATTTCCAAAAACTGCATTGTAGTTGCAACTTCTATTGAAATGGTGTGAGTTTCAATTGATGGAAATCTTTCAAAGGATCAAAATGATCTTGATGCGAGGAACAGTAGGTGTGTGCGTGTAACTGCAGTTTTCTTAAATTTTTTGTGCATTTAATATTTTCCCAATGCCATTTGGAAACAGGTAAAGGTCTGCGACATCTGTGGAGATGCAGGTCGGGAGGAGATGCTTGCTATTTGTAGCAGATGTAGTGATGGTGCGGAGCACACGTAAGACGTTTTTAATTCCTTTCTTTAATTTTGAATACTTCAGGAGTGTCCAGGTTATCTAATTTAAGTAGACTATTTTTCTGATAATTATAAATTTGTTTGTTTATCAGCTACTGCATGCATATAATGCTTGATAAAGTTCCAGAAGGTGATTGGCTATGCGAAGAATGCCAGCTAAAGGAGAATGCAGAAAAAACAGAACTGGATAAAATGAAAACAGTGACAGAAACTCCAAAAGAACCTTCCATGAAGGAAAAAGATTTTGGAGGCATCATGAACCCTAAGCTAGTACTAAAGTTGGATAGCAAAGCAGATGAAGTGGACGCGAACAAGGTTTCAAAAGTCACTTCAAGTTCCCTTCCATCTACCAAGAGGCATGCAGACACTCATGAAGATTCTTTAAAGTCAAGAAAACCAGATACAAACGCAACTGCCGGAGCATCAGAGATGGTCAGCCTTTTCAAAAACTCTGCATTATCTCGAGGGAATTCATTGAAGAGCATGGATGTGGGGAAGTTAAAGCAGTCGAATCTGGTTGCTTCATCTGGAAGTCAGTTTGTTAATAATTCTGAAGAGATTGCCCGCTCCCTCAGTACTGTGGGTCTAGACTCATCCAGAACACAAGAAAATTTTCAGCCACCTCGGGGTTAGTTGACATGTGTTAGTGCTTGGTTTGTTTGGAAAGAAGAAGAAATGCATCTCATTTGCATTTGTTTGGTTTGGCTCATAAGACTGTCCTTTCTTAATTATTTTACTTTACACTGTGTTTATTTGAAGGTCTTCTTTCAAGGTCGGCTACTTTCAATTGTTTAAGCTCAAAACCAAAAGTCAAGCTGCTATTGGAAGATGATTTACAAAGGAAAAAGTTGCCCAAAAAGCCCTCTAGGGTTGTCACAAGAAAAGAGGGATTGGCTGCCAAATCTATGTTGTTCAAAATGCCAAGCTCATGCCACTCAAATACAATTAAATCTAAACTCAAAATGCAGTCATCTTATCTCTCTCATGCGGAGGATCCAGGAGGCTTGAAACATGAAGAACAATCTTTATCAGAAAGGAAAAGTTCTTTTAAACTGGATCATGCTGTGGTTAGTTCACCAGCTGCGGTAACCAGTATGTCACTTCCAAAGGCTGATCCAGAAAGTGTGTTCCCTGGTGATAGTACATCTACCTCTGTGAAAAATGCCTCTGATCCAAATACTCCACAGTCCAATGGAAAACTAAACCCTTGCAACTCTACTATATCTTTTGCTTGTAAAGGATCAGAAAAGTTACTTGCTTCAGGTACGATGCGACTATATATGTTGTGGCAGATATGATGTGAGTTTCAGCATATGTTGTATCGAACTATTTTAATCATTTGTTTTTCATGGATTGATTATTTCTGTTCTGATGTCTAGATGGACGTGACGAAGTGAAGAAGCAGTTGTCATGTTTGTCCAGCGGTTTGAGGATTCCTATTTCTGAAGGCATGCCCAAATCTGCAGAAAGAAAGCCTTACCAAGTTGGCCCTAAGGAAAACGAAGCAGCTAGTTTTTGTGTCGCTGATGCATCGTATGCTAGTCCTGACGTAGTTCTGCAAGGTGGTTTGCTTACGTTCCATGAATCCACAAAACAAGATGGTAACACCAAGGGTTCTTCTGCTTTGAACTCATCAAATCTAACTAGTTCGTCCACAGGTAAAAAATTTCTGTGCCACAGATGTAGCAAAGCAGGACACACTGCACAATTCTGTATAGCTTCAAATCATGTTTCTGCTCTTAAGGCTTCTGCTGCAAGTTCAGGAGAGATTTGTAATAAAAGCAGCAAGTGGAAAGATGCTGTAGAAGCTATTTCAACGGCTAGATATAAAGAACATGATCAATCTGGCAAGTTATTCATGTCAAGTACCATTTTGAATGGTGAAATAGCTTCTAAAGATCAATTATCGAGTTCTCCAAGTTTTGTGACAAACTTGTCCTCCATAGAAGTGATTTCTGATTCTCAAGAAGCCTTGCAGAGCTCATTGTCTGATTCTAGTAGAACTACAGCTACCATCAATGTCAAGCAGCATTCTGTACGCTCAACAGAAACATTATGTGCTCCCAGAGAAACAAACTCAAATTCCATTTCTACCAATTCTGATGAACTTAAATTGATACCGTGCATGATGAAAATGTCAACTCAAGCTTCTGTAGCTGCCAATATTTTAAGAATTTCAGCCATTCCAGTGCATGATTACATTTGGCAGTATGATCCTTTCTTTTTCTTTGAAATTCTTAGTTGCCTTTTGGTGGATACACTCATAAATTTCTTTCAGAAATGCCGTGATACAGTGTGCTTTTTATGTTGCAGAGGTGGTTTTATGTTGCAGAGAAGGGGAAAGCTTACCGACCATTTTGATGGGATTCAAGCACACATGTCAACTTGCGCATCACCGAGAGTTCTTGAACTGGTGAAGAAGTTTCCTTGTAAAGTTGAGTTGGAGGAAATTCCTCGACCGAGCTCATGGCCAATGCAGTTCCAGGGCAAGGCTACAGAAGATAACATTGCTCTCTACTTCTTTGCTAAAGATCTTGAGAGGTTTGTTGTTTGACATTTCACTTTCTTTTTTTTCTCTGTAAATGGAGATTCTTGTGAGCTGACTTATCTGTTGAAATTTTCTTTTCATGGCACAGTTATGAAAGTAACTACAAGAGGTTGCTGGATAATATGGTTAACAATGACTTAGCCTTGAAAGGTCATGTCGACAGAATTGAGCTTCTGATATTCCCATCAAATCTGTTGCCTGAGAAATCCCAGTGTAAGATTTCCTTTTTGAAAAAAAGTTTGTCAGTGAAATTTAACAAAATATATTGCAATGCATCCTTTGCGCTTCCTTTAATTGACCATATCTGTTGGACATCTATGCTCTGCATTTCATCTTGAGTCTGATTTTTAAAATTTTCATTATATGTTGGAAATTGGGATACCAGTATAAATACATTTCTATTAATAAATAATAATTATAAATGATGTGGTTCTCAATACAGATTGGAATAGATTATTTTTCCTCTGGGCTGTATTCAGAGAAAGGAGGGAAACTTGCTTAGAATCCCTATCTCATTCTCCAAAGAATATCTATGGGGCCAGTTTGGGTTTGGAGTCCTCAATCCAAGCCCCTGTTGTGGCTGATGTTGTCGCATCTTGCTTAGAATCCCTATCTCATTCTCCAAAGAATATCTATGGGGCCAGTTTGGGTTTGGAGTCCTCAATCCAAGCCCCTGTTGTGGCTGATGTTGTCGCATCTTGCTTAGAATCCCTATCTCATTCTCCAAAGAATATCTATGGGGCCAGTTTGGGTTTGGAGTCCTCAATCCAAGCCCCTGTTGTGGCTGATGTTGTCACATCTCAGAGAACAGGTTTGTTTGGGCAAAAGGAGAAGGAAGTGTCAATGTATGACAATTCGCCTAAAGCACCAGAAGCCGTCAAGTCTAATACTGTTGATTTGCCCTTTTTATCATCTTTCCAAAATGGAGATAAGAACTGTTACAGGAAAGCTTCGTCTCTTGATCAAAGGCCCATAAACTTCCATGAGCACAATCAATTAGCAATTCATGATACACGTGCATCTGAGAAGCAGGCATTCTGTTCCATTGCTGAAATTCATCCATCAACTAGTGTTATCCAGCTGACTAGGGTACATGATGGCTGTTCATTGTCAAGTATCCCAGTGACCAATCCAGAGTTATTTCCAGAAGTGAGAGGCGACAACACCTCCTTGGTAAAGTCTAACTTTTGTCTGCATATGTTTGGATTCTAAGAGGGACTGCCCCATTTACCTTCCTGATTGTTTTTACTGTTGATCTTTCGATTTTATAGAGTGCATTACTGATGTTTTGAGTGTGCCTGTTTCTTCCTCTGTTTTTACTTCTTGTTATTTGTTTTTTAATTACTGAGTCCATGATACTGGCCAACATTCGGATACCTGGAGACAAGCATAGTACCTAGGCAAAAGAAGTTGGATAACTGTACATCTTGGATATCATTTTCAGTATTTTTTTTTTTTTTGACCCATTAACTTCCTTGGGCTAAAAAAAACTGTGTAGGCCACCATAATGCATGATGATCATGGAAGGTAGAATGGACAATGCGTCTTGGATCGCACACATGTAGGTATTTGACACGACCCGAGCCCGAGATTAGAACTAATCCAAGATAATCCCGAGTCGCGTCGCATACTTACTCCCGTGAATCTCAACACAAAAAAATTCACAAGGGATATCATTAAACATTATGCGGAAATATTCACAAATATACATTGCTGAAGTTCTTTACACTATATACAACTCCCTCACTTGCATATTTAAATACAATGCAAGGATCAAAATTGTGAAACGTTTCAACTCATCACAACTCAAAGTTTTACTTCCATTCAACTAGTCCTCCTCGAGGAACCGTGCCGGACGTCTCCGGTGGCGCTGTGGTCTCAGAAGGACCGGCATGGGCAGCTGTGCCTGTAATGCCATCAATAACACTATGAATTTCACAATTCAGCAATGTATAAACACTTACATGATTTAACATGCTAACGATACATTTCATTCATTTCATTTATTGTTCAATTGGTTTAATTCCAATTCCAACTCATAATCAATAAGAGTCTCTTTCTTTGGCAAACTATAATAGCATTTCAATTTCAATTCAATTCCATTTCCATCTCCCTCAAAGGAGAGGATTATTTCTTCCCTACGGAAGGATTCAATTATTGTGGGTCTTATCAGAGTCCGGGCCAGGGACAACTGATATCACCACGGAGCTCCGGAACACTCCCAAATAATCTGCTGCAGCAGATTCAGCTCAATGAGCTTATAGAAATCACTATGTAGTGCCAAACTCATTAATCAATTCAATTATCAATTCATTCCACTTTGGTTAGCATTGTCCTCGTTGGCACCGGGCGGAAGGGCGCACCATTCATGACCCAGACCTCAAAACGGATTCATTTCATTTAATGGAGAAAATGCCATAAACAATTAAATAAGTGACGAATACCATCCATTCAAGTGTAATTCCAGACTTCCAGTTGTTCAAGGTACGTGTTATTTTCGATGAACATTACAGATATATGGATGGTGTACCTTGAAATTCCCTAAATCCACACTAATGGAGGTATAAAGAATAGGAATAACCTTAACCTACTCTATCAATCTTACCTTTAAAACTCCGAATGTAATTCTGTTCGTACAAGCTATTCATGCATTATGAATTAGCTTTTGACATTATCATCGCATTACGATTTAACTTTAAGTTCCCTGTGACCATATAAATCGCTTTAGATATCAATCCAAAGACAACATTTTGTTTATGGAAATTATACTAAACTCATTATCCATTGATCACAGTCTAATTACCCTCGAAACAACATTTGAAACCGTATGTAAAAACTTAGAAAATCACTCTTTTCTCAGAGTACCCAGTCGACCGAGGCCTTGGTCGGTCGACCCCATGAACTAAGGCTCGGTCGACCTGCGAAGGCCAAGTCGACCTTCTCCATGTGTGCCCGGTCGACCAAGACATCAGCCGGCAGTTGTAATTGAAATTCACAAAAATGGCTCGATCAGAATTCCAGAGAGCAATTTCCAGTTTGGCCGGTCGACCGAGCTGCTAGCCGGTCGACCGAGCTACATTCAACCCTGATACAGAATTCATATAAGAATTCTGTTTGTTTCAATCCAACCTGTAATAATACTTGGAACCTCCTGTTCCCTTCTTTACAAACAACCTTTAAAATTCATACAACACTTCTATTCCCTCATGCACTCACTAAAACCCATCATTCCATCAATTCCATGAGAATTCCATTCTAACTTATTCACTAACATCTCAAACAACTAACATATAATCATAAACAAGAGTTTATACTTGCCTTTTCTGCTGTGATTCAACACAAAACCTTTTGTTTCACCCTCTAGTTGAGTCAAAATCACCAAATCTCTAAGAAAACCAACAACCCACTTGATGAAGAAGGTGATGAATTCAATTCTCTTGAAACCCACTCGACAACTTCTTGCTTCAATCACTTGATAGCCAAGAACGAAGAAGAAACTAAGCTGCTGTGTTTCTTTCCTTCTCAAGGGTGCTGGGGATGAATCACAAGGAAATGACATGCAACTTGGGGTCTTGACACATAACATGTATATTTTGCATACTAACCCCACATTTAATGCATATTTCTATCTTAAGTCAATTCAAGACTCATTCGACTCATATTACATCAAATAAAAAGGTGTGTATTATGAAAGTTGTTGCACTCCTCGAGATGCACACAATGGTATCAAATTTCACCTCATTCGACGAAATACGCGTAAATCCGTATTTACGGAAAAATTCTTCATATCACCACTTTGAGTCTAAATTCGACTCAATTAAGTGAATTCCTTTCAAATCCATGCTATTATGTTTAATTCATTCATTCACAACTAATTTGATCCATTTTCATCATTAATCACTATTAAGTTGCTTAATCATGTTTAAACCATGTTAATCTCGATTAATTAACGTTAATCTTGATTAACTTGGGTTGGGGTGTAACAGTATTACCCAGATCTTTCGATCCCTGGCCTCCCTCATTAGTCATCATGCCATGGCCACATGTGGGCACCACAAGGGAGTCCACACGAGGGTCCACGAGAAACATGGTCAGCAGAGCACAACCCATATATATACATACAAATATATATAGATATATATATATATATATATATATGAGGTGTTCTCCTGTGTGATACAGTTGCTGGGGCCCCATAGACCATGGGAGAAGTGGGAATTGAAAGATCCAGGTGGCAGGTGGGACCATCCTAGTTATGAGATTTTAAGTCAATCCAATGATCCTGGCCCCTTGATCTGTGGCCCACAAGTTTAACTGCTTTAAATAAAAAAAGAAATACACTTGATCCCAATTGAACATAAGTTGATGGCTCATTTGGATTGAACATAAAGTGAGCCCCACATGATGTCTCGTGCAGTAAGACCGTGTGAGACATGCATAGGAGGAGCAAACACCTATATATATTCATCTATTTCAAATTAAATCCAATGACAAATATGTGGGGAGGGTTGTCAAATTGGGAATATTTCCCATTCAATAGAATGTCATTGACAGGGGCTCACTGTGAAATAGAGGGACAAAAAATGTCTTACTTGGTAGTGATAAAATGTGCCTTTTATATATATATATTTATGGGAGATGTATATATATATATATATATATATATATATATATATATGGGGAGATGCTCTTATGAGAGATATTTTTCACTTTATATGAGAGATAAGGGTGGGGGCCCTCACATCCATATACAATGCCAACAACTTAAATGTGTGTGTGTGTGAGAGAGAGAGTACAATAAAAATGAAAGCATACAATAGGCATGCGGGGAAGTGCTAATTCATTTTTTGTTCTTGCATTGTATGATACTGTTTTTCCTATATCTTGGGTGCACCAGGTGCATCATCCTTTTTTAAATGGTACTTTTCTCGCCTTTGCACTGCAACTAACGTGCGCTCATTTGCTTGTAGGAAGATGTCGACAAAAATTTCAGAAGCAAAAAGGAGACCCAGCTTCATCCTTGTGTCCAACCAACAATTGTACAAAATAGCTTTAATAAAGATACACTAGCGACATTGAACCCTGATAATTCCCATTGCAGACTAGCAGGATTAACTTCAAATACAGAAAATAGCCAAGATACTTCATCCTTTACTTGTCAGATGCTTCCCGTCAGCTCATCTTCTCTTCCTGAAAAAGCAGATTCTGGGGAGAGGTTGAGGCTGATGGATACTGTGACTTTGTTAGAAGCAAATAGGTGGAAGGAGCCCATAGGAGAACAGAGCTCCTGGGAGTTGGGTTCTAGCAGGAAACGCCCACACTCAAAACTTCCAGATGCAATCTTAGAGACTTCTGGTGTAAGTTCGAAGGAAGCTACTCAAACTATGGCATGGAAAGAGAAGAAATGCTTACAGTTGGATGGAGGAAACAGTTTCAAGAAAATGAAGAGGTGCAATGATTTGAATGTTCGATCTGTTTCTCATGAACAGACTTTTCAGAACGGATTTCTTACTAAGATACTTGGCCTGGATCCGAACTCCCTACACAAGGAGCAAAAAGACGTTTATGCATATAATGACACCAGTGTTCTTGAGAATTCAAAAACTACTGAAATATACTTGTTTCCTGTTGATTCAGGGAATGCCAGGGATTTGAAATCAGGCAATTCCATTCCATGGCAGATACTCCCATCGGACGAAAACTTACCTGACACTGATGTCCCAAATCTTGAGCTTGCATTGGGGGCTGGAAAGAAACAATCAAAGCAGGGATCTTTGCCTTTGTTTGGTCAATTAAGGGCTGAGGACAATAATCGGAACAACCTTCTAAACCCTGCTACAAGTGATGGTGATGATGATTTGTCAGCTTCTCTTTCTCTCTCCCTCTCTTTCCCTTTTTCTGAGAAGGAACAACCTAGAAAATCTGTATCAAAAGTAGAGCATCTCTTGCCCAAGAGGCACCGTGTCAACACATCCCTGCTACTTTTTGGTGGCTTTACAGACTCTTAGTCTCTCAGACATAGATTTCCTTTAAATTTTCAGCACCTAAACATTGCTAACATATACCAAGATCTTTGGGGATCAAAGTTGTGTTTTATTAGATCCCATCCACCATATGTTTATAGCCACACAGGACTGATTTGTGCTTTGTTTTACTTTCAATCTCGGGATGCAGTGTCACGGCTGTTTGTATATAAGAAGAGCAAGTTCATGCAGGACTTTTTGGCAGATTTGTTGTTTATTGGAAGCTGTCGCTTTAAATGTTTCTCATCTTTGTATAAATGTTTCATACCTTTACTATTTTTTGACAGACATTGGTGTCCATGGGATGATAATTGTGACATTGGAAGTGGTCAGACTGCCAAGTGTGGGAAGAAGTTGTACGATGGATCTCTCATTTCTTCTGCGTAGCATTAAATTTGGTTTGTAAACTTAATTTTTTTATATTTATTATGAAGCTTTTTCTGAAGGGTTTATTCACAGGCATTGCTGCAGCTTCTGCTTTGTGTTCTTTGTTCGCTAATCATACATGTAATAGTCATGTGGCTCAATATTGCACAGACTATGGAGGTAAATCGAAGGGGAGAGCATAGCAGACAATAGATCGTTGGGTGGGATGAGACAACAGCAGTTTATGTTGACATTCTTTATGTCACTCTCTTCTTTATTTATGTGCTCTGATGTTTAGTTCAATTTGATGGTGCCTCTACTTCACAACTTAGCATTTGTAGTTAGGCTGCCAGCGTACATATGGTGAGGACAGTACGCATTGTTGTGAATGATTCGCTCTCACTTTGTACAGACAGCTTTTGGCCATCGATGGTGCCAGAGCATCTGCAGAACCTACAGCCTTCTGTAGTAATCTAAACCAATGATTCGTGCGGGCAGAAGAAAAAAGTGAATGGAATTCAAGGCCTGAGTGTCGCCATGTCTTAAACTCTTCTCCCTCATCTGATGGTGTCTTTGAGCTTAAAAAGGGGCAAACTTAATTTCCTGTTTCTAGAGTAATATTTCCCGTTCCTTACCACCGGCTCAAATTTCACTCAATCTGAGCGAGATGCAACAGAAGTAAAGATCACATGTTATATTATTTAGCATGCAATTAACTGACCAACGACCAAATAGTAATATGTGATTGGAGTTAAGTTTAGACCAATGCCAATACATAAAGAATGGTCTCGATGAGCAGCAGCTTTATTAAGAAGGTTAGCCCCAGTGTGCAGGCTGATAAAATCGAAAGGATAATTCCGTTTCCCTGACCATCCCACTTTAATATTTACTATAAAAATAATAATAATAAAGAGTATATATAAAATATGAAGTGACCGTTAGCAACAAGGGGTGGTGGCGCAGTTGGCTAGCGCGTAGGTCTCATAGCTTCGAGTTATCCTGAGGTCGAGAGTTCGAGCCTCTCTCACCCCATTATAATGAGGTCGAGAGAGTGCTAGCCTCTCTCACCCCACTATAAATTTTTATTTTTTTGGAAAATTGTATGATATCAGTTCAGGATGTGGGCCCAAACCAGTATGGGTGACTATTGCAAATGTATGGAATTGACTTCACTAGGTTTTTTTCTTTGTTGGTAAAAATTTGACTTCACTAGTTACTACAAATAAGCCAGTCAATGTGGCCCTACCATGATGGAACTCATAATCCGGCCCCCAAACAAGGGATCATCCATTCCCCAGTTGTTTGTGTACTGTGAAGGGGGGAGGTACTTCCCCATTTGAGTATAAGTGGATATGGCAATCCCACATCCATTTTAAGTAGTTTTAAGGTATGTAGCGGATCCTATGTATAGTTGCGACAAGGCTTTAATAATGGTGTTGAAAATTATTAATAATAATAATAATAGTATTTATATCAAAATATATAGTTTTCGATGAAATTGTGCATTAAGTGCCGGTCAATGATCTAGAGGCCAAATGAATACTCCAAATATTGGATTATATCCAACGAATGTAATAAGCGAACTTTTAGGGACTATTTTAAGGTCGTGTACTTGTGATTTTATATGAAAAAATAAAAAATAAAAAAATTAATGATGAAAAATATTCAAGTGAAAACTAGTTCCCACCTATTATATAAGAACTTTTTTGCGGGGCTCAACTAACAACCAATAGAAATCCTCTGATAATCACTAATATCAAGGATTGACACAAATTCGAATGTACTGAACCATTAGATCAAGAATTGGATATTTTTTTGAATATGAAGCCATTGAACTTGTGGGTCACGGATGAAGGGATTAGAGGCATGAGTTTGGGGTCAAACTTGACACTTGAGGTGGTCTTACGTAGATTTTTCCATCCCCCCTGGTCCCATCTCCAAATAGAGCCCACAATTGGGCCCCACAAAAGAAATTCTAATATAACATGTGAAAACTACTGAACTAGATCTCACCTGAATATTACCGATTAATGATAGAGTAATAATTCCACCAAGCAAAATTTGCCCATTCTCCTTTCCACTTTCCTTTCAAGGAATACCTTTGCTTAAACCATGGTCAACACAGTCAGCATCCTCCAAGGTTAGAATCCCACCTCATTGCAACAAGGCAATCCTAAAATTTTGCATGTAGAGATTCCATCAACTTTCCCAAATTCTTTTTATTCCCTAAAATAAATCTCAACGATTTTACTTCCTTAAATTCAGCTTTTATGATTTCCTAAAAATCACGATCTACAATTTGTGATTTCTTTTATTACTTAGCAGCATTAGTTATATTAGGAAAGTGTTTACTTCTCATTAATTAATCCCCTCCAACCACCAAAAGTGGAGGTCGCCCGTCGGAATCAAAGCAGCGGTCTAATCCTCTCTTCTTTCATTTTCCTTGTTTGTTTGCAGATACGACATTCTGGTTTCTCTTTGCAATTAAAACATACTACCAGATTGAGAAGACATGGGAAAGAAAAAGATAAAAATAGAGATGATACAAGACAAAAACAAGAGGCATGTGTGCTTCAGCAAGAGACGCAAAGGACTCTTCCAAAAAGCGTCTGATCTTTGCACTCTCTGTGATGCTCAGGTTGCCATCATCGTCTTCTCAGGCGGTGGCAGGCCATTCGTCTTCGGCCACCCGACTGCTGACTCCGTTATCGACCAATTTCTCAGTGCGATTGATCCAGTTCCTCCTGATGCTTCACATTCATCGCATTCGCATTCTGAACTTATCTTCAACAGAATCGCCCAACTCCAGCAGCAGCTTGACGTCGTAAAGCAGCAGCAGAAGAAGAGCCAATTGCCACTGAAAGATGAAGAATTCACGACTTGGTGGGAGCAAGTACTCGACTTAGGCGAAGGAGTCACCTGTGTTGAGGAGCTGGAGCGAGTGAAGAAAAGGTTGGAAAGCCTTAGAAGCAAAGTGCTGGAACGAATCAATAGATTCTACACAGCCTCTTCTCGTTCTTCTTCTTCTTCTTCTTCTTCTTCTTCTTCGTCTTCTGCTGCTGCATGTGGGGAGAGTGTGTGTCCGCCCAAGACCATATCGATGCAATCTGGTCCGTTGGTCACAATGGCTGATGAAGATGAGTGGATTTACGGTGAGCTTTCAGAGATTGATAGTGCATGTTACCTATGATTCTGATTGTGTATTTCCTGTTTTCTTTCTGTTTTTGTTCAATGGGTCGTATGTTGTTTGGAGACGCAATGAGAATTCTCAACTTGCAACTCTTTTTATGGAGGGGTTTTGTAATGAATGAATATTTCTGGGTTTGATTAAAGAAATAAATGCAATGCAAGAACTCACGTAGTTATGTTCTTTTTCTTTTTAATTTTAATTATGGACTTTGCTTTGCAACCATCTTGGAATGGTTATTTGATTTGAGTTGGAATAATTACAGTTGCATTCATCTCTTCATGCATGTTTTCTCTTCAAGTGTTTTGGGTATTTAACCCCATATTAAAAGATTAAAGATTACAGTAATCACTCATCTCCACGGGTCTAAGTTGTTGTGTTATACAATCAATGCTTTATTAATTAAGTCAACCATATCGGTGCCTTAATTGAGTGAGGATTCTTTTCCTCTTTTATATATAATCAGTTTGCCTTGAGTAAGCATTTCAAAGTCTGATTATTTGTTTGGTGGAAATCCCATAAACCAAGTTAATTCCACTTTCAGTCTTTCACATTTAAGAGCCGTCCTTCGTCCTTCAAGTGTGGCTCAGTTGGTCTGATCTAGTTTATATGTATACGAGAGTACGTGCATGAGTTCAAACCCCCAATATACTAAAATAAAAACAACATTAAAAGCCTACTGCATATTAAATATCTAGGATCTTATGGTAATGGCTTTAGTAATCACTTACAATCAAATGGGAGATGTTTTGAGCCTCCTCGGCCTTTGGTCCTTCACTTTTTAGCCCTTTTAAGTTGAAATCATTTTAATCTATCCATAAGTTAATATTTGATTTTGTAAACCACCTTTTCTACGAGTTTCATTATGATCTAGGTTAATGGTCCTACCTTTTAATAGGTAATCTAAATTCTAAACATATCATTACAAGAACAAAGGTTCGCATCTGTGTGCAGATTGTGCAAACTTCAGGAAGAATAACATTTTCATCCTCATTACAATATTGGACATCCTCTATAAACCAAAAACCGTCTTCGCTTTCGAACCCTACCTTTTAAGTCCCACAATTGAGATCTGAGCTTGTAATCGTGATTAAAAGGTGGAAAACAGCTAATAACTCAAATTTAAGCCGTTGGTCCTTCGTTTAGATATTTATGAATAAGTCTAGACCCTAAAAAATAATAATAATAATTTCTGTGGGCCCCATTTTCCAAGCATCAGATGTTTAAAAGGGGAAGAAGAAGCACCAATTGACCAAGACCAAGTTCAATGCCAGCGAGTGGTGGGATCGCTACAGATAAAAAGTGTAACCACTTATGGCTCATCTCCATATGCTTGTGGGGCCCATTCAGCCAATAATTGCAATCAGAGATGGTTAATTACCCATATAGAAAAACCAAATCAATTGGGCATCACTCAGATGTAATCCCATCAAATGCAAGGTTTAAATAAAAACCCCTCACCATGGCCCAACCACTTTCGAAACAAAACTCAACATCAACATAGTTTTGTTTGGCACGTGAAAAAAAACCGCGTAGGTTGACATATGAAGATGGCTATGCTTTCTGTACATTCCTACATCAATCTTAAGAGGAAAAAGCAAAAGCTGCATCTCTGAACTGAAAAGAGGAACAAAACAGCAGAGATATTCTCTTTATCCCCATAGTAATATCTCCAATATCATAAGAATGGAACTAAACAGTATATGCAAGAACATACGTTCTATGGCAATCAATATGTGCAGTATTTGAAGAAGGCCCATTGACACGACTCGAACCCGAGATTATAATTAATCCGAGTTAACCTCGAGTCGCGTCGCATACTTACTCCCGTGAACTTAAATCACATAAAATTCACAATGGATTACAATAACACATTATGCAGAATATAAACAAATATACATTTCTCATGTATGAAACAAAACTTATTTACACTATGAACAACCAATCACTTGCACATTTAATTACAATGCAAGGAATGAAAAGCATAAAACGTTCCAACAAATTCTACAAAGTTCTCATTCATTTACTGTTTTCATTTTTCCAAAGTTCACTTCAATTGTTAACGCCTCATTTCCACTCAACAAGTCCCCCTATAGGAACCGGATCGGTAGTCTCCGCTGGCGCTGTGGCCTCAAAATGACCGGTATGGGTAGTTGTGCCTGTAATGCCATCAATAACACTATGAATTTGACAATTTAACAATGTATAAACAATTACATGATTGAACATGCTAATTACACATTTAATCCGTCTAACTCATTGTTAGACCAATACAAAATCAATTTATAATCAATGAGTCTTTTATTCAAATTTGGCAAACTACAATAACATTTCATTTTAAATCACATCTTCCTTAAAAGGAAGGGTTTTCATCTTCCATACGGAAGTATTCATATATTGTGGGATTTATTAGTGCCCACGCCAGGCCAGGGACAACTGACATCATCACGAAGCTCCGGAACACTCCCAAATAATCTCCTGCAGCAGTAACAGCTCTAATGAACTTACAGAAATCACTATGTAGTGTCAGATTCAAGTATCAATACAGTTTAACATTTAATTCCGTTCAATTACAATTTAACGAATACATTTTAATATACAAACTCAGTTAAATAATACCAACCATTAGGTGTAATCCTCAGTTGTTTAATGTGCGTGTTATTCTTGATGGACATCACAATTTATGTGAATTTGTACATTAAAGTCCCCTTAATTAACACCCATGGTGGTAAAATAATATTAATAGCCTTGATATAATCAATAGGCTCTTTTCCTAAAATTCAGAAATTAATCCTGTAACTTTATTAATTTCGGATAATTAATCAATAACTTATCTGTTAGCTTTAGAAGCTAATACTTTATTGTAAAATCCCATTATTCAAAATTAGGTCAACCCTTGGTTAACACTTGATCCATCTTAACTTCAAATTTTGGAATATCATTTCCTAAAAATATCTTGGATCATACTTTAAATATTTTCCATTGACTATTTGGTCAATCGAACCTCATCACTTAGCTATTGAACATAAGTTCACTTATGTCACAAATCTCAGAACATATTAAGCTAAATCACCCTTTATTGGGTTGAAATTACCTTAAGCATCAACTTCAAGTTCGCTCGAGCGGATCCAGGTTCGCTCAAGCGGACAGTTCAGAGAAAGTTGGTCGCTCGAGCGACCAACCACACTCTCTCAATGATGACAGACAGTAGATAGTTCGCTCAAGCGGACGCTTCAAAATTTCAACTTGACATTCTAAACCATTCTTCTCCTTCTTCAAAACTCAATCATAACTTGCATATACAACATGGAACCTCCTGTTCCCTCCCTTAATCATCATTATACACCATAAAACACTTCCATTCACCATATAAACTATTCTAATACTATTTAATCAATCCTTAAATCAAGATAAATCAATTCCAAATTTTACACAACAGGTTTGAGCTCACAACTATAAATAAATCAATGAAATCTACACAAAACTAGTGTCATAATCACAATAACTATTATACTTGCTTTATAGTCAATTTTGATTCAAAACCCCTTTCACTAGCTTGACTTGAGATCAAAAACCTCTAACCAAAACCCTCTTTAATAACCTAACATCAAGAAAATCCCCAAAACGAATCCTTTTTGAGCTATCTATGATAAATATTAGCTTTAATCACATATGAACACTTGTAAATCTAACAAAGAATCTCAACTGCTTACTTGTAACCAAAGAAAAGAAGTTCTGAAATTTTCCTCCACTCTAGCTCTAACAAGATTGAAGAAGATGAAGAAAAAGTTATAGAAATTGATCTTTCTTTCTTCAAATCTCACTTGTGAAGCTCCTATTCAGAACAACCGATGAAGAAAAAAGCTATGAGGAAGAACCTAAGCTGTCTCAGCTGCTTCAGAATAATCCACCAACTAAAAATGGGTTTTGAGCTCATCTCAACTCTTTTTAAATAGAATTTTTACATTCAGCCCCCATATATTTTACACACTTTAAATTTAAGTCAAATCAAGACTTATTTAATTCATTTGAAGTCAAATGAAAATGCCTATGTTATAAAAATCGTTGTACTCATCAAGATACAAATGTTAGTATAAATCTCCATTGTATCCGACGAAATACGCATAAATCCATATTTACAACAAAGTCCTTAATTCCACTAATTTGGGTCTAAATTCAACTCCATTAAACCAATCTCTTTCAAACTTGTTCATTATGCTTAATTAATTCAAGTGTGACTACTTTGATCCATTCTAGGCATTAATCACATTTAAGTTGATTAATCATGCTTAATATGTATTAATCTCAATTAATTAGAGTTAATATTGATTAACTCGGAATGGGGTGTAACACCCATGAACGCCCATATATAGTACTTGATGAACATCAGCTACTGTGGCAGGAACTGAAGATGGCCCATGACTTCGGAAGGGCTTAAGGAAAGACTCTTCTTCCCGGTGTAGTTAAATGCCCTGTAGCAGGTTCAAGTTGTTACATAACTAAAGTTTCATCTAGTATCTCAGTTGAGGGATTTCTCCTGTGACATTATGGAAATCTATAGAAAAATAGTAACTTAAGAAATTAGAAAAAAGAAAATAAAAATTGAATAAAATAGCAATGCTAGAGAAGCTTTCAAAGTATCTTAAAGACGTGTAGAAAAAACTGTGAGGGCATTCTGAAATTATTTTATACATCAAAAATGTTTTTGAAAATTTATACATCTTTTTTAGGGTTAAAAGTACACATTAAAGTTTTCTCATCTAACAATTAAGGAAACCTTTGATAGATGGAATCATGGAACTAATCAACCCAACTTTAACAGTTTCTGAGCAGTAAGCATTCAATGATGAGTCCTACCTATCTTCAGTCGAATTCACCAAAGGTAGGCCCACCCACATGTGTCATACTATAGTGTTGTACTGCTCACTAGGTCATTTCTCCATTGATGTAATGGCAAAGAATCATTTTCAATTGAATTATGTTGAATCAACAACAAACTGCCAAGTGCCAATAGCAGACAAACAAATAAAAAATGAGTTGTGTATATATCACATACCCTATAAATTTCAATTGTAAATAAAATATGATGGAATCTCTCATTCCAGAGTATGTTGACTGCAGACGTAAGAGAAAATAAAAAAGATGCATTGTCCAAAGATGCATTGTCCATGTTTATTTGCAAAAATAAATTATATTCTTAATAACAATCTATCGTTTACAATTTACATTACTCAATTTGGGTCTCAAAGTTGCTCATTTCGGTGTGGCATGCCATATGTAAGCAGTTAAATAAATACATATTCACGTATAAATAAAAGAAAAAGGAAAAAAATGGATAAGTACACAATTCGTCCATGGTTTTTCAAGAAAAGATCAAATGCGCGCACTGTTTCATTAATGAAAGTGTCGACTTTAAATGTTAGTGCATATATATCTTCCACGTGTTTTCCATTTCCAGGCCATGTGGTCCTTACAATCCAACTCGGATACCTGCTACCACGTAAAGAAGTCTCCATAACCTCCAAGGCATTTGATGGAATCGTGTGAATCACTTCAATGGAGATTGTTTTATGATCACAAGATATTCCAGTAGAAGATTCCCCATATTTGATAGTATTAAGAGAGACTAAACACCTCTCTCTCAGAGAGAGACACTTCCATATGCGGGTAACAGTTATCCCAACGAGTCTGTTGCACACAGAGTGCAGCTTTCAAAAGACCCTAAAACTCTTCCATGAGCATACTGCGAGTGACATCGGAAGGATTGGGAGAAAAAATTGAAAGAAAAAAAAAAAAAAAAACCCACCACCTTTTTCCCAAGAGATGCAGGAGCAATATGGGATAAAAATTGTTTCAAATTACTGTAAAATTAGATTAATCATCAACATCAAAGCCTTATTGTCTATGATGTATAAATACACGGCTAGGACACGCCATAGATATGGCAGGGACACGGATTTTACACATAAAAAGACAAGTATTTGATACGATATGACACGATACGTTGCCCATTTTAAAATATCCGTGCATCATAAGCTTATCGTAGCTATCTGAGGTTGGCTTTGTTAGTATTAGCCCAAACATAGAGCCATGCTCTTGTAACTCCAAAATCAATCATGTCTTTCATCACCACTTGAATCAAGTTCTTTATGAACCTCATGATTCACCCTTTCCATCATGCCACGATACTTTATATGGGGGTTGATTTTTATCTTCTCTGTACATGCCCAAACCAACCCAACCAAACTTCCTTGATTCTCTCTTACATTGGAGTTACCAATAAGCTTCCTGTTATGTACTCAATCATGTCAAACTCCACTCATGCATGTTACAAGGATTGGATACACTGACTAATTTCAGAAAAAGGGTTTTATCCTCAATGAAAATAAAACCACAAGGGTTTGATAAAATTTTAAATAATTAAAATGTAAAATACGAGTAAGGAAAAACAAATTATATATGATGAAAGATCAGTTATGTTTGCTGATTTGATATCATTTAACCTATCTACCAAAAGGAATTCGAAATTTATTCTGAGTACAATAGACCTTTATTATCTTATGATAGACGATACAAATGTTAAGGTGGCGACAACTTTGGCATGTGTTTGGATTCTACAGTATAAGTGCACTGTGCACCAGAAAGTCAAATGAGAGTTCAGTTAAGTTTCAACCAGGAAAATCAGACACCAGTAATTTAGCAATATCCATACATGTAACATTGGAGGCCGAAGCTGTAATGTTGAAACCTTCAAAATATCAGCTGCAAGTTCATTGCGGCACGTGATTAGCCCTACCAAGTCAGATCTTCGAACTGCAATACCCGAGTGATAACAACATAAAGGCATCCAAATATTTTGTAAACACTTGCAACTGACTCAATATATATATATATATATATATATATATTAGAGATTTACCTGTCTGTGATCTGTCTGAAGATAATAAAGAAGACCAGAGTCAATATCCTTCAAGCATCAGCAAAAAGGGGTGCCTTTGCAATAAATACAGAAACAAGTAGACAGCCAAAAAGATTTCACCTAGATGCATACATCAATTATGTGAAGCAGACCCAAAAGGAGGCAGGCCACAGAAAGTGAGTTTGGATCATTTAACAGATACAGCTGAAGTCCCATTAGACCTAGCCGGTGGGCGGTGGCCTAACAAGCCCATTCGTATATGAGAGAGGATTCAACTAGACCTAGGGATGCCACTCCAGTGGGCTGGCAAGGTATTGGCCCAGCTCGAATTGCATATTGCTAAGCCAAGCCTAGACTAGGCCCACACTGCTAAGCTCATTCCAACACACCTCAATCTTCCCTCCCTTTAACTGCATTACTATGACTAACTTTTAAAATGAAGAGGTGAAAGAAAAACAAGCCATATTGTCTTAAAAGTAGCAGAGTCATCAGACAAACCTTTCAGACATTAGAAGAATGTATAAGATCACCTGAGCACAGTGTTTCATAGCAGACAGCATAAGTAGAAAACAATGAGTGACATGATAGTCAAGCAAGCATGCTATGCCAATGCATCAAAAGAGTTAAATTGCCAAACACAGTTTCGAGACCACCAACTTTTCATATGAATATCCCAATAGTGATCTAATGAAAAAAAATCTAAAAAATCTATTTTTTCTCCCGAACTCTTCACTTCCCCTATATATTTAGAACGGTGCCAACACATTTGCATAATTAAAAGCTAAACATTTAAAATGGACGTACACATTTGGGAACTTTATAGTATTCAAAGAATGGTGCCAACATATAATTTCTAACAACAAACATGATTTTTAACTAACAGTGAGTAACAGGGAGTAAAGACTCTATTCACTTTGTGCATACAAGATGTCAATCAAACATGTCATCATTCACAAAAACACTCATTATTGACAGCCAAGACTCGTTGAAGGGAAAAAAAACACACACACACACACACACACACTTCACTCTTGGACTGGGGCCCTCAGCAGTATTGGAAAGTCTACACTTAGGCAACCGAAGCAAAAGTTTTCTGAAGCTTCTTCAAATCCTCAACTGAAGATGAGCGTAGCTTTCAAATATCAGAAAATGGTTCATGTTGAGTTCAGGCCGCACCGTATACGTCTTGGGGTTCACTCCATATGGGCAACTGAAATCTATAGGAGGGCAGCTTACGCCGACATGTAGTTGTTGTGCTCCGCCATAAAATTTGAGAATCCTTATAATGGCCTCTGCGCATCAGGCCACCAGCGTCGAATCGTCAAACAGTAGAACCATCATCCCGAGCAATCCGTCGAGTTTAACCAAGTTGTCTTGAACGATCTTTTTGGGGATCTCATGCTCTGGAAACAATGATTCATTGAATGGAAATAAGACACCTAAAAATGGGATTCCAATCGCCTTGGCATAACAGGAGGCAAGCACATACGATGATTCGGTCATGCCAAAATACAATTAGCTTCTAACAGTCTAGTTCGAGGCATTAACTCCCCAAGCTACAGGCGAAGATGATCGAGGGAGCGAGCTAAGACATTTTGGGTGTGAAAATGGTTGATGCACAAAGTCTCTAGAATACACGATTTTCTTAAAGCAATTGAAAACATTCTACATTGCCATTTCTCACAATTATGATCTCTCCTAGCAAAATATTGCGAATGTAATAGCCATATTCACTGAAACATACGTCCTCGCTACTCGCTAGCAACCAACACCGCATTGCCCTTTTTGTATCTTCTAATCGCCAAAGGGAAGAATCCTCTAGGGTCACATGCCGCAATAAGTGAGCCTGTGCGATCATCGGTAAGGAAAATCCTCCGCTGATGGATTCAAAAATGCTTATAATTTTGCTTTCCAATAACGACATTTTGAAATTGAGAAGGATGCGCATCAGGAGCGCTCACTGTCCTAGAGCTCATTGTCCTAGAGTGTGTGGGATTTTACGCCCCTTGAATTTGTTGCTAAGTTGGGGAGATTTTAAGATGTTATACAAGAAGCCAATTGCCAAGGACTCGTCATCATCTATGACCGGCTAAGAACATCTACTTTAATGAAGACTGCAGATTGTGATGCCTACCTACCCAAATAGTGGGACAATGTTGTTGGAATTGGCATTTAGAGTACGGATGACTCTGTTTTCCACCACCGCTAGGATGAAAGGATCTCTGTCACCAGCGATGAGCATTTCTTAGGGAGTGATTGTTGCTATGATATATGTTTCCGTGGATACGGAATATATCCGAGATATCTTACTAGGAGAGTTGGTGATTGTTAGAAATGGTAAGGTAGAAAGCTTTCAGTTGCTTTCAAAAGCTGCGAGAAAATCTTGCGTTCTTGATACTCTATGCATGAGCCACTCTCACACCGAAAAGGTGTTCGGTCACTCCCTAGACCATCACTGTGAGCAGATTGGCAAGTTAATGGCTCAAATTCAGTAGAAGCTGACTGCACACTGGCATGCATATAATCATCACATTTGCTTGCATATAGTTATGCAAAAGCTACTGGAATCTCATTTCTAGGCATTGTATTTCCATTCAATCCATCAGTGATACCGGAGCATGAGATCCACAAAATTATCGTTAAACACAAACTAGTTAAAAGGGATGCACTGATAGGGACAAAAGTCGTGTTGTTTGATGATTCAATGCTTGTCGCCAAATGCGCAAAGGTCTTCATAAGGCTCCTTAGATTTTACGGTGGAGCACACCAATTGCACGTGCGGGTAGGCTGGCCTCCTCTAGAGTTCAGCTACCCATATAGAGTCATCCAAAATAAGTATAAAGTGCACCTTGAATTCAATCTGAGCGGTTCTCTAAGATATGATAACTACGCACATCTTCGGTTGATGACTTGCAGAGGCTTTTCAAGTATGAAGAAACCGAAGATTTTTGCTTTGGTTGCCTGAATGGGGTGTTTCCAATACTGCCAGGATCCCAAGGCACGAATGAAGTGTTTTTTTTTTCTTTTCCTTGGAATGAGTCTCTTGTGAATCAGAACAATTTTGAATCTTTTGATTGATATACTGTACGCACATGCATGTGTGGAGTTTGATATGACTTTTCTCAGAATAAAGTTCGAATTCCTCTTGGTAGATAGGTCAAATGATATCAAATCAGCATCTTTTTGCGAATAAACATGGACAATGCATCTTTTTGTTTTCTCTTACGTCTGCAATCAACACACTCTGGAATGAGAGATTTCATCATATTTTATTTACAATTGAAATTTATAGGGTATGTCATATATAGACAACTTATTTTTTTAAGATGTGCGTAAGTATCATATCTCAGAGAACCGTTCATATTGAATTCAAGGTGCACTTTATACTTCTTTGGGTTAACTCCATATGGGCAGCTGAACTCTAGAGGAGGTCAGCCTACCCGTATGTGCAATTGGTGTGCTCCACCGTAAAATCGAAGGAGCTTTGTGAAGACCTTTGTGCATTTGGCGACAAGCATTGAATCATCAAACAACACGACTTTTTTCCCGAACAGTGCGTCCCTTTTAACTAGGTTGTGTTTAACGATAATTTTGTGGATCTCATGCTCCGGTATCACTGATGGATTGAATGGAAATACAAGGCCTAGAAATGAGATTCCAGTAGCTTTTCCATAATTGTATGCAAGCAAATGTGATGATTCTATGCATGCCAGTGTGCAGTCAACTTCTACCGGGCCAATTTGAGCCATTAACTTGCCAATCTACTCACAGTGATGGTCCAGGGAGTGACCGAACACCTTTTCGGTGTGAGGGTGGCTCATGCATAGAGTCTCAAGAACGTATGATTTTCTCGCATATTTTGGAAGCAACTGAAAGTTTTCTACCTAAGAGTTGGTAAGATATCCTGGATATAATTTCCGTATCCACGGAAACATATGTCATAACGACAATCACTCCCTAAGAAATGCTCATCGCTGGTGACAGAGATCCTTTCATCCCAGCAGCGGTGGAGAATAGAGTCATCCGTACTCTAAAAGCCAATTCGAACAATATCGTCCCACCATCTAGAACGTAGTCATCGTAATCTATAGTCATCATCAAAGCAATCGCTCCTAGCCAATCCTTAGCAACAAACTCAAGGCACTGAGTTTAAAATTCCACACAATCTCAAACAGCTCCTGATGCGCCACCTTCTTAGTTCCAAAATGTCCCTACTAAAAAGGGAATTATAAGCATTTTTTAATCCATCAGCGGAGGATTTTCCTCCTTGATGGTCGCACATGGCTCACTCATTGCAACATTTGACCCTAGAGGATTCCTCCCTTTGGTGATGGGAAGATCCAAAAAAGGTAATGATGTGATGATTGCTAGTGAGGACGTATGCTTCAATGAAAATGGCTATTACATTCGCATTATTTTGCCAAGAGAGATGGTAATTGTGAGAAATGCCAATGTAGAATGTTTTCAATTGCGTCCCAAATCTCTAAGAAAATTGTGCATCCTTGAGACTCTCTGCATCAACCATCCTCACACCCAAAATGTGTTTGCTCGCTCCCTTGATGATCACTCAATCATCACCACCAATAGCTTGGGAAGTTAATGACTTGAACTGGCCTGGTAGAAGTTGATTGTATATTGGCATGCATCAAATCATCGTATGTGCTTGCTTCAATCCCATTTTTCGGTGTCATATTTCCATTCAATGAATCATTGTTACCAAAGCATGAGATCCCCAAAAGGATCGTTCAAGACAACTTAGTTAAACCGGACGGACTGCTCGGGATGAAGGTTCTACTAGGGCTGCACAGAACCAGACCGCAGACCGGACCGGACCGGATTAATAATAATTTATTTTTTTTAAAAATTTTTTAATATAAAACTTTAAGTATATAAAATTCCTAAGTCAAATACCCTAGTGAAATAGAAGATCTGGCTTCTTACATCTGGAAAAAGAGGCAGGAAATGGTCTGAAAATGAAAAATAAAAATAAAAACTTAGGAAAAAAAAAAAACAAATGAAACCGGTCCGGACCACTTAAGTGGTCCAGACCGGACCGTTTTGGACCGGACCGGACCACTTATAAGTGGTCCGGTCCGGTTCTCTCATTTAAGCCGGACCGGAAATCCGGTTGTGCAGCCCTAGGTTCTACTGTTTGACGATTCGACGCTGGTAGCGAGATGTGCAGAGACTATTATAAGGCTTCTTAAATTTATGGTGGAGCACAAGAAGTAAATGCGTGCGTAATAGAGTTCAGTTGCTTGGGATGAAGCTTTTACTATGGTTGATTCTACATTGGTAGTTGGATGTTCAAAGACCATTTTAAGAATGTTTGGTGCACAAGAAATTCACGTTCATGTAAGCTGCCCTCCATTAGCGTTTAAATGTCTATACGAAGTGAACCACATGACATATACAATGAGATCTGAACTTGATATGAAGGGTTTCTTTTAGTTACGATAGCTATGAACTTGATATGAAGGGTTTCTTTTAGTTACGATAGCTATGCTCATCTTTTAATACATGATTTGAATTATCTTTTGAGGTCTAAAGCTGAGAAATTCTGATTTTGTTGCCTAACCGGTTAATTTCCACTACTGTTGGAGTCCTAAGAGTGAATATTTTCTTCTTGGATGAGTTTCGATTGTTGTAAATAATGAGTGTATTTTTTGTTGGAATTTTTTTATTGGATAGGTACAAGTTTGAAGTTGGAGAATAGTTTTAGTCTAACTTTTCAGCTATACATGAATATGATTCAGGTTAATGATGAGAGTTCATTGATTAATGTTTTTGTTAAGAATGATCACCAAAAGATCAACAGCTAGAAGTCAAATGTTAGATTGTGAAGTAAGACGGAACTTGTAGAAATGAGTATTGATCAGATTGAACAAAGATAAGATTATAATCAATGTTCTCTCAAAAGTTTACTTCATCCATCCAAATGAATAGGCCATATTCTTCATGCAGACTAGACCCGAGGTCTGCCAATCCATTGGGCCCAAGTCCACAAATAGCCCATAAAGAGAAGATCTTCCCATCGTACAAGAGTTTCCTTCAAAAAATTTCCCGTCGCCTAGCCATTCCAATGGCAGATCTACCATCAAGGTAACCCATGCACTCCTTTCAATTCCCTATTCCTCTATTTTACTATTAATCATTATTGACTATCATCATCTTCCATTATCGTCCATCATCATCATCATCCCCACATTACAGCTGAATCCCTGTTCGTGTCATCCCCTCCCAAAGGCCTAATCCCTAATCACAACCAACTGAAACCTAAGCCCAACCCATCCTAATCCCCGTCACCTGAAACCTAATCACTAACCCAACTCCATCCAGCCAGCCAGCCTATAACCTAACTCCAAACCCGCACCCAGTTGAAACCCTAAAGCCCCAAAACCCAAACCCCATCCCTTCCCGATCCCACTTCACCTAGCTCCCTATTTTTTTCCCACCCCTTAACGACCCCAACTAACAAAATCCTAAACCCCAATCGACTCATCAAAAAAAAAAAAAAATCCAACACCCCATCCACCCAAAAAAACCAAATACCCAACCTCAGCCCATCCCGAACCCAAAACCCTAAATTCTTTCAAACCCTAGACCCACAAATCCCAAAATCCCAACCCCCATCTCCAGTCCAACTGCAGAGCCTAGCACCTCCATCTCAGACAAACCCTATCCCTTCAAATCCCAGTTACTCCCTGGCCAACTCCATTGTCCAACACACCATCCCTCTGTGTCCCTATCGAAACCCCATCTTGAAATCCAACACACAATCCCTCCGTCGATATTCCTATACCCAAACCCACACACTAATAAATCTATAAAAGTGGACAGAAGCAGAGAGAGAGAGAGCACTTGCCACCCTCCGCTAGCACCTTGCATCACCACAGTCGTCAGCCTAGGCTTGTCAATGGGACGGACGGGCCTGGCCTAGGCATGGGTTGTCCAATCCCGTCCTGAATATTGGACGGGCCTACCGGGGGTTGTCCAATCCCGGCCCTAAATTGAGCGGGCCTATGTTAAATCTCATCCCGTGTAGGCTCAGGCAAGGCCCGGGCTTTAGCACGATCATGAACATAAGATCAACAACATTCTCTAATTATACATATGCTGTCACCGGACTTTAAACCCTCCTCCAATGGAAGACATATTTAACTATTAAAATAAAATCAAAGCTACTAAACAAATAAAAAAGTTAGAAAAAGGAAGAGTCAAGAGATGTATCTTAGTTGCCGACAGTCCCGAAGTAAGTTATGGATGCCTACCACTCGATTGACTCTAAGATTTCCTCACGAAGAAAAACCCCAACAAAAAAAAATATAATGTCATGATTAGAGTTGATTCAGAAATTAATATCAATCAACTGAAAACCAGAGACAAACAGATGATGAGAATCATGCAATCACAAATCAGTTTATCATTGATTAATTGATTCAGAAATTCACTGCTCAACCATGCAATCACAAATTAACATAAGTAAAAAGTAACAAATCACAAATTAACAAAGTAACAATGTAACAGAAAATCAGTTGGACAATGGCTGTTGCGGGTGAAACAACTTTTCTTCTCTGTGCATCTATCAGGTCAGGTGTAGTGATTTAATTTGATTTTTGTGCTTGGCCATGTTTGTTATTTTTTTCTTCTGGGTTTCTTCGCATCTTCTTATGGAAATTGGATTGCATATTCTCAACCTAAAAGAATAGAAAGAAAGATGTCCGGCAATCAATGAGAGAAAATGACCAAGTAGAAGGATACGGATGTTCCAATCAGGAACTTCCATCCATGGTAGGACTGATCAGTTCACCTAAATGGGTCCCAGCCTACAATTAGTGCACAGGCATTGGGCTGTTATCAAAGCTCATGCTAGTAAGGCCCCTGCCTCTGCTTTCTCTTTGGTCACGACCAACCCTTCCGGGAGCAGTCAGTATGGCTCCAGTTCTAACTCCAAGACCAAGTCTTCATTTTCTTCTTTCATATGCGAACCAACCTTTAGTATGTATATCATTTACTTTAAAAAAAAATACATTCAAAGTTTTACCTTGAGCAGTAGCCGTGAGCAGTATCTCTGAGCATAGACTGCCGACTGGGCGAGGGAGGGAGAGTAAGAGAGGGCTAAGGAGAATGGGCGAGGGAGGGAGAGAGAGGGCTAGGGAAAAGAGGGAGAGAGAGGGTGAGCCCGTGACAGAGGGAGGGTGGGCGAGGGAAAGAGAGAGGGAGGGGGCGACTGGGCTAGGGAGAGGGGCAGCGTCAGCGTGCGTTGGTGCGACGGTACGAGAGGGGGCGCGTTGTGTGCGTCGTGCGACGGTGAGAGGGCTCGCACGAGATGAAGAGCGGAGAGAGCTGAGTGAGAGACGACAGCTGAGAGAGAGCGCAGCTGATGGAGAGATGAAGATCGCAGAGAGGCAGGCAGAGGCGCAGAGCGAAGAGTGCTTTTGCTTACAGAATTTTAGCTGACCATGAGTATGCACCAACCACGTTTAAGCCACCATCACAGATTTGGGCCCGAACTGTGGGAGCACAACCTCTTCAATGCTCTTGCATACCACTGAAGTTGAGCCCCGGTCGCATGTACTCCAACCGCCAACGAGCTCCAAAGTTTCATCCAATGACAAAAGGGCAAGATCGTAATTTTAAAAAAATTTAGGTACTTTTGCCAACTTGCTCCGTCTTTATTTTCCTACGCGTCTTCTCTCCTCTCGTTGAAAATCCTCTTCCATTTCCATCTTCCTCTCGCCGGCGCCGATCGTGATTCCGTCAGTTTCAATCTCCCGCCATGAATCCCGAATAGTAAGATTCAGAAACCCTTATTTTGTATCTTTCCCGCGATTCCCTTCTTAGATGAGCGAAAATCGCGAGGGTTTGCAAAATTCCCCCGTTTCTTGTGGTATTGTGTCGCCGGTCTTGATTCGTTTTAGCAGAAGTCTGCTGTGATGTCTCAGATCTGCGATATTTTGGGCAGATTCATTTAGTTTTTTGCATTTGTATTGAATTGGATGTATGATCAAATCGAATTCCATTGTTAATATTGTTTTTTTTTGTTTTGTGATTATCTGTTGAGATCTGGTCGTGAAGATCCAGATCCCTACGTTTTTTTGTTTGGTTTCAAAATATGCTGATTGATTTTTTGTATTGGCGGTTTGGTTTACCAGCAATGTTAATTAGTCTGAATTTTGTATTAATCTGCAATTTAATTATGTTTGCATCGCATGGATTTATGTATGTTATTTGATGAAACGTGATTGTTTTTGTTGGAGATCGTAAACGTTGGCAAGGATGTGATGACTGGTGTTTGTGGTGTGCAACCCCTATGATCATGGGTTTTGTAGTTTAAGGCTTTTGCGTCCATATACATGATATTGCCAAAATCTTTTTATTGGTTAAGATGGGTTTTTTCTGTTTTGAACTATGAATAGATTGGAATTGGGGGTTTATGGTTTCTTATTAAATTTTGGAGGGTATGGTTTCATGTAATTTGGGTTTATGATATTGCCAGCCATGTTTGAAAATTCATGGGAGGTTTGTGGGGGAGATTTTCACAAAGTGCCTCAAGGCATACACCTTATGACTTAAAGAACTTCGGCGACACATTGGTCCTAGCATTCAACATTCTAATTCCATGAAGATATGAAGATTACAGTGTAGTTTTTAAAGGATCTATTAGAAAAAATAAACAGACTCCAGCGTGAGACTCTCTCCTTAGATAGGATATCAGCCACATGTGGAAAGAAGCATTTAATTTTTTCTAGCTAAATCCAGCACCTTTTTGGATGCGTAGACCAATCTTTAAGTAGCCATGCAGCAAACCTGCAGCACAATGAATGACACAGAGAATCACCCTGCACCAAATAATCCACGGAGATTGAAACAGAGAGCTTCCTGAAGAGTCATCCTCAAGGTTAAAATTTCCACCTCATTAATTGAACAGAAACCAGCAGGGTGATGCAGCCCTATCGAAGCCCAAGACTGCAGGCCCTGATGGACCCACCTGATGGGGTCCACATGATATCTGATTTTGAGATCCCTATCCTTAGTTTAGATAGTCTCTAAATTAGTAAAGTTGTTTAGTATATTTGCGTCCTAAATCCTATTTTGATTGAGATTAGTTAGTTTCTTATTTTAGAATGTCTTGGTTATTTAGAAACAATGCTACTCTATAAGAAACCCCCATTGTAATGTTTATGCTTTGTTCAATTACTTCAATTATGTGAGTTTCCTTACGATGAGTTTTATGGTCGTGAGTGTGTTCTAAAGTTAAGAATCCGATTCGATCAATCCTTCGGGAGATTGATCTAGTGGGTCTAGGGCTGCGCCACAGGTCCTGAATAGCAGAGGGCTATCGACGCATTACAAACTCAAATGATTCCTCCAATGCCTGCATTTCCCGGATTGCCAATCACACTCCAGTCAAGATTCAACTTAAAGTGGCCTAAAGGGGGAGAGGACCAACCAGTCCTACTCTAGGGTGGAGCAGAGAAACAATGGGCAGTGGCAGGAGAGACACCACCTCCTAAAACTTATTCTAAACTAATTTCATGCAAGCATTTATACAAACACTGGACTTTATCCATTTTTTATATAAATAAAACCACTTTTTTATACAGTCAAAAAACCTCTTTGGTTAAATAGATACATGCCACTTATTCTCATGATAATTTCTCCTTTTAGTATTTGTCTCATAACCTCTTTACTCTTTTTTGTTTTTCTTAAAATCGGCAGTGACCCACTTGTCTCCGAATGTGTTCTTACTTCTTAGTATCTTATTTCATGGCTATTTATATATTTCCCCATGTTATTTTTATGTGTTTTCAAGTTCTTTTTTATGTGTTTTCAATATCTACTTGTATTATTTTTTTTATCTTTCAAAGTCGAAGAAAAAAAGAAAAAGAGACAAGAATAGTTAAGACAGCATATCAAGAAACTTTCCATCTTTTAAGACACTAATTGCCAATAGCTAGGATGTTTCTTTTGCATTGGCAAGAATTTACTTCTTTTGGATCTCCTCCCTCCTTTTCAGTTATTATCTTTTGTTTTTGTTTATAAAAACCTACTGCCCATTTAAAAAGAAAATGTTCAAAAGTAGCAGCTCTTAGTTGCAACAAACAGTAGTGTTTGGAGGGAATGAATAGATTTCGGGCTCAAGTATCTTTTGTTTAACACATTGAATTTATTATTTGGTATTTGTACAAAACTGAGTTTTCAATGACCATATACTATCTTTTCTTGGTGTTGAGTAGTCCAAGAGTGTCTCTGTCAGTCTGTGATGATTGACTCTGTTTAGTTTCAGAAGTTGCATCTTCTCAAGTGGATCTACTTTTTCCCTTTGTTCCCTTTTATTGTCAGAATTGGAGGGCTAAGCCTGACTCTGTTTTATTTTGTCCGGCCATTTGTTTATAAGCTTAACAGAGAAATGCACGCTGTGGTTTTCTCTCTTGCAGTGACTATTTGTTCAAGCTTTTGCTTATTGGAGATTCTGGTGTCGGCAAATCATGTCTTCTTTTGAGATTTGCAGTAAGGACTAATTATTATTACTACAATTTTGTACATTTCTTTTTAATATTGTGAATGATGAAATTTTGGATGGAGTTATATTTTTATTTTTATGATTTGAGCTGCTTTATTCATGCGTACATGTATTGTTCAACCATGAAATGATATTTTGTCAAGCAGTAAATGGGTTACATAGGCAAGGATGTACATGAAGTCTGTATAATTTTTTTCATATATTTATTTAGAATTTCAAATTAATGAGTTTGATCTGTTAGAACTTAGAAGCTTAGGGAAAATGCCAAAGATGCTCAAAGATACAACGCGAATGAAGAGTAAAGTGTGACCACAATGAATCGGTATATTGATTAAGGAATGCCTGATGGTTTTCTCTCTCCTGTGACAGGATGATTCATATCTTGAGAGTTATATCAGCACAATAGGAGTTGATTTCGTAAGTTTTTTTTTTTTATTCTCTTAAATGATCCTTTTCTTCTTTATAAGTGTACAATGGTGATATTCTTTTTATGTTTGTAGAAAATACGCACCGTGGAGCAGGATGGGAAGACCATTAAACTTCAGATTGTAAGTTTCTGTATATCTTGTCATTCTTCTCCATCCATCTATGATGCTATATATTGTGTGATTTGGATTTGGTGCTTGCATATTCAAGAAGGAAAAGGAATAAAAAAAAACTTGTATCTGTGAATATTATTTGCTACATGGCATTGACTAACAATTTGCATATAATTGTCCTTTTCTAACCCTTGAGTTGCAAATCTGATTTTCTGTGTGGATGCTAGATTCCTGCCCCAGTTATTATGATTTATGACAGATAGTTTGAAATCAACAATTCCAATTCCGTCAGAATAATCATTGCCCCCTTTTCTGTTTGTTTTTTATATAATAAATCATAGTGGGACACTGCTGGGCAAGAGCGTTTCAGAACAATTACAAGCAGCTACTATCGTGGTGCCCACGGTATCATAGTAAGTGTTATTTTCTACAACTCTCTTTCTTCTTTATGGATTTACTTTTCACATGTAGATGGTATGGTGGAAACTGCTCCTGTTGACTTGTTTTTGTAGGTGGTTTTTGATGTGACAGACCAAGAAAGCTTTAACAACGTTAAGCAATGGTTGAATGAAATCGATCGTTATGCTAGTGATAGTGTGAACAAACTCTTGGTTGGAAACAAGTGTGATCTTACTGACAAAAGGGTTGTTTCCTATGAGACAGCTAAGGTAACCTGCAATTCCTAATTTACTTTTTTTTTTTTTTTTACATTAATCTCGAGTGTGACATTTTTTCTAAAACAATTAAGAATAACCATCAGCAACCCTAGGATACCATTTTGAATTTTGATATATATGACTATATTTATCACTGAACGATGCATTCAGGAGGTTTGCTAATTTTTCGTGTTAATAATGCACTTGCCAATTTGTACAAATACAAGACCTGAGCCTTACTTTCATTCTAGATCATTTGAAATCAAAACCATAAGAGTGCAGAATGGATGAAACAAATGGATGGTAGGAAAAAGATGATGAACTGATCCTCACATTCAATGTTTCATTTTGGTCCCTCTTGTTGGTTCTCTGGCTTTATTTTAGGCCTATTCAATCCACAGTTTGAAGATTCCTGTTTTGCCGGGTGAAGATATGAGCAAAATAGTGGCATAGAATTTTAGCAATTTTCTCCAGGATGTGCCACCCCATTTTATTGCATATTGAGCACTCCTTGCTCAGCTTGGCCTTTTTTCCCATTGCGATAAATAATGGAACTTGTTTAGAATCGGAACTTCCTGGAGAAGGGAAGCTTGTCTATACATACATATATATGCCTCGAGGTTTTTGGAGAATCTGATTAGCGCTGGAACCATTTTTTCCATTTAGGCCTTTGCTGATGAAATTGGAATTCCATTCATGGAAACAAGTGCTAAAAGTTCTACTAATGTTGAACAAGCTTTCATGGCAATGGCTGCTGAGATTAAGAACAGGTAAATCTGCTTTTACATATTGGGATTTCAGATGGTATTTTTAACTTTGCATGCTTGGTGTGTTTTCTGTATCTAATATGTTTATATTTTTTACCCTTCTTGGAGGATGGCGAGCCAACCAGCCATGAACACTGCCAGGCCCCCAACAGTGCAAATCAGTGGACAACCTGTTACCCAGAAGGGTGGATGCTGCTCTTCTTAAAGCATTTATTGTTTGAACATCTAGGTCATGTAAAAGTAGATTCAGTTTCTTATTCAATAACTCATGTTTCCAACCTCATTATTTGTGGTATCTGATGTCATTTAACTGTTGTTGAAATTCCATTCATTTTCAACTATGTGATTTTAAGCCTGTACAAATCAGGAATCAGTTTAAGATATTTTGTCAATCCTATTGGTATTGAACAGCACTTGCAAGCGTCCGTGTCTTCTACTGTGGTGCCTTTCAATTTATTTATATACTCCCATGAACAATTAATCTCTCATGCCAGTCCTTTTGATATGCTACTATGGTGACCAATGCTGCCAGAAGGTCGCTGCAAATTTTCTCTTTCTTGTCGGAGTCTAGATTCTGTCAGCCTCCTCCTTTTGTTATGTCCAGTTTGTCAGAAGCAGACATCTTTTTCAGTGTTATTTCATGTAACCAGACTCAATTTAGTCGGTCTTGGCTTTGGGCAGGTGAAATTGTAGATGCAGTGATGCACTCATCCGCTGGCATCCAGCTATGGTTTCTTTTACATGAATCAGCAACTGTTTGAACTTTGAATGTTATCCGTCTCACTAGGCTGTTTAAGATTGATGCTGGTCACACATTATCTTGGTGAGCTAAAACAGAAGTTTTACCAAACAGCCCAAGTGGAGTCTTGGGGGACTTGTATAGTTCACCCATTGAAGAAATTGCATTTGGAACAAAATACAAATCCCTGATATTGGCTTATGTTTTAAGAATGATTGTGGATGTCTTGATCTTATCTGGAATGCAGGCCAAATAGTGTTCCATGGCCGAGAACTACTTCAGTTGAAAGGCTATTACATCTCCAACAGATTGTTAGAAGGAAGTAAATTGGATACTGTGCAAGCATTTGCTCAGAGCACGTAGTCTCTGGGGCATGAGATCTAGGCTCCCTCCCATGCTTCCATGGCATGGGCCTGAAGGATGGCCGCAGGGCAAGGGCAATAGCGCATTTTGTACCCTTTGATCCATGTTTGATTGAGATTTTCACCTGCGGTTTGCCCCGCAGTGAAAATCTCCCCTCCTCTGCCGTAGATGCATTAAAAAGGGGCTGGATTGATTTTCTTGCACAGACGTCTGCAGTCTGATTGGGTCCGATACCCAAATCACATCGCATGTATCTTTTGAAGTCCCACCTGGATATAGCAAGCATCTGGCAAAATGAAATGAAATGCACTGAGATTTCCAAAATACCAACAATAACCAGCGCACATATGGATTGGTTATGGCTATTTTCCAAATCAATCTCTAGAATGATGCACAAGCATAATAATGACCTGCGACACACCTTATTTCCAACTCCTATGGCTCTAAATTTTAATTGGGACAGTTTAAATTGTTTATTTACCATTCAATTTATTTCTTGTATTTCACATATAATATGTATATAGATAGTATTTACCCTCTCCAATTTTATCAAGTCTCTCCGTTAGAGCACAATTCATTCTCTTAACAAGATAAGAAAACTTTATTTATTAAAAGGTCATTAATCCCTTGCCTATCAAATCTCAATGCCACGTTTGAGGAAGAATATACAGTCTTGTGATTTGTATCTACTGTTTCAAAGGAAAATGACTCTTAAATCTTTATAATATTTTATTCCTATACTTTAAAAGTGAACAATCTATGCATGGTCCTTGGTTAAGAGAGAGAGAGAGGTGTTAATGCCACATCCTGACCTTATCTGAGCACAATTCCTTTTTTTTTTTTATTTTTATGACCGATATATTTCTGTATAAAATTACCTAAAAGGACATCTATCAAAAGTCTCTTTATCCCCAACTTGTTTGTATACTCACCCACCCCAAACCCCCAGCCTAGCCAGTATGTGTAGAGAGAATTTTTGAATTTTTTTCACTTATTTGGGGTGTGTAGAGAGAAGGGTTGTACTTAAAAAAGCCTGAGCTGTGGCATTAGCAGCTCTAAAATAAGAGAGTAAAAAAATCTTAATCTCGATGGGGTAGCTCAAGTGGCCTACGACCACATTTACACCCAGAAGTTGAGGGTTCAAAACTACACATTTACACCCAAAAGTTGATGGTTCAAAACTACACTAACACACTAGACAACGTATAGAATTACTCGGCTCTTAAGGGGCCCATAGGAATTATTATCTCCTTTATAATTTTTTATTTGTTCGAATCTTTATCCTTTCCTTACTCCTTCCCTCACCTTACTTTCTCTGCAATTTTTATTCTATCAAAAAATTTTTTTTTTCCAGCACGGGCCTCTCACACTAGTCCCTGTGTTATAAACTGGAAATCGTTTCCCTCCTCAAGACTTGTCATCTCATGTTCCTCCGAAGCTTTCGAGCGAGCTAGGGCGCAAGGGTAAATTCTCTCTCTCACATATCAGTCTCTTCTCGTTCTATCTCTAGGTATTTGACATCCATGTTTAGATCTGTTGTATTCAATGGAAGCTTCCTCTCCTTTTAATCATCATTTGATGGATGATTTTGGAGCTGGAATTTCTGGATTCTTCACAATACGTTTCAGCTTTAGTATATATATTTTTTGACTTAATTTCTTAGTCCTTGATGTCGATCCGTGATTTGTTGTTTGGGTTTAGGGTTTTCTGTTTAAAAGATATGTCTCATCCATTTGGTGGAGGCCTATGCACCCACCCTTGAATGGCTTGAGCTTGAGAACATGGTAGCTTCAGTTTTATGCTCTCTTTTTCCCTCTGAGTTCAACTATTTAGCGTCTTTCCTCATCTAAGCTGCCAGTTTGAAGGCCAGGGTTCATGGAACATGAACTGTAGCCATAGCCAACCAAACAAAAGTGAGCTAACCGCAAATTCCCGAACCACCTTGTAAAAGGTATTGTTAGAAATGTGGGGCCAGCTAGGGCTGTCGACATTGGTGGTGGAGTGGAGATAAAAGAAGTTTTTTTAGGGGGCCACCGTGCTGTAAATGACTATCAATGGGGCCCACTTTAAGCATAAAAAAGGGCTTTTTTCAAAAAAAAAATTCTCGTTGCCACTTGTTGCTAAATTTATCCAAAAAATAAAAATAAATCTCTATTTTAATAGAAAGTAATTCAAGGGGAGATGAGAAATTAATACTCAGGCACCACCCTAGTAATTCAAATTCTAGAAAAATCAAGATCCAGCTACTTCTCTATCTTATGTCCTTCACCCCACATCTCTTTAATAATCCTTACTTCTGTCCGATTTGACCATGAATATTCAACTCCCAAGCAAACAAACAAACGGGCCCTAAAATTGATTTAACCCGATTTTATTTACAACTTATCGAAAAATAAACTATATCCTTTTTGACATTATTAACCACCCAATTATATATAAAGATCCTATTTTCATCACTTTTGATCATTGAGGCCTTAAAAACTACACCTATCAAGATCCAATTAGCTTGATTTTTAGGCCTTTTCTTATCCATGCATGGTCTTCTGCCCCTTCATCTTTTTTTTTTCTTTCTCTTGGAACCAAAACTGGACCCCCACATAATGTGCTCTAGTGGTGCTCAAGTTATGTGTGACTTGAGCTCAAACTTGATATGCATTGTCAAGCTTGGCCAAGTTGGGTTTATTTTCTAATCAAGCCCGGGTGCAGATTCAAGCTTTGTTTAGTACTGTCTAGCCTAGCTCAGTTTAATTCGAGCCAAGCTCAACTAGGCTGAACTTAAATTGTTTACACCAGTATTGGGATAGTTAGGATTGTTCTGCTCATTAAATAGTTGTCTTTACTCTTCCCAAAGGAACTTTAGGGAATCATTGTGCTGTTTTGTCATTTAAGCTTTTTCCATATGATTGATGTTTCGTGAGACTGAGTAACTTTCATTTACCAGCATTGTACTTCTTCATTCTGCTACTCTCATTTTTCTTCCTCTTTTTTTTTTTCCTTGTATGTCAATAGAATTAATGCATTTGCATTCAGGAGTCTCCATTCAAATCAAGTGAAATGAAAAGGGGCACTAGGGGCAGATTATAAAGAGTTTCTAGCATTTAGGTGTTACCCACTGCCTTATTCTGGGAATGTTGAGAGAGCTATGAAATTACTTTATGCCTGGACATTGCTCTACCAAAATGCCAGGCCTAACTATGGTTGCTCATGAAACTAAGTAAGTAATCTTTCTTTTATATTTTTGTTTGGATATTTTTATTATATGATATTTGCCTTCCCACCCAAACCGCCCCCCCCCCCCCCCCCCCCCCCCCCCCCCCCCCCAACTTCTTCTAGTGGAATATGCAATCCAAAACTGTATGTTTAATGCCCTTTAGACTGCTCGGCTCAGTTGTGCAGCTGATGCCATTTCAAGGGATATGATTCAACATTATATATTTGCAATTGTGCTATGGGCTGCTCTTGTCAAATGTAATGTCAAGTTAGAGCACTTTTACTAGTAGTTACATATGTGCATACATATATCCATCTCCACATGCATGTTTATGTGCATGCAAAATGCAAAATGCAACATGCAACACCTTCTATGGTTTCAACAATAGTTAGCAGTTGTCATTAATTGACCACTTTGCCATCTACATTTTTATTTTTTAATATTGTTGGGGTCATCATCATTTGACCATCATTAAGTTCTCATTCCTTGGTAATTTAAATACATAGATAAGAATTAGGGATCCCCCTTCTCTGATCATCAAACATTAGATCCACCTGAATTTGAACTCTACCAACTGGTAGTTATGCTTGTTTGGAGTAAACTACTGGTGATAAACCTAATTACAAATACTGACGATGTTTTCAGTAAAGGTCTTTTGATATCTGTTTTTCTTTTAGACAATTGAAAACTCGTTAATATAATTTCCTTGTGTCATCATCATTCAAGCCTGATGCCACATATATGGATTTGGCCTTATAAGTTTATGCTTTTCCACTCTGTGTATTTAGATCTATGTCTATCACAGTATCACTCCCCAAACTAATAATATGTTACTTTTGAGTTTTGACTCCTATCATTTCATGTCTATATTGGTGTCCTCTTTCTCCTAGTTTATTTTACTTGTAGTTCTTCAATTCTTCATTACAAGGGTTGTTCAGGCCTTGCATGCCATAACTTTAGAAATGAAATTAAAAAAGAAGATGGAAATAACAGATCAAGGATTCTCGGTTGAAATGGAATCGACCCCTGTTTTGTGAGAGGTTACTATTTATAGGGCATTGTTTGAATATTTCTCATGATTAGAACTCAATTAAAGGTTGCAGGACTTAAGGAGATCACGAAATCCCTAATTGCAAGCTATTGCTTGACCACAATCACTTCACTTTATCTACTTGCCCAAAAGATCTCAAACAACATGTCTTGATTTTCTCCGCTTAGAGATACCAACAGATTTTCTTAATATGCTCAGTCATGATTATATACATTGTTACTCCATATATCCATCTCTCTCTCTCTCTCTCTCTCTCTCTCTCTCTCTCTCTCTCTCTCTTTATATATATATATATATATCTTTTTGAATGTTAAATATTTCATTCTAAGAAGAGAAGTAGCACAATAAATGGTTATAGACATCCAACCTTTTTTTTTTTCTTTGGTCAGTAGACATGCATCTTAGCATACATAGCTCAAACACATGCGCTGTTTCTGCCTGCCAGAATTCTACATATAATTATGCAAGCTGAATTATTGTCATATAAAGCTGTCCTTCTGATCGAGTGGCACTTGACAATCACAAAACACTCCATTAGCTTGTGTTCCCTTTGCAGTTTGCATGCCTTGTATAGATTTGTTTGTGATGTCCTCTTCACGCTCTGCATTTGATTTTATGTGTTTTGATATCTCGTGTTTGGTGTCCCTTTTGCAAATTTTCCTTATTGTTATGTACAATGAATGCCATTCAAATGATTGATAGTTTGAGGTTCTTTATTGTGAGACACAGGGCACTTTTTTCGTCATGTTTGATGAAAAATGCAGTGATTAATTGGAAGATCCAGTAGTCAAATTTGTGCATCTTCAAACTTATCGCTTTTCACGGAATTTGGTTTCTGACATCTGTTGCTAGATGGATCATACAAACCTTCTTTCAGCTGTTGAGGAGTTGTACATCTCTCTAACTAGAAACAATAAAGTTTAGAAATGATGTTGAGTTCTTGTTACAGCATGACAAAAACATTGCATATTCTCATTAAAATGTATGATATACCTACCATTTTAAAGAATCCTCAATTTCTATCATTATTTTGTAAATTTTCACTGTTGATAAACAAATGGCGGATACATTTAAGTATTGGTTAAGATTATCAGATTACCTTAATTCTATGCTCATTGCAGGAACCTCGGTTGCAATTGCAACTGGTCTAGATCAAGTGATCAAATGTGTCATCAAGATTCTAAGGTTCAATTGTCTTCAGAAGAGGCAAATGCGGCTGAAGAAAGTCTCTCAGTTTATTGCAAGCCTGTGGAACTCTATGATATCCTTCAACACCGTGCTTTTCAAAATGTAAGTTCATTTACATGTGGAGTGAGAGCTGACTGCTTAGAATTTGCATTAGCTGGCTTGTAAATTACATTGTAAGATCTACCTTGGAAACCAAACAACTCAACCAAGTCATCCCTATGTAAATTGACAAGTCAAAAGCTGAGTTGAGTCACAGAAAAACTAAACAGTAACTAAAACCATTAGATTTTGAGGCCCTAAATTTAAGGGCTGGGAGTAGTGATATTTGACGTATGCGTAATCCACGTGAAGCCTTTCTTTATCCTTCCTTATCCACTTGATTGGCATGAATGCAGACCAGCAAGTGGGTGGGCCCCATGTGGAGGGGTGTTAGAGACTTTTATGTCAACCCAGGCTGATACTAGTAAACACTTATTATATGTAATTACACATGTATCACGAGGGCAGATTTTTTTTTTTTTTTTTTTTTTTTTTTTTTTTATATCAAATTTTGTCTTTTGGTTGCAGTATCGTCGTCTTTTAATAGATCTTCAGCTTTTAACTATGAATTATTTTCTTCTTGCAGCGATCATTTCTTCAGAGATGTTTGCACTACAAAATAGAGGCAGAGCGCAAAAAGAGGATTCGGTAAATGTTTATTTTACATTTAATAATGAACTTTTATAGGGTACAAAGTATAATACTCAACTTTTGCATTTTCATTCATGATTTTATAGCCCATGGATGAAATGATCATTTACAGATTGCTTGTCTGTGCAAGCAGCTTGTATGCCACTGGGGGTCAGTCATGCCCCTAACAAATGCCTTCATCTCACCCGCCTCTTTTTGCAACTAGAGTAATTTATCTTTGAACCATACAGAAACTTAAACCATTGCTACACTTTCTTTAAGCTTTCCGATTGCATTGGATGGGCATCGCAACATATGATTGTGTCATCTGCAATTTGCAGTTGAGCCATCTTAATTTGGTATTATCCATGTGAAAGGCACTTGTTAATCCAACTTATTTGGCTCAAAGTTTCAATAATCACCTGTCCTCAATCGCCTGCTACCTTTGCAAACCCTTCAGGAGATCCATTCAACATAATCAAACAGTAAGCAAAAGATGTACATAAATGCTATATTTAATTTCAAAATTGAATTTTTTATAAGTGAAAGAAATGATTTTTTAGAAAAAGACAAAAAGTAGAATAGAAGATGGGTGTTTGACAACAAAGAAGCAGCAGCGAGTTCTGTATTTGAGAAAATGATGCAAAATCTTATTATTTGGAGGAGTCCATTTTCTAAAATAGTTTTTATCTTTAGTTCTTTAGTTACAACCAATCCCAATCATATTACTTAGTTACCTCATTCGCATCCCCAAGTACCTCAAACAATTTAGTGCTTTAAGACATACATTTTCCTAGGATCCTATAATAAAAATTCGCGAGGGAAGTTTATGAAGAAAATAAGGGAAATATCAACGAAGAGATGTACCTGGTTTGATTGTTACAGGTGACAAAGTATATGTGGATGACGTGAAAATTCCAAGATGGAAGGAATGTGTCGAATTCTTTTTATGCTGCTAATCTACAAATTTTATCGTCTTTTTTTGTTTTAAATCTACAAAACTGTTGCATTATTAACTAAATATTGGAACTGCATCTTCTAAACTTGCTCTGTTATGTATAGGTTGGGAACTGGAAATGTCATATTCAACTATAAGTACTACCACAACACATTGCAGAAGACTGAAGGTTGGCCTTGTCTTTTAATTTGTTTTTACTTTTTCTAAAATAATTTTCCTCTCTTACCTAACATTCTTGACTATTGTTTTGGTTGTAGTATCAAGTATTCATTTGTGAGATGATCTACTGCTCGTTTTTTTTTTTTTTTTTTTTTTGGGCTGATAGTGGTATGGATCAGGTAAAGAATATGCAACCAAAGATCCCCATTAGACTGAAACCAGACTGTATTCTACCGATGTATTCTCCCTTCCAACACCCGCTTTCGCCAATGTGTCAACTTGTGAATTTTGTTCCCTCACATGATGGGACGTATTGTTTGTTTGAACGACTAAAGCCTCAATTTGGCTAAATGCTGTGCCTCCTTTGCTTTTCTACTTGCGCAAGCTATTATTGCATTGATTGAATTGCTTCAATTAGCATCTGCTTGTGAAAAGGTCAGAGATTAAGATTAGACCTTCCTTAATCGCAAGGACCTGTGACCACATCAGAGATTGTGCTCGACATTACCAGTTGTGGTATTGCTGACACTATAGAATCATTTCTTTCATGGCTTGTATAATTTGATGGGTTGATTCAGTTATATATATGGCACATTACTTGTTTATTATATATAATTTTGATATATATATATAATTTTGAAATATATATATATATGTATATATATATATATTAATTCATATGGTATTGTTTGAACCATAGAAACCAAGAAACCTCACTTGTACCCCAATAATGGAAACGTGGATTGCCTCATACTGGAAAATATCTCTTAAAAGAATTGGGAGCTGATTTTCATTTAGTTGGTGCCGATCTGACTTGCTAGACTATAATTTCTGTGATTGATGAAGTCAGACTGGCTTTTGTATGGTATATTATATTATAGATTTTAGCAAATGGCTTGTGTACAATATGTATGCAGGAATTTAAAACTCATGTTGGTTTCCCTGGTCCAATATTTCCAATTTCTGACCTTTCAGTTTCATGAACAAAACAGTTACTGAGGACTTCTCCTGCCCCTTTTGCTTGGTGCGATGTGCAAGCTTTAAGGTGGTATCTGCATCTTTCCTTATTCTGTCGTAGATAAGATGCTACATTTTCTTGTTGCTGTGGCTTTTGTTAGCTTTTGGTTTCTACTCATTACGATTCTTGTGAATGGTAACTGACTACAGTCTCTGTTTGCACTATATAGGGTCTGCAGTATCACTTAATTTCCTCTCATGACCTATTTGAGTTTGAGTTTTGGGTTGGTAAACTTCAGCTTTAAGGTGTCTCCTGTCAGTGACCTTTTGATCATTATGCTGTTGTGGGCCATTTGACTGAAACATTTGTCATTTGTCTACCTATTTTGCAGGTAACTGAAGATTTTCAGGCTGTGAATGTTTCTGTGAAAACTGATTCTTGGAGATCCGAGGTTAGAGCTCTCTCTCTTCACAATTAAAACTTTGATTTCTCCCCATTTCTCACTGCATACAACATTGTTTGTGTTATCTGTGAGAGCACATAGAGGAAATGTGTTATACTACATATTGTGAAACACAGACATCTGGTTACCTCTATCTATTCAGGGCACCCGATCAGATCTTTTTCTTCCACCATTATCATTATTATTTTGAATGGTAACATTATAGATCTTTTCTTTTTCACGAAGATTATATTCCATGGAATTGGGGGTCGCTACAGGTTGGGTTCAATGGGTGACTTACACCCATTCATCCTGCAGGTCTGGCAGCAACAAAGGGTAGTTTGATATTTCCGGGAGAAGGATCTGAATGTTGACATACTTCTTTGACTAGTTGAGGACGATGAGACAAACAAGAACAGTGGTAACAATGGGGAAGAGTCAAATCAAGCAAAGGAAGGTTGAGATTATCCTATATTCGTATGGATAAATGAATAAGATCATCCATTGTTACGGACACATCAAACTATAAATCTTTAGTTTCGATAAGTCCTGGTGTTATCCTACTATTGAGGTTCTCTACATTGATATTGTGCTTGGATGATATGGTTGTCTTAGACTTGGGAGGACACTAGAGTAACCTGCGTGAGTTCCCTCCAAGCTGGTGGGGACAATGCAAACCATGCCATGGTTGTGACAGTCAGTCAAATGGGTTTGCTCCATTGGGCCCTTGAATATGGCCTACATAATGGGCTTGAGGCAAAGGCCCATGAATGCTCCTAGGCTCTTCTTGGGCATGTGCATTAGTTCTGCAGTCCATGATTTTAGTTATGAATTAATACACATCATATGTGACTTGTTGAGCCCAGATGATAGAAAGTTTAGTAAATGTATGTTTCATTTTCTATAATTTTTAGGAAATCTATCTTGAAGAGTTTCTAAAGAGTAGAGTCTTAGTTTAGTTATTTTGTTAGCAAAGAATCATAAGTTGTAGTTATCTTTAATTAGGAAACTTGTATTTCTGGGAAGTCCAAAATAGAAAGAGAAGGGCTTGTCCATTAACCTAAATTGAAATGCCAACTACTTGTTTTTCCATAAATAAGGGCCTTTTTCTCTCTGTCATGTCATTAATATAATCAACTATATATTGATTTTCTCCAATGTGGTAAATGTGTGAGATTATATTCGATCTTGGGTGTCAAGTTCCTGATCTATTTCAAGCTTACTTTTGAGATTTGATCATCTGTATCTATCTCAACAGATTGGCACATCCCATGGCTGCCTGATATTTCATTAGATTGTGATTTGCAGTGTGTTACCCAGATCTTATGGTTATCTTACTTTAAATGCAGTGTGTTTTCATCATATTTATGTTTTTGTTATCTAAATGAATCTAAATCATCAGTCCCTCCTTTCACATTCGCATTTTCAGATTGTTGCAGATCAAGTTGACCCGAGGCTCCAAACATTTTTGTTCTGGTAATTCTGATATTCAATTTCAGCTATTGGTTCGTCTTCCCTAGTTAAGAAATCTTTGGAACATTTATTCTAGTTTGTGGAAAAATACTAAGTGCAAATTTGTGTCCAGCTCGAAAAGACGCTTACTTAGAAGACCAAAGAATCAACGTCAAAATGTCAAGCGTCTACATGCACATGTGACGAAGTTGGACTCACCCGAAGCAGCAGGGGAAGTTTCTCATGGGGACTTTATGGGGAAGGATGCTGGTACATGTTCTTTCCTCATTATGATGACATGTTCCAAAAAATGCTAAGCCCCCAAATGGATTATTTCTTGAAAGATTTGTGAATGGTTGTCGCTACATCCTCTTAGTGATTGAGATCATTGATATTACGGGCCTCTGTGTTTGTGAATTATCCCCAAAACACAGCATATTTGTATTCCATGACTAACTCTTTATTTTAGAAAATTTAATTAATAGATCACATTCCTAAGTGTCCAATTAGTTTATACAGCATATTTGCATTCCATGTCTAACTCTTTATTTTAGAAATTGTAATTAATAGATCACATTCCTAAGTGACGAATTAGTTTATCGACCATTTACACTTTTCAAGCCGCCCCCACTGAAATCAACAATAGCTACTTCTCAAATTTGAATCTTTTGTGATTCAGAATTTGGTATTTTTTTATTTTTTTTTACAAATCAACAGAGGCTTCTCAAATGTAATTTTTTTCATGATTCAGAACTTTTGTATGCTAATGGTGAGTTACCAACACATTTTAACATGTGGAGGACTCACACAACCATGTATCCTTGGAGGGGACGAAAAACAAGAGACCATCACCCACCTCTATTTCCTTTTGCATTTTCATACTTACATGCTTGCAGTTGTTTAGAGGCTTTGCCCTTGCCCGTATCCATATATTGGCCTTTTGGAACTTGAGGTGTCGTATTCCAGTTGTTCTCATGTCTGCCAATGTCTCTTTCAGGTTGGCATAGTTCTTACTGTCATTCATTTCAATTATGTTATCGGCCGACAAATCAACTTTTTTTTTTCAGATGGAAGTTCTAACACAATGGAAGATGATAAAATCTCCAAAACACTGTTCGGAGAAAATCATATGCAGTCTCGAAACCATAAATCTGAATGCTGTTGTCCAGAGAATCCTTCTTCTGTGGATTGCATGGAACCTCTTGCATCCAGCTCTAATATTACAGGTGTTTCCTCTGCTGTAGCTTGTGCTTCTGATGATAATGACTATACACAGCTGGTATCTGGAAGCAATCGTGGCCTTCCTTCCCAGTTTGCAAAGACGAGGAAGTCGTCAATTGAGCGAGCAGACCCTAGAAAGTAAGCTTGTCAATTCAGTTTTTCCATAGATATAGGAGCCTGGCAGTACATGGTGGTGGTCATGTGCCCCACGTTGATAGGCAAAGTCTGAAAAACTGCCCCATCCAATCTAGTGTTGTGATCTAAGCTCCTTGAAAATATTTATTTATTGAATTTTGTGGAGGGCATCTCAGATGGTTATTGTGCTTGTTTGGTGTGTTTATTCACTCTTTCCATGTCCATGAGAGGCCCTACGCACTCCTTACCATTGTCAGACTCCAATGTGGGCATGGCTATCTCACCATCTGAGAGAGAAAGCAATGACTGATCGGGGGAAAAAAAGCAATGGTCTACATTCAATGTCACAAGGCCAGTATTGGTGGATAGTTAAGATCTTAAGATTGGTTTCATGCAGAATCACCAAGATATCGTCCATATCTGTACAGACTAAGGCCCAAGGACACTGTAGGTATCACAGGTTGCGGGATGTATAGTTTCTCTATTTCATAAAAGAATGCAGACATATCTAAAGCAATGGCATTAAAATCGACTATATGGTGTCCAACAATGGCAAAGTCCATATTTTGTGTTACGATATTAATTTTCTCACCCTTGTATTTGACTGCTTGCTTGTCTTTTACAGCTATGCACTTCTTCAAAAGCGACAGTTTTTCCACTCTCACAGAGCTCAGGTAATAGCTGATTCCTTTTCCTTTGATGATTTTTAACCCTTATATTTTAGGTTCCGCATCATTTTTAATCCATTAGTCTGCAGCAGAGATTTTGTTCTGTAATTTAATTCCCTGCATTCATGTGGTGCCTGCAATAAGCTCTGTTTCTTCTTGGTGATCCTTGTACTTGTTTTTCGATTCAATAAAAGTTATCCATCAGATTTTAAAAAAATAAAATAAAAATTGGTACCTGTTATAAGCAATCTTGAAATGTGAACCTCTTGGTTCATTGAACAATGTAGTTTAGAGTGTGTCCTCAAGCCTATTCCAAGTATTTTTTCAACTGTCATTGAGTAATTCTATTGAAGTAGCGCCACCATATTGTTATCCTAAAGGAATCAATCAAACTTGAAATACATGCCTTATGTGAAATTTATTTAACATAAATCATCCTTTTGTATCCTATAAATCAACATTAAGGAAATCAATCCTTGCATGCGAAACCAGAGCAGCAAATGGGCATTGACCCATGGAAATCCAACTCTGGCATGTCGAATAGAGCTGTAATAGGACTACATGAGGTAGTGGACATGCTAGCTTGGTTGAAAGAGTTTCCTGGGTATTGTGTTGTGCATGGGAATCCTTGAAAAGAATGTAATTGTAATTTAAAATGTACTTAGTGACTGATGCACATGCTGGCTTGGCAGAAAGTAGTAGTCTTTTCTGGTTATCCTAATATGCAAAGGGAATCCTTAAATAGAATGCAAATGCAATTCCTACTCATGCACACATTTATAATTTTATATTTATAGCTTATATATATGTGTGTGTGAAGGGAAACTATGGGTATTTGAAACTTAAATAAGATTTCCTTTTTGTTACTGATTTTTTTTCTTGTATTATTTTCCTGAATAAGTTCTACTTGCTTACAAATCATTCAAAGTTTTTGTTGAAAACTTTGAATCTGTTTCATTTGTAGATGATGGCACTAGAGCAAGTATTTGCAGATAGAGATAGTGAGGACGAAGTTGATGATTACATTGCAGATTTTGAAGATCGGAGAGTATGTTTTGTCATCAGTTTTAGTTTTTTCTTTCTTTTCTTTTTTTTTATTTTTATTATTTACATTAAGAAAGCGTCATTATTTTAAAACTCAGTTATGTACTTAAGACTAACTCTCGCAAGCAATGAAAATCTCAATATCTGAAAGTGCTCACTTTTGTGATGCAAAAATGAACATCAGTTGCATCTTTGTGAATAATAATCAGAGATGCATGAGGGAGGGAGGACCCTTATCGTTAAAGAGGTCTTTCTATTTATCCTACCCCCAATGGTAGGAATACATCAAATTGGGCTCGTGGGATGACCCTTATCCTTAAAAGAGGTCTTTCCATTTATTATACCCCCAATCAATGGTAGGAATACATCAAATTGGGCCCCACGAGCTAGACCGCATTAGCACAGTTTGCAATTCACTCGTAGGGGAAGGTTTTCTCGAACTCTATGCATAATGTGGAGATGTGGCCAAGGAATTCTACAGAATTGTCTGTCAAATGAAATACTGCCTACTTATGTACTAAAATTCGTTGCAGTTGCTTGATGACTTTTTGGATGTGACCAAAGATGAGAAGCAGATTATGCACCTATGGAATTCATTTGTGAGAAAGCAAAGGTAGATTTTCTTTATTAAAATTGCTTACATTAAGTGAGAAAAGCAGAGAAAATTTTCTTCTTCAGTGCTTGTCCAATGTCCTATATAAAAGTTGTCCTTGCTGCCAGTATCATTGATTTAGCAGCTGGTGCTAATTATTTCAAGCAGTAAAAACGGATTTGATGAGGATATAAATTTTTATCTGGTATGCTGGAAAACTTCAAGCTTTTTAATTTCCAACAGTTCAGCATTTGCCTCACACGCCAATTGTTCAACATGCGGGTGTGGAATCACTATCTTGTTACAAACGAACTAAATTGCATCAGTACAGGTACATGGGTTGGGATCTGATACTGGCACAAGGTGTCTGATGCACAAGTCTCATGACATAATTAAAATGTCGACCTGAACCTTGAATTACTCGTTTGGGTTGGGTCAAGAATTGCCATTCTACCCTCTGAAGAAGGGAGTTGGTTTTCTGATCAAATAGTAGAAAATGGAAGAAACTGGGACTTCCTTTTACTTTACCAATCATACATCAAAAGCATGTAAATGCCATCATGAAAAAAATAAGTTTACTGTCCCCCAATCAGGTAGCCACCTTAGATTGTAGTCTTATTAGTTATTCAAATAATATATAAATCATCTCTCACACAAATGTTTCGACTTTTTATTTGAATATTTCATATTAGCTGGCAATAGGTATAAAATTTTGAGGAATGCTCTTGAAGAAAACCTTCAGATTGCTGTGGTGCATACTGCCATATTTTTCCCTTGATAACGTTCCTTATCCTATCCAAAGGCACCCTTGATAGAATACTATGGCCAAAGCTTCTTTTCATGAGAATGACATATGGGATTGCAGGGTGCTGGCAGATGGTCATATCCCATGGGCATGTGAGGCATTCTCAAAGCTGCATGGACGGGATCTTATTTGTGCGCCGGCTCTGATATGGTAGCTCACTTTTTCTTTTTTTTTCCTAAGATTTTGCATTAATGAATGCATTTGCATGGTGCTTAAATGTGAATGTGCCTATGTGCAAGATCCAAGTTGCTCATCAGCGACCCATTTGTAGGTTTCCAGTTTCTAAAAACAGGACAGTTCACTTATCGGGTGGCCTCATTTTCCATTGTTGGTTGAAAGAAAGAGGCCTATTGTCCCCATTCACTATGCATGTGGTCCACTGGTCTATCTATCCTGCTTGTTCCACACTGCTTTGTGCTTGTTTGGATTTTGCACAATTCATTGTGCTCTCTCTCTCTCTCTCACACACACACATCCCTGGAATGGGGGTGTATCGGTTTGACTTCTAGAGGAATTATCTGTTTCTTATGGGCCCATTTGTTTGCATGGGAATGAATTCCTAGCAATTCATGGTAAAATGAGTTCCAAGAAAGGTACATTAAAGAGGAGGATATAAGGTGGGAGTTGACCTCGGCTTTCGTAGGGTTTCATTTACTAGGGTGATGGCTGGGTACTCATTTTTTATTAAGGAGAGATTATTTGATGGCCATTTGTGGTCTTGACTTTTCCTTCTTCAATTTTATCTACTTTGATAGGAATACATTTATCAAAATTCCCAGGAATTCAATTCCTTGCAGATGAATGAGCAGCCCTAAACATTCAGATGGATGCCTAAAATGGATTGGATCTGGAAGATAACCGAACTCATATGGAGAGGTTTACTGAAAGGCCTATGAGAAGGTTAATTCTGGATCAAACAAAAAATCTGCGGCAAATAGACCATGTTTATTTTGCCTGAGAGTTCTTATTACTACATGCATAATATCTGGTGCACAGCCAAACACTGTTCTGGACAGCAGGCTTGTAGACGTAGATAGTTCACTCATGGACGCATATACCTTCATACATAAACATGATTGTTACTCTCTATTAAGGGTCTACATGTCTTGGATTCATTTTTCATTTATTATGCATATCTAAGCAGGTGTTGGAGATTATTCATGATTAAACTCTGGAATCACAACCTTTTGGATGCTTCTACGATGAACAATTGCAATATAATTCTTCAAAGCTATCAGGAGGAATGTTCAGATCCTATGCAGAGTTGACTCCATTGTTTGGTCTTACGACCAGGTCCTGCGGGAAACAAATATGGTATCTTGTGTTGGTCTATCATCTTCTTTACCGAATATGATCATTCTTTTTACAGAGAGGGAACGAAGTTTTCATTTAACTGTATACCGGCCTCTTACATTTATACACACCCAGTTATATTTGGATTTTGATTCTGAGTATATTGTGTCTGTACTGTATGCCTAGATTGACATTGAGTTGAATTTTGTATCATAGCATGGGTATGGGTGGTAAAACCTAAACCCAAACCTGACCCTGCCCCAGACCTCCAGTTAAATGATGGGTCAGAGATAGGTTACCCTGTTTAACTCCCTCAGAAAAGCCCCTTCCCCTCTTCTTCATACATAAAACTATTTAGATGGGCATTGTTTTTTCACGTTCCTACACCCAAGAAAGGTTAAAATAAAAATAAAAATAATGATTCTGAACTTAAGACTAGGTTACTATCTAGGCCTTTTTTTAATCGTAAGCAGAACTAATTCTATTCAAGATCATATCAGGCTCATTTCAGTCCTTGCCCATGTATCCAGATCATCTCAACAAAGATTGAAACTTGTTTCATTAATCACAAATGCAAACGAATACAAATAGCAAAACTAGTGTTAATGTAAACCATGTTAAAGCGGGTGAAATAGGAAATTGATTGGCTGGGGTTGGTAGTTGGATGGTTTCCTGTTCTGCTAGGAAACGAATACAAATTCAGGTTGATAAATCAACTTTGAGACATGCAATCAAAGGACCGGTTAATAGGAATGATGTTGTAGGACTCAACAAATTGTTGTTTGTTCCACAAAATGTTGGCTGAGTGAAGTATTTCAAGGGTCTTATCTAATCATGATGCTTGTGGGTTATGTTAAATCCGCTGGGCCCATTGAGAAACTCTTACAATCCAAAATTGGATTCATCGGCAGCATGCAGTTGAAAATACCTCGGTATTATCAATATTTTATTTACATTATGAGCAAATGGTAAGAATTATATATGCCGCATTGTGGGGCCCATATAGGACACCATTATCATAATATGGGTACGATGGGAAGATCTAATTGTGCATGCAGCCTATTTAAACTGATGGGGCTGCAGTTTGTGTGCATTCAACTGAGCCCATGCTACCAATGCTCCATTTTAACAACATAACTTTGTATGCACGGCTAATCACTGAGTCTTTCAGCAAGTTTCCATCGATGCAGCCTAGGTGTCACGGGGTAAATTTTTCACACTAAAATTACACCGTGCAACACTAAGATTTCTCTTAGTTAATCTACCAACAATAACACAGCATACACAAAAAGGCAAGAGCACAAGGGATTGCAAGTAATACACACAATTATTGATTAATTAGGCACCAGCCTATTTCTCTTATTAATCAAAACTGAGAATTACAGCTCTCTTACAATTGTTTACACTCTGTTACGATCTCTTCTCCTCTCTGCAATGTTCTCAAACCTCGCAGACATTTGCCGGCCAGCCAATGTAACTGCATAACTGCTGCACATGTGGCTGCCACACTAGACCAGCAACCGCTATGCTAACTGCACAACTGCTGCACATGTGGCTGCCACACTAGCAAAGCATTCCACAGACGCCACACCTCAGCACCAACTCAAGGGAGGCGCCACAGCATGCATTCAAGCTGCTTCCATTCGGACCACGTGGGCCCAGGCACGAGGGAGTGGGTCCCACACACCAATTTTACATCCGAGTCCCACTAACGTTCAACCAACCACAGCACCTGCACGTCTTCGCTCGCAGCTATACAACACGACGTCTGCACACCCCACATGCAGTGCAATACTGCACACACCACGTGCAGTACAACACTTCGTGCACGTCTATTACTGCATAGCATTAGTAGGCACCAACCTCCATCGCACTAGTGACCGAAGGGTGATGCCCATCCGCACCAAGGGATTCATATATAGCGTTTAGCTTCCAAATTACAGTCCATATACACCAATGAATTGTTTGTGCAGCGGTTAGATCAAGGAGCACCCATCTCCATCCCACCGCACCATCTGCGCACCAACGCAGCATTAGCTAGGGCTAACACGAGGGCACTAAAAAAAAAGTGGAGCGGAAGAAATTGCCATTAAAGTGAGTTTTCCGCTACTAAAAGTCACACCTCAGTCCCTATATTTTATGCAACTCTCTATATTCTCCTACTGCATTTGTAACCCACTACTCCCATTCCTTTCTACTACACGTCCTGTTGGTTTGGCATTAAAAAGGTACTTTCTTATTATTTTCTGCTTTTATTTCTTCTAGGACACGTTTGGCAAATTGGCAGGAATCCCCAGTTAGAGGTTTTTTTTATCCATTGGAACCAAGCCATCCTCAAAGAGGATTTCCTAAAGATAATTTCAAGTTTGGCAGAAGAGAGGAATAATGGAGTCTATGCATTATGTGATTCAACAATCATAAGTTTTTCGTCAATTTCTCATAATCCATGAAATATCAAGGGCTGATCTTTCACCCCATAACCAGTTTTGGCTCTTTAGATATTCTGAACAGTTTAGATCATGGGAAGGGGGCCACATAAATAAAAAATAATATTTTAGAGTATGGACGTTTTTGCAAATATCTCAAAATACATCATGGATCTACTGTTGAAATTTAGGCCTTTAGTTGTGTTTGGTCTCCTCTAAATTATTCACAATTCAGATGGTGATTTCGAGGCCCACACAAATTAGAAAAATGAAAAAAAAAACATTTACTGCCAAATAATCCTCTTTTTCTTTTATACTGGGTCATAACAATGATCAGAATTGTTTTGACATTTTCTCATGATCCATGCTTAATCATATTCCCAAACTGGACCCCATAGCCATACTGGAACACACAGCCATTGTGGGTCTTTTTTAGAGACTGAACGGTTCATATATCGCAAATGGGTCCCATAGAAGTCCATATTTAATGATCTAATGGCCTACACGTTTTTGCAAATATCTCAAGTTATAGATGAAATCAATGGTTGCTGATTTTTCTGGACGTTATTGGCACTATTACCGATTTAGATCTTGAATTTGGGTCCTATATAAACCAATAAATGAAAAAAATCGGTGACCCATGTGAACCCGCCGTATCATTGTAGCAACTCGTTTCCTTCGTTCCGCAGAGTTTCAGAATTTAATGGGGGAGGGTCGGGGTTGAAATAGTTGTTTGGACGGAACGAAGAAAGCCTCCTAGTCGTTTTCTACAGTCCACCAAACGTGGGCTTTCCATGCAAGCGAGGAAAACCAACAGGAAATCTAATTCGATCACCGTTGCCAAATGTCCCCCTATGGTTAAAAAAAAAAAAAAGATTTTAAGTGTTTGTAGGATGGAATGGGAATTTCATAATAACTTATGGCATTCATCAAGTAAAAGTTCATATATTAAAATCCTCCAATTTTATAAATATTAAATTTGTAATGATCATTTATTAAAATTTTCATATATCTTTTTCTACCATGCATACATTAAGTTGCAATATAGGGTATTCAATTTGAAATGTATGGATTTGGACGTAGCCGTGCTAATCACGGATTATTGTGCTAGTGTGTATTAACATAATCTCCTCACAGTAAACAACCTAAAACACAACCACCCCACCCTCTTATCTTTTTGCATTCCCAAAGACTAGTAGGTATGACTACCAAACTCAACCTTCATCAAGCATAAAAGAAAAGGTATTTATTTCTTAGCCGACACTGGAAGCTATCAACATGTAAACACAAGCACACCCACCTTAGTCGCCTTTCAAGAATGTTACTCAACCAATAGAATTCTAAAGTCTTCATCTATTTAATATTGTTATAACCTTTTCCTTCTTCTGCGTCACGTTTTAACAATTGATCTTCTGAATTTTAAAATAAGATTTTGTTGTTATAAAATAAAAATAAAAACAATTGATCTTTTGAAAGCCCAACGGCCAAATTCAATGAACACAAATTTTCAGGCATTAACACCTATACTTCCAGACTAGCAAAATATGCCCACGCTTAGCACGGGCAATATAATTTATAATATTAAAAAGAATATAATTTTTAAATAATATTTAGTTTAGATAATATTGAGATGATAAAAATTACAATCAAAATTAAAATATATAAGAAAGCACGATGTAGCAGTCTACTTCATATCTCTGACAATCATGGTGTGGAGTTAGATTAGGTAGATCTCACTTTAGATGAAGGGATGACTTTGAATTTGAAGAAATCAATCCATACCCAAAACTTGTAATAATAATAAAAAAACTCCCAATAATTCTTGCATCATCCAAACTCTTTAATCTCATGGCCATAATTGATATTTTAAAATTTTAAATTCAACTAAAGAAGGTTAACAAAAGTGGACTCTCGATGTAAATCTTAATTGGAGTTTTAATTTCGCAATTTAAAATTGAAATTGAGATCCAATTTCTCAATCAATTGCGAAATTGGACTCTAATTTCAGACTTATAGACTTGAGAGTTTGGGTTTAACGTGGATATGTATGGGAGTTCTTGAGCGTTTGAGTTTGAGGTGGATAAACTGAGAGTTTATATTTGAGTTGGATAAGTCACTTGAATTGATTTGATTAATTGAATTTATCTCTTGAAATTGATTTGAGATTTAATTTCTCAAATTGGTTTTATATTAGAGTCCAATTTTGCAATCGATTGCGAAATCGGACTCCAATTTTGAAATCAATGCTTACGTCTTTAATATATAATAATTGTATAAAATATTTTTCACCAAAAAATAGGGAAAGCGTAATAATTTTTTTGCAAACTTCATGTTCCTATTAGTTGGTGTGAAAAGTTTTTCACGAGGAAAAATATTTTGTTTTAAACTTAATTTTCCATGGAACATGGAAAGGTGGAGTTTTCTGAGAGAATGACAATAGTTTGGGAGAATGACATTTTTGGCTGGAAGTTGGGATATCTACCTTTCAAAGCTCAAAATTGAAAAGCGATGCTACTGGTAGTTGGAGGACCACCAAAATTAGTCAATCTAATGTGGCGGGTGCTTATATTAGAAAAAGCATTCTATTTTTTCAAAAGACTAGTCCACTTCGGTTGGTGATCATTTTGAGTATTGCAAAAGCCAAAACCAAGTTAAATAGAGGTATGGATCATAGAATGGAGACCCAACATTAATGTAGACCCGAATTTCTGCCAAGGTAAAATTAAAACTGGAGCAGTGACAGTGTCTTGATTGAATGGGCTGAGATTGGGTCAAGAAAGCATGAATTTTAAGTAAAATCCAGCCTCAAAGGTGGATGGATGGATTTGGTCAAGATCAAGGTTCAATAGTGATACTGATCTATGTATAATTGTGGTTGTATATATCTGGCCAATACCTTAGCAAATATTAACCACTGGCCACCACCACCACCATCTTCTTTTTCATTGTTGTGACCGAAGTCTTACTTTAACTATCTAGGGTCGTTTTTGAAAGTCATGCTTTCACTCAACCCCACAAAAGATTACATCCTGACCAACCTTCGCAGCCACCTAAAGATCCTCAGAAATTTACAGCTTAGGCCTACAGTGGATCCATGGGAAGAACAGTTCAAGCCACCTAAGATGGTACCCTAAAACTATAATGAAGGCAGGGTTAGGGATTCCTAGGACTGCTTATTGGGTGGCCCTATTTATTGCATTGATACCAAATGGTCCAAGTCTCAGCCCATATTTGCTCAAATTCCCCACTATAGGTCATGCAATTGACTTCCTACTATAGTATTTCTTTAAGTAATTAAGAATGAAAAATGTGAAATAACATTTCTTTTATTGTAATCAAAGTGTGCTTAACTTGGACAAGATCCACTATAGCCCCACCCAGCCCACGATTGTCCTTTTACCACTAGTATGGATCCACATCTAGGCCTGTCAATGGGACGGGCCGGCCTGGGCTTGGGTTGTCCAATCCCGTCCCGAAAATAGGACGAGCCCGCTGGGTGTTGTCCAATCCCGGTCCTAAATTGAAAAGGTCTATATCAAATCTCGTCACGTATGAGCCCGGGTTGGGACAGGGCCGAGCCTAGGCTTAGCCCGATCCTAGACATAAGCAAAACATTCTCTAAATATTCCTACCGTCACCAGACACCCGGTGTGAACCGGACTTTAAACCCTCATTTTTTTCGAACTTGGGACCGGCAATGCAATGCAACAAGCAACCTGACGGTGTTAAATTTTTTTTTTTTTTTGCCACTGACATTAGAAAATCAATAGAAATGAATAGCTTATAGTATGAACGGTTAGAACTTTTTTTTTTTTTTCGCCGGTGAAAGTAGAAAATCAATTGAAATGAATGAGAATGAATATCCTATATGAGTCAAGTTAAAGCAATGTAGGATCGGTCAAAACTTAATTAGTCGTTTTTTTTGTTGTTAGTGAGGGGCACTTTTAGTAATATATAAATAATAATTATTAAATGATTTTCCAGTGGGCCGGGCAGGCTTAAACGGGCTAGGTTGTTTCTGCCCAGTCCCAGTCCCATTTTGGCCGGGGTTTAAAATTTATTGTCCAAACCCAGCCCACTGGACTCAAATTTTTTTTAAAAGCCCTGTATTTTCGAGCTTGGAACAGACCGAACTGGGCCGGACTTTCTACCCGCTTCAACACGTCCCATTGACAGGCTTATCCACATCCCACAAACAGTGCAGCAGACAATATCCAGAATCTTGCATGCCAGCTTTTTCACACCATATTTGCCTACCTCTTTTGGCAGAAACACCTCCTATAGAAAAACTCCAATTTCTTTTCCCTACCTCTCCATTTGGCAAAAACCCCTCCAGTAGAAAACCCCACTTTCTCTTTCCAAGAATCAAATCCATCCCCATTCTTACAATGACATCCCTCCATATATCCAACTATCATCCACAATTATTACATAAGAAAACATAGTGATTAGGAAGATCTGATTAAATGATTAAGATGATCCCATCCTTCTAACATTTGTGATTGTGATTGTGATTGTGATTGTGATTGTGATTGTAATTGCGATTTGCATAACATAAAAGTTAGGTCCTAATCCCATTCTGGTTTCCTGTAGCATTCCCATACCTAGCGATCATAATCCTAGTATTTTCAAGAAACTCCCGCGAGTTTCACGCTAACAGCTTCGCGGATCACTGTTTCAGTTACTCCCGCGATTTTACGCTCTCTCCTCTTCACCCCCACAAACACGACGCTCTTTTAAATTCGCCACCAGTACGTACTCTCTCTCTCTCAAGTCCTTGGAAGTCCAACGACTTTCTCTCTCTTGTTCTTTCTCAAAACCCTAGGGTTTGGTTTTGGTTATGGCTGTGGCTTCTGAAAGCGAGGAGAAGATCAAACCCTGCAAATCCATGGAGTCTTCATTTAAGTCGCCATCCGCCACCAAAATCGATGCTGATTCCGCTTCCGAAACTTCCTCTGCCGTTTCCGTTTCCGTTTCCGGAAATGATACGGACAGAAACGAGCAATCTGATTCGTCCATTCAACGCCGTAGATCTGTTGAATGCCAAGTAACAATTTTTTTTTTTACCTTCTTCGTTAGGTTTATAACAATTCGATCTTGGTGTCTTCGGTTAATAATGTTCAATTTAAGTTTCAGTTTGTTCAGATTCTTACATTTGTTATTGTGTATTTGAATTCGGATGGATTTCTGTAGAATGAGATGTAATTTGTGTTCATCTGTATGATATCTTGCAGTCGGTAGAATCGGGAAGGATCGAAGAGTACAAGCTGCTGTTTCGTCTTCCATCTGATGAAGTAAGTGAGATTGAGTTATTTAGTGGAAGTGGTCCGATTTCTTTTGCGTTTGTTTGCAATTATTTTTCTTTTTGATTGGGTTTTCAGTTTTTCATTGCTTGTTTTCAATTACAGACTTAGAATATCAGTAATCAGGTTAAGGTTGCTGAATTGTGAAGTCTATGATGAGAATACTGATGGATATTTTCCGGATTTTGGTGCTGAAGTGGCGTTGAAGTTTCTGACTTTTTAACAATGCATCTTTTTGCTTGCACAATTAGATTACAGCGTCATCGTCTCTAATATCGATTTTGGCTTGTTTATATGCAAAACATTTATTTGAAGTTTTCAAAATTTTAATCCATACTTATCCAAACATTGATTTTGACCTTCTTCCAATCCTCATCTATTAGTGGTTTTTGCAACAAAATGATCAGGAGTGCCTTTGTGAAATTGAAGGAGCTTCTGGGCCTACACATCTTGTTTGGGTGGGATGTCTTCCCACTTGAATTGACTCTGTTCATTCCTATAAAGGCCTTAAACAACCAAATTTGTTTAGAAAGACTAGTATAGTGACTTTTCCCCTGCCGCTTTAGTGTTGGTGCGAAAGTTATAGAATCATGCACTTAATGTGGAATCAAACTTTTGAGCAACTTGTGCTACACTACAGCTCTTTATTTCTGCCATAGTATAATCCGGTCCAATATATGCAGGTGCAAATTCTATTCATATTCTAGAATTTTTTATGCTACAAAAGATAATACTTAAATGCTTGCTGTGGTCAAAGAATATGAGTTATGGTGTGTTTTTGCAATGGGGGCTGCTTACATGTTCTTGTTCATGTGCTTAAAGCATGAAAGAGTTTTTGTAGCCATGATACATGGTACCACTGCATGCTAGTTTATGTGGTTGATAATTATCTTCCTTTGTCTTAATCTTCCATTTTATACAGGTCCTATCATCAATAATAAGATAATAATGTAGCATGTACAGTCTGTTGCCCATTTTCCTTTTTGTTGTACCATTGTGGATTCTTGTGAATCTATTAATTTAATTTAAAGATATTCTTTATCCTTTGTCATAAAAAGGGTTGTAGCTTTTACTTGTTATTTTTCTCTTGGTCTGTTAAAAAGTATTTTACTTATTTTCTCCCCTGCTATATCCATAAGGAGGTTATTTATTTTCATTCTGAACTCAACAGCGAAGGATGTATTTTCTCTCATATGTAGGTCCTCATTCGAGATTTCAACTGTGCCTTACAAGAGAATATCCTCCTTCAGGTAAAATATTTTCCTTATAGCTGTCAAAATTGTCCTTTTGAACTTTGCAATTCTATTTTTCTGATGATTATGTTACATTACATTTTTATGCTGCTTTTTTTTTTATTTCTTTTTTCTTTTTAAACAAATGTGGTGATGCTGATTTATATTTCATTTTGAAATAGGTTTTTCCTCTTCATCCATAGATCATCACAAACCTTTAGAGTTAAAATGACCATAAGGCAGCAATATAAGGTCACTTGATCATTGGATTTTATTTTATTTTTAATCTTGATTTGTTACCATGCAGGGACATATGTACTTGTTTCTTCATCATATCTGCTTCTATTCCAACATATTTGGGTTTGAGACAAAGGTATGCTTATTCACATGTCACATAAACGTTGTGTTGTTTTTACTACATATTATATTAAAATCGGAAACTACGATGCATGCCTGTTTGATTTTTTATTTGTAATTTACTTTGGTTCCTTTTTAAGCCGACCCCAACATAGTTTGAGGCAAGGCTTTGAAGATGACTCTGCTTTTTTTTTTTTAGAAGGTAACAACTTTATTAGTTGGTACTAAATAATATACAAAGTGTAGGCTCAAATCAAAATGATTAGGAGCTTAAGAAAGTTACAACTTACAACCTAACGCTCACCAAAAGAAAATGAACTACAATCCTGGGTTGACGTTATTAACAAGCTCCTCATTTCTGTACCTTTCTTGCAAGGCATTCCATCACCTCTTTTTACCTCAGTTGGAACGTTATTCAATTTTATCTCTTACTCGAAAACTCACTAACTGCATTACATACCAAAAGTAGATATCATCAATCACGCGTACATCTTCCCTTGTACTTATTATGAGAATGCAACAAATCCGCTGTCAACACAAGGTCACTGAGAAGATGCCTGTAGGAGAAGGCCTCCAAAAAATGAAGTCAATAAACCAACCTTTAAGGGCTTGAGACGAAAAGAATGCAGTAGCATAATTTGAAGCAATCAAGATTAACATCATTCTCTTTAACAACTTAATTTACCATTACCCTTAAAGCATCCAATCTGTTCCCGATAGACACACCCATAATTTGACCAATTTCATTAATTTTTCCTCCACCTTCTCCAAATAGACCTGGAGTACATAGCAGTTGGTCCTGACTCTTAATATTTATTTGATTTCTTCCATGAAGTGTTTTTCCTGAAATTAACACACAGTTATCTGTTCCTACATTCTGAAATCTCCAAATGATTAGCTCGATGGTGACTTCACAACTCCCATATCTATTAATTTCCATATGAGCATCTCCTTGCAACCTTAACTGGTTTGTGTAGCTGTAGATACCAACAATACACATTGCTGATGTCATCCCCAGGTTACTGACATGACATCTGACAAGTGGGTCCCACTGATCTGATCCTCGACACTGCTCTCGCACCAACTTGAGGAATCTCTTATTCTATAAAAGTATAAAGTTGTAAAGTTATAACGTACCAACATGACTGAAAGAAAAGTAGAATTACAAGCGTGCCATATATGCTATAATGCTCTAGAATTTATATACTACTTTTTATCTGGTAGGAGGTCTTTTGGTATTTTAGGTTGCATTAGTGAAGCTTGTATTGATTGTTTGAATTGGATGCCCCATCTATTAACTTATCATGCAATCTGGTGCACGAAAATGGTACCTTGACATGAGTTCATGCTACAGAGAATAATAGTCTTACATGAAGTCACTTGTGTACGGAAAGCCAAGACTGCAGCAATCTTCCCCAACGCAATCGAAATTGTAGCTGGGGGAAAAAAGGTAATGTGAGTTTGCTCTCTCTCTCTCTACCTGTATGTGTCAACAGTGTGCTATAAATAGAACTGAATGCAATTTCATTCCATAATACTTTTCCCCATGTGCTTAAGTTAATATTTTATTTTTCTCAAGGTAGCAAATTTATCCTAGCTGCTTCCCCCACAACTTCTTTCCCCTTCAGTTCAATCTTTTTGGCTCACAGTTTTCCAGATTTTGGGTTTTTGAAGTTCAGTGGTCGTTTTGTTAGTTTAGTTGCTTATCTTATCATCCACTCTTAATATATGTACTTATGCCATTTTTTTCCCACTCCGGCAGCATTTTTTTGCATCATTTTTGTCTCGTGATGAAGCTTATCAGCTCATTGTAGATGGGTGGTCACAAAATGGTACAAGTGATAAGAACGTCTGTGAACAGCAGGTATTTGCTTCTGTTTCTCATCAGTTAAAACAACCACAGTTCAATGGCTTGAATTCAGTTCATGAATGCCTCTTATCTGTTTTCAATGATCTGTTCTACTTCAGGAGTCAAAATCTGATACCGGCTCCCAAGAAAATTTACTTGCTTTATTTGAAAGATTCAAGAGCAACAAGCAGCCAAGTAATGACTCAAATTTTGTTGAGAGGTATAAGATCAATTTTTATCATGTTCTCTTAACTTATTGAAGGAATTTGTTGTAGTAATCAAATTGGGTTTTTTTTAATCAGGAACAGGAACACTTCTAATTCAGAAGAATCTAGGTCTTTATCCAGTAATGAAGATGACAATGGTGTGTCAACGAAGCTTTCAGAAGTACAGGCAAATGGAGAGGAAGAAAATGCTCAATGTTCATTGCAGGGAGAGTTTTTAAATTGGAAGCTAGAGGATGTTGATGCCCCTAAGAGTTAGTTGACCGCTGATTTTGTTACTCTTGGACGATGATTCTTATCATGTCATAGGCTTCAGCTTTTAATAACTACAAGAGATTTTTATTTCAAAAAGAAAAAAAAAAGAGCTTTACCTTTCAAGCTTAACTCTTGAACTTGGAAGATTTTCTTTCTTTTTTCACCCATTTTAAGTCTGGACTATGGACAATCTTTGTGCGTTTTCAATCTTAGCAATAATTAGTATCACTACCACAGAAAAAAGACGAGCTTTTATGTGAAATTCTCTTGAAAATTGATTGATAATTTATGTCAACATTTTCTTAGATGTAAATTTCAATTAAGATGTCATATATCAGGCTCATGTTTGCGTTCTAACATTTTTTTTTCCTTTATTGCTGGACAGTACCAGAATGTTACACTATGGTTGCTGAATCTAAGTTTCAGGTAGCTTGGCATTCTATTTTATGGACTTTATCTTCACTTTATTACTATTGTGAGCAGGGTTTTAGAACTCAGTCACAGGCTGCAATTGTCACCCTCTGGTCAAATTTGATACATCTTGGTGGAGTTAGGATGAGTTGCACCCAGAGCCCTAAAACTGAGTCGCACCCCAAATTTTCATGACTTGGAAGGGTTGGACCAAGTTGTACTAAAATCTTGATGCAACTCAGCCATGTTGGACTGGGATGGTGCTCAAAAGCCCCTTTGTCCTTCTACGGTGAAACAATGCCAGCTCACACATAGGACTCAGCTGAGTCCCATAGGACTGACCTGAAATATGTGTATGAGCGTAAGGGATCCACTCATTAGTGGTTGAGTCCATGTTGACTTGTCCGATTTTTAAAACCATGGTTGACTTCCCTTTTCCTGATTTCGCATTTTATTCCATTTACGATGTGTAGATTCGGATTGAGGAGTTCTTCCGTCTCTTTTTCTCAAATGATGCCGTTGAATTTGTCGAAACATTTCATAGAAGATGTGGAGACAAAGGTAGGAGTTTCTATACTACTGCCATCTTTTTAAATCAGATTTTGAAGATCATATTCCATGGTAATCCATTAAAAAAAAAAAAAACCTACAGTAACCATCATCTTATTTTCTTCACTGATTTATATTGCTTCTACATTTTGGTTTGTGAATTCTATATACTAAAGTTTTGATTGGATCTCCCAGATTTTAAGTGCACCTCATGGTATGAGCATGAGCAATTTGGACATACCCGTGATGTGTCATTTCAACATCCAATTAAGATATATTTAGGTATGGACGGTTTTCCTATGATTGCAGGAGGTGCTTTATCTTCACCTACATTTGGACATCAATATTTAATGAACTATACTTGTATTACTCATAAGGTCCAAAGTTCGGCCATTGTCAGGAAGTCCAGAAATATCGAGCCTACAGAAACCGGTACACTTGCATATATTTATTTCCTGGCCATCTATATTGATGATATAATTGCTTTCTATTATCAACTTTCAAATTCCACCACCTCTATGTTAAATGCGTACTGGTTACATGTTAGTCCTTTGACATCTTGAAAATTTTATCGTCTACCAGCCACTTGATTATTGAGGCGTCACAACAAATTCATGATGTACCATATGGGGATCACTTTCGTGTTGAGGTATCACATCTTAGCACAGTGCTAGTATAGTTGCTTGATGAGAACAAAGGATAATACATCTTGACTTTGTGTTTCAGGGGCTTTGGGATGTGGAGCAAGAAGGTAATGAAGAAAACAGTTGGTGCATTTTGCGGGTGTATGTGCATGTAGCATTTTCGAAGAAAACCATATGGAAAGGTATATTTCTGACATATTTTATTTCTGTTCTATATGAATTTGGACATTAAATTGTGTTTATTTTCAACAAAAAATGATAGACTATAGTCATGAATGAGTGCTAATGGGCATTATTTGAAGCTTTTATAATCAAATTAGAGATTGACCTTGCAAGTGATGATGGAGCTCCTGGTTTCAGCCTTTTTTTTTTTTTTTTTTTTGAGTGTGTCTAACATCTAATTGTTAAAGGATAAAACTACAACCTTCAATATGGTTGCCAGGGCATCCTCAGTATTGTCTGCTTTCCTGATTTTAGCTGTGGAAACCTTATACTAATCATAGCGCTTCTGCTCTCCCTTGTTCTCAGTTCTGATCTCTAGGTGCCCAGACTGTATCATTTGAAAACCACCATTATGCTCTTCTTACACTCTGCATCCTGTCACTTACAATCACATTTTGGACAAATAAGTTCCTATGATGTTAATATGGCCCATGGAGACTAATAGGGTACAGCTATGATTCTCTGCCATTCTAACTGGAATTAGGCTTGAAAGTGTCTTTTTAGAATTAGAATAACAGATAAATCACCTATTTAGGGGCTTAGGAGACTGTAAACTGCCCAGTCCAATCAGCATTACAATGAGGATCTGCTGTTGTGGCGTATTAATACAGAAGTACTTCACTAGTACTGGATATGACATCAACTATTTCAGAAATTTACCATTCGAAGAAATGGGGAAAAAAACTATTACCGAGATTTGAAAGATTGTTACAGTTAATCCCTAGTTATTAGTATGGAAATGTATGAGCCTAGTTTCTTAATCAGTGGTCTGTGGTTTTGGTAATTCTAAGTATTGTGCTTTATAAATTTAATAATTATGCTTATTCCCCAACAAGTGCAAGCGCCAATTGTAAACCTTCTAGTGTTAATTTACCACATAATTTCTTCTAATATTTTACTCAGTCCTAAGAAACGAAATGACTTAGACTTAGACCACACTTAGTTACATCCAATAGGGTCTCTGTATTTTGCCTGGTAGTCACCACTAGGTTGAGCATGCGGGAGGAAAAAAAATGCACTTTGCGTATTGGCTGAAGATTATTGAACTGAGGGCCTTAAATCGAGGAGTAAGATGATCACTTTGTCTCCCACTCCCTCCCATTTTATATAGACCCTTCCATTGCCCTTCCCCCTCGCCCTCCCCCTCCCCCTCCCCCTCCCCCATGATTGGCATGAATCCAGTTGGGCCCCACAGTCACTGCATTCTTTCAGCTAAAAAGTGGTTTGGGCACTCTTGATAATTTCTATTAGAAGAATATTTTACAACGATATAATATTATAATAATATTCTTGTCTCATTTGGGCCGATTATCATTATGTTCTTGTCCATTGGGACTTGGACCCTGGCCCCGACCCTACCCATCAGGTTTATACTTGGATCAAACCCCAGTACTTTTTGGGTTGGATCCAGTCTCCCCATTGGTCAGACCTGACCCATTTATAGCCCTTGTCAATTTGCAGTTGGCTTCATTAAGGGGCTTGTTAGGAGTGCTAATTTGATTGGCTATATCCTACTGTTCTATGGGTTATTTATTTTTGTATTTCGATATTCACTAAATAAGCAGTGCTGGTTTTCATATTAAGGAGTGTTTTGTTAGATGTATTTTGCTAATAGATATATTCTTTAAGGTTTCCAGTTTATGTATCTGCATGTTTGTATGAACCTACTAAGATTAAGAGCTTTGAATCTCAATTGATGCACATTTTTTGCAATGAGTCATTATATGCATCTTCTTGAAACATGAATTTGATATTTATTGCCAAGTGGGCAAGAATTACAGGCAAAATAGAGCAATCAACATATGAAGAGTGCCGAGAAACTTATGCAGCTTGGATAAAAAATGTACCTTCTCTCTCTCTCTCTCTCTATATATATATATATATATATGATACTTCCCAAGGTTTTTGTTGTTTCTATTCACCCCAAATTGCCTGGTCAGTGAAGCTCATATAGATAATTACTTATCAAAATCTGTTTCAGGCTCAAGAATTGTTGAAGCAGAGGCAGGACCTGGCAGAACTAGAAGGTTTGGCCGTTTAAACTCCATTACATTATGGCAATTAACTATACATATTGTAATTAACAATCATAATGCCTAAAACTAAAATAGTGTATGATAGTGCAGACTTAAAAATAATCATTTTAATTGAAATTGTTAGTAATAATATTCTAATGTTTATGCTTCATCTGTTAAATTAAATGTAGGGGATGTGAGTGATACAGCAAACACAAACATGCTACCGTGTAACGTCGCTAGATTGGAAGAGTATGCAAAACACAACGGAACTTTAGAAGAAGAGGTTGGTGGTGGGAGGACTCTTTCAAGGAACTCAGAGGTGGCCTCTGAACCTAGGGACAGAGTGACACAGATTGGCAATCCTGTGAAAGGAGATTTGATGGACATCGGCACCTCCATGGCATCTTTATTCAGAGAATCATGGACCATGTTCTGTTTGTATCTGAAAAGCCAACGTCACTTCCCTATGATGTTGGTTATCACAATCATTTCTATCCTTATCATAATGCAGGTATGTACATTGATACAGTAGTCCACATCTACCTGTGAAGGCCAAGAATATCACATTGTGGCCTAATTTTTGGCTTATTTGGTGGGGTGTTTGTTTGTTCATGTGGAACCCAATCACATGTTTAGAGGGGTCTGGATCTATTTGCGCTCAAATTAGCGCGTTGTTTCAAGAGAACAGTCCCTTTGTTGGGGCTGTTTTCATGAAGTCATTGTAAGGGGACCTAACTGGACCCAACCTGAACCCCAAATATGCCTAGGCCTTACACACATGCAGCATGCCAAAAGTCTTGTGCAATGCTCTCACTATATGTATATATATTCTTTCATTCCTGTAAGAAGTATTGCATTGGGTTGGATTATAATATCTTGTTTGCCTTAATAGATGTGGTTTGGATTGCATTTAGGGTTAAAACGTGTTTAGCTCACATATTTGTAATAAAAATATCAGTCAGTAGCCCCATGCATGGCTGTGTTTTGGACATTTAAAATTAGCACTCCCGAGGACATGTGCAAGTGAAGAATACCTTGGGTTTTGGTTTCAAAACCCTTATTCTTTACCTTTTCTGATCTGTTTGTGCTGATTTCTCCCATGTTTGCTTATGTGATCCTATATTGTATTTTCGCTGCCCATGGTTTTAAATAACAGATTTGGCATCTGTTACAATGGCTACCTGAATTGATCCATTGGATGGATGTATTGATTAGAACCATTACAATTACATCAATTTACAGTGGAGCGAATTTTTTGCTGATGGCTACACCGACACTCAAAAGGAGTCTTTGAGGTCGGTTGGAGGAAGCAACCATGTACATGATCTGATGGGGTCCATGATAAGGCCGCATAATTTGTAATCTAAGTAATTGAAACGTGACTCCATTATTATCACTGGATAAAGTGACTTATGTGGCCCATTTACCAGCAAGCATTAGGATTGTCCTGCTGCTGTTGGAGCTAATGCTATTGCCACGAAAAACACTTATCAAGATCTTGTAGTAAATGCTGTGTATCAAGCCATTCCAAAAAAAAAAAAAAGAAAAGAAAAAGAAAGAAAACAGAAAGAGAAAGTCATTCTAATCTTGGATGAATGACGAACATTGTGCTGTTGGCTTTGTGAGTTCTTCTCTGGGTGGTAAATGGTAATCCCTTTTCATGGCTGAGCTCAGAGTCATTTCAATCTAACATTTCCCTTGTAACTTGTGCAACACTTAACAGGATTTTTATACATGGGATTTCCCCTCTTTCAAGCACATGCCAAAACCATCTCAAATGTTTTCTTTTGTATGTGGGCATCCATCTTATGCATTTGTGTTAATGCATTATGGTTATGTGTACTCCATCTTGTTATTTTTTCGTTGTGCAAAATTCTACCAAGTGCATATAACCGATCAGTCATTAATACACAAAAATGCACTGGTTCACACATAATTATGTGCTGATCTCCTTGTGGATGGATTTTTTTTTATTATTTTGTTTATTTATTTTTTCTGTGATCCCAGCAAATTCTGAATTCATCTTCCACTTCATTATTGCAGCTTTGTATCATTGTTCTTTTAGTTAGACCACCAAAAGTCCAATTAATTACTGGAGAGAACTTCATAAATAGTCCCGGTGGTGATAGAAGCGAGGCTAGAGCATGGTTGGAGAAGCGAGCTTACCGCCTTATGGATGAAATGCTCATGGTTGAAACTCGACTGGAGCAAATGCATAGTGAATATGTATTGTTGAAGACACATCTGCAAGGCCTCAAACAGTTCAAGACAGAATCATGATTGGAGATGGAACTGTTCATGGCAAGCATATGTATTATGTCCGGTAAATTCTTTCCTTGTATAGGGGCCATTGTTCAAATGTGAAACCAACTAGTAGATACAGTATATTCTCACAGATACAGTATACATTGAAAGGCTTCTTGTAACAGTTTTACATGCATTTTTAAAAATGTTTACTTTATTTTGGTGAAAGAGAGTGAGCCAATCCCATTCAAAAAAAAAAAAAAAGGGGGGGGAAAGTGAGCCAACAACTAGCTTTAATTCATTATGCCTCATCATTTAACTATACAAGAAGGGGTCAGTTTCTATAGGCATCAATTTCTACGAGAACATGCTGATGCATAGACCACACAAGAGCCATAGCTCAGTTAAAATCTCACAGCCCCTGCGTTTGCAATTCAAAACATCACAAAAAGAGGTAAAGAGAAATTGCTTTCCAGTTTTTCAGCTTCTGCATCTTCCATCTGAACTTCGCAAAACAAAAGCCTGTGTGTTTACTTGTTTAAACTGCACATTGAGTTTACATTAAATCCCTCAAATATGTGGGTGCATGTCTATGATGGGTGCGCTTCAGGTGGCCACCACCGTGGCCGAGGAAATGTATACCCGGCCCGTTCAGCTACTTCCAGAATATCTTCATCCCCAGTATACCTATCAGATTCCTTTGACACTCCCTTTGCGAAATCTAAAAGCTTCTTAGTAATCTCATTCTGAGATGCTGCATTACTGCTCTTTGCCCAGCCACAAGATGTACTCTGTAGTGAAGGTGGCAGTTTCCGTCCAATTTGGCGAGTGTTGGACGCTGTGCTTGCAATTCTAATGGTGTCTGTTTCTTGTGTCATCAGCCTTGGATGATTTGGAGGTTTGCCTGATTGACAGTATCTGAACCTTGCAAATTCATCTCTTGGTCCCACATCTTCCTCACCAGACCCAATATCTTCATGAGCTGGGCTTTTTAGCCTCTTCTTTGCAGGCCCTGAAAATTTTCCAGATCTTCTAATGCCTGAATTTTTCTCGGTCAGCGACTTGCTCTTAGAAATGGAAGCACCTCTCTTGTCCAGCTGATCATGAGAAGCATTCGTGGCATTGGCATCTTTCATCATGGCCACCAACAAAGCAATAGATTTCTTAAGAACTTCCACTTCTTTGGATGAAAATCCATCTGAAGAATCTCCCTTGGACTTTGAAAGCCTTGCATTAATCTCCACTGGAGATTCTCCATCTGGTGACTCAATGCCTGCATCTTTTTGAATATCCATTTCAGTTTCAGGACATTTATCTATAATCCTTTCAGGAGATTTCTCTTTCGAAGTGTGGAGATTACCCACCCTGGAATCTTCATTAGTATTCAGGAACCCTAAATCTGGTAGCTCCCCCTTGGAAATAAGAAACTTCATCCTCTGCAAAAGAACCAAATCCCTCTCCGAGAGAATTCCAGATTCCTTCAGAGACTCTAGATCTGGAAATGCCCCTGTGGAAACGAGAAACTTCATCCTATCGTGAAAACGTAAATCCCACTCCGACAAAATCTCACCCTTGGAAACACCAGACTCCTTCGGATTCATCTGAGAAAGCCCTAAATTTGCACTTGTATTGATATCATCCGCAGGAGCTGGAGAATCTACTTTGGGCTTCGGAAACCCTAGATCTGGTAATTGCCCCCTGGAGATGAGAAACTTCATCCTCTTGAAGAAATCTAAATCCCTCTCCAACAGAACACCTGAATCCTTCAGAGCCTGCAGATCTGGGAATGTCCCACTAGAAATGAGAAACTTGATTCTCTTGAAAAAACCCAAATCCATCTCCGACAGAATCTTACCCTTGGGAAGCCCTAGACGATCATCGACCTCATCATCTGTGTTCATGAAGGATATCGGGGTGTTTGAAGGATCTCTGGCCGTAGATCCACCAGAGATTTTCCCCTTCGTAACCGAAAACCCTAGATTCCTCTTCGCAGGTGATTCTCTTTGTGATCCGTCCTTGATCGGAGATTTTCTCTTGGAATTCTCTGCGGCGATTGCTTCGTCGAAGATCTCTTCTTGGGAGGTGGAAACCTTGCATTGATCGGAGATTTCTTGGTAGGGATCGATCTGAACTGAACGGGGGGTTTTTGCTGCTTTATTAGGTTTTCCGGAGGAGCGCCTGGCGGAGCCGACGAGGATTCCGGTGGAATCTGCCTGTGCCGGAATAGAATGTCCCTCTTTCTCGCCGGAAAACATGGCGATCTCGCCGCTGAGAATCTCTTTGCCGAGATGTGGAGATTTGGCGTTGTTGTTCGGATATGCATCGGAAGGGATCCATGGACGATTCGGAAGGAACTAGTTCTTTACGGCCCCGCCAAGAACGCGTGCTTGAGCAAGATTGGGCTTGGGCTTCTTTGGGCTTGGACCAGATACTTGAAATGGATTGGGTTTGGGCCATTAGTATGCAGGTTGGGTCAAGTGAAATAGGTTGACTGGCAATGAATTTGCTGTAGGTTGAAGTTACTTGACCCGTTTTAAAAATGGGTCGAATTCAGGTTGGACTTCAACCTATAGATACCTCTTATTATCAATCTAACCCATTTTGCCCCGACCCCATTTGCCACCATTGTCGAGGGGTTGGTATGGCGTGTCTCAGATTTGCCATGCTGGGGAACGAGCCAACTCGTTCCTGCATTCATGAAGGCCTTTACCAAACAATTACAATCCAACCCAAACAATTGGATTTGGGCCTCACCTTTCTCGGAAGAAATTATGGGCCTTTTCCATACCTTCAAAGCAATTTTTTTTTTTTTTTTTCAATTTTTAACCTTCAAAGCTCAAGAATTAGACATGGTGCTTCAGGCCGTCTTCTATTCCCTAGTAGCTTTCTGGCCAAGTTCTCCCAAGGCATTGACTCACTTTGTGCAACCTCTTAACCCAGATCCTTGCTGTACAAAACCGTTAAGTTTGACGCACAAATACCACCTGGTTAACTTATTGAATGTGGCATAATTAGTAAGTGATGTTATGTTAGTGGCTCACTCGAACCAAGCAAGGTATAGCTATGCACCAACTGGAAGTCAAGCTTCAGGCCCTCCTGGGTATTGAATTAGGGACCAACATGCACATGGATGCCCTTCAAGAGTTGGAAACTTATCTTGGCACCTGATGGTTTCATGGAAGAAGAGAAAAAGGATGCTTGATGATATCCCCAATTGAGAATTTATAATGTCCAGTTTTGTTGAAGATCATCTGATGGGGTAGCAGATTTTCTTGCTATGCTTGCAGCCTCATCATTGACTTTATTTAATGGATCCTTACCCTATCGTTCTCGAAAACAACAGAACGATCATTTAGCACAGGAGTTTGGAGAATAGCTTCAATAGGAATTGGAATGACCTCAATTTTGAAGCTAGCCTATAGCATAGGAAGCTACTGTTTTGTTTATGAATCACTAGTACATATATTGTTTTAGTAAAATCTTTTTTTTTTTACTACTAATAAATATAAAATCTGTGAGTAGTAGTATTGATGATTTCTCTTACGCTCTCGCATTTTACAGTTTATTTGGATCGGTACGAATTGCCTCAAATTTAAGGGGCTGATAACACGTCTGATTGCAAGTATCACAAGATTTTCCCTTGGTAGTTCTTTCACCGAACTAGGACCATGACTCATATTTCTTGTTCTCGACTATACAGAAAAATGCAACAAAATAAGAAAATTAAGAAAGTGTAAAACCGCTCAAATGCAAATATTTATTGGGGAAAGCCTCAGTGATTTCAAGCATTATTGTGGTCTAGTCAAAGCCCTTGAAAATTGTGCACCCGGCACAGACCAAAATCTCAACTTTTGACAATCTTAATCCAGTGGGGTCCACGAAAATTTGAATGGTTTGGATTGAGTAATACAGAAAAGTGCCAGAGTATAATGTGAAAGGGAGCGTTTGGATATTCCCTAGGAAGCACGTGGAAAAAGTAAAATAGGAGCTCATGTTAGTGGGGGGGAGTAAGTAATCAGTAATAACGGCCACCACAACACTTCTCTGGTGGCCAAAAGCAATGAAAACAAATCATGCAGGACTTTGTTTGAATATGCCTTTTCCCCAATTCCAACACTCAAAACTCAAAAGGCTTCAAAAGCATGGTTATACCAGAGCTCTTTTTCAAAAAGAAAGTTGACGTAGAGCTCCACTAGGTTACAAAATCAAAGAAAAGAGAACAATATGGTTAGAAATGTGGGTTAAGTTGAAAGCGTAAAGATGAGATCTCATCATTTTTATCACTATGGAGCTAATGACTTGGACATTAATTCACTGCCCATCATCATGGCCATGGAGCTTTCACAAAGGTTTAGGGAGAGGAGAGTGACATGTGAAGTTTTAAAATGGGTTCATCATCTACAGAGGAAAAAAGCAGCCACTTATGATCCACATCATCAATGCATTACTGTTCATATCATGGACTTGTCATTATGCCAACCCCACCTGTGGATTCAACTCCATAGCTGCAAAGATAACTAGCTGCGTTTGTGCATTCAATCATCAAGCTAGACTAGAAATCTATATACCAGTGTTCAAAATCATGACACGACTCAGCTGAGTTCACTCAACTTCATGGATACTGAGTCATTTCAATTTGACAGTCTTACCAGAATCTATTGCGCTTTCAAATGACTGGGACCAGTTGAGCCTAGACTAATAATCTACTTGGAGCTGTCCGAAGATCAAATGAATAAGACTAAGCTACTAAGATTACGATTATGATCTAGAGCATTTATCTAATCTTGGTAGACCATCTAATGATGTGGTAGGGTAAATGACTGGATTCAATAGGCTCAGCAATATGTATTTGACATATATATCGACCATATTGGTGTCACTTCAGTTTAGTAAAACAAGATTAGAAAACCAGTACACGAAGGAATACATTGACACAATTCTTGTATCGATAATATATACACACACACCAACGATACAAGTGCAAATAATATTTCACACTAACATTTTGCATCATTTTATCAAAAAAGTGTACCAATATTTGAAACCATACTATAGATGCAAGCAGCTTTGCAGAATGGCTCTATCCTCTACTATGGTGTAGGAGTGTTAGACTTGTAGCCTAACTCATAAACAGAACAATGATAAATGATAATTCGTTCGGCTGGATAGGGATCTCAGTGTGGTGAGAGTGTATGTGTCCGAGTCCCTATATAATACATGGTACGAGTGGGGGATACTGAAAAAATGCAGGCATTATTTTAAAAGGAAAAAACGTTCCATAATCTCAATTGTGTTCACTTGAATGCATAATAATTAAATAATTAAGAACCTCTTGCAAAATTCTGAAAATTAATATCCCTCATGAAGACCCTTAATGGAGCTATAAAAAGATAGCTTCTTTTTTTTTGTTAAATGAGCAATAAAAAGTTGGTTATCTAAATAACTCAATTTTATGTATATGTACATCATCTACCATTTCAATGTGTATGTATCGTGTAAGAATAATGTGTGCAAGTGTGGTCATTGAATGCCTATAGTGTGCAATGCCTGTCTCTATCGAGAGACATTGCATTGTCCTTTGAAACAGGTCATGCGCTCGTGTGTTGTTTATCTTGTTCCGTTGGATTTTAATGCACAAGGAATTCTCAACTTGAATGCTTACGTGACTCTCCTCACGTGCTTGAGAACGATGCTTCTGTTACCTGTCTTCTGCGCACGGGTATTTCCAGATTACTGTCCTCCAATGTCTGCAAGTTGTACGTTGAATTTGGATGCAATAAACTTACAAGCAGGAAAATCGATTTCTTGGTGCGGAAAGAAGAGAATTTTGAATTACTCTTCCATTGTAAAGAAAATCATTTGTGCTATTAGAACCCATTTATTTGTATTATAATACGTAGTTGAAATAAGATTAGATGAGATGGAGATGGATTCTAACGTACACTCTAATCTCTAAGTTTGTGAGTGGATTCATCATCGCCGGGCACAATCAGATCAAAAGTCCACATCTCGGGATAAAGGGTCCCAACCCCATCTCTCATCTGTCTCATTTGTTATGTTTTGGTGGGACATAAATGAACCACTATTGACCACAGAAAAGGAAGTTTATTTGCCTCTAATAATAATTTGAAGGTCCCCCCGACAGGCAGAGGGACATTCAAAGCATCCTTCAATGGCTGTATGTGGGATCCTTATCTCCAAGTCCATGCCAATGGCAAAGTCATCCAAAAAAAAAAAAAAGTCCCACCTGCTTTCTAACTTGTAACTTTGTGTCCCTCCAATCCCATCTTTTACTTATCGGCAATGCTCAAGCTGCCTCTTTTTCTCAAAAAAGTTGGGATTTTTCTCTTCTTTTTTTTTTTTGCCAAATTATAAAAAAAATAAAAAGTTCCATTCAATTAAAAGAAAAAAGATCATAGACATCTAATGGAACTTTTTATTTGATGGGGCCATGGGACCTCAAAAAATAGGGCCAAAATTTTCTGGCAAGAGAGTTGTCTGGCTAAAATGGGTCACCTTTTAGATAGGGCTCTTTGGAAAAGGAGGTTTAGGATTAAATTGCAAGGAATCTCTTGGATTTTCATACTAAAAATTTAACACTTTATAAAATCATTAAAATCTCCACCTCTTTTATATTTATGATCATCATCCATACAAAATTTCGTCCTTTCATTTTTAAAATACTGGTCCCCCAATACTGATTCTTTTGAACTGGTTTGGACCTTTTTATTTTCAATGCATTGATCTCGGTCACCAATCATGAGCCCCCACATGTTTCAACTGAATTGGATCCAGGCTTTCAGTTAATTAGTGCGTACATCTACAGTTTGATTCCTAGCATTTAGTCCAATCACCAACCATTAGACCCACAAGAGTCTAGTCTCTAGCTAGTTTCTATTCATTAAGTCCTCATTTATAAAAATTTAAATTTTAAGCATTAAAAGATCTAATAATGTTTTTAAGATTACTTATTAACAAATAAGGGAGGAAATTATGATACGCCTGTGTCATTTTTATGAGTTATAATATAGGTGAGCAAAATGGACACTATATGCATTAACAGGTTCGGTTAATTAAGAGGGAGCAAAAGCCAACACATTCGTGGTTTAATGGTGTTGGTACTTTGGTATCACATATATGTCTAGGGATAAAAATCGGTCGTGGTCTTCACGTTAATAATATCACTCCTAGAAAGTAAGCTAACCTATCCAAAAAAGGGAAAAAAATCAGATGGAGTAGACACTTGGATTGAGGTTTCTTCTTCATCTAGCAAGTAATGAACTCAACTTGCCGAATCATTGGTAGCTTGGTGGTAAAAGCTTTTCACTTTGTCCGCATAAATCCCCTAATCTTATGAGGTAGAATCACAGTATTGTACCACTGATCCAATGTAGCAAAAAAGAGGGAAAAATCAATTTTAGCAGTGCCATATTTGGAGGCCTTGAGAGGGTTCCTTGCATTTCAGTCTCATCTTGAAATGATCTCATCTGACCACCGTACCCATGTCATGACACCTGAAATTACTGTGGCACCTAAATGCCAGGATCTCTTGGTTATTAACAAAATCTTGTCAGGTGTTTATCATATAACCCCAACTTAAGCCGGATTAGACATTTTAATTCAATCAAGATGGCAACAAGAATGTCCTATCAACGGAACCCCATATCAAATCAAGCAAGTGGTGGTTGTTTCGGTTGAATAAAATAGGAGCAGAGCAGTATGTTTTCTGATGGGCGTGATCATTTCTCATTTATAAATCAGTTAATCTAATGGGTAAGAAGAGCCCAGCAACCGTTGGCTCCCTCAATTCATTAATTGCTTGAAAAAAAATGAAAGAAAGAGAAAATGAAGATGCCACTCTTATTGAAAAAGACAAAACAAGAAATGATGCTTGTCTCATGAAAAGGCAACAAAATCACCGGAAGAAAAGGAAAAAAATATATGAGGATTGAGGAACTACACTTTTGAAGAAAAGCCAGAAAAGAATCTACACAGGTTTTGTTCAGAGCAGGCAATTTGGTAGAAGCGTGCAGGTGGGGTATTTGTCAATGGACAGAGATCTGCCCATTTGGACAGAGATGCATCTTCATGCAGTCATCCATCCGTCCATGCAAAGAAACATGGCGAGCTAGATGCAAATCCGCTTCGATGCTAGTCTTGAAAAAGGCAAATTATTCAGATGAATCAGCATGTTGTGGTGCAGTGGAATAAGCCTGTCATCAATAAACACAATCCACACAGTGCACACACAATCAGCAATCACACACATGAACCACAAGATTTATATAATTTCGAAGAGTGTTTAATTAATTGGTCTATCAAGATTTTCATTTGAGGGGTGTGGACACACAATTGAGTTTTATGAATAAACTCAAGAATTTTCATATGGGTCTTATGGTAGGACAAAGTAATTTTATTTGAATTTTTAATGCTGGGCAAAATTCTTATTACGGATTTAGAGGTGGACCCAGGTCCAATGGGTGCAAACCACCCCCATATGGATGCACTTGGGTCTGCCCTGTGCCTAATGGACAGCTATTTTTCAGCTCAAATATGTACTCTTTTTTGGGGGGACACAAGCACATGATGGCACATTGCAAACATTGCACTTCTTTTGTTTATCCAAAATAATAAAAAAAATAATAATAATAATAATCATCATCGTCATCATCATCGGATCCTCTCATTTGCGATCTCATCAGGAATATTTAAAGAAATGGACGGCTAGAAATAGTAGCATCAGGTTCAGGTCCCAACTGTCTACTGATGAAAAAGAAAATCAAGTCCCAACTGTCTAGCGTCTACTTTCCATGTTAAAATTACATCCTATTTCAGGGCAACGCACATGAAGCAGAGCACGTGAAAGTCCAGAATGGAAAGTTTGCCTAGAGCTGAGAGCTTGAAGCCCAACCAGACTTAAAATCTGAGAACAACTAGTGGGTCCAATTGTAACTTCAATGGTCTGGTCTGAGCCTATGGATCAAAACCTTTGCATCCAGACACACGGTTTGGAGTGGAAATGAGTCAGATCAGATCTCACCAGGCAAAGTGGGTACCTTGAACCCAAGTTATTTGCTAATCACAAAATCTCAACCTGAAAGTTAAAAATAACTAGAGGCCATGCTTGAAGTTGGTTGGAATGTTCGCAGCAAAATTAGTTAAATTGGCGGGTCATAGCAAGAATGAACTCAATCCGGCCACAACCCTTTATGAAGTAGGTCAACATTAAAGAGTCATTCTAAACTCTCAATTACCAGGTTTGGTTCTAGTTGTAGTTGGAATTAATTCCAAACCTAATTATACATGAGGTGGACCCCACTCTCCCAGATGAGCATTTGGACGGTCAGATCTTGAAACACCCCCAACCCACCACCCACCCACCCACCCATCTTCTCTCCACCATGAATACAATCCTACCACATCACCACCACTTAGCATGATAAACAACAACAATAATGCGCACAAAGAAGGCTCTAATTATCATCTTAACAACAAAGTCTTGATTCATATAAAATCCAAAAGCGATCATTGCCAAGAGTTTGGTCACTTCTCAATTTGAGCAGCGTTGGAAAACAAGTGTCCCAATAAAGCAGGACAAGGGGGGCCCACCCAGACCCAAAAAAGTGAAAAGTGGGCCCAGATCAAGCCCACTCAGAAAGCTCCCCTCTGCAGTAGCTTTCTCTGCGGTCAGTCTACTACACTCTACAGGGCATGACATTACTCTACTAGTGCTGTTGGCTGTAGCTCCTCAGCAGAAGAAGCTCTTTTACCAGGCTTTAAATAAGCAGAGCAAAAAGCAAAAGCGAAATTCCCAACTGCAGCGTTTCAGTAATCAAATCAGTATCCACTTAATGAATGCTCTTCTTATTCCTCTTTCCTTCTACTTCCTGCTATGAATACAGGAGGAAGGAAGGAAGGGAGGTCTCGGTCTCGGTCTCGCTCTCGATTACGATTCCGAGTCTTTTCAGGAATCCTAGATCGAGTTCTTCTTCCAGTTCTAGCGCTAGATTCTACGATTTTGTTGCAGAAAGGAGAAGGTCGAGGCTGCGGATTCTGGTACGTTTGCGTCGGATTCTTGGAATTCGCTCAGATTCCTTTCTTTTCTTCTTTTTTTTTTTTTTCGGCTTTGAGATCTGTTTCTCTCTCTCTCTCTCTCTGTGCTTTTGAGGGCTTTTTTTAGTTCTTCCTAGGGCTTTATGCTGTTGATTTCAGAGCGTGGTGGATTTGAGGAGTTGAGTGGATGGAATGTGGTGTAACGGCACAGTAACTTGGAGGAGGAATTTCGCATTTGGCTTTTTTTTTTTTTTTTGCTGGGAGTGGTTTTAGATTGATTGTTCTTTTGAAGTTTCTTTATTTGGTTAAGGTTTTTTTTTTTTTTTATGTTTGTTGGATCTGTGAGTTTTTTATGTGATTTGAATTCGGGATGTGTTTGATATGCTGAGGAGTTTGATGTTTGAATGTTTTGCAATTATAGGCTGGATTTGTTTACCGGTTCGTGTTAAATTCCGGGAATTGGAAGGTCAGTGATAGAATGCTTTTGTCACTAATCTGTGGCTTGATTTTGGAGTGTAATGTGTTAAAACACCTTGTTTCTAGCGATTTGAAGTTGTGATCTTGGTATTTGATTCTAGTTTGTTTATGGTTGATTATGATTTGCCTGAATTTGGAATTAACATCAGTAACTGGGTTTTGGTTTTGATGTAGGTTTGTTTGGATGTTGGGGAAGATGGAGTCCTTGGGATGCTAGAATAACTGTGCTGTGCTGCTGATAAGTGACCAGTTTGTGCTGTTTGATTTGATAAAAGGAGAGAGAAATCAGCTGAAAGCTCCCATTTCATGAGAATTTGTAAGAAGATGAGTCCTGATGTATGTACTAAGAAAGCAAAAGAAAAGAAAATTGAATAAGGGTGGGGAGGTTCATCAGTCTAAGATTATTAAAAAATCTTTGTAGAATACTTTCAATGAGGATGCACATATAAGAGCACTGGGTGAAATTCGCCATCAATCACGGGTACTGTAAATCTGTAATGCTAGGCATTCATCAGGAATGGAGAAATTTCCTGAATCAAAGGCAATACAGGGGCATCTCTTTGTTGCGGACAAGGTACCAAGCTTACAGGGTGATCTTCTAGTAGAAGTAGATGCCTTGTGCGGCTTAAACAAGTCCCAAAATGCAGACTCACAAGTACTTGTAAAATCATGGAAAGGAAAATTGTCTTTGCAGGAAGCAGGGGAGTTTACGCCTGAGGCTTCTACATTTAAGAGCAGTGATTCATGTGATGAAGGTGGACCCGGTTCATTTTCTGGGGCAAGTCATCCTCCGGAACCAGTAGATACTGATCTGATGAAAACGGTATATGTAACGATTGATCAAAAGAAACCTGAAACAGGATGCTTAGTGAAAAGCTTATCTATGAAGGGTCCGTTTCTAGAAGATCTTTCAATTAGGGTTCCTGGTATTAGACCAAGTGCAGCTCTTCTTTCTCCTCCAGAAAGCCTGGTTGAAGAACCTAATGAGTCTGAACCATCATCATCTCCATTTTTGGTTCCCCGTGCATCACAAACTACAGAAAATACAATTCTGGCACATGATCCCGAGGAAAAGGAGTGTATATGGGATGCTTCCTTGCCTCCAAGTGGTAATGTTAGCCCTCATAGTAGCATTGACAGTGTGGGTGTTGTCACAGCTATGAGTGTTGTCAACAGCTGCACAGGCACATACAGAAGCGACGGGATTACCAGCAATGGTATGCTTAGCGTGGAAAGGAACTATGAGAGTGGGAAGGGGAGTGCTAAAGGAGACTCACTTGAAAGTGAGAAAACCAGCATTAGCAGAGCAAGTGATAGCAGTGGCCTTAGTGATGAAAGTAATTGGAGCAATATTACTGGGAGTGCTAATAAGCCTCACAAAGGAAATGATCCTAGATGGAAGGCTATCCTTGCAGTTCGGTCACGGGATGGTATTTTAGGAATGAGCCACTTTAGATTGCTCAAACGATTAGGTTGTGGTGATATTGGTAGTGTATATTTGTCGGAGTTGAGTGGGACCCGATGTTATTTTGCAATGAAAGTAATGGACAAGGCATCTCTTGCAAGCAGGAAGAAGTTGACAAGGGCTCAGACAGAGAGGGAGATTTTGCAGCTTCTTGATCATCCATTCCTGCCAACATTGTATACGCATTTTGAGACCGATAGGTTCTCGTGTTTAGTAATGGAGTTCTGTCCTGGAGGCGATTTGCACACGTTGAGGCAGCGGCAACCAGGAAAGCATTTTTCTGAATATGCGGCACGGTATGATTTAAGCTGAGAAATGTTTTGTTTTGTTTTTTTTTTTTTTTTTTTTTTTTTTTTTTTTTTTTATGCTGTTTTGTCTCTTCATTTGTTAATTTATTTATTTTAATGACCATACCATTTTCCATTCCCTTGCCTTTCTCATAATCTTTTAGTGTGTATATTGCTGCTGCTGGTGCATTTCTGGTTGTCTTGAGAAATAAGTCACTGAGAATGTTTTTTCTGCTTCTCCAGATTTTCATTGTTCTCTAGGTTATCTCAATATTGTTGTGAGGTATTATAGTGTTATTGGTCGGAATGAATAATTTTGCTTGCCATTGAGAGTCTCCTGCAGCCAACTCCTGCCTGAATGATATCTTTATTCTGAAAACCAATAATTTGATTGATAGCAGAGTAAAACTAGCGGCATTTATTGCACCATATAAATATTATATTGAAAAATAAATAAATTGGCAGGGAAACTCACATGAGCAGATTGATTTTATTAGGAACATGTCAGTTTACATATTTCACCATTTCTCAGTGTTTTACTACCTTAGCGATATTATTTGTGACAAATTCATCAAATAACACTTTTTTATTGAGGAAAATAAGTTAGTTACACATGTTACTTATCTATTTTTAATTTTTTTACAGCTTTTATTCAGTTAATTTGGAAGAAGTTAAACTTAAACTTATCATTTATCATGCTCTTAACACATTGGGCATTATGGGGAGATGTGGGGGTGGTATGAAACAACAAAATGACTTTATAAAGATTGTTGATGTCTTTAATTTCCATATAGAAAAATGCTTGATAGAATATGCACTTCTTAATAACTTCATTTGATGATTAGTGCTCCTAAACCTTGGCTCTGTTTTTGCATTCAGATAATCTTGTTTCAAAGATGGCAATTATCCTGGATATCCAAATCTGTATAAATGTGTGTTTTATCACGTAGCTGCTATCCCTGAAATATCCTGGATATTGTAACCCACATCTTATCTTTAAAAAGGCCATACTGAGCACAAACTAATTTATTGCTGATAATGTCCAGTTCAATTTCATGATCAAAAAGAAAAATGAAAAAAAAAAAAAATCCCATTTGAGCGCTAAGCATTGACAACCAAGGGAAAGTTCTTGGGTCTCTCAAACCTTCACAAACCCAGAATGACTCAAAATCTGTTCTTTTTCAGCCAATGCTTTATTATATCTGAGACACCTTTAACGCCTTGTATGCGTGTCCGATGACATTGTTGCTTGAGGTCTGAACATGGTCACAGACTCACAGGTTTCATTCCCATTCACTTACTAATGGCTTATTATAAGCAAGATGGATTCCCCACCCACCCACCTTCTGGGGCACATTTTGTATATTGCTTTCTACTTTCTTATTTGTTTTGTTTTATGCTTCTTTGCACTGTTCAGAAGAAAGCATTCCTCTCTCTTTAGTTTCCAGTAAATCTTAATCTGGTCGACTGCACAATCTAGCAACAGATCAAGGTTGCATTTCTTGCAAGCTTTTATAAAATTATGAAGGAAACATTTTATATTGCCAATCTAAAGTCCCAAAGGTAACTTTCACCTCTTTCATTTTAGCAGGTTTTACGCAGCTGAAGTTCTCTTGGCCCTTGAGTATCTCCACATGCTGGGAGTTGTTTACAGGGACTTGAAACCAGAAAACGTACTTGTCCGTGATGATGGCCACATAATGCTCTCAGATTTCGATCTTTCTTTGAGGTGTGCGGTCTCACCAACCCTGATAAAAACCTCAGCATTCGACTCCAACCCCTCCAAACCTGGCGCATTCTGCGTCCAACCTGCATGTATTGAGCCTTCCTCTGTGTGTATCCAGCCTGCATGTTTCATGCCAAGAATCTTTCCTCAGAAAAACAAGAAGAAGTCCCGAAAACATAGAGCGGATCCCGGACAGGCTATTTCCACCTTGCCTGAGCTTGTAGCAGAGCCAACTGCTGCCCGATCCATGTCATTTGTTGGGACCCATGAGTACCTGGCTCCAGAAATAATCAAGGGTGAAGGCCATGGCAGTGCGGTGGATTGGTGGACATTTGGAGTTTTTTTGCATGAGCTTCTGTATGGCAAGACCCCATTCAAGGGCTCAGGCAACAGAGCAACGCTCTTCAATGTGGTGGGGCAGCAGCTAAGGTTCCCCGAGTCCCCAGCAACTAGTTACACAAGCAGAGATTTGATTAGAGGACTGCTGGTGAAGGAGCCTCAGCATCGGCTTGGGGTGAAGAGAGGGGCAACGGAGATCAAGCAGCACCCTTTCTTTGAGGGTGTAAACTGGGCGTTGATTCGGTGCAGCACACCTCCGGAGGTGCCAAGACCAATGGAGGCTGAGCTGCCCGGGAGGTATGGGAGGGTGGACGGTGTGGGTCCAGTTGGGGTGGGGAGCAGCAGTAAGAGGATGGTAGGTGCAGATATGAAATCCGGAGGTAAATATCTGGATTTCGAGTTCTTTTAGCTTTAGAATTCTTAATTTTGTATTAATGCATGGATCAATTCCATGCTTGTGTTATGTCCAATGCTTGAAAATGCATGTTGGCTTTGGATCGAGCTAAATCAAGGAACAACTCGCAACAAAGTACGAGTGCTGCTTCACAGAAATCATAAAGAAAGACCTCCGGTCGTGTTCTCATTAGTAATGCTGACTCCTCCAAAGAAAACTGAATTAACAAGATCACATGATCTGGCTGATGGCCTTCCTTCTATCAGCTGATGAACGTCCATGGTCCTGGTGTGACTAATAAATGGGTGGCAATCAACCAATGGGACTACCCTGGCTGATGTGTGTGCAGTAGCTTATAAGAGAATCTGTTGGCCTGGTGTGGTTGATGGGCCTTTGTCAGACTAGCCTTGCTGATGGGTTGGCTTGTGGGGTGAGAATTTATTGGCATGGCATGGCAAGGCGAGCATCTGGACCAAGGGCATCTACAGACTGAATTTGACTGTCTTAGCCAATGCGAGGGCAATGGCCTGGCTTGGCTGATGGATTGGCATAGCAACCTGGCTTTGCGATGAGTTGCCCATGGGTACAGCCCTGGCTTATGGGTGACCATCAGGATGAATGCCAATTTGATTGGTGTCCATTGACTAGATGATTGTCAGGTTGATGCCCCCTTTAAATGAGGTTGGCCGATGAGTGTCAACCGGGTAGCTGCTGGTCGGGCTGATGCCCATTGGATGAGCTGGGCTGCTGTATCCATCAAAGACTAAGAGGCTGCCTATATCTGGTATAGATGCCACATTGAGTGAGAGCTTAGCCGATGGGTGTACTGTCTGCTGGGTGAGGATGGTAACCTCCAAAAACGGGTGTGTACATGCATTGGACCCAACTTGGCCCTGGGTTGTTAAGTGTTTCTCCATGCTGTACTCTATCCATTTTCACGGCACTCGCGTGGTAATTGGTTTCTGAGTGGTTTTTGGATATCAAAAGGACCTTCCCAGGTGGAAAATGTCCACTTCTTTTGGCCCTCATGGGAGCATGAAACCATGGTTTCATCAACCCCCCATATCCGTCCATCTGGGACTTAGATGATTCTCCCTGTAACTTACCATCTGTATGTAGTCGAAGGGGTCAAAATAAATCGGTACCGAAGGATGTTGAATTGGAATCAGTCCCAGTTTTTTGAACCAAGATGCATAGGGTCTTTTAAGCAAGGGTTTTCACGTTTCCTTAGATTGAATCCAATGGGACAGACATGTGACCCAAAAAAATGGTTAGAAAGGTTCAAATTAGTCACGAAAAGTGCAAAACATAATTAATTTATGGGGTTTAGACTCAATAGCATTCTCTTCCACATCCACCAAACATGTTTATATGGGTTTGTTATTCTAATGAAGTAGAAGTGTTAGTTATTTTAGAAGCTCTGCGGTGTTTTTCAAGAATGTTTTAGGGTAGCCTTATTGTAGAGAGTAACTCTTCTAACATCATTGCTTGGGTGTCAAATCGAAAAGCAAATCCAAGGAAATTTCAATTCATCGGAAAGCAAATCCAAGAAAATTTCAATTCCTCTTCAATGTAACTCGAGCTTTATCTTCTTACATTAATGTGGTCTTTTGTCATGACCGGCTAATCACGTGGCAGATGCGCTTTCGAAATAAGGGATTAATAGGACTTTTCCTTGGGATGGTATGTTTCGTAATTGAGGTGTGGGAAGGGGTACAATGCTCTTGTACCTTATTATTCTTTCTTGTTTTTCCTCTTTGTATTGTTCTCTTTTAAATGAATTAGTTTGTTTCTGATAAATAAAAAATAAAAAATGATGCACTTAGTGTGAGGTGATGGTCGGTTGGGTATTGCCCTATCACAAGAAATGAACCTCCGGGTTCCTGACTATTTGAATGACCAGAACTTAAACTAGCGGGCATAGTTCCAATATTTGGATCTGGGTTTGGTTTGTGTTTTTTATACTGTAACCCAAATGTCTGATCCTACAACATTTATCTTAGTTGTATAATTATATATAAGAGATGCTCTCCCTTTATAAATATATATGCATGTAGCACACCCTAGTATAGATAAGATAAAGCTTTGCAAATGAAGTCATAAATGCACGTATTTGGGCCTTCATATTGGTCTGGGTGCAGGCTTTTATTCAAATTCAGGTTTGGCTCGTGAGTCCTGTACAGCAGACCCAAGTTGGGAGGGGGTACAGGTTTCTATTGCCAATCCAGGTTTGGATCGGGTACACCATGCATCCGACATGAACTCGACCTACTTCCATCCTTTTGAAGAACATAACATCGGGGCTTGGGCTCATGGCTTCAGTTAATGACAATATGTAGTGTAAGTAACGTATAGTATACTGTCCAAACAGATCAGATCTGAACTCCCCACACTCTGATAAACTGGTTTTGTAGAACTAAGCCCATATCACTGGAGAGAACCCAAACAAAGATATGAAAGGTAAGAAAATTTGACGAGCTCACACTAAATGGACCTTGGTATTCTTGTTGTGGGGGTTGGGTCCTATTTTTAAAATATCATCAGTGGGACGAACGTTATTTCATTCACATGATGGGACCAAGATTATTCTATCAAAGTGGTGTGCCCCACTATAGTTACTTCGTTGTTAAGGTTGCTGGGCCCTACTACCATACCATGATGAGTGGGCAATCAAAATTGGAAAAAAGAAGAAGAAGAAAATATATATTAATTACATGACAGCAACATTTGGAAATGTTGCGGTGAACCTTTACCTCGCAAGCACAGCTCATTATCCTCTCTGGCTCTGTCCCTCTGAAAGGAGCTAGGAGCCAAGCACCACTCGTCCCTCTCTCCCAAAACATATCACCATGCAATTTGCTGCATGTCCAACACAAGTCACGTGCCAAACCACTTGTCCTCCTTCCTCCTCCTACATAAACCAACCCCGTCTTCCTTCCCCCATCCACTTCACCTCACCTCACCTCACCTCATTTCACTTTACTTATACTTATCATCACTTCACCTCACTTTACCAACCAAAATCAAACGTACTCAATGGTGGAACATCGCCAACCCCGACAGGTCGACTCTCTTCCCTACCAGGCAGTGAAGGCGGCAACGGCCTTCACCTTCTCCGGCACCCTCCTCGTCCTTTCCGGCCTAACCCTGACTGGGACTGTGATCGGATTGGTGTTGGCAACGCCGTTGCTGGTGATTTTCACCCCCGTGCTCGTCCCGGCGGCCATCGTGATATTCCTTCTGGGGACGGGAATAGTGTCGTCAGGGGGATTTGGGGTGGTGGCGGTGTCCGTGTTGTCGTGGGCACAACAGTACGTGACTGGGAAGCACCCGCCGGGGGCAGACAAGCTGGACCACGCACAGATGGCGTTCGCGAGCAAGGTACGTGACATGAAGGAGAAAGCCGAGCACTACAAGCAGGCAGGCTCAAGCTAGAGCCGAGGCAGCACATTCGTCTTAAGCTCTGTTTGGGGGGTTCTTGTTACAAGTCATATGGGTCATATATGTTATCTCAGCTTATACTTTCATTGTCTGGGAACTCAAACTGCATTTTGAGTCTTGTGTTGTGTGCGTGTTAGTTTCCTGCCTACATTTAGTGTTTTTTTTCTTTGGTTTTGCTTTTTAAGTAAATTGAGTGTGTATGTTTGTTGTCTACGTATAGTGGTGGTGTTTTTGTGTGTTAAGTTCTTTTTTCTTTGGTGGTGCATCTAAGAATATCCGGATAGAAATGAAGAAGGTAATAATTAATCAGGAGGGAGCTCTCTCATGTGGTTCAGTTCTGAGAGAGGGACTCTCTGCAGTTTAGCTTCATCAGGAGGGAGCTCTCTCATCCTTGTTAAAATAGAAGTAGGAAACATTGTAAAGTTTGGAGATCTATAGGACAATGCTTGTGATCCCTGTTTCATCAATCATCCGATCGTCTTTATCCTAGGAGATTTTTCATGGGCTTGATCTGCGACCTGTGTGCGGGCCACACTATTCCTCCATCTTGTTAATCAGATACACTTCAAGTGGGCGAATCAAATCAAAGTCAGGATTTAAATTTACTGCCCCACTTAAAGCATCTGATTAAAAAGTTCGAGAAAAAAAAGTCGTGTCATTTCAACAATCGATTAAAAGCATGTAATCATTAATTTAGAAAAAAAAAGGGTTTTCAATTTATGATTCTGATGGTGGCCCAAGTCCCAAGACCAACAGTGTGTGTTTATGTTAGAAGTTGTTGGGTCTCAGCTTTTCCTATGATTGCAATGGACTCCGAGTATGCTCTGACACCTTCGCTCGTAGAGGAACGTCTGGACTCTGGCATATATAGTCTTTTAGTGGATTAGTCTTGCATGCAGGACACAGAAGAGGAGTGATACGACAGAGGCGTCAAAACCAAGTCTTCATGCAATCTCACATCGTAGACAGTTGGCTTTCAACGAAATTGTAGCAGAGCAAATGGGCCCCATCTTTCCTTATCCAGTTACTGCATGCATTCAAATCCCATTGCATTGACTTTAGTTGGAGCAGGGTCTGGGTCGGACCCAATAAAACTGAGTTCAAAGCAGGGATGGGATTTAGCCTACTTGCAAAGACTCGGCTGGAATTAAGCGACCTCACTGTGGATAGAGATGGGACTGTTTTGACCCCTGGCTTTCGATCAATTACGAATTACAAGTTCAGATTCCGAAATCAGATCAAAATCCGACTGTCATAACAATCAAAGATGATCTCAGGAGATCTTCGCTGGGTTCTTTGAGGGTTAATGCAATTCTTGAAATCTCAATCACAATTCTTGGAATCTGAACCACAGATTTTTTTTTTTTTTTTTTAATATCTGTTTGGATAATCTAGTATCATCAATCTCCCATCTAATAGCAACCAAAAGGGGAAAGGGTCTATAAACCAAACATAGTCCCGGATATCGCGACCTATGGACATTTTTGTAAAAAAATAAATCACTAAAGGTTTGGTTATCATTATTTGAAAAAAAAATAATCTAAGAGTCTATCATTGATCTCTAATTAGAGGAAATATTTTTTATATTTTTATAGTAGAAGTCTCTAGTTAAAATTAGCAGAACAGGTAGAAAATATGAAGTGCAAGTTTGTGGTTCCTTTGCCAATTATTTTGTATTGAAAAAAAATATATATTGTGTATTGAAAAGCTTAAAAGCTTATAGTTGGGAATGGATAGGCTCAAAGGTTAAGTAAACTAAGAGGCAATATAGCTCTACAAACGATCAAATTGAAGGAAAAAATCTTGAGTATTGACAATTGACCTAGTTCAGGCCTCGTATGACCGGTATGAATGTTAAAGCGTGATAAGTAATTAACCAGTTTAGGAACTATGAGGAGGGCCGGGGATCTTATCCCGTTGTCCGGAGGCCACCATATTAAAAATACAGGTAGTATATATAAAAGGTTGGCCCATTTCTAAGACTCGTGGTGTAATGTGCAGTGGGGAGCTTGTGGTAAACCTGGATAAGGGTGATATGATGGTTGACTTTATGATGTGGATGTTGATACTTTGGCCCACTGCATGCTTATTTAAAGTTCATTGTTTTGTCATCTTTGCAGAAGGATATTAAGAAGCGGAAGCGGATCCGGATCCGGATCCCCTGTTTGGACGAAACAGGGGATCCTCTTCCTTAATATGCTGCTGTGGGAGTAAATTGACGGCCATATGATGATTAATTATTATGGATCAGTCAGCTGTTAAGAGTATTTGATGCCTCTCTGTAGGTCGTTGTTTGCAAGTATGGTAGGAGTGAATCTAAACTAGTTATGCTAGCCGATTATTTGCATTTTCAATGTATGGTTTATAGAACTGTTTCAGTTATGTATTGAGTTTACATTTATCTGAGATATCTTCTTTATACATGAGTGGTGTGATAAATTGTACAGTAGAGTCAGAGAAGCATGCTTGATTGATGCATATTTTTGTTATTCCTTTCCAAGAAGTGAAAATGTGTTGTCTTATAGTCATCATCCACTAGTGAATGGTAAATAAGCAAGGTCAACTCAGGTGGATTGAAATAGCTATAAGCCTGATCAAAGCTGTGTTAATCTGGTTTTTCTGGTTACCAAGGAGTCGATTAGAACCGGGTAAGTTTCTTGTCCACGCCAGACACGAGTAGAAAATTAATCTTTATTATAATCTTGATATAAATTATTAATTAGACTCGTTCTCACTTTTAGAATACATGGTTGTCAACATGGTACAAAGGGTTTGGTTTCCATGTAGAGCACAATATTCTCCCATGATAAGTGTAATTCCAATGAAGGAGTGGGCAATACATAAAGTAAGCTTTGTGCACCACTCGTCATTATCGGTCATCAGAACACATTAGTCTTCACCTTGAGAAGCTTATTGTTCCTATGTACAGCTCAAGTCGGCCTTCCTAACAAAAAAAAAAAAAAAAAAGAGTCAGGCTACAGAATGCACAAGCTAGCACGTTTAAAAGTGAGGTGTGTGTGCACGCATGCAGCAGTTTTCATTTGAGGAATAGAGATCCTCAACGAATTAGCATTTAAAACCCAGACCATTCAAGAATTACAGACCCTCAATAAAAATGACAAGCTCATACCGACCTTTCTTATTTTTCAATGCCTCTTACCTAAACGTGAATTTTCATTTCGTTGATATAAAAAGATTCGAAACTAAATCAGAATGGGGGCATGTGGCAATTGATTATTAACATGACCCATAATTATCAGTCAATAAAATTAAGGTGACTGACTGACAACAACGACAGTAAAAACAATACAGAATTTGAAGTTGTTGCTCTTCTGTTTATAACCTTATTATTATTATTAGGTTAAGTTTGAATTGCTATTGTAAGGCCTAATTAATAAATGGGTTGGATATTACTAAATGCATTATTGCTTCTTGAATCTTGATGCATTACTTTTACTTGAATCCAATGATCCAACCCGATCAAACTATGCTATCACCCGCTACCCTACCCAACTTAGATTTGACTGGATATTTAAGGATCATTTCACTTTGTACTTTTTTTCCTTTATTTTGGTAAGTAGACGGGGTGAGTCGAGGGAGCCCTCTGATGAGAAAGGCAACCTGAGACATATCAAAACCTGCCCCAACTTTGCAGTTGGATTTGGCTTGAGTTGCGTTCAAGGGTGTGATCAAAAGCCAGGTTGGACAGGCTGAGACATATATTAGCCTGGCCAATTGAATGCCACTATCCGGCCCAAGTTGACACAGGCTCAAGCATACCCATCTAGTCTGTTGGGCTGTGCTTTCTATCACTTACTTGGGCAAATGAGCCCCTAAACTATAAGCACTTTTTTCCCACTAGATGAGAGAGTGGCACAGTAGTCATGTGAAGACTTGCTTGCTCAAGGATCAATCTGTGGGCAACTGTGTAAGATGAGACACCCTTAATGACTCAGGTGAATCCTGTTTCTCAAACTATAAGAACTACTTATTTGGGTCAAGCTACGCACGCCAAGTCTCAACTTTCTATAACTTAATCCAAGTGCTGCCGACATATTAAACGGGCCCAAATAATAGATCCGTTCCCATCCTGAGTACTAAAACCAAAGTCCCAATCGGGTCGGCCAATGAGTACCTTTAATTAGTTGGGTTTTGGTGAGACCCTCTGGGTGAGGCGATGAGACCCGATCTAGTGTGGCTGTGGTCCATTCGAGGGTGATAAAGGGCGTCAAACAAGCCCCACGACTTGCCGTAAAAGTAGACCTTTGACCCTAAGCTTCAACGTTCAAGGGAGGACTCTCATCACCTGGCAGTGATAGCCTGATAAGTGCTTGTCATTCCATCAAGAATGAACCGAAACACCCTCGAAATCACGTTGATTGTCGTCTGACCAGTAAATTAATCGTTTGTGCATTTCAAGGGATACGGTCAAACATTTTCTACTGTTCAAGTTCTCTGTTTTCATTTCCAAATATAATTGAAAAGATGAAAACACAGCATGTGTGCAGAAGATTGCCTGTGTATAAGTGTATTGATTAATGATGGAAACCAGACAGTATCTTGTAGCTTGGATGTTACTTCAAGTTATCAACTACAGAGTCCCCCCATGGCCTTAGAAAAGGAAGGAAACAGATCCTAAATTGCCATCTTTATAAATCCATCACTGGGTCCACCTCTAAAATCTGATTTGTTCAAAATCATACTCAAGCTATCATATCGTTGTATCTATCGATCATCACGCAAAGCATCTGATTTCACTCTTTCCTTTTGTGTTTTCCTTTCTCTAATACTTTCTTATCTTTTTGGATCTGTGTGTATCAACTAATTGAAATCTAGGACAGTATTTTGGAAAGTAGTTTTAAAATTGAGGAATCGAAGGTGAAGATCTATTAAAAGGACCATCAAATAACTTCCTCTTTAATGGAAATGGAATTTGAGTCGAGAGAAGATGAGAAATTAATATCGAGCTATTACATTAGCCATTCATCTATGTTCTTACTTTATATTTTTAGTTTACCTTATATCCATCAATCTTCACCTCTTTAATAACCACTTGGTGGGGCTTCTTTGACTATTAATTGTTACGTATTCTATTTAAACAAACAAGCCATTATGTTAAAGTGATATCCCATTGTGGATAATTTCATTTGCGCAGTTGTGATGAGTTTGTTGGCATTCAGTAACTCAATTTCATCACCATAATCATGTTTAGAATATTGTCAATCCCTTGGCAGTTGACGTCCTGGGCCAAACCATCATATATCAGTCCATTTTAGCTACCTCTGGAATATGAATATTAAAAGGGGGATTTGTTCTAATGAGAAGTTTCTCACGGAGTCGTCGTGAGAAGCTTTTTTGGGGCCCATCCAGGGATGGGACCAAAGAAGATGGAAAGATCAACATGGAACCACCCCAAGTATCAAGTTTGACCCATTCATATGTGGCCCACAAATTTAATGACTTCATATTCAATAAAAACTCAACCCTCCATCCAATGGTCCACTCCATTTGGATGGTACCAAACCTTTGGATTAATGACTATTAGGGGTACCTGTTTGTGCATGGTTTGGATTGATTCCTAGGTGCGGTTCACCAATAGTTCTCACGGGCTTGAATGATTTTTTTTTCTAGTGAGAACTGTTTTCATGGAGTCACCGAGAGAACTTTCCATGGGGCCCGTTTAGTTCATAAAATAAAACCTTAAGGATATGATTTACCTATGAAAAATGAATTTTTAATGGTTTTTTAGTATTTACCGAGCACAGTAAAATATTGGTAATGGTCATAGCCGAAACAGTTTGGTGACGGCGGTTTCCTTAGGGCCTGTTTGGATAAATGAGGAGTAGATAAAATGAAGTGGATTGCACATGAAAAGTGGAGTGAAGAAAAGTAGGTTGAAATTAAAATAGAGTACTTCACTTCACTTCATTTGGATGCTTATTTTGAAGTTAAGGTTTGGAGTAGAATCAACTTTTACTCAAGAAAATTGAAGTATTTTGAGTTGAAGTGAAATGGAGTACATGTGGTTTCACAATATTACTTCATCTATTGGGTCAGACTCATCCAAACAGGGTAGAATTGAAATTTTAGACTGTTAAGGCCCATTTAACTTCACTCTACTCTATTTTTTGGCTATCCAAACAGACCCTTAAGTATGATCATAAGTTTGTAATACTAATTACCCAAGTTTCTTAATTTTTCATGCTAAAAACTCTTGCCTTCTCAACCTGTATAAATAGTCATAACATTAACAAGAGAAATGATATCAAATCGCATGTTAGGTTGATAACTTGACTCATCTTGTGTGATGCCCACGTTTGTTTGATTTAAATCTTTCATAACAAAAACCTCTCTATCGTAGGTTTATTCAATGACCCAAATTACAGTTCAATAGAAATGGTGTATGCGGGTGCTCTGATACATATGAAATGCTTAGTATAATTTATATGCATAATCAATTAAACAGTACATATCACTTCTGTTGATGTAGGATTTGGATATCACTTCTGTTGTAGGATTTGGACTAGAGGGCTGCTAATGCCACAACTCAAATTTCACTGAACACACCCCTTCTTTCTACACACACCCACATAAGTCAAAGAAATTCTCTCTACACGTCCATTTTTTCACAAAATACCCAAACCTCTTCACCTTCAATTTCTCAGTTCACTCTCCTTCTTCCTCCCTGTCTCTCTCCCTCCTTGCCCACCTGCCCTCTCCCCACCCAAACCTCTCCACCATCAATTTCTCAATTCACTCCCCTTCTTCCTCCCGATCTCTCTCCCTCCCCGCCCGCCTGCCCTCTCCCCCCTCTAATGGTACTGCCGGAGGGGCGGTGGTGGTTGGGTTGGGCGAGTATAGAGAGAAATTGGGGTGCGATAAGAAATTATGAATGATGTCTATTTTGGTAATTTTATACATTAGTGTAATGTTCTTAAAATAAATGGAAGTGGAAGTGGAAGTGGCGAGAGAAGTTTGAGATGTTACATTAGCAGCTCTCTTTCGGACTAGTTAGTTTAACGGGATACTTAAGAAATCAACATATTAGGACCAAGATAAGTTGACCTCCCATGTCCAAGAATGGCATCAATATGTTTCTTCTTTTTCCTTTTTCTTTTTTGGGTGGAGGCATCAACGTTCTAGATGCCCAAATTTTAGGATCAGCTTTCTATAGAAATTTTTTAGCATATTGGACTGGCATGGCAATCAGTGATACACTTTCTGAAGTCTCCAGTCAATTGGTTGGTTTCAGACGTCAACCCAAAAGTCATTGAAGAGTGTACACAACGTTCATTTTGATTTGGGCAGTCTGTACCCAGGTTCAAATCATGTTTGTTAGGATTTTGCAATGTGTGGGTCATCATGGCCCATTCCAGGTGATCCATCCACCCATCAAATTATGTTTGTCAGTGATCCATTAATTGGGATTTGGTACTTAACCCTGCTCTCTTCCTTGCTAGATTTGATTTTTAAGTGTCTTATTATTTTCAAAACAACTGGAAGTAGAAATCAAACAATTAAAGAACTTTGTCATTCACAGTAGAATGAAAACAGATCATCTTTTATCTCTCTCTCTCGATCTCTCACGACTTTAATAAACAGAAAACAGGCCATCCTAAAATCCTCTCTCCCAACTCCTCTACACGCACACTCTCATTTACATCCAAAATTGAGGAGAGAATCCACAGCACTTGTTTTCACAACCCTTCCCAAATTCCAAACTAATCCATCTCTAATGCTTCTGTCAATTAACTGACCAATAGCTGTCCGCCACATGGCATGGGCCCCACGACCCGCTCCATAGAGAAGCTACTCAAATCTACTCCGATTTGAACCGGGACCACTGATTCCTCTCTCTTGACCCGCTTCGGCGAACCCTTTCCGACTGGCTCCGGCGAGGCCCGTTTTGGAGCGGGAGCCGGAGCCGGAGCGGCGCCGCTAGATCCGATCATGAGAGGAAAATTGAGCAGCGCCCGAGATCCGCGCATCCGATAGGCGGCGCGGTCGTATGCGAGGGCGGCGTCCTCCGCCGTCTCGAACGTTCCCAGCCACACCCGCGCCCCGTTCTTCGCCGGATCTCGGATCTCCGCAGCGAATTTCCCCCACGGCCGGCGCCGGACACCTCGGTAATGCCTCCCCTTCTCCGGCACCGGAGACGGAGCAGATTCCACCGCCTTTGTCTCCTCCGGCAGATTCGACGGCTCTGGTTTCACGGCCACAGTCTCCGCCGCGGCCTGAGATGACGGAAACGGAGTCCATCCGACGCTGACGGCGTCACGGAGAAACCCGTAGACAACCATATCGTCGGAATCATCCACTTTTAAAGGCAGATCGCCCCAGTTTTCCGTCAGGCAGGGGAAGAGACTGTTTCCGAAGCTGGAGCTCCGGCAATAGGTCGGAACTGCGGCGGGAATGGTGGCAGGACATTCGGATTCCTCCAGTAGGTGGTGTCGTATGGATTCCAATAGTAGATTCAAATCAGATTCAGTACTATTCTGCTGTCCTAACATGATGGTAATTTGGTGATTGCTCTAGGCAAAGCAGGTATGAAAAATAAAAATAAAAAAAATTTGTGAAGATAGGAATTGAACTAAACTGAACTGAAATGAAATGAAATGAATTGAGTGTTTGGGAATTGAATGGAGCTGGTGGTTTTAGTTTTAGTTTGTTTGGGAGATGGGAATTGAATGGATTGCTTTGGTATTTTATAGTCAGGAAAGAGGAGACAAGGTTCATGAACGGGGAGATTTAGGGGCCTTCTGTGAACTTTCTCTTTTCAGCTTTTGTGCAAGTGGATGGGGGTGATTATTGTTGGTAAATGGAAACTAAGGGGTTTTAAACGCATGTGCTTCAATTCAGAAGAAGACAGAAATGACGTCAATGTAATGCGTCATAGTTGGGAGCGGGGCTTGTTTTAATTGGATGTAGAAGGGGGAAGAACTAAACTTTTTTTTTTTTTTTTTTTTTTTTGGATAGTGCGCCCTTGTAAGAGTGGGGCGGGCCACGTTGGATTCGATAAGAACGAGGGCACAAGTACATTGTACCCTTATTTCTATATCTATTTCAGCTCATCAGCAGGGCCCAACTGTCAAAAGAGTTCGGATCCCCGTCGTGTCTGTTTACAAGCTTTCAATGTAGCAGATGCCCTACAAACTCCATCGTAGGGCCCCACATATATAGCTGCAGATTCAATGGTTTCAAACCAAATCACAGGTCTCATCTTGATGCCTTTTGGTCATTGTTTTACATTATTTTACATTTGAGTGTCAAATCCAATCTCACACAACATAAATATATAAAACAACAAAACATTATATAAGGATTTAACTCAGTATACATCTAAATGAAAAAATAGAATTCGGAGCAGTCGATTCCAAAATAGCTATGACAAGATTTTGATGATAATATTCATAATATAACAATAATGAATTCACCTTGGTTCAATGGCATGTTCCAAACGTTCATTTCAGAGCACTAAAAATACCTAATTATAAGAATTTAATCGTCTCCCCATCAACCAATCGGAAAAGGATTCAAACCATTCACCATCGACATACTAAGTACGAAAAACTCTAGCAAAAAAATGAACAGCCTCGTTGAAAGTTCCAAGGATAAAAATGAAATTAAAATTATCAATACAATCAAGGGTACATGTGGCAACAATCAACGCCAGGCATTCCTCGTGCCTTTCTGTGCGTTTACGGATTGTTTGTGTTCGATTGGGCATTAGTCTTGAGAAATATGACTTTAGTAATCCACATATACAAATATTTTTGCAATTAGATCTTCCCCCATTAGGCGTTGGAAATCGGAGGAAGAGGAGAAAAGCGGTACTATAGTGAAAAGGCCGTAACTTATAAGATATAGGATTTTGCTTTGAAAACCTATCTTTTTCAATCCCATAATCAAGATTCAAATAGTTAATCATGTTCAGAAACTCCAGGGTAGCTATCTGATAAAATCTCAACCGTTCATTCCTCATTGGTTTTTAAATATTTAAGAAACAAGCCTAGACCATTGGGTCATAATTTTTTAAATTATATGGGCCCTATTTATAGAATCCAAACCATCCAATCTCTTCAAAAGACCTAAAATAGCTATGTCCTCAAATTCCACAACCTAATTCATCATGGATCGTGAGAAATTGGGGGGAAATCCTGACCGTTGATTTCATATCGTTTATAAAATGAGATGGAAAAGCAGTCCCATTTTTCTAATTCTCTAATTCATGTGGGCCCCAAAATCATGATATGAACCATGAGATATTTTCGAAAGGTCAATCACGGCCAGTTGATCGAATTTCAACCGTTGATTCTTACTATATTTTGAGATAATTATAAAAAAAAAGTCCAGGCTCTAAAAAATAATTCTTATTCCTATAGGCCCCCTTTGCACGATCTAAACCGTTCAAATACTCTAGATGGCCAAGAGCGGCTTTGGGGTGAAAGTTGAGATCTTAGTTTTTCATGGATTTTGAGAAATCTTAAAAAAGAAAAAACTTATAATATTGGATCATATATCCTACAAATTGTGAGAGTCACAACTTCTCATGGGTTTACCAAACATGCCCTAAAAAAACCTTCATTGTTGCCGAAGAGGACAGTCAGAGAAATATGGTACAAGTTGCACAGCTTGCATTGCTGAACTCACACCTGAAGCTGACCACAATGGTAATTAGTTCCAGGCTCAAATCCGTACATGTACACTCTAATCTTAGTTAGCTAACCCCTAGGAATAGGATTGGCTAATAGAAAGACACTGTTGAATTAATCCCCACTTTTCTTCTTTGGGCTTAATACAATTGTAGTGTAGAATTTTCAATCCCCTCCACGTGCTTAAATTGTGGAAACCAAAAATCTTACACAGGTGCCATGGGAAAGCCCCGTGAAAAAACCCCATTGAATCAAAGACAAATAAATCTAGCCTGATAACAACGAAAAGAATCAGGGGTGAGCAATCTATGGTCCAAAATTTGAATCATACTAGTGGGTAAGAAGAGTGGACATTACCAAATTAAATTTGGATCCTCTAATGCTTAGACTCGTATAAAATCAACTAGGCTCCTAAGTGCGACCCAAATGTGAAAAATCCACACAGTTCTTCTTGTATTAGTCTCCACCAAATTCTTCTTCATCACAAGTAACTACCAAGCAACAAACTGATCAATCTTAAAACATGTAAAACATGTTATTTTGAAGATTTTGAATTTCACAGTGATCAATTACAATGAACCCAGTCGGTGTAAAAATGCAATTAATATATATATATGGGGCCAACTCTCTTAAGCTCAAGTGTGTGGTGGGGCCCGGGGCCCACCTGGGGACCCACATGGGGGGGGGTTGGGTTTCAAAGACTCCCTAGGATCTTCCTCTCTACAAAAAATCAACTCCAAGTGATTTCTATCATCTCCATATGGGCCCAAAAGTTTAATGGTCAATAGTACATTTGAATCGATGCATGATCGATCTAACGGTCCAGTAAATTCGGATTTGACCGAAAGTTGGTAGACATGTGCAATTTAGAAGGGTCATGTGTTTGGTCTATTTAGATGGACCAAATGTGAGCACCACAAGCATGAGCTTACTAAATTTTTTCTTAGGCTTGAGCTTAGGAAAGTCTTGCTATATATATATATATATATATATATATATATATATATATATAAAAGGATGAGCATTTGTCTATTATGATCAATTTAGATTTTATATAAAAGAGTCACCATAGTCACCATAAGGACCCTCACAAATTTTACATGGTCCAACCATAGTTAACTTCACTAAGTCTAAGCTCTATGAACTCAAACTCACATGTTTAACTCATACGTCCACGTTTCTATTGGCTGAGCTAAGGACAGAGAGATTTTTTTTTTCTCACGCTATTTGAAAACTTTGAAATTTCTGGAATTCTAGCCTCTTTACAAATTTCATGAGGATTTCTAGATGCTTCACCTAAGAAGTCATTTCAAAAGTTTCACTTTTAAGTATGGTTGCAAATAGAATGATTTGGGATCGGAATCATACTAGATTCTGGCCCGTTTTTAAATAACGGTTCCGGATTCGGTTTTGACTCAGAACATGTTTTGTGGGTTCCAGATTTGGTTTCGATGGAAAAATCTGGATCTGATTTTGGAATTTGATCCACCTAGAGAACTTGATCTAGTTTCAAAATTGGTTCTAACTTCTTTCCAATTTTTTCATTATTTTCTTAAAATAAGTAAAGTATTCAACTTACAACAGTGCATCGTGTCAACTACCTCCAGCATTACACATAAAAATATCCAAAAATAATATACTTCTACAGTTTACAATATCAAAGACTCATATGTCAGGTCCACGAGTCGAAACCTTTATCAATCGGAACTTAAATTAGGTTTTAGACCCGAACCTATTTATGAATTGGAATGTAAAATAGATTTAAATTTTAAATTTTTCAGATAATCACATAACCGTTTGCAACCCTATCTCCAAATGCGGCCATTGTAAATTCTTATAAACAAATTGGTCTGGTGTCTCAGCCACAAGCTGAGGAGGTTCTCAAATGAAAGCGTCACTCTAGATCAGTAGTCCATGTAAAAATAAAATAAAGAATAATGAGTCATAAAAGACTCCAAAGAGTGACGAACGTAAGTAGGAATCTAGCGGTCGATAGTTTCTCGTCCATGAGTGGCCCATGGTTATCGTCAATGTCATGTACTTGACAAGCTGATCGACACGTGGGCCTGGAAAATTTGGGCCAGGACTACGACCGCATGGCGTAAGAAAGCAATTTCAACATTTCCTTTTAACAAAAGGAGAAATGTTGCAATCAATCATTACCAAGCGAAGGTTCATTGCGCCTGGACCTGGACTCTTGGGTGAGACTTGAGACTTGAGAGAGAGAGGCCTAAACAAGTAACATGTATGGGACCCATTGAATGCTTATTTGATTTCTCTAACCGAAACTTCAAGGAAAGAGGTCCCTCCCATTGCCTTTTATGATGATGATGATGATTATTATTATGATTTTAAGATTCGGTTGTTCGCACTTTTGCTTTGGCTCCACGGTTCTTAATTTACACATGTGTAACAATCGCCATAGATTCTTTGAGTGGTTCAATGTGGTGAAAAACAGACGTGTTTGGATATATAGTGAATTGAAGTATGGTGGGGTGAGAAGCATTAAATCGAGAGAGAATAAAATATAAAGGATTATGATATTGTTTTGTTTTTAGATGCTTGGTATGGAATCTTTTTTATTTTTTATATAGAAAATTGTAATTTTTTTGTCTTTTAGTGGAGAAAGGGGTTTTTTTTTTTTTACCTTTTTTTTGAAAAATACGAAGGAAATGATGAAATTGTTTACTTTTGATATGAGCCCTTGTCATTTTTTGTCTATATTCACGTTACTTTATCTTAACTTGTTAATTGGTAAACACGCCAAAGCAAAATTGGAAAGGAAGTAAGTCTTCCACTGTTGAGTTTTCTTGTTTTTTTAATAATAAAAATAGAGATGAGTTTGATTAAGTGAGAACAAAATATAAAGTATGCAAAGTAAACTGCTTTTGAGCACTGACCTGCCATTTAGGACCGCTCACACGGAGGCCCTGGTAGAGGTCCAAAAATGCTACACTTTTCTTTCTTTCTATGTGTGCTTGAGAATGTGGTTTTTTCCATATTTATTCGGTGTCTCCGTATCAATAAATTCCATCTTATTCCTTCTTTGCTTTTGATGGGTACTTGAGAAGAAGTTGGGTCTTCTTTGTTTTTCCCTTGATGGATGCTCCCAAATATGGGGCTCATTTGGATCTAAGGATTGGATATGATTATGGAAATCTTTCCAAAAAAAAAAATTGATCAAATTTTTGTATCGTTATTTGAATGCATTCCCCGTGTCGCATAGAGTTAGTTCATTTAATGATGTACCTTCTCTTTGCACCCCTGATGATAAGGTGGGCCAAGCAACTTGTCCAAGGAATTGTATATGACCTATTTAAGATTGTTTTATTTTTAATTAGGCAGCTCTCATATTTATCCCTCAAACCATTGCACTAGGATCTTTATTTAATCTACTCAACCTTTGGAATAAAATATAGTTTATGGAAAGCTCTTACGAGGATCCTGCGAGCAGTAACGCCACCAACATATAATAAAAATCAGGGCCGGCCCTGGGCAAGGGCAGTAAGTGCCCTTGCCCCGGGCCCATTTTTTGAGGGGGCCCAAAATCCCCAAAATCTCTTCTACATTTTTTTTTTTTTTTTTTCAATCATTTGGTGAAGGTAGGGCTCAGATCCAATGGATTCCATTGTCCTGGGCATCAATAGACCAATCATCAAATCATCTGAGAGTGCTTATTGCATCACTTATTTGAACATCCATCTGAGGGGCCCACCAATGATATTTTATAGTTGATGGCTGAAATTCTAGGAGAATCTGGTCTAGTGTTGGGATGATTTAAGGCTTTTTTTTTTTTACAAATAGATCATCAAGCCTTCAACCCTACACCCGTTCTTCTCATTTGTTAGTGGGGCCCACCAATGATTTTTAATTCCCTATATATGATGCTTAAATTCTGGTCTGAGTTTTCTTTCTTCTCTTTTTTTTCAAATAGTTATACTTGGGCATCATCAATCCATTGCCAATTTTTCACATCAGTGGGACCCACCAATGATATTATCATATATGATGTCTGAAGAGGCCTAATTTTTACTCTTGCCCTGGGCCCTGAAAAATTCAGGACCGGCCCTGATAAAAATACTAGTAAAAGACCAACAAAAGCATTCCTCTTCGGGGGGTTTTAGATGTGGATGGCAATAAATCCATCCAATGAACATCGTCCCATACAAATATCACACCTTACGTCATTAGTTATGTCTTTCGTGAACTTAGTTTAGTCTACCTCATCTGATGAAATAAGAATCATTTTTAATTTTTCTTGGGACTAGGAAGGAAAAAAAGTTTAAAATATCATTTTTAAGGAAGCCTCTTACAACAATCCTTCATGTTCATACAACATATATTTATACATACGTTACAACATGCCTTACATCATTCGTTCTGAGTTCCAACGATCATGTGCATCTTAGATTAAAAAGAATACTCGATCCAACGGCTATTATAGACTTTGAATATTTTAACCGGTACGTATTGGTCTCACTTGACTTTGACAATTGACAAACAGAGGCTTAAGAAAAGTACACGTAGGACATTGCCTCACACGTGCTTATGACTCTGTTGGCGATTTGCGGCGACAAAAATCTGCACCATCAAGGCATTGAAAGAAGCAAACCTTCCCTTCGCAGAAGGTTCCTGTGCTTCTGGTTTTGGTTGGAGACAATAAAAGATAACAACAGAGCGCATGCAGAAGAAAGGAAAGGTTGGTCAAAGTAAGTATGTTTTAGTTGAATATATAGGATTGGGTAGAGCCATTAGATTCGAGGAAAACCATCAAATTAAAGCGCTTCTGTTTTAATGTTAGTGTGTGTGTGGGTCGTTTTGTAATCACGTATTCAGGTGGGGTCATTCTCCGGTTTCGGTTTACCCTTGGTCTCGGTACCAACCAAGGTCGGCTGCAGCGCCATCTCGAAAAAATCATGGAACGAGTCTCGGCGGCTACGTCACGAGTTTCAACCTCGGTCTCAACCTCTAGCCCGATCTCGGCCCCTGTCACGCAGCCATAAATGCACTGCTGTGACGGGAACGACGAGCTGACAAACAGAGTGGGCGCCAGACCTAGATAAGGGGCACGCCTTATCTAGGGGTCGTGTCCGTAGGTATGGGATGATGGTTTGATGGGACATTTCATTTTCACCTACCCCCACTCAGGAGATACGAGTACACACCGATAGGACCTACGTCCCTTCATGGGGACAGTCTCATGATGACTCTCACGTCTATATATTGCATTGAGGAAAACCATATGAGGTACGCAAGAGAATCCCTCCCAGACTCCTTCTTCTCCTTTCTCTCTCAGTTCCCACACTGACTTGAGCATCGGAGTGCCTTTGGCAACCTACGGTCAGGGGCTCTGACTCTCGTTTTCCTCTTTTCAGGTCCTCGGAGGCTCGGTCCTTTCCCTCATCTTCCCCGAATCATCATATCAAGAGCTTAACTCTCCCCTAACCAAGTCCGTAATTTTTAGGCACTTACCGTTGGCATTTTTGATGTGTTGTTTTACTTAATTAAGTCACTTGTAATCAATGGGTGCCATTTTTAACTGTGTGTTTTGAAGTGGCCCAAATCATGATTTAGGAGGAAATTAAGAAGGGTGACTGGATGACTGCCAACGCAGACAATTGAGTTGGCCATATGTTCCAAGCATGCATGGTGGTGTGGAAGGCTTTCTAGTTGTTTATATTTGTGCATTTGTTTTTGACTTGCCATTGTTGACTCAGCTTGAATGATCAGTAAAATGGAGTTTATTAAATACGTTTGATCACGTCTAGATAAGTCTTGAACAGACTTTCTTAGAATATTTTGGAGCAGATATGCAAAAAATGAAGATGGTTAATATGAGAAGGAACGCCTTTTGAATTAGATTTACTTTTCTTTACATGTGTGGCCCAACAACCCATGGATATATTATCGATTTCTTGGCTTTTCATTACATGTATGTTTTACTTCATATGTTTATATATATATATATATGCATGATTAATCATTGATCTTACAAAAGGGTATATTATTTGGATCTGTTTGGTTTTGAGATATGTCGTGCTAATGGTATAATAGATTTAAGAATTATGTTAGAACCTCCTTGAAAAATTATAGGCCGGGTCAAAACTTGCATGTCAGGGGGCAGCCTATTAAGAGATCATTCTTCACATTTGCCTGTATTCAACCCGTGAGCTTTGAGCCCACCTGACCTGGTCTATATATGAATTAATGCGATGACTGTTAGGCTCCGTCCCGAGTTAATCGAGATTAACTTTAATTGATTGAAAATTAAGGCTAATTAACTATGTTAATTAAGCTCGTTATGGTTTGTGGCCAAATGGAATAAAATTAGCCTAAAATGAATGATTTAGGCCTAAGGAAATGATACTGAATGAGATTAAAATGAATTGAATTGATTTTAGGTTCAAACTAAGAGAACAAGGATTTTTTCGTAAAATACAAATCTTCACGTATTTTGTCAAATACGGAAACTCTTGATACCAACACACGTATCTCGACGAGTACATTAACTTACATAAAAGACTTGAAGTCGTCCGACAAGAAACGGATCAAATAACCCTTCATTTGACTTGAATTGTAATTGAATGGAAGTAGAGGGCCTAAATGCAAAATGAAAGCTTATATAAGCTAAGATGAACTCACTTGAGTTCATTTAACTCATTCCAGACCCTAGTCACCTTCTTTTCTTCATTTTTCTTCCATTTCCTCTCCAACAAGCATCAAGAATGAAGCTTTGGTTGTGGTTTCGAAAAGGAATTCATTTTCTTCACCTTCTTTATCTCCTTAAATTTTCTTGGAGGAAAAGCTTAAAGTTGAGAGGTTTCCATCTCAATCCAAGCTAAGCAAAGGGGTTTTTGTCAATCGATCTTCAAATAGAGGCAAGTATATGCTCTTTTAGTGATTTATGATGTTATAAGATTTGTAGGAACTCAAGAAGTTCAGTCTCCAGAAATTGCTTCAGAATTTCTGAAGCTCAAGAATTCATTCTGGGTCCAGTTCGGTTAGCCGAACTGCTAACCGCCACATGTCCGATCGAAATGCATAGAAAAAGTCACTCTTTGAAAAGCTGACCAGCATATTTCGATTAGCCGAATTTAAGAATTCGGCTAACCGAGTGGCAACCGCAAGCCGATCGAATTTGAGTAAGAGATTTCTGTCAGAAAGCCAACTTCTGAAAAGCTAATTGCAAGGTAGCTAAAGTGAGTTCGGCTAGCCGAAATTGAGAATTCGGTTAGCCGAGGGATGACCGATGAGGTGACCGACGAGGTAACCGAAGTGACTAAGAAGTGCATCAGAAATTGCAGGGGTTCTGAAAATCTAACCGAATGTGATTCGGCTAGCCACCATCCAGAATTCGGCTAACTGCCAGGTAACCTCCAAGGTAACCGAACTTGAGAAAAATTGCAGATCGAATTCTAATCATTCTGAGTTGAAAACCTAATCATTAATGCTAATGTTGATGATATCTAAACATTCATAAGTGTTAGCTAAGGTTAACCGAACATACAAATTATTAGTTAAAGTGATGTTCATCGAGAATAACACGCACGTTGGCTAACGAGCACCTCACCCATTTATTTGGTTTAGAAATCTGAAATAAATGATAAATTGATTTAATTTGATTTCTTGAGTTCGGCACTACATAGTAGTTTCTTAAACTCGTTATTGAGTTAAATTGAATATTGAATGAACAATGAATAATGAATCAGTTACTAAAGGTAACAATGATTAATGAACAATCCTACTGCAATAAATGGATGGGGTGTTCCGGAGCTCCGTGGTGATGCTAGTGATCTCTGATCAAGATACTGGTAGATCCCACACATATGGACTGAAGAGTCCCACTCAGTAAGTCATCTAACAGTATAGATTGAAAAGTCACTGAATTGATAAGCTATGTAATGAAATTACAGTATAGACTAAAAAGTCATTGAATTGGTAAGCCATATAATGAAATTACTTTATTGAATGAAAAGCCACATATTATGGACTGAAGAGTCCCATTTGATAAGCTACTTAATAAATATTCAATAAACCAATGTATGGAATGTGAATGAATGAAATGAATAAATACGAACTGAGTGACTACTTCCTTTAGGAAGAACTGAGCTGAATTGAAACAAGTGCTATTGTAGTTGCTAACTTAGTAATTAATATTACTTGACTCACATAAACAGTTATTGTACTGAATTGAATTGTCTAAAACTGTTAAGTTGATGAATTGACAAGTTATTGTATATGGTAGTACGAACTATCATAGACTTGTATATACATTGTTGAACCATCATGTTCACAGTCTTATTGGTGAACATTACAAGCGCAGTTACCCGTACCTGTCATGCCGAGGCCGCAGCGCCAGCGGAGGAGGCCCATCCGATACCTCCGCGAGGTCTAATCGAATGGACTTAAATCGGAGTGCCAAGGAATACAATAATTGGCAATGTTTTGAGAGAACTTTTGTATATTCATTTTGAATAGTAAATAGATGTCACGTGCATTGTATTTGAATATGCAGTGGTTGACTTTGATAGGAAATTTGCTGTGTATATTGGACTTTACTTTTTATATAAAGTAATTGTTTAGTTACTATTCCGTCAATGTATATATATGTTCTGCAAAAATGTACATTTGACAGGTAAGTATGATAGATCCCTTGTAGATTTTGTCTTAACTTCGGAATTTACGGGAGTAAGTATGATGGATTCGCGATCCGGAATTAGTTCTGAGTAATCCGATCTCGGGCTCGGGTCGTGACAATGACTGCACATGATTTAAACGGTATCATTATAAACATACATTCTATTTTATTTTTTAATGCTTGAATTTGATAACACTCTTGAAGTTTTTATCATGATTTGCATGTTTTCTACTATTACTAGCTAAAAGTCCCCACGTGATGCACGATTAGACATACAGCCCAATCTGTAGATGGACACAGAGACTGTCACTGCCTTCACAGACTTCAACCAATAGTTTTAACCTTCAAAATCATATTGCATATAAAAATAAATTTTTTATTTGTTTGATATATGTTTGACAAGTAGACACCATGGAGTGATAACATAATTTAACACAAGGGACACCACCTATGCATATGCCCGCCTTCATCACCACACATTCCTCGTTGACATCCTGCCCCAACCACTCTTACATTTCCACTTCCACCAATGCTGCTACCTCCATTGGGAAAACCTTGAACCTTTGTCCCCTTGGTGGATAATTCTATTTCAACCACCTCCTTTCGCAACCATTGTCAAACAGAGACTCCACGTCTAGGAGAATGGAGATATATGTAACTGCATCTCCATCGATACATGGAAAGGACGAGAGAGAAAAGGGAGAGGAAGATTAGATTTGGAAATGTAGGATGGAGAGGGAGGCTAGTGATGATTTTGCTTTGTATTGGTGAGATAGGGAAATGAGAAAATTGGTTTGGGAGGATGTGGCAAAGGAACGTTGGCATGGGATTGAAAACTTTCTGCATAGATGGGTTGAGAAAGAAAATGGGCATGGGCTTAGAATATGAAGATGTGAGAGATTTATGTGAATGAACCGTTATGCTTTTATTATTTGATGGGTTTTTTATGAAACAACAGGTGTAAGAGAAAAGGAAGGAGATGCAATGAGGATGAGTGTCGTTTCCATTTGTTGTTTTGGCTCAAGGGAAAGCAAACTCTGCCTGAAATTTTACAACCTTTTTTAACTTTAAGGAATAAAAATGAAAGGTGTGTTTCTTTTTTCAAAGAGATGCAACCATTGATTCAAAGAGAGATAAAAAGTTGGCATGTCCTTTGGGCATGCCTTTTGAAGTGATAAATGGGGCCCAATTGCTGATGCGGCTCAAGGAAAGAGAGATTTGATCTTTTTTTTTTTTTTTTTTGGTAACTGCTTTCTAACCACTATTCATCTTTCAAGAAAAAGAATTAGAAAAAACAAGGTAATTACCTGAAAAATCTCCTTATATGTCTCGTGTACCAAAAAGGTACTCATAGTTCCTCTGTAACAGTAAAAGCGCTCCCGCTAACTTTCAGCACTTTTGTTGAGTACTTGAGTGATGATATTTTTCTTCTTCCTTCTCTTTATCCATCTCCCAGTTGAATGATAATATTCCTCTTCTCTTTCTCCATCTATGTCACGACCCGTGCCCGAGATCGGATCATTAAGGGCTAAACCCGGGTCGCGAACTCATCATACTTACTCCCGTAAATTCCGAATTAACCGAAGTTAATACGAAATCCACAAGGGATCTAACACACTTACCTGTCAAATGTACATTTTTACGGAATATACTTATACATTGATGGAATAGTAACTAAACAAGTCATTTACATGGTGAAGTCAATATAAATATTATATGTACAACTAAGTCAATAACTGCATATTCAAATACAATGTAGGTGATATCTAATTACTATTCAAAATGAATGTACAAAAGTGTTTTTCGAAACATTTCCCAAAACATCCCACTCTTTGGCACTCCAGTTCAAGTCCATTCGATTAAATCTCCTCGGGGTATCGGATGGGCCTCCTCCGCTGGCGGTGCAGCCTCGGTATAACCGGCATGGGCAACTGGGCCTGTAATGTTCATCAATAACATCGTGAGCACGACTGTTCAACAATGTATTTACAATTCTATGATAGATCATGCTACCATATACAATAACCTGCCAATTTATCAATTTAACAGTCATAGACAATTCAATCTAGTACAGTAGCTATTCATGAGAATCAAGCATTATCAATTACTAAGTTGGCAACTACAATAGCATTTGTTTCAACTCTACTCAGCTCTTCCTAAAGGAAGCAATCATTCATTCACATTTCATTAATTGATTTCGTTGAGTATCTATTAAATGACTTATCATATGGGACTCTTTGGTCCATATATGTATCCTTTAATTCAATAAATATTTTCATTACATGGCTTATCAAGTGGGACTTTTCAGTCCTTATATGTGAGGTTTACCAATGTCTTGATCAGAGATCACTAGCATCACCACGGAGTTCCGGAACACTCCAGTACATTTGCTGCAGCAGGATTATTCATTACTTCATTGTTACATTTAGTAATTGTTCATTATTCGGTGTTACATTTAGTAACTATTCATTAATCATTACATTAATCAGTTCAGTTTGATAACAAGTTTGAGAAACCACTATGTAGTGCCACGACTCAAGAAACCTGCTCAATCTATCATTTAATTTAGATTTCTAAACCAAACAAATGGGTGAAGCACTCGTTATCCAACGTACGTGTTATTCTCGATGAACATCACTTTATTTAATAATTTGTACATTCAGATAACCTTAGCTAACACCTATGAAGGTTTAGACATCACTAACAGTAGCCTCAAAGGTGGGGCTTTCAATTCAGAGAAATCAGAATATAATCTGCAACGTTCCTCAGTGGTGGTTACCTTAGCGGTTAGCCGAATTTTGGTCGGCGGCTAGCCGAACCAGATTCGGTTAGTTTTCTAGAACCTCATAATTTTCTGAGGCCCTAAGGTAGTTCAGTCACCTCCTCGGTCACCCCTCGGCTAACTGAAATTTCAATTTCGGCTAGCCGAACTCATTTCGACTAACTTACAGTTAGCTTTCCAAAAGCTAACTTCCTGGCAGGGAATTCTGACTCAAATTCGGTCAACTCGCGGTTACCTTTCGGTGAACTGAAATTTAGCGGTAAGCTTACGATCAGTTTTCCAGAGACTGACCAGTTCCATGGATTTCGGCAGTTAACCTTACAGCTAGCCGAATTGTATCCAGAAACGAATTCTACAGGTTCAGAAATTCTGAAATAAAATCCCAAATTTGAGTTTCTTGGACTCAAATCACTTCAATAACACTATAAATCAATAGAAATGCATGTACTTGCCTCTAATGAAGATTAATCCACAATAACCCCTTGTCTAGCTTGGATTTGAGGTGGAAACTTCTCAACTTGAAGGTTTTCATCCAAGAAGCTTCAAGAAGGAGATGGAGGAGGTGAAGATGATGAAGTCATTTACTTGAATCACTCCAAACTTCAGCCTTGATGCTTGTGTGAGATGGAAACGGAAGAAGACGAAAAATGGAGAAGATAAGGTGTCTAGGGTTTGGATTGAGCTGGATTGAGTTCATTTAGCTTATATAAGCTTCCAACTTGCGTTTAAGTCCACAATATCTTCTAATTTACGATTCGAGTCAAATGAAGGGTCATTTGATTCGTTTCTTGTCGAACGAGTTCGAATCTTTATGGAAGTTAACGTACTCGTTGAGATACACGCATTGGTATCAAGAGTTTTCATATTCGACAATATACGTAAAGACTCGTAGTTACGAAAAAATCCTTAGTTTCCTTACTTAAGTCTAAAAACTCATTCAATTCATTTAACACCTTGATTATCATTTCATTAAGCCTAATTCATTCATTTTAGGCTAATTCAATCCCATTTGGCCATAAACCATTATTAGTTCAATTAAACACAGTTAATTTGCTTAATTTCCCATCAATTAGAGTTAATCTCGATTAACATGAACGAGGCCTAACAATCTAGCACATTTCATCCCTCACTCAACCTGATAAATACGATTCCATTCCTCACCCATTCCATTCCATCCCATTAGAAAATGCCCCTTTTCATTTTAGACAGATTCAACAACTTGGATTGCAGATGTTGAGCTTGCGACCTCGGTCCCCGTTATCTTATTTGATAAACCTATGCTAAACTTCACTTTCCCAGATCTTTTGTCTGCGACTTCCCATTTTGATAGAGGTACTTTGTTGGCTGAAAGGAGATTTGAGCCTGTTACATAGGTTTCCTACCGTGGGAAATCCATGTAGGCGTGAAAGTTCTAGTTCATGGATCGACCATTTCAGATCAAGAAGCTGCAAGAGAGCTTGAACATCTAGATCAAATTAAGCTTCCAAATCTTGTCCCCTTGATTCATTATTGCTTGGTGGGAGATCAACGAATTGCAATCTACGGATATATGGAGAATGGAAACCTGCAAAACTTACTTCATGATCTCCCATTGGGAGTTCAAACAACAAAGGATTGGAGTACTGATACATGGGAAGAAGATGGTGATGATATTCAAAATATTGTGTTTGAAGGTGTGGCGAAGATGAATAGGGGGGATGGAGAAAGTGGATGGAGAAGAGGAAGATATATAAGCGATGATATCGCCACTCAACAAAAGTACGGCAAATTGGAGGGAGGGCCTTTACTGTTACCAAGAAATTATGAGGGCCTTTTTGATGCACGAGATATCTTAAAAAAAAACTTCCTTACGAAGCTCTCCTCATGATTTAAAATAAGATTTTATGTTATTTATTACAAAAAAAAAAAGATCTCGACACCTATTAGCAGAGTATAATGACATGAATTTTATTGAAAAATAACACTTCACTTTTTTTAGTCTTATCCCGTGTACGGCGTCACTAATTTTTGCCTCTATTTCTCAAAATCTCTAAATCATGTAGAGATTTTGATGATAGAAGTGTTTGGCAGCCTCTTGGTTTTTTGTAGAGAAGTAGAGGTAATGCCTCTATTTTTCACAGCCCACTATTGATAGCATGTAGAAAGCAGAAGGAAAAAAGAGATGTGGGTGAACAGTGTTCTTGCCCATTCACGCCCCAATCCATTTTTTTTTCTTTTTTTCTTTTTTTCTCAAAATCAAAGGGTGTAAATCAAGAATCAAACCGTTGAGAATGTTCACAATATCAAACACCACCATAACACCAAATTGTAGCCTTTAAATCATCACCAATCTCGAGATATGTACAAAAAATGTGAGCCATTGGATGTAATTTTCTAGATTATGTGGGCCCCAAAAACATAATCTAAACCGTTAGGTCTCTTTAGAAGGCTAAATATGGCTATGAGGTCAATTTTCAAGGCCTGATACTTTGTGGATCTCGAGAAATTTATGAAAAACTTTCAATTATTGATAAAAGAAAAGCCTATTTAATAGAGAACTTTGCATTACCAAACACTTCTTTTGATTTTAGCCTCTTTTTTATATATCTTTTTTTAATGGCTCTATTTTAATGTGTCTATATAAAAAAGAGTAGATATACCAAACAAGACCTTAGTCTGGATTGTAATCTTCTAGAAGGTGTCATCCCTACTTCTTGTGAATAAAAATGTATTTATTTACCGGCCAAAAGAAGTGATCTGATTTTAAAGAATTTAAAAATATTAGTTACCTGCAATTGACATAAGGTTCCCAAAAGGGGAAGGAAATTATTATCTATCAGTAACAAGAGACATCAGTATGTATCGGATTGGCATTGTCTGATAATAAATTCATAATAGCAGTATCAAATAATAACTTGATGTTGAACCTTTTAAAATTAGGCCTCACTTTGTCAACAGCCAACAAACTTTCACGGCCCAAAATGAGTATAAAGTCAATCTTACAGTTCATGTAGGTGACTACATGAAGGAAGGTTTTCTCTATTTTCTTATCCTGTCATGTGGATCCCCACGTGGTCTCCACTTGGTATTTAAGCACGCCGTGCTCACCTTATTGCGAGCACTAAGGTTCTTCCACCATTAAAAATAAAATGTTGGGACATCTATCCACCGAGAGTGAGGCTATGGTCTAGTGCCTGTCCATTGTTGTAACTTTTAAGATACACAGGGTCATAGGGGGCTATCAATCACTCCTTTGGGCTAAAATTCAGCCTGTGGACGCTAAACTTTAGATTATGTCAAGCTGATAACTGTCTGGGCAAGGGCTGTGTTGACATCTTTTAATGGGGCCCACAGGTGCCACAAGTGATCAACCCCAAATATGATACTCCTCTCACATTTCAGAAGTACATCTTCAATTCCAATTCGAGATGAGAGAGAAAAGAAAAGAAAAGAAAGAGAGCTCTCTTTGGTAAACCCTGATCAAGATTTGATCAGAGCCGATCTAAGCCATCTATATATCATCTCATTTAATGATCACAGTGTCCACCCTTAACCTCATGTCGTGTAGAGTGAACAAGGCAAGATCCATAGATCTCCACAATGTATGCCTGATACTATCCGTCATGCTGTTCATCCTCGCATTCACGGGGCCGATTGATCTCCAGATCAAAGCTTTTGCAATTGCAGCTAAGGGCACATTTGTGCATGCAGGTTTTCATGACCGAATAGTTTTCAGTGTCTCATCCCGATGGTTTTTGATTTACAGCCTCTCCCATCATAAATGTATTTGTTCAGGAGAGGAATTCATTTTTCCATTTGCACAGCTTTACCCTTTACATGGATTATTCGGTTTTTTTTCTTTTTTCTTTTTGTCCATTCTATTGGAAGGGTTACATAGCAAAAAAAAAAAAAACACAAAAAAAAACAAAAGAAAAGAAAAAAAAAACAAATTGAGAAAGAACAAATCAACCCAACAAAACACCATAATCCTGCAAGCATTCCACTTGGCTACAGGAACTGATGGAACTCAAGATCAGCCTCGCAACTTGCGAGGATGGATGTTGAAATCAGAGCTATTGACTTCCTCATTTTATTCAAGTTTTATACTTCTTGCAGCAGCACTTCCTCTTTCTTTCATGTACCACTCAGCTGGTGTTGACAAAAGGAAAGAAATAAAAGTTGTGAAAGTTGGCCAATTCGACTTAGACAAGTGGTTAGCTACTTTATTCTAGGACCTCCTGCAAAATTTTATCTTTTAAGTATCAAAGGCTCGGTTTTTTCAAGTATAACTTTTAAGCAGCTTTTTTCAAGTAAACATGAAAATCACAAGAAATGTTCTTTTCTATATTTCAAACTCTGCACAAAAAATGAGGCAATCTCTTTCAAGTATAACTTTGTTTAACCTCATTCTTATGACAAATTAAAACTCATTCGTAGAGAGCCCTTAATTTATAGCTTCAAGTGGGCGAACTATTTCTATTGCTCCATAGTATGCAATCGCTCGTCTCTCCCTCATGATGTCTTACAATGCCCCCTAATCTTGCCGTTTCATTACTGTGTGGGGCAATTCTTAATGCGCAAGTTTTGCTAAGACCAGCAATAACGCAAGCTCTTATGCTCCATTTCGGCTATGCGCGTTTTGGTACGAACGCTGGTGCGCCTGCCGAGATCAGCACTAATAGCTACGATCTTGGCCACATGCCTCGTCAAGTCACGCATCTCGGTTATAGCCGAGATGACGGACTGCTAACCGAGACAGGCTCTGACAGCCACGTTTCACCTAAGGGCCCGTGGCAGGATGCAGGTACGCGCTGACGGGACAAATACACCATCCTAACCGTCCAGAATCTTCATCAAATTTCTGACAGAACCACATTCAGCAGCTGCAACCATACCAGGATAGGGCCCAAGAAAGGATCCGATGGGACATTTGCAGCCAATAGGTCAAGGCAAGATCAGACCCAATGTGACTAGCATTTAATGTAGTATGGACTGATCAGACCATCATTTAATGTAATGTGGGCTATGATGGATCCTTATTAATTACTCTATGGGCTAATGAGATCCTAGCAATCAAATCATTAGGCCCACTATCAAATCATTAAGCCAGGTACGCATACATGCATGCACTCTCCTAGTTGTTACTCTGCTTCTTTTTCCCCTCAACCTTAGTCCCTGCATTAACTTGAGCATCGGAGCGCCCTGCGCTGCCCACAGCCAGGGCCCTTTGACTGTTCTTTCTTCCCTTTCAGGCCCCTGAAGTGGATAACTCTCCATAGTCAATTTGATAAGTCCTCAAAGACTCCCATTAATCTTGTGAGTTATATTTTCTACACTTACAATTACCATAGTGGATGACCCCTTTAAAATTCAATTTAAACACTCCTTCGGGTGGTGGGGTCCACTCCTCTTGAGGAAGCCTTGCAAATAGAGTTGCAAGGGAAATAGAGTGAGCAACATTCCACTCATCAAAGGGCTAATTTGGTCTTCTGAATAACTCAACCTGGTAATATTGGACACCGTTGAAATAGGTACATGTTTTTCATCTTCCATAAATACCAGCAAATTATAACTCGAAGCCTCTTCTTGTTATTAGAGGACTAGTTCCAAAACCGATAAGAAAAAGTGGGGGACATATAAGGTATAGGAATAGAATGGGGTAAGCGATTCTAAATGTCCACAGACAACGGGACAACCAGCAAAGAGGTGGTCCACTTTCTCATTTTCTAATATGCATCTCACAGATTTTAGGTCCACAGAATTATTCACGCTACTTGATTTTCAGTACCAATGGGCAATAGCCTACTGGGACAGACATGGGCTATGACAGCCCTAAGGCCAGCGCAAAATTTTCAAACTTAGGCCAAACATTTAAAAAAAAAAAAAAGAACGAAAGAAAAGGCACTGTCTCTTGGAAACTCAATCTCCTGATGTATTATGGGTGGCCACCTTAAATTCATTCAAGCTGTACATTCAAAGTGGCATCTATAGTCTGTTTGATGATGTTAAAGATTTTGGCTTACTTGATTTGAAGCATTTAAAAAAGAAATAATTAAATCAGGATTGTCTAACCCAACAATGAAAATCATCTGATTGAAGTAAAATTTAATAGGGTAATGGATAAACAAACTGCACATAAAGGAAAAGTTTGAATTCTAAAGTTGGCCCTATCATATATTTGAGAAATCATGATTTATGAGAATTAGTATTTATTAGTAAATTGATCATATTTTTCTCAACCTGGTGGTGAATGTCTCTTTAACGAGTGGTGGGTCCATTATGATGGAAATGGTGCAGCATCATGTTAACATTATAGGTTAACCTAATGGTATCAATCCACCACAAATATGTTGAATGAACATCCCTGCATGTGTTTCAGGCTAATATTTGGACGGCCAAGATTTGAATTATTGATGTGATGAATGAAGGACCAAAAAGTTCAAAGATGTGGGGTATTAACCCTTCAAATGATGGCCAACGACGATCTTATACTGTCAAGGAAGATATAAATTATTTATATTCATTCCAGGGAAACTTACCAGTAGGTGTCACAAGTACAATCCGTGGATGATCTCTGCAGCCGAATTTCAATATGGAATTTCTTATGTCTGGGATGGTAGGCCACGCCTTAAATCCATTCCATTTGCTCACAGTTTCAGAACAGATGTTCAAACATGTGATTTGTAAGTGATCAAATCTGATGGCGAATCTTCTGTTTACAATGAAATTTGTTTGCACCAATTAGCAGTCTCAGACCGCATACAAGATGATGATGATGATGATGATAGAGAGGGAGTTGTGGAACACTCTTGAAAATTTCCATTTAAAAAGTGGAGCCCAGTGGTAGAACATTCGTATGAAAATTCGAACTGGGAGAAGGAGTAGACAGTGGAGTGGTAGTAGACTTAAAAGGTGGCTGGTTGCAGGTAAGGGCCACTTCTTGTTGTTGACGATGAGAACTCAGATTCACTGAGCTCAGGACTAAGTCTATTTAAGGGAGCAGCAGTTAATCCATCAGTGTTCCACTTCTGAAATCCCAACTTGGTAAAAGTTTCCGGCCCTGTATTGTTCGTTCTATCATCGTCATTTCAGTCAGACATGTTAATCACGTCTATAATATATAATCTAACCCTTATTTTAATCACCTGTCTTAAAAACATGATCAGTTTGATAGTGGACATTTTTTTTTTAATTTCGTGTACGAGAGTTATGTGGGACAGTGATCTTTAATTATTCGGATTCAGCAGTAAATATAATGATTTTTTTTCCCAATGACGATGATGGATGAAAAATAATAATTTGATAAACTTGTTAAATTGGAGTTAAGGGCATTTGTTTTAGGATTAAGAGAAGATTCTTAATTGGGGAGAAGTTGATTTGTAGTTCTTCAGATGCTGTTGTAGGTTTTTCAAATCCTCCGGTTTGCTACCCTCCTATTGGCTCCCCTTCTTTACGATGATGCTGGCCCTTGTTTTTGAGTGTAGTACTTTCGAGACACATGGGTCCATCCACATCATTTCTCAGCAGCCTCAGAAGCAACATTTTCGGTAACGACAAACTTAGTTGCCCCACTTGTTAACCATACGAAACCTGTACGTTGGAGCCTCAACCAGAGCCCCGTAAGAAAAAAACACACAGAAGGACGACACGAAAACGACGGACGATCCTTCGTCTCTCCCTCATCCACTTGGAACCTGGCACGAAAGTCTCTCGATTGTTGTTCTTCCAAAATTATATATATAGACCTCACTCCCTCTCCTCCAACTCCCATTCACTTACAACTCTTCTTCTTTTTAGTCCTCTCGATCGAGTCCCATGACGAATGTTAATGAAGCGGCTCTCAATCTCATCCGACAACATCTTCTCGGTGACTTCGATTCCTTCCTCGACGATCAGACAGCCAGAATGTCTGTAAAAACAGAGATTCTGACTCAGGAATCCGATTCCTTCTCCTCGCCAATCTGGCAACAGAAACCTGAAATCTTTAGCGATTTCTCACAGTTGGAAACTAGTCCCACCTGTTTTCAAACCTCGGAATCAATGGAAGAAGTGAAAGATTGTAACGACTCGGGATTCCAGTTTCTGCCATTTCTAGAACAAAACATTTCCATCTTAGAGCAAGAAGATGATTTTCTTTTTTCCAACACAGAATCCCAGTCTCAGCAGCTCAACTTCCGTGACTCAAAAAATCAAGCATTTCCTGATTTAGAGGAAATACCAAATCCTCTGCACCAGAAGATCTCGGCCAAGTCATCTAAGTCGAGCTTCTCCGACCGCCGACCGGGACTCAAGATCTCCCTTCCTCCAGCCACGAAGGTTGAGTTGCAGGAAAGTGTCGCAGCTTCTGGCGAGAAACAGCATTATAGAGGCGTACGGAAGCGACCATGGGGGAAATTCGCGGCGGAGATTCGCGATCCGAGCAGGCGAGGAGCTAGGGTTTGGCTCGGGACCTTCGAGACGGCGGTCGAAGCCGCGAAAGCGTACGACCGCACGGCCTTTCAAATGCGCGGGAGCAAAGCGATCCTCAACTTCCCTCTTGAGGCCGGAAAATGGGAAGAGCCGGTAGTTGCCGGCCGGAAAAGAAACCGTGAAACGGAATCTGGCATGGGAGCAGAGGAACAACAGAAGAAGCATGTTAAGAAAGAGACGCCATCACCACTGGGATCGGGGAGCGTCGGATCCTATGCGAGTATTCCGTTAACGCCGTCGGGATGGACAGGCTTTTGGGAGGGCCTCGATTTGACGGCCCTTAACGTTCCTCCTCTGTCTCCGTTATCTCCACATCCCTCTTTCGGCTACCCTCAGCTGACCGTTATCTGAAAATTAAAAAGGTGGCTTGTGCTTGTGATGTGGAAAGATATTCGTTTATTCTTTAATTTAAATGTTGAATCCGTTTGAAAGAAAGTATTATGAATTTCATTGTGTTTCTAATTCACGGGTTATGTAAAATTATAAGTTAATTGTGTTAGTAATTTTCTATTTATTTTTAAAATGGAATGTGGTTGTTTCACCAAAAAAGCGAAAGCGATGACTAAAGTCAGAATATAGATCGCTAGAGCGAACGTTCAAGGAGCGTCGGGGATAGAGAGGGTTGGCTATAGCAAGGACTCCGGGTTGCTATAGGGTTGCTATTGCGAGCCTGAAAAAGAAGCCATGCACGTTTTAAACTTTTATTTTGAGTTTGATTACTATTCTGATTGGATATTAATTAAAAATCTATTGTATGAACTTTAGGCTATATAAATGGTGTTTTCTCAATCATAAGCATCGAATCAAGTTATTCTCTCATTGTTCCAAGGTGAGAAAATACAGAGAGAGATTTCTTCTTCTCTAGAGCCACATCATTGAGAGGTTATGCTGAAGATTTGTTCTAAAATGTTTGAAACTTCTACTTCTTTTTGGAAGATATCAGCATCTTGGTTTTCAAGGTATTGTTTGGAGGATCAAGCACGAGTAGTGGTGCGCTACGAGTAGTCGCAGCAGTGAGAAGTTATGCAAAAACAATTACAGTACTTAGGTCGACGGAGTAATTGGAAAAGAGAGTTGTGAGTATATCTTATAACCGCTCAATGGTGATTGATTTTTCTGATCGTGATTTTTCTTCCTCGATAGGGTTTTTATGTAAAAATTGTGTTCACCTTCTTATAGTGTGTGATTGGTAAATTTTCTTGGCAGTTTGCTTTGATTTTATTCCGCTGCATTGGTTATTGGGCTAGCATCCATTCTAGTAGATAAAAAGGACACTTTCATAAAGTAAATATATTAACTTCCAGTTTGATGGCTTTATAATGGTTGCTGGCAATGAGATGAATCATAATTCCTACACTCATGAAAAAATACGAGTCGTGCATCGCCCAGGCATGATAACAGCTTTAATCGGCCGAGCTAGCCTTACACGAACCAAAGGATAGGCCGTGCTAAGCTTGGGAGCTTTGGGCCGTGGCACAACACAACACAAGGCCTTGGTCGTGCCGTGCCAGGCCAAGGTGCCAAGGCCCGACCCGACACAATATTTTATATAAAGACAAGGTTTAGTCTTTTATATATATAAAATATAAATTTTAAAATAATTAAAATTTTATTTTTTATTTGTAAATTAGCATGAATGTTTGTGAATTTAGTCTAATAGTTTTGACTTTTTTAAGTTCCATTAAATCTCTTGAAGAGGCTTGTGGGACAGCCCGGGGCGGTACTGCCCTCAACATGGCACTGAGATAAGTCTGAATTGGAGTCTTGTCCCCCAAAATCTCTTAAAGACCCTATTACAATTGGCTTTTCTGGTGCCTGGTGGTCTCTTTTTAGCAAAAAAAGTATTAACGAACCATGAGTTACCTGGGACTAGGACTCTAGGAGGCAGACCATGGATGATGGATGGAACTTTATAGGAGAAAGAGAATTGATGATGTCATGTACGTTGGTATTAGGCTTTGTGGATTTGGGCCCCACGGCACCCCTCAGTAATAAGACACCAACGCTTGCTTCTTCTTCCTTCATTCGTTTTCTTTTATCTTTCCTGAACGAAGAAACGGATGCTCCATGGTACCTCCTTCAATGTTATTTGAATGACTCTCTCCTTTATTGCCTAATGCCTATATAAAGAGTCAGTGAAGAAGAAGAAAACATTAGAAAAAAATCAGTCGTTTTCCCTTGACAATCTATGCCAAGAGGCCCTTTGAGTTTTGAGTAAATGAAAGAGGAAGAAATTCATTCTCAAAAGTTAAGGTCCAATCCATCCATAAAGAAGTTCACTAACTAATCATCCATCTTTAAGCATCTTAATTAACTCTTTATATTTTCATGTCATTATATTTAAACATTCACTGTAATTCACTTTATAAATTAATTAGCTGAACATAACTATGAAAAACGAACATGAAACACACAAAACACGCACACTCAAGAGAAAAGACCTTTTCATGAATAAGAAAGAGAGAGAACTTCGATCATAATCTGGCAGTTGGGAAATCATTTGCTATATTGCTTGAGAATCTGACAAGACTTCATTAAATACACACAATCATCAGATTTATTTGAATTATTGAAATGATGTATCAAGGACTATAAGGTTCAAAGATGTGGTGTATTAAACTTCAATTGATGGCAAACGATCATATACGGTCAAAGAAGATGGAAAACTTGTCTTCATTTTGGGGGGTGGGGGTGGGGGAATGAAAATTAAAAGAAGTCAATTAGATGAATGGAATCTCACCTGTAGTTGTCACAAGACAATCCGTAGATGATCTCAGCGGCAGAACATAAATACGGATGGTAGACCAAAACTTAAATCCAAAACACCAATTCACTGTTCCAGTATAGTGGTTCAAATATAAGAATTATATGTGATCAATTTGATAGTGAATCTTCTTATTAGAATGAAATTTATTTGCATCATCAGTGGTCAACTTTTGAAATCCCAACTGCTTAAGAATTTTCAAATGTATTGATCCATCATTGCCGTTTCAAATATGTTGATTACGTCTAAAATATATAATGTGGACCTTTTTTTTTCACGCATTTTAGAAATATGAATGATTTAGATTGTGAGCATCACTCTTATTTAAATGAAATCTTTATTGCATATAGGAGGTAAATGGGGCAGTCATCTTTGACCATTTGGATTTGGCAGTAAATATGTTGATTTTTTCCCAGTGGTGATGGCAGCTTAAAAAATGATAAATTAATGAACTCGTCAAATAGTAGTTAAGGATATTTGTATGAGGATCAAAAGAACTCTTTTGGGGCAGCATTTGAAATTCTTCAGATGCTCCAGCAAGCTTTTCAAATCCTCTTGTATACCCCTTAATCCACGATGCTGAACTCTGATGGATTTAAAATGTTAAAAATGATATGTCAATGCGTAGAACTCCACTGATCAAATAACTAATTTTAGAGCCAATGCATTTATAGTTGAGTGACGTTGGTACGTTAGGCTCCGTTTGACATCATACCACTCAGACGTTTCTATGTTTCCACGTTCCCACGAGTTAAGGCATTGGGAAATGTGTTTGGTAACCTTAACATTTGTTCCATTGGTAACCTTAACATATGTTCCAAATTTTACTCTTGCTCGACCGATGTCTAGGATCTTGACTCACTGGCATAGGAAGTTCGAAACAAAAGACTTTCGGTTTTTTTTTAGAATCAACTTGCCGGCACAAATGCAATCACGCGTCCGTCTAAAGATCTTCCCGCAGCAGTCTCCAGATCTTCGCTTGTGTGCATTTCTCTATGGGCGCCTCTCTCTACACGTCGTTGCAACTCTCTTTCTTTGCGGCACCACTTTTCTCTCTCCGTAACTTATTTCTCAACCCTTTCTTTGATCTCTCTCAAACGTCTCTTCTCTCTCCATCTCTCCCCTTCTCTTTCTTCCCCTTTTCTCTCTGGCTTCACCCTCTCTCCCTCCTCTTTACCTACAGCTTTCAAGGAGTGGTGAAACATGCCATTTATGGAATTAACCTACCTTATCATGTCCCACCATATATAGGGTTTTGGATTTTGAGCAACGATAAGGGAGATTTGCCCAATGGATGGATTGGAAAGAAATGTATAGACGAAGAGTTTGGTTACAGAGGGGGATGATTGTCGAAGCCATGAAAGAAGATCTTCCCATGGGTTTGTTTGATATGATTGAGATGGATACATGTCTACAGTAGACAAGATTCAGAGTATTATTTGGTTGGTGAAATTTGAATGGGGAAGAGGATATGAAAAGGATGAGTTTGGATCTGATATGAGATCTGAATAAAACTCAATCAAAATTGTAGATCGAAGGATTTTCTTAGTTGAATCATATTGACTATTCCATTTATCATTCTCGCTCGTCTCTATTTTTATTTCCTATTTTCATATATTTATATATATATATATATATATTTTGGAACAACCCTAATGTTATCAAACATGGGGAATAATTTGACATAATAATGCCAAATGAGTTTTCTACTGTCTACTCTCAACACAATCTAACTCAGCAAAACTCAATCTCAGCGTAGAATCAAGAACAACAAGAAACGATGCCAAACGAGCCATTAGTTTTACACACATGCCCAAGAGTCGATTCCTGGCCTTTTCGATAACCCAACATAGCAAAAATCAAAATTAAAAGAAAAAACAAATTTCATAAATCTCACTCACAACAAATATCATTGTTGTTAGGCACTCCCAACCTATTGAATTCCCATTACAGGGGGAACCATTTCCCATTAATCATCCGGATGGCCAAGTGAAGGCTTTCATACCCTGACCCAACGAAGTCAGCACATCCGTGTTTGACCACGTGTCCATGAAAGTTGAACGACCAAAATGAACCCCATCAAAGGGCCTTTAAAAATCAAAGGAAAAAGAAAAAGTGGGGTACTTCTTTTGCCCCCTTCCTCTCATGTGGATGTGGTCCATGTGGATAGCCAGCCCACTTGCTTCATTTTTGTTTAAATTCTACTTTTCTTGGCACACGTGGGTCTTTTCGTTTCAATTCTAATTCGCAGCCGCCACGGCCCACATGCTAACGTTACCTAACGACGAACTTGCCTCCCCCAACTTGCAACCATACGAAACCACTTCGCTCGACCCCTCAAATCATTAAAAATTAAAAAAAAAACGCGACACGATAACTACTGGCGATCATTCCACATCCACATGGAACCGGGTACGAAATTCTACTGGCCCTTCTGAATCTCGAACACCTAGACTAGATATATAAAAACACCACACTCCCTCTCCTACTACTCTCATTCACTTGCATTCTTCTTCTCCAACTTTTCTCCTGAAACATTCTCTCGATCTCATCCAGAAACATCTGAGTTTCATGGCGAATGTTCTCGATCTCATCCAGAAACATCTTCTAGACGACTTCGAATCCTTCCTCCACGATCAGACACCCAGAATCTCTGTAAAGACAGAGGTTCTGACTCAGGATTCCGATTGCTTCTCCTCTTCTCCATTCTACCAACAGAAACGTGAAATCTTTCGCGATTTCTCACAGCTGGAAACTACTCCCACCTGTTTTCATACCTCCGAATCAAAGGAAGAAGTCAAAAACTCTAACAACGATTTGGCATTCGAGTTTCTTCCATTTCTGAAACAGAACAACTCCATCTTTGAGCAAGATGATTTCCTCTTTTGGGACAAAAAGTCTCAGCTTCAGCAGCTTAACTTGAATCACTCAAAAAATAAGGAAATCTCCAATTCAGAGGAAATACCAAATCCTCGGCGCCAGAAAACCACGGCCAAGTCGTCTAAATCGAGCTTCTCCCACCGTCGACCATCCCTCGAGATCTCCCTTCCTCCTCCTGTTACGAAGCTCGAGATGCCGGAGACTGCAGCGCCTCCGGCGTCCGCCGCAGCTTCTGACGAGAAACGGCATTACAGAGGCGTACGGCAGCGACCGTGGGGGAAATTCGCGGCGGAGATTCGGGATCCGAGCCGCCGAGGAGTTAGGGTTTGGCTCGGGACCTTCGAGACGGCGATCGAAGCGGCGAGAGCTTACGACCGCGCGGCCTTTCAAATGCGCGGGATGAAAGCGATCCTCAACTTCCCGCTCGATGCCGGAAAATGGGATGAGCCGGTAGTTGCCTGCCGGAAAAGACGCCGTGTAACGGAATCTAGTATAGGAGCAGAGGAACACCAAAATAAGCCTGTTTCACCACCGCCAGAATCGGGCTGCGTCGGATCCTCTGAGGGTATTCCGTTAACGCCGTCGGGCTGGACAGGCTTTTGGGAGGGCCCCGAGTTGACGGCCTTTAACGTTCCTCTTCTGTCTCCGTTATGCCCTTTTGGGTATCCACAGCTCACCGTTATTTGAAATTGAAATTGCTCGTTCGAACTTCAAACATGTGTATGTAAATACGAAAATTTCATACATATCCTGGGTTTGCAATATTGAATTTGTTTGTTTTCTTTTGTTCATAGATTGTTGTTGTAATTGTAAGAAGTGGAAAAGGTGGCTTGTGATATGGAGAGAGATTCGTTTATTCTTTAATTTAAATGTTGATTCCTTTTGAAAGAAAATAAATAAATTAACTTTTGAGTCTCATGAGATAAGGCTTTATAATTGATGATGATGATGATGATATGAATGATAATTGGTATACTCACATGCACACCTTTAGTGTAATAAGGCTGCTCATGTTGCCTATTCACCAATATCTACTTGCCAAATTATATATAGTTACATATAAATTGGAGTGATTAGGGTGTGGGAAAATTTTAACTAAGTTAATCCTTTTTAAGTAATATTCCATTTTGTGATAATCATTAATGGAAAAAACTACCTCTTATTTTTTTAAAAGTCAAAACGTTATTCTCTCATTCCAGTAAATAATAAAGATTTCCCCCTTTGTTATCAAAAAGATAGAAATGGCACATTCCGCTTCTCATGACATAAAATAACAAAGACTAAATGTGAACTTTAAAACTTAAACCTTTTAATTTGACACTTTCGGATTTTCACATCTCTTAATTTGAACTTATATATATATATATATATATAACCACTCAGGCCTCCGCTAACCCTTTTTTTTTTCTCATCACAGCCTTGATAAATTGTTATCTCGTCAAAAGGTCGGTTTGTTGTTGATACGATGAAAATTATTTGTTATATTGGTTGAAAATCCGACGAGATTTGATTAAATACACACGATCATCACAATTTATTTGAATTATTGATGTGATGAACCAAGGACTATAATTTTGAAAGATGTGGCGAAAGAAGTATGAACCCTTCAATTGATGAAAACGATCAAAGAAGATGGAGGATTTCTCTTCATTGAGGAAAAAATGTAAATAATATCTTTCATAAGTATCTTCAATTAAATGAATGGAATCTTACCAATAGCTGTCACACGACCATCGATGGATCATCTATGCGCAGGGGTGGACCAGAAAATGGTACGCAGGGAGGGGGCCAAATGAAAATTATTAAAAAAAATTTTAATAATTTAGGAGTAAAAATAAAAAATTACAAAAAATTTAGTGGTAAAAAATAAAATTTTGAAAACTTAAGGGGCGCCAAGGCCTACAAGTAGGTCCGCCCCTGTGTATGAGGCAGGACGTCAATATGGGAATTTTTTTTTTTTTTTTGGTCTATGATGGTAGACGAATACTTGAATCCAAATCGTTAATTCACCGTTCCGGAACAGTGGTTCAAACACATTATTTGTAGATGGTGGATCTTCTGATTAAATAAAATTTGTTCTCACCATCAGTGGTCCACTTTTGAAATCCCAACTGTAAAAAAGTTCTACCTGGTATTGTTCTATGATTGCAATTTCAGACATGGTTATCACGTCTATAATATATAGTGTGACTTTTATTTTATTCACGTACGTATTTAAGAAACATGACCAGTTCAGATAGTGAGCATAACTCCTATGAAATTTTCATTTCATGTGAGAGAGGTAAATGGGGGCAGTCATCTTTGAACATTCAGATTTGACACTAAATATGTTGATTTTAGTAGTTAAGGATATTTGTATGAGGATCAGGTGAATTCTTTTAGGGTAGGTATTTGTAATTCTTGAGATGTTGTAGCAAGCTTTTCAAATGCTCCTGCATACCCCCAACATTCATCCATGATGCTTAACTTTGATGGATTTAAACGGTTATAAATGATATTTCAAAATGTCGAACTCCACTGACCAAATAACTAATTTCAAAGCCAACACACTTACGGTTAGCACCTACTAGCAACACCCCGTGCAATGCACGGTCCACCTTGATTTTCTTGAGTTGATACTGGGACCCACGTGGGCCACCCAATGACACATGATCCGTGGATCCGAAAGAAGACACATGGGCGACCCAATAGGTACTGGACCCGTGTGAGGTGGACCATGTTTGACTCACCATCCAGCGTCTGATCAAAGAGAGGGAGAGTACGTATTTTACGAAATAGTTAAGAAGCGTGAATTTTTTTATTTTTTATTTTTTATTTTTAAGTTTCAGTCATTATTTGTTCCATTCAGTTTCTTACGTTGATACCGGGACCCAGGTAGGCCACCGGATGACCCATTAGATCCGTGGATCCGAAGGAGAATGAGGACCCACCAGATACCCATTATGTGGTGGACCCGTGCAAATTGGGCCCTGTTTAGCCCACCATCCAGCGTCTGATCAAAGAGATGGAGAGGACTTATTTTAGGAAGCTGAGAATTTTTTTTTTTTTAAGCTTCAGTCATTGTTTGTGCCATACAGTTGTTCCGCTTGATTTTCTTGCGTTGATACTGGGACATAGGTGAGCCGAAGGAGGACCCATCGGCGACCCATTAGGTGGTGGACCCGTGTGAGGTGGGCCATGTTTAGCCCACCATCTAGCTTCTAGTCAGAGAGAGGGAGAGTACGTGTTTTAAGAAGCAGTTAAGAAGCGAGAATTTTTTTTTTTTTTTTTAGTTTCAGTTATTGTTTGGGTCATTCAGTTTCTTGTGTTGATACCGGGACCTAGGTGGGCCACCCGATGACCCATCTGATCCGTGGATCAAAAGGAGGACCCACCAGCGACCCATTAGGTGGTGGACCCGTGCCCATCCAGCGTCTGATCAAAGAGAAGGAGATGACGTGTTTTAGGAAACAGTTAAGAATTCTTCAATTAGTTAATTTTTTAGGAAACGTCTGCTCCTCTAATTCTTCTTCCCTTTCTCTTCTAACAGGTGTCGTCATGTAAGGATAATAACATGACAGGTGTCGTCATGCAAGGGAGACTACATTCCCTTAGTAATATAGATTTCACATACATGCCCAAAAATCAATATGTGGGTCTTGGCCACTAACCCAACTTAGCAAGGAAAAAAGAAAAGAGCCTTTTACAAAAAAGCCCCTATATTTTTGCACGACCTCAAAAAAGCCCCTGCATTTTATCTTTTTACTAAAAACCACCCTTGACTAACGGTCGGACATTCCAAAAATTGTTGCTCCCGTTAATTCTCTCCTTCTTTTCCCTTCCTTGACAGTTTTACCCCTTTTCTATTAGTTAAAGAGTGCTGCTACCTACACACTGCAAAAATCCCTCCACACACTGTAATTTAAAAACAAAAAAAAAAACCTAAACTTCCCTCTCCCCCTCCTTCCCTCTCTCTCCCTCTCCCTGGTTCGGCAACCCCACCTGCCACCGCCTTGTGCCTACCCCGCCAGGTGTCGCCCTGCGCCGACCCATCTCCCTCTCCCTCACCTTCCCTCTCTCTCCCTATCCCTGCTCCCAGGTCTTTTTGTACCCACCCGCCCTCATCCCCATCCCCAGCCCTACCCCCACCATCCCTTCAGTGTTGCCAAAGCGGAGTGAGGGAAAGGGAGGGAGAGGGAGAGGGAGAGGGAGAGGGCAGGAAAGGACTGCTGGCGACGGGTGGCGGGCGAGCGAGAGAGGGAGAAGCATAGGGAGGAGGGATTTCAAGCAGGGGCCGGCGAGGGGAGAGGGGGAGAGAGGAAGAGCGAGGGAGAGAAAGGGGGGAGATAGGGAAAGGGATGGTGTTGCCTGAAAGGGGGAAATGGGGAAAGGGAGAAGGAGAGAGCGGGCGGGGGCGGCCGATGGCGGAGAAGACAGATAGGGAGACGAAGAAGGAGAGTGAGAGGGATCGGCATCGGCATCGGCAACGAGGGTGGCCGGAGAAGGGACAAGGAGAGGGGTAGTTTAGGGATTTCTTTTTTATTTTTTATTTTTTAAATTGTAGTATGGAGGGATTTTTACGGTGTGTAGATAGCCACTCTCTTAGTTAAAAGATAGAAAGTCATATTTGCCTTTTGTATCATCAACCAATGACCTCTTGGGGGCCGGCTCGCACCTTTTACGAGCTTTAGCATCACTGCATCATGATACAATACGCATAATGCATGGGGTTTTCTATGCCGTTCATTATTTTATTTTTTTTGAAATGTTATGGTCCAATGAGTTTAAAGTTGGGATGATTGCTAATTCCTTGAACTAAATGTGTTGAAGATGGTAAATTAATCATAGGTGGGCCATTTATTTTAAACCTAAAAGTTAATTAATTTTCTCATGTAAATCAAGTGTCATAGTTTAATCCAAGGGTTGTCGAGGTTCAGATTGGGTTAGGTCAGAATTTATTCCCTAATTGTGTTGAAAAGGTGGATTGATGAAAGGTGGCCCATTCATTTTCCACCTAAAAATTTAATCAAGCATTTAGATGCTATACTTTTCCCAATTGAACTCAAACGTTGGGAAAGGTCGGTTAGATATCTAGTTAGAATCACTGCTAACTTGTTGGACTAAAGTGCTCAAAATGGCGAATTGATCAAAGGTGAGCCATTCAATTTTGTACCTAGAACTTTATCCATGTTTTAGGTGCGTTACTTGTCATAAATGTATCCAATGGTTGAACCCGGTTTAGATTACTTTTAGGTTGATTTGATTGCCAATACCTAGGACTAATATGTTGAAAATGGTAGAATGATCAAAGGTGGCCCATTTTTATCCAAGAGTATATAAATTATTTATGTGTATTACCTGTCATGATAATTGAATCCAATGGTTGCACCAAGGTCGGAAGCCTAATTCATTGGAGAAAGTGTGTTGGAAATGGTGGATTGATCAAAGGCGGGGCATTTATTTGTGTACCCAGACGCTTATCTGTTTTCTAAGTGGATACCTAGCTATTACAATTGAATCCAGGGTTGTAGCAGGGTCATATTGGTTTTAGGTTGGATGGCAGAAAGTTCATTGGACAATGTGTGTTGAAAATGATTGATTGATCAAAGGTGTGCCATTTTTACTTAAAAGTTCATCAATTTTTAGATGCATTACCTATCATATATAATTGAATGCAATAGATGGACACAAGGGTTGGATCGGTTTGAAGTTGGAATCACTCAACTCCACTAGACTGGGTGTGTCGAAGATGAGTGATCAAAGGTGGGCCTCCTATTGATGGGGCCCACATGGTTGCCGGCATTAAAAGAATGGAGAGAAAAGGGCGATCACTTGACATCCTGCAGTGGGTAGCATGAAAATCATACTGTGATTTCTACCCATGCAGGAGTGTGATAAACATGTGGCTACTTTTGTCTTTCAACTAAAGAATTAGGGTAAATGGGTTAAAATAAAAAAATCTTTTGTTTCTTTTCAATAAGGGAAATACTACTGGCACACGGAGTTTTTCTTTTTCCACACAAATTCTCTTTATACACATCACAATAATTTAAAAATAATTTTATTTCTTTTCACACACACCAAAAATTTCCAAATTACCCATCCTTCCATTTCCCTCTTTCTTCCCACACACATCCTCTTTCCTTTCTTCCCACACACAAATCACAACCGGACCTTTCCACATCTCCTGCATCTCGGTCTCTCTGGCATTCTTCCGGTGTTTCCAATCCTCTACACCATCTCATCTTCCAAAGGTAAATGTTTTTTTTTTCCACCATTGCCATTTCGTTCTTTTCAATTCCCCATTTCTTCTTTACCATTTTATCCACCGTAGATTACATTTTTTTTTCATAAAAACTTATTATGGGGGATAGATTCACATTTAATGTAAACTATTACAAACAATGGTAGTGTTTTTTCACGCATTTGGACTAATTTTAAGGTCTCGCACGGGTTTTTCATGCAGAAATCGTGATTGTTCGTACTGTACTTCCGAACATACAACATATGTTCGGTACTATATATCCGAACATGTGCATTCTGTTCAGACCTGAAAGACCATACATATCAAAACCTGCAACTTGTTTCAAGCTAGAAAAAATTATAAGAAGTGGCAAAAATACTAAAAAAATAACAAAGAAACGGAAGAAGATGGAATGGAAAAAGGCACCTTTTGATAGTTGATTTCTTCTTTCATTGCACTAGAAAATCTTAGAGATGGAATGAAAAAAGATAAGTACAAGTAGAAAGAAAGATGAAGGAAATGGAGGTAGAAGAGTTGCCCAAAACCGTTGTGTGAGGAAAGTGGAGAGTGAGATTGGTGGGAGAATGGGATAGGGAAGAAGATGAACTTATGAAAAGAAAAAAATATGTTTTGAGTTTTTGTGGGATAATGAGTATTTTGGTCATTCATAAAGGGGTAAAAATGTAATAAAAAAAGATAAATTCCTTGTGTGGGAAATGTAAAAGATTTTGTGCCAATAGAATGACCCTTTCAGTAAAGAAGAGGGGTATATGGATAAAAAAGAAAAACAGATTGGGGAATGGAATGGTTTGTATGGTCTGAACGTAAGTTGAGGGAGGTTTTAGTAAAAACAGAAAATGCGGGGGCTTTTTTGAGGTTTTTCAGAAAGACAGGGGCCTTTCTGTAAAATACTCAAACAAAAATTAGAAAACAAATTTTAGAAATCTCCCACATGACAACTATCATTGTTGCCAGCAGCCAGCAATCATCCGTAGCCGGTGAAGACTTTTCTATTTTTCTCTTCTTCTGCATAGATTACGCTGACTCAACGTAGTCAGCCCAACCATATTTGACCACGTGTTAATGACATTTAAACGACCAATGTCAAACCACCACAACGATAGTGGACTAGGATTGTAAATGAGTGGGTGCTTATCTGAATCCGAAATCATAACCGTTAAGGATAAGGTGGAACCGGAATAGGATCCGAACTCGAAACCGTTTAAGAACCGATTTCTTAGATTCGGAAGCGAAGCCAAAATCATATATGGGACGGATTTGGATTCGGGTGTGAATCAAAGTAGATAATAAATTTTTAAAAAAAAGTTTTTAAGAGAGATTTTTGAAAATTAAGATAATATGTCGGGTCCTGGGTCCGAACCAAAGTGGAACTGAAACCGGATCCGGACCCATTTACTTTTCGGGACCTAAATAAAGAATCGGACCTAGTTTTTAACGGGTCAGAATCTTCGGAATCAAGAATCCATTTACATCCACAGGTACTCTCCTCGTGTGGATATTGCCACTTGCTTTATTTTATGAATCTGGATCCCCTGTTACAAACAGAAAAAGCCCCAAACAAGAAAACCCTTTGGACCACATTTGGTCCAAACAGGGATCCGGACTGATATACTACTTTTTGAGACACACGTGACATTTAATTTCTCAGGCCATCAGCCGAGCAACATTTTATCATAATGTCAGTAACGACGACCTTGCCTCCCCACAACTTGCAACCATACGAAACCACATCGTTGGATCCTCAAATAATTAAAAATTACATAACACCACGACACGATAGCTACACTTTCCTCCATTCCAAATTTCCAACACCTATATACACACCTTACTCCCTCTCGTGCTGCTACTCATCCACTTTCAATTCTTCTTCTTCTTCAGCTCTTGTCGACACGAGTTCCATGGCGGCGAATGTTCTCGATCTCTTCCAGCAATATCTTCTCGACGACTTCGATACCTTCCTTGACGATCAAACATCCAGAATCTCTGTAAAAACAGAGGTTCTGACTCAGGGATCCGATTTCTTCTCCTCCTCGCCAATCTGGCAACAACAGAAATCTGAAATCTTTAGCGACTTCTCACAGTTGGGAACTATTCCCGCCTGTTTTCATACCTCGGAATCAAAGGAAGAAGCGAAAGACTCTAACAACGACTCGGAATTCGAGTTCCTGCCATTTCTTGAACAAAACAACTCCATCTTTGAGCACGATAATCTCTTTTATTCCAACACAGAATCTCAGCCTCAGCAGCTCAACTTGCGTGACTCAAAAAATCAAGAATTTGCCGATTCAGAGAAAAAACCAAATCCTCGGCACCCGAAAACGACGGCTAAGTCGAGCTTCTCCGACCGTCGACCATCCCTCGAGATCTCCCTTCCTCCTGTTACAAAGCTCGAGCTGCTGGAGACTGCAGCGCCTCCGGCCTCCGCCGCCGGTTCCGACGAGAAACGGCATTACAGAGGCGTACGGCGGCGACCGTGGGGGAAATTCGCGGCTGAGATTCGGGATCCGAGCCGGCGAGGAGCTAGGGTTTGGCTCGGAACCTTCGAGACGGCGGTCGAAGCCGCGAGAGCTTACGACCGCGCGGCCTTCCAAATGCGCGGGAGAAAAGCGATCCTCAATTTCCCGCTCGAGGCCGGAAAATGGGATGAGCCGGTGGTTTCCTGCCGGAGAAGACGCCGTGAAACGGAATCTGGCGTAGGAGGAGAGGAACAACAGAAGCCTGTTAAGAAAGGGAAGTCATCAGCACCACCAGAATCGGGGAGCGTCGGATCCTCCGCGGGTATTCCGTTAACAGGCTTTTGGGACGGCCTCGATTTGACGGCCTTTAACGTCCCTCCTCTGTCTCCGTTATCTCCACATCCACCACTCGGTTATCCACAGCTCACCGTTATCTGAATATTTGCAATTTGGATTTATTTAATTAGATGTTGAATTCATTTGAGTGAAAACAAATAAATTAATACCATCTGTTTTTTAATGTTTTAGCCTCTTTTTTTTTTCTTTTCCTAACTTGTTGAAATTTATAAGTCTTTTTAGTCTATATGTATGAACCAAAACCCAAGTAATATGAAACAAGTCTAACTACAAGCCCTGCACCGATATTATAATGGTAATACTTATATTTAGTAATGTTATATTATTATTCTTTCAAGTGGTATATACAATACAGATCATGATTCTAAGGCTTTTTTTTTTTTTAAATTACTATTGTCGATGATGGTGACATGGACCATAATTAATAGACCCACATGCCCACTCTGTTCCTATCACACATTAGCCGATGTGTACTTACCGAGTTCAAAATAATTATAGTTAAGTACATATCTTATTGATTATATAGGGTATAAAATATTTTGATTATTGGGCTTAACTCTAACTTTTCACTCATTGACAAATTCCAGTGTTCATATCATCACATCATCACTCCCATTTGAGAAAAAAAATAAATAAATAAATAAAATGTGCGTTTTTATTAAAATATCTTTGATATGAACGGCTTAGTCCAAGTTAAAATGACCCCAACCCAGAGCATCGAAAAGTGGTGGCACGGGAAAGTATCATCTAGAGTCCGGTGCAAATTTTTTATTATTATTATTATTTAAAACCCATGCATTATCCACCCAACCTAGTCCAAAAGCGTTTTGGCCTGAGCCCAAGGGACGCCGAGAACTAATCCGTAGGTGGCATCTGGTAAATCTATGGGCCTCTATGCTTACTTTGGTTTAGGACTCTGCCCTGGACTCAAACTATTAGAAATTCTTGGAGGCTCATTTTTTATGGCTCTTGAAAAACATAGAAATAGAAATTCATGGTGGTACTTTTTATGCATCTGGTGCAGAAAAGAAAACAGGCACAGATTCCCCAGTGTGACTGTTTGGTGCAACAATGGATTCTCTTGATGATTCTAATGTATTAGTGTTTGATATAACAATGGATTCCTTCTTCTTCTTCTTCTTTTTTTTTTTTAAATTGTGAGGGTATCCGTGTGGAATTTGATTAGGGTATCCCCATAAATTCCCTCATGATTTAAGGAGAAAAAAATATTCATAAAAAACCTTGCAAAGAAACAAATGTTCATAAAAGGTATGGACGCCACTTCAACACATCCACAAACTTAATTACACTCATCAAGTGATGTGGGCCATATCAAACAATTTTAGATTAATGTCTTGTATATGCGTGGCCCAATTTACATCACAAACTCATTCTTCAACTTACTTCATTCAACCATAAAAAGTTAACTACCAGATCATTTGGAAAAATCAACAACTCCAATAGTCATCCTAAAAGAAAATATGGAGGCAACATTTTCAATTAAAGTTGTGTTATACCATCAAAAATTTAGTTTATTGAGAGCACCCACATGTAGAAGGGCAAAAGATTAGAAGCCTGTTGGTATGATCTTGATATACATTGTTATACCATTCTCTATCACCTTAAGCTTTTAGGGTAAGTGATTGTCAATATGGTATCAAAGTGGAGAGGTCAAGTGAGTGTTCGAATCCCTCGGGCTGTTGTGCCTTGTATTCTCCCACGGAGGGTGTTATTCCCGTGCAAAGCCCCTATGACAATAAGCAACTATCTATAATTTCTATGCACAACAAAGAGAACTCAATTTTATGAATCATTCTTAATAAACCAAACTTGACATGGTGAGCCATAATAAACCAACCTTTATAACAGAGCCACCCGATGGTATGTTAAAAAAGTGTCATTGTTGCAATTATCGAGCTTTCTTATATAGTTCAAGCATGGATTAGATTAAGCTAAGAAAAAGGAATAATGACCATGTGTTCATGCCTATTCCAGATTTTAGAAGAGCATCAAGCCACTGAAACAAAGGGTGTCGTTACACTTCAACATCATCAAAGTCCTCTCCCGGCTACGTTGGAGTCGGCTCGGCTAATGCCATCATCTACACTTCTTTCAGCAAAAACTTTTGCACTAATATGAAACAGGAAAACTAAGAAAATAAAACAAGAACCTCAAAGCGAGGGTTGATAGAAATGTGCTGATAGAGACATAAAGTATTGCATTCTCATAAGCCTCAATAAATGTGATAATTCCATACATTAGCATCCTATATAGGGAATCTGATAATTAAGTGCACTGTAGCATAAAGAAAACTTAAGAAACATTAACATCCTGACTGTTATCATTAACTTGACAGCTTAAAAAAAAAAAAAAAAAAACCCTCTAGACAGGTGGTCCACACTCACCAAACAAATGACTAAACGTGCAATGCAGCATTTAGACACTAGAAATCTTTTTAGCTATAAAACCGAAATAAGCTAAATGCAGAGATATCATTTTCGTATTTACTCTTCTTTGAAGCACCCAATGAATGCATACAGAAAGATCATAGGTGCCTTAAAATAAACCAACAAGTATAACATATAACACCCAAAATGAGCATTACCTTGTCAAAATAATAAGCTCTTAATATAGTAGCGAATAAAACCTCAGCCTTGCTAAAACGGTCCTAAAACCAATACTTTAATACCCATGGTCATTCAAATATTCTACAATTATGAAAAAATCAAGGGTCGAGAGAGAGAGAAGTATATGATCATATAGATGCAAAACTATGAGTGGAACTTTTACAGACAATGTACCTGTCATATGCAACTCTTTTAATATCCATGGTTCACATGAGCCAATCATATTCATGGTATCCTCAACAACATCTCCACATAATAGAGTCATATATCCACCATTGTTCTTCACCCACGTTTCTTAATGCTTGCCAAATGAAATTATTAGAAGACACAGTAGTTCCCCCTTCCACACCAGTTCATCAACTCATTGCTATAGGTGTTAACCGTCACCTCTCAATAATAAAACACCAGTTCATCAACTCATTGCTATAGGTGTTAACCGTCACCTCTCAATAATAAAACACCAGTTCATCAACTCATTGCTATAGGTGTTAACCGTCACCTCTCAATAATAAAAGAAGTTAGAGAGAGAGAGAGATCCACATTACATACCAAACTACATGAAAATGCCAACACTCCAAGCCTGAAGATCTAAAATTACTTAAACAGCATAAAAGTGCAAAAGCCAATCTAAACAAGAGTAGTCCATTAAAGAGAAGAAAATAGCCTGACAGAATGGAGACTGGCAATTTTTTCAAACATTGATTGTTCTTCAAGTAAATTCTATTAGTCCAGTTTAAAACAGAGATTGTTGTGTTTAAAACAGTCTTCTTACTCTTCCCAGTAACTGGTTTTGTGGTCTTCATTCAGAATTCAAGGTTCAATGATCATGGTGTAAATAGAGGTCAACACAATACGGATGGTTGACAAAATAGAGTCATCCCCTTATTTGAAAGAAATCATGGGTCTCTTGATTTTATTTTTTTTAAATTATTTTAATCATAGAAATGATATTCATTATTCTAGTTATTTATCTAAATTTTGCATTTTCTATTTTTGGGTGACAGGATCCATGGCATGGTTGACATACGGGGAGATGAGTAAGGGATGGTGGTGAGGAAAGGAAACAGTCCGCCAATCTACGTTAATGGATTTGCCTATTGGTTGATGGTGTTCGCTATTGATCAATCTACCAGAGAAAAGGTGAGGGAGGCCTTCCAAGTTCCAACAAGCATCTTCTGCACGCCTTACTGTCTGTAGGACTTGGGATTGTAGTGATGGTTACTGGAGAACTCTTCAGAAATCTCCTGTTTATGATGAGGAAGTTTTCAAGGAACCTTCTCTCTTTCTTGTTCTCAATTTCAATAGTGTTATGTTCTTTCAAACATTTGAAGCTCTGGCAATTTGCTGCCCATGCCATTGGCTTGTAAAGCCCCCTTTTCTTGTTCTGTTTCATATTGATTATAGGAGTGATTATATGGCTGTATTTATCCATCAATTATAGACACATGGCGCAATGTTCCATGACATTAAAACACATGTTATGCAGAGGATGGCTCCTAACTCTGGTGTTTTATCCATTGGTTTAAAATTCAACCAGATTTAAAATGATTTGGCCAAGTTAGCTCGATCCAACTCATGAATTTGACCAGAAACTTCAGGGTTACTCGACTCAGACAGTGGTTCAAGCTGAGCCCATATTTCATCCTGTACAATACTAGTTTTATCTTGTTTATTTTGCATTCATGATCTTGTTCATGCTTCATTCTCAGTAATCAGGAGTTACTCTTCTGATAGACTCTTTTGATAGACTATAAAAAAACCAATAAGAAAAACAACAGCAGAAGCTTTTGAACTGGGAATTCATACCTAATATAATGCAATTCAAGGTTCAAACCACATTACCAACTCAAAGACAGAGTACCAAACAGAAACACACAATCTAATCCTTCAGGAAACTAATACAACAGACACAAACACTAAAGCTATAGTTTCAGAGAATCAAAAGCAACACATTCTCAACCAAATGTTCATCAACAGGTCCACTGCGAAATACATAAACCCCAGTTTCTCAATACTACTACTAATCCAGCAAGACTAAATTCGAAATATCTTAAATATAGATAGAAGAGAAGAAATCCAACCCACCCAAGAGCCCAATCGCTCCCTTGCTCATGGTGCAGTTGAAGCAATCATACCTGTCTTCCTCGCATAAGCGAAGATCCCACCAGCCTGTATCACCGGCCCAGCATCTCCGATCGGCTTCAGCCTATACTCCTTCCCTGTGGTGTGATTGATCAACCGATTCTCCTCCAGCTCAACCGTAACAACATCCCCAGTGCTGCACTCCTCGCATATCCTCCCCTCCGATTCCACCGGGTAGACCTCGCCGGTGGAGACGGAATTCCTGAAGAATATGCGGGCGTAGGACTCGGCGACAATGGCGGAGACGCCGGAGGCACCGAGGGCGACGGGGGCGTGCTCGCGGGAGGAGCCGCAGCCGAAGTTTTCTCCGGCGACGATGATGGTGTAACGTGATTGGAACTGGTTGGGGTCAACGAAGGGGATGGGGTATTCGGCGGAGGGGAGGCCGCAGAAGGCGAGGGAGCCGAGCTTGCGGTACTCGTCGGGTTTGGAGGGGACGAGGGTGAGATGCTCGGCGGGGATGATCTGGTCGGTGTCGATGTTGTCGCCGAGCACGTAGCAGAGGCCGTGGAAGGTGGTGGTTGTGGTAGTGGTGGAGGGAGGTGTGGTGTTGGCACGTGTGATGAGGGATGGAAGAGAAGAAGATGATGATGATGATGATGACTGTAAGTGCAAGAATAATATACTCACAAGATCAGGAGGCCTTCTAGGACTTACTCAATGCATGGAGGAGATAGCTACGACGGTCTGAACTTGGGAGAGAAGAAAGACAAGAGTCAGAGGACCCTGGCTCTGGGCAGCGCAGGGCTCTCCGATGCTTAAGTCAGCAATCGATCGGAGAAGAAGAAGAAGGAGGAGTTGTCTGGAAGAGAATGCTTACCCTCATCTTCATATGGCTCGTGCCTTATATATGGAACAGTTTTGGGTGAGTGCCAGTGGGCTTTGTGATGTGACCTGGGTCACATCAGCCCACAAAGTCATTAATGAAGGTCCATCACAACCCTCATTGCATTTAATGTGAGTCCGATCAGCCCACACTGCATTTAATGCTAGTCACATTGGGCCTGATCTTGCCCTGATCTGGTGGTGGCTGAAGTCCCATCAGACCCCTTCCTTGGGCCTTGCCACGATAGGGCCGTGGCTGTTAGCTGCAAGCGCAATACTGCATTACCGAGCTTGCATTGCCGAGACTGAACGGGATGTGCGGCCGAACTGAATGCTGTTTGACCGAGACCAGCATGTAGTGCCGAGACCGATATGGATCGGGTTGTAGCCGAGATTAAGGGACATGGTCCCCACGCTGTAGCATACCCGAGCACACCCTTGCCGAGATCAAGAAACTCCAGTTCACGCAATGGGCCCCACACAATGACGACGACGACGACGCCGACGAAAGAGATAGGGATGAAGATGAGAAGATAGGTTTGCAGGTTGGGGATTTGGAGAAGGGGAGTTTGGAAAGAGAAGATGGGTTTTTCTGAGATGAGGAGAGGAATGTCGGTATCGTCGCTGCTGCAGCTCCCGTTGCCATTTCTTCTTCTCCGAGGCTATAGAAAATAAGAAATGGGAAAGTGGGGATTGTATTTTTTCTTCTACTCCTGAATCGCTGAACTGAAGTAATGGTATCACCTATTGTACCAAACAATGGCGGCTGGGATGAAATAATGGTCTAGTTGTGGTTTGGGGCTTTGGGTTTTCTACTTTTTTATTTAAACTTCGCCGAAATATTCAACTTACTAAAACTTTTATATATATATATTATATATATGGGTATTCACTTGAGGGATTTCCTTATGATGTGTGATGAGGGACTCCTATTTTTAGACTGTTTGGATCTCTCACATAAGTACAGTTGCTCACGTGTGAATCTTGTGTGACAGACAAACCAACAAAAAAACATTTTCCAAAAAGAGCAAAAGATCCAAGGTCACCCTTGAAATCATCCACTCTGATATTTGTGGACCAATGAATGTGGCCAATAGACAAGGAACTCTTTATTTTATTACTTTCATTGATGATTACTCTCGTTATGGTCATGTGTTTTTTATTTCCCACAAAAATGAGGCAATTGGTTTTTACAAAAGAAGTTCAAAATAAGTTTGCCAAAAACATTAAGACCTTTAGGACCGATCGAGGTGGAGAATACATTTCGGAGATTTTTAAAAGTTTTTGCATGGAAAATGAAATTTCTCGTCAACTGACTATGGCCTACACCCGACAGCCAAACGGAGTTGCGGAAAGACGAAATAAGACCCTATTAGACATGATTAGATCAATGATGGCTCATGCGAACTTACATGTCTCCTTTTAGGGAGATGCGTTATTAATTGCAGCTTATATATTAAATAGAGTTCCTTCTAAGTCTGTTCCAAAGACTCCATATGAGTTGTGGATCGGTTGAAAACCTACCTTGGGAGATGTTGGCATTTGTGATGGGGCCCACTTGTGTTTACATGTGCGTGGACCCCACTCACAAAGATACACCCCTCACAAGGAATCTCATGGTGATAATGATAAGAATAGTTTGAGTTTTATCCAACTCTCTATCATTATCATATCTTCATTTAAATTCAAACTGAGAGAGTTTGATCCAACCTATTATCCTTATCATATCTCCATTTAGATTCAAATTGAGAGAGTTTGATCAAACATATTATCCTTATCATCTCTTAATTCGAATTTGAATGGAGATCTTATCACCCATTAGCCAAAGGGCTATATATAGACATTAGAATAATAGTTAGCACTAACTTTCATAAATACATCTTCCACTAGATCTACTATTCTCCATCATCATCTTCTACATCTAGGGTGTTCATCCGTGCCCTTGGATCTTGAAGAGTAAATCACATGTAAGCAACCACCTATTAAAGATCATGCTTCCGCTGCATCGACAACCTTCACAAGTACAAAAGGGTGTCTCTCACCACACATAGTGAGAGAATCATTCACTTGAATATTTCCCATATTTATATATATATATATATGCTAGGGGGGTTCATGCATCGAGCCAGCCCGAGTCTGATCCGGCCCATGCCACTTTTGCCCGAGCTTGGACCTCATATTTTACGAAAAGGATGGGGCTTGGATAATTTATTTGGGCCTTTTTAATAAATGGGTTGGGCTTGGATTATTTATTTGGACTTGTTTGATAAATGTGACAGGCTTGGGATGATTGGTCGAGAGCCAAAGCCTGGCCCCACCCAATCATAAAAATAATTGTAGAAAAGGAGAGGGAGGTGAGATTTCAGCACCTGAAATGTCCTTTAAAAGGAGGAACCAAACCAGCTGGGATAATGCTTTTGGCTTTGGCATTTATAGGTAGCCTGATTTTTTATTATAGTAATATCATGGGCTGGGCTCAGGCTTGTTGTACTTCAGGCAGGCTGGGCCGTTATTTCCCAATCCAGGCTTGGGCCAAATTTTTTGAAGTAGAGTCAGGCCTAGATATTCCTTAGCTTGGCCCATGTATACCCCTAATATAGGCCTGAGTTGGCATGGCCGAACGCACCCCTATTCACCTATGAGATATTATCAAGTTTTTTTTTTTAATAGAAGTTGGGGCTTACACAAGAATTGGGCACGTGATTGTTAATGTTATTAACACAAATTTATACATTGTTAATTGTTTGCAATTATGATGTCACAATCAACAATAGGGATTACTTAGTTGGTTGGCATTTGGCAACCTTGCATCTCACATAGTTGAGTTCCTAATTATGCCAATCTTTACGCTTCGTGGATTCTCTTTCTTGAAAACATAGAAGACAAGAAGAACAGAGTAGAGACAGATGAAGGATTTCTTATTCTCCAAGTTATCTATTAAAAATGAATAGTCCTCTCTTATATACATTCAGATGTAATAATTAGTCACTGTAACTAATTCTAGATTAGTTTATAACACGTGCTCAATTATAAGCACATAACCAACTTCTGTTACAACCCCAACTTATATATGTGAATAGTTATAATCAGTTACAGTAGATCTGAATGGACTCAACTTCACAGCCTAGTTACCTTCCCTTGTATATTGTCAACATGCCCCCTCAAGCCATGGGGGCGGTCAGTCACCATGAGCTTGGAGCGAAGGTATTTTAGTTGTCGAGAATGTAATCCCTTGGTGAAAGTATCTGCAACTTGATCTTCAGAGGTAATAAATTTGATTGTAAGATCTCGTTGAAGAACTTTCTCTCGAACGAAGTGGTAATCCACTTCGATGTGCTTGGTCCGAGCATGGAAGACGGGGTTCGAAGCAAGAGAAATCGCAGAAATATTGTCACACCACAGCGATGGACAATCAAGAAGAAAGATATGAAGTGCTTGCAGTAAGGACCTCAACCATGAAAGCTCAGCAGCAGTGTGTGCAAAAGACCTATATTCTGCCTCAGTGGATGATCTGGCAACGGTGGGTTGTTTCTTTGCACTCCAAGAGATTGGGGATTGACCAAGGAAGACACAAAAGCCACTTGTAGACCGTCGCCAACTGGATCCCCAGCCCAATCAGCGTCGGAATAAGCAGTAAGGTGAAGGCCTCCCCCATTGAGATTGATGCCATAGGTTAGTGTTCCTTTAAGGTAACGAAGAACAGGTTTCAGCGCAGCAAAGTCAGTGGTGGTGGGATGATGCATACGTTGACACAATTGATTGACAGTGAACGCGAGATTAGGTCTGGTCAGCGTTAAGTATTGGCGAGCACCTGTAATACTCCGATAAAACGTGGGATCAGCCATGCTTTTAGACTGGTCAGAAACAGAAGGCTTGTAAGAGCAGGGAGAACCAACTGGTTTGGCTTCTAGCATGGAAGTGCACAGGAGGAGGTCTTTAGTATACTTAGTTTGAGATAAAAACAACCCAAATGATGTCCGATTAACTTCAACACCCAGAAAGTGATGGAGAGGTCCCAAATACTTCATTTCAAAGACCAGATTGAGGCGAGTAAGCAGAGACGCAATATATTTGTTGTCATTGCCAGTGAGAACTAAATCATCCACATATAGACGAATAACTTTAATGGAACCTTTGTAGAATTGAATAAAGAGAAAGGCATCAGCAAAGGTGGTATGAAATCCCAGACCAATAAGAAAACTGGAAAATCTCTCATACCAGGCACATGGTGCCTGTTTGAGGCTATAAAGAGACTTATGCAGCCTGCAGACATGATTGGGAAATGAGGGATCAGTGAAGCCCTGTGGTTGAGTCATGTAGATGTCTTCCTTGAGGATGCCATGAAGAAAGGCATTAGTGACATCCAGTTGATGAAGCGGCCAATTGAATTGAACAGCTAAAGCGAGAACCACATGAATGGTAGAGTGCTTGACAACAGGGCTGAACGTTTCAGTGTAATCAATGCCTTGTTCTTAATGAAATCCCTTGGCTACTAAGCTTGCCTTGTAACGAGCTATAGAACCATTAGTATGGTGCTTTATTTTGAACACACACTTGCAGCCCACTATATGATAAGAAGAAGAAAATGGGACCAGCGACCAAGTGCCTTGTCTTTGCAATGCAGAGAACTCCTCAGACATAGCCTTTCGCCAAGCTTCATGTTTGGAGGCTTCAGAGTAATTGGTTGGTTCATGACTTTCATAGTAAACATGAGGTGGCAAGGGTATAGGATGTTTTGTGGTAAGAAAAAATTTCTTTTTACAAATCCCAGATTTGGACCTAGTAACCATATGATGAGATGTAGAAAAAGTTTCAGCAGTAGAGGTTGTTGTAGTATGAGGAGTTGGGGCAGGATGATGGTGATGATGAGCAGGATTGATGGGTTTAGCATTAAGGTCTATGGAAGGAAGAGGAGTAGTGGTACGAGGTGAAGTAGTAATGGAGTTTGTGGCATCAGTGGTGACAACTGCGGAAGATGGAAGTGCTGGGGCGGGAGCAGGATTATGAATGAGAGGAGGTGGAATAGAAAATTGGAAGGTTGTGGAGGGAGTAGGAGAAACTGGTGGGGTTGAGGATAATGAACTTTGATTGGAGAGTGGAGAGGATGAAGAAGAGGGAAGAGAAGAAAACAGCCACTGAGAAAGAGGGACAGAACTAGAAGAGGAGGGAGAATAACTGGTAGAAGATTAGAAGGGGAATGATTCTTCATCAAACACCATATGCCTTGAAAGAAACACTGTGCCTGTAGTAGGATCCAAGCACCTGTACCCTTTGTGATTCAAGTTATACCCAATAAAAACACATTGCTTTGTTTTTGGTTGAAGTTTGTGGTTAGTGTATGGTTTAAGCCAATGATAGCATGCACAACCAAACACCTTGAGATTAGTATAGATGAGATAAAGATGAAACAATTTTTTGCCATGGAAAGAGATAATCTAATGACCTCATGGGCATGTGATTTATAAGGTAAGCAATAGTGGAGAATGCATCTGCCCAGAAGTGCAATGGCATTTTGGCAGTAAAAAGCAGGGTGAGACCTGTTTCAAAAATGTGCCATGTTTCCTTTCAGCACACCCATTTTGTTCAGGTGTGTAAGGACATGAAATTTGATGGATGATACCATTATCCCTTAGGATAGATTGAAATTTAGAGCTCATGTATTCACCACCACCATCTGTTCTAAGATGCTTAATGCGAGAAGATAACAAATTTTCAACTTGTAACTTGAATGTCAGGAAAATTGAGAAAACATCAGACTTACAATGAATGGAAAACAACCAAGTGTATTTACTGTAATCATCTACAAAGACAACATAATAGCGAAATCCACAAACTAACAGTAATGGAGAAGGACCCCAAACATCACTGTGAACTACTTCTAGAGGTGATGTAGTGACTGTATCTGATGCAGCAAAGGAAAGTTTACAACTTTTGCCAAATTGACAATATTCACAAAAATGATGAGAGGTCTTTCCAGAGAGAGGCAGAGAAACTTGTAACTTCTGAAACACAGAGGATGATGGATGGCCAAGACGATAGTGCCATATAGCAGTAGGAGCTTTAATACCAAGGAAAGCAGAGGGAGCAGTGAAATTTGAGAAGGCAGTGAAGGGGTAGAGTCCATTCTTACTCAATCCTTGGAAAAGAATCCTCCCCGAGGTTCGATCCTATATGGAGAAGCCAAGAGAATCAAATATAAAAACACAGTCATTATCTTTAGCAAACTTGTTGACTGATAACAGGTTGGAAGCTATAGATGGAACATGAAGGATATGATCTAATTTCAGAGGGGACGACGAAGAAGAAGTATGCACAAGAGAAGATCATGTATTTGCAATCAACAGACCTTGTCCATTCCCAATTGAAACTTGATCTTTGCCCTAATAACCTAAATGCACATAGAGATTATTCAAATCATTAGTAATATGGTTTGTAGCACCTGAATCTGCATACCAAGTAAAATCATGTCCACTATTGAAAGAGGCTGTAATTAGCTGGAGGATGACGCCCTTGGAAAGAATAGTCCATCCTGTGATAGCAATCAAGCGCAGAGTGCCCTGTTCTGTTACGGATTTGGCAACACTATTTGGGATAGGAAAACTGATCGAAAGACTGATGTGAGTAGCCTCGACCTTTGGTATTGCTGTGTCGTCCCCTGTTATTGGTGTTCCGCCCACGACCATTAGGCTTATAGATCCACTGTAACGCCCCAATTCCGGATACCGATAAAGTCGTTCGAATACCCGAAGTTGGCGCGCTACTTCCCGGAAAATCCGAGAACTTCCAAGATCGTAGGCCCGCAGTGAGATCCAATTTAAAACTTTTGACCAATATAAACTCAATGGTTAAATGTGCGGAAGCATAATAAATAAAGCGGAAGCATTTGGTATCAATATATAAGTAAAGTGTGAGCAGAACTACAGTCTAGTTAAAAGTATCAGTTGTTAATCAAAAGTTAATACATTTTTCATAACTAACCGGCTCACCTACAAAATTCTCTCAAAACCCAAAATAAGTAAGTGCCCTCAAAACCCAGGTAAATCATCTCCGCCCTCCGGCTCGACATCCGGGTCGGCCGGGCCCCATCTGTAGTCTCCGATGACAGGCGCCTCTACTAACGCTAGCGCATCCTCTGGGATCTCTGGGTCAAAGCCTAAGCACCAAAGATGGGTCAGATCTAAAAGATCTGGCAAGTCACAGTATACTAATAACACATGATATATATATCAAATGAATAGAGACAGGTATATAAATTAAAGAATAACAAGGTAAAAGAACTAGGCAGTTGAGCAAGATAAGCATAAGGAATTAGGATAAATATACAATAACTAATCTACTACAAAATGACACATTCACACGAGCTGGAATACCGCGGGATATTATGCCGCGACCCTCCCATACTGAATACAGTTGCGGCGGGGAAATCTCACCAATGCTGGGAATTACTAATCCCGCAAATCACTCATCATCTCATCACACTCATCACTCGAAGACCGGACACGGTATCGCACCGTCCGTCTTAATAACATAGATCATCATGATAGCTCCTCAACACTCATAACAACTCCTACCGGGGATGATCAGTCCACAGGCTGAGCTTAAATCAACCGAGTGAATGTCTATGCCGACTCAAGAATACTCTAAGGGTCTGTGTCTGTCTAGGCTTTGCCTTGCATGAACAAGGTCCTAACCAAGTCTCTAAGAGGTCTATGTATATCAATCAGTCTATGGATTATGTTCCAAGTCCAAGCCCACTCATTGGATCCATACCAAGGCCCATCAATACATAGCCTGGTCTAAAACCGTCCAAACGAGGCATCAAATCCATTTACTACTGATAAACAGTTCATTCTAATCCATCATGACTTTAAAAGCCCAACATAAACTACCTCTTCCAACTAAAGGTACACATCTCCATACTTAGGCCCAATAAGGGCCCGCCTAGACACAGACACGGGTCAATGTTCTCCAAATCATACTAACGGGTCACCTCTAAGATATCCTAGGTTCAGGTCCTCCATTTATATTTAATTAACAGTTAACAGCTATACTAAGAATATAAGAGTGACAGTAGATAATTTGATCTCTAAACGAAGTCACTGATGCCATATGATACTGTGATTGGTGCTTATGAGGTTACGGGCATCATTGACAACTCTTAGGGGTCTAATCATCTTAGATTAACAACCAAAACCCTAATAAGTGGTCCCCGCGAGTCATGGTGGAGCCACACCGTTGACTCGGGCTTAGAACATTGGTAAACGTCCATTTGGATGGTCAATAGGCCCCACAACTGATCACAACTCCTAAATGTTGAAAACTGAAAAATCAGGGTTTCCCAGGGTGTTGGGTCGACCTGGCACGGGCTGGGTCGACCTGGCACACTGGGGGTTGTCCCCCAGGTGGACCTGATGTGTAGTGTGCTCGGTTGACCTCCTGGCCTGGTGGGTCAACCGAGTGCACTGGAAAATCTAGGTTAGGCCTCCTGGAAGACTTATTTCGTTTCTAAGGGTTCCCAGCGTGTCCGGTCAACCTCCTGGCCTGGGTGATTGACCGCATACACCAAAAACCCTAGAAAGATTGATGTCCCAGCTTTAAACATTTTCTACTGCAAAATCCTAGGTACTAGGTCGACCTGAACGTAAAGTGTCTGAATTTCAGGTGAAAAACCAACTTTCAGTCAATTCCTGCAAAGCAGTGTGTACCGACCTGGCCAACTGTGATAGATCTCTGCAAAAATTTCTAACTGAGAGCCAATTTTTCCCAAAATACAGTGTCTGGAACACTGGAAATCAGTCTGCAGAGCATCTCCAACTGAGAGATAAGTTTCTCAGAAATGCAGTGTGCCCGGTCGACCGGCCTGCAGGGCCCAATCGACCGGGTACACTGAAAAGTCAGTGCCTGCAGAATTTAGCTGGGAGCCCTGTTTTCCAATTTCTAGTGTTCCCGGTCGACCGGGCCCTGTAGGCCGGTCGACCGGGTACACTGCAGGTGGACACCCAGTTCGACCTTGTGCACGAAAACTGGGAAAAACCCAGTTTCTGCAGATTTCATCTTTTAGATCCATTCTTCCTCCAAATCATTTTCAATCACTTCCAAACTCCGTCCAAACAATGGAAAACACAAATCCACTAAAATGCCCATCAATCCACACCCATTGATCTTCCAAATGGGGGGTGAAACCCCTATCCATCAATGTCCAACCATCCAACAACACAACTAAGCTCCAGGTAAATTTCTAACATAATGAAATAACTGAACTAGAACTCAAATGAATCAATGCACAGAATATAAACCTAAGTTAAGAGTATAATATGCACTTGCCTTTGATGGAGTAGAAGGTTGTAGAGAAAGAGAAGAGAAGAGAGAAATCCCAAGCTAAATGAAGAAGATGAAGTGGCTGTAGCTCCTAGGAAAAATCCTCCAGCATAACAGTAGCTTAAGAAAGGAAATGAGAGAGGAAGAAGAGAGGAAATGAGGGAGAGAGGAATGAATAGTTGCTGGGATTTGGGGAAATGTGCTAGTTTTATAGATTTTTGGGGGTGGCTAATGACAGGAATAACCTTTGGGGTTGCATAGGATTAGGGTTAGGGTCAGGGCTAGGGGCATTAGGGTCTTTAGGTGGAAAGTTCTAGAAGATGCCTTTTGCAATAACCCCCCCTATAGTTTACTAAAAACCCTAGTAAGGGCCTCCCTAGACTAATAAACCCTAGAATTACCCAAAACACCCTACTAACCAAATTACTAACTCAACTAAGCTAGTCTAACTACAACTTAGGAAAAATCTATCTAATTACCCTGATTAACTCCTAATTAGCATAATTAGCTAGTAATTAGCATTAATTAGTATTAAAAATATAAATTAGAGGGCCCACAAAGGGTGGGGCCTTACATCCACGACCTCCATGGCCAGACTTACCAGACTCTTTTGAGGCAGTAAAAGCTGTAGTGGTATGGTCTGATGAAGCAGTCTGCGAAGCCTTAAGACTCATTTCTTCACAGAGCAGCAGAACATGGAGTTCTTCAATGGAAAGGGGAGAAGACCTGGTCCTGATAGATGTGCGAAAGGCAACATAGTCTGGAGGCAGCCCATTGAGAGTATGAATGATCAGATCTTCTTCATCTACAAGACTCAGAACTGCAGCTAGGCTATCAAAGATGTGTTTTAATCTTTTTCATATATTCAGTGACTGTTAAAGCCCCCTTTTTGATGTTCTGAAGTTGTGTTTTCAGTTGAATAACATGAGACCTAGACAGGGAAGCAAATCGTCGTTCAAGTGCTTCCCAGACGTCTTTAGCAGTCTTAAGAACAACTACATGAGCAAGAACTCCTTCAGAAAGAGTTGCATTGATCCAACACAAGACATTCTGGTCTTACTAAATCCAGGAAGAATAGTAAGGATTAACCTCCTTAGTAGCATTTCCATTCGAATCCAAAAGAAATTCCACCGGACACATGATACTACCATCAACAAATCCTACTAGGCCATGAGCTCTCAACACAGGTAAGAATAGTGACTTCCACAGCAAGTAATTGTGATTTTCAAGTTTGACAGAGATCAAACTGCCAATGTTCGAGATGAGAAAGGTCGAAGCATGACCAGCAACAGCGGTGGTGGATGTGAAGGTAGACATTTTTATAGCCAAAAGTAGAAATTCTAGAAAAAAATTGTTGCAGAGAGATAGAAAGAGAACCTCAAACTGAAACAGATATGTAGCAAGATCAGAGAGCTTTGTAGGAAACTCTGAAGTTTTCAGGAATTTGAAAGCAAGATCTTCAAGAACAAGAATCCGTCACAAGCAAGTGCAAGTTGAAGATGTATCTTCTTGAAAACGCAGCAAATCCGAACCAAATCTTGATGATAATCAACAAATTTCTTCAGAGTGAGAGGAGGAACTGCTACAACTTTTTAGATATGAAGAAAAATTGTTCTTCAACACAGATCGAAACTGTGTGGGGTGATTCACTAATGGCAGTAGTTACGCCAAATTAGTCCCAGGTCGGATTGTCTTGATCTCGGCCAATGCACATCAAGTTCGGCTAAGGACCGGCCTGGAGGTCCCAAAGCTCATCTCGGTGAAGGTACTTGCGGTGTCTCATCTCGACCTCGGTATAGATGCCTTCCAAGCCTTGTCTCGGTCTCGGTTCCTGCTGTCATTCAGCCATAAATGCGCTGACGTCAAGACAAATGACGAATTGATAGGAAGAGTGGGCGCCCAATATAGATAAGTAGACAGACTTATCTAACAATCACATCAGCAACCATTGGGATATGGTCTGATAGGACACTCCCTTTTTACCTACCCCCACTCAAGGGGCAAAATACAGATTGATGGGACTTCCATCTCCACCTACCCCTACTAAGGGGTCTGATCCAATGATGACACTCACTCCCATATATATATGCATGAGGTAAAACCACCAAAAATATAAAAAATGGAGATATACACTCTCTTCTTCTACTCCTCCTTAGTTCAGTCACAAAACTAACTCAGGCATCGGAGTGCCTTCGGCTGCCTACAGTCAGGGGCTTTGACCTTCGTCTTTGCTTTCCCTTTCAGGTTTTAGGAGACTAATCCTTTCCCAAATAAACAATTGAGAGCCTAATCATCTCTTAACCAAATCCGTAATTTTTAGACACTTACAGAAACAATCCTGAGAAAGATCAGTGCAGACAGAAAACAACTGATCAGAAGTAGGCATTGAGCAATCCTGAGCTCAATCTCTTTGGAATCACCAGATCTTGAAAATTTTTTTTCAAGAAAGATGAACACTTAGGCGATCTGAAGATCTTCTCGCACCTGCAATGAACTAGGGCTTGGAGGCGAGAGCTTGAAGACGAAGCTCAGGCAAATCCCATGAACTAGGACCAAATGACGTTAGTCAATATGACTCTGGATACCATGAAAACATGGAAGACAAGAAGAACAAAACAGAGATAGATGAAGGATTTCTTATTCTCCAAGTTATCTATTACAAATGAATAGTCCTCTCTTATATACATTCAAATGTAATCATTAGTCACTGTAACTAATTCTGGATTAGTTTATAACATGTGCTCAATTACAAGCACATAACCAACTTCTGTTACAACCCCAACATACATATGTGAATAGTTATAATTAGTTACAGCAGATCTGGATGGACTCAACTTCACAGCCCAATTACCTTCCCTTGTATATTGTCAACAATTCTAACATTGTGGGCTTTCTCTTTACATTTGTGCAGCATCTCCTTTCCACGTTTTGGACTTCCTCTTCTAACTTGTGTGCGCTATCTTAGGTCCTAGACTCCTAGGCTGGAGTTATAAAAATTGATGCCAAAATCATTGCTCAAACTTATAGTGAAACTAAATGTGATTAGAGTAAAATTGAAGGATATGACATTATAAGGGATGACAACGTTTTGAACAGTCTAAATTATCAGTCAGTAGCCCTCACTTAGAGCTCTTCCCATTCCACACTCAATAAGCATGATGTAGTCTGCACTCGACTACTTGTCACTCGTCCCCCTCTCGTGGGTTGGTTTCCCTACCTTAATTGTTTATTTTGTAATGAGTTAAGTAAAATGTTTTGCCTTTTTTGTTTTTATGGGAAAATCTTGAGATGTTAAGAGTTGTCAAATCCAAACTTTTCTTTTAGGCAATTGACATCAAGATTGGTCACATTTAGTTTTTTGGGTACCCTAAATTAGGAGACAAGGGCCCAAGCAAGAGCCCCGCACACAAGGAAGACAATTCACTCATGTGGGAAACGAGTTTGCTTACGTGGAAAAAAAGCCCAATATAGCTAGAGTTTACATCGTGGGCAGTCAGGAGAGAACTACCCCTCCTTATTACTCGGGTAAGGAGCCGCTCTCGTATCAAGATTGTTGATCAAAATATGCCACTAGTTTTAACACTTGTGTTTAGAATCTATTGAATAAAGCAATCTAAACAAGGACGGATGATTAAAAATGGGATTGCAAAAGCCGAAAACATGGTCTTTGTATTATTATTATTATTATCATTACAATATTACCAAACAACCTATAATTTCTAATTATAAAACATTATGATATTATTTGACATGTAACGTCTGCTGATTGGAATTGCAGCATGCTTGTTTTTGGCTCTTTTTAGGAGATGCATGAATATTTTATCGAGAAATTATTGTGCGACAAATATATGGTCATCTCTACTTTATATATACATCTAAAATCCTAACTATAAATATACTGGATATTGTGCTCACACCGGATGCATTTCTATCATTGACGTGTTGAAATTCTCTCTCCAAACACAGGTCATGCCAATAAAAAAAAAAAAAAACCAAACTTGATTAGATTATCCTAATTCTTAATTTAACATCTTTAAAATCTAATAATATCTTAATTATATATATATTTTAACTTTTACTTGAATGGTGATTAAAAATTCAATGAGCTTAAAAAATTAGCTTGACTTCAAATTATGAGAGGATAAGGGGTCGTTTGTTTCTTGTGAAAATGATTCACATGTGTAAATGACCCACATATGAGTCATTTGCATATGTAAATGACACACATGTGGATTAGATTCCACCGTTTGTTACTAACATAACATTTCACATGTGAATCTATGAATAAGTTGTAGATTGTTTGATCATATCTCAACATCCAAGCATCATCAATGGTTGAAAATTGGACACATGACCGTGTTTGAGCTTCTGAAGAATATGGACGGTCCTGATTTTACAGGTGGGTCCCAGAAAATTAAACAAATAATAAAAGGCGGACTGGGTATGTTACCAACAATAGGTTGTATATTATTTGATGATATCTTAACTTCCATACATCATCAACGGTTGAAAATTGGACACATGGCCGTGTTTGAGCTTCTTAAGAGAATGAACGGTTCGGATGTTACAAGTAGGGCCCAAAAAAATTAAAAAATCATAAAAGGCGGACTGCTATATGTTAGTAACAGTAGATTAATTGAACGGCTGTGATTATGTTGATCATATCTCAACCTCCATGCATCATCAACGGTTGAAAATTGGACACATGGCCGTGTTTGAGCTTCTTAAGAGAATGAACGGTTCGGATGTTACAAGTGGGGCCCAAAAAAATAAAAAAAAAATAAAAGGCGGACTGCTCAGTGAGGCACTGTAGCAGTCCGCCCAGTAACAGTAACATGTGTAACTTTTTCACACCTCTTGAGGTGTGAAAATGCAATGCATAAAAAGGGCCATCTTTCACACCATTTACACACCTATTTTACACATGTGAATCAAAATCACACCAAACAAACATGATTTTTGTGTATCCATTACCCATGTGATTCAATTACATATGTAAATGTAAAAAACAAACGTCCCCTAAGGGTGAGTTTTTGCAGCAAGAAGAATATGCTCTCCTGATTAGATTCTCTTTTCTCCCATTGCTCACATTTGAAATCTCGAGATCCTTTGCTAGTAATTGAATAAGCGCACCTTACTAGAAAAGAGTGTGAAAGGAGTAGGAAGGACGGACTGATCCAGAGGTGACTAACAACCAGTCCATTTACGTTTCGTTGAGCTACTTCTCCCATCTTTTCATTACCATTTTTTTTATCAGTGGCGTGTAAGTAAAAGATGAGAAAGACCTGAATTTTTTAAACTCTTTCATCCGTTTCTCCCAGTCTGTCGCGTGGAAGAAAAAGTTGAAAAAGACGTCAAGATCTCCTGATCCAATACCTGATGTAGAGATGAACTGAGTGCCTTCCTTCGTCTTCTCGGCTGCATACTCATCTAATAAATTACGAAACAAAGCCCTAATTCCTTCAACTTCCATGGCTTCTCAGCTGCTGCTGCTGCGATACATAGCGGCCTTGGTCTTCATCTCCCTCCCATTCTCCTCTTACTCTATTCCTTTCATTGTACTGCACGGTCAGTTTTCCATCTCCCTCACTTGTTACTTTCCTTCTTTAGCATATTTATAGTAGTAATTTTGTTTTTCTTTGTGCAAACCCTAGTTTCTTCCTATCGAGCCCCTTTCGTTCTGTTTGGGATTTTAGACCTAGGGTTTTTGTTGAGAAATCCTCTTTTTATAGGTGGAATTTAGATGTGGGTTCCATGATTAGGGCTAATGCGCACTCTTTTTTTTTTTTTTTTTTTTTTTTTTTTTTATGGCTGTTGATGGCTAATAGTACAGAAAGTTACAGCAGTGGAACGATACTAAGCACATGATTTTCCCAGCTGATCGATCATGTATGGGATGATCAAGTCTGATTTTAATCGTCCATTTGAAGGTTGAAGCCATGCGGCACATATGCCCTATTTAGTTATGTTGCCGTATTCTCTGCTTTAATTTTTGATGAAAACTTGAGCTTGTTTGGGTTGCACGTGGATTGTTCCAATTGCCAAGCTTTCAATCTTGAATTGCTTTCACAGTATCAGGAAACGAAACACTTCTTCAATACCGGTGTAAAAATGTTAGCTTTTCTTGACCAGCTTGTATTGGATGAGGTTTAACTAGCAACAGCATAAAAATTTCATCTCTGTTTGTCCAAGCATCTAACAGAGGGAGCTAGCATTAGCTGCATGATGGATATTTAAAGCAGTGCCATCATTACTCAATTACCAGAACTGTGGGTTATCTCAGAAGGCAGCAGGCCTTCCCAGCTCATACATACATTGTTACTAATGACCAATTTATGTTAGATGTTTAATGAAGACTTAGACTTCCTCAAGACAAATAATGTTTAATTCGCAAAATATCCTAGGCAGTTTAGAATGAAGTTAAGAAGCAACTTATGAGGTTGGCGATGCTAAACTAATTATTTACTAGCATCTTCACTTTCCTATCATTATTAACGACTCCAAAGTCGTATCTTCATCGACAGGCAGAATATCGATAGAAGAATATAAATGCAGATACTGATTTCATAAAAAAAATATTTTTATCTAGCTGTATTTTTGTTTTTTTTCGTATGTGTAACTTTTGACAGGCATTGGAGACCAGTGCTCCAATCGAGGAGTCAAGCATTTCACCGAGCTTCTTAGCAGTTGGTCTGGCTCTGAAGGATATTGCATGTATGCTTTCTTGTTTTATTCATGGGTGTATTTCTATTCTCTATCTTGTAAGATGATCTTTGACACGATAAGTACTCACAATTATTTTCTCCAGCCCGATTTTTTTTTTTAAATTTACCATTTTCTGCTATATACTTCCTGCCATGATATCATGCTTTGGGTTTCTGAGGAACAGCGAAAAGCAGTTGGTACATAATTTGATAACAGGCGCATTATTGGAGTACAATTTGACCAATGACCATAGCTCTCTGATAGACCTTCATTTATTATACTGGATAACTATACTCGCTTTCTTCTTTATATGTATATTACAGTTAAGGCTGTAAATAGGTCAGTTACGAAATAGGACTTGTGAACAGACTGGACACTAACTGAAAAATACTGGGCTAGGTCTGAGTGTCAGGTTCAGGTCGAGGCCGGGACCTGACTCAGATCCAAAGATCGTAAAACTTAAGATATATAATTATATAGATCTGTTTTTCTGGTCATAATCCACATACTCATCCATGTCTGATCCATTTGGATTCAGGAATGGTTCTTATGATCAGTAATCAACATGAACTTTGATGTGGACTCAGACACAGATCCTTTCAATTATATATGGATTGGGACTCAGGATGCTGGGCCCGATGGACCTGATCCAAACCAGATCTGTTTGCTCCCCTAACTAAATTGATGCTTTATATATATATATATATATATATATATATATATATATATAATGAGGGGACTTTTTCCTTTCTTTTTCTTTTTCTTTTTTTTTTGTGGCTGATAGCTGAGCATTTTTTTTTAGTGATGCTGTTTTATGAAAGCAATTTGTCATTTGTCCTTGTTTGAAGATGAGTTCAAAATTTCAGGAGTTTATAATATACATCTGGTTTCATGCTTGTTAGATGTTACCTTAGAAGGTAACAAGAAATCATTTGATATAATCAAATCCCCACACCAATTGCATAATGTATTTTTAAGTATTGGCCAAAGTTTAAATTCAGATAGTATTTTATATTCATGGGCATGGAGCATAAATCATATTTGCAATTAATCCTTTCCAATTTGATTATTTATGCAAATATTGGTAAGAGCCATAGCAAGTTAGAAGGTGCTCAACTGCTCATTGTTGCAATCACAAGATTGCAGGTTTAAAATTGGCTTACGTTTCAAAAAGAAATTTTTGTGCAATAGGCATTATTTTGTTGGTTTAGTCTTGTACATGTACACCTTACTGAATATCAATTTTATTTCTACCGTAGAGAAATTGGAGATGGAACATGGGACTCCTGGGTCTTGCCACTTCTGGAACAGGTAGGACTTTCTGTCAATTACAAAGCGTTATAACTTGAGATCAAAAACATTATGTGCGGCATAATTTTGTTGTAATTTGTGTTTCTTGTGTTTTTGCAGGCAGCGATTGCCTGTGAGAAGGTGGTAAAAGTGAAACTGCTTGGATAATTTGTATTTAGCTACTATCCCAAGATTTTAAACTGTGACACATTCAATTACAAGTGATTGATTACAGGTGAAGCAAACGAAAGAACTCAGTGGGGGATACAACATTGTTGGACTTTCGCAGGTAATGTATCCTTCTTTCTTCTGCTCTGAAATACATGTATGTGAATCTTAGAGTCATTTTCTATACTTCAAAGCATGATCTGACAGCATCCATTTGTCATGAAGATTGCATATTCCATTCTGGGATGACAAAATATATTAACTAGTGATCATGGAAAGAAGTTGGGTGGTCAAAACTTTTACCATACAATGACAAGAAAGAAGTTGGGATCTATCTTAAGAATCAATACATTATGCACGAACTTCTCTAAATACATTTGGTTGCTCACACTCTGGATCATTCTGGTATCAGGTGATATGATCACAGTAATGATGATTGATTAAGTAGCAGATTGTGCTTTTTTCTATGTTATTTTCTAGACCAAGTCTGAACAAAACCTGTAGATGAGTTAACTATTCTTCACCTATTAAGCTTCATGAGTGCATTTACTTGTAGAAATGAACGTAACTAATCAAGCCTGTGCTTTAGGAAGAGCTTTTGTATTGGATATATCCGCCTTGCAACTTGCAAGTGACATTTCAGTTCGTATACTAGTGGATTTACTCAAAGTGAACTTCCAGAGGTTCATATTTTTGAAAATATAATGCATTTGTGAAATTCCAAGTGCGACATGATCAATTTTGCCAATGTTGATTTGAAGAAATTCAGGATCTCAATTTGCATTCCACTGAAACTCACAAAATGGGAGTTTTTCCTTTTGATGTCTATGTTGGGGGCCCATGTGATGGGATAGTGGTTTAGGTTGTGATTCCTTTATGGAATAAGACTGCAAGGGGCGAACCATCTCGTGTTAGGTGTACAGATCATAGGGAAAGCGATCGAACATCATCTACATGTGAGCATGGACGTGGTTGTGGTGAGATAGTATGAACCCCAATGCGATGTTTAACCTGGGAAGCTCTGCCAAGTGCTTAGGCAGAAATTGAGAAAAGATATCTGAGATAGCTAGAATTGTGGAGGTTTCTTTCGAGAATGAGGAAATGGTAAGAGTTATGGTGCTACAACTCTTTAGTGGACATAGTGAGGTTAAAGGAAAAGGGTGTATTTAAATTTTTGGAGTTTGATAAGTGACTTCTGATGGCATGATAGACTGCAAGCAGCAGAAGTTCCTTTGACAGGGTTGGATGAGAATGTTGTTTTAAAATGTGCTCCTGCTCTGTCAAATTATCATATTTGTTGCTTGTGGAGAGATATGATGATTTGAGGGTTTGAATGATAATAGCCAGGTGATTTTGCAAAGGTTACATATGAGTCAGATACAGTTGCTAATACAAAACGGGAAATGCTTGAGGATCAGATGCAAAAGATTGGGAAGTCAGTGTTTTAAGAAGTATTTTATGAAAGCTTATGGAGTTTATAGCCACATTTGATTGCTTTGTTGGTGTTTTTTTTTATCACCACGTTTGATTACTTTGTTGGTGTTTTTTTTTTTTTTTTTTTTTTTTTTTATCTTTGTTGTTTCTGATAGAAATAAAACTATTTGCCTTGAAAAAAAGGAAAATTGTTCTACCTAGGTTTTCTAATTTCAGTATTACCTCACCTATTCTCTATTTTTGCTTCGCAACACTGTTCTTCTGATTTCTGTATCATCAAGTTTCAACTCTATTTCTGTGTATTCTTAAAGTGCCTTGCAGTTCATGACATGGAATCCCAAATCATGATTCAATTTCATTCTGTTTTTTATAGATCGGATTTACTGGTAGTTCTAGACTTATAGTTTCAATTTATCCTAGAGATATGAGCAAAGGCATTCTTAAACTGCTTTTCTTCTTTTTCAGGGAAACTTAATTGGTCGAGGAGTTGTCGAATTTTGTGAAGGAGGACCTCCTGTAAGCTCTTTTTCATTTTTTTTGGGTGCTTAGTGTTCTCTATGGCCTTATAATTTCTGAGGCTTTCTTCCTTTCTGCCACCTTGATATTGGCAATTCTCTACATAAACCCATAGAAAGTTTTTGATGGAATCACTGCATTGCTGAACCATATGGCATCCGCTCATGTTCAAAGCTAAATGGCATAAATGATGATGGATGTGGTATTCCAAACTGACATTAATTTGTGATACTGGTAAGATAATGCAGCTGGACTCATTGGAAGGGTTAAAAACTTGAAGGGATCTTTGTAATGATGATATAACTGATTCAGTCGTGAGTGGGAACTCAGGTTATTCTTTGGAGCATTTACAACTTAACTACTACTTTATTGAGGACAATAAATCTATAATTTTATTTTTGCACAATGAAGTTCACATTTTAGATTGGATTTGTTGTATTTATATCTAACATAATCTCTGGGTAAAATTAATAGTTTCTTAGGACTGCTGTATTTGATACCATGTCCTTTTTCTTTTATATAGAGGCCTGTGTTGTTTAGCTAGTCATGTATTTGATACCATGTCCGTTTTTCTTTTATATAGAGACCTGTGTTGTTTAGCTAGTCTTGTACCATCAATATTTCTACATATGAAGGAATCTAGAGGCTTGTGATTATTCTGAACCAAAATTTAGCTACACCTCATTCCATAATCTGTTTTCTGAGAGCGTGTGGGCTTCCTACTAAGTATTTGACTCAGTTCTATTAATCATTATCTGTGGATTCTTTCTAGTAATTTCCTTGCAAACGTGATTTTCTTTTACTGTTATTCTACTCTTTCTAACGTAACTTATATTAAGCCAGTTTTGACTATGTACATTCCTTATTCCTTATTGAACAGGTTAAGAATTTCATCTTGCTGGGTGGTCCTCATGCTGGCACTGCTTCTGTGCCACTCTGTGGAGTAAGTGATATTTACCATTCCCATCAATCACTGCATGCATTTGTACGCAAGTGCATTTGAGTTACAAAGGGCAAATGATTTCAACCAGGAGTGTGCATAGAAGTTAATTACAAACTAGTTCTTTTCCTGTGGAAGAATGCATAATGGATTGACCATGCCTGAATGATCTGTGAAGTGTTAGCCATGGCACGGGTAGACTTTTTCATGTAGAACTACTTTGTATCCTTAAAAGTCTTGGAAAAAGTAAGGACTAGATTTAACTAGTATATGGTAATCATTGATGAGAGAAATGGCAGGTCCCTTACAGGTTACAACTAGGAGAAATATTTCTAACACCAGTTCCATACTATCCAACTGGGCTTTGTGAAAATCAATTAGTCAGCCAACACTAACTTTCTGATCATATTTCCCTCATCCTCAACTGATTTACTGCAATTTGCGATGGTTAACAGTGACCAAGTTCCTTGATTCAATCACAATCAAGTAACCACAGCCATAGGATATGGTATTCGCATAAGCATTATTGGAAGACGTGTTTCCATAGGATTATTGATGAGAACTCTATGGAATATAATTAAATTTCGGATTGTATGGATTTGAGTTTGATTCAAGTATATTGACTGAAGTTTGATCAAACATCCGTAAAAAGAACACAGGAAAATTATACTTATGATATCCTTTGCTCTAACCTCTGTTTATGGTTAAGACTTAAGATTGATTGTGGTGTACTCTCAATTTTGCAGTCTGGTATCATATGCATCCTCGTGGACAATTTAATCAAATCAGAGATCTACTCCGACTATGTGCAGGTTTGGCATCTTGTTCCCACTTGTTTGGCTTTAAGTGTGGACAAAACATTATAAGCTGAAAAACAGTAGCTAACAGACCACACACTTATATCGTTTTTTGCCGTGAGAGACAATGACGACTCGGTTAAGTACATATGTAATGATTACTTTTCCCCACTCTACATTTTTTATTTTTTAATATATGATGAAGCTTAATTCTGATGGATGCATCTAATTTGTTGCAGGCTCACTTGGCTCCCAGTGGTTATCTTAAGATTCCAACTGTGAGTATCCTTTTGGAGATGTTTAAGCTCACTGATCCATAGGATCATCTCAGTTCATTTTCAGTTTGGTATACTCATGCACATTATATCACTTCCGTTCTCAGTTCTCACTTGCGCATGCGACCAGAACTCGAAGTGAGGATGGTTTACCTATAGATAAAATGCGGAGAAAAGAATCTGTATTGTCATTGCCCTTTTCAGGAAAGGACCAGAATTTATAGGCTCAAAAGAGAAACTCTGATGCTAGAGGGAGCATTGACTTCTGATGCCCATGGGAGCCCGTTGTCCCCACAAGCATAGAATGGTGGCAAGGGAAAGCAACTCCCATAGGGAGCACCAGGGTTCATGCCATGCTCAACTGTTGAAATTCTTCCATGCTGTCCAGTTTGGCAGCCTACCAGAGTAATAAAATATTTATAAAAAAAAAGAAGAGAGGAAAACTTATGTTGCCATTAGTGACGAGACATGTATGGTTCACCATTATAATTGCAGACAAAAACTTTTTATTTCAATTACCAATATGGCCATTAAAGTAGCTATGAAATTGCAAAATCTAATGGCTAATGTGAATATAAAATTAATGATAAAAATGGGCTCGAATAAACGCGATAAAATTTCTTAATTTTTTTATGCATGCAATTATATGTTATAGTATTTACTTCTGTTGCAAAATTTTGAATGTCAGTTGGCAAAACCAAGCTCCCTTAGGTACAAGGAGAGTAGGCCCTACTCGACTACACACCCATATGGACCAGGATCTGTAACAAATCCTACATGTATCCTCAGTAACTCATTTTGAAATTGGCATCCATCTGAGCCAAAGTGGTGCATATGGGTGAGAAGAGAGTGCTTTTAACAAATACTAGGATTGAATGGAAAACTGCTTCTTGTTTGCGCTTTCCTACTGCTCAACATATTTTATCTGGGACTGAACGTTTCCCCGTATTGAGCCTTTTGAGTTTCCCTCCAAAGGAATGTTCATTTGTCATTCAAAAGCTCATATGTTTGAAGATGACTTTTACGATCGAATCACTATAAGTAATCTTCATTTGAAACATATACATATCCAAGCACATAAAATTGCTGTGTTCTAACTTTCATGTGAACATTCTTCAGTTTCCTGCCCAGCGTATCAGCCTGAGCTTGTTTTTGTGATTGAAGACAGTTTTAGGCTTGTTTTTTTCTGCCGAAGAATTTCTTATGTATCAACTGGACACAAGTGGGCTTCCGTAATCAGAGAAATATGGGCCTTTGTTGAAGTTTCTCATATAATCATTTTAGAGATATGCACGCTAGCCTGTATCTCATTCTAGTTTATCATATAACTGTGTGACATGAATACGCATTTTGGATCTGAAACTATTTAATGCCCTCAGTTTCTATTGTTAAAGCCTCCAAATCCTGTTATAGTGATGATAACACCCATATGAGATCTGTGAAGGACCTCGAGCCAAGCCCTCCGGCATCGGTCTCAGTTTTCCAGTGGTTTGTTGGGCAACTCCGTATCTTTGCACTTGCTATATTTGAAAAAGCATTCCAAGACTGGACACTGAATAAACTTCAAAGAGAAGCTCTTTTTTTTACTCTCCTTTTCCCTTTAAAGTCAAGACTATCTTTACAATTTTGAAGATGATGTTTTCTTATTTTATCAGCCCAAAGTCCCACCTTGCTATTCACTTTTTTAATTGAGAAAGCTTCATAGTGTGGACTCTGCAAAGAAATAGCACTGCACATAACCACGTATCTTTTTAATTTGCCTAAATTCATAATCTCTTTATCGAATACACCTGAATTTTGGATCTCTTTCCTGACAGTTACTCCCTATTGGTAAATAATTGCCATATCCACCTGTACTCTAGTCTTTATACTAATGCTGAACATTTTTTTTTAATTTGTTTAAAATTCGATATTTCTTTAGTCGATAAACCTGAATGTTGGTTGCTTCCCAGATGAATGCTGCCATATCCACCTTTAGTCTATAGACAAATACTAAAGAAACTCTTCTTGTTTCTTCTTATTCTTTAGGACATTGCTGCCTATTTAGAGGGATGCAGATTTCTCCCAAAGCTTAACAATGAACGTCCTAATGAGAGGAACTCCACTTACAAGGAAAGATTCAGCAGCCTCCAGAAATTGGTTCTTATCATGGTAATTTGGAAAAGGTCCATGCATGTTTGTTGTTGCAATCCTTTTGGTACATTGAAACAGTACACACAATTTTTCCCTTCCAAATATTTCTCATTGCATATATTTCCGGCAATAGCTACTGATCTATTTCATTCATAACCCTCTGATGATCAGTTTGAGCATGACACTGTTTTAATACCTCGGGAAACTTCTTGGTTCGGATATTATCCAGATGGTTCCTTCAGCACAGTTTTGCCTCCTCAGCAGGTAAGCATTACATTCTAGATTTTATAATGTGCCAGTAGTTTAGACCAGAGTTTCCTGTGTGAAACAGATGTGGGATACAATATAAATGCATGAATTATTTCATTTTGCAATATGCACTATGTATTTTGATACACTGAAAGACTCAAGAGACAGGCAAACAATTGCATGGGCAAAACAGTTTCCTGGTAACTGTGGCTTGGTCATTAATTGCATGACATGGGGAGCTATAGGCCAAATCATTTATTGTTCTCTTCTTGTTGAACTGAATTGATTTATCAAAATAAGGTTATTTCACCAATTTCTTTAATGAGCTTTGTTGTTGGTTGCGTGCACGCATGAGAGAGAGAGAGAGAGAGAGAGAGAGAGAGAGATGTTTACCTCGTTTTTCAGCTTTATCGCGCTTAAAAAATAAACAATGAATGCTGCAGACAAAACTTTACACTGAAGATTGGATTGGCCTGAAAACCTTGGATGATGCTGGGAAGGTTATATTCATCAGTGTGCCAGGAAATCATCTTGGAATTTCTCAAAGCGATATGAAAAAACACATTGTTCCATATTTGGAAGACGAGGTGGCAGCGAGGGTCCGGAAATTATATAATCCACGGCGAGCCTCTTCCTTCTTGGAACATCATTGATACTTGATGTCATCGCAATTGCAATGTATCAGTGTGCTAAATTTGTATGTTTCAGCTGTGGGTATGAAGCTGTGTAATCCAATCCAGGCTATCTAAACCATGCCAATATAAGTTTGTATTACTTAGGCTTATTGGCTGTATTGCAGGATAATAACATGAATGACAGACTCTTCATACTTTCAGGAATCTTGAATATAAAGTTGAGGTTGTTACACCAGGCTCCCATTATCGGCACACTAGGTGAAAGTTTGATTTTTCCAACTAATGTATGAAAACTTGTTACTTAAGGACTTTCTCCATCCTTTTTTGAGTCTATTGCTCTGGTTTAACTCCCATCTGAGCATAGACACAGAAAGACAAATTGTTCTATTGTTCTGGACTGCAGTTTACTGCTTTTACAGATTATACCCGATACCCTGTACTATACATGCTGGCATGTCCTCCAAATGTTAAGACTTGATTTGATGGGCCCTACGCATGGATGGTCTAGAAAATATGCTGGGGTTGAAGATCTTGTCTCTTCAATCAGTATCTAGAAATATATTCTGCAGGGCTGTAACAATTCAGAAAAAAATGCTAGTGACAGGTAGCTATAGTTAAATCAATCATCCAGAATCACTGTGCTGTGGCCTGTGAGGATTGTTAATTTTCAAAAAAAAAAAAAAAAAAACATCTAAATCTAAGCATATGTTCATAATTGTGCCTTTCTGACATTCTAATGGAGTAATAGGTGCAGTTAAGGCTTTGATGGTGGGGAGAAGGGTCAGTGTTTGAGGGTACGGATATGTGTCTGATTTACATTTCTCCCCCCTTCCTTCCAAAATAACTAGAAAATGTGCCACCATGCCCCAAGTTTCTTTCTAAATGGACTGATTTTGCTGCTACGCGTTTTGTTCTTTTTAACCCCAAATAATGTTTATTTGATGTATAGAAGAAAATCATGATAAGATGAAAGATGGTTGCTTTCTTTAACTTTCAGTACAGATTTTTTTTTTTTTTGGCTAGGAGTATAGATTTGTTTTAAATGAATTCGTGGACTATTATCAGTTGCATTGAGCATATCTAGAATCTAGGAATCATAATTCTGGCCTAGGTGATTGGGCTGATCTTTGGTGATTCCATCCTGCTTATATCACATGCGCGCCCAATACATCGGCACTCATCCAATGACATGTAAAAATATGATTTACTCCGTTTCATGTTAATCGTATATTATAGAGATGATGAAAACAAATGATCCATGCATGCATACTTAAATGTCTATAAAAGACAGACAGAGAATCGCTTCTTTATTAAAAAAGAACAAATTTTTTTGTGGTTCAAATGATGAAACCGAACCCTTGTAATCTTTACCATTTTACGCTATCTTTCAATGATGGCGAATCTTCTCCTACCAAGAAGACTGCATACCGTTTATGTGTGTGTGCAGTGCAGTCCACGTGGTGTGGTGGGGTATCTCTACTTTTATTCCAACATAAGATGAATATCTATCAATACAAAAAGAAGGCCAGATGAAAGGTTTCTTTTATTATGACAAGGGAGATAAATAAAAATTAGCCCCACTAGTTTGTCATAGTCTTTGATTTAACCGCCTTGAAGTTTAATGGCATCTTTTAACTATAAAACTTTTTGAGATCCAATACAATAGCGAGCGAAGGTTCGATATGTAAAATTAGGCCTGATGGAAGATCATGGGATGATAAGGTTAACAAATGGCTGCACTAATCAGAGGTGGGTCAAAGTGTGTCCCATAGAGCAGGACCGTACATGCAGTCTACTTGTTAAGACTGTGTAACAGAGAAAGCGAATGGTTTTGTTCAAACAGGTTTAACCATCTTCAGCTCGAGAACATTTTCACAAATAAAATAAGGGAAAGAAAATTCTTCTCTGAGAATTAATAGTGGCTCCAACAGGTCCGATGGCCTTCAACTAGTGTAATTCTCTGACACGGGCCCAAATCTATGGGCCAGCTGCGCCATGCTTTTAGTAATCAGACTGGGCCTGAATTTAAAATCTGGCCCATTTAGTAATGAGTCTGTTTCTTTTGTGGAATTTTTGACATGATGTGACATCTTATTTCCTGAAATTTCTAAATTTCATGTTTCTTCACTAACATTTTTTAATTCCAGCCACATGATCACGACCTTTGAGAATCTTTCCAAAAGTATTTCTCATATGGGATTTCCTTGAATTCCAGCAAATAAACAAACCCTTAGCTTGGATTAAGTGACAAAAGGCTCAAAGAACAGCCCAGCCAGCCCAAAACAAGTATTTATGAACAAGCGATGAAATAGTGTAATAGAGCAAAAGGGGGAAAATCCATCCCATAGATAGATAGGTTAGTACATACCCTATTGTTTCGGGTTGGGTTGTTTTTTTGGGATCTGTTGACTGCTTTTTACTGTTTATCACTACTTTCCCCAGCATGGTCAAACCATTTCTCTGTAAGGTGTGTCATGAAGGACGATGCCAAAGGGCCAAGGAGCCAATGTTTGCACTTTGTCAGATAAAGATTATACTACTTCGTGGGAAATTTCTCCTGCAGACATTAGTCTCAATTCATTTTTATGAAGCTCAACCTTTTAATGTCCACATTGCGGATATCCCACGGGAGAAATTTTTTGCCGCTAAAGCTTCTTCGGAGGTCCAGCTGTGAGGGATTTTCACATATCAATGAGCTAAAAGCAAAGATGATGTTGATTGAAATTATGGGTTTTCACGCATTGATCATTTTAATGTTGCATCTCTCACTTTCTTTGGAGTAAAATCTCTGTGAGCTTGTATCACCGAGAGGGCATGTAATATGAATTGTCTAGAACTTGCAAAGGTGAGCCTCATGTGACTTAAAAGAAATCATTTGCCTGAAACTCTCAATGATGACATTTCCTAGGGTTACTTTTATTTTAAACGCTATCTATGACTTACATCAAAGCTTTCTTTTTTCATCGACAATGTCATCATCGTTATCATCTACGTGTCAGAGAGATTAACTAGCATCATTTTAAAATTCATCACAAAGCTCAAGATGGATGCCCCACAGGCTTCTACTATCTCTCACATCATCTTTATCTCTTTCCCTTTCTTTTGTACCAAGATCAAGCTTCCCATCAATCTCATTGCTAGTTGTCAAGAGCACAGACCACTGTGTTGGTTATCTTTTACAACCAATCCTACTTTCATGGCTGCACTTTGATAATGACCATGATCATGCATAACTGGACATATGATAACCACAGTTTGTATTTACTTTTGGACTAACAGAATTGATACGATGGTTCATAGGTAAAATCTCTATTGAAGAATTGCCATCATGAATAATAAACGACCATGAGAACACAGTCATCAAAAAGAAAAGAAGTTAAATCTCAGTTGGGAGATTGCTAAATCACTTTAACATATTTCAGATGCATCAGTTAAATGGGATGTTGAGATCAAAATATATGACATCTTCTGTTCCAATTTATCTGAACAGAATCAGTCTCATAGGAAGAAAGCTAAGTCCAATGACAAATTGCTTCAGAAAGACAAAATCAACATTTCCAGGATCACTGGAAAACCCAGTAGCATTTATATGGTTAGAGATCATAGTCTGATCTAATGTTGTTCAAGGATATGGGGAGAATCTTGAGTTAGCATTAAAATATACTCAAAATCTTTCAGGTTCAGCCAGTTGAAAGCAGAGCTTAAATTATATAAATTTTATAGCTGGGTACTTGTAAATCCCAAATACCATATGCTACAGATGGACTCCTATTTAAAATTTAGATCTCATACCTCAGATAAGGTATGTGCTTGGTGGGTTGAAATAGCAGAGTTAAAAGGCCATATCTCCAGTATATAATGAGTAGAATGGAAAATGCATCCATTAGACGTCAGCTTAGGGTGCACTTGGCTACAGCCAATTCAAAATGGCTGGTATATTTCGGCAGAGTGAGTAGTTCTATACAATTATTTTTTGCTTGTGAAGCGGGCACAGTAGAAATCAGAGGACATGTTGTTACTAGGATGTGATGCTGTTCACCGAACTCTTCCATTCCAAATCAATATCAATCATCACCAGAAATAGTTAGTGATTTTTGCATGGCTATTCCATTATCCACCTGATGTGTGTCAGATTTCCGAACTACCCCTACAACAGCATAGATAATTATTAACTGTCATTTGGTCAAAACAACAAGACATGTTCAAACTCACCAAATCCACATTTGTTGTGTGTCTTTCATTGAACTTAATGTTCAATTGTTTTGAACTTTCAGACTACTGTTAACAAGTCCATTTCTTCTAAACACTTTGATGCTTAAAATGATAACGAACAGGAATAAAAAAAAACTCACCTTTGTATAAAAGCATAGTCATTCATCCATGCCAACACAACATACATGAGGTCGAACATCAACAAATTTACACAAATGAACTGTTTTTCTGCATCTCAATATCAAACCACATAGTTGAAAAGAAATTTCTTTTCTTTCCTTTTTTTCCCCTTCCATGAATGACTGCATTCATAGAAGGCCATCTACTGCTGTCACTAAGAGAATGAAGAACAACAGAAACAGTTCTTCAATCATTTTGCTGGTTTTATCGACCATAAACCATGCAAAAATATAAAGCATGCTGTTAATTCAAAAGCTATGATACGCAAGTTAAAAGAGAGAAAAAAGAAGATAAAATTGAAGAAAAAGAGCAAGGAAACACTGTCTGCAACTTCATGCTGCTTGATTATATAGAAAAGAACATTTGGGTTACCGCGGTTTTGCACCACTGCGCTGCCCACTGGTTCTCTTGATAGATTCAATCCTCTGAAGTCTGATTTGCTCCCTAAACTTGGCAATAAATTCATCAGCCTTCTTATCTACCTCATTCCCATCAGGCCCTGCATCTACAACAGAAGCAGGGGCAGAGACTTCTCCATCAGAGCTTTCATGGAGTTCGTCACCATCTGAATCTTCAGGCCCAACAAAAAACTTCTGAACAGATTCCTTGTTTTGAATTTTTGGTGGAGAGAAACGAACAGAGCGAGCTTGTTTCTCAATGCTAGTTGATAACTGATTAGAAGCCGTCCTAGTTCCTGTTTTCTCAGCTCCAAAAGCATCTACTTCCTTGGGTCTTCTCCCACCATTCATCTCCACTTCATCCCTGCCTTTCTTTGCCTCCATTGTGTATTCACCCCCTCTAATTGTTCGAACAGATTTTCTCACTTCAGGGCGGTTTTTGTTTCTTGTTTCTGATCTCCAAGAATCAATATCCATGTCTTTGCTATTAGGAAGATCTTCTCTGCTGCTACTCCTGCTCAGATTCCTCACTTCTTTCTTGGAACTTCTCCCCATATCCTTAGCATCCATCGAAAACGCGCCTCCATCCAGATTTGGACTCACTTCCTTGGGTAGGGATTTCGAACTAATGGGCGGTGGAAGAGGAGGCGGTGGAGGTGGAGGACGCTTGTGAACGCCCTTCTTCTTCCCCAAATCTTCCCCGATCTTGCCACGCATTTCCGGCGAAAGAGAGGAGGAAGGAGAGAGTTTATTTGGTGAAGGAGAGGGAGACGAATTGGGGTGAGGCGACCAATGGATTGGAGAATTGGGAGGCGGAGATTCAAACCTGCCGAATTCATATGCAACAGCAGAGCGCGGTAAAGAATAGGATCGATGTATTCCGGGATCCCTTTCATCGTTGAACTCCATCCTTCCCGACCGCGATCGCCATGGAATCGGGGAAGGAAGAACAACACTCTCCTTCAATTCTCCGATTTCTCCAACCCCATTTCTTCGAGGACTATGAGAAAAACCCTCCGAATCCAAACCAGACCCATCTCCCGAATCCTCAATCCCTTCAACCCCATTCATCAGATCAACCTCTCCCTCGTCCGAAACGCGCGATTTCAAGCTCCTGACAGGCAACAGCAAGGGTTTCTCACTGCTACTGGTCCGGCTAATTCTTCTACGAGTGCCAAGATCGGAGCTTTCCTTCGCAACCATGACCCTGGGTTCACCTCGAAAGTACTGGGAATTCCAGGTCTGGATCTTGCTCTCGTCCAACACAGATGGGCTTTCGACCTGATCTTCGTCGAAAACCGATGACACTTCAAGGATTCTAGCCACGTACGACTGAGCAGTGTCGATTTTGAGCTGGTTCTCCTTCTCGGATTCAATGTTCCGACGGCTGAAGAGGCCATAGGAGACGGCGATTCCTACGAAGAGAAGATGGAGAAGCTCCCAGCTTCTGGTGAGGATGGTTTGGTTGATGAATTCAGGGGCTTGGGAAGGGAAGAGTGGGAGGAGAGCAATGAATATGGCAATGAAAAGGCCTCTGAAGAGGAAATGGGAGGAGAACTTACTTGGGTTTGTCTGCATTTGTGGGGTTGGACTTGGAGAGCCCATCTCTGCAACTAGTCTTGGGGGACTGTTATAGTAGTCTGGTTCTGCCATTGAAAGAAGAGAAGAGCAGAAGATATATGTGATATCCCTCTCTCTCTCTCTCTCTCTCTCTCTCTCTCTCTCTCTCTCTCTAGTTTCTTTGGTTCAAATGGGAATGACAAATGGGGTTGCAGAGGATGAGGAGAAGAAGAAGCAGAGAAGACTTAGAGGGTAAGAAAAAGCAGAAGAGAGAAAAGGGAAAGGTTTTGGATGGACATGAGAGAGCAGATTTCAAGCTAGCTTTTGCTTCTTTTTCACACCGTTAACAGACAAAATGACAGGAACGCCCTTACTACTGACACTGATATCAGCAGCAAAGATGCCTTGCCTAAAACCTTTCTGAGGCCAAATTGCCACAACCGTAGAGTAGAGAGTAGAGAGTAGAGAAGAGAAGTGAGTCGGTTGGGCGGGCTCGCCTTTCTAGATGACTGTCATTGTCTGTCTACTGCTTCCGTGATTTGAGCCGTTTCAATTTCATGCGGAAGTGGAAGATTTTTCCAACCGTGAGAATCCGCACGATGTCTATAGTATAGGCCACAGTGTGGGATTGCATGCACAGAACACAGCACACGGCTTCCAATGGGAGAAAATCTCTCTCGATTTTCTTAAACTGGAAGAGGAAAAACTATTCTAATTCTTCTCTAAGTAGCTAGCATGACAGTGTTCTCCAGGACCAAAATGTAAGTGCAGTACATTGTTGTGGGTCCTTCATTACTGTTTACACTTGCGGCTGAATTCCCACTCATCGTTGGATTAAATCTTAAAAAAAAAAAATTATAATTAAGATATCGTTAACTTTAAAGCGGTCAAAAGCAAGGATTATGATAAATTGATTAGAGTGGACCTTTCAGTTTGCCTTCTTCCCATTAATAATAATGTTGCAAATAAGTAGGCTCTATAAGTTAAGACCGCATATAAGCCACTCGTAAAATATGAGTACAGATTTTTATTTCATAGAAACAAATATACTTTTTCATCCAATCCACATTCATCACCTATAAAAGAACATTAAATAGGTGGCAAATGTGACTCCAAACTAAATAGAATATTGTCCACATGACTTATAAATAAATATAATTTTTTAAGTGTACCATGCTCCCATGGTCTATCAATGTACTTAAGTTACACTGCTTTGCACCAATGTGTTCCTAGTCTTGAACATGATCTCTGCCCAAGGCCGAACCAGAGAGGGACTGGGGTGGCCAAATAACATGAGCTTCATCCCCAATGTGTTCTTGGACTTGGCTATCTCGTGATTCTCTCTCGATTTTATTATGACCCAAATAATCCATTTATCAGGTTTCCATGAGAGAGTTCTTGACAGGGTAAATTGGTCGATAAGATAAGTTTGTCATAATTGATAGAGAATATGAAAAATTAGAAGGAAAAGAGAAAAGATAATTTTATGAATTTAGAGTTTTAAGAATCATTGTATTTTTTTTACAAGTAATGAACTTAGGCTGTTATAAGATCCACATTTATATTTTATTCAATCAAATCAAATCTATATTACCATCAATCTTTAAAAGGAAGTTAACTTGAGGGTAACTAACAACCGATGCATCATGATGATGCTTGTCTCGAGAAAGACCTGATTCATTTAAAAAAAAATGATTCTACTTTTTACTTGATTTAAGATTTTATTTTGTCAAAAGATTACTTAAATTGTCTGTCTTATTAAAGGGTGATTGATACTGTTAATTTGGTAGGTTATCACGTCACATTCATCATCATCAGGACTGCAAATTGAGAAATGACATTAATAAATGCTCTATTCAATAAATGCAAAGTGAGTTTCCTAATTACCCTAGATAATACCATGAAAGTGTTCTTGGTGACCAACCTAGATAAGAATCTAACATGTATCAAGCATTAGAATATCAGATCAATGGAAGTTGCCAGCGGTCTGATCTATCTCACCTGAAATGGACTGTCAAATTAGAAACTCCTTTTTGATACAACCCACTTTTTACATTATGGCCTTCGGTTTTTTAAAAAACTTATTTAACCTCAGCCAATGGGGCTGAGAGAGTCTGATACATACCTACGAGAAAGCCTGCATATACAAGGAGAGAATCCACTCACATGACAAAGAGTGCGCACATGGGAAAGAGCTTGTCTTAGATAGTTGGGTGAGAGATGGGGTTTCTAATCAAGTGACTTCTAGTTCTCGCGGCCTTGAATTTTAAAGCCCATGACCATGAGTCTACATTGAAGGTTCTTTTTTCTAAAGAAGGTTTCTTAATTTCAAGTAAAGGAAAACTACATCAGGTCATTCTTACAGTAACTGCTAAACACCTAGCTTCCTATTAATCAAGATCCAGAAATTTGTGTCTCCCATCCATCACAGGATTACTACTGTTGCCTGCTGCATACTCTGTTCTTCACAGGCCCTTTCCTCCTCTCTAGTTTATTTGCAGCTGCATGCTAAAAATGTCCATTTATATAACATCACCCTTCTCCATCTTCCCTTACAAATTTCTTTAATGAAGATGGAAGATATGAATTATATTTGGTAAACATCCGGTCTGATATTTAAATTTTTTGTCCTTGATGCAGTGGATCCAATCATGAGATTATGTGATATTTTAAGAAACTTCTTGTTACATTTCTTACATTTTATATAAAAGTGGAATGAATCTAATAATTAGAAAAAAGGGTAAAGAGTAACCAGTAAGCAATAATCATATATTAAATGATCATCAATTTTCTAGCCTTCCATGATAAATAATTCTCCGCCCACATATGAAAGTAAATCTCATTTAACATGGGAAATATTTGGTTATCCCACCAACCATTCCCTTACTCCTTGCATATTAAAACTTATCTAACACCACACTATGGTCCTCCCATATTTTTTACTATATGAAACGAAATTGGCAAAATATTTCCCAGGATTTCTTTGGATAAAGATTTAATTTTTATGCTATGTGCAAACTCATCTTTATATGTACCCAAAAAAAAAAAAAAAAAAGCTTCAATCCCCACTTCTCTGTTATGAGAAAGGAATTTCCACGGAAATGAGGAAAATTCTTAAGCGCATGTTGGTATAATCGCTTTTTCATGGATATGGTAAGGAAAGCTGAGGCAATTTCCGACTACATGCCTTTTCATTGTTTGGTGTGAATGTTATTTTACACGGAAAACATAAAAAAGAGTTCAGTTTTATAAAATTTTATGAAAAAATGTTTTTGAAAGAGGGTGAAACGTGTATTCATGTTGGAGAAACGCAAATGTCCTCTAACATCCATTTTTGCAAATACTATTCGAGGGCACATTTATTTACATTAATGGAAAATCAGCTGCACCAAAATGTGAAAAAAAATAAAAGGGTAAAACAATTGGGTTTTCATAGCTTTTTCCGAGGAAACATGGCCGCATGTAAACAGTTTCCTGGACTTCTTTCTTATTTTTTTTTTTGTTCACAGGAAAAAGTTGCTGCTTTAACTAATAAAAATAAAAAAGTCTCCTTGGACCGATTATGGGACCGAACCATGGCCCGGTCCCATAATCGCCACAGGATCCCAGGAGTCCCATAATCGATCCACATAGCACTGCTGAATAAAAATCTGCACCCCTAACATTAACATCTGATGTTACCCCCCAACAACAACGGTTACATCGTGGGCCACAAAATGAACAGGGGTATTACTGTGATTTTGAGCAATACCTAGGGCGAATAGTCCGTATGGATGCGGTTGAGATTCTTCTTTTGGGTCGCGTACGCTTGCTTTTCTTTCTGATTTCTCAATATATAAAAATTGCGTGCTTGACACAGCGTCCTTCCCCACTTTCTAGTTTCTGGTTAGTGGATTATGAAAGTGTCCATGTTCGATGCTCGTCAGGACCAAGCAATTATTAAAAACTTGTTTTCTTGCATTAATCCAGTTTTTCTTTTAGCAACGAGGGTATTGGACTCTTAGAGAACTAACTATTCATGTTTGTGTAACACTTTTCTGCACAAAAGTAGATGATTTTCTGTAAAAAAACTAATTTTTCACGTGCGGAGAAGATAAATTTCGTGAAAACACTTTTCTTCCTAATCAGTATTTTCCTTCTAAATGTTAGAATTGAATTTTCTATAAGGGTATGGAAGTTCCATTTCCTCGGAAAACTCTTCACTCCTATATAATCTCATTTCATCACTCTCTTAGTAGGTTTGCTCCTCTCCCTCTCTCCCTCTTTCTCTCACCTCCCCTGTGTCCAACGTCCAACCCCAACCACCTTGCTCTCTCACCCTCTTTCCATGAAACCAGGTCCTAACTCCAGCCATCCTGCTCTATCATCCTCACCCTGCTCTATCACTTCCCATGTGACCAGGTCCCAACCCCAGCCACCTAGCCACCTCGCTCCCCCTCCCACTCTCGAAACCCTCCCAAACCCCACGCCACCCAGCCATCCCCCCTCCTCTGTTATAAGTCCTAAACCACCCCATTCTCCCAACCCCCACTCGACCCACCCCTCCTCTATTGCATTCTGCATCCCAACCCAATCCTTTTTTCTTTCTTTTTTTTGCTTTTTTTATGGATAATTTAATTATATATCGATTCTGTTATTTTTCGCAGAAAATTATTGCACCAAACTGAAAATTTTGATTTTCAAGAAGGGATCCACAACCGCACCAAACAACATTAACACCAATTCAGCGAAGGAAAAAAATCCACACCAAACATGAATTTCTAAATTTCACTTAAATCATTTTTTGAGATTTTCATTTATATGGAATTTGCGGGAGAGTGGCAGTTTTCCCTTTCCACGGAAAAGATGTGAACACAAACGTGCCCAAAATCTCAGGGCTTTTACGTGGATAAGTTGCCACAAGAAAAGAGCATGAGTTGGAAATTGCAACCTCTGATTTTTGAGCCGTGGTTCTAACCAACATTGATACCCCTTAGAGTTCCTCATACTATAAATAAAAATATCCTCTGTGATTATATATAGAAGGGTGATGTTCGATGCTCTTGAGGACCACGCAATTATTAAAAAAAAAATATTTCCTCATACTATAAATAAAAATATTCTCTGAGATTATCCTGCTGCTACTACTCGATCGTGCCAATGGATCGGACGCAGTTGGTCTTATGCATGCAATGCTAAAGTGTATAAAGACAGCAGCCTAAGCAGTGATCTATGACCCACTTTTACTCATTTTATTCTCACATGACAATGTGTGATAAGTTGATAATGAATGTCACCATATCATTCACTGCCACAGACATTTTTTGAAAAGGGACCGAACCAGTTCCAACGCGGTTCGATTTGAACCTGTGCCTTCTATATATGATTCGGTTCGACCAAATCACATTAACTATGATGGACAAAAAAAGGAAAAATCTAATACAATCGACGGAGAATCTTAATCAAAACAAATATTCAAGAACGGGAAAAAAGAAAAGGTTAAAAAGAACCCTTACGTTTTGGCCCATTTACCTGGTTTTGATAATCTCCATTCTATCTGTCATTCGTCCAAGTCTTTCGGCTTATAAAGATAAGGATTAAACCAGTACCCCGTGCATGGAGGAGGCAGGAACTTTATCGCGCTAGATCTCTGATTTTTGGAATATTAGTCTTATTAGCCTTCTGGCTTTAGTTTTATATTTACAAACCTTTCATTTTTCTATGGATCCAACTGAGTTGGAATCTCTCTCCAACTTATGTGACGGTAATTATTAAGGGTAAATCAGAATCCAACATTCTACTTTTCCGCCGTAAAAACTCAAATTCATGCACTCTCACGTCGATATATATCCATGACCTGCTGATCTATAGCTATAGCGGGTATAAATCCAACAATAGTTTGTAAATAAGATAGCAAAAGTTACTTCCATACTCAAATGGCACCCTTTGACTAATTGGATAGACGGATATCTATGGACAACTCCAAGTGTATATTGGAGTAGGATGCAATGTTAGAGAGAATGAGCTGGCTGCTATACAACAAACATGTTGGGCTGGCTAAGGGGTCTGCCTGAAATCCTGACTCAGGAGTGCCGACCCCAAAAGGGGAGGGGGGTGCGTGTTGGCCGCTTGACTCATTTACGCTGTTGGGCGGGAATTGAGTCTAAAGATAAAAGGACTAAAAAAATGTAATCAACCACGCTGTAGATATCACATGCCAGTTTATGGATTTCTTGGTCAGTTTTTGGACCTATTTCAGGTCAGTGATTGGCCCATGTTAATTTTAATTGGACGAACTAAGGCTACAGTGTTCAAAATTGAGTTTTGTTGATTTTGAGATTGTATCAAAGTATCAACAATTTTTTCCATGCAATGCGGTTAATTAATGGCGGCGAGAGGTAAGAGGGACTACAACAGGGAATACAGGCACAGTCTACATTGGTTCAGCTCATTGAGAGTTAGAGCATGTTTGTTTTCGTGTAATTGAATTCCTAGGAATTCGAAATATGCAAGGGTTGACCAGGCCTTTAAGCAACCAAAAGCCAGGCAAAAGAAAAATAAATGAGGACTCTTACAAGCCCACAGGCCTAAAGTAAAAACACAACTCAGCCCAACACATGATCGCTCATAGACACTAGTCACAAGAAGTCTGCTTTCCAGAGGCTTCCGCAAGAACACTACGCTACGCAGTGTGCAACGGTTTTAAACTTTCTACCTAGCATTTTGCACTTTCAAGTGTGTAAAGTAGAAGTTTAGAAGTGGATCTGTTTTTCTAATAGCCATTGTTAAACATACAAGCGTGTAAAGTGGAGCAATCTTTCTACTCTCATTGGAGTATGAGGAAGGAGAAGTAAAAACAAATCTGAAAAAGGTCGAGATAGAAGTCGATCTCCAGAGATACATATAAATATATATATATATATATATATATATATAGAGAGAGAGAGAGAGAGAGAGAGAGAGAGAAGTAGGTTCTAGAGGAATTAAAGTGTCTTAGTCAGGTTACATGAACATTTCATGTAAGTGGCCCCACCATTACCTTTCTGATCAGATTACCTTACTGATCAGGACACCATATATGCTATCTTACCTGGAAGAAATGAAAATCCAGGTCAGGTAGGAGTCACCAACAGATCAAAATCACATGGGTCTCACTACAAATAAAAGGAATTGGCTAAGCTTCATTGGAAAGGGTACTGCACTATTTCAAAACACAAACAAGAAAGAAAAAGAGCAATCCACGTCTGGGCAGTAGAGAAAAGAAAATAGAAAACAAAGGCACGTATATCCTCATCATTAAGTAGGGTGACAAGGTATCTTTCTTTCATTTGTTTAGTGACCGAAAGGTTACCTCCCAACAGTCTTTTAACTACAAATAGAACTGATTCTATGCTTTTGGCTAATGTATATATATGCATGGGATGGGATTCGGAGATCTTACATGTGCGAGTCTTCAGAATGTTTGATAGCCTTTGGACCAAGTTATAGTCCAAACAAGGAAAGGAATTCCTCGGTATGTATGGATCTTGTTATTGGGTTGCCGATACATATCGAAGAGAAGCTCTCTATTCATGGGCAACCAGATTCTTAAGATTGTTGAAGGCATGGCATTCACAATGAAATCTGTTTAAAGAAACTATTAATTAAAATATGACATGAGAGGGAGTTTCTGTGGCCCATTGAACTACAAATGCAAGAGGATGTTGTTTGCTATCAGATCAAAGTTTATTAAATGGAGGGTAAAACTGCACGAGGCATCGCAGTTTTGTGCCCTTGGAATAGGGGGAAGTATCCCTCTTTCATACACAGCTCAGTCAACCTTCAATTTGGTTTAGCTTTAGGATTCAGTGTGTGATTAACATAATTTTACTCATCATTAATCATACTTTACCAATCACACTATAAATTTTATGGTCGATCTAATGGCCGGGCCAATACCTATTAGAGTAAAATTTAAGGACATCCCACACTCGGGGATATATTGCATTTTGAGTCCCCAAATTCTTTTTAGCATTCTCAAATGCTAGAATTTATGAATGCCCAAAATTTCAGTAGAGGAATGGAGAATCACTATCAGGAATTCTGAAATTCCTAGACAACTGGAATTCATATTAGGAGTTCCAACAAAGAATGAATTAAGCAAAGGGGCAGAGCGTCATTTCTCTAGAATTTCTGCTGCTAGCACCTGGGGATGTTGAGTAAGACGGACAATGTCTTGATCATTTCAGTTATGAGCAGTAGATTGTAGGAGTAAGGTGGATGTCGATTTGCTTTTTTTTTTTTTTTCCTGGGCTGAGACCGAAGAGATCCCACACACACGTGGCAAGAAGAAGCCCATAGTGGAAAGGGTTAGCCCACACATTGAGAAAAGTGGCACACCAAGGATCTATCCCTAGCAGCCACTTAATTGAGTGAGATAAGTTGGCCGTCAGGAGTTGGGAGTGTTGGACATTGAGTGATATGAACGTAGGGAGTCTTGGACATTGTCTGAGATAGGTTTGATATTGTTGGAGTCTTGACGTTGAACCTGGTTTTGGGAGGTGAGATAGGATTACCACTTCTCTACCCTCTTAGAAAGTTTTGTTCTCTTGGACCCATCATATCCACAGGTGGTAAAATTTCACTCTAGTTTCATGTCAGTGACATGCAGTTGTATTCTTTTTGAGATATTGATTGACTAAATGGGCAGATTCAAGCCCAACAATTATTTCCCGTGACGAGCTTGGGCCGGATGGTACTGCTTGCATTTCAAAAGTTTGGCTAGGCTTGTATATGCCCCAGCCCTGGCCAGGCCCATGAACGCCTCTAATCTCTTCAGCCCTGCAAAATGAGTCGATTCAATGTGCCATTCTTACTTTTGCTTTTGCGTCCATTCCTCAACTTGTCCACTTTTGGCATTTTATTGCTTTACAATTCAAACCCATGCAACCATGAACACTACTGACTAGGCTACAGTGTCCTAAACCTGTAATTAATAGCCGAGCAGCAGCCAGAGAGATCAACTTTGGCGCATTTACTAACCAAGGAAAGCACACTTGCTCAATATATTGATTCTTTTTCTTTCTCAATTATTATCTTAATTATGGCATCATCTTCATTTTACAAGAATAATTATTGATAAGTTTTATAAGTCACAGTCTATTAATCACTTTGTGCCACCCAATTCCCATATTTGAATATTGCTAGAGAAACATGTTGGGAGTTCAGAATCATATGCAAAAAGATCATGAGAAGTTGTATAATAAATTCACATTCTGGGGTTTAAGGCGATAGATCATATAAAACAGAAATGTGTTTGATCACTTGGATTGTGTATGTTCATAAGAGGGCTTGGAATTGGATCAAACCCTTTGGGCATTAAAATGGCAACAATCAAACTTCAATTCAGTTATTCAGAGCTTCTTTGGCCCAGGTTTATCAGTTTTGGGCGTTCTTGACACAGGGGACTTCTCATCTTTTCAGTATTGAGGTAGGTTTCTGTCAAGAGTCTACCATGGAGCTAGATTTTTTAATTTCTTGATTAAGAGTTTATACACTTTTTTTTTTTTTTTTTGAACTCATATTATTTTATTTTATTATGGGACGAACTGAAAATCGCAGATCCATTGGACCCAATACCCTACTGAACCTACCAAAAATGTATATTAGAACTGTAATTGCTTGTCTAGGATAATTCACAGGCCCACTTCATCTCTCTTAAAGAGAGAAAGGTGACTCGTATCCCAACTTGCAAACTTTGATGCCAAGCCTACCTGGATATGCGTACAAATAATTGGTAGGATCCTTTTTTTTATCATCAGTTTGGCCCAAATTTTGTGATTAACATTTCAAAGATCTCAAGATTTGGACACTCAGACAGCCATTATAGTTACAATCATCTAACTATAACCGTGTTTAAATCTGGTATAGGTGTGCATTGCCACGGGTAGTTTTCCATTCCAGCATGAAAGCTTCTAAATGCACACCTTTTTTTTTCTTTGCACACCCCTCTTTCTCTTTACACCCACAATTGAATTTGAATTTTTCAAATTCTTCTTTACACATCCCCCATAATACCTAAACGAACCTCACCTCAAACTGTCAATCCCACCCCACCCAAACCACCACCGCCCCCTCTGGCAACACTGCTGGAGCGAGAGGGAGGTGGGAGGGAGTTGGAGGGAGAGAGAGCGACGAAGGGTGGTGCTGATAGGGCAGGACACAGGGAGAGGGACGAAGGTCGGTGCTGCTTAGGCTAGAGAGAAACGGGGAAAATGTAGTTTGAGGATTTACTACAATGGTTTATTTGTAATATTTTTTTAAGAAAAAAATGGTGGGGGTGCAAAGAAGGTGTGAGCATTTAGCAGCTCTCTTCCTGCATTGCCATAGGTGCATCCTATTTATGCTTGCTGGATATTGGAGGGCTTCGGAAGGATATCATAACGAGTGGTGATACCGGCTCAAACCCATTAACATTGGGGGAGCCCATATCCTTATTTATTCCCCATTTACCTTGTTTTTAATGAATTGATAGAATTTTAAAAAAGAATAGGTGTTTCTAGAAAATAAAAATAAAAAACCAAGAGGGCCTCGCAAGGTTGGAAAACTCATTACTCGAATTTAACTCGTCAAATGCTAAAAATCTTACTTGGATAGAGTCAATGTGGTGACTCAAGAGGGTTATATTTTTTTAAATAATTTTAAAAATATTTAAAAATGGGTCAAATAGTTGTAAAATATAAATATAAACTTATTTACATCCATTCGTGATGATCATTTCAAATTATTAAATTCAAATAAGAAAGAAAATTATTAAAATAAGAAAAACATATTGCATATTATATAATTTGTTAGTTCAAATATCAAATATAAGTTTTCAATTACATTCTAGCCGTCATTATAATTACTAACTTTCGACTTCATGCATACTTAATTAAAATAAATATTAATTGTTTAAATCAGATCTACCTGTGAAATGGTTCAGATATAAGACTAAAACGATGTGACCAGGCCGGGCCGAGTCTACCCTTTATTTAATTTGGCCCTGGTCAAAATGAGATTTGAGTCACGAGAAGTATCAACAAAGAGGGCTTTCCCACCTTGCGGCCCAGAAAAGAGGAGTTTTTGCACCATTCCTGCTCCCTCCTTTCATCTTGTATATTCAAATATTAGGAATTTTGACTGACGGTCGCAAATTTCAACCATGGAGACTTCATCACTCTTTGTAAGGTCCAAACGTTCTCCATCGGTCACACACATTTATATATTGTTCAGGGGTAAAGACCAATTCGGATGTGGTCCATAGCAGACCTGAAAACTTGACCCAGTTAACTAGGACCACAAAACACAAATGTAGCAGACCTGAAAACTTGACCCAGTTAACTAGGACCACAAAACACAAATGTCCAGAGCCTCGTACCCATACACAGATCTGTCAGGCTGGGATAATCTAGGACTCATCTTGTAATAATTGAATACTGAGCCCCATCCACACAATGCAGTTTGCACCTCAACACCACCTGTATCAATGAGAATAAGCCCTTTCCTATTGATACGAAACTTGTGGCATAATATCTATACCTTAGCCAAAAGGCCGAGAAAGGTGGTATAACATCTATCTACCACACTAGGATCTTACAGGAAAATGTAACTATCTTTTTTAATCTATGGGTTCGTTTCAAGGGGATCTCTGTCGACTTCAATACGAGAGAAGAAAATCCATCATCCCGTTGTTTTCGACGAAAAAGGCCCTCTACTTTTAGCTTAAAATACATAAAATTGAATACATGGGATGGTTAAAATAATAATTAAATACAATTTTTTACAAATAAAGCATCAAATGACATTTTGATTTCATTCTCCAAAAAATGTTTTTTTTTTTTTTTTGAGAAATTCAACTTTAGTCTTTATATTAAACAAAACCCCCATTCAATTCCTATATGTATATTAATGCAAACTCACAGCCCTAAGAATTTCATCAAATTGATCTAGTTTGAAGCCAGTATAACGAACAAAAAGGTTAAAGAGGTGGGACCATATATAGACAACCCACATCTTCCTACCTCCCTCCCATCTTTTTCTTTTTTTTGATTGATTATACTATGAAAGCCCACCAAACTTGTCTATACATACATACATATTATACCTAGATTCAAATCAAAAGTCTAGCCATATGAAGTTATAATTAAATAAAACAAAACAAAAACACTTTACACAAGTCAAGTTGATGATCAGATATATCCAATGTTTCGACTGCCCATAATTCTTTTACACTAAAGTCCTCTTCCCCTTTCCCATCTTCTTTCTCTTTTTATAAAAAGAAAGAGGAGAAAGACGAACGGAAAAGAAAGGAAAGGGACGCGTCACGGGAAGGGAAGAGAGTAATAAGAGACGACTCGGACGAAAACTTCATCAAAAATCCAATCAACCACCGACAAAATATCTAACAGAATCCAAGGAAAATCTTTTCCATCCCTTCCGTATTCCTCCTTCTGACCAGAAGGATCAAACACACCCCATGACCAAGTGACCAACAACATCATCTCTCTTCACTATCTTCGGGAAGGCGTGTCGAAGGCCCGAATGGGTGGGGGAGGGGCAGAGGCGGCAGCAGCCCAAGGAGGGATCGGGATGGAGCTCGTTTTGGGGGTGGTGGTGTTGGTAGCGTGTGAGGAGAGGGCAACTCTCTCGCAGGATGGGCACATGGTGAGGGTTGTTGGGGGCGTCATGTGCATGTAGAACTGCGGGGAGAGCTTCAGAGCTCTCAGCTCCTGCACCTCCTTCTGCAGCCTGCGGTTCTCCTCTGTCAGATTTTCGCAACACCGTTTCAAAAACTCACAGTCCACTTCCGTCTGCTTCAGCTTTGTTCTGAAAAAGAGAGAGATTTTGTTAAGCTTCTGCTTTTCCTGTTTTCGTTTTGTTATCAAACATCCTGACTTTTCCATTTTGTTCTTTGCAAAAGAAATTATGATACCTGGCTCGACGGTTCTGGAACCAAACTTCCACTTGTCGAGGACGGAGATTCAGTTGCTTTGCCAACGCAAGCTTTTGCTTCTGATCAATACACAAACAGACAAAGAACAACGATTCAAAGGTCATTTTTTTGTAGTCTTTTGGATGAGAATGCCCCCCCCCCCCACCCCCAGAGATTAGAAAATAGAAACTCCCTAGGAAGAAAGGTCTCATTATGCTTACAGGATTGAGGGTGTTGTGTTCTTTGAAGCTCTCTTCAAGCACAGCAGACTGGTCTTTGGACAGTCGAAGCTTCTTCCTTGAACCATCTCCATCTTCCTCATCACTAAGCCCCCGCGAACAGGCTCTTTCCACCTCGTTCTCCTCTCCGGTCGGATCTCTCTCGCTTCTCTTCCCGCTGATGCTCGAAAGAGTGCTGTTTGGAGAGGAAACTCCTGCTTCCTCCTCAACATCCACTATAGATGGCGCGCGGTTCACATCGATCCCTCTCAAGAACGGCCGCGTCTCACCTAACAGAAAACATTTGCAGACAAGAACATAAGGCAAAGATCGAAGAAGAAACAAAAAAACAAAACTTCAGAGAGATTAAAAGTGCAAAAGAGTCGCATTCCTATCCAGATCCAAGCAAATAAAGGTGAAGAAGAAGAACCCAAAAAATCCTCATCTTAACAAGTACCTGACGTTCCGAAAACATCATTCCACGGGCTTTTCTGAAAGTGCGAAGAAGATGCCACCATCGAAGGCATGAGATTCAACTGCAAATCATTGCGAGTCTCGGAAGAGCTCAAGCTCAAGCTCAGACCCAGATCATCATCCCTTTCCACCACCAACATCTTTCCTTTTCCTTTGATCTTCTCTACAAGACTATACAAATAGGGTTTGGTTTTAAGGCCTTCTGTCTGCTTCTTTTTCTTCTTGATCTTCGATATTTTTCTACGGTCAAGATCAGCCCGGGGCAGAGAGATGCGAATAACGAGGTGTTTCAGCTTTTACAGTAGGGTGAGAACTGAGAAGGGATGGGATGAAGAGTTTATATAGAGGGAGAGATCTGTTTCAATCATGACTTGTGTCAGGGGCTTTAATGATATCAATAAGTGAGGGCTGCCTAACTTTACTCTGGTTAGTGGTTAGTTAACCGCGGTTGATTGATTGACTTAACCATGGTTAAGGCGTTTCGTGATTTATAGCTTCTTTTCTTTCCTTTTTGCTTGCCTTTAGTTGACCGTTGACCATGACCCTGTGTTGGCCTTCACGGTTTTCACCCAAGCGTGGGAGGGTCCTGCTTTTGAGGATGATTAGAGCTAGGGTTGTAAACGGGACGGTTCCGGTTCGGGTCCAGGGTGGACCCGGAACCGGAACCGCTTTCTAAAAGGAGGATCCAGAACCGGAACCGGAACCGCTTCGGAACCAGAAAACTGGATCCGGAACCGGAACCGATAAATATTAATAGGAACCAGAACCGGAACCGGAACCATTTGTGAGGCGGGTCTGGTTCCGGTTCCGGATATGGTTTCGAGTTTGGACTAATACATGTGTTTTTCTTTTTAAAAAAATTATGCTTTTTCCACATTTCAATTGGATTTGAATAACCTGCAAACACTAATGTGATTTTTGTCTATCAATAACATGCACTTTTAACGAAAAAACTCAAAAAGTAGAGAAGTAAAAAGGGTTCTGTTTTCATATACGAAAGTTACCTTATGTTAGTGTATATTAGGTCGGGTCTCGGGTCCACGGGTCTGAGCCACTGTGGATCCGGAACCGGACCCGTTTAGGTATCGGTTCCAAAAAAAGGACCCGGAACCGGAACCATTTGCTTATCGGGACCAAAATAAGGACCCAGACCCGGAACCTAACGGGTCGGAACCTTCGGGTAATCGGATAATCGGGGACCCATTTACAACCCTAATTAGAGCAGTGCCAACTGCCAAAGCCACGTTTAGATCTGGATACACTAGATTGCGGGGTCCCCCTATCATTGGTCGGGGTGTATGGTGGAGGATCACCAGTTAAAATTCAAAATTGGAACCCACAAGTCACTACTATTGAATCCAGAACAGGGCATGGAAATCTATAGTGGCAGGGTTGTACAGAGGTCTCTTTGGCTCTTGAATCAAAACCATTGAGGAGAAGGTTGAATTAGATTCAGACTTAAAATCGTTTCGGAACCAATTTTTCTCCCAAGAATCAATACCAGAATTATATATGGAACGAGTCTGGATCTGAGTCCAAATCTAAATAAAGAATAATATTAAAAATATATATATAATCTTTAGGAGAGATTTTTGAAAATTGAGGTAATATGTCGGGTCTCAGGTTCACGAGTCCGAACTAAGGTGGAATCAAACCTGAACATATTTACTTATCGGAGTCTAAATAAGAACTCAGATCCAATTTTTAATAGATCAAAACCTCCGGATAATTGAAGACCCATTTACATCCCAATGCAGTGGGTACATATCCTCTCTTACCTTCGGTACTGATTCATTTGGGCCTCGACTAGACTGTTTGTATACTCAGCTCTATAGTAGAAATGATTCAATAAACCCATGTTCCGTATATACTAAACCATCATCTATAAAAGAAGTTCAGGATTGAGGCCATAGGAGTAAGCTAACTTCAGTGTTATTTTTTGATGTAGCAAAGTATAAATTCATCATACGGATATGGGTCATGATCTGTTTCAATCATGACTTGCGTCCACACTTTCAGGTCAGGCCGAATCCACCCATCATTCCACTGGAATCAAGTCAAGGTTTAGGTTGGGTACCACCATGGTGACATCCATAAATATTCTTAATTAATGCAAATCAAATTGATTTAGAGGGCCATTTTCATTTTTACCTTCATTAATTCTGCCCTTGTAAGCTGTTATTGCAAGAGGAAAGATCACATAAACAAGCCTTTGCACCTGTTTGTTGTTATTAATAATAGGAGGCACATACTCAAAAGTTTGTCAAAAAAAAAAAAACACTCAGAAGTTCTTGTGTTGGTTGCATATCCATTGGATTGGAAAATGTTGTTGTGTGGGATATTTTCCTAATATAAAGATTATGTTAGTTTTGGTAAGGGTACCAGCTAGGCATATCTGATATCGGCCCTTCCCCATTTCAACAATAGCGCCAGAATGGTTCCATACAGAGGTCATACTTGACTTCGGCATCATTTTCAGTTCGGTTCGGTCAACCGAGACGAGCACGAACTCTTAGTCAGTTGTAATTGTACTCCTATAGAGTAGACTCAACTACGTTACAGAACGTGTTGATTGATGGCGACATGCCTTGAATCAAAATTAGAAGTTATCATTATCCGGCGGCTACGTCTACATCAAGGTAAAGTCCGATGAGACTTTGCCTCTAAGATCAACCAGGGTAAGGTCCACTGACACTCTATTCCCAAGACACCAGGATAAGGACTGATAGGACTCTACTCCCAAAAATCAACTCTTGGCTTATATATACAAGGAGCAACTCGAGAGAATGTACGCTAATGCAATACTTGCATGCATAACACATAAACACTTACACCTATACTCTAAAACTCCCCCTTCTTCTCCACTCACTCATCCTTTATCTAGTTGTTGAACCAACTAAGGCATCGAAGTGCCTTTGGCTGACTGCAGTCAGGGTCTCTGACCTTTGTTTTTCCTTCCATTTCAGATCCCAAGTATTTGATCATTTCTAAGAAATTCTTTATCCATATAATCAAGCCCGTAAAAATTTAGGTTGCATTATTTGAAATTTGATATTAAGACGCTAACCATTCTGGTCTTTACAATTCTTGAAAAGATCAAAAGACATGATCCTTTTGGCTTCAACCAATGGACTTCAAAGCACAGTGTCTACAATAATTTTCTCCATTTAGAAAAACGCGGACAGTAGGTAAAAGGATGCTATCACATGATAGGGCTGCTCTAGGATTGGATTAAACTGACCGCACATCTCCATCATGAATGCTCCACTGCCTATTCTCATTTATTCCTGAATGATTCATCTGAAAAAATCAATGATGTTTAGTCAACTTGGTTATAGTTTTAGTCAAGTAATTGCTATGTTCAAGAAAATAGATAGTACTCTTAATATTTCCACCTATGAAGTTTTCTTAGTAAAGATGCAGATCTGTATTGCTGTAATTGATTTAGAGAAGTAACCAGTATAAAAAAAAATTAATACATGCACCAAATGAAAAGTGAAAATGACAGTCAACACAGAGAAGAATGTACATGGAGAAAAAATATAAAATACAATCGCTCACACTAGAAAACCCCTTATTTATTGTAACATAATCAAATATTAAGAAAAATGTTCATGACTAAGACTTGACTTTCCAAAATCCATGAAGTTTGGCGAAATCAACACAAATCTTAAATGGCTGCTCCCCCACTAATAAAAGAAGAAGACTAAAATGTATTCAAACATTGAATGAACCTCAATTCTCCATGGGTAAACCTCAAAAAATTCTTTGAGCTCGAGTAATCCAGCATTTGGCCAAATTTAATTCGAGTCCAGAGATGGTCCAGTTTCGATTGATCTTGTTGAAAACATGTGATCAAAGTAAAAACATCTGATATGGCAAATTTCTGTATATCATGTGTTACAAAGGACTAGTCTGACTTGCAGGAAACCAAAGAGTAAAAATGACCAAAAAAGAAAAGAAAAAAAAAAACCAAGATGTAATAGTGACAAGTTTAATGGAGTTGTACTCCTACTGAAATGAAATTTATTCTCTTATTAAAACAAAGTGAAATATTTATCTTGAGCAGGCCCCTTTGAGGCCAACTAATTTTAGAAGTACTTTGAAGTAATTTTGTAGTGACAATATTCTCCTGTATACATTTTAGAGTGATGGAAGAGGCACGATTCCATGATTTATAAGGCATTTGACGTCGCACCCGTGAACCCATTGACTAACAATTCTCCCTCACAATGGTGCTCCCGTTATTTGAATCCGTAACCTGGAGCACTAATATCACTTATATGATCTTATATATTCATTAAATTATCATTTATTTCAAAATTAATTGGTGATGAAAGAGACGCAACTCGATTAATGGCACAACTCTATTTTACACGGACATGGCTTCCACGGACCTATTTTTAAAGTGGTTAGAGAGAGTGACATTTTGGCACGCCTGCCCCACAATGACATTGTCAGCATTTCCAGTATGCACACCACTTTTAACGTCTTGTGAGAGAAATTATTGGCACTTTCCACAGCAATAACTTGATATAATTAGTTGAGCATGGTCATAGCGCAAGAAACTACTAGGACGACAACATAAATAGGTATATTGTCAAAACTATGCGTTATTGGTTGTTACCAACCACTTGATTACAGAGGAAGAAATTTGACCAAAATGATTTAGACATTTAAAAGTACCACTTTGATTTAACTTTAAGTAAGAAAAACCTTAAAAATAAATAATTTCATACAAAAAGCCTTAAAATCAATAATTTCAAAGGGATAATAGTGGAAAGCTAGAAATGATAAGCTAGATAGGGTTAAATGATTATACTTTATAGAGCTTGTTATGACTTGACCCCTGCATTTGAAAATGCTATTTTTCTTAATAAGAATTCTAAAATTCGACCACTTAAAAGATCTCGAATGATCTTTGGTATTTTTGAAATTTCAGATTTTTTATTATTTATTGTTGGAATAACTGAATGCTCAAACATGAATCAAAACTCAAGAACAACACACGACACATGCTAGAAATTTATAAAATCTCCATATAAAAATTCCTTAAAAATCTTAATAAACAAAAAGTACCTAGAACTAAAACATGAGATGCATGGTGGATCATTTGGGCTGCCCATGAGATTAGTGGATCTATTAAGCCCCACATCAGTCGATGGGGCACTTGAATTTGAATTTAGTGCACCATATGGGGCAGTTGTATGGGTGGGTGGAGCAGTCAGCACAGCAGGCAGACGCTGAGGCAGAGCCGAGAAAAAAGGGTGCGGTGCAGGAAAAGAAATGGCTAGAGCCGTTGGTTAGTGGATAATAAATAAATAAATAATAATGGTCCCCGACAGACTAGAGTGGCAGTCACGTGGGCAAGGGTTAAACCATTCGGAGAACCTGCCCGAACTCACGTGTACCAACATGTCGTGCCCGGACACGTGGCACCATCTATTATCATATAGAAACATGTGGACCCCATGTTGGACGTGCGTGTCATGTTGTCCGCTTTTGAGGCGACACGCACTCTCTACAATCATTGGACTCCTATCCTTCTCATCATCCCACTTGCGTTACTTTTCCTTTTGCTTTTATTCAATCATCATAGCTAAGCTATAACTATTAACTATAGTCTATAGCCTTCTTCTCTCACCCGCGACAATTTTTTTTTTTTATTATTTCCCAAGCTGCTCCCTCTTTATTCCAATAATTATAGCAAGGTCCCTAGTTCTTAGGGGGTCCAACTATAAATACATTTTGCATGGGACCCTTCGGCATCATCATATTATAAATATCTCATTATGAAAATGATCGAAGAAATACTTATTTGACAAACATTATGTAAAAGAAAAACTATCGAGAGATGGATAAAAAAAGGAGGTGAACTCAGATGAAGAGATTTTATAGATGTATAAAAAGTGAAAAAAACACTTGTCAAATAAACTCTTATTTGTTTTTTTTTTCAAAATAAAATATTTCTAAAATGACGCCAACTGGCCTTATTGTGTAGTTGGAATGCTGGATGCCTTAATTATTCGAAAAATATGAATATTTATTATTCATAATTCTATAAATCTATGTCCTATTTGCTTGCTCTATGTATAAAATGCAAAAAAGATTAAGCAATGAGAAGTTGAGTCGTAAAGTAGAGATATACAGTGTGATGTACTTTTATATAGAAATGTCTGCATGTGGACTTCAATCCAAATCCAGATGTTAAAAGAGGTCAGAGGGCCTAGTCAGAAATTTAGATCAATCAATTGTGTTTATAAGATTGGCTTTTAAGTTAATATGTAGGTAATTACTTCGAATTAGAATATACATTTGTCATCTAAAAGTAGATCTCTAAATAAAAGAGCATCTCAATGTATAATTTATTCAAGTGCAAGACCTCCTCCTCTAGGGGTGAAACAAGGGTGGGAGGAATCTCTAGGAAAAAAAAAAACCTTATATATTGTATACTTCTCTATTGAAGTGGGCCTCCCCGTAATAGAGCCACAGTAGACCTATTGAAAAAATGCATATAAATGGAAAGGCAACAAAAAGTTTTGTGTTGCGTTAGGCCTTTTTCCTCAAAAAGAATGACACTATGAAATGGAGACTAATTCCATTCATATCATCATAATTTGAATAATATGGGATCCAAGAAATAGGAAATATTGAATGGTAATTACATTGATAGAATTCCATGCTTTAATCCACGCCTTCCAAGTTTTATGTTCTTAATATAATGGAGAAAAAGAGAGCTCAGTGCGTCTGAATATTCATAAGTTTTTCAGATAGAAATTCATTGAATTCTAAAAAAAAAAATCAGCCCTATGTCTCTAATATATAGGCCCCAAGACGATATTTCCAATATTTATTATTGGAGTGGTCTTAAAACTTCTTTCATGTCATGTGGTTGACTTTGCCATTAATTACATGCCTTTGCGTCCAAATATAATTGGGTGCATCCCACAGTTCATATTCACAGCCCTCCCATCTCCTTCATTGAACCAGCAATAATTCCACATTCATACGGAACTTGCATCATGGAGTTTAATCATACAGGCCATTATAAATAAAAACCAGAAAATGATAATCAACTTCAAAGGAATAACACCATCATCAATCAACTCAAATACCGTAGCTGGCTGTTTGATTGCAAGCATCTCCCTTTTGAGTGACGTCACGTTGATTGAATGAATGAATCTGTTTAAAAGCAGTGTGAATTATTGGCTTTGAATTAGGATGGTCTACAGATCATGTTTGTAGTGGTCCAAGTCAATGAGCATGTGATGTAAGCTTTGTACAATATAAAAAAAAAAGTGGAATGATGAATGCGATCATGCCATGTTTTAATGTCTTCTAATGTGACCACTTGGTTCTGATTTAATATGGTGGATGTTATTGTGAGAGGACTGGTGGGCCCAATGCTATTGGGGGTTGTTTGGTCATCTGAATTAAGAAATTTATAATGGCTAGTTTGATGTGGATTTGGAGTGAGATTAGGGGGGTGGGGGAACTTTCTTGGGATTTGGGGCACTTTTTTTTTTATATATATATATATATATATATTGGTGTGTATATAATCTAGTTTTCTGGAGGGAAGAAGACATGCATTAGATATAGATATAGATAAGTGTCATTTAATGATATGGGGGGTGATTAAGTGCCCCACAGGTGCATGCTAGCTGTCCCATGTGTTCCCTAATTATAGATATCCTCTTACCTAAAATCCGGCAACCACCATCATCCACTTGCCGTACTAGGGTCCTGGTCCATGTGAGCCGCACGTGATGATGCCCTAAGCTGGTACCCTTGATTCTCGATTGGAATGGAATATATTATATATTGGACGGCCCTGATTAATATATTGAGGATGTAAAGGGCCCGGCCCATTTGGATTGTTTAAGTAGCTCGGATTGGGTGAAAAGGACCCCACTTTCCTCAAGTGAGAAAACACTTTGCCTCTTAATAACAATTATCTTGCTTTTTCTTAGGATGAATGCCAAATTTTCTCCTGTGGTCCCAATTTGTCCAATGGTTGGAACGACCATCATCATGTAGAAGAAATCTCTCCTGAATTGAATTAAAGAAGCCTACTGCAGTCTTTGACCCGAATTGAGACGTAAATCATGATATGATATGTAGTTTTATTTAGGGAGAATTTTAAAAAAGTCCTTAAGTTTCGACCTTCTTTTGAAAAAGGACACAAGTTTCAAAACTTTTCAAAATAGTCACTAAGTTTTTTAGGAAGTTTTCAATTAAGGACATCCATCTATTTTAAATTATTTTCGCCAACTTTTTTCCTTTTTTTTAAATACCAAGATTACCCTTTATTGTAATAAAACTCTCATTCACTTCATCTATATTCTCCTCATTTCCCTCGCTGGTATTTTCACGATGATCAAGGATACCCAGTATTCTCACAGCGATTGGCTACATGTAGTGGATGCCGAAACCATGTCATGACTTTAAATGAAAAGTAATTTGGGTATTTTCAGAATATTGAGGGAAAATGTCACCAGTAAATACGTTTAAATGGCCGGATGTCCTTAATTGAAAATTTACTAGAAAGCTTAGGGACTAATTTGAGAAGTTTGAGAACTTGTGTCCTCTTTTTAAATACGACAAAAACTTAAGACCTTATTTGAAAAATTTTCTTTTATTTATAATATGCTTAATAATATGGTGGAGTTGAGTATTTGGGCCCTTAAATATGAAAGTTATGGCTCAAATGGTATCTTATTTTTGTCCATGCAATGAGCTCATGTCTTTTCAAGTCCTTTTCAATTTGGGACATTCGGGTGTGGAGGACCCGTTCTCTGCTATAAATAATGCCATAGAAATAAAGTTCCAAATAAAAGAATTTAGACTTTTTTTTTAAATACACCCTAAGGCTTATATAATTTATAAATAGGTTCCTGTCGTAACGATTTTTATATATACCCCCTTCATGTTCATTTTAATATTTTCTACGTCCCCAAAATCAATAGTCCCAATGAAAATGCAGAATCACCGAAAGGTTTGTGTTGTAATTTTATGAAAATGACAACTTATGCCTTACATCCATTATACAAAAATGAGTGTCATTATTTTATGAAAGTACTATTATTTTATCCTATGTTCCAATGGTTTCTCTCTTAATAACTCTAACTCACATGAACCCTAACAACGTATTTAAAAAAAACAAAAAACATTAATTCAACAGTGGGACATGCATGGATTGAGCTAAGTATAACCAATTTAAGTATAGGTTATGATCGATTTAGATTTCACGAAATGGGTCCCGTATCAATAAAAATGAATTTACATAGGCTTACTTTTTTCGACTAAATGTATTATAGTAATAATGTTAATGCTATAAGCTTTAGAGAAAACTAAATTCAAGTTTTTGAAATTCTGTATATATGGATAAAGAGAAAAGCAAAAGTATTATTTTACTCTAAAAACTAATGATTACGGTAAGGCGACTGATTTTTAGTAATTTTAATGTTACAATCTTTAGAAAAATTTGAATTCAAGTTTTTCAAATTCTATATAAAGGGATAAAGAGATAATTAAAAGTGTCATTTTACTCTAGAAATTTTATGGTGGTCGCAAGGATACTAATTTTGAGACATTAAAAGGCATTAAAATGGAAAGGCAAGGGGATATACATAAATACTAATTAATCACTGCGGTCTATTCACAAATCCTAAAAACTGAAGGAAGGTATATGAAAAGAAAAAACTCAAAATTTAAATGCAAAAGAAGCTTTTATAATTAGGATGCAAACAAGGATAAAATGGTTGTTTGTTTGAGGACCAAATATTTTATATAGAAAATTATTATTTTTTAACTCAAATATTTGGCTAGAGGAGCCTACTTCTTGAAATGAGTACCATCTAAACTGATTTTATTTTCAAAGAAATTGGAATTCGGTATCCAATGTTTGGATAGACTTTCCTTTACCTGTCTATTTTCAAATATATTGGAAAAATATAGTTAAATTCATAATCTAATATGCAGTTGGAGAAATGACTTTTTAATTGCAGGATTCATCTGTAGCACATGGGACCCGCTATTTTATGATATGATTTGCCCGATACACACGCCTTCTCATGTTATGATATTCTTCACATTCCGATATGATGAAAACATCAATTACACAGTTCACCTGTCAATCAAGTGGTGGGCCCCACTTGTTCATCTTGAAATATTGTCCCAACATCACTTCTTCTTCTTAACTTTTATCTTGAAATTGAAACCATGGACCCTACATGCTCCAAATGGAGCCGACAATCAAAAGGCCTAGAAATTAATGGTCAATGATGACAATAATATCAGGCGAAGGTGAAGGATCGGAAAAGGATCCCCACATACTGCCCTATAATAAACAATTCTATTCGTCATCCCACGCATGTGCAATCCGACTTGGATTGGCAGGAGAACCAGCACAGTACAGCAAGGCCTTCGTGCGATCCTCGTCATCCCACACGTGCGGTGGTTAGGTCAAAGGTCATGGCTTCTAGATCTGATTCCTGGTCAAAGGAAAATCATGGTGGCTCTTTATTCGCATCTTCTTCTGCTACTAGGAAGGTTTTTGGGTTTGAAGTTTCAAGTTCGTAGTTGGTGAAGGAAATCCTACCCACTACAAGACCTGATAATTGGTTCCCACATGCCTAGATCGATTGTAAACCGTCAGATCAAGCTGTCGTATCTCTCTCTCTCTCTCAATATATATATATATATATATATATATGGATGCCTTTTGGGAGCACCTAAAATTTGTACCCAGATGCATTTTAGGAGAATGTTTATGAGGTGGCCCACTCTATTGTATTCTTTTTTATTTGTTTTTAGTGGTACTATTGATTTTCAAGGAAGAGTAAAAAAGACCGTTTGCAGGTACAGAAGACAAGACCTTAAAATCTAATTATGAACAATAAGGTAAAAAGGGAAATTTAAAAGACTGTTTCTTTATTCCCAAAATATCATGCTCAGCCACTAGGCTAATCATTTATTTCTCACAAGTCACAATATTCCTCTTGTTGGGTCTGTTATTTCTGTTTCTTTGTACACAGAAAGCATAAAAAGATTGGAGGACAATGCATTCTTTAATCAATTCTCATGAATGTGGGAGGTCTTAATCTGGAATTAGTGTGCAACTTGGGCGAGGAGTCTAAAGACTCAAGAACGGTCTGACCCCAATTGACCCAAGGTGACCGATACCCAAGCTAGGATTAGGTGTCCTTGGTTTCACCCAAGAGTGTAGGAGGAGATTTTATATATATATATATATATATATATATATATATATGAGAGCAGATCCCACACACTGCAGCTCCCACTACCACAAGCTGCACACGCGTGTATGGCCCAACGAGGAGGCCCAGCTGCTGAATACGGTTTCCCGCTCTGCTTTCACCCATTTCCCCCTTCTCTTTTCAAAACGTCATATCCTCTGTTTTCCAAAACACTGCAGCTCGTCTCCATCTCTCGTCTCTCCTCTGAAGCTCGACGATCTCCATCACTCGGACGACGACCGCCGGCCCCTCGGACGACGACGATCCCACATCCTCGCACGTCTCTCTCGCTGCTCATCGCCCCTGCGCAGAGCTCTCTCTCGGACGACGACCGCCGGCCCCTCAGACGACGACGATCCCACATCCTCGCACGTCTCTCTCGCATCTCTCTCGCTGCTCATCGCCCCTGCGCAGAGCTCTCTCTCGGACGATCACTGCCTCTCGACTCTCCCTGCGCAGATCTCCTCCATCACGGTCTTCCTCGCGGGCGCCTCGACCACCAGCCTGCCATCGACTGCTCTCTGTCTCTCACGACGACGATCGGACCCCATCGACTGGAAGCTCTCTGTCTCAGGTCTGCGCCCATCTCCTCCCATTCCCTCTCTCGCCCCCATCCTCTCCATCACCACCCAGTGCAGTCTCTCGATCCGTCCGTCTCCCTGCGCAGAGCACCGCCCGCCGAGCACTACCATCGCAGAACGGCTGCACATCCCTCACCTCTGCGCCTCTCTCGTCTCCCTCGGCATCTCTCTCTCACGCTCACGGTCTCCCTCGCGGGCAACCTCTCCGTCCCTCTCTCGCAGCCGGACTCACACTTTCAGGTAATACAAGTTTTGTATGAATCAAATTTGATGGAGTTGTAAGAATTTGGGTTTTTTTGAAAGGAGTCAAGCATTTAGGGCTGTTTGATTGTAGGGAAAGTGAAAATGGGGTTGGCTTATGCATAGATAGCATTCTGTAGTTATAACTGGGATAAATGTTCTTTTTCTTTTTCTTTTTTTTAGTGACGTAATGAAGCAAACATATGAATTTTTGAATTTAAAAACAACCATACTGTTCAGTTCTCATCAACTAGTCCATGCATAATTTGACATTTCAATGTAAATATTTGAGCGTCTGTTCCAACACTATTGAGTGACGATAACATGAAATGCAATCCATGCTGCCAGATTTTGATGTATGAGCAGAGCAGATTCTGAATGTGACATGAGCAGATTCAAGTACTCAAGCACCATTGTAGTAACCTCAAAATATTATATGAGATCTTCTTTGTGGAATTCATACTGTTACAGCAGAGAGTCTCTGGTTCAGTGGTGTGGCATGCTGCACCACTTGTTTCTCTGCAGACATTGAATTTGCAAAGATTAGAAACACAACCAATCAGCATAAATAATTGAAACATTGCATATGAACTAAAAATATCCCCTGGGTCATGTCTAGCCTCTATCCTCATGGCTCATGTCCTCCACTCAAGAATGTGTAGCATAGGCCTTACTAAAACATGAAATTGAGAATTGGAAGCCAAACTAAATACTCAAATATTTTTCACATATTAAGCATGACCCATAAATGGTCTTTCAAAATAGATGCTGTTATCAGCTAAAAATAGGCAAAATCATCTTATCAAATATGAGTTTTGTTTTCTTTTTCCAGCAATCTGAACAAGACACAATGCTGATGAGTAATGCCGTGTGTTTGAAACAAAGAAATAGTTAGAACTAATATATCCAAAATTCCTTGTTGAATTAATAAATAGGCAAATGCTTTTTAATCTTTTCTTTCCCATTGCATTTCATATGGTTGATTGATAGGTTTTCTTAAATATTTGATACTATTGTCATTTTAGAAACATGATAATTGTTAGAGGTAGCAAAATTGTTCAAAAAAAAAAAAAAAAAAACATGCCCATTTCTTTTTTTGGGTCCATTATTAATGGGTAATTTTAATTATTTGTCATCCAGATTGCAAATGGATATGACCTCATGCTCCTCATCACCAATTTGCCACTGTCCGGTTGTAGATGAAAACATGACACCAAGATTGGGCATGCATTTTGATGATTTAGAGGAGGCATATAACTTTTACAATGCTTATGGTAAACTTGCTGGATTTAGTGTGAGAAAAGAATCTAGTAATAGAGGTAAAGATGGGGAGGTTGTATGGAAAAGATTTGTATGTTCAAAGCAGGGTAAAACAGATGAGAGACACTGGATTGGTAAGGAAGTGGTTCAAAGACGTCGAATGGAAACAAGATTCGATTGTATGGCTAAGTTGCAAGTGAAATTAGATAAATCAGGTGGTTATGTGGTGTCCCAGTTTGTTCCTCAACACTCTCATGCCCCCGCTACTCCAAGTAAGAGATTTATGTTGAGGTCGCATCGTGAAGTGCCAGAATCAAAGAGAAGACTTATAAATGCATATGATGCTGCAAATGTGCAGAGCAAACAGCAAATGCAAGTGTTTGCATCGCAGTCTGGGGGATTGGACAAAATTGGATTTATAGATACGGATGCCAAGAATCACCGTAGGAATGAAAAGGAAAAGAAAAAGGGGCTAGATGGACAGTTGCTATTTCAACTTTTTGAAAACCGGAAAGAAATGGGAAATGGTTTCACATATACCATTGAGCGGGATGCAGATAAAAAGATAACGCATGTGTTTTGGGCAAACGGATCATTTCGTTCCGCTTACAAAGTCTTTGGTGATGTGGTGACATTTGATACAACCTATAAGACCAACTGTTATGAACTTATTTTTGCCGCATTTGTAGGTTGCAATCATCATGGGCAAACTACTCTATTTGGATGTGGCTTTCTACCAAATGAAAAAACCGAGTCATTTGAGTGGTTGTTTAACACTTGGCTTCAAGCCATGTCATATAGTCCACCAAAGGGTATTATAACAGATCAAGACTTGGCTATGACAAAAGCCATTAAAAAGGTCATGCCAAATACTGTTCATCGGTATTGTCTATGGCACATTTTGGATAAGCTGCCGACGAATTTGGGAGGGCTTCATATTCACAATGAGGGTTTAATAGAAAAGATAAAACAATGTGTTCATAACTCAGCCACTACTGATCAATTTGACAGTTTCTGGAATCAGATCATAACAGAGAATGAGCTTATGGAGAATGGTTGGTTGGCGGATATATTTAGCATTCGTCATATGTGGGTTCCGACATATTTAAAGAACTATTTCTTTGGTGGCATGTCGACGACTCAACGAAGTGAAAGCATGAATGCATTTGTGAAGCAATACGTAGAGTACAAGAATTCCCTTCTTGATTTCATCTTGCGTTTTGATGCCGGGGTGGAACGTTTAAGGTATCTTGAAAAGAAGGAGGATTTTGAAAATAGTAATGGGAGGCCTAAAACCAAGACATTTTCACCAATGGAAAAGCAAATGGCCGAAGTATACACAAGGAACATATTTTATAAGTTTCAAGATGAGTTATTAACCACCATGTCAGTTGCAGAAAAAATGGTTTACGAGGATGATGTCAGTTGTAAGTTCGTTGTGAAAACTTATTCCGACGAAAAGGAAATTGAGACAGAGGTTTTATGGAAAAAAGACGAGAAGCACGCATATTGTTCTTGCCACAAGTTTGAATTTGAAGGCATCCCCTGTTGTCATGTTTTGTGTGTCTTGAAGAGATATGCTATATTCTTTTTACCTGAGCGTTACATATTGAGAAGATGGACGAAGGGTGTTAGAAGAGATGCTTTTGTAGACATGGTGGAGTCGGGTGGATCAGAAGGTGTTGACCCATGCTTGGCTAGACATAGTCACTTGTCTTGTATGTTTGCAGGGCTTATTGACACAGCTAGTCAATCTAAAGAAGGTTTTGAATGTTTAATCAGTGCTCATGATGAATTGGAAATGAAATTTAAGCAGTTGATGTTAAACAATCCATCCAATTCAACCATTGATAATGGGAAGGCAGTTGTGGATAGCAATGTGGTTGAGTATAATGAGCCAGGTCATGTTGTGACGAAAGGACGCGCGAAGAGACTCAAGTCGTCCAAGGAAAAGGCAACAAAAGGCCGTCTATGTAAGGGATGCAACAAGCGCGGTGTATCACATGACAAACGTAATTGTCCAGTGTTGTTGAACAGGTAGACAATTTAATTTGATTTATGTTGTTATCCCCCGTATAAGTCTAATATTTATACACAATTTCATATGAGTCTAATATTTATAGCCAAAATTTTCAGGTTAGTTGATGCTAATCCAAGCCAGTCATTGGCCTCTATCGATGAAAGTAGAGAAAGCTCTGATGAAGATATCCAAGCCACTAATCATGGTAATTTATTTGTTGCTTTAAGATTGTTTATGATAAAAAAAATCCTTTCATAAGACTTTTCCATGCATAACTCACCTCATTAAATTGTTTCATTTCGTTGTAATAAGCTTCATAAGATTATTACTCTTCCTCATGGGATCACTGATCTTCAAGTTGCTAACATCATCACCAAAGCTCTTCCGTGTGTCAAACATCTATTCTTTATTAGCAAATTGGCTGGTTAATTAACCATCATCAATTGGAGAGTGGGTATTAACTATGATTGGGTCCATGTGTGAGTATTTCTCTATTTAAATATCTTGTATTTTAGATCCTTGAAATCAAGGGAAACTCAAAAGTGATAAGAAAGAGGATTGAAGAGCTTGATTGATATTTGCTTTGTGTAGAAAAATATTTTTCTGAGATGCACTTCTATTTTTGAAAGTGTGGAATTTTCTTGATAAAAATGGATGTGACATTGTAGGTTCATGTAATGACTTCGGAAGAAGCATGAGTTTTGTAGGTGCATCCTTTCTTTTTTTTTCATTTGGACAAGTTACAGGTGCAGACATTAAAAGCTTGATGTTGGAAGATAAAATCGAGAATGTTGTTGGTACAGGTTGATGTAATGACATTGTTAGATGATGAAACTTGGGGCTTTTTGGGTGTTTGAGGACGTGCTAGTGGCAGAATGGTTCCATGTTATTGAAAAAATTGAAACTCTTGGCTGAATGCGTTCCATGTAATCCAATTTTATGAAACTGCTATACAAATGGCTTCAGATTTGTAACTGTCTACAAATCGGGTTGATCTGAAACTGTCCACAAATAAATAATCAACCATTTGCCCCTTGTTGAAATTCTTTTTGCTCGAAATTACAGATTTAGTTATCATTAGTCTTGCTCGAAATTACAGATTTAAAGAAGAGGTCTAATTATCAATCTATAACATCCATCCTGTGAGCTGTAGCTTGGAGTTCTCAAGTCTTACATGATTCACTTCGATTGAACAATCTTAAGCATTTGTTTGAATAACCCTGCCATGCTTCAATTTCTGATTTATTTGTTGAATTTTTGCAGAGAATGTGCAGTGAAGGTTCCATCAAGAAGGTGTCTGTAGAGAAGTTTTCATCGAGACTCAATGCTTCAATTTATACTTAAGTTGCTGAAGTCAGATGTTCGTTGTATTTTCAAGAATCTGAATCTGGCTACTTTCATTTATCATGTCACATGTTATTTGTAAATCGTATGAAGCTTTGAGTTACTGATCTTGTAGTATATTGAAGATGACTGCATGGACCCTTTGTTCTATATTATGAATGAATGGAAACCTTACCATTTTGTTATGGGGTTATTTGTTTTGAATGGATGTTTTTTTGAATGGATGTTATTTGTTTTGAATGGATGTTATAGGTGAGTGGTTGGTTTGTTGTTGATTAAGAATGGTGAATGTTTGATGTTGAATAAGAATGAAAAAGGTTGATGTTTTAAGTGATGGGGAACAAGAGGTTGAGTTTGAATGTGGATGTTATAGGTGAGTGGTTGGTTTGATGTTGATTAAGAATGGTTAATGCTAATGTTTTAAGTTATTGGTAAGAACATATTTTTTTTTTTAGTGATGCTGAGTGCCCCTGTTTGGGGCACTGGTTACCCCACTTCCCGAAGGAATTTTTGGAAGATATTTGGGGGTTTGAAAGTCTATATACTGAACTTGAAATCTGCATTTTTTGGTTTAAAAAAAATAGGGTTTGCCTAGCGTTCCAATCGCGCAATTTGGGAACTCAGTCAGTGAATTCTGCCGAAAATCAATCTGAGTAGCCCTGTTTAGGTCACCGTTTGACCCACTTCCGGAGGGTATTTTTTCATGAAAATTGGGGAACTCGAAGTCCGTATGATGAACTTAAAATCTGCAATTTTTGGTTAAAAAAGAATAGCGTTTGCCTAGCGTCCCAGTCGCGCACATTTGGAACCCAGTCAGTGAATTCTGCCGAAAACGAATCTGAGTGGCCCTGTTTAAGTCACCGTTTGACCCACTTCCGGAGGGTATTTTTTCATGAAAATTGGGGAACTCGAAGTCCGTATGATGAACTTAAAATCTGCAATTTTTGGTTAAAAAAAAATTGCGTTTGCCTAGCGTCCCAGTCGCGCACATTTGGAACTCAGTCAGTGAATTCTGCCAAAAACCAATCTGAGTGGCCCTGTTTAGGTCACCGTTTGACCCACTTCCGGAGGGTATTTTTTCATGAAAATTGGGGAACTCGAAGTCCGTATGATGAACTTAAAATCTGCAATTTTTGGTTAAAAAAGAATAGCGTTTGCCTAGCGTCCCAGTCGCGCACATTTGGAACCCAGTCAGTGAATTCTGCCGAAAACGAATCTGAGTAGCCCTGTTTAGGTCACCGTTTGACCCACTTCCGGAGGGTATTTTTTCATGAAAATTGGGGAACTCGAAGTCCGTATGATGAACTTAAAATCTGCAATTTTTGGTTTAAAAAAAATATTATCTGCCTAGCGGTCCAGTCGCGCAATTTTCCAACCCAGTCAGTCAAATCTGCCAGATTCGTTTTCGGCAGAATTCACTGACTGGGTTCCAAATGTGCGCGACTGGGACGCTAGGCAAACGCTATTTTTTTTAACCAAAAATTGCAGATTTTAAGTTCATCATACGGACTTCGAGTTCCCCAATTTTCATGAAAAAATACCCTCCGGAAGTGGGTCAAACGGTGACCTAAACAGGGCCACTCAGATTCGTTTTCGGCAGAATTCACTGACTGGGTTCCAAATGTGCGCGACTGGGACGCTAGGCAAACGCTATTTTTTTTTAACCAAAAATTGCAGATTTTAAGTTCATCATACGGACTTCGAGTTCCCCAATTTTCATGAAAAAATACCCTCCGGAAGTGGGTCAAACGGTGACCTAAACAGGGCTACTCAGATTCGTTTTCGGCAGAATTCACTGACTGGGTTCCAAATGTGCGCGACTGGGACGCTAGGCAAACGCTATTCTTTTTTAACCAAAAATTGCAGATTTTAAGTTCATCATATGGACTTCGAGTTCCCCAATTTTCATGAAAAATATCCCTCCGGAAGTGGGTCAAACGGTGACCTAAACAGGGCTACTCAGATTGATTTTCGGCAGAATTCACTGACTGAGTTCCCAAATTGCGCGATTGGAACGCTAGGCAAACCCTATTTTTTTTAAACCAAAAAATGCAGATTTCAAGTTCAGTATATAGACTTTCAAACCCCCAAATATCTTCCAAAAATTCCTTCGGGAAGTGGGGTAACCAGTGCCCCAAACAGGGGTACTCAGCATCACTAAAAAAAATATATATGTTCTTGCCAATAACTTAAAACATTAGCATTAACCATTCTTAATCAACATCAAACCAACCACTCACCTATAACATCCACATTCAAACTCAACCTGTTGTTCCCCATCACTTAAAACATCAACCTTTTTCATTCTTATTCAACATCAAACATTCACCATTCTTAATCAACATCAAACCAACCACTCACCTATAACATCCACATTCAAAACAAATAACATCCATTCAAAACAACATCCATTCAAAACAAATAACCCCATAACAAAATGGTAAGGTTTCCATTCAAAACAACATCCATTCAAAACAACATCCATTCAAAACAAATAACTCAACCTGTTGTTCCCCATCACTTAAAACATCAACCTTTTTCATTCTTATTCAACATCAAACCAACCATTCATTCACCTATAATCAACACATTTAACATGGGACAAAAAGAAATCCAACATGATCATTCCACATTCACATTTAACATTCGCTTCAACATCAACTATTTTAAACTCAACATTGAAAAAGAGTGCATCTGGACATTCCATAAATCAACATTCAACAGTCAACATTGAAAAAAAATAAAAAAGTAACAGAGATGGCTAAGCTCGGGTTGCCAAGTTTGATCCCCATACATATGCAACAAATAGTATAAACATCATCAAAATATAGCTAGTATAATTTGGGTGTTGCCGCTGAACATTATGAGCTTCAACACTTTCTTTCAAAGATTTTATCTCCTGCTTTATCTCTTTAAGTAACATTATGATTTCATCATCTCTTCGTTCGCTTTGCACGCGTCCCATACTACGGACCGGTGAATTTTCACACGCAGCCTCATCCATCCAAACAAAATACCCACAACCTCCTTCTCCCTACACAGAAATTCATAGCAAAAGAAATATTAATTTTAGAGTGAGAATACATAGTAATTTAAGAAGTTGAAATCTATTAATACTTACGTGTAAATCCGGGCATTTCCAAAATCTTCGCCCTGGATTCTGGGCCGTACGAGAGGTCTTTAAAATCATCAACCCATGGCCACATGGGCACTTTGGAGCCCAATCTAATTTCCTAACGGAGGACGATGTTGATGACATTTCTAAGCCTATTCCCATTGTGGGAAGAAAAATTAAACAAAATGATAACATCAGATAAATGAGTTCAGACATAACTCTCAAAAGCTAGCAACTCAAATGGGAAAAGTTGAGATATTTCTGCCAAAAAAGATATCTATTCAACGAAAAAACAACATTCCATGTGAAATGAATGAAATAAATAGAAATCTTCATAAACATGTCCATCACTTTTCCACAAGTAGACTTGAATAATTTGAATCTATACACTGCAATTGTAGTTTTACCTAATGAAATTTGTATTTAGTTTTGTCTCATGGATCTTGTTTATGTGAAATAATTAATGGGTGTTTTGAGTCTTATTTTTTTGCTTTTGAAAGGCAAATCTAGAAGAAGAATGCAAAATCCCCAAAACACAGCACCGAACCACATTACAATAGGACACTAACTAGTAAGACAACATTGCTTTTATCCTGCATTTAAGAATTAGAATTATAAGTTGAGTCTAAGAAGTGAAGAAAATTTAAAGCTCTTGCCTGATAGCACCTCACAACTTTTTCAAGGGTATAAACTAGTTTGATAATACATAGAAAAGGAAAAGGAAACAGCAACAACAACTAGTTTATACATAAATAACATTGAACAGTTGTGATTGTAATGCCCCATAACATGATCTCATTCTGAAAACATTGAACAATTGTGATTCTAATGCCCCATAACTTTGTCACTTTCCCTGCAGCTGCTATTCGTACTCTGCTCAACTAAAAACCCTTGCACTCTTTCAAGCTGGGAAGTGAGCCTCACCCACCTTTCCTGCTCCCCACAAAACCTACAAGTACACTCCCATCCCACACATCTTCTGAATATCCTAACAGTAAATTCCACTCCATCAGATTTGGCAATCACATTGATTAGGTTTCACAGATAAAGCAAGCAAGCATATGGGATAGAAGCTGGTCTTATGCTGCGAGCATTGGGGTTTGCTTTGTCTTTCTTTTGTTTAAGTAAAATAGAAGTAAAAAAACATAAAGAGAGATGCATCCTTCAAAACAATCAACACCACTGCTGATTGATGAACAATCAGAAGCTCTACATTCCTCATGAACAAAATCTTCCAAAAAAGCCACACATGTAAATTACCCAAGTGCTGCCAAGCACCTCTATTTTCTTTCCATACATCCATGATGTTAGCACAGGCCAAAGAATGCAATGAAAGATCAGGCTGCCATTTCCTCTTAAACTATTGATATATGAACAAAAAACGGCAATGTCTCATGAAGAATTGGAGAAGAAGAAGGTGGACCCTAATCAGCAAGGTCCACTCCCACTGCTTCAATAGTATCGATGCCCTAAACTCCTTCTGAAAGGGGTTTTAAAATATTGAAAGAGATTTGTCCGGCGTCGCCGTGAGAGAGAGATCAGACCTGAGACAGAGACGGATCGAGAGACTGCACTGGGTGGTGATGGAGAGGATGGGGGCGAGAGAGGGAATGGGAGGAGATGGGCGCAGACCTGAGACAGAGAGCTTCCAGTCGATGGGGTCCGATCGTCGTCGTGAGAGACAGAGAGCAGTCGATGGCAGGCTGGTGGTCGAGGCGCCCGCGAGGAAGACCGTGATGGAGGAGATCTGCGCAGGGAGAGTCGAGAGGCAGTGATCGTCCGAGAGAGAGCTCTGCGCAGGGGCGATGAGCAGCGAGAGAGATGCGAGAGAGACGTGCGAGGATGTGGGATCGTCGTCGTCCGAGGGGCCGGCGGTCGTCGTCCGAGAGAGAGCTCTGCGCAGGGGCGATGAGCAACGAGAGAGATGCGAGAGAGACGTGCGAGGATGTGGGATCGTCGTCGTCCGAGGGGCCGGCGGTCGTCGTCCGAGTGATGGAGATCGTCGAGCTTCAGAGGAGAGACGAGAGATGGAGACGAGCTGCAGTGTTTTGGAAAACAGAGGATATGACGTTTTGAAAAGAGAAGGGGGAAATGGGTGAAAGCAGAGCGGGAAACCGTATTCAGCAGCTGGGCCTCCTCGTTGGGCCATACACGCGTGTGCAGCTTGTGGTAGTGGGAGCTGCAGTGTGTGGGATCTGCTCTCTATATATATATATATGTTTTTGAAGGGCCCCCTTATTGTTACAGGGAAAAGATTATCAAAGAGGGCCCACCTGATCAATGGCTTAGATTCAATCCCCCGGCATTTTCAATTTTCTTTCTTCCTTTATTACAATCTCAAGGGATTGACCGAGTGGTCAGGACTACGGTTCCCCCTCTTCCTGAGTTAGAGGTCTTGGTATTGACCACCGGTTCCTCCTTTTTCAGGAATCGAACGTTGAGTCCATTAGTACTAGGCCACATGGGTGTTTATTTATCTTCCTTCAGGGCCCGGAGGGATTAGTCCAGCCCAAAGGATTGAGAACTCTCTGATAGTAAAAAAAATTCTTCCTTCATTACGGTCCCCACACCACTTAGCTCCACGCCTAGGTTCAGTGCAGGTTCAAGTTAGGCTCGCACCTAAACTTATAAGCCCTATTGGAACTAGTTTGCGTGGGTTATAATCAGGTTGGGCACAGCTTACTTTTCAGAAAACATATATAAACTTAGTTAAAGCGTTACCCTTGTTCAATGACCCACGCCCTATTGACCCTCGTAGATTTCTGGTTCGCTTTCGAATGGGTCAGGTCGGGTTTTCTCTACTTAAGAAGGATTGATCATGAACCAACCCTCCAACTTTTGCAGCAGTACATGTTGAACTACTCCTGGAGAGTATGTAACCATCACCGAACCTGTATTATTCTCACGTGGGAAATTAGTATGAAGTATGTAGTATACTTAAAGGGATGGAAAGGAGTATTTGATTCTCTTATTATTCAAAGATTCCGATATTTAAAAATCAGTTTTGAAACTTGTTTTAAGTTTCGATTTATAAGCAAGTCTCAGGTCCATAATCTAATTTAGGTTTCGATTGAAAAACGCGCGATTCTAGGGTCATATAGGTTCCAATACATGGACTCAGGACTTGACATATGAATATTTAGTGTTGGAAATTGTAGCTCAAAATCATCTTTTATTGAATATTTATTCATGGTGGTAGTAGACTTGATGTTCTGTTATAAGTTGAATGATATCTTATTTAAAAAAAATAAATTTAATGAAAAAATGAAAAAGAAGTTAAAACCAGTTTCAAAATTAGAACCTGGTCCTCTAGTTGGACCTGGTTTTGGAACCGAGGTCTGGAACCAACAAAACAAGTTCTGAGTCGAAATCCTAAAACCTTTATTTAGAAATGGGTATGGGTCTGGATCTTGTATGACTTTGACCCGAAACTGTCCCATCTGCAACCCTGAGTATACTCTTGGCAAGGACTTTCTTGGCACCTACCGCACGTTGCCAGTCCATGTGGGACCCAGATTTCTTTGATAGAGGGACCCAGTTCTCGGTGGCTAGGACGTGAACACTACGGGTGAGGGGGGTTTGCTGTAGTGGGTTTAACCCACAGCATCCAACGGCTGTGGGTTCATCCACAGCATCTAATGGTTGATATTTTTTAAATAAAATAAAATTAAAAAAATATCTTGTATTTTAAAACCTTTTCTCTCTCTTCAACTCACTTTCAAAAAACATTTTCTCTCTCTTCAACCTTTTCTCTCTCGACCCACTTCCGGCTCCACCCCCACCATCCATCCAACTTCGCCGCCCATCAGATCTCCATCACACATATTAGAAAATACCAGCCATTGGATGAACCCACAGCCGTTGGATGTTGTGGGTTAAACCCACTATAGCAGCAGACCCCCCTCACCCGAACACTACCAATGCAATGTAGCTGGGTTGGGCACATGCAACCGTCAAAGGCTTTTTTTTTTCCTGCACGTGAGTACGGACTCTCACCTTCCATTTTCCATGGAAAACTAGTGCAAGTTGCATGGACTAATTAATCATTGGCATGAGAGATGGGGAAAGTTTGGTGGTTTTAGTTGTGATATTTTAATCAAGTAAGATAATTGGCAATTCGGGGACCTCATTTTCTGGTTTTCTTATCCATTTCTGTGAGTATGGTTTGAAAAACTATCGATAGTATCTCATATCCAAATTGTCTTGTGGGGCTCACCCTTTTTCCAATTATAACTTTGCACAAAGTGATATCTATCCATTATAGTTGGATTGTTATAGGATACAAGTCAAATCACATCATCTGCACTGTCGCAATCCTATACCATTAAGTATTGGACGATGATTTACTAAAAGCAACCAACTAGGAGAGCACCATTTTACAATATAAAAAAGGAAGTCTCCAGTTTTCTATATCTAGTGGGTCTACATTTTTCAGGTATCTTATTTATCCAAGTGATGTTTTATCAATGGTTGAAGTAATTATGAATCTTAATTACTTTGGTAAGGTGATACTGAGCATGAGGAATGTTTGGGATACTTACTGTGGGGTCACTTGTTTCAAGTTAACCAATAGAGTAAAGTGGGATTTCCTGGGTTAGGAGTACAATCTAATAATGATCATGATCATCTATTTATGGGTCTCTAACAGTTTTGTAACTTCTATCCAACTCAGTCAAGATCAATGCTTTATCATCGTCGTCGTCATCATCAAAGAATGCTTTGTTATTATAAACTATCATTTAATTTAATGGATTATCAATACATAAAGTATGTAACGGTATATACTATACACATGTGACTTGACAATCAAATCGCTATCTCAAATATTTTCAAAGCCATGTGATCTTGACTAGAGAGATTGTTAGGTATAAAGAAATGGTAAGGGCCACAATCCAAACAAGCCAAGACATTCGAATGTTATCAAAATAGCTGTGTGATTTGATGGTGGTGTTTTTACATGAGACCATTTTCCAAATTTCCACATGGGCTTACAAGGCCTAATTCTATCCAAACTTAACATTGATTAAGGCCAAACAGTTAAAGACACTTTTCTTTTTTCTTGTACATGATCTTAGAGCTAATTAGGTCGGTGGGGTTCCTATCTAAGGAGGGCCAAAACGAATAGAAAATGGAAAAAAATATATATATATATATTCGTTTTGTTGGAAGATTGACATGTAATTATAGCAGAGAAGCACCCAACTTGATTCAACAAGGCTAAGGTGAAGATGATTGATGTAATGAGAAGACAATCATCCTCCCTATTTTTTTTTTTTTTAATGTATTGACAGTTCAACCATAGGATTCTCATACCCAAGGTTCTTCATTTGGCCTTACACAGTGGGCGGACCCCACCAGTCATTGGGCCCAGACCATGAAGAATTGGTCTCAGGTCTAAGATGTTAAGCCCATTAATCCAGCTGAGTAACAAATTACATATCTCATCATTGATTCAGAAAAGGTCTGTTACTTTGTTGGCATGTCGTATTGAATCTAACTTTACCAGTTTAAATTGGAGGTAGTAATTACTTGTGACACATGATTAACATGGTTATTAGAAAATGTAACCAAGTTTTAAATAGGTTTGGAGAACTCGACACAGTCCGAACTCCAAACCCGAGTCTAACCTATTTAACAAACCCCCAGTAATAAGGATAATCTTGCCTTTTTTCCCTCATTTTAAATCAGAATGTTTTAGGTTCAACTCATAAAAAAAGGGCCACATTAGAAATAGATAAGAAGGTAGTTATTTGAATTCAATGAATCTGGGTGCCGAGCATCTAATAATGAAGCAGAATATCACCGTACACACACATCAGAATCAGGTTATGGAATTTTTGGTGGGCCCAGGAATGCAACTCACTTCACATGGCCACTGAGACAGAGCAACATGGACTCAGTGGAGATAGGAACCTCTCAATTTATTAGGGTGTTGCTCTGTCAAGGATTAGGCAGGCCCATATTTAGTCACCCTAGAAGTTACAAGGACAGAATGTAGAGCATGTTGAGGTGTGAGTTTGCTACCATATTCCATCAGCAGAGCAACCTCTCCATCATACAGGCCAGAGCACTCCAGCTTGACCCCTGAATGCTTCCAGACAAACAGCACCATGACTGAAAACAAAAGGAGAAAAAACTCCAATAATCGTACAAGGCACTTCATACTAACTAAGCTCCAGACACCATTCCTGTTGAACATTATTTTAAATTAAATAACAAGAGAAATATTTTCAAAACTGAACAAAATATATATCAGTGACACATCATGGACTATAAAAATGTTGCAATCAAACAATAGTTTTAAATCTCAGTTATTACAATTGCCCAAGTTCAATTGGTTGTTGCCTAGTCAGCCATGTTGAAAACCCTTAAGTTACTCAATCCAGTAGAGTCCAGTTTCTCAGCCTTTAAACCATAATTCAGATATGGTGACTGGAAAAGAAATTAACAGATACAACAGAGCGGAAGAACTCCAACGTAACTTATATATATATATATATATATATATATATTTAATTGTAATGATACATCTCAAAATTACAACAATTTAAAAGGGTGATAATTTAGGGCTAGGGCAGGGGTGGACTTTTCTACCGTCCTAAATTTTGTTATGAAACAAGATGTAGTCGACTTGATTCATCGTCATCAGCCACAACCTTTTTCCCGGGGTAGGTTGACTGCTACTTCCCTACAAAAATAGACTTCAAATTTGGTTCAATGAGTTTCCATTGCCAACAGCATGTTTGATGCCAGCACTCATTTTGTGTACTTGGACCTGCACATGTAGTTGCTTGATTATTATGACAAACTGAATGCTTATAAGATTAAATCATAATGTGCCATTTTTCCTATCAACCTTGATTAATTTACTATGAAGATGTATACTGCATCCTGATGGACTATGGTTTGGTGGTATAGATTCCGCTGTGGACGCTTAATAAGGAAAAGATGTATTGCATAAAACTTCCAGATTTATGATCCTAAGCCATCCATGAGGAAAACATCACAGCAATTGTACAAAGATAAAGAGATAAATGACATGCCTACAATCATCTAATAGGGAATTTTTTTATTTTATAGAATCTCTCATCAACTACAGGGCCTAATTAGAACTGTCTGACCACCAACCATCAGCCCCACTTGTAAAACTATCCACATTTTGAATTTATGTAAAAGAAATATGACAAGAAAAATATTTTCATTTTTCAAATTTTAGGTAAAAAAATGACAAATTTCCTTCGAACATATTTTTTTTTTAATGTTGTACAATCCACCAGCATTGATAATTAATAAGTTAAACAGGATACAAAGATAACAACCTTTGTTTTTATTTATTTATTATTATTATGTAAAGCCTCTAAATAACAAGAGGCTCAGCAGTACTACCATACCATGAGGCTAAAAAACTTAACAACAAATCACAAAAATAAGTGACCAGCACAAAGGCGATACTGTTATAATTTCAGTGACAATGCTATATCTAGGAAGCTCTGAAGTGAATTTTTTATTAGAGTTCTTTACACAAAATAACTCTATTTAGGTTTTTGATATATCCAGAAGTTCCATCATGACCCTTTGTTCTCTTAAAAGGAAAGAGGGAAAAAAAATGATATTAAAGACAATGATACAACACGCTATAATATACTACTATTAGAAATGACCCTGTAGCCACAATTCCCCAACAAACTTCCAACCCTTTGTTATCAAGGTAATTTTCTGAGATCCTAGGCAATGAGTGGCATAGGCAAGTTGCATAGCCATCTAGGCAATAGCGCCTAGGTTTTCATGGCCCTAGGTAATTTTCCACTGAGCACATGACATATATATTTGATGTCAGAACTGTTTGTCATTTGAGCAATTAGGTGGATAGCGCTATTCAACAAGGGGAGGCTCTAACCTTCTGGCTATTTTGAGCAATTAAGTAGGATCATCCAGGCGTATTTGTATTTATAAACCATTTTGACCATTTTTGACTGCCTTGATTTGGTCCATTGTTATCACTTCCATAGTCAGAAGTAACAAAAAACACAACCGAAAATTTCACCACACAACTTGATGCGTATATATCATGCAATACAATAGGTTTTGGGGTCTGGATGTGGAAGGGTACTTACATGGTGAGACTTTGACATCAAACTTCAGGCCCAGATGCAAATAAACTGATAAGGCCTCGGAATACTTGTGCAGAAAGTTGGCATGCTCGAAAGATCTCACCGTCCACATTCCAAACACTTTCATCGCTAGAAGAGCTAAAGGTGAATGCTGGTGTCTGTGAATCATGACATGGATTACTATATACTGTTGTAGATTAAAAAGAAAAAAAAAGGAAGAGCAATGGTGGAACTTCACCAAACAAGAAGAGAAATGATGGAAAGCTTTACCTTATGGTGTTCTACAAAGTCAAACTTCAAGGGGTTAGATCCCTTCCTAGTAAGTTGTGTAAGGTGCCTGATGACAGCAACATAGCACTTAGTTTTACCAGGAAACAAACAGTCCAAAGATTATATCCCTGGACGGTAGTTAATTAGGTATTTATAAAAACTATGGGCCCATTTGGATCTTTGTATAAACCGAATGCCGATAACTTGGTTTACACATAAATCAGGGTTCATGAGTTTGGATAACCTGAGTACCTGTAAGTGACAGTTTCATTCTATAGCCAATTACAGTAAAATGAGTGCAAGGCAATCAAGTTCTGACGATCCAAATGGGGCATAGGTACAATGTAACTACCAAAAGAATCATGCATATATGCCACTGTTATATAAGACATAATGCTCATGTTAGATCCAAATAAACCAAAGCTTCTAAGCTGAAATGTCCACTTCTACTTGCAAGTCAATCAACTCAATATTTTCGTTACTCGTGGGTATCTTATGCACATCCTATGATCACCATCTTGCATCACTGCAAACCCAAAAATTGGTCCAACATGACCAAACTACTGTTAGTTTGTTACGTAAACCATATGAAAGATAGACTATAAAGTATCACACTCAACTCTAGACATGATGCAAAATCACTAACTCTTTCACAAAAATTAACAATTAATTTCAGAGGGTTAAGACTAAATATAAATGCAAGATGACATCCAGCATTTAGAAGTAATTGACTAATTCCAGGCAGCAAAAATAAGTTAAGAAGTGAACCTTTTTCAATTACCATAAGTAGAAAGTGCGAGGACAATCTTTTATCAGTATGAGATGTAGGAAACCATCAGAAAGGTGTGCATCAGCCACCAAACCATCTGGAGCCTTTTCATTACGGCACGAGATAACTGCAGCACCAACACTGAGGAAACGCCCCTTGGATCGCAACCACCTTGAGTCTTCAGAGTATATGTGGGAAGTGGAGGCATCATTCTTAAGCATCTGAGAAGGTTTCAAAGTCTCCCTACAAACAACACAGTCCACACGACAAACTGCTTTCTTTGGATTTCTCAACAATCTCCAACTGCGTCTTCTACCACTTTCTGGAAGACCGTTGTCGATGATTGGATCTTCGGATTTAACATCCAGAAAAGCTACCTCTGCCTCATATGACCTGTATCACAGAAATAAAGATGAATGCTTTTATTTATCTTTTATCATTGACAACGTTTCATTAAAGAGAAAAACGATAAAGAGGACAGGACTGGCATCAAAGATTATTGAAACCAAGGCCCAAAAAGCAAAACAGAAACACCGCATGTACTAAAAGAAATTTCACAAAAAGGAATCCAGAACAAAATGATTTCATTTTGTGTATGTCTCGTGAGAATCAATTACAAAGATTTCCGACGTCTGTGAATGTCTTGAGTGGTATATCCCATGAACTCATTCCTAATTGAAGCCCAAAATGCAATGCAAGTATTACACATCCCACAACCACTTGTGGCGCTTCAAAAAATTCTAAAATACCCTTTCTATTTCTTTCTTGCAAATCTCCAAAATGAAAGCATAAGGTAGGAGAGAAAAAAAGTCTCCTGGTCTTTATGGAAAGATGATGAGTAGTCCATCCGTTAATAATGTAGCTAATAGATTGCTTTGAAATGCTCTTATTACTTCAATACATAAAAGGAAGAAACATGATTGTTTTGAACATTAAAAAAATTACCTGTGTTTCAAAAACACCTTTGTTCCAGCAAAATCATATCGTTTAGGACCCATCCAGCGATACTTTTCACTCTCAGTGATGACATCTCCATAAAATCCATACCTGGTGGTATTGATGTTAGTCCAATTTTAAACAAATAACAAATTCTTGAGTCAAAATAATGATGATGAATAAATTCTCAGTCAGAATTTTGAACACTGGATCAGACTGGCTGATAGAACCCAGTTCAACCAGAACTGGTGCCTCCCTGGCCTGGTGAAAAGAAAAATACCAAAACCAATCAAACCAGGTTAAACCCGATCAAAAACGGTAAATACCAGTCAGGTTTTTGGAACTGGTTTTGCACAAAGAGTTTTTCCTTTAAAGAAAAGTGATTTTAATATAATTTTTCCAGTTCTCATAACAGTCAAACTATGATCAAGCAGGTCAGTTGAGCTGGTTCCTCTACTTTTTTGTCCTCCAGTCTGGTTTTGAAAACACCGCTCTCAGTAAGGTTTGTTACATGTGTAGAAAATAATGTGGCTTAGGCCTACTAGGCCTAGGCCCAGCCCATCAAGGGCTTGTACACAGCTGTATATAAAATCCCACGTGTGGGATTTAGTCTGTAATTCTGTTGCTGATTTCTCTCATAGACTAGGAGATTGATTTGTTTCTGATTCTGATTGTATTAATTGATTCATGTAAATCCCTTGAATAGGGTATAATGATATTATAAATAGATAGACGATCCTCTATTGAGGTATCAAGTTTTCTCTCCAAACTTTTGTCTCTTCCTCTCTCTCATTACATATCGTTACATGGTATCAGAGCACAGGTTGTGATCAATCCATCTTCCCTCTTGATCAAACCTTTCTTATTGGAGTGAATCCTCTCTTCATTACTGCTGTCATTCTACTACTAGTGTCTGACAATTAACTTCAGGCATATTTGGAAGACAAACTGTGGCCCACCACTGATTAACTTCCTATCACCAAGCGACCTCCACAGCTGTGATCAGCAGTCCTTCGGAGTTATTACAAGGATTTTTCTGGATTTTTTCTGTCGATTTTGAGGTAGGCTTCTTCCACTTCTTTCTCTGTCGACTTTGACCATTTTTTATCAGATTGTTTTCATCTCCACCGTCCAGATTTGTGGATTCTTATCCAATACTCATCAAATTTGGACTAGAGGAAGCACTTTTGAACTCCTTCAAGGGTTTCAAACTTGATCTGTGATTAGATAACTTTGTGGGCCCCACGCACAAATCTTCCACCACTTTTCATGGTCGTCTGGCTCTGTATTGGATTTTTTTTCTGTACTGTTGCATGCTCTCTGCTGCTGGATTCATCATCAGATCACTACATTGCCATCTTCCTACTGTATTCTATACTTAGCCACCCTCAGTAGCCCACGCATACATCCAGGACCAAGATTCTAGGTTGTCTGGCTCTGTTTGGAAGGAAAATTGCACTGAGTGTGCTGTTTTCTTCTGTCTTCATCTTCTCTTGATACTATTGATTGCTGCTGTATGCTGGGGAAGCTACTTGTTATGGATTAAGGCTGATTAATGACTGATCAGTGCTGGTTATTGCACTGTTAGTACACTGTTGGTATTTTTACTGCAGTATTTGCCTTTTATAGCCGATCAGACCACTTTTTGGTTGATCTACATATTGCTAGTTTTCTTTGGCACTGTCGTCAGTTCTATTTGCTGCTGTTTTCATAGTTGCTGTTACTGTCCTTGGTTGCTGTTTATTGCTGTTACTATTTTTCTACTATGGACAAGTATGATGTTATTCCTGTGAAATTCAATGGGAATAATTATATGGCCTGGTCTTTTCATCTGAAGAATTTTGTAGAAGGCCAGTGACTGTTTGGTTACCTTGATGGCATGATAACTAAACCTGCTACAAATACTACTGACACAAAAGCATTACCCACCTGGTCTAAAGAAAATGCTAAGGTCATCACTTGGATTCTTAACTCCATTGACCCTTCTCTTGCCATTGCTCTTCAAGCATATACTACCGCATCTGATATGTGGGGTCATCTCAAGAATGTTTATCATCAAATAAATAAAGCTTGCAAATTTCAACTAGACAGTGAAATTGCAAAATTCAGTCAAGGCGATAGATCTATGCAGGCCTACTTCAATGAATTTCTCACCTTATGGACTGAGAGGGATGCAATGATTATTCAGACTGTGTCTGCTGGGTTTCTGTCTGAGACTCTTAAATTACAAGAGGAAACCCACATCAGCCAGTTCCTTATGAATCTCAGACCTGAATTCGAATCTGTTCGGTCTGCTCTCATGAATAGAGAAGTCTCTGCGAACCTGGAAACATGCTTCCAAGAAGTCCTTCAAGAAGAACTTCGCCTCAACTCTCAACACGCCATTCTTGAAGAACCAAAGGCCTTCCTAGTTCCTCTCCCGGCTGATTCTGCTCTCCTGGCAGCCCCCACTCAGAAGCCTACTCAATGCTATGAGTGCAAAGGCTTCGGTCATATGGTCAAGAATTGTCGAAAGAAATTGGTTTGCAGATATTGCAAACGCTCTGGTCAACTTATTGATAACTTGTCGTAGCTTGCAGCGAAAGAATGGGCCCCAGCAGAAGCGAAATCCTTCCACCGTACCCAGGCAAAATGCTCCAGCTGCTTTCCAAGTTCAAGCACCTCTTCCTAATACGGCAAGCACTTCTTCCGGGGTTGTATCCATAACTCCAGCCCAGATTCAAGAACTAATTCAGAACACGGTGACCTTCGCCTATGCATCAATGGGGTTTAATGGTGGTCGGTATCAAACTCCTTCTCCTCTAGCATTTCCTGCTTTTCATTCTTCAATCTCTCTGTCTTCCTCCATCACTCCATCTACCTGGTTTTTAGATTTAGGAGCTTCAAACCACATGACTTCTGTGGAAAGTAGCTTTACAGCCTCTCACCCTTACCTTGGCAAAGACAAAATCACCACTACTAATGGAGACCAATTAATCATTTCCAGACTTGGTTCCATTACTTTATCTGGTGTCTCTGGCCAGTCCCTCCACCTTTCCAATGTTTACTTTGTTCCCAAATTATCAGCCAATTTACTTTCTGTCCGGCAACTTATTGAAGATGGGTACCATATTAACTTTTCTTCCACTGGTTGTGTCATACAGGGGCGGCAAACTGGGAAGGTGATCGCGACGGGGAGTAAACATAGTCGACTGTTTCTGCTGGACATTGGACATCATTCCCTATTTTCTTCTTCTTCTCCTAATTTCAATAAAATGTGGACTATGTGGCATAGTCGTCTTGGTCATGTGAACAATGCTTCTTTACTTTCTTTGTTTAAAATTGGTCGTTTAAAACCCACTATTGATAATAAAATGATGTCCTCTTTAGTTAACTCAAAGTGTGAAACGTATTGTTTGAGTAAGAGCCATATTTTGCCATTTCTTATTCATCGTTCTCGTGCATTATCATCTTTTGATATCATTCACACTGATGCTTGGGGAATTGCACCCACATTAAGTAGGAAAGGGTTTAAGTATTATGTAACCTTTATTGATGATCATACTCGATTCACTTGGATTTATTTCATGCGCTTCAAATCGGAAGTATTTTCCCTTTTCCAAAAGTTTTACAATATGGTTCACACACAATTTAAGACAGCTATAAAAATTCTTAGGTCTGACTCCGGTGGAGAATACATGTCCCATGATTTTTCTGCCTTCCTTTTTGACAAAGAAATTCTTCACAAAAAATTATGCCCACATACTCCACAGCAAAATGGTGTTGCGGAGTGGAAGAACAAGCATATTCTTGAAATTGTTCGTACTCTCTTACTTGCATCCTTAGTTCCTCCAAATTTTTGGTGTGATGCTGCACAGACTGCTGTGTATCTTCTCAATCGTCATCCTAACTCTGTTCTAGGAAAGACTACTCCATATGAAGCTCTCTTTGGTCATACCCCCTCATATTCTCACTTACGTGTTTTTGGTTGCTTGTGCTTTGTCCATTTCCACCTACAGAGCGCACTAAGTTGTCACCACAGGCTGCCAAATGTATCTTCCTAGGTTACAGTGCTAAACACAAGGGATTTCTGTGTTATGACCAGTTCGAGAAACGCATGCGAATATCTCGTAATGTGATCTTCTTGGAACACATTCCTTTCTTTTCTCTATGTTTGGATACTCATCTTATGGCCATGTCTTATCTGCCACAATTCCCTGTGACTACTTCACCACCTATAACCAATGTCTATGTTCGGCGTAACACGGTTCCTCCTGTGAGGCCTTCTCCTCCTGATCCTATCTCAATGCCACCTACTGCACCCTCAGGTATTAATACTTCCTCTACTGATACTGTCATACCCTTGCGACACTCTAATCGTCCTTCTGTTGCTCCTGATAGATATGACTTTCCTGTTCTTTTCACTTCTTTGGATAGTGCTCCTATACCCACCTCTTATTCACAGGATTCAAAGATTTCATACTGGCAGGATGCTATGACTGATGAGTTGCTTGCTCTTGAAGCAAACAACACATGGGACTTGGTACCGACTCCTGAACAAGCCTTTGTGATTGACAGTAAATGGATCTACTCTGTCAAAGACTCAAAGTTAACTCTGATGGGAGTCTTGATCGCTACAAAGCCAGACTGGTTGCGTAGGGTTACAAGCAGGAGTATGGCATTGACTATGAGGAGGTATTTGCACCAGTGACTAAAATGACCACTGTTCGTACTCTTCTTTGTGTCGTTGTAGCCTGCAACTGGCCTCTATGACAAATGGATGAGAAAAATGCCTTTCTTCATGGCGATTTGAAAGAGACTGTCTACTTAAAACCTCCTCTAGGATATGCTTGTCCTCCTCAGCATGTTTGCAAGTTGTGAAAATCTCTTTACGGGCTTAAGCAGGCTCCCAGGGCTTGGTTTGATAAATTCCGGGCAGCAATTCTTCAAGCTGGGTTTTATGAGTCATTCTGACAGTTCACTATTTCTTCGAAGGACATCGAAGGGTTACACATTCCTTTTAGTCTACGTTGATGATATGATTATCAGTGGCAATGATATTTCCGGCATTACGGATCTCAAGCACCATCTCACTCGCCACTTCAGAATGAAGGATCTTGGACCTCTCACCTACTTTCTGGGGCTTGAGTTTTCGCGTACCAAATCAGGCATTCGAGTCCATCAGCGTAAATATGCTGCTGATTTGATCACCTCAGCCAGACTTGATGATGCTCACACTTTTGATACGCCGATGGAATTAAACAGCAAACTTTGTACAGAGGATGGCCCTCCCTTGGATGATCCATCTATTTTTCGGCGGATAGTTGGTAGTTTGCTCTACTTAACTATGACTCGACCTGATATTTTTCATGCAGTTCATACGGTTAGCCAATTTGTGAGCAATCCTAACAAACCCCATCTTGCTGCTGCTTTGCGCATACTCCGCTATGTTAAAGGCACTCTTATTCATGGTCTCTTCTACCCTTCTGATACTTCTCTACGATTATCAGCGTATGCAGATGCCGACTGGGCTGGTTGCCCTGATTCTCGGTGATCTACCACTGGCTGGTGTATGTTTCTCGGCGGCTCTTTGATTTCGTGGAAGTGCAAGAAGCAAACCATTGTGTCCAAATCTTCTGCTGAGGCCGAATATCGGGCAATGCCGTCCGCCAGTGTTGAAATCATTTGGCTCCGCCGTCTTCTCTGTGAATTTGGTGTTCTTGTTGATAGTTCTACACCTCTTCATGCAGACAATACCAGTGCTACCAGAATTGCTAATAATCTAGTCTTTCATGAACGGACGAAGCACATTGAGATTGATTGTCACTTCATTCGTCGGCATGTTGTCACTGAGAAGATAACCTTGCCTCATGTCTCTACTTATGACCAGTTGGCCGATATCTTCACCAAAGCACTTCCCAAACCGCGCCATCATGATCTCACTAGCAAATTGCTATTTTCTACATTACCACATCAATTTAAGGGGGAGTGAAGAAGATAATGTGGCTTAGGCCTACTAGGCCTAGGCCGAGTCGCACTAGGCCCAGCCCATCAAGGGCTTGTACACAGCTGTATATAAAATCCCACGTGTGGGATTCAGTCTGTAATTCTGTTGCTGATTTCTCTCATAGACTAGGAGATTGATTTGTTTCTGATTCTGATTGTATTAATTGATTCATGTAAATCCCTTGATTAGGGTATAATGATATTATAAATAGATAGACAATCCTCTATTGAGGTATCAAGTTTTCTCTCCAAACTTTCGTCTCTTCCTCTCTCTCATTACATATCGTTACAACATGATGCATCTCCATAAGGCTTCAGTGATGATAATAATAATTGAACTCTCAATCCCATAATGTCATATACTCATATTAGTACTACACACAAAATAACCAAAAAGGATCAGAGCTCTTCAAACTAAGGGATCTATGCCTATGATCAATCCAACCCAGTCATGATAGTGGAACAAAAGTGATGTTATGATTGGGGTTTCTATAAGACGTTTCATCGACAAAAACCACTGTAGTACATATAACTTTCTACTAAAACCTGCAATTAAACTTTTGGGCCCTTGATAACAGAAGGAATTATACTCCACGCATTCCAAGATTGGTGCACTTGAAAAGAGGCACCAATAGCTCTCTTGAATATAACTTGATTTAGTTCCCTCAAAATGATGTATATTACAGTTCATTCTAAACAGTAAAAGTAAACGCAAATGAGCATTAGTGTGAAATTACCCAGCAAAAGAAGCTGCATAGCGGACAGAGGGTGCATCTGTGGACGACGCGCTAGTCTTCCATCTGACAACCTGAGCTACATCAAGACATCTCCTTTTACCAAGAACAATATGCAATGCAGATGTAACAGGATCCCGAGCTCCAGTGGTACTGCCAGAAAAAAAGATGCAAAATATCCTTAATTACAGAACATAATTACAATATGCAGCGTAAGATTGGTCGAAGATAAAAATTAACATAAGTGAGTCAATTAAAAATCTTACAGTAAAAAGTAACTTGGAGCAGAGAAATTCACAATCATTAATGAAAGGGAACAAGTAGGTATGCAATCAGACCTCTGATTCTTGAGATTTGTATGTACAAAATTACTTCACACTTTTCAGTGCCCCTGTATGGAAAGAGAAGACCTATTTGCTCCTTACTTGGCCAACTCAACCCAGAACAGCTGGAGGGTGGGTCAATGTGATGTCCGAGACTGGAGTATGTATAAAATCTGCCTAGTCTGTAATTCTGAATGGTCTCCATGAATCAAATAAAATCCATTTTAGAGTCCCACTAGCATAACTTGCAGAAGCAATAAAAAGGGAGTTACTTGCAGTTTCATTTGAACACATGGCCAAACTTACTAATTGAAAAAATGACACCAGCTAAGAAGAAAATGCTAGTTGCCAATTGTTTTTTGATGGAGATCCCTGCAGGATGTCTGACAAGTCACAAAGTGGGGCTAACCTTCTTAAATCAATCCAGTCAAAATTATGAGCCCCAAATGGTGCTGGACCAAATTTCATGATAATTAGAATTAGATTCACCATCTAGCTGGTCGCCATGCAGCACGTGATCAAACAAGATTCACTCACTTTTCTTTTTTGTGTTTTAATCCCATGAAAAACAGGTAATGAATCTGATGGTTGGCCTTGCCCAACTCTTATTGAAGTAAAATTGGCCCAGTTCCAACACAAGTACCAGCGGTTTTGAATGGTTTGGGTTTAAGATGAGATCCACTCATTGATTTCCTGGGCATCCTTCATGATAAGCTGTAGGAAATCTGGAATTGGAAACAACAGGCAATCATACTTTCTTCGGTCCGCCAGTTGCCATTAGAAAGCAATCAAACTTTCTTTGCTCAGCCAGTTGCCATTTTCTATGCAATTATAAGGTGTAGACTTGAATAATAAAATGCAAGCAACTGCATATTCATGAGTCACGAAGTCAAGAGTTATTTATTTTATCCCTAACCCTGAAATGACACAAGCAACATGAAGGGATTTTTTAATGTAAAAAAAATAAAATGGCACGTCCTATTTCTCAGATTTCTTTTTCATTACCGAAGTAAATACTTTTTTTTCCCCTTTTCTTTTATAATTGAGTTACAGTTTTTTTGAGGGGAAAATGGATCATCCAAGTCACAGGGTAAACCCACCTGAATTGGAACCCAAGTTTAAAAAATTTCCAACCAGGCACAAAAGGACTATACTAACAAAACTAGAAATAAATCGTCTAATATGTTCGAAATAAATGCATGATGAGTTGATGACATGCAGACCGAATCTTGTATATGGATAAAATTTATATCTACACAATTTTACTTCACTACAAAACAATCTCCATAACCCTGACATGTGTCATAAAGAATTCAAGAAGGTACCTAATCACAATGGCATCGGTTGAACCTGCAGGGATAATTCCAAGTCGAAACCGTTCATCTGGGAAGGAAAATGCAGGATCTTGATCTGCATTGTTTGTCCAAGCAACAGAGTAGGGAAGACATCACTTGAGAAACAAAATAACAGAAAATTTGAATATATAAGAAGTTAAACCAATCACCTTGGTCATGTGTGAAGTTTGAACTAACCTGTGCTGTGCAGCTCAGTTCCTGTTCCTGCCATCCCCGACAAACAAATTGACATATCAGGGTGGGTCGTCTTATATTTTACATTTGGGCATCAAATTAGAGATGGAGTTGGATTACAAAAGAACTTATGACACATACTGAAACTTGACACGCCCAATGCAATGGCTTCTGAATTGGTGAGAAGAGGTTCACAGTCATCACGATGTGAAGTGTCGGTCGTAGTGTCATTTGGATCACTAAGGAACTCACCACCATGATTGTTGCCACCGCTGCTAAACCTCCTCTTTGCAGGAGAGCCATCAACGTTTCCAACAGATTGAATAACTTCAGTCGGAGTGGGTGGGTAAGGAGCCTTGTGCCTTGAAGAGAGAAGCCCATTTAGAATTTCATTGAAGAAACCATCGCCACCCTGGAACCACATCCAAATTCAAAAGGTCTAAGAAACTAGCTAGCAAATAAACTATATAGCAACTTAGGATACTTATCTAACTAATCTAATGGGAAACATAAATAACTTGGGCCAGTCAAGTTTGTTAAGTAGTTAGCTTGGCGCACCTTTAACACGTAGGCATTTTGGGTGTATTGGTTAGCAACTTGAAAAAGTTTTGACGGACAAAAGCTATACTGAAAATTAAACAGAGGCCTACAGACGACCTGAGAAGAAATTATTCAAAAAAAAAAGGCAAAGAAAAGAAAAAAAAAAAAAAAAAAAGAGATCCAAGAAAATGGCCTGCCTGAAAAAGTAATAATAAAGATACACATTTTCTAAAATCTAATGATAAAACCACAAGGCCAAGGTAAAAATAAAATAGGCTTTAGCACTGTGTAAGATGATGAAACAGTACCCCAGTAGCTTAATCACCATGATATATTAGATATTTAATCATCATCACTAAAGCCCTATTGCTTTGTGTGATCTACTTCTCCCCTCAACCCTGTCTAAAGCTATGCTCTCTACTAACAGGTACCATTGTCAGCAAAGCCTTATTGTCCTTATCCCATCAAATCGGGGTTGGTCTAAAGAGTTCGCAATGAACCTAACTTTAAGAACTTTGGCAATGGATCAAGATCACCTAATCAGTACACTGCCTTTGGATACGCCAGAGGCCAATCCTTACACCTATCTGAAGTTCATAACCATATGATCGATCCATCACTCAAACTACCAGTATCTAAGCCATATTAAAATTTTACCAGGATATTCAATCTCAGAAACACTGGATTATCTCACTGGTTATATAAGAAAACAAGAGCTTTTTAATAAGTCAACTATGTGCATATTTTTTTCACAAAACTATCAACAAGTAATTGCATACCATCATTATCATACACCTGAAATAGGCATTCAGCTCAATTGTAAATCATGTGAGCATTAATCATGCAGAACCTTATATGTTTCACAAATCAGTACTATAATTATCATTCACAATCCAAACTGCATGAAGCGTGCTATAGTAAAGTAGTTGACAACTTACAACAGCAATCACACCATCATATGAATTGAGTTCCCTATCAGTAATAGATGCCATCACATCAAATGCGTGTCCAGCCCTCTGAGTCACAGTCACCTGCACGAGGGTTCATCAACTATTTCAATGGGGAATGTGCAAATTAAGATACTCTTCACAGGGACATGTGTCGTGACTCATTAGACTCACCTTTGTTCTTACTTTAGCACGAGAAAATATGGGAGCAACAGTTTCCCAGGTTCTACAGCCATTCCGTTTCCCACTTAAAGGATGAATAAAAACCTAGATAATCAGGAAAAAGATTCAAGAAGAGATTAGCTACTGATATCGTCCAGTTTCAGAAAGCAATTTAGAAAATAACTGATTTCAAGAACAAAACCTAGAGGGCAATCAATGTAAAGCCATACCAAAAGGTTCTTAGGCCTCCCAACTTCCATATTTACTGAATTATTAATTTGTTCCACCCATGTTTCACATGTCTGTAAGTCCTTGTGACCGAAGGTGTATGCAGTCAAAACCCAAAGAGAATGTCGACTCTTGGACCTCCGGAATCCATGCACCACAAACCGGTACATCTGCATGACCAAATGAATTCATTGGCTACAGTCACCAACCACCAAGCTTGTCACCTTTCTTTTGATAGGTAATGTGACGAACCCGCAAACCTCATGGTTACGAGAATGAGCACCTTCCATCTATGCTACGGGCTCGTCCACCAAGCTTGTAACCTTCTCAATTAAATTCATCAAATGATCTAAAAAGTTGTGAAATAACAAAATATGACCTCGCAGCTATGTCCCAAGAAAATTCCTCCAGCGTTAGGAAGAAGTGAAGCATGAATCAGACCCCAGTTGATCAGCTCAACAGCATAAACATCAGAAAACTTGATCCCAGTTTCAACCACTGATTTGCAATCCACGCAAGATGAAGAGTCCGGATCCTGCTAACTCATAGAAGAGCCATTAGGCACAAGAAGATAAATTCTGTAAGCACCTAGTAGTGATAATAATAAGAAATCAATATGGTCAATGAAAGCACCCTTGTCTTCCAGCAGTGGAGCACTTAAACCAACAGACTACAGAACGGGAGTATAAAGAAAAGCTTACCATGAGAGAAATAACAATCTATTTGGACCAGCACTCTTCACAGCTAGGGCCCATCATTTAGTGCTCATGTTAGTTTAGTTATTGGTTCCTACAATGGTTACAAATGGCACGAACTTCCCACCAGAGAACCCTAGCCATCTGATAACTGATTTTAAAACGGATCATCAAGAAGAAAATACTTAACCAAAAGGTCAAACATGCAGATAACCGAGACTGTTCGTGCAGGAGATTTACAGTTCTTTTATCCATACAAAGGGGATTCCATCAGAAGAAAAGCCTAGCCACTGAAAGAGGCCCCACCACCTGGATGAAATGCTGAGCCCAAACAGGAAACTAAACATTGGATGATACCTCTAATTATGTTAGTGGGATGTAGTTTATCATTAAAGTGTACCAGCAATAACATCTTTTAAAACTTACAGCAAACCCTGCTGCCACTGCCATTGCAGTGCCTGTCATCATATATTAAGATCACTGGGTCAAAGAGTTACAAGGATTTATCATTTTGTGGTAATATCCATCTTTGACTTCAGTGCATAATAGGTCAGAGGTGAAATGACCCTTAACTATTTGATAAAGGCTGGAGAAGCAAGGTGGATAGAATCCAAGGGTGCTTGAAGATAAGATGAAAAGATCAGTTGGAACAACAACTCCCATGTTGCAGTTTTGTCTTATAGAGGAAAGATAACTAAGAGGACATGGATGAAAGTAGTAAGGCTATATCTGAAGAAGTGCAACCTATCTGAGGACTTGGCCCAAGATAGACCGGAAGGGCGAAATAGAATTCTTATCAGACAACAGAGATATGTATGATAAAATGAATGCCCCCAAACTACCACGAGTGAAAGGCATCATCAAGAACATCTAAAGACACTTTCCCCACAAAATGGGAATGATGCTATTTCATCACCACTTCATTTACTAAACCATTAAGTCTTCTGGCAGCAGTGCTTATGATGGGAATCTAATTGCATTTTTTCTCAAGCTTATCTTTAACTGATGAAAATGCATTCTTCAAGCCCAATCAAAACCATTTATCATAATCCAACAATCATTGCACTTGGACCTCTCCATTTGTTCATATTGCATAAGAGCAAATGCCTATACCCAAATTCACAAACAATACACTCGGATGCACCCAAAACATCATCAATTCCAAAACTTTGGCAGAATTGACGCATTGAAATTGCAGAAAACAATACTAAAAGATGCAGGGTTTTCTTTCCTTCTCTCTCTTTTTTTTTTTAATTTTTTTTCTCATTTTCTTCACGCCAATCAAACAAGGGCGACCAAAACAATCAATACCACCAGAACATTCAAACTATATGAAATTTGGGGAAAACCCAAACAGAAATGGAACAATAGGGGGAAAAAAAAAAGCTTACTTTTTCCGAGTCTGGTACTAATTGCCACGACAACCCATCTGAATCGAGAGTAAGAACCACCTCCCCGACAAGATCCAAGAAGAGTCTCGAACTCGTAACCGACCCTCGGTCGAATTGCACGTGCGGCTGAGATCCCACGTCCTCGGTTCCCACGAAGTTATCTGCTTCTCTTTCAATTTCCATTTCCATTTGGTGAGTGGATTCAAAGCTCTCAAAAATATGAAATCTTGTTTCGATTTCTACACCGATTTCCTGCGATATCAGCTAGGAAACTCCTCTGCTCTGTTTGGGAGAGTGAAATCGTAAACGCCCATGTCGAAAAATCGATGGGAATTTGTTGACTTGGACCAGAAGGTTGGGATTTTCGGACTTCACGTTTTTCCCAAACCCTGCTACTAGTACAGTCCTATGTGCCATTTGCGTGGGCCGGGCCAATGCTTGTCCATCACACTGACCTCACAATCAAGCCCAGCCCAGTTGCAAAATCCATAAAAACCTCCTTGCTAGGGTTGTAAATGGGTTGGCCCAGGGCGGGTCCATGGTGACCCAGAACCCTTAATTAGAAGATGGATGTGGACTGATTCGGACCAGTTTCTTGATTTCGGAAGGAGAACCCTTAGGGCCTGTTCTTTTAAAAGAATTCCTGACAGGAATTCAGAGTGTCTTGGAATTTAGAATTCCTGTCAGGAATTCTGCGTTTCTTTACCAGAATTCACTGGCATTTGAAATTCTAGGTATTTGAAATCCCTAAAAAGGTAGGATTTGAAAAACCAGTTTTGCAGCCAGGATTTGGAAAACCAGTTTGATGGCAGTGGAATTCTGACCCTTTAGCAACAACTTGGACCCTGTCATTTGAACTTCCAGGAATTCAGACCTTTGAATGAAACATGGAATTCAGGATTCTAGAATTCAGAAGTATTTCAAATGCCAGCATTTGAAATTCCCAGACAAGCACCAGACATGAATTCTATGAATTCTGGTAAAGAAACGGGCCCTTAATGAGAAAATGGAAATGGGACCGAAACCAGTTGCGTCTATGGGATGGGTCCAAATTGGGGTTGGGGTAAGATAGAGAATGATTTAGAAAAATACTAGTTGAATGATTTAGAAAAGAAAAAGTTTTTAGGAGATTTTTTTTGAGTCCATAGGTAGTAACTAAGGTGAAATAAAATACAAGTTCAAAAAAAAAAAATTATGTCTAAATCCATTTACTTATCGAAATCTAATAAAGGATGAACCAAAATCCGACTATGAATAGGTCGGAACCTCCGGAATTCGGCACTATTTACATGATCCAGCCCTACTACTTGGTAGTAATTATTAGGTTGAGTTGGCTGGGCCATCAAGGTGATCACGAACGCGAGTGAAAATATCTAAAGCCTAGCCGTTCAATAGGAGTCCTTTTTACTAATAATTTCTCATTCCAAGGACTAAAATCTTGCCCTTTTGGGCTGTTGGGAGAGCTGAAACTGCAAGCCCTTTTCAGCAACTGACTTAAGGAAGAAGAAAGGCGATGCGATGGTGGATCTAGGTAATGGGTTTTGGTGGTGGGCCGGTGCTAGCTCCGCCCAGCTGGCCGCCGGCGTCGCTGCCTGCCGGAGGGGCTTCCGTGGACGAGATACGCTCATGCCTGTCAAAGCCTTCGGCGTCGCCTCCCTATTCGTCGGCGCTGGGGCCACTGCCTTCGCCGGATTCCTCTACGCCTCCGGCATTCACAAGGTACGTAAAACGCACAACTTTGCCTTTCACCGTTTCACGGCCCGGCGTAGAAATCTGGAATGTTGCGATCGTCCGCCTGGGTTGCATCATGGGCGGCTAGGGTTTATTTGGATCTGACGCGACGAGGAGGTCAGATCCCAACCTTTCATTTGGTGGGTCCCGCATTGGGTAGCCCTAAACCTTTTAGATTTTTCAGCTGCTTTCGAATTTTAGAAACGATTGCAAGTGCAGTGTGTTTGTCTAAAAAAAAAAAAAAAAATCTAGGTGGGTCACACATTGGAATTTTGAGATCTACGCCTGTGGTGGGTAAGGTTTAGGGTTAGTTTAAGCCCACGATGCCATGGTGCCCAATGTGCTAAATTTTAAAATAATTATAAATTCGGAGCGTCTATATCTAAGTGTACTTATGAGTTTATAAATAACTAACTAACGGATACAAATATTTCTTATCAATGCATTTAAGTATCAAAAGTAGATTTTTTTTTATCATAAAAGTTTTTTCATTCAAAAGATAAATTTCAAACTTATGAAAAAAAAAAAAAAGCACATAAATCAAAGATTTTGCACGATTTTCTGCATGGTTAGTTCATCATTGAGTTGATCCGTGCTTTTAGAATGGTTTTGCGAGCACGATCGAGAAGGTTGAGGGCTCGTTTAGGATACTAAGAGCAAACTACAAATACGGGGCCTGATTTGCAACCGGGTTGGGTGGGGAATTTGTAATTAGGGTCGGGCTTTTGTTGGATATTTGAGAAACTCGTGATTTAGATACAACTTGTCCAATTCTAAAATATTGCTCGGAGAGGCATGAGAGTAATATATTTTTTTTGAAATTAATTAAAATTTTAGATATGCATGTATTTACACATATTAATTAATAATAAATTTATTACATTTCATTCTATCATTTTAACTTCTTCATCTCAAACCTCAAGTATTAATTAATTATATTTGATTCGAGTGAGTTTACCTTATACTTGACTTGATCTTTCCTCAAAAGAAGGTGACTTGGCATAGTAAAAATTCGACTCACCTGGTTTGGATTTTAGATTGGGTTTATGTTAGGCTAATAATACCCAGCTTGGTTATATATTTCTGTCGTCTTTCCCTTCTCTTGTTTTTGTCCTTGACTGGCCTAAGAAATCGAAATGAGCAGCTGGATGACATGAAAGAAGTGGGCAAAAGCATCAGAAAAAAAATGAGAGTCCCTCCTAGAGAGAAAAATACCAGGTAATTAATGATGTAAAGAATAATGATGATGATGATGATGATATTTATCTAAATTTGTCTTTGGGGTTGGCATTATCTTGTTTATAAGAAGATTGTATTGTTTTTTTCTTTTTTCTCATTTGAGATTGAAATGAGGTTTCTGTGTTTATTATCTTTGCCAGTGCCTAGCAATCAGTCAATCACCAATCATTCAAGAGAAAGGTGTTCTTGCTCGGGCAATTTTCTGTTTCTACTCGAAAGCATTTCTGTTGGATCACACATTCTCAGTCTGTAACATCAAAGTGTACCTTAAGTTGTAATGAAATTATGGTCTCTCTAATTGCTAGAATTTGGAGGATTTATGTTAGGAGAGTTCCAAAACCAACTATACTAAACATAAGGTGTGCATGAGTTACCCGGGTGAGGGTGAGGCGGGGTTTGCTCTCCATATTGTGTGCTCGAATCCCACCCTAGACTTACCGGGTGTACATGCATGTGGGTTTCGTGTGTGCACCGGGGGGATCATTCCTGTTGGATTATATACTGAGGAAAACCCTCACCTAAAAGTAATGGTGTGCATGGGTTTGCTCAGGCAATTAGAACTGTAATTTGGGCAGGGAACTTTCCAAATGTAGTCCTTTTTGGGAGGCAAATAACATTGTGCATGTTTTTACATCAAGAATTTGAGAACTGATTTTTGCAAAATTCTCATCTATTTGTCAGAATTTTGTCAATGGAATATTCGAAAGGAGAAGGGTTTGTTTGTGTGCTCTGTATGGAATTCTCAGAAATCTTAGGACATGACAGCTAAAATTGAAGGAATATAGGTGAAAATGTACAAATGGACATGAAATAGTCTCTCGTGTGATAAGGAAATGATTACCAGGCCACTACCTCTTAGTAAATCAAATCCTACAAAGTGAACGTCTCATTTAAGTTTCCACTTTATATCCTTCGCTATTTACATGGAATTGCATTCTGGATTATTAAAGATGTGAGTGGTGAAGGATACAAGGTGGAAATGTGAATCGAATATTGAATTTTCTAGCATTTGATTTACTAGGGTGATTGTTGGTATTCACTTTCCATCTCCTCATAATTTATTTTCAATCTTAGGGGAGATTATCATACAGCTATTTATGGAATTTCTTTTCTTCTTCTTCTTTTTTCAATTTTAATCACTTTTGGAAAGATGTTTCTTAGAATCCAAGGAGTACAACAGACATTACCACATAAAATTAACAGCCCCTAATTCTAAAAAGAGTATCTCAAAGTTTTGGAATTTAGAGTTGTTCAAAAGCTCTTTTGGTCTTCGCACTGTAGCAAATTTTCCCATTGAATGAAGCCTGCAATTTGTTGCAGGAAATTCCTATGTATAGGCTGAGCCTCCATAGTCCATACCCACTTAACAGATTTGGGTCTATTACCAGGTCAAATATTTAAGTGGGTCAGGCCTACACCTCATATGCCTGGCAGCCACGTCCAACTTATTTAGGGCCTATTCGGCAAATCGAATCTGTTTGAAATAGAGATTATTTAAATAGATTTGTTAGAAATAGTGTTGTTTTAATTAGGCCCTTTTTACAAATGGATTGTTTGGTAAGGTATAGTTCAATTAGGAAAAGGCAAACTTGTCAGCAATCCAATCAATTTTTATAAAATTATAGATTTGTAACCATTAGAAATACAATTATTTAACATTCCAAAAAAAAAAAAAAAAAACCCCTCCAAGGATTTAGACTATGGAATCCCTCATTTGGGAAGCCTTTAAGGTTTGGCCTCTTACCATAGGATTTGGAAATCTTCACTTTTGCTGATTTGCATGTCAAAATCAATTTTTCTCAACTATATACATTGATATGTACTGATATCAAAATCCTTTGTCATACAAATCTTTAATGAGGAATCCTTGTTTTAGGGAAGTGAGGAATCCTCGTAAACTTCTTTTGGATTTCTCACAAGCCAAATGTGCTCTAAAAGCTAAATGGAAAGTTGTCACTGTAACATAAGTATGACAAATTTATTATAAAGTAAAAGTAGGACATGTAAATTTATCATATTGTAAAATTCAGATAGGCAAAGTTGCCCAAAGAATGAGCAACTTTTTGAAAAAGGAGGCGTAAATTCTTTAAGTTGATCGAATTAGATATCTACAAAAGCTTTGCCAAATAGTCTAAAGCATTTAATTATTTAATTTAAATCCGTTTCACGGCAATTAGACACAATGTGGACTCACCAAATGGTACCCTAGTGTAAACAGGCTCAGTAGTGCATTGTAGATTTTATTCTTTTAGTAAATTGGTTAGGTCAAGCCTGAGTCCTACGGTGGATTCCATTCCTCAAACAAACCTAATAATTTAAATGGGAATAGGGTCAGACAAGCTTTTAGCCTTAGACTACCCCTTTTGGGGGAGGCTACTGGCTACATGCCTTTTTAGCAGCATCAGGAGCACAGAATAAAGAACACGAAGACTACAAATTCAGTACCCCATCCTCCAATGGATTGGAAAGAAAAGAATAGAACCCATGTCTCATGGTTGCAGAAATAGGGCATCAGGGGTGTTCATAGAACATGTCTCATGGTTTCAGAAATAGGGCATCAGGGGTGTTCATAGAACAAGTCAAGCTGGCTGGGCTGGGCAAGAGCAGTTTAAGAAAAACCCTTTTAGTTGTTGGGCCTATAATATGGCTCTGGTAAAGCCCACAATCCTGGATTGTAGGCACTCCTAATGAAAAATATTTTCATGGACAGTATTACGTCTGCCATCTGCATTGTGAATTTGGGCCTTTAAGCATATTTATATATATAGGCAAAGACCCGACCCATTGAACTATCAGACCCCGGTCCAGCCCCTGGGCTAAAACACAAACCAAAGTTACCAAACCAACCTAATGTGGTCTGGGCGTGGCTCGAAGTGGTCATCAATGAACAGCATTATAGAGTGTTGGATGAAAGAGGAGAGAGAGAATCAAAGGTCTGCACTTGAGAGAGAGAGAGAGAGGTCAGAGGAGTGACTATATTGTAACTTCACTTGAATTTGAATGAATGAGTGGAGAAAAATGGGGCAACGTGGGTGCTTAGTGGGCGGATCCCACTACTAACCGTTTTAACCATCGCTTTTGTAGAGAGAGAGAGAGGATTATGAGACAGTGAGTGAGATGGCCAGGAGAGGGAGAAAAATGAAGAGAGGATAATTTTGAATTTGAATACGAGAAGAGGAGAATTTTTCGTTATGGCAGGGCGTCGTAGAGATGATGGGTTGGTGATAAGAAAAGGACCATGGATGGCCGAGGAAGATGAGATACTGATGGATTATGTGAACAAGTATGGACCCCGCGACTGGAGCTCCATTCAATCCAAGGGTCTGCTGCCAAGAACAGGAAAATCCTGCCGTCTCAGATGGGTTAATAAGCTTAAGCCCAATTTAAAGACGTAAGTATCTCTTCTCTTTTCTTCTCTTTTTTCACTAATTTTATAGACTCGCATTCATCTCTTTCTTTTAGCGTTCATGATGCAACAGTCGGTGATTGTTTTTAGAACATGACTTTATATTTATCTTTGTAATTTTCTTACTGTTTTCATGGAGTGTCACTAAAATGGTACTGAATACTTTCTTTTTCATGGTTTGTTGAATTCTGTTTCTGGGCTCTGTTTTTTTTTTTTTTTTTTCAAAAATCAATCACTGGCATGTGTCTAGAGAACCTTTTTTGTGGATATTTAATTTCCAATTTATTTTTTAGTCCCCAGAACTCCATTTTTTTCTCTCTCTATTTCTCTTTGGTATGATGGTGGTTGCTGATGATGATAGTGATATTGGGTTATAACTGAAAAAACAAAAATGAAGTGGATGCAAATTTTCAGCAGAAGAGGAGAGGATAGTGATCGATTTGCAGGCACAATTCGGGAACAAATGGGCAAAAATTGCAACTTATTTGCCAGGAAGAACAGATAATGATGTGAAGAATTTCTGGAGTACCAGGCAAAAGAGGTTGGCAAGGATGTTACAGACAACCCCACCACCTAAATCACATAAACATGAAGGAAAAGTCCCTGTTCTACGTGAAGAGACCGCTGTTAAGGTAATGACAGACACCCATTTCTCTACAAGATGATTTTATGGGACCCAACATGTTTTTATAGATAACCTTTGTTGTCAATTTCATTCAAGTAAATTTGGAATTTTGGTATGAAAAGAAGGTTTAGCATTCCTAGTTTTCATGGAGAATTATGGACATGGAAGAAATGTTTTTATGGTTTTTAATCATCACTTGTTACAATAATTATAAACAAATGACTATGGTGTTTAATTTATTGCTCTATGAAAACTCAATTATAAACCAATATATACTTTCATATCACTAATGTCTTCTTTTTAAATCATTTGCATATATGCATTAATGAAGTGGGAGAACTGTCCATTCAATATTTTTATTATATAGTAAAGAATGTTTCCTGCATGCCATATAATTGCAGGCATATCTGAAAATTGGATGCAGGAAATAGATTTGAAAATACTATTCAAAAGAAAAAAGAGATTTGAGAATTAAATTAAGTTCTTTGTGTCGACACTTTGCCCAATTCCTTTACTTAAGTGAAAAAAATTGAAGAAAAAGTAGCTATATGAACATCAAATAAAAGGCTAAAACCCATCCTTGGTGAACTTATTAGATACTTCATTCTCATTTTGCAAACATTCCTCACAATTCTCACTATTTATTTATTTTAAAAAGTTTAGGCTTTTATAGGATCGTTGAGCATCAAAATAAATGTTCTTTTTTCACCTTGAAATGTAAAATTTACAGTATATTTCTTTTTGAACTGTTCCTCTGATTAACCCATTATTATCCAAAGTTCAGCATATATATATATATATATATATATATGCAAACTGTACATTTTACATAAGTTTTCCAAGCTAATACTTATCTCTTTGAAAATTTTGTTTTCTTTTTCTTAGGCTCCTAAACTCAATTCAATGCCTCGAGAAGAATCCTCAAAGGGTCAATCTAGCGAAAGTTGCTACATGCGAAATTCGGATATTATCGAGATGGTGCAACTGCAAGACTTAGTAAAAAAGCCAAACTTATTCAATTTCGAAACAAGCCTTCCACCCCTCGAGTACTTCGATGTTGAGATGATGGAGAAAAACCCATGCATAAATCTTCCATTCGCGCAACCGTCGCAGATGCCATTGGACATCACTTTCTTACAAGAAAGCCAAGGCCTAATCAATGGATCAGTGGACAACACCGACTCCTTAGGCTTGTTTCCATGCCAAGAAGCTCTCGAGTTGGATGATGCTCTACAACTCCCATTGGGGATGCAGTTTTCTGAATTGGATGGTCAGCTTGGAGGCAAACAGGAAGTTGATAGTGTCACAAATCCTAAAACCTACATAGGTGACTTCCCTGCAGATATGTTGGATTACTTTGAGTCTACCCCAAGCATGTTGGAGTGGTAGAATGTCCGAGCAGAGCATTTAGCCGAGTAGAGGAATGTTTCCCAAGTATTTCTATCTCAGGCAGAAGGGTAACATGATGTGCTGCTGCTCATTGGACTTGTTCTTTACCATTGACATAGTTTTAAATTATGAAGGGAGATACTAAATTGTTAATCATCTTTTCTTTAGATGACTGCAAGAATGTCACCTCATCTTTCTTTGAATTTGAAGTGGGTTTAGTTCTAAAGTCCTAAAAATGGAAGGGTGCATCAGCAGATAATAGCAACCTTCAATCAAAATGATTAACCTCCGTATTCACATCTTTGAGCAAAATGCAATGACCTGTACATGGGAATTGAAAGACTTCTCTATTTCTCATAAAGTTAAAAAATGGAATCAATCACGGGAATATTTTAAAATGACAATCAAATTACCTCTCCTCTGGCAAAAAATTAATTAAGAAGAGATGGAAAATAAATACCAGCCACCATCAACCACCACAGTAATCTAAATCCTAAAAAAGTGAGGATTACACCTGTACCTACATTGCTCTTTTATATTTTGAGATGAGTTCATTTGACTCTGAAAACTTATGCATTCAATTTCTTTCTATTCCATGCAGAGAACCCACACCCTAGATGGACAGTCTGGGACACACTTCTATTCATCTCCAAAGTTGGGAACATTTATAGGCCATCAGGGACATTTCATCAAATGAACGGTTGGGATCATTTGAACCATGTCCCCACCCTTGCACGAACTGAAAACTAAAGCAAACGGATAATTGTGGTCGATCGGTCCAAGTGTCCCATACTTTACTAGATAAAAATGGGTGTCAGATAAGATGAAGAAAAAGATAAGATAAACTATTCTTTTCTTAAAGAAGAACTGAAGCAAGCAGCTACAATGGGATTCTTCTACCATGTGGACCCCATGACAGCACCATTCAAACCTCACTGCCCCCTTCTCCAAAATTCCTACCCATCCGTTTTTCATTCCATTCAATCTGGACCATCCCTTCACATTTCAACTTCAATTTAATGGCCCAGCTGATCAACAATGACCATAATCAGCAATTGGCCATGCCACATTTTTTCAACGGCCTATATTTACTTACATATTTGTGAACAGAATATACGCGATATACGGTAGAATATGCTTCCACGTGGCCTATTCCTGACCGACCTTTATCTTATACTGTTCTAAAATATTCACGTAACTCTTCTGCAGCAGCCCCTTGCTTCTGTACTTCTCTTCTTGCTTCCTTGCTTTCTTTCTAGTCCTCTGCTGAGAAGGAATCCTTCTACGACCAAAATCTCTCTTCTCGAAACCCTAATTCCCAAATCTCCAAAAGCCCCTTTTTCTTCCAAAACCCTAACTTCTCAAAGATCGTTCCTTTTTTTTTTTTTTTTATAATGAATCGAGCGCTTTCAAGGATCCAATCCGATCTAGCGTAGACGAAATTCAATCAACCGGATCGAGAGAGAGAGAGAAGGAAGATGACGAGGAAGTGTTCTCATTGCAGCCACAACGGACACAATTCGAGAACATGCCCGAATAAGGGGGTGAAGCTATTCGGAGTCCGATTAACGGACGGGTCGATCCGGAAGAGTGCGAGTATGGGGAATCTGACTCACTTTTCTGAGTCTGGCGGGAATACGCCGGGTTCTCCGGCGGATAATCCGGATCCGGGTGCTGCGGCTGACGGATATGCGTCGGAGGATTTTGTTCCGGGGTCGTCTTCTGCTAGTTGTCGTGAACGTAAAAAAGGTCGGATCTTTTCCCCCCCCTCTCTGTTTGATATGAGCTTCTTCTCAAATTTGGGTTCTTTTTCTTGTTGAATTCATGTGATTGTATTTGTGGCTTGATCTGAAACTCTGTTTGCTGAAATCACAGTAAAAACAATGGGGTGGAATGGAGATTTTTTTTTTTTTTTTTTGCACCTTTTTAAAGAATTGAAGATTTGGGGTTTTGGATTTGAATCTGGAAACTTCTATCCAATGGGTATTTTTGTTCTTCTTCTGTAGTTGTTTCAAGAAATGCAAATGTTTTGCTGCTTTGGGTTAGATTGGAAGATGGAATATTATGTATTTATTCCCAAGTTTATGCTTTTGGGGGTGGTACAGAAAGTGGGGATTACATCGGGAGGTATAGTTTTGGGTCAGCATCTGATCTGACGTATACAATATTTTGGTTGAAGAAGATTGCAATCCTACCTACCGCATTTTTCTGAAAAGCTCCAAACTTTGCTTTTGTATATATAAGGATTTAGAATTGTCCGCCTGCTTAGGGAATCAAGTGGTCGACTCCCCATAGAAGCTTATTTCAGATCATGATAGAAATTTTTTATGTTTGGTTATTAAGTTCATTGAACAAAAGGATTACCACCCCGACAGGCTCTTTTTAGTTTCAAACTGCATTTGGAGCTTCCCCGGACTGGCTAGATCCTTTCCATCCCCCATTTTTGGATGGATTTGATTGAGATCGTATTGTGCACCTTGGGATTCAGAGATTAATATGTTAGGTTGCTGTTTCAGCCTTGCAATGGATTAATGAGTCGACTAGCTAAACATGGAAGCTACAGTTGAAGCAGCCTAACAAGCTCGTACACAGAGAGGGTTTTTTTTTTTTTTTGGTTAATTAGCAAGTGTGTGCTCTTACCTAATAAGTTGGGTATGAAGGAGGATTATGATTTGGCATACCTGCTCATGTGCCAGGGGTTCTGCTTTTGGGAATAGTTGTGTTTGTTTTGCCTTTTTTTTTTTTGCAAGGTGTCAGGGGTGCTTATGTCGGGCTTCAGTTAGATGTTTTTCCTGTTTTATTGGGGACTCTTTCATGAATATGTGCTTTTTATATACATTCATGTACAGTAAAAGAATTCCAACATTAAGAAAGAAAAAAGAGGATTACGAACCATATGATGAAAACAAACATAGATTGGGTAAAGGGTTAAAAAAAGGATTAGGGTTCGGAGTTGAGATGGGGATTTAAGTATGAGAAGAAAATGGATATAGTTTATGATAATGATGTTTGGCATCTTATTTGAGAAACTTTTTTTCATTTTTCTGATAAGGGGCAAAAGACAAGTATACATAAAAAGTAGTCCAATAAGGAGAAAATGGGAATTGATTTTTCTGATAAGGGGGAAAAGACAACTATACATAAAAAGTAGTCTAATAAGGAGAAAATGGGAATTGACTGCCTAATCTTTGCATTGAGATGAAGCTGGCTTATGCATGCTATTGGGACAGTGCAATCTGTTATCTCTTGCGGACAACTCTTTTATTTATTTTGAGGCCACGTGTGATTTTGTTAATTTGCAGGCGTGCCATGGACTGAAGATGAACACAGGATGTTTCTACTTGGCCTGCAGAAGCTAGGCAAAGGTGATTGGCGGGGAATATCACGAAATTTTGTAGTTTCAAGGTCACCAACTCAGGTGGCTAGTCATGCTCAGAAATATTTTATCCGCCAAACTAACATGAGCAGGAGAAAGAGGCGCTCCAGCCTGTTTGATATTGTAGCAGATGAAGTGAGTTATTTTTACTTTCTGTACTTATGCAGGCATCTAGATATTTTTTTGGCTTTTAAGTTTCTTGGGGAATTCTGCGTTATCCTTATGAAATATTGTTTGTTTTATTTTTTTAAACATTTTCTATCCATCCTTATCATTGTCTTACTGCCTCAGTCAATTGATACTCCTCTAGTATCGCGAGATCTCTTCCCCATCAGCCATCCGCAACCTGAAACACAAAGCAGCAAGCCATTGCCATCTCCTCCTGCTATTGATGAAGAATGCGAGTCGATGGAGTCTGCAAACTCTAATGACATTGAGGCTGTTGTTCCAAAGCCAGAAAATTCACAATGTGGTTACCCAGTGGTATTCCCTGCCTATTTTTCACCCTGTCTTGCCTATCCATTCCCATTCTGGGCAGGGTACACAGCTGAGGCAGTAGAGAAAGAGACTCATGAAGTTGTTAGGCCAACAGCAGTACATTCGAAGAAACCAATCAACGTTGATGAGCTGGTGGGCATGTCAAACCTAACCTTGGGAGAATCACTTGGCAACAAGGCACCTTCATCTCTCTCACTAGAACTGGTCGATGGGACAGGTAGACAATCGGCTTTTCATGCAAATCCAGGCACCAATGGTAAGAGCCTGAGTTCAAGCAGCAGTCCAATTCATGCAGTTTAATAAAGCAAGGTTGCTGCATACCAATTCAAAGCCAAGGTTGAATAGGTACTATATGTGCCCTGGGGATCAATCGTCAATACAAGATGAATAAACTGAAACATTGGCTTCTACCCTACTGTTTGTATGCGTATCTGTGGAGACTTGGCTGGGTACGCATGATGAACAGAGAAGCACCAACTTACCTTTATTTTTTAAAATGTGACGCATTTAAGTTTATCTGGTTTCAGTTAGGTTTTAACATAAGTTTGTTTGAAGTTGTAACGGTAACAATTAGGTGAAATTCTAGTTCCATTACCAATGTACTATCTGGTGATAGTTTGATGACATTATACAGCTATCTGCACTAATCAGTTCTTTTAAGAATGCTTTCCAAACACTGCCTGGACAGGTTGATGATTGATTAGTGGTTGAAGATACCCCTTTCTTTTGTTCACAAACCCCAATTGCAAAAAGTCCACAAACAATTTTTAGTTGAATGTTAAAATTGGAAAGGATTTTATATTGGGAGGACTGAGGCCTGAGGTTGTCGGATGGAGGTGATGACTTGACTACTGGAGTCTCGAGACCTATATTTTGCCTTTTGCATTTTAGAGTGCGTTTGCAGGAGAGGAAAATTGTTGGGCCCACTGTTTTGTGGTTTGGTGCAGGACATTTTTCTGAGAAAGGATATTAATTTTCTATGAGAGGGGTAGGAGGATGGTCTATAGGACTAGGAGGGGTTGGAGAATAATGACTTAACATAAATCTGTGAGGCACGGAATCCTTTCTAGGTATGGGAGGGTAGGAGGATGGTCTATAGGAGGGGTTGGAGAATAATGACAACATAAATCTGAGGCACGGAATCCTTTCTAGGTGTGTTCGTCCATGCTTTGGATTTTCATTCCTGCAGCACAGTCATGCATTCAAATCTCTCCGGTAGAAAACTAAAATCCTCTCTATCGAAGAAATTCGGTTCTTTTTTCCTTCTCTAGAAATTCTTAGGAAGAAAAAAACCTTTTAAGATTTAAAAATCATTGGAGAACAGAGAAATAACAAAAAAACAGTGGCAGCACAGATGAAAATATCCGACTCACGCGTCATAATACAGAAAATTGGCCAAGTGGCCATGATGTATATGGAGACGATATCAGATTGGGACTTTATTCACTAAATGGGGTGTCGTCTTCTTTCAGAAAACAGCTACAGGATGAAAGATGAAGAGAGAACAACTTAGGCCGCATTTTGTTTTTTGGTTCGTTATTACATGGGCGAAGAGCAACCTATCCTCTGTGCTCCTTGTGCTTCTCTCTGCCGCAGTACCTTCTTCGATTCGTGCTCTGCCAGCAGTGCACCAGGGATGATCTCTGGCACTTTTTTAATAGACTTTTCTGTATCGTAAGAAACCTGCTGCCTTGTTGAATCCCCATGCCCTCTGTATCCCGGCAGAGATTACGGTTTTAACCATCTCCCACCTCCAGATTTCCCTCCTAGCCAGGTCCTAAATGATATAATGGATAGGTCTGAGTTGAATTATAATGTTCTGTGCGTTGGTGACTCCATGCACTCCTGACCTGTGTTTGAGGCAATGGAGAGATTTCACAAAGAATGATGATGAATGTTAACATCAGGAACTCCAATCACTGCAGAGGGATGAATTGCCATTTGCCCCCATCTCTTTGGAGACGTCTGATAAAATTGAGACTTATTTTTCTTTCTATGTTGGCCACCAGTTGTGATGCTATCAACCTGAAGAACCAGGCATCGATTCCTGATGAACGTGTTGGGGATAAAATTGGATTTGGGCAAGCACCAGACACCACTCTGATCAGATTGATTCCATTCATGGTTGGAATCTAATCATATAATCAATCACTGTGTTAACTGCCTGATATTATAGGTGTGGATTTGGATTCATTAAAGATGACCACCACATAACATATTTAATTTCAATCTTCTAATTGCAGTTTGTTTGGTAATGAATGGTTATATTTAGCTATTTAGCAATCATGTTTTGATGTCTATCTATCTATCGATGAATATTAAAACACACACACACACATATAAATATATGTGTATGTATGAGAGAGAGAGAGAGAGAGAGAGAGAGAGAGAGAGTCAATTAGATACGCACTCTACTATTCAATTTGCATGTTGGCAGGAGAGTGAATGGCTACTTATCCGATACTCCTCTGCTTGATAGTTGATTGGAAGACCCCAATTTTCACTTTCCTAGTATTAAAGAAAGTAATCAACTCTTAAATCACATTTGGCAGCCAAATATTCAGGGAAAATATTTTCACTTTCAACTAGTTGTGGAAACCTCATGATGTTTGACAATTATAAATCATGAATAACTCAGACTATCTGATTGTGGACCTGCTTCATTGTCGTTCTGGATCCAGTCTATAAGCTTAAAAGTCAAACCCACTGCATTTACTTATCAATCTTAACTTTCACATCAGGATCCAGTCAATAGTCTAAAAAATCTAGCACTAGATAGCCTATCATGTTGTTTGAGCTTGTCAGCCTAGGACGCCACCAAGGGGGGCCATTAGAGGACTTAAGCTTATCAAGACAAAAGTCTAAGGTAAAGATCCAGTCATGGAGCACAAATTACAGTCAATCCGTGTCCAGCACAAAGCAAAGGCTGGCCCAAACTGGGTGAATTAGCCCAGTCCATCTGCAAATCTATGACGATGAGATTCCACCATTGAACAGATAAATTGCTAAAAGATGACACCTTTATTGGTCCCACATCCTCACCGGTTAATGGAATCGTGAATCTAATCTAGTAAATGATCATGGCAGTGACAAATGAAATGACACACAAACTGTACCTGCAAAGAGTAAGAAAACTGAACACAACCAAGCAAATGGAAGATTTCTGAGACCATATATCATCAAAATAGAAACCAAGTAAATAGAGAGCAATCATGCCATGGCTTAAGCATCAGGACGCCTACCCAATTAGGTTCTAATGACAGCACTGCTCAAAACATTGGAGCCTTAAATGTCGCACTGCTATTCCAGGCTAATGTCAATCTTTCAGTTTCACATAAATAGAATACCAGTATGCCTGTCTGTTAGCACCTTAAACTCCTGAGCAGTATGCTTTCCAGTGCTTTTGAAGGATATTGGTCTCTGTAAATGTGAACAGGCACAGTAGTCTACTTCATATACAGTCACTTTCAGGAATGCAGAGACAGAAACCCCTACTCCCTCACCTGCGTGCATTCAAAAGTTAATAAGGCAAACACCCATACACATAATGCAAGGTTTTTGCCTCCTATCATATATTGCAGTCAGTAATAAAAAATCCAGCAGAGATCCAACAACCTTGCAATGTCTATGCCTCCACATTTCGATGTCAACCGGAATCAAATGAAAATATTGTCTTGATGGAAAACAGTAATTTAGGATTGGATTGTAACATGCACCTCAGACTAGCACAAGTAGATCAAGATATAAATATATTGGGATAAAGACGATAGCATATTAAGTAGCATGAGCACGGGCATGTGATGGAGATTGATTCCATTAGAGATGTTTGATTCAGCAGAACCCCACAGATGGATTTAGGGATTCGATAAAAAATGTTTGAATAGAATTAAACAATACTTATTTTAAATAAAAAATGACAAGTAAACATAAATTCAATAAAGAATAATATAAAAATCATAATCAAGACAATCAAGTAAAATGATTTCTATATATTGGTCCCAAACCCAGGCGATCATTTGGAATGTGCATAATTTTACCTTGGAAGAAAGGGCCAGGATACGCAAGAATTCATAATAAAGTAGCAGGTCATTTCAGCAGGAGGGTAAAAAAACCCTGCATGTTCTTTCATTTTCTTTTTGAATGATTGTCACATTTTTCTTTCCCTTTTGGTCAGTAACATGACTTGAATCCATATCCCGAAGGTTACTGTGAGCACCTTTCACTGTGCCACGGGCTCTTGTCAACGATTGTAACAAATCAAATTAAAAATAAATGCCATTTGCATCTTTCTATATTTAACCAGGTTCTTTTGTTGATATCATGTTTTAAAACATTTTAGGGGTCATAAAATAATAAGACAAGGTTCACTTATGAAAATTGACAACTGAAATTAGACAACCATGATTGTCGTAAGATGTAGCTTACCATGTGTGACAAGCAATAAGTTTTCATGTGGATATTTATCTGCAAGTGCCATAATGACTTCTTTGTATCTACGCCTTCCATTTTCTATCGGTTCCTCCCATTTTGGCAGCTGCAGCCATCACAAATGCATTGCAGTATACAAGTTAACTTTCAGTTTATACATTCTCAGCTTACAGACATTTTATGCAATCCATTTAAGTTTAGATGCGCTATGAATCACAATTCACAACTGCATTCAATTATGTCAGAATTGATTAGTTTTTGTGTTTGCTATGCATTTACATTGCTTTATCAATTTGACTACTAAAAAAAGCACTAAAATATTACTGTTGCAAGAGTTGTCTCACATGTCATGCCAGCCTAGTAATTCAAACTGTCTCTACTTCATGGTTGTCTATTCTGTTCCATTCTGGACTCTGGAGCACATACTAGACCAGGACACGGCCCCTGAAAATTTTCAACCAGAAATTCAGCCTGTTCTGACCTGTTCCACTCTGTTTCACCCAGACATCAGTTTTTTGCAAAAAAAATTTATTTTTAATTTTCACACATTAACTCCCCTTTTAAGGTTGAAATAAAAGGTATAAGACCCTTTAACTCTCCTAATGAAAGAGGAGGGCATAAGAGAGTGAGAGAGAGAAAATTGCACCAATATGATTTAAGAATTCAAATATGTGCTCAATCACATGTTATTAATTAATCATTATATTTAATTTGTGACTTACTATAATGCCCAGATAGAGATATGGATACGGACAATGATACGGGAATCGGGGATATGACTCCTCCACTTTTGAAAATCTAGGACATGGATATGGATATGGGTGTCCAAATTTTTTCTTTATATCACTTTTGAATCAATGAAATTATCGTTGTTTTTATCTCTTTCTAGCATTTTTTTATAGTGAGAAGTAAAAATATTAAAAGAACTATATGAAATAAAGGACTTTATAAGTAGGATATGTCAAACTTATTCACTAAAAGTATAGGTGCATTATCATGTACCAATACAACTATATAAGTGTCGTATCGGTCCAATACGGATACGTTGGGCTTGTACAAGTATCCGGGTATGATAGGCGACTTAGATACATGAACCTGACATATATGACATGTAGCAGTAACCATTTGTAGTGTTGTTCATGTTAAATGATAAAAATATGCTTTTTAAGTGTTGTTTTAACTTTCTACTAGCTTTAATTTATGTTGTACATATTTTAGAGCTTGAGACAACCAGAACAAAGTTCTTAAAATGTATAGAGTTCATTTAACGCCAAAGAGCTAATTTTATCTTCACCACCCATCACTTCTAAACTTAGACATGATTTTAATGAGTATAAAATAATAAAATAGAGAGATAATTACTAAAATCTCAATGAAATAAGAAGAATATATATAGCAGAAAGTAAAACAGTTCAATAAAAATAACATAAAAAACATACTAAGCCACCATTTCACTATCCTCGTCCCATCTATTTGAGTTCGGCATCTTACACACTATATGAACAAAAAAAAAAGAAGGAAAATAAGGGTGAGACTTCGCCTCTATTCTCTTCACTGAACATGTATTTTGGCCATACTTATCCAATTCACAATGAAATAATAATTTCCCACTTCTTTGCATTCTTTTTCTTGATAGAAGAATACAGCTAACGTGACTTTAACCTGCAACTTCGGTTGGAACAATGAACACTTGCCAAAAAGCTACAGGATCTTCTTCTTCGTCTTCTAAGCTTCTTCTCCCTTTGTCTTAAGATATTTTCTGAGCTCTTCCCGGTTTCTACACACACACTACATTGTCTACGACCTCCTCTTCTCAAGTGTATTCTTTTTTGTATTAGGCCCAAATCAGACTGACATAAAATTAAAGGTTACCGCTTGAAATTATGGGCACCCTACCAGAATAAAAACAATAGAAAAACAGTATCATACCTAGTGTGTTTCCAATTCACACACTGCCATACTACTAGAATGTATGACCATCTAAACCCACTTGAGATGGAAACCTCCAGGTGCAAAAAGTTACACTTACAAAGTTACATGCCATAAAATGAAAACGTCAGAGATACTTTACCTCCTTGTATACACGCTCCACAGAGTGATCCAATGTTCCAGCAGGGAGTATAGCTTCAAGCTCTGATAAATCAGGAAGCCAAATCCCATCTTTGGGGACCAAATCAATAGATATTGCTTCCCTACTTAATGCCTCACACAATCCATACTCTATCGAGACCTGTCCATTTGGAAAAATGGTGGAAAACAACAAACAGGACATGTCAAGATCTGATCTAATGGATTTATTAAAACCTAAAATAAGTCTATACAAGTATATTTTTCATTGAAAATTATCAAGTCCAAGTCTATAAAGGGTTAAAACTATAAATGGTTAAATTCCAACAGGACAAGCTCACAGGATGGACCCACAAAACAGAAAGCAAGACAGACAGTCAAAATCCAGCAATCTACAACAGCACGCCAGCCAACAAGAAAAGAAAAGAAAAAAAAAACCAACAACAAGCAGAGAAAGAAAGCTACTTAAAGAAGCAGGTGCAAGTCAATTGACCTGCAGCAGCTCAACTATGAGAAACATATAATCTCGTCCAGTTTTAGATCTTGGATACAATGACAGTGCCCAAAGAATCATTTTTTTTTACTGAAGGAAGAGGTGCTGGTTGAAAACTGTTACGTAAATACAAGAAAACTACTCAACAAGTTCTTTAATTTCATTGAACTAATCATTTCATTCTTCTTAATTCCTCACCCAATTATAGCAATCAAGACTAAAAAGGCACAAAAATCCCATTTTTCTTAACTGCTCACGTTCAATTCTAATGATCGAGAATCAAGTAAAAGTATCAAATCAAGATTCTAATTTTCCATTCGAGAAAGCCCTTTTCTCATTTCCTTTCAAAGACTCAATCTTTAATAATGTTTTCTTTTTTTTTTTTCTTCCCATCATCATCATATCATGATATCGTTGTTACCTTGACCGTAGAAGGATCGATGATCGCATTCTCGCTAGTCTCCATGAGATCGTATTCCCCTTGAGCGCAGAGAGCACTGACGGCTTCATACGCGGTCTGGATGCAGCGGAGGAAAGGGGAAACAAAAACTCTATCGATCTTAAACCCTAGATTCTTCCTCATCTTCTTGCCGGTGTTCCAGGCCCGGATCTTCCCGCCATCGGTCAGCGGCGGGTCCCACGGCCGCTTCGCCGACGCTATCCAGAGCGGCTCAAAGTTGTCGAGCCGATCCCCGTGCCTCATCACGATCACGTTCTGGACGTTCGATCGTTCTAGGGTTAGAGAAGATAAAGACGACGACGACATCTTCCACTACCTTCTTCTCTCTTCCTCCACTCCTCTCACCTTCGTCGATTCGTGAAAGTTTGAGGTGGGAGAGCGACTGCGTTTCTTTCTATGTCGATTCGATGATGATCGTCAGGTGTTTGATTAAAATCCGCAGAGAAAGAAATAGATATGGGAGAGTTGTTTGTGTGTGCAGGTGAGAGACAACGAGTTATCGTTGGGGAGTTTGCGATCCTGTGGCGACTCAAGTGGAGGGGCAAATGAAGAATCCTACGAGCTAGGACGTTGCCAAGAATCTAAGGTGGGCCACATTTATGGCTCCACGTTGCATGGCAATAACTTTTGGCAATCCAACGGCCAGCAGAGAGTCCCACTTATTGAAAATTTGAGGATCTCAAAATAAAAATTCTAAATGAAGCGAGAGTGGTTAAAGAAATTATTGATGATTATTGTTTTCATTTAAGGATAATTTGTCAATTTTGATAAATTTGCTGCTTATTTTAGCAAAAAAACATGTTCCCTTAAAAGAAAAAAACTTGCTAAAGTCCTAGTTATTAGGCTCATGGCCGAAAATAAGAGATACTTAGAAAATCCCCTTATCATAGACAAGAACAGAAACATTATCTTTTAGTATCTTATTTCTAAAATTAAGAGCAAAATCATGTTTTGGCAAATACCCTTACTCTTACAAGCAGGTAGGAGTACCTTTATAAAATCATTTACTTTTGCCATCCCAGTTCATAATATGTCTGTTCTCCAATTACCCTAAAAAAAACACTAATGAGGTGGATAAAAATGTTTAGAAGTTTTTTCAGGGGTGACAAATCTAACAAAAAGAATGTCCACACCATTAAATGGAAAGAAATTTGTTACCCCATTGAAAAATGTGGACTTGGAATTAGAGATACCAAAGAAAACAATTTGGCACTTCTAGCAAAAATATGCTAAGCTCAAGGATTCTGAAAGCAAAATATTGTCCTAACAAATCTTTATGGGAGGCGAGACTTAAAAAGGGAAACTCTTGGTTTTGGAAAGGATTTGTAGAAACAACTCATTTTATTAACGAAAGGGTAGGGTGGATCATAGGTAATGGAGAGCAAATTTTGGTATGGAATTGTAATTGGATTCCAACGGAGAGGGGTCTTACGAAATTCCTTTATCCAATATGATTAATTAAGAAATTGTCATTAAAGATTTGTGGAGCCTAGACAAAAGATGGAATGAACAACTCATTAAAAATATCTTTAATAACTCTGCTGTTGTGGATAGTATATTGAAAATCTATATTCCACGCACTAGTAGAGACGACAAGAAAGTTTGGCCCTGTTCCAAACGGGGTGAGTTATTTAAAAAAAATTGCCTACAAAATTATTCATGGAGAATGCAAGGATGGCCCAAGATCCGCCTTTAATTGGAAGGTGATGTGGCACCTTCCTCTCCCCCAAGGAGTTTTATTTTTTAGTTAAAAATGCCTTACTAACACAATTCAGGTACGTAAATTGCTTTATGACAAAACTATCTCCAATGAAGCCCTATGCCCTATTTGCCCAAAAGCAGAAGAATCGGTGGAGCGTGCTCTTTTTCTATGTAATTATGCTAGGGCGGCTTGGTTTGGATCTGACATTGAAATGCTTTCACATTCCATATATCCTATTACAATTAGGGATTGGTGGATTTCCTTTGCCCGTTTGGCATTTTACTTTTAAAATAAAGTGGAGTATATTAAAATAAAAATAGGGAATAAAATATAAGTGGATTAATTAGGATTGTATTTTATTTTTAGTTGTTTGTGATAAAATATTTTTGACTTTTTGTATGGGGAAATGAAGTTTTTTTTGTCTTTTAGTGTCTAAAGGTAGTTGCTTTTTGACTTTTTTTTTTGAAAAAGATGGAGGGATTTTTGAATTAAAGTGCATTTGATTTGATGCTTAACTTTACTTTACTTGACAAGTAAAATTACCAAACGGGCGAATTTTTGCCAATCGATGAGCCCTCCAACCCATCCTCAAACTAAATCCTGGGTTTTGGCTCTCTGGTGGGTTTTGTGGAAAACCAGGAATAATTTTATTTTCAGGGGCATAAAAATTAAGCCCATGTCCACAATCCTATATGCTTGAAGTTTGTTTTGTGAACCAACGAGCAAGGCTAAAGAGGATTATCAAGAATCCTCAAATCTTCACCAGGATTTGAGTTTTTGGTATACTACGGGCAATGCTCAAGTGTTTACAAATGCCTCATTTAGAGTCGCGGATGGAAAAGCAGGCTTTGGTTATGCTATTTGGTTTGATGGTTCTTGGGTGCATGCATGATTCGTTGATGGTCCCAAGGTTAACTCCCCAAAAGAAGCCGATGCAAGGGCAATTCTTCACGCACTAAAGGAAGCTATGTCGTAGAGTTTCAGCAAGATCCATCCTTTATCAGACGCCCACGAGGTGATTCTAGCCAGTAATGGGTTGATGGATTGGTCAATCCATCCTATTTTGTTGGATATCAAAGACTTCATCTCCAAGTTTGAAGAGATCTCCTTTGCACATGTTCCTAGAAATGTAAATGTGTTTGCTCATGTACTTGTAAAGGTGTCTAATGGGTCTAGCTCTCATGTGAGGCTTGGGGAGGTTATGCAGCCTAGCTAGATAGGATGAGGGTTTTGTTTTATTTTGTTTTTATGTTGGTTGCTCTTCCTCTCCTTTGTTCTAGTTGTTTTTCTCTTTTATTTAATGATATCTTATTCCTACAAAAATAAAATAAAATAATGTATTGGGTATCATTAAATTCTACTCTAATAATAGTTGGTCCCACTAGTTAACCAAATGATGAAAAAAGTGATTACATAGACTTATGCATGATTGGTTATCACATTTTTTTTTATTATCAAATGGTCAATCTTTTGGTGGATCTAACTAATATTGGAGTAACATTTGAGGATATCCATATGCAAGAATGACTTATAATAAGCTGGTCAAATTTTCAATAGGTTGGCTCGGTGTTGAGTTCTACTCCATTAGGCATTTCTCTATAGGGAAATATATTATTTATTTACTAGTGTAAGAGGGCCATGCCCAACACGGGCCAAAAATGAAAAAACTATTTTAAAATTTAATTTTTTAAAAATATCTTAAGAAAAAAGATAGATATAAAATAAATAAATAAATTATCTAATGGTAGGAGTAAGAAAATCTAAAATAGTTTAAGTTGCATAATTAAGATTACAAATAAGTTATTGAAAGACCAACAAATCATATAAATAATAGTAAAAGAGAAAAAATATTATTAAGTACATTATCCATAAAATAAGCGTGTCCCACCTCATGATCATATCCACCAAAAAATTAGATGATCATAGCCACCAAATACTAAAAAAAAAAACTATATTTTAAATTTTAGTTAATTAGTTTTTCGGTATATACATGTGAAGATAAGAAACCGAAAATAAATAAATAAATAAAAATAGAAAAAAGGAAAAATATTTACATAAATTATAGTATAAGTTGAAATTATAAAATCTCACTTATTTTAACTTTTTATACAATTTGTAGGTAAAACAAAAAGAAAAATTACCATTTCCCAACCCTGAACAAAATAAGTAATTCAAAATCTATATTAGAGATCAACTACCTTGTTACTATCTTCCACAATTTGAACATTTTGAAATTGATTTATTGAATATCTGAAAAAGAAGACTCGGATTAACATACAAATATTTTTAATAAGAAACAAACATAGTCGTACAATTACAGCATATTAACAACACTAAGCAATTATTTTAATGATATTATAAATATATTTAATATTTATAAATTAAGAAGTGATTGTAATGTAATATACAATGTAGAGTTATATGACAAGTTTTCCTTCCTCTAGAGCGGAGGAAATCTTGCAAAGTAAGGGAGCTAAATGGCTTACAACTTTTCCTCCTTTTAGAGTGGAGGAAATCTTGCAAAATAAGCATCGGAGGTGGGCAACTTTTTCTCCTTTTAGAGAGGAGGAAATCTTGCAAGGTCATGTAAAGTAATATGGTTTGACAACTTTTCCTCCCTTTAAAGGGGAGGAAATCTTGAACATTATTAAATAACACTCACTGGGGCAAATCTAGCTCTCAGCAATTCTTCATTTTCAAATATCACAGAGTTTTCCTTCTTTGATCATTATTACAGTTTTCGTTAAAAGTAAAATAACTTCGATCTAAAATTTTAAAAACAAGATTTTCTTAAATATTTACATAAAAACATATAGATAGATATCGGGAAAAAAAAACATTTTCAGAGATTTACAAGAAAACACCATAGACTAATGGGTTTATTGTGTTCCTAAATTTTCTCAAAAAAAATCTAAACATTTCCAAAGAATAATTTCACGTACCTGTGACATTTTTTTTCCGAAGTTGGCCTATTTGCTATGAGTGATCCTCTCATCTTGAAGAGCCAGGGAATCCCTGTGAATGATCATCAGTGTGACACTACTCAACCATGAGTGTGTTGGAGTACATGTGACATTGGTTGGTTTCACTAGATTTATATATATATATATATATATATATATATATATAGCCTATCAGATAAAAGACTAAGATTTCAGAGTATCCAAACATCAGATAACGATTAAGACTGGAAGCTTATGATGGGACTCACAAACAACTAGAAATCCCCAGCGATTCAGCATACAAATTTCACATTACAACAGTTGACAACTAGTTCCATTCTGCTGTTCTTCTGACAGTGACACAGCACAATTGTCAAACTTTCATTGTGTTTTACTCTCAATTGTATGAAACTTAGCAATACAACCTTCTAACCAAAACAATCCATCAAAACAAGTTAACCAAAAGACTCAACAATACAATCTTCTATTATATTAAGATCCTTTAACTAACTAAATCAACCATAATCATCGACCCAAGAATCCATCCAAATTACAAGTAGTACTTGACGTGGAACGATAAATATAAAAATTCTGAAGATGGATCCACCAAAACAAGAAAAGTAGAACTTGGAATAGGAGAAGATTTGGTGGGTGAGCTTCCCTTCTCATGGAGATTCTTAGGGGGATTTCAATATCTTGTTCATGACAAATGAATACAAAAACCACACAATCATATCATATTAAATGACTAATTATGAAAATTACGTTGTTGAGATGGACGTAAAAATGGGGATGGATTGAGAGCCGTTAGATGGGATGATGAAGCCTGAAAATGGATTGAGAGCTGTTGGATGGGATGAGGAGGCCTGGCAATTCAACGACCAATAACCACCATCAACGGCAGGGTTGATGGAATTGGAAGGTTCTCTTTCCGGAAAAAGTGGTATGATTAATGAAGGTGGGCTCCGTTTTGCCGACAGCGCCGAAAAAATAGGCCAAAGACAAAACGGTGACAAGCTGCTTTGCTGCTGTAAAATCTATTGATCAAGTGCTTGATCTTACTCGCGTAATTTATGAGTAATCATTTTCATAGAATGGAAAACAGAAATCTTACAGTCGATCTCTAACATAGTTGGGACAAAGTTTTAATGATGATAATGAGTTGGCCTAACTTTTATTGAAGTTTAAAGCGACAGATCCCATAAAAAATGGGGCACTCTTTTGAGAAGTTCGGATTTTTCGTAAGTAAAAACCTCAGGATTTCAGGTGAGTTTGAGCGAAGGAACTATAGCCATGTACTACTGTTGTTACATGATGATGACTTGAGACAAAGGGAGTCTAAATTGCCCTATACTGTGCCATGGTTGATGGCATTTTTCTTAGCTTTACTCTGAAAATCAACTTATATTATACACGATCGATCTTTTGTTAAGAAAAAAGATCATTACAAATGTTGAAAAAAGAAAAAAAAAAAAAAACCAATGAGTTAGATCCTGATCAAATTTTACTTAGTATTTGGTCTCACTATACACATGATTGATATAGCATAATCCATCCTGCTAGGCCCAGCTTAATATCCGAGCTACGGCTAAGAGATTACGCAGTTAGGAGGTTGTCCACGTGGAGAAAAACCTGCTAGGTGTTCTTCCTCTATATATACCTTCCATAATCTTTGTATCAATAATCAAAATAGGCAGCCATACACACTAGTAGTTCCACTAAGTTCTCCATCACTTTGGCAGGCTGCCTAGTAGTAATGGCTTCCCTGTTATCATCTTCCAACTCTCATTTGCCCTTTTCTTTCTTATTATTATCCTCCCTAGCTTTCTTTAGTACCCCTAACGTATGTTTTTGCATGAATGTCAAGCGATTGGGTTTGTCGTCAACCGGGTCCGGTTGGTCACCCGCGGGAGCAACTTGGTATGGCAGTCCCACTGGAGCTGGAAGTGATGGTAATGTTATTTGTGTGTGCACGCATATGAATGAGAGAATAATTCCTCCATCATATGTTATGGCTGAGCTATAATAACCTGCCAAACTAAAATTTGAGCCAAATTTTTTCGAATGAAAGTAGCACTTGACCAACCTACAACAAATTAAGCTGTGTATATGTGTGTGAGAGAGAGAGAGAGAGAGAGAGAGAGAGAGAGAGAGATGTACTATCTATTTGGCGTCTAGCTAGTAATACAGTGAACATGTACAGACTTATCTCTATACATGTGGACATATGGTGCACATCCAAATCCAGATCGTTCATATTGCAGCCCCTAAAATGGATGGAACATTCCTCCAAACCAATAATATTTAGAGAGTGCTAGAGGACTACAAATGGAGGTAAGGAAAAAGCCTAGACAGCGATTTTTTTTTTTTTTTTGGAATACATCTCATCCATGAGAGGGCCTGATAATGAATGGCTAGGATCTTGTATGGATGCCACATATACGCTTCGTAATTGCCATAGATATAAGAGACAGTAGGTTTTTCTATCAATATTAACAAGGTACTCTTTGTATAGGTGGAGCTTGTGGGTATGGAAATGTGGTAGAGCAAGCCCCCTTTTCTTCTTTGATTGCAGCAGGAAGCCCATCTCTTTTTATGTCAGGCAAGGGATGTGGTGCTTGCTATCAGGTAATTGTTAATTATCTCTCTTCTTCTTCTACTACTACTACCACTACCACTAGCACAACTAGTACTACTGCTGCAGCTAACAGGTCTTTTAGCTCCTTAACTTGAGCTGGATAGAGCCAAAAAAGAGTGTTGAATAGATGGAACCAAGGGTGAATAAACTATAAATGAAATTGGATCCCTCTTCACATTCTCTAAATCACTTATGTAACCTTTTAACAGCCCCCAAAAGCATATTGCTAAATACTGATCTCTAGTAATAGCTAATTAAATGCTCTTGTTTATGTATTGACTATTACAACAATTTCCCCCTTTCTAAATCAGTGAATGCACTGTTAAGTTGGGTCACATGGCAAATATTCATTTGGTAGGCCTACTGTTAGATGAACCTTAGGGAGAAAATTTCACCTGTGAGTGTGAACTTAACCATTTGATCATCAGGGTCCTGCATAATGATAGTTGAAAAGAAAAAAGCAATTGCCAATGTCTTCAATAACCACATGCATTCTGAATCCCACAAGGGATGCCCATATCCTATTGATGGTAATGCATGCCTTGGCTCTTGATAAGAGTTTGTCCTGTCATGAGAACTTGGTTTAAATGAGGTTTATATCCTTAAGAATCTGAGGCCTTGTTAGAAACCAAAAGGCAAACCCAGTGTGAAGGTCATGTGGGACCACTTATTAGTCAGCATATATTGGTTAATTAGGAAATCGTTGGTTTCAACTTTCATACTACAGACGACGGACCATGGTTGATGTAAGGTGAGCTCATGGTCGGTCAAATAAAAGAAAAAGGAGGAGAAGAATACAAATGGATGCGAACCTTGCTTCTAAACTGTAATTGTACGAAGTAAAATTTTACTAATAGATTAACTCTTTAAAATGCTAACCAAAGTGAGAAAGAGATTATGCACGTATTAACAAAACATATTTAAAACCCAAAGAGGAGAAATATTTCAGTTTCATTGTTAAAAGCATGGTGGTGAATTTTGTATCCGGGTTGGAAACTGAAGTGATAGATTTTGTTAGAAAGAAAGGATATATGGTACTTGCAATTATGAGTTGAACACAGCTCTTATTTAATGGCCAACTTTATACTGCACGAGTCTTCACCATGGATCATTAATTAATTAACAATGAGCATGAGGCAGTTAAAAGATAAACGAAAAATGGGGTGGCATGCGTGGACAAATTACCAATAAAAAAAGAAAGAAAAAAAAAAGAAAAGAAAGAAAGATGAGGCTAGCTTTAACTGAATCGGTCGATTTTTTCATAAAATTTCCGTTCTTCATGTATGATAGATGGTATTCAAATTTGGAACAATAGGTGAAATGTACAAAGAATAAAGCATGTTCAGGGAAACCTGTGAGAGTGGTGATCACTGATGAATGCCCTGGAGGCCCTTGCCTATCAGAATCTGCTCATTTTGATCTTAGTGGGACTGCATTTGGGGCCATGGCAGTTCCCGGGCAGGCCGATCAGCTACGCGATGCAGGTGTCCTCCAAATCCAATATACGCGGTAGGAACTAGAATCCAAGTTATAGTCTAGTTTTTTTTTTGAATTACAGCTCCTATGACCAAATTTGTCTAACTTGAGTTCATGGTTTGTAGGGTTGCCTGTGACTACTCAGGAAAGACGATCGCCTTCCACGTCGACCCTGGCTCCAATCCAAACTACTTCTCTGTGGTAGTTGAATTTGAAGAAGGTGACGGCGACCTTGGGGGTGTGGATCTCAAAGAGGCGTCGACGGATAAATCTAATTCTTGGTTATCCATGCAGCAGTCATGGGGTGCAGATTGGAAACTCAATATTGGATCTCAACTACAAGCGCCTCTGTCAATCCGGCTAACATCACGATATTCAGGCAAGACCCTTGTGGCAAGCAATGTGATACCGGCTAGCTGGCGGCCGGGCGCAACCTATCGGTCTGTAGTTAACTACAATTGAATCAAGTGTCAATGTTTACTATCCTTCTTGTGTGTGCTTGTTTATGTGGATGTGGCTTAAAAATGTGTGCTCAATGACATGTTTATACATGTTATGTGTGAGGTTTTTCCACTATACTAGTCTTCTTAAATCTTACATGCATGTAATTTGACCTACCAATGGATGTTTGGGTTCTCAAATTAGTTATGACGCTTTGGTTGTCTTTGGTTATCTCGTCTTTTGTTGTAGCTCAGCTAGCTGGATTGAACATAACTGTATGCATCCTTGGGTTCAATGTTGGGAAAAAAAGGTATTAGGATATGTGCCAATCATGGGTAGGGTTTGACTGAATTGTTCAAAATCACATAGAATGGTACTATCCATCAGCAAGGAAAGAGAAGGGAACCATCGAAGTGTTGTCTAGGGAAAGAGCACCATATCAGAGACAATGGTATCTGATTTTAGAAGATTGTTAATACTATTCATCCATAATGAGACACATCGCGAATCTCAATGGACTGGGCAAGAACTTTGCCAGAGTTTTCTGATGCAGCCATTTTGCATGAAAAATGAACCACCGCTAGATGATTGACGCTGCCATATCATGATTTTGCCCTTTACAAAACTGATCCGGTGTAACTTATATCATTTCAACGTAATCAGTCTCACAGCGTGCCCAACTCTGAAATTTAGCTCAGGTCTAAAATTTTTAGGGGTCACAATTCATGAGTGACATCTACCGGATGTATTTATATATTGACATTGGTCTGGTTGTTTGTAAAGAATACATAGAAATTAATAGTGAAATGAGTTCTGTTGAAGGATTATTAAAGAAGCAAAGGGTAAAGAGGTGAAGGGTGAATGACATAGGGTAACAATGTAGATGAGACCTTGATTTTTTAAGATTTACATTACTAAAGTGATGATTGGATATTCATTAATTGTCGTCTTCCCTTCATTTAATTTCATTAAAGAGGAAGTTATTTGATAGTCATATTATTATTTTTTATATGCACCTTCTATTCTTCAATTAGTCTTAGAATTCCTATCAATTAGCCCTAGAGAATTCTAGATAGTGGTGGCATTGTAGATTTTTAAGTTTTCGGTCATTATCTCTTCCTAGGCACTCACGAGACTTCAACCACAAAGGCAATAGAAATACAACTAAACTTGCATGGCCCACTAATCCTAATGTTATATGCATGGCAAAGGGTCAAATATAAATATTACAATGTTAATTTAGTTGATATCATATTAATTTAAACTTGATTCGTAATCATAGCCATCGAATTAGATAAAACCTAATTATTCTAACTTGTTTTATGAAGACTTCTCATGGTTGGAATGATCAAATGAAAGGTAAATTTTGGCAACAGAGAATATTTGAAAGGCCCTTCATATCCAAAGTTCAACTAAAAACTAGGCCTCAAAAGTCGGACTGGATTATAGTTCGCCAATTAGGTATGTAAACAGGTTGAGTTTGGTATAGGTCCATGGTGGGCCTGGATCCGAATTGAAGTAAATATTTGGACAAGTCCAACTTCATTAATGGACCTTAGTGGACCTGGATCCAACTCTGGGCCCAGCCCAAAATTTGATATTAGAAGAAGATTAGAGGAGTAGTCACATAAGTAGCATGTGATTCTCATTAGAAAAAAACTTATGTGATCCACCAATAATTTGAAGCACATGCTGCTGATGTGCTGCCTCCTCACATGCTGCTCCTGCCGTGCCCCCTGATTGGAAGCCTCACCTTTTTGGTGAGGCCAGCCCGCAGGTGATCCAAACTGAACTAAATAGAAATTAGAACACCCCTGCAGCGTTTGTCAGAGAGAGCTCTCAACATCAGAGATTGGTAAGGAGGAAGAACTGAGCCAGTCCACAAGTCTCAAGCCCTCAACCAAAAGATCTGCACCCATGGTCAAAGCAATTAGAGTCTATGAGCATGGTGGCCCTGAGGCAAGCTACCCTTTCCCTCCTCTGTGATCTCTCTTTCACTCTCTTTCTGCTTGTAAACAACATTTGATGATATATCTCTTTTCAGTTCTGCGTTAATAGGACTTTGGCTTTGATGGTTCTTTGGTTGTTTTGTGGGTTACTTGAATTGAACCATTTTTTTCCTGGATAAATTCATAGTAATATTGCTGACTCTGTTCACATGCAACCCCTCTCTGCACCCAACTGGCTGGGATCACGACCAATCATGGGAAAATTAGATGGGAACATGCAATCATTGTATTTGGGACTGTCAGATTAAGACTCATTGGAAAAAAAAAAATTTGGAAAGATTTATTTACCTCTTTTGTGATGATTGAGTTTTCTTTATGTGTACAAGATTCAACCACTTTCCTTTTTGATATGGGGCATTTTTTTTTCTATTCTAAATTAAGATGGATGCTTTTATTTATTTATTTATTTTTCATCTCAACCAAAAATTTGGAGGTATAGGTCCTGAAGTGGGAGGATGTGGAAGTAGGAGAGCCTAAAGAGGGTGAGATCAGGGTAAGAAACAAAGCGATTGGGATTAACTTTGTTGACGTGTATTACCGCAAAGGACATTATGAAGCGCCATTGCCATTTACACCAGGTGATGAGCTCTCTTTTGCTTTCATTGGTCTAATGATTCTATCCGGTATCCATTTCTATTGTGTAGTTAAGTGATGATACTATCATGTTTCTTCCATATCAAATGAAACAGTTGAATTTGTAATCAGTTTAGCATCCGACGTCCATGAATCTTCATGTAATTCCACTCAACTCAAGATTCTAAGGCCAATTGTGATGACCATTGCTACTAAGTCAGACAGATGCTGCTTTAGATCGTTGGAATAATATGTGCTTTTGTAAAGCTCATGGCTGTTATATAAGATAGATAGGAATTAGATTTGAATTAGAATTTCATGAAGTTTACATTAGAATTTGAAACAAGCTTGAATTAGAATCTGAAACAAGTTTTGAATTGGATTTCAGCTTATTTATCTTATTCACTCTATTTATGACAATACAGTTGATTTATGAGAATGTAGCACTCAGAATTTCTACACATGAAATTATAATCCATCATTCTGTGTGGGGGGTGAGTCTCTTTTAATAAAAAGATGACATTGATCCCTTCATTATACATTCCTCTTCTATTGTTACAGCATGACCAACTAGCAACTTGGACTCTTCCATTTTGAAAAAGAGTGTGTTATTGACATCAGTGTAACATGTAATTAATCAACACAATCTCTCTCTCTCTCTCTCACATATACAACACACATTCAAATGCAAATGACTTCTCAAGTTATATATCTCTCATTTGCAATTGGTTTTTCAAATAATGTATCTCTCTGAGCTCTGCTTGGAGCTAAACTGTAAAGGCATCCCTTTTGCCATTCATCTGCTTCCTATCAGTTTCTAAATTTATTTATTACTTTTTTTTCAGGTAATGAGGCAGTTGGAGTGGTGATAGCCGTAGGCCCCGGTTTGACTGGAAGAAAAGTAGGGGATCTTGTTGCTTTTGCTGGCAGTCTGTTGTCTTGTTACACTGAAGAACAGATTATTTCTGCAAGCATTGCAGTGCCTCTTCCACCTTCTATTGATCCTATAGTTGCAGCATCTGTTATGGTCAAGGGTTTGACAGCACAGTTCTTAGTTTGCCGATGCTTCAAGGTTAGTTGCTTGAAAATAATTAATATTGGTTTGTTTTTGGTTCAAATGTCTGAAGTAGGTAAATACTAACAGGTGAAACCACCGCTATGTATAACTACATGGCTGATGAACTTCAATCCATTTCCAATCATCTTTAATCATCTTAATTAAACCCACTTATGCATTGACATCTATTGTTGTAGTACTCTTCACGTAGTTGATAAACTATGTGGACATTTACTACTTTGCATGGTTTTCTTGTGTTCTATCTCCACTGTCTTCAATCTTCGTCCTTGTGTTCATGGTTGTTTGAACTCTATAGTTTCTGCTGAAAAAAAAAAATTACTGCAGATGAGCTATGGCCCTAAAAAATCGACAGACAAGATTAATTTAACAAAATTGACAGACAAGATTAATTTAACCATTTAACTAGTGACCTACTGGTGCTGTGTAAAAAAAGAAAAAAAAACCCTACATCCACCACATGGGTCACATTTAATTGGTGCCCGGTGGTTAGCTTATTGCTTTGTTTATTTTTAGGGGACGTGACCCATTTGGAACCTAGTGTTGGACACTCTGTATCATCATGTAAATAGAAGATAAGTCCATGGAATTAATTTTTGTCCCAGTATGTATTAAATTATCAGAAAAAAATATATACAATACACTTGAAATTGCTAGTGTTCATGTTCATACTTCCATACCGGGTAGTGTGCTTGCAGTATATATTTATACACATGCACTTGGATGCACTTTAAAAGTGTGTTTGTGTGTGTGTCCTGTTCAGTGTTCACATGACACGCACATTATCACCAGTTAATAGATGAACTGACTACTTAAGAAATGCAGGTCGAACCTGGCCACACTATCCTTGTTCATGCAGCAGCTGGAGGAGTTGGATCCTTATTGTGCCAGTGGGCAAATTCCCTGGGGGCCACTGTCATTGGAACTGTGTCCACAGAAGCAAAAGCAGCTCAAGCGGCTGAGGATGGATGCCAACAAGTCATAATATATAGCCAAGAGGATTTCGTCGCGAGTGTCAATAAGATAACATCAGGCAAAGGAGTTGATGTGGTCTATGATTCTGTTGGTAAAGATACATTCGAGGTATAGATTTTCGTACATTTATGCATTAGTTATTATGTGATGGTTGGGGGACAATGCATATAGTAGTATTCTAGTAAATATTGTGTTTGTGAAACTGAAGGGGCAATCCAGATCCTTTGGCTGGTTGCTTGCAAATGATAGAAAAGAAATGCAGCAATAGTACATATTCAAACAGGTTATAAGCCAAGGATTGGATGCCAAGGATCAAAGGTTTTTTAGGGAACCCATCATCCACAGTGGGGCCATCAGCTCAATGGTCTGGGTTCTATCCAATACCATGGGTGCAACTTGGACTCTCAAGATGAGAATCTTCCATGAAGGCTCATTTTGGATGTGCCACTTGTGAAGAGTGTACCAATTCTGGTAAACCTGTATAACAAAATGAACGAATATGCAGAATTGCCAGAAAATTTGATCCTTTTCAAGGTGATCGACCCTTTCTCTTATAGCTTCTGAGTTTCCTTATAGGTATATACAGCTGGGAAAATCCTTGGAACCTAGGGATTATCCTAATCTTAGAAAAGATACAAAAATTACAAAGTAATTACACACATGTGGACCCCATTATATGCCCCATCATATGCATATCCATGATCACATGTTAATATTGTAGAGCATGATACCTTTATAAGATTGATTCAAAAATAGGGAATCATAGAGCCCATTAGTATAAATTAGTACTTCCTAATCTACCCTGTATACATCTTCTCTTTAAACCTCCCAAAGGGGTTTTCATATAATTGTAATTGGAAACATTACCATATGATATCAAGGCACTCCATCAAAGAGGGCAACAATAGTTTTCATTCAAATTCTGAAATTGTCACCGATCTTATTCAGGGATCTTTAGCATGCTTGAAGCCTCGGGGATGCATGGTCAGTTTTGGCGAGTCTTCGGGTATGCCAGATCCAGTTTCGTTGTCGGCCCTTGCCGCAAAATCCTTGTTCTTGACAAGGCCTTCACTCAGGTCGTATAATTCAAGCCGCGAGGAGCTTCTGGAATGTGCTAATGAACTTCTTACCAAAGTTATGAGTGGTGTGCTGCGGGTTCGCATTAACCATACATACCCCTTGTCGCAAGCTGCACAGGCTCACACCGACCTTGAGGCCCGGAAGACTTCCGGTTCAGTTGTGCTGATACCCGATGCTGCATAGTAATGACAAGTTATGAGGACAGTTATTTGTATTTGAAAAACGAGTACTTTCTGCTAATATCATTTGATATGTCTGTAACTTTTATTAGTTGATTTGGGTACGACTGCAACTTTTTTTCATTCTGTTTTCCTTGGGTTCTGTTACAAATCACAATCTTTAGGGGCTGGACCTGTCTGATATCTTAGTCTTTCAAATTTTTAGGGGCAGTGGATACCTACGGAGTTCAGGGCTGTGTAGTTATTATGGTAAGTTTGGGCCAAATATTCTGGATAACAAGCATAGGAGTTCTTTTTACCAAAAAAAATAAATAAATTTGCATAGGAGTTCCACCCTCAAAATCCGGACTCAGACTGGATCTAAATAGATGGACTTTTGATAGCCGAAAAAGATCCGGATCTCTACTGCTGTCAGAGATCGCAATCGGTTGAGTTAAAAAATGGTGACCCACCCTATGCTTAGGGCTGATTTTGAAGCGATTTTTTTTCGGGTCCAAAGCAGGTACATTTTCATAGAATGAAATCCCAAGTGGGTTTTGGGGCTTCGGATTTTGGTTGCCCCTCCCCCTTTGTGATTAGTTTAGATATGTTTTACTCATAGATTGTACAAAAATACATATAATTTGACGTGGTATTGCACATGAGGTCAAGTTTTTAATTCACACTTTGCTCACACATACAAAAATGATAATTTTAACCCTGGGTTGTTGCTCAGTTAGATGGGTCATTTTGCATTTAAAAATTAATCAGCATCAAACTTGACCCAAGCTTGTCATGGGGCGGGTTGGTATCAGATAACAATGATCTGTTATGGGGCAGGTTGGGTTTAGATGATACGGGTCCAAAAACTTGAAATCCACCCCCACATACAACTCAAGTCGAAAGCCATGCATCATACTTACAAAATTGGGAGCAAGTCACCTGTTCAAATAAGCACTTGTGACAGAGTTTTACGATCCACTCAGGTAAAAATCAAGTCCAAGTCCTCAAAAGTCAAAACTATCGATAAAACCAACACCAATCATCTGCTGACAGCACATATCATGGCTCCCAATAAAATTTAATCTACTTTGGAAAACATGCGTTTTTCTTGTTAGAAATTTTGACTTTTTAAGCAGCAATGTAGGCCCTAAGAGCACCTCGAGTGTTACGGCATATCGCTGCGATGGTTAAACCGTTAAAGCAATCAGAGTCTATGAAAATGGTGGTCCTGAGGCAAGTCCATCCCTTCAATCATCCCTTCATCTCTCTCTTAATGAAATATATACATGTGTCTGTGTGTAATCGTGCACTGTGTAGTAGTGTTGCAAGTGTATATGGTGTCTGGAGCTTGATCAGTCCATGTAATAAACAAATTCATGGTAACCCACTTCATTTTGTAGTTTATTGAATTGAATTGAACACTGTTAATTGGAATATTGGCTAAAACTTAAAACCCCTTTCAGTTATATTTTAAATGGGAACTTGGTTGAATTCTTTGGTTGTTTTGTGCGTATTTGAATTGAACCGTTTTCTTAGATAAATTGATCATATTTTGTAGACCCAGACATGGATTTTGAATTGTGGGGTAAGGTTAGCCGGTTAGGAATGGTACTAAATTCACTACTGTTGGATGAACTAAAACAGAGTGGCTTGTTATGATCAGTTTCCATATTGAGGAGTGATCATGTGGGACCCCAGTGAGGCTCACTGGAACAACCAATCGTGGGTAAATTTGTGGAATAGGAAAGTCTCATCATGATTTATGGATGGCGATGGGAAATCGCTGGGATTGGTTATCCATAACCGTCCAATAAAACACTGATAAAACAGATAACCATCTAATATAAAAGGGTGAAATATAAATGGTTTCAATTTCAAAATGATATAATCCAATGGTCAATACCACTCTGATAGAGTGAAATTTGAGTGCATTCCAGTTTTCAGTGGAGGATTTGATTGAAAGATTTGTATTGTTTCTGACATCTTTTGCAAATGCTGACGACTATTGTCTCTGTTTGGATGGATTTCTCATCTAAGGTTTTTGAAAAATATAGGTCCTGAAGTGGGAGGATGTGGAAGTAGGAGAACCAAAGGAGGGTGAGATTCGTGTGAGAAACAAAGCAGTTGGTCTCAACTTCATCGATGTTTATTACCGCAAAGGAATTTATAAAACAACATTGCCTTATACACCAGGTGAACCTGTCCACTTTTGCTTGTGCCCAACGGAAAGAAAACCGAGTTTGCATTGTCTAATGATGATTCTTTCAGTTCATATATATTTAGTCCTCAAAGATCAAACTTCTTCCAAATTATAGATTCAGTTTTCTTTGCTAAGTTTAACATCAAACTTGGATGATCTTTCCACAAGACTTTCCATTTTAGTCCAAAGTCCTAAAGCCAATTGTATATGCCATAGGTTACTAAGTCACAAAGATTTTGCTTTCGATCTTTGGAATAATTTTGTTTTTTTTATAGATCTTATGGCAATATAAGCATTCTATGTTAATAGTTGGTCTTCTTATCATAGACATGACAGGGATTCCTTCTTTTAACCTTGCCCTTCTCATTGTCAGTGTGACCAACTACGCAACTAGGACATTCGATGCTCAATAAAGATTTCTGTATTAAGTGTTGAACATGTCGATCAACACAAACCATCTCTCTCTCTCTCTCTCTCTACTCACACACACATTTTCATTAGCAACTGACTCGTTATTTAACATCTGTTGATACATCTGTGATACATCTGTTTCCATCCTTTTCCAAATAGATTGATCTCTTTTTTGCAGGTCATGAGGCAGTAGGAGTGGTGACGGCTGTAGGCCCCGGATTAACCGGCTGGAAAGTAGGGGATCTTGTTGCTATTGCTGGCAATTGGTTGTCTTGTTACAGTGAAGAACACATCATTCCTGCGAGTACTGCAGTATGTGTTCCACCTTCTATTGATCCTATTGTTGCCGCATCTGTTTTGATTAAGGGTATGACAGCACAATTCCTAGTCTGCAGATGCTTTAAGGTTAGTCATAAGTAGAATATTTCAGTATTGGTTTATTCCATGTGTTCTGTCTCTACTGTCTTCATCCTAATGCTCATGGTCATCTGCGTTCTATAGTGTTTGCTAAATAAAACCTATTACCTACCACAGATGGACCACGTCTATCTGGTAAGTACCAAATCACCTCATATAAAATAACACAGTGGTTGAAAGTGATTCTCTTAATGCTATGTCTTGGGTATCTATGTTTCCTTGGAAATTTCAGTTCTATTTGAATGAGATTAGAGCTCTATCGTCTTCAATTCAAGTGAGTTTATTCATGTGGGGAGGGCGGGAAATGGTTTTGCTGACTCTTTAGCTAAGCAAGGGGTTGATAGGTCTTCTAACTTCTTAGCTTTCACTATGTAACTTGTTTTGTGGCATAATGCGTTTATACCACAGTGGCCGGGGCTTCTTTGTAATACTCTTTCCTTTCTTAATATATTTTCTTCGTTGCCTATAAAAAAAAAATATTGTATCTATAGAACCCTCTTAGATGGGATAAAGCTAGATGATAATGGTGATGCTGATAAAATAATGCATTTGAGCTTTACCAGAGGAAAGAATAATACATTTGAACTTGCAAGCGTGCATGTTCATACTTTATACATGGACATCTGCTTGCAGTGCATACATTTAAATATTTATGCAGACGCATTTGGATGCACTTTATAATGAGTGTGTAAGCACGCGTGTGTGTGAGCATGCATGTTTTTGTGCTCATCTCTTCTTCACTTGACACTCCTACATGCACATTATGATAACCAGCTAGTAGAAGTGCTAACTTACTACAATTGCAGGTTGAACCTAGTCACACTGTCCTTGTTCATGCAGCAGCTGGAGGAGTTGGATCATTATTGTGCCAGTGGGCAAGTAGCCTAGGTGCCACTGTTATTGGAACTGTGTCAACAGAAAAAAAAGCAGGCAATGGAGGATGGATGCCACCATGTTATAATCTACACACAAGAGGATTTTGTTACCAGTGTCGATAAGATTACTTCTGGAAGTGGAGTCAATGTTGTCTATGATTCTGTCGGTAAAGATACATTCCAGGTAAAAAATTCCTAAAAGATTACCTACAATACTAGGAATCATACGATGGTTAGGGAGGATATGTATACTCTTATCCTTGGACATTTCCCATCTTTGCAACTGGGACCTGTGGTATAGGAGACCAATGTTGTAGATGTAATCAGCCCACATTCAATGAGGGATGCCTGCAAATGGCTAACCTCACTGATGGGGCAATCCAGAATTAAAACTCCACATTTCTTAAAACCTAGGGCATACCTACATGTATGCTTTAAATGTCTATTCATGTAGCATTGAATCATTATAAAATAAAATACTTCAGTTAGTAACTTTGGATTTAGAAACAAAGTAACAAATTTCATTCTTCTAAACATTCCTAAATTTAATGAAACAATCTTTAATTTAAAGATTTTTATAGAAAAACACTTGACTGCATACCTTTGATGCGTTTTCTTAATATAAAAAAATGTAAGAATATTGATTCTAATTTAGGTATTGATGCTCTGGGATTACTAGAAGTCAGCAGAACTGTTTCCTACTGCATCTTCTGAGTGCCAATACCACTGGCATTGCCAATTTTCCATCATATTCTGTCGATACAGATACGCTAGGCATATGCTAGCGCTCGGTTTTCCACCCATTAAAAGTTGGAAAGGAACAGAGTGAATTCGAGGAAGCCACTTAATTTGAGAGACTGCAGCCAGTTTTCCGAATTTATTTCATGAGAAACTGGGAGTTTCCACAGTGGATTGTTGAAACGGTTATTTATTTATTTATTTATTTTTTGCATTATTGCATTCCAAGACTATCCTGTGGTATTTGAAGTCCCAGTCATGACAAAGGATTTTGAATGCTAAGCAGCCTAAGATTAGCAGAGACCTTGTTTACTCCTCTCACAAGGAATCACTTTTTGGATTTTCTAGAGAATATTCTCCCCTTCTCTCACAATTAATCTTTTTTCCATAAGGCTTCCTCACAGTCATGGAACCATCCAGTTTGAATTACAACCACAACAGAGTGCTTCAAAAGCTCTCTGAACTCTGAAGACTAGAATATGAGCAGAAAGTAGGAGATTCATCATTGATGCCAGGTCAAAGATCACCCTCGTACAGAATATTCCATCTTAAGCACTAGTTAGTTTCAACTTTCAATCCAGAACTTATCTTTCTTCCACCCTAACTTCAATAAATCCACCTCGATTGAAGATTTCCCATGTCTTTCTATCCATGACTTTTATCATATAAGGTAAAAATAGTTAAAATTATCATAATTCTGGAAAAGAAAATATAGCAGAGTCCACATTCAATGGGTTATATTCATATAGTGGATGTCTTGGATGCGATAAGTTTTGCGGAATCTGTCATCCTCATTGGGAATCTTCCATGGTGAGGCTCATTTGGAAGTGTTCTTATGCAGGGATCTTTAGCATGCTTGAAGCCTCGAGGATACATGATCAGCTTTGGTCAGTCATCAGGTACACCAGATCCAGTTCCATTGTCGGCCCTTGCAGCAAAATCCTTGTTCCTGACTAGGCCTTCACTCAGGTGGTATAATACAACTCGGGATGAGCTAGTTGAATGTGCTAATGAAGTTTTTGCTAAAGTTGAATCTGGTGCGCTGCGGGATCATGTTAACCATACCTACCCTCTGTCACATGCTGCTCAGGCTCATGCAGACCTTGAGGCCCGTAAAACTTCCGGCTCGGTTGTGTTGATACCTGACACTGCATAGCATCAACTTTGGACCTTTTTCTTTAGGTATGAGCAAGTCAGTAATTTATATTTGAAAGATAATACTTTGTTACTTAGTATCATTTTACATGGCTATGTAACTTTTATTAGTTAATTTGGGTATTACGACCTTTTTATGCTGTTTCTACTAATATGGTGCAAATTATCATGTTCCTTTGAAATGAGGCCCCTTTGTTAGAGATTAGGGTTGGGTTTGACTTTTTTAATAGGTTTGAATTCTATTTATCATCTTCTCCTTCTTCTCTCTTGTATAAATTGGGATATATTGTCTTCTCTTCATGAAGACACAGTGAATTTTCTTAAATCATACTTTCTCAAATTTCTTTACCCCTTGATGCTTGTTTGGCAATGGAGTAAATCATCCAGCATCTAGGAGAGGAGCTTCCAAGATAGAAAGGAAAAAATCAAATTGGTTCAGGTTCATGACAAAAAAAAAATGTTAATTCTTATCACAACTTTTGAGGGGTTGAATTTTCTGATAATAGTGTTTGAAATTTGGTGGTGTTTGATGCCAATGAGTTCTAGATCGCTAGTTCTTACAGTAGTGATTCTGAGTTTTGATTGATTATTAGCAGTGTTGGGTTTTGATGAGATTTCTCAACTATTTTAGTTGTGAACTGCGCTGTGATTGATTCGTCTTTGAGCTTTTGATTGGTGTGTGATTCCTAGATAGGTTGAAGAAGGCTATTTTAGTTGTGAATGCAATGTATTTATGCATGGTCGGGCTCGCGGAATGTGATGCTAACTCTTTTGAAGCAATGTATATTCTGTAATTAGCTGTATAATGATATTATAGGCGTACAAAATCGTTATTAATGCATTGTTGAGCTCTTAAGAGTGTGATGGTGGCTCTTTTTAAGCAATGGATATTCTTCCTTTTTTCCTGATCGGTGATGGATATTCTGCTTTTAAATATACAATAATACTATATGCATGCAAAAGCGTTATAGTTAGTATCCATTGGGCAAAATTAAACCCAGCCTCATGAACCTACACGCGATACAGACAGACTAAAAAAAAGGCCCTTTTGGACCCAACCCATTGATACCTAAGAAGGGAAAATGGATAATCACTTGGCTTATTGGACAGGCTCATGCCAACCTTACAGCCTGAAAACTCCCGGTTCGGTTGTGCTGATACCTGATACTTCCTAGTTGTTCTTTGTGAATTTCAGATTGGGACCTTTATTTTCTGGTATGACAAGTGATTAGGACAGTTATTTGTATTTGAAAGACTAGTACTTTCTGCTAGTATATATCAGGTGATACGGCTTGTAACTTTCATTAGTTGATATGGGCAGCAGTACAAACTTCTTTATGCTGTCTCTTTTAATATGGTATCACTTATGGTGCCTTTTAAAATGAGGCCTCTGATGGAGAAAAATCAAATTGGTTTAGGTCATACACAAACAACCCTGTCGATCTACACCAAACAAGATGCATGCACTGTGCAAGATTGTATAGGTTAATTAAATTAATTTATCATCCAAGACAATCTTCACCTTCTATGATGATGGTTGGTCTGTTAAATTCATTAATCATTCAAGACCTTTTGCCTTCTTAATGTGGAGGTAATGTGAATTCAATTACCATATAGACGGTTTCACTTCCTAGACTGTAGATTAATATAAATTTAATTACCATGCAAGAAGCTCACCTTTGTAAACTTTGATAATCACTCTTTTATTTCTATTAATGAAAGACAGTAGAAAACAAAAAGGTCCTTCCTTTCATTGATGGAAGAATGCCTTTACTAAAAAGGGGAAAAAGGGTAAAATGGATACTTGTTAGAGAACTTCTCCAGACCGTCGAGCTTTAATGAGGCTTGTGCCAAATTGACTAAATGTGTGGGCTAGGGCTTGACATGGTTGAAGCAGAATGAGCTCAATTAAACATTAATTGCCGAGTTCGATTTGGGCCAAAGATGGGCTTGTGTGTGGCGCTTGTAATTGTATATATGTTTTTTTGCTAGATGGGTAAGTGATACATGACTAGTGGGGTAACCTACCTATCCATGAGACACTCTTGCCACTAGGGTATCTCGTGTTCCACATCATAGACGGGCTTGTGTTTTTAAGGCCAGCATATGCCTCAGCTTGGCTTGATCCCACCCATGAACACCCCTACTCCAAAATATTCTCTACAAATTACCCAACACAAGATATGTATTTTAATTTAGGGGAGTTCCTTTAATTTATTAAAGATATTTTAATTAATCATATAAATAAAGATGAGATAGGGGACAGTGGGGTGGCCAAAATTTAAAATTCACTCTAAACCCAACTCAGGTCAAAAGATATTATATAACGTGCTTGCTAATAGCAGCAAGTCCTTTCTTCTTCTTTTTTTTTTTTTTTTTTTAATCTCCTAAGAAGTCCTCCGTTTGACTATGAGCTTATTACAGAGTTCAAGAATTCGTCTCAAAACGATGTCCAAGTCCTCAAAATTACCGGTACAGCAGTGATCCACGCACATAGCTGTGGGGCCCACATGGGGATGGGCTTGGGATTTGAAAAATCTGGTTGGGGCTACCTATGTGATGAATGAAAAAAAAAAAAAAAAACCCTCACCTGATCATCCCAACCCTTGATGAAACGGGCCACAAATTCTTACTGTTAAAATGGGTGCACAATAGATCGAACAATCCAGTCTATTACGATGGATGAAAATCCGAAAGTGCAGTGCCTATCAGAGGAGGTCCCCTAAACCAGCAGGTGTGCTCTATTGTGACTTGTGAGTAACGAAAAAAAGCAAAACAAAAAAGGAGGTGTACTGTGACTATTTATAATGGATAAGGCTCTCCTAAGTTTGAGTTTAGGATAAGGTAAGCTCAAGTATGTGGTAAGGCCTACCTGGGGACCCATATGAGGATGGGGGGATTTCAAGGACTTCCTAGGATCATCCTCTCTGTAAAAGAAACACCCCCAATCATAATTTCTATCATCTTCATCAGAGCTCTAAAAGTTTAATGGTCAACAGTTAATTCGGATCGGTACACAATCGATCCAACGGTCCAATAAATTCAGATCTGATCGAAAGTTAATGGACATGTGCAATTCAGGGGGCTGTGTGTACAGCTTGGTCTATTGAGCCTTGCCCATTTGTAAAACTATATAGGGACATTTACTGCAAAAATCCCCTTAAATAGGGTAACCGCAGTTGATGATCCTAAACTTTTATAATGACGGCCAAAGACCTCCAGTCTAAATCATATTTTTTTTTCGATTTTGCCCCCTCCCCCTTTTTTTTTTTTTTTTTTTGATGTCAACATAACCAATTCCGTATTCTGTCATGAGTAATATTTGTAGATATCAACAAAATATTCATCGATATCAATATAAAATTGTGTTGACATCAACAAAAATGCACATTTATTACAATCAGTGACCCTATAAATTTGTTGACGTCGATAGAAGATTCGTCGACATCAATATAAAGTTGTGTTAACATCAACAAAAAATGCTCACTTAACAACATTAGTGACCCTATGAATTTGGGTTTTTGTTAACATCGAACAATCTATCTCTCTCTCTCTCTCTCTCTGATTGAGAAAAAAAGGATAGGGCGTTAACTCCTTCTTCTCATTTCTCTGTTGATTTGGGGTAAAGAACGTTTTTTTTTTCTTTTTTTTTAGGGTTACGTTGACATCAACTAACCAAGGATAAAAATAGAATGAAATATTGAATTTTGGGCTGGAAGTCTTTGGCCGTTATTATGAGAATTTAGGGTCCTCACTTATAATTATCCTATTTAATGGGATTTCTTAAGTAAATGTCCCAACTATTATACTAAAAGAACTTTCCCATTTATATGCTTGAAGCGCATATCATCGCCCCAGTCTTCTTGTCATCCAAAATTTTCACTTTTCGAGCAGAGGCAGGAATAGCACTCCCGTCTTACCCAAACAATATACCTGCGATGGTTAAAGCAATCAGAGTCTATGAAAATGGTGGCCCTGAGGCAAGTCCATTCATTCCTTCTGCTTTCAATCATCCCTTTGTCTTCTCTCTCTCAATATGCTTGTGAAAAAAAAAATAAAAAAATTCTGAATGAAATATATATTTGTGTCTCTCTGTGTGTGTATAATCGTGCACTGTGTAGTAGTTTTTGAAAGTGTCTGCTAGTCTGGAGCTTGATCAGGCCATGTGATAGACAAATTCATGGAGACCCACTTGATTTTACAATTTATTGAATCAAATTCAAACACTTTTAATTGCAGTGTTTCTTCTAAACAGTAACTTAGCTAGTTGATTATTTGGGTTGTTTGTTAGGTATTTAAATTGAACCTTCTTCTTAGATAAATTCGACCCAGTTCACATTCGACCCCTCTCCACGTCCCAACTGGCTGGGATGACCATCAGTTATGGGTAGTCATTAGAATTTAAGCATCCAGTCATGGGCTTGGAATTGTGGGATTAGGAATGGCTCTAAATTCACTCCTGTTGGATAAACTAAAACAAAGCAAGTTGGGAATGATCATCTTCCTAACAGAGGAGTGATCATGTCGGACCCCTGTGAGGCCCACTAGGAAAACCACGCACAGGGAGACGTGGAATAAGAAAGTCTCATCGTAGATTAAGGAAGGCGATGGGAAATCAGGGCACCTATAACTATCAATAAAAAGAAGTGAAATATGAATGGTTTCAATGTTGGAATGATATAATACAATGGTCAATACTACTCTGACAGAGTGAAATTTGAGTGCATTCCACTGCACAGTGGAGGGTTTGATTGAAGGATTTGTATTATTTCTGACATTTTTTTGCATGTGGTGATGATCACTGGCTCTGTTTGGATTTTTTTCCCACTTTCTGAGATGATTTTGTTTTTGGATGCTTCCTTTTCATTTAATGGTTAAAGATTTTGAGAAATATAGGTCCTGAAGTGGGAGGATGTGGAAGTAGGAGAACCAAAGGAGGGTGAGATTCGTGTGAGAAACAAAGCAGTTGGGCTTAACTTTGTAGATGTGTATTACCGCAAAGGAATTTATAAAACAGCATTGCCTTATACACCAGGTAACCAGTCCACTTTTGCTTGTGCCCAACAGAAAGAAAACCGAGTTTGCATTGTCTAATGATTCTATCTGTTGTTTATATATCTAGTTCTCAGATACTACTCATATTTCTTCCAAATTATAGATACTGTTTTATTTGCTCAGTTCAACTTCAAACTTGGATGACTGTACTTCAAATACTTTCCACTTAGGCCAAAAGCCTAAAGCCATGTGTTGGCCATGCAAAATATTTTTCTTTTGATCTTTAGAATAATTTTTTCCTTTTAATAGAAAACAGCAATATAAGCATTCCATGTTAATAGTTGGTTTATCATAGAGATGACAGTGAACCTTTCATTTTACCTTGCCCTCATTGTCAAATGACCAACTATGCAACTAGGACGCTCCATGTTCAACAAAGATACATCTCTTACAGATACGAATAAAAATCCTTCCTCTAGTGATACATCTGTTTCCATCCTTTTCCAAGTAGCTTGATCTCTGTCTTGCAGGTCATGAGGCAGCAGGAGTGGTGACGGCTGTAGGCCCTGGATTAACTGGCTGGAAAGTAGGGGACATTGTTGCAATTGGTGGCAATCAGTTGGCTTCTTACACTGAAGAACAGATCATTCCTGCCAGCATTGCAGTTCATGTTCCACCTTCTATTGATCCTATTGTTGCAGCATCTATCATGATTAAGGGTATGACGGCGCAGTTCTTAGTTTGCAGATGCTTTAAGGTTAGTCACTTCTAAAATGATTTAGTATCGGTTTGTTCCATGTGTTCTGTCTGTCTTCATCCTAATTAATGCTCATGGTGATGTGAACTCTTTAGTGTTCCTTAAATAAAACCTTTAACCTGCCAAGTATAGACCATGTCCTTCTGGTAAGTACCAAATCACCTCATATAAAATAATGCATTTGTGGAACCCACTTGGATGGGATAAGGCTAGATGATGTTGGTGGTGATGATGGAATATATCAATAATGCATTTGAAATTTACCTGAAGAAAGGATAATACATTGGAACATGCAAGTGTGCATGTTCATACTTTATACAGGGGCATGTTCTTGCAGTACATATATTTAAATTTCTATACAGATGCCCTTGGATGCACTTTATAGTGTGTTTTTTATGTCTTCTCTGCATGTGTTCATGGTTATCTCCTCTTCAGTTTGACACTCCTACATGCACATGCATGATAACCAGCTAGTAGAAGTGCTAACTTACACTTGCAGGTTGAACCTGGTCACACTGTCCTAGTTCATGCAGCGGCTGGAGGAGTCGGATCATTATTGTGCCAGTGGGCAAGTGGCCTAGGTGCCGCTGTTATTGGAACTGTCTCAACAGAAGCAAAAGCAGCTCAGGCAGCCGAGGATGGATGCCACCATGTAATAATCTATACCCAAGAGGATTTTGCCACGGGTGTCGATAAGATTACTTCTGGAAAGGGAGTTGATGTTGTCTACGATTCTGTCGGTAAAGATACATTCCAGGTAAAAATGCTTCAAGATTCCCTACAATACCAAGGAGTTGCATGATGGTTGGGGAGGATTGGCAGAGTCTTATCCTTGGATATTTCTTGTCTTTTCAACTGGGAACTGTTGTATGGGGAACCGATATTGTAGATTTTATCAGTCCACAATTCCACATTCCATTAGGGATGGCGGTAACCTCACTGATGGAGCAATCCAGAATCAGAACTCCACATTTTTACAAATCTAGGAAGTGACATTCAGATATGTGCATTACAAAATAAAATGCATCATTTAGTAACTTTAGTCTTATAAACAAGTAAAACTATTTTATTCTTCTAAACATTCCTAAATTTGATGGATCATTCTTAATTTAAAGATTTTTATAGAAAAATGGTCGATTACATATCTTTGGTGCATTTTTCTTTTCCAAAATGTAACACTGTTGATTCTAATTTATCTAGTGACGAACTTGGATTACCAGAAGACAGTGAAATTGCTTCCTACTTGCATCTGTTGGGTGCCAATACTGGTATTGCCATCATATTTTGTTGATAAAGAGACGCTAGGCATATGGCTAGTACCTGGATATCTTAGATCAACATGCACCTGTTTTCCACCCATGAAAAGTTGGAAAGGAACATAATCGATCGGAGGAAGGCACTCAAGTCGAGAGACTGCAGACAGTTTTCCGAACTTATTTCACAACTTGGAACTTCCATAGTCAATGGCGGACCCTGGGTTTTTGTTTGGGTGGTGCGGGCAATAATCAAGTTAAGAAGTTAAATAATAAAATAGATTTTTGAAGGTATTATTTAAGAAATTTCTTGAGTCCCGCAAGTGCGGTTGCACCTGCATCGTAACCACCTAGGTCCGCCACTGTCCATAGTGGATTGTTGAAATGTATTTTGCATACCAAGAAACCCCTCTGGTATTGGAAGTCCCAGGGGTTTTGAATGCTAAGCCACCTAAGATTAGCATAGACCATGTTTTCTCTTCTCACAAGTAATCACTTATTGGATGAGAACTATTCTCCCCACTTCTCACAACCAATCATTCTTGTTTAAGCTGCAACCACGAGATATCAGATCAAAGATCACCCTCCAGCATAATATAATATCTTAAGCTCTAGCTTGTTTCAATCCATAATTTATCTTTCTTCCACCCTACCTCCTATAAATCCACCCAGATAAAAGATTTCCCATGTCTTTCTGTCCATGACACTTCCACGGTGGTGCCACCAGATCAATGATCCTGAATCTATCCAATGCCATGGCCCATGAGTGCCACTTGGACTTATACATACTTCGAGTGAAAATTATTTTACTTCTCCCATAATGACAATCTTCCATGGTAGGCTCATTTGAGAGTGTCATTTATGCAGGGATCTTTAGCATGCTTGAAGCCTCGGGGGTACATGGTCAACTATGGCCAGTCATCAGGTACACCAGATCCAGTTCCGCTGTCAGCCCTCGCAGCAAAATCTTTGTTCTTGACTAGGCCTTTGCTCAGGTGGTATAATACAACTCGGGAAGAGCTACTTGAATGTTGTAATGAAGTTTTTGCTAAAGTCGAGTCTGGTACGCTCCGGGTTCGTGTTAACCATACCTACCCTTTGTCACAAGCTGCTCAGGCTCATGCAGACCTTGAGGCCCGGAAAACTTCTGGCTCAGTTGTGCTGATACCCGACGCTGTGTAGTTTGTTATTGTAGGCATCAGATTTGGACCTTTTCCTATGGGTATAAGCAAGACAGTAATTTATATCTGTTAATGTCATTTTACATGACTCTACAACTTATATTTGTTGATTTGGGTATTATAACCTTTTTATGCCGTTTAAATTAATATGTTGTAAAGTATCATGTTCCTTCGAAAATGTTGGATTTGAATTTAAATTTTACATTTGGTTGAGTTTGGTTTTTTAATTGGTTTGAATTTTATTTTAAATCTTCTTCTTCATTCTTATCTCATATAAATTGGGGTGTCTAATCTTCTCATCATGAAAGCATGGTGAATTTTTATCCAAATATAGTTTCTCAAGATTTTCTTCATCCAACATCTAGGAAAGGATCATCCAAGATAGAATTGAGAAAGATATCAAATTGGATAGCCAGAGGCAATGTCAGTTCTTCACAGCTTTTAAGGAGTTGAATTTTCTGATGTTCATCTTGGGAATTTGGTGCCGTTGGCTGCCATTGAGTTCTGGATGGTGAATTCTTACAGTAATAGGTCTTTAGTTATGATTGATTCATGAGTGGTGGCGGGCTTTGATAAGATTTCCCAACTGTACGTTTGAGGTATAAAGTGCGATGTGATTAATGCATCTTTGAGCTTTTGGTTGGTGCGATTCCCAAGTACTCTCTTGAAGCAAGCTATTCTAGTTGTGAAATGCAATGTATTTATGAATTGTTGAGCCCTTGATGGTAACTATTTTGAAGCAATGGATATTCTGCATTTTAGCTATACAGTGATATTATTTAGGCGTACAAAAACATTATTAATGCATTGTTGAGCTCTTAAAGTGCAATGGATACTCTGCAATTTAGCCATACAATAATACTATAGGAATGCAAAATGGGCCTATGCTTGAGGTCCGGCCAGGAATCAGGTGAAGTCTAGACTCATGAACCCAAATACCATTACAGACCGACTCCAAAAGGCCCTTTTGGACTCCAGTGATACCTTACAAGTGAAAATGGATCATCACTTGGCTTATTGGACACAGACTGAAATGATGAAATCAATGGTGAAAGTAGGATAGGAGGAATACACATTGAAAAGGCAACAAATTTATTAGACTGACAGCTAAGATTGTCCAAATTCAGTCATTATTTCTTATCACACATCACAATCTTACAAACCACTTTATTTTAGGCAAGGAATCATGAGCCACTCGGTCCTCGTTGCTGAAAATGTTTGTGAAAAAAGAGGTTCTCAAAGCTTTGAGGCTCTGGTACCACCACTCTTGCTACTGTCATGTGACATTTTCATAAATTGAGATAGTGCAGCTGTAAGCTTCTTTACGTCTTCTGAAGTATGCGCTGCAGTGAGAGTTATTCGCAACCTGAAATAGATGGGTGTTAATTGACAAATAGTATGAAGGCTGTACAAAGGTGGTCACAAGCTTAATTTGCTCTCCAACAGAGGATTGAATCTGATGGAGATGAACGGATAATGCAAACAAGAAAAACAAATGATGTTTTTAGCACCTTTGCATACAGTCGGGAAATAACGCAAGACTCCCAAGATTCTAAAAGATTTTGCAATATAGAGATCCATGGAACAATGGATAATTTGCACAATGTGATAATGGAGACTGCCACAAGGAACCTACCTGCATGAGTTGGGGGGCACTGCTGGAGGCCGGAGGTCAACCACATGAAAACCACATTTCAGCATATGCCTGGCCCATGATAATTTAGCATATGTTACTCTCACAGTAAGTAAAATTCATTCTAGAAGGATAGCCTAAAAATAGTAAATAAAACCTGGGAATTGCAGGGTGGTAGCTATGAATGCTACACCCGCTCTCCAAGAGTCCCACCCAGGGATCGATCCCTGGGTAGGTAGGTTTCCAAACTCTCCCTAAATAGGAAAAGAAAAAAAATGTAAAACTTGCTAGCAGAAGCTGCCATTTCTTCGCTTCCTATGACAAAAGGGATAATATAGCTGTTGATTGACATTTGGGTTAGGGCGGCGAACTCCTGCACCCTGCTCCAGATTGCTTTCCGACACTGTAAGTACTTTGAGTGTTGGCTAATTCATTGGGTGGACAAAACATGGGAGTCCATGTATTTTCGTACTCTTAGATGGACCACTTCGTGTTGAAGAAGGATTTCAACTTCGCAAGAGTCAGAAGAAAATTCGCGAAAATTCAGGCGCAGAAGCAGACCGATCGATCGGCCATCAGGACCGATCGATCGCCAGAAAAAGGCTTACAGTTAAAACACAGACCGATCGATCGGTCTGTCTTGACCGATCGATCGGACAGCAACGAAATTCAGCCTGTTTGTAGTTTGTTCTTTCTGAAACTCTGTCTTTCAATCCTAATGGGACTCAACCTCTTCCATACGAATTCCAGAGCCTATTTAAGAGATTAACCTCTTCACAAAGCCTGCACCTCTCTATGAACTAAACCCTAAACTATCGTAAGAGAGATCTTCCTCCTCCAGAGAGTTCTTGTGAGAATTACATGTGCTGAAGCATTACTCTTTGGAGATCCATCATCCATCTTCCAGCCAATTCGTCTTGCCCAAGGCGTGGAGATTGAAGCACGGGAGAAGGTGAACGGCGTGTTCGTCGACAAGATTCACGGTGGTCCTTAGGTTGTGGTCAACTGTAAAGGAGAGTGAGTTCATCTTGTAACCTTTGAATTAATAGTGCTTGATCTTTCTGGACCGGTGCTAAGGTCCCGTGGTTTTTTTTCCCTTTTCAGGGTTTTCCACGTAAAAATCTGGTGTCCATCTTATTGCTTGATTAACTTAGATTTTCCGCTTTCCATATTAGTATCTGTGCTGGGATTTGTTTTATTTTTTCTATTAGGTTTGAATTTATCAACCCTCCAGGAATTTTCAATTGGTATCAGAGCGGTTCACACTAATTTGTTGTGTGAGATCTTCACAGACTTCTGATATGGATATTGTTAGAGATGGATCCTCTATTTCCAAACCTCCTCTCTTGGATGGATCGAACTATCATTATTGGAAAGTTCGAATGACTGCCTTTCTCCAATCCATAGATTTGGAGGTCTGGAATTGTGTGGAACTTGGCTACACCAAGCCTACTGTTGTTACTGATGACAACAAGACCATTGAAAAATCCATGCCTCAATGGACCAAGGATGATAAACAAGCTTTCAATTATAACAGTAAAGCATTGAATGCTATTTTTAATGGTGTTTCTCCCTCTGAATTTCGTCGAATTTCTATTTGCAAAACTGCTAAGGAAGCTTGGGATATACTAGAAACAGTTCATGAAGGTACTCTCAAGGTAAAACAAGCCAAACTTCAGAATTTGGCTACTGCCTTTGAAAATTTGAAAATGGATGAATCTGAGGTGTTTGATGATTTTAATGATAAGTTGACTGCCATTGTTAATTCTACTTTTTATTTGGGGGAAGTAATTCCTGAACCCAAAATTGTTAAGAAGATTCTTCGTTCTCTTCCTGAGAGATTTGACCCAAAAGTAGTGGCAATTGAAGAGTCCAACAATCTGGACTTAATCAAACTTGATCAATTGGTTGGCAACATGCAAACATTTGAAGCCAATCTCAGGAAAACAAAGAAAACTAAAGGGATGGCTTTGAAGTCTCATCTGGAGCATGAAATTGACTCTGACCAAGAGACTGAAGACCCAGAACTTGATGCTCTCTTTGTTAAGAAGTTCAAAAGATTTTTGAAAAACGACAAGAAGGATTTTAAAAAGAACTTCAAAAATTCCTTTCAAAAAGGACAGAATAAACCTTCTTCTTCGTTTAAACCAAATGCTGGTCAAAATCCTGAAAAACAAGTGTCCAAAATACCACCCAAGAGTACACACTGTTATGAATGCAAAGGTTTTGGTCACTATGCCTCTCAATGTGTCAATAGAACTTTTCGATCTCAAGGAAAGGTTTTGAACGTAACATGGGATGATGATTCAAACCAAGACTGCAATGACACTGAACCAGAATCTTCATCACCTGAACATGGAAAGTTTATGGCTTTTATGGCAAGATCTAATGAGTCTGTTTTGCAGGATGATGTGGAAAAATCTGATGATATTAGTTCAGAGGATCTTAATCCTCTGTCAGAAAATGAACAGGATCTAGTGGAAGCATATAATAGTCTCCTAAAACACTCTAGGAGAATGACACATCTGAATGATATTCTAAAAAGAAAGTGGAAGGCTGCTGAAAAAGAAACTTTGGATATTAAATCTGAACTCAGTGAAGCCCAAGGTAAAGTATCTCAACTTGAAACACAGCGTGCCACTTTATCTGATAAGTTGATTTCTGAAGGGAATGGACGTGAGTCACTCCATAAGCTCTTTGTTCAAGCTGAGCAAGAGATACTGAGTCTGATGAAAGAACTGGATTTATGCAAAGCCGAAAATGCTAGTCTTTTGGACAAGCTAAAGAAGACTATTGCTGAAATGGACTCTACCAAATCTGACCTTGATAGGATGAACAAAGGGTCAAAGAAGCTGGATGAAATTCTGGGTGCACAAATCATGTCAAGCAGCAAGCACGGCCTTGGATTTGAACATGGTGCTGCCTCTACCAATAACCAAGGTAAGTTTGTGCGAGGTAAGACACTGTTTTCTATTGATCCTATTGTTCCTAAATCTCAACATGTGAATCACATTGTCAAGAAACATATGCCTCAACGTACTTTTGTTCCTACTTGTCATTTTTGTGGAATCCTTGGACACATTAGGCCTCATTGCAATAAATTACGTAAGATACTCCAAAATGGAAGAAGAAACATGAATTCGATTCCTTACACTGTCAAACGAAAATCCATTTGGATACGTAAATCTGATCTTTATTGCAATGTGGTACTCACTGCTCTTAAAGCTCAAAGTTCTCATGTCTGGTACTTAGACAGCGGATGCTCTAGACACATGTCAGGGGATAAGTCACTTTTCACATCCCTCGAAAGTCATCATGGTGGAAATGTTCAATTTGGAGATGGAAGCAAATCAAAAGTCATCGGTAAAGGATCTGTCAACCTACCAGGTATGTCAACTCTCAATAATGTCTTTCTGGTTGATGGACTTAAAGCAAACTTGCTGAGCATCAGTCAATTCTGTGAGTCAGGTAATGAAGTTCACTTTTCCCTAAACACTTGCACTATTGTTGATAGTCATGGAAAACATGTGCTCTCTGGTAAAAAGAATTCAGATAACTGTTATGTGGTTGCTAATGAAAAAGTCTTGAACTGCAATTCTGCTACCATCAATACGGTTGACCTTTGGCATCAAAGACTAGGTCACATTAATCATGCTGATTTGGAAAAACTCTCTAAACAAGAATTGGTTCGAGGACTCCCCAAACTTCAAAAACCGGATAACCACGTCTGTGGTGCTTGCCAATTGGGGAAACAAATTAGAGCACCACATAAAAAATTGGATGTGCTTACTACCAAGAGACCACTAGAGCTACTTCATATGGATCTTATGGGTCCCGCACAATCTGAAAGTATTGGTGGTAAAAAGTACATTTTTCTCACTGTTGATGATTTTTCTAGATTTTCTTGGGTTCGATTTCTTAGAGATAAATCTGAAACTTTTGATGTATTCTATTGCTTATGGCTTCAACTTCTTGCAGATAAGGGTGCACGGTTTGGAGGCGTCGCAAGAATCCGATCTGATCATGGAACAGAGTTTCAAAACTCTTCATTTGACTCGTTTTGCACTGAAAATGGCATAAAACATGAGTTCTCTGCTCCGAAAACTCCACAACAGAATGGAGTGGTGGAAAGGAAAAATCGGGTTGTTCAAGAAATGGCTCGTGTCATGATTCATAGTAAAAATGTGCCACAGAAGTTTTGGGCAGAGGCAGTCAATACTGCTGTATATGTGATCAATCGTGTGTACATCAGGACAGGCACAAAAAATACTCCTTATGAACTATGGACAGGACGCAAACCCACTGTGAAATACTTCAAAACCTTCGGGAGTAAATGCTATATCTTGAAAGATAGGCAACATCTGGGAAAATTTGACTCCCGAAGCGATGAAGGGATTTTTCTTGGATATTCTTTAAATAGCAAGGCCTACAGGGTGTTTCACCTGCGTTCCTCAACGGTCATGGAATCTATCAACGTCACTGTAGATGATGCTGGCCCCTCTCATTTTTCTGATGACGAAGATGAGTTTCCACTAACTCTTTATTCTTCTCCGCAGGATGATCAAGATGGGAATCAACGTACGGAAAGAAAAGATCCAGTGACACCGGATCAAGATGCTGTTCTTCCTGATACTGAATCTGAATCTGAAAGTGAAGCATCTGGACTGAAAGCGAAAGGCTCTACTCAAAGAACATCAAGTCATGAAGCCTCTGTGAGCAAGGAAGTACATCCTCGATCCCAAAAAGGACAGGTAATCAGAGATCATTCACTTGAAAAAGTTATTGGTGACATTCAAGCTCCTTTAAAAACTCGCCAGCAAATCCAAAGTGAGGTAAATTTCCTGTGTTATGTTTCATCTTTTGAACCTAAAAACATAAATGAAGCGCTTATTGACGACTCTTGGATCAACGCCATGCATGAGGAGTTAGGTCAATTTGAGCGTAACAATGTTTGGAAACTTGTTCCACGGCCCAAATATACACATGTTATCGGAACAAAATGGATTTTCAAAAATAAAACAGATGAATTTGGTCAAGTCATTAGGAACAAAGCTAGGTTAGTTGCTCAGGGTTACACACAGGTGGAGGGAATCGATTTTGATGAGACATTTGCTCCGGTTGCTCGTCTTGAGTCCATTCGAATTCTATTGGCTGTTGCGTGTTCCTTGAAAATCAAGCTATATCAAATGGACGTCAAGAGTGCATTCTTGAATGGATTTCTGAATGAGGAGGTGTATGTAGAACAACCGAAAGGTTTCCAAGACCCTCATAGCCCTGATCATGTGTTCAAGTTAAACAAAGCTTTGTATGGTTTGAAGCAGGCCCCTCGAGCATGGTATGAGAGATTGACTGTCTTCCTGTTAGAAAATTCTTTTGTCCGGGGCAGCGTGGACAAAACTTTGTTCATCAAGAGAGAAAGAAAAAACATACTTATTGCTCAAGTTTACGTGGATGATATTGTCTTCGGTTCCACATCTGACAGTCTGGCTACCTCCTTTGCTTCTTGTATGTCACAAGAGTTTGAGATGAGCATGGTAGGGGAATTATCCTTTTTCTTAGGTCTTCAAATCAAACAATGTGAGAATGGGATATTCCTCTCTCAATCAAAGTACGCTCACAACATCTTGAAGAAATTTGGAATGGACTCAGCCAAACATTCCAGCACTCCGATGAGCACTACAGTTAAGCTGAGTTTAGACTCCTCTGGGAAAGATTTTGATGAAAGGATTTATCGAAGCATGATAGGCAGTTTGCTATACTTGACTGCTAGTAGACCAGACATCTCCTTTAGTGTCTGTGTTTGTGCTAGGTATCAGTCAAAGCCTAAGGAATCTCATGTGCAAGCTGTGAAGAGGATTTTAAAATATGTTAGTGGCACCACTGATTTTGGTATTTGGTTTTCAAGAGATACTAACATGAATGTTGTAGGCTACTCAGATGCCGACTGGGCAGGTTGCGTAGATGATCGGAAAAGCACGTCTGGCGGCTGTTTTCTGATTGGAAACAATTTGGTTGCTTGGCACAGTAAGAAACAAACATCCACCTCCCTATCCACAGCTGAGTCAGAATACATTGCTGCAGGAAGCTGTTGCACACAATTGTTATGGATGAAACAGATGCTAGCTGATTACGGAATTACTCAAACCACAATGGTTGTGTATTGTGATAATAAGAGTGCCATTGACATCTCTAAAAACCCGGTACAACATTCCAGAACCAAACATATAGACATAAGGCACCACTTTATTAGAGATTTGGTGGAAGAGAAGATCATTTCCTTGGAGCATATCCCGACGGAAAATCAACTTGCTGACATTCTTACCAAACCATTGGACCCCACTCGGTTTGATACCCTTCGTAAATCCCTAGGTATTTGCTCTCACCCTTAGTTTTTCTTCTCCACTTTTTAGTAGGTTTCCTATCTTGTGAATCATTGAATTTTGCCAAGTTTAAGTTTTTTTTGTGTGCACTAAAATTCTCCTATAGTTTGATGGTTATGGTTATTGCACATTATCAGTACTCTTTTCTCCAAAAAAAAAAAAAAAAAAAAAAAAAAAATTTGCCGGAGGATCAGGACTACCTACGAGTATGTGTGATAGCTGCTATGTGATTGAAAAGTTTCATTAGAGAAGGCTACCATACTTATTAGTGTGAAAGTCATCTATGATGGTATTTCATTCTTTCTATTCAGTGACAAGTTCGGGTTTGAAGCCTTTTTAACCCGAGCCAGTAAGCCCGTAGAGGTATTGCCATACTTAGTACCCTAAAGCCATCTGGTTTGGGAGACATTGGCTGAATGCTCGTTACACGGGTTATCTAGAAAGTTTAAGAAACTTGAACATTGCACTGTCACTCAAAAAAAAAAAAAAAAAAAAAAAAAAAAAGAGTCTGGTCTGTGTACTTTTCTCATTTATCCTAGAACAGACCATCTTTCAAAACTTACACTCCTGCACACTTACTTGGTAAAATATCAGTGTTGGATCAAAAGGGAAAACCCCTGGCCCATTTTAGTTTACCCAGTCCCATTTCATTAATCTGGCCCATGACCGATTGATCGGAAGCCTCATCAGGCGTTTTGTGTTAAACTTGTTCAGTTCGTTCGGTTTCTTTTCAATTTCCGTTTCTTCCTTTTTCTCTTCCTTGGTTCCCTGCCCTAGCAAATTAACCCATTCTCCACGGATTTCTCTTTTGGGATTATTGCTTCGCAGGTATGATTATTTCTCCACTCTCCTTCTCTTTTCTTTTCCCTACATTGTCTATTGTTGGAATATGGCTGTTTGGATGGGTGATTGGAGATAGTTGGAGATTCGCTGTGGTTGGAATCTGATCATGGTTGTGCTACCATTTTTTCTCTGAAATTAGATGCATTCTGTTGTTGAAAGTATGATTCATTATGTACATCCATTTTTGGGATGTTCATTTTTCTAAACTTCATGTTGGATATTTCTCTCTTCAATATGCACACCAGGTGTTTGTGAAATTTCCTCAAAGAAAGAAATGGCCCCGAAAAAGAAAACCTGTCATAGGGGGAGTTCCTCATCAGCCCCTACCTTTGATGCTACTAGATTTCAAAGTCTGATCAAGGAAAATTCTTTTACAAGTGTGTTTTCTAAAAAACAAGTCATAGTGGAGCGTCCGGTTCGGTTCGAAAAGATTAATATTGACTTCAGTGTCTGGCTCCGTGAAAGAGCATGGGATTCTCTCTATGTGTTTGACCCCAGGGCTTATGGGTCATTGGTGCAGGAATTCTATAATAATTTCTTTGAATACGGAGATGAATCGTTTAAAACTTTTGTCCGGGGGGTGGTGGTTGAGATTAACCCCAATATCATCGGCCAGTTTCTCCACATTGATAGGAGTCTGAATGCTGATTACCCGCCTCCGGAGCCTGATTCCGACGACATGGAAGACGACCCCGCACCTCACATTGACTGGGCTGAAGTTTTTTCCACATTAACTGCTGGTCGGCTGACTTCCTTGCCCGGTGCCACCCTGAAGCAGAAGTCTCTCACTCCTTCCTATAGGATGTTGAACCTCTTTGTCTGCTTTAACCTTCACCCGAAAGGGCGATATTCCGAGGTGATCACGGAGACAATGTATTTACTTTATATGATTGGGACTGGTCGCACCATAGATGTTCCCCTCACTATATTCAGGCACATGCGGGCTGCCCCCCTAGGAGCTTCTTTTACATCCCTACCATATGGTGCTCTGATCACTCGATTTCTTCTCTCTCGAGGAGTTGCTGTGGGGCCACAGGATTCATTAGTCAGGGGGAGAGGCCCCATTACCTATCGCACTGTTAGTCTCTCTTCAGCACATGTGGATGAGAGTGGGGATGAGGGACACGCTCAAGAAGATGATGAAGCTGCTAACATTGATGAACCTGCCAGGCCTTCCTATCTGCAGGAATTTGAAGACAGACTCCTCGACCAGTCGGTTCAAATGGAACTCCTTGAACATCGTGTGGATCATCAATTTCAAGAAGTATTTTCTCAGATGCGGCAGTTACAGATTGGGAGCACCCGGATGGAGGACAAGCTGGATATTCTTCTTAGTCGATTTCCTCCTCCGCCTCAGTAGCCATTGGGTTTTTCTGTTGAACTTTTCACTGTTGGTTCTGTTTAGTTTCTGTTACCATCTCTCTCTTTTCGTTTTGCTGACCCTTGCCAATTTATGGCCAAAAAGGGGGAGACTTGGTTGTTAGGCTTATTTTCTGCTCTAGACTTACTATCTGCTCTTCTGCTCATATGTTGCTGTTTACTTAACTTTTTATATATCATTGATTTATTCTCTATATACTTGTGTGTTTAATTTGATCTTCTGTCAAAGAGTGTCGGTGACAGGATTTGCAGGTATCAGCAATGGAAAATGGTTTTAGGAGTATAGTCCTTGTTTAGGATATTTTCAGGGTAGATTTATTGTATTAGCTGTTTTGTCCATGAATTGCCAAAGGGGGAGATTGTAAGTACTTTGAGTGTTGGCTAATTCATTGGGTGGACAAAACATGGGAGTCCATGTATTTTCGTACTCTTAGATGGACCACTTCGTGTTGAAGAAGGATTTCAACTTCGCAAGAGTCAGAAGAAAATTCGCGAAAATTCAGGCGCAGAAGCAGACCGATCGATCGGCCATCAGGACCGATCGATCGCCAGAAAAAGGCTTACAGTTAAAACACAGACCGATCGATCGGTCTGTCTTGACCGATCGATCGGACAGCGACGAAATTCAGCCTGTTTGTAGTTTGTTCTTTCTGAAACTCTGTCTTTCAATCCTAATGGGACTCAACCTCTTCCATACGAATTCCAGAGCCTATTTAAGAGATTAACCTCTTCACAAAGCCTGCACCTCTCTATGAACTAAACCCTAAACTATCCTAAGAGAGATCTTCCTCCTCCAGAGAGTTCTTGTGAGAATTACATGTGCTGAAGCATTACTTTTTGGAGATCCATCATCCATCTTCCAGCCAATTCGTCTTGCCCAAGGCGTGGAGATTGAAGCACGGGAGAAGGTGAACGGAGTGTTCGTCGACAAGATTCACGGTGGTCCTTAGGTTGTGGTCAACTGTAAAGGAGAGTGAGTTCATCTTGTAACCTTTGAATTAATAGTACTTGATCTTTCTGGACCGGTGCTAAGGTCCCGTGGTTTTTTTTCCCTTTTCAGGGTTTTCCACGTAAAAATCTGGTGTCCATCTTATTGCTTGATTAACTTAGATTTTCCGCTTTCCATATTAGTATCTGTGCTGGGATTTGTTTTATTTTTTCTATTAGGTTTGAATTTATCAACCCTCCAGGAATTTTCAGACACCACTTCTCCCTTTTGGCCACCATGAGAGCAGCTACAAATTCATTCTCATGTTGTCAACCCTTAGTACAAAAGGTGACTTGAAATTACAACCTCAAGATCGCAATAGTAAGCACATCCTTGCTAAGAAACAAAAAGTAGCTGCAAAATCCAAAATGCCACAACGAAGAAAAAAGAGAGGACAGAAGTAGATTAGCAGCACAGTACCGTGTGCAGCGGCAGCAATGGGAACAGGAATTGAGGTAGAATATCCGAAGGACCAGCCCCTCGATGCTATCATCTCTTTCCACTTTTTGCTGTTCAATTAACACTTCACTAAGTCAATTGGCCCCTGTTTGTTAGTATTAAAATACATGGAAATTGAATACATAAGGTGGTTTAAAATGAAGATCAAAATTGAATTTCCAAAATGAGTATAAAATAGCATCTTCTTTTCATTCCTTCCGAAGAAAATGTTATTTGATGTTTATTTTAGGAAATTTACCTTTCTTAACTTTATTTTTAATAACCATGTTCAGTTGATCATCACGGGCATTCTAATGCAAACAAACCTGTCTTAAAAGTGAAAGTACCATCCACAAGTGGACCATCGGATCAACGGCCAATAATGTACGTCTTGGTTACCTGCTTACATGATGGATGATGGAGTCAGTTAGTTACCTGCATGCAATGAAGCCGCCTTGTCAGCCAAAGCCCTTACTCAACATGCCCACACATATATCAACATCATCTTCACAACCAAATAGCTCCGGGGCTCCACCTCCGTTTTCACCACAAGCAAGTGTAGCATGAGCCTGGTCACATACAAGTTCATGTTATTGCAATGGCAGCCGTTGGATTCTTCATCTTGTACAGTAAGGATTATATACCTCATCAATGACCCACAGAAATCCATGCTTCTTGCGGAGCTCTGCAATCTCCACCATTGGCGCAAAATCTCCTTCCATGCTAAACAAGCTGCGAAATCACGACCACATAAACACAACCACGATAAGTGGGGCCCATCAAAAGCATATCTTGTGAGTGGGCCACATAACCCAAAAATTCCTTTCTAATATTAATAAAAAAAAAAAGCAGCTATATTTTTTCTAACAATAAGATGAGTTTTACCTGTCTGTTACCACCACTTTCTTCTCCATTGTGCAAGTTGATCTGGGTATGAGAGTAACTTGCATCAGTCTTCAAGGAATGAGCTATTTTAAAATTCGCAATTTATACTGTAAGAGGAGGCATCCCATTTACGCATGTATAATTATGAAGAACATGTGTATAACTGATGCCACTAACAACCACTTATACAAGGCACAACAGCCCAGGCGATTCGAACACTCTGATACCATGCTGACAACCACTTAATCTAAAAGCTTCAGTTGATAGAAAATGGTATAACAATATATATCAAGCTACAGTCAACACAATCATGGTTAAGTAGGGCTGACGCTTTAATTTCTTGACTCCTTGATCAATAGCCCAACTAGTGATAAATAAATAAACCACCAATTTACAATAAATTTGTTGTGATGGACGGCAAACCTACAGCAAGGATCGAGATGAACCATGTCACAGTGCCTGTACACAAAGATCTGGGCTTGTTGTTGCCGCTCGCTTAGAAGAATACCATCAATGATCGATCTGTGGTTCAAAGCATCAAAGAAGGCAACCCTCTCGTCCTTGGATGGTCTTTTACCGACAGCCAAAAGCGAGCTTACACCTCCTATTGCAACCATCAGAGCCTCATTTGCTGCAAATCCTGTTGGGCAAAGAAGGCAATCCTGCCACATGCAGTATATAAATTATTTTAAAAGAATAACACATTTATACTAAATATATTTTACAATAACATATAAGTTTTTTTTTTACATCAGACTGGACTCGAAACAAGTTCCAATTATTAATTTGTTTGGACTCAAACAAGGACCCAATTATTAACTGGGCTCGAGCTTTGGCCCTGGATTTGGAGCCAATTATAAATGAGTTCGAAAATTTTTAAATAGGGCCAATATCCTCTTCCTTTTTTATCCTGACGAGTATATCCCGTGGTATTTGACCCGATAGGACTAGTCCCCGGGCATAAGCGCACGACCTGCAACAGACGTGCAGTGGGCAAATCTGGGGGTGTTTGTTACACCCCAACCCGAACCAATCTTGTTTAATGCTAATCAATTGTGTTTTAGGTAATTTCTCATACTTAGTGACTAATTAAGGTAGTTTATGTAAATTATGATTTTCCCAAAGTTCATCATATGCACATCATTTTGGCGTCATCGCGTGTATTTCGTTAAGCTTGTCAAATTTCGTATTCGACCTTACTTCATTTGATCACTCTTTGAGGAAATGGGCCATCATTTGACTCAAACTAGAAATATACAAAAACTATTGGACTGTTTTGCAAAAACTCCATCCTTATCATTCACAACAACTCCCATCCATTTCATTTCATTCGTTTGGTGCATGGGCTGTGGAGAGAACCCCTTTTCTCTTCTTTCTTTTCAATTTCTCTTCCTCTTTGCAAGCTCATTGGCCTTGTGTAAGTGAAAACAAGTGTGGAGATCATCTTCCTCTTCATCTCCTTCTTCTTGTTCATCTCCATCTCTTGGTTCAAGAAACCATTTCTTCTCCAACTCCAAATTCGGAATTATTGTCAAGGTAAGAATTAAACCCCATCTTTCTTTGTGTTTTGAGTTGAAATAGAGTCAATGGACTCTATTAGAGTCATATTTGCATATTCATTAGCATTTTCCATGTGTTTTGTGATTAGGGTTTGATATTTGGGGGTTTTTGGTTAATTGGAGCAAAAGATTAAAGAATAGCTTGGAAGGCTAAAATGAGGCAAGTATAAGCATGATATGAATTTACATGTTGTTAATTACATTGATTCTATGTTTACTCATGATTCTTAGTATTCAATAATGTAAGAATTGGATTTAAAATTCATGTTAAGCTCTTCTTCTCTTCTTCCTTTCAATTTCCTTTCCTTCTTCAATCACTCTAGCATTTTGTGCAAGTGAAAACAAATGTGGAGATCATCTCCCTCTTCATCTCCTTCTTCTTGTTCATCTCCATCTTTTGGTTCAAGAAACCATTTCTTCTCCAAATTCAAATTCGGAATTATCACGAGAGGTAGGTTCCAACCTCTTTTTGTTTGGATTTTTGAGTTGTATTAGAGTTAAAAGACCCTTGTGATGGACATGCCTTCATATTCATGTGTTTTTCATGTGTATTGTGTCTAGGGTTTGAATATTTGGGGATTTTTAGGGTTCTTTAAACCAAGAGTGTAGAAGAGGTTGGAAAGCTTAAATTTGAGGCAAGTATATGCATGATATGGATTTACATTTTTGTTGATTCCATTGATTCCTTATATGCTACTCTTATTCTATGCTTTTAGCTCTTAATTAAATGCATGGTTTTATGGTTTCAATTTGATGAAATGGGTTGGAGAGATTGAATGTAAAAAGGGGAGCATGAAGGCTCTATTTCATGCAGGTTATATAATAGAAGAAGTGTGGGAAAAGAAGGGAGGGAAAACCCATCCCAGAATTTCCGAAGTGGAAATCTGGACTGCGCGCTCGAGCGCATGTGGGTCCGCTCGAGCGGACCTGAAGCCCATGTTTTTGACTTTTTGGACCCCATTAAATGGATTTTTAACCCTCTTAGCATATTTCAACCCTCCTTGATCCCTCATTAATGGATTTTGGAGCTCACCCTCACCTCCATAGGGATTTAGGAATTTTTGAGACTTTATGACCTTACAAATGGAACCGTAAACCTTACTAATTGGTCTAATGGATATGGTTAGTCTAATCCTATACCATGAAGGTTAGTTTAGAAACTCAATGTACTTCTCATACATAGTGACATCAATAAAAGTAGTAATACATTGAGTTTGCTAAACTTACCTTGTGTTGGACGGTGAAAGACTAAATAAATAGGTGAGTAATGGATAGTAAAAATCCTTGATTCCTTAAATTATTGCATTGCATATTGAGTTATATCTTCATTGGTAAATCAATCATTATAATTAAATGAGTTATGTCATTATCAATCTCTTTTGAGGTTTAATTATTCGAAATTCGCCGTCATTCGTCAATTATTGTATATCGATTCAGTCTTGAAATTAAATGTGGATTGAGAGTAGTATTTGATTTGATTTGAGATTAGCATTTGATCAGATTGGAGATTAGCATTTGATTTGATTATAGACAGTTGAAATATAAACTCTCTCAAATCCACTTATAAATTTGATTTGTTTGATTCGATTGAGTCGGCACTACTTAGCTTCGACCCTGTGACGCCCGACGGGGCTAGCACTTGGGTTCGTATTTGAGAGACTACTGCAGTAAGTCGTCTGGAGCACCGGAACTCCAGAATCGGGTAGCCAGTTAGCCTTTGGCCGGGCCGCTGGTGACATCCCAACTAGATTTGCTCTCTTTGAGAGGATGAGCTTAAAGTAGTAGCCAAATTTGTATGGTTCTTATTTATTGATTCATCAACATAATTATTCAATCTTTGCACAATTTGCATAGCTGATACTTATCATTGCTATCCACTGATTTACTTGTCTTAAATTCAAAGTTGCAACATTTTGTAATTTCGTATTTTGCCTATACTTGCCAAATCGTTGTATTTGAGATACTACTCTTGGTGTCACAGGGATTCAAGACACCAAAGGAAGTTACTTTTAGCCATTCAATTTGAGGTTAATTGGTAAGTTTAACGGTTAGCTATGATTACCGGAGTACGAATCAGAAAAGAAATCTTGAGTTTGAGCTTAGGTATTTTAATTGCACTTAGTTCAAGGTAATGCATTTGATTAGTGTTATTTCGCATTGTATTAGGAATATATTTCCTTGAGATAAGCATCTAGTAGTGGTTCATTAGAGTACTGGTGTACTATGCATTAAGATATTTAAATCATTAGTTTTGTTAAAGAGAAATTGTAATATAAAAGATTGGTTATTGGACTGATCACGGCTTTGATTTCTATATTGTACATGTTCCGCAGATAATTGTGTATTGACAGGTGTCAGTGAGTAATCCTCACACGTATATGTGGAATTTTCTCCTTCGTGAATTCGGATTTGGTCCGGAACAGGTGCGAGTTCACGGGAGTACGCGTGTCACACCTTGGGAACCACCCTAAACAAGGGATTCTCGGGTCCGGGATGTGACAAGTGGGCTCTGAATTCTGATAGGTTCTAATTAAAGGCCTTTTTGTTGCAATTTTTCTTATGTAATTGAAAACCTTTCCACACTTATTAAGGGGGAAATCCTTATGTCATGAGTCAATTTATTTATCTTGATTGAAGAGTGTGAGTTGTGTGGTTAGCCGAGTACCAATCCATGATATCATCTTGATGGTCTAGCAAATCAATCAAAGCTTAAAAGTTGCAATCCAAACTATGGAAATAAAACAATATAGGAAAAAACAGATAAAATCAAGCCAACAAAATCACGGAGTTAAATCCTAAATAATGCAAGCTTTTTGAAATTTGAAAATGCAAGAAGCAAAGTCAGTGGAAAAATGGACCTGATTAAATTGATTTTTCATTGCACCTGAACCCATTTTCAGCAGGAGATGAAGATCTTCGTTGAAAGGAAGGATAATGGACATTGATCCTAGGAGACACATTATCTTAGCATTATAAAAACTCTGATAGAAGAATAATCGACTAATATGGTGGAAAACTATATGTGATTTGTCATTAACTCATCTTAACTCAACACTAGTTAGATTGCTGCAATTACCAATCTTTCGTTTATGCAGTTCATACAATGAGAAACACAATTTCCATGAGCTACTGGTCTGGAAAGTAAATTCATCGAATTAACTATGACTCATTCAGTCATTTGTACTAGGAGAAATCCGGGCTTAGCAAAATTCTTAAAGGAGGCTGCGTTGGAAGATGGCTTTGATAGTTTAGACAATGGGAAGTACTAACTAGCTACAGCTTAATTACAAAATAAAATTTACACTAAGAACAAGAACTCACTTTATAAATCTTACACAAATACACTATTACAAAACTTACAAGTTACACACACTTTAAGCCTACACTCTTACAACAAAGAAACTCACTTACTACAAACTACCCAATACACTCACTCACTACAAAGGATCACTCACTCTACTTCTCAATACACACTGCCCTCTTACTGCACACTTCTGTGTGTCTCACTGCTTCACTTCTTCACTTCAACTTATCACAATACTCATTACTTGAGTGTATTCTCACTTACCCAATGCACCTCTATTTATAGGCACTCTACTAAGGTCGGTGATATACCATGTGGTGGAGGCATGATCCACGTGGTCTTCTTTTTCACCGTGCTTTTTGTCGGTTTGAAGTCACTAGACTTTTCTAGACTACTAGTGGAGCCCTGCACGTGCACCGGACACACAGTTATGCTAAGAAAATTAAAAAAAATAAAGTACTTAAAAAAATTTAGCAGAAGCTTCAATACATTTAAAAATAAAATTTCAACATAAAATGAGTAATTGTAAATTGCAAGGCCCGTGCAATGTCCAAATGCAACTGACACTACTTTTTTTCTATATATTTGAAAACAATAAAACAATGATATAGTGAGAAAAATGAGATCTCAAAAGACAATCGATATGGAATTTATATAACTTTTTGAGGATATAAATCACATATTTCTAGATATTTAATCATGAATGTGTACAAAGAAATTTAAATTTACTTTATTTAACCTATCAGGTTGCCTTATTAGTTTCCTAGTGGACTTGACCTGCTAAAGTTAAAGTCCAGTCGAAAGTATAGTCAAATTGATAATCTGCAGTTTTATAAAAAAAATAAAAATAAAAACTAAGAACCAGATGAGCTTACTGTTCTAACCAATTATCATGAACATTACATGTTGAATATCAAATTAGATTCTATTAAGAAAAAAAATAATTATATCTTACCTAAGGACATCAGAATAACAAACCTGAGATGGTGGTTTTAGTCTTAGCTTACAAAAAAGAATAACATCTCACACCGACCGTTAAGAATAATGAAGTAATCTGGCTTGTCCTCAAGAGCCTGTTTGGTTAAATGAGGAGCGGAATAAAATGAAGTGGATTTCACATGTGGATTGAAGTGAAGAGAAGTAGGTTGAAGTTAAAGTAGAATATTTCACTTCACTCCATTTGGATGTTTATTTTGAAATTAAGGCTTGGAGTATAATCCACTTTTACTCAAAGAAATGAAAGTACTTAGAGTTGAAGTGAAATAGAGTACTGTGGCTTAGAACATTACTTCATCTATCGGGACAGACTCATCCAAACGGTATAGAGTTGAAATTTTAGACTGTTAGGGCCCATTTAACTTCACTCTATTCCATTTTTGGCCTATACAAACAGGCCCCAAGTGACATGGATCAACAATAGTGAAACTATAATATGAACTCTGACGGGTAAGAATTGCAGAGCACCTGTTGATCAATATTAGTATTTATCATGTGCTTTATTTTATTTTATAAGACAGACCACTATCAGTTAAAAAAAAAAGGCAATACATCTCCAAGAGTCAGCATCTTCTTTTACTTGATACAAAGTGATATATTTTATTCAATTTAAGAAAAGGATAATACAAAGTAACCATAGAATTTCAGTTAAAGGCTGCGTACACTTCAAAGGCTGCGTACACTTCAACAATTATCACTTTCTTTCATTTAAATTTTGTTTAAAGAAAGAAAGGAAACAAACACCCTCTATATCTCCCATGCAAACGTTTGTTTAGAACAAACACCCCTTTGCACAAAGACACTATATATAATACGCATAGGGTACCATTGTGCTGCACACTTCTTGTGCACTTTCCCATCACTGACATCATCATATTCATCATCCCTAATTGGACCATCCTCATATTCCTTGTTTGGAACCAAACAGGGAATATCCACCAGGTTCTTCATCTTCGTTGTTTGGAACTCGTTGTTTGGTGCCAAACAATGGAGATGATGATGAGAGGATGACATAGAGGAGAAGATTTCCCATAACCCATGTTAAGATTTCACAGAACCCACGTTCATCATCTTCTCCAAGAGTTTATATTTTTTAAGTGGGGCTAAGAACCCATTTAATTAACTGATCCGTTGGCCCACTTACATGTCCTTCAAGATCTGAAGGACTCAAAATTTCTATTGTCCCTCTGCGTGTTTTGAAAGATTAATGTAAGTCACCGTATACTCAATAGCAATTTGATGGCTCAGAGCAACCAGAGCCCTAATATGCATTCACCCAATCCATGTGTTTTTATTATTATTTATTTATTTTAGATATTATCTTTAATTTATAAATTAATTTAAGTAGGACTTCATTGTGCATTGCACGGGGCTTTCTCATTTTTATTATTTATTGAATGGTTTTTGTTCCTTTTTTATGAGTTGATAATTAATTTAAATAATAACATTAAATAACTATTGGATGATATTTAACCCCGGCTTTTATGCTAGTATTTTATTAAACACAGATAAAAATCCACCAACTACCCAATGTAATATGTTTTTCTCAACTTCTGCCCAATAAAATATGCTTTTCTTTCCCCTTTTTTTTCACAATTCAATACAAAAGTCATGTACCACCTTTTCTTCTTTCTCCCCCCGCACAGTCCACTCCCATCTTTTACCTTTTTTTTTTTTTTTTATCCTTTAATAATAATTAGAAGAGGAAGCTTTCCCAGGAAATATCTTCTCCTCAGGGATAGATTTGGTCGGCTATCTATGGCTACGACCATAACATCCATGTACCATTGGGCTTTGGCCATGCACCCGTCCCATGTCTCTTCTTTGCCATGCACCCTTTCATTTCCCTCCCAGTGTCTATTTCTCCGCGTTTTGTCTCTCTGCTTACAAGTAATCACTTACTGGATGAGAACTATTCTCTCCTCTGCTCAAAACCAGTCATTCTAGTTTGAGTTGCAACCATGAGAAATAAAAAAAAATCCATAATTTATCTTTCTTCGAACGAAAAAAATATCGTCGACATAGAAAACTAGAAAACCTACCCGACGTCATGTACATACATGACTTATATGCATTTTCACTAAATTAAACCCAACAATTTGATTGCCTGATAAACACGGATGTTCCAACTCCGAGACACCTGCTTCGGTCCATAAATGAAATTTTGCAGTTTACAACCTCTTTGCTCTTGACCATTAGCTACAAAACCATCTGGGTGCATCATATAAATGTTTTCCTCAAGATGGTCATTAATAAGAAATGTCGTATTGATATCCATTTGTCAAATCTCATAGTCGAGATACGCAGCAATGAATAAGAGTTTCTGAATGGACTTGAGCATTATTATCGGCAAAAACGTTTCCTCGTAATCAATATCTTCTTTCTGAGTACACCCTTTCGCAATAAGCTTGATCTTAAAGGTTTCAACTTTTCCATCCAGTCCTCTTTTTTTTCTTCTAAACCCACTTGCACCTAATATATTTAATATTGACGGGCAAGTTTACAAGTTTCCAGACCTGATTGGAGTATATGGATTCCAACTCTACCTTCATATCTTATTGCCAACGTCCCGAATCTTTGTTAGTTATTGCCTCATCATAGTTATAGGGTTCCTGTTCATGTTCCTTCTAGATTGCCTCATACAACTCTCTTAGTAACGAGAATTTGTTAGGTGGCCTAACAATCCTCCCACTATAATAAGATTTTGGTGTAACAATAGGATCAGGTAAGGGTGGATTCTCCTTAAGTTTAGTTCTTACTACACTTAAGATTGTTTGCTCTTGAATTTAATCTAAAACAACCCGATCCAAGTCTCTTTGGTCAATCATATAATCTTCCTCTAGAAAAATCGCAACCTTCTACTCTCTACGACTATAGAATAACCAACCTTTGGCCCCTTTTGGATATTCAACAAAAGTATATACTTCCGACTTTAATTCCAACTTATTCGTTTTTACCATGCACTAGACAACCCCAAATGTGTAAATGTTGTAGACTAAACTTTTGCCTAAACCACAACTCACAAGGAGTTTTAGGTACAGACTTAAATGGTACGGGGCTTAGTATTTCGAATTGAATAAGCATATGATTCGATTCAATTGGAAATGATTTGAAATGTATAGGATGGAGATAAATGCATTTAATTAAAAATGATGGAAATAAAAAAGTCTTGCTCAAGTTCTATTATTATTAGATTCAAATGGTTCGGCACTACTTAGCTTCGACCGTACAATACTCGACGGGGTTGAAATTTGGTTTAGTTATTCGAGGCTACTACAATATGTTATCTGGAGCACCGTAACTCTAGAACCGAGTAGCCAAGAGAACCTTTGGCCAGGTCACTGGTGACAACCCAATACGATTCGCTTTCGCGAAGAAAGGATGAGCAAAATATAATAGCCAACTATAAAAGTAAGTATTTGACCTATGATTCGAAAAGCATGATTTATTCATAATGCACAATTTGCGTAGTGGACTATTGTTTGACCTCATTAATTTATTCGTCTTTAAATTCAAATTAAAACAACATGTGTTGATTCATAATTGCTTTGCGTGATCGTCATATTCATGGTCATACACTTGGTGTTACATGAATTTAGAAAATTGAGGGGGAGAATTAGCAGTTCCTTCGCGATTAGAGTGAAGGAAACTTAAGGATATCGGCTCGCTTTGACTGTCGGAGAACGTACAAGAGTTGTAAAACTGGGTTTGCGATTAGATAATACATTATGTTATTTTGCATTGAGTTTATGGTTATGCATATGATTAGTATAATTGCATTTGTCTTAGGAGCTTGTTTCCACGGAGGTAAAGCATCTAGTAGTTTTCATCATTAGAGTACTCTTGTACAATACTTTTTTGAAGGATTAAGTTAATATTATTAGAACTTTAATGAATTGTTCAGGCTTTGATATTAATCATGAATAGGGTTCCGTAAATTAAAAGTACATTGACAGGTGTTAATGGATGATCCTCAAATGCATGAAATAGAATTTTCTTTCTCGTGGATTAGGACTTTGTCCAAAACTGGTGCGAATTCACGGGAGTACACGTGTTACACCTCAGAGACCGACCTAATCGGGGAATTCCCGAGCCCGAGTTTCTATTTAAATCATCCAAGTAATTGAGGACCTACCATCTAACAAAATTATGATTGATTTAGGAGTAGTGGCATGCTTTGACGAGATTTCTCGACCGATAGAGGTTAAGTGCAATGCGATTGATGCATCTTTGAGCTTTTGGTTGGTGCGACTCCCAAGTACTTTTTTGAACCAAGCTATTTTAGTTGTAAAATGCAATGTACTTAAGAATTGGAGAGCTCTTCATGCTAACTACTTCGAAGCAATGGGAATTCTGCATTTTAGCTATGCGGTATAATATGTAGTCGTACAAAAACAATATTAATGTATTGTTGAGCTATTGGAGTGTAATGGATATTCTGCAATTTAGCCCGAGTTCCGCCCAGGAATCAAATCAAGTCGAGCCTCATGAACCCACATGCCATTACAAATCGACTCCAAAAGGCACTTTTTGTTACACTCCATCCCGAGTTAATCAAGATTAACTTGATTTAAGTGTGATTAATCAACTTAATGATGATTAACGACTAATATGGGTCAAATTAGTCTCAAATAGATGAATTAAGCATAATGAACAAGTTTAGAAAAGATTGACTTAATTGAGTTGATTTTAGATTCAAATTGGTGATAATAAGGACTTTTCCATAAATATGAATTTTAGTGTATTTTGTCGTGTGTGGTAAAAATTGATACCAACAAGTGTATTTCGATAAGTACATTTACTTTCATAAAGTACTTGATTTCATTTGACCTTAAATGATGCAAGTGAGTCATTTGACTCAAATTGTTAATGTGTAGAAAATAAAGGGTTTATGTGCAAAATGTTGTTAATAAGGTGGAGAAGAACCTAGAATGTAGTTCATTCGGTGGTTCCATCCTTGCAACAGTGAGAAAGAGAGAAAGACACCAGCCTAGTTCTTTCTTCATTTCTTTTCTACAAAGTGTTGGAAAGGAGATTTTGCAAGTGGTTTTGGAGAGAAATTTGTTTTCTTCATCTTCCTCACTAAGTTGATTGGATTTCTTGGAATAAAGTTTGAAGGAAATCTCAATTTTCCTTTCTACAAATTGTCAAGTAAGTTTTTAGAGTAATTTTAGTTGTAAATGAGTTCTATAAATCCTTTTCCATCTCAAAAGTTCATTGAATTCGGATTTGAATGATTTGATGATATTAGGGTTTGGAGGTTGGTGATTTTGTGTCAATTAGAGCTCAAAAGAAAGGGGTTTTTGTATTACCTTTGCTATAAGACAAGTATAAATACTTGTTTGTGATTGTATGTTATTTGTTTGCGAGTTCATGCAAGTATAGACATTAGTTGTGATTAAATTGCTATTTGTTATACACTTTTGTCATTAGATGTGAATTTATTGGAATTGTATAGATTAGAATGATGTATGGATCAATTGAATGATGTTTATGGTGATTAAATGATGTAATAGAAGTGTTCTATTGTGTTTAATTGGTGTTTGAGGAAGGGAACATGAAGTTCCAAGTGTTTATTTCAAGTTATGAAGATTAACTTTCAACACATAACTCGTTTCAGAATTCTGAAAAGATTCTGTGTACAGGTCGGTCGACCGACAGTGTAAACATGAGAAAAATCGCTCTCTGCTTTGCGACCCAAGAGGTGACCGAACTATGTTCGGTTGATCGACAGGTAAGGTTCGATCAACCGAGATGTCGATCGAGTCCTCTTGAAATTTAGTAAAGTTTTAGGTCTCTGAAATGCAAACCGACAAGTGACTGAGAGGTAACCGACAGATTTCAGTTAACCGATGGTTAACCGAGAAGTGACCGACAGTCTGAAATTGACTGTAAGTGAAAGATTAGCTTCTGTAGGTTAGCCAAGTAAGTTCGGTTAACCAGTTGAGTTATTCGGTCGATTGACAGGTGACCGAACAACTAACCGAAACTGGATGAGCTTCTGGATTTAATCCTGAAATTATGATATAAGAGCCTATTGATTATTTCAAGGCTGTTAATGTTGTTTATACCTCCATTGATGTTAATTAAGGGGACTTTAATGTACAAAATCCACATATGTTGTGATGTCCATCGAAAATAACATGTACATTAAACAACTGATGATTACATGTGAATGACTGGTATTATTTAATTAAATTTGTACTTGGAGTAGTATTTGAAATAGAGTATAATTGGAATTGAATTCGTAAAGAATTATTTATTGAATTGTATCCGTTAATTGTAATTTAACGGTATTAAAGTGATAATTGTATTGTTCATTGAGTCTGGTACTACATAGTGATTTCTATAAGCTCTATTGAGTTGATACTGCTGCAGCAGATTATTTGGGGTGTTCCGGAACTCCGTGGTGATATGGTGATATCAGTTGCTCCTGGCCCGGGCTGTGATAAGTCTCACAATATATGAATCCTTCCTTATGGAAGATGAAAATCCTTCCTTTTTAGGAAGATGTAAAATGAATTGAAATTGAAATGCTAATGTAGTATGCCAAATAAAAAGACTCTTATTGAATGTGAATTGAATTTGTACTGGTTTAACAAAGAGTTAGATGAATTAAATGTTTATTTAGCATGCGCAATCATGTGATTGTTTATACATTGCTGAATTGTCAAATTCATAGTGTTATTGATGACATTACAGGCACAGCTGCCCATGTCGGTCCTTCTGAGACCACAACGCCAGCGGAGACGTCCGATTCGGTTCCTCCAGGAGGACTAGTTGAGTGGAAGTGAAATAATGTCATATGATTATGATATTAAAATGAAATTGAAAAGGAAAACTTTTGTTATGGAAATTGCTGAAAAACGTTTTACACTTTAAATCCTTACATTGTATTTAAATATGCAAGTGATTGGTTTGTACATAGTGTAAATGAATTTTGTTTTATAAGTAATGTATATATTTGATATTCCACATAATATGTATTTGATATTCCTTGTGAATTTTAATGTGTTTGAAGTTAACGGGAGTAAATATGCCGCGCGACTCGGAGTTATCTCGGATTAATTATAATCTCGGACTCGGATCGTGTCACTTTTGGACCCCAATGATACCTTAGAAGTGAAAATGGATCATCACTTGGGTTAGTGGACATGGACTGAAATGATGAAATCAATGGTGAAAATAGGAAGGGAGAATAGGGAAAAGTTTCAAGTGCATCTATCCCTCACCATAGGGTGAGAGACACTTCCCATTTTTACACATGAAGACAATGATGTGTACCTCACCCTATCTACTTGAAAAGTAACTTTTGTACTTAAAAATGCCCAATTATGAAAGTGTCCCTCACCCTATGGTGAGGGATGGATGCACTTGAAACCACCCCGGGAGAATAGAATACCCATTAAAGAGGCAATTACAAGTTTAATAAAGTGACAGCTAAGATTGTCCAAATTGAGCCATTATTGTCGTCACACATCACCATCTTACAAACCACTTTATTTTAGGCAAGGAATCATGAAAAGTCAAAACCCCCACCCGGTCCTCGTTGCTGAAAATGTTTGCGAAAACACGGCCAAAATTCTCAAAGCTTTGAGACTCCGGTACCACCACTCTTTCCACTGTCATGTGACATTTTCATAAATTGAGATAGTGCAGCTGTAATCTTCTTTATGTCTTCTGAAGTATGCACTGCAGTGATGGTTATTCGCAACCTGAAACAGATGGGTGTGAATTGACAAATAGTAGGAATGCTGTACAAAGGTGGTCACAAGCTTATTTTGCTCTCCAACAGAGGATTGAATCAGATGGAGATGAACAGATGATGCAAACCCAAAAAAAAAAGTAAATGATGTTTTTAGCACCTTTGCATACAGTCTGGAAATAACCCAAAAACTCCCAAGATTCTAAAAAAAAAAAAAAAAACTGCAATATAGAGATTGATGGAACAATGTGATAATGGAGACTCTAACAAGGTACCTACCTGCATGAGTTGGGGGGCACTGCAGGAGGCCGGATTTCAACCACATGAAAACCACATTTCAGCATATGCCTGGCACATGATAATTTAGTATATGTTACTTTATCAGTAAGTACTAGTGTTTGTTGTAGAAGGATAGCCTAAGAATAGTAAGTAAAACCAGGGAATCACTGGATGGTAGCTGTGAATGCTACATTGCTACACCCGCAACTAGACCAACTTGGCAAAAAAAAAAAAAAAAAAAAAAATGTAAAACCTGCTAGCAGAAAATGCCATTTCTTCGCTTCCTATGACAAAAGAGACTACATGGCTCTTGATGGGCATTTGGGTTAGGGCGGCGAACTCTTGCACCCTGCTCCAGATTGCTTTCCGACGCCACTTCTCCTTTTTCGCCACCATGAGAGCAGCTGCAAATTCATTCCCATGTTATCAACCCTTTAGTGCAAAAGGTGACTTGAAATTACAACTTCAAGGTTGCAATACTAAGCACATCCTTATTGAGAAACAAATAGTAGCTGCAAAATCCTAAATGCCATAAAAAAGAAAAAAAGAAGGACCATAGTAGATTAGCAGTGCAGTACCGTGTGCAGCGGCAGCAATGGGCACAGGAATTGCGGTCGAATATGCGAAGGCCCAGCCCCTTGATGCTATCATCTCTTTCCACTTTTGGCTGCTCAATTGACACTTCACAAAGTCAATTGGCCCCTTTTTGTTAGCATTGAAATACATGGAAATTGAATATATAAGGTGATTTAAAAATAAATATCAAAGTTGAATTTCCAAAATGAATATAAAATAGCATCTTCTTTTGACTATATTTCTTTAAAAGAAAATATTATTTTATGTTCATTTTAATAAATTTACCTTTTAACTTCATTTTTAATAACCGTTTTCAGTTCATCATGGACCATCAGATCAACGGCCAATAATGTCTTGGTGACCTGCCTACATGATGGATGATGGAGTCAGTTAGTTACCTGCATGCAATGAAGCCGCCTTGGCAGCCAAAACCCTTACTCAACATGCCCACACATATATCAACATCATCTTCAACACCAAATAGCTCCGGGGCCCCACCTCCGTTTTCACCACAAACAAGTGAAGCATGGGCCTGGTCAATGGTCAATGGTCAATGGTCATATAAAAGTTCGTGTTATGGCAATGGCAGCCGTTTGATTCTTCATCTTGTACAGTAAGGATTATTTACCTCATCGATGACCCACAGAAATCCATGCTTCTTGCGGAGCGCTGCAATCTCCACCATTGGTGCGAAATCTCCTTCCATGCTAAACAAGCTGCGAAATCACGACCACATAAACACAACCACGATAAGTAAGGCCCATCAAAAGCATATCTTGTGAGTGGGCCACATAACCCAAAAATTCCTTTCTAGTATTAATAAAAATAAGAGTTTTTTTTGTATATACCTCTCTAAGGTTTCTACAATTTATATATAGATGTCTAATTTCATTACATCCAGGTTGACTATAAAGTTAATAAACACTTGTAGTTATAATTGATTAAGATTTATCCAATCCATACATGACCCATAGTTGTGTTGATGAAAGTTTCAAAATACATGATTATGTTTCATGTATATGAAATAGTTATAATGAGAAACTATTGGACTTAAGATAAAATAATGGTATTTTGTAAATAATAATATACTCATTCTTGTTTAATAGATATAAGGGCAAAGCTGTAATTTAAATAAAAATCCAATACAAATCTCACTGTGGTTTACTATTCTTATTAGGAATATTGATTTTGGCGACATGGAAGATATTAAAATAAAAAGACAGAAACCTATCTATAAATATTAAAACCTAAAGTACCTATTTACAAATCTTAAAAACTTAAAGGGATATATGCAAAAAAAAAAAAAAAAAACCCTCCAAAAATAAAGCAGCCATATTATTTTATAACAACATGAGTTTTACCTGTCCGTTACCACCACTTTCTTCTTTATTGTGCAAGATGATCTGCGTAACAGATTAATTTGCATCATTTTTCAAGGAATTATCTATTTTAAAATTCACAATTTAAACAACCAATACAGTCATTATTGAGTGGGGTTGGCACTTTAGTTTCTCGACTCTGGGCTCAAGTTGGAGAGTATCACTCCTTGATCAATAACCCAATTTAGTGAAAAATAAATAAATAAACCACCAATTTTCAATAAATTTGTTGTAATGGACGGCAAACCTACATCAAGGCATCAAGATGAACCATGTCACAGTGCCTGTACACAAAGATCTGGGCTTGTCCTTGCTGCTTGCTTAGGAGAATACCATCAATGATCGATCTGTGGTTTAAAGCATCCGAAAAGAAGGCAACCCTCTCGTCCTCAGATGGTTTTTTACCAACAGCCAAAAGCGAGCTTATACCTCCTATTGCAACCATCAGAGCCTCATTTGCTGCAAATCCTGATGGGCAAAGAATACAATCCTGCCACAGACAGTAAATATTTTATTAAAAAGAAAAGAAAAACTCACTTATATAGTTTTTGTACATTAGACTCGGGCATATGGGTGTTTGGACTCGAACCAGGTTCCCATTATATTTTGTTTGGACTCAACAAGGACCCAATTATTAACTGGGCTAGAGCTTTGGCCCTAGATCTGGAGAGAATTATCATCGAGTTTGGAAATTCTTTAAAAAAGGGGACAATATCCTCTACCTTTTTTCCCCGACGAGTATATCGCCTTTGTATTTGACCCGGCAGGACTAATCCATTGACATACTTACCAATAGTGTAAATAATTACCTCTTTTTTGTATAAATCCGCCACGGATGAGGCCAGTAAGTTGTGGTAATTTGTTTGACCACAAAGTAAAGCAGAACCTCTTGGACCCATTCCATGTTGAAGAGCTGCCTGAACCAAAACAATGGAATCTCAGTAATCAATAAAAAAACAGTAAACGGGTAATGATTTGAGTAGAGTGCAGGGTCTCCATGAACACCTTTGCAGCAGCTTTCCGAACGGTTGGATGAGAACTCAATCCCAAGTAATCACCTCCGGAGAAGAGAATTAGCTCTCTCATGCGACCTCTACCATCTCCCACTGTCTCGTCTACATTTCTGTCGTTACAGACAGCCTTCTCTCCTGAGAAAATTGGACTACTTATTATAATTTCTTGTATGTTTGCGTAAACTATATATGTTAATTAAGAGCATTTGAATCGTCCAAAATCTCAGGAACTACTAAAATTCTACTCTCCTTTTTAATCACCCTAAAAGGGCGATATTGATATTATCATGAAGGCTCGAAAATCTATCCAATAACTCGTTGGTTTGAGGATAAATTTGATCATCCTCTCCATATTTTAAAGATCCAAACTGTCGCTAAATTCAGAAAAAGTTACCTTTATTATATAGTATAGAGGAACATTTTTTAATTCAGAGACAAGTATGATGAACACTTCAACGGACATAAAAATGCCTACATTTGGAATTTAATCATTCAAAATAACTGATCCTTACTTTTATATCAATTGCTAAACTCTCCTCTCCATTCAAACTTAAGTCCATTATCTCTGATTTATAGCAATGTGCATAGAGAATCTCAAGTTCCAGCCCTCATAGACCAGACTCCGTCCTGTACACTTGTAAAGAGCCGCAAGCACAAGTTAGCGTAAGGACGATCTTGATATTTTGTTTGTGTTCAATTTGCATCTAGAACTGAGTCAAAGTTTGTTGAGGTCAATATCCACTCTCTCTCTCTCTCTCTCTCTCTCTCTCTCTCTCTTTTGAGCGGTCATAATTGTGGTTGAGCCCTTGCTCTCACTATAATATTATTGTTGTGTCGTTTATCAATGGGGTGTAAGATCCTATAAATGGTATCAGAGCCTAATAGGTCGATTTCCTATCACCAATTTGGTTTTGCATCCACCCATTCAAGGCCGATATTATGTGGATCAAGGATAATCATGAAGATGATTAGCACTAGAATGAATACTATTAGAGATTATTGTAACTTAAATTCTATTATTAAAACATTATAAATCTGGTGGTGATCTATTCTGCTCATTTGTAAGAAAGTTCTCCTACCTAGGTCCGCCCCAAACTGCATACTTCTCATATGTAGTCCAGCTCGTGTCACTCACTTAGATTAATCCTACTTATAAGTGGGGTGTAAAGAGTTTTGAGAATCACTTTCTTTCCATAAATCTCATCGTGAGATTCATTGACAGAAAAGATCACATTTATAAGAAAATAGTAATCAACCATATCCAAAGGATAAGGATAAGATAACCTACTAATATGCCTAAAATCATAATCTTAACAGAGTGATAATCTTCAACATTCCCCCTCAATCACATGATACTTTCAAAGAAAGTATATGTGATTGTAAACATGAAAAATAAGAACCCTCTAATCTCTAAAAGATAGATCATGAATTATTTCAATAGAAACGATCGTTATGTCTTCTTGGTGATCATCGTCCGTCGTTTGTGGATCCATCACTGTCGCAATCCGCTCCTTTCTGATTCCGTCGATGCCGGTGGCCCACTGGATTAGATCTGTCGTGATTTCTTCCAGACGCAAAGATCGTGCAATGGTGAGATTGTAGAACTTAAATGAATGGATGGGTGGTAGGAGAAGATAACCATTTCTTTATTGAAATAGAAAAAAAAATTGACAGTAATAATCATACCCGGCTTGATCACAGGATCATCACCGGGCCAAGCTCTGATACCATAAAGAGTTTTGAGACTCATTTTCTTTCCATAAATTTCACCGTGAGATTCATTGACTGAAAAGATTACATTTCTAAGAAAATACTAACCAACCATATCCAAAGGATAAAGGATAAGATAATCTACTAATATCCCTTAAATCATAATCTTAACAGACTGATAATCTTCAACGGGGTGAATTACATTGAAATGTCTCATTATGGATAAGGGTCAAGAAAAACAAATTAACATTGTCAAATCATGCTAACTAGGGCTGCATATGGATGGTTCGGATCGGTTTAACACTAAAACCAACAACTAAATTGAACATGTCGGTTTTTTATTAACTGATTCGACCCGACCGATAGAGAGGGCTTAAACCGAACCGAACCGAATTGAACCAAACAGTTCGGCTCGGTCGGTTAAACCGTTGTTTTTTATTTTTTTGAAAATTAGACATTGAAAATTTCAAAATAATGATACCTCGTCCTTTGCATTTATTCAAATGTTTAGTGCAAACATAAAAATCCAGTGTTCCAGACTGGACTAAATGCATATAAAAAATAATTCTACTCCAAAAAGAGAGTTTGGACTAAACGCAAGCGCATAAAGAAAAAAAAACCAGCTTGCAGTGAAACATTCATTCCACATGACACCATTTCGAATTACAATAGAATAATAGTTCATGTCAAGAAAAGTCATATACAAATGGAATTTGTATCAGAACCCATTGTATTTTTCAGAAATGAAGGTTTCTTAACATATTGGTTAGGTGAGACCAAAATCAACCATCAAAAGCTAGGCTCTACTGACTTTTTCAAACATTCTCAAAAGTGCAATCTTCTGATAAAAACTTCATTGAAACGAGATAGGAATTATGATGGAAGGAAAACACCATGTACAATAATCCCTCTATCTACAATGAAGTATCAAAAAGCATTTGAGAGATTAGAGGAGATGCACTGAGGCAGTGTTGACTGTTGATTTCATGTGAAAATAGAATTGTGGAATGTAACTTTGAAAGTAGTAAAAAATGAAACCATAACGCTAAAATAGTAAAAAAGGCAACACTTAAATTACTACATACAGTCGGTTCGGTTTAAGCGGTTAATCGTGGGCTCAAACCGATAACCAACCGATGTAAGTAGTTTTTATGATTTTCAAACCGTTAACCAAACCGATCTACCGATCCAAACCGCCCGGTTCGGTTTGGTTTTGCGGTGATACTGGATTTTTTGTGCAGTTCTAATGCTAACCGTTGATTTAATAGCTTTAGTGATCTTTGACAATAGATTTCTTTAATATTCAACCCAATGGTGGATAAAGGTTCGATGAGAGTGAGATTTTCTTAGTGCCAAATCGTAGGAGCGTAAAAGTATAAGATGACATGATCATAGGTGGGCTCTTGTGTATTCGCTCTGAGAATGAAAATCTTACTAGGACTTGAACCATCCATCCATTTTTGGAAGGTGGATTCGTCAATGAGGACCTCTACTGATGATCGATCCCATGGCTGCAAGCTATCGAACTTCTCAAATTCTTCAGAATCCTCTGCTTCCATGTCTGGGCTCTTGATGGCCACTGGGACCTGCATAGAAAGGGTAATGGGTTTGATTACAAACTTGAGTTTCAGGGATTCCAATCTTGCTAGAGCCTGCTCAAGCCATTGATCCCACAAGTACTCCATTGCAAACACGAGAGAGAGAGAGAGAGAGAGAGAGAGAGAGAGAGAGTGTGTTGAGTTTTATATCTATTGGTGGTTTTGTCTATTATATTAGGGCAAACCCAGGTAAATATAGTTGCCTGAGGCTGGGGGTGGGGGGCCCATATATGTGAAAAGTTTAGAATTTTTAAAACCTCCCTTCAAGTTCTAAAAACTAATATGTTTTTCTTTCACATCTGCCCCTTCCTCCAATATTTTTTCTACATGGAACCCCCCAAGTTGAATATCCTAGGTCCTTCCATGTATATTACAATGAATGATCAAATCTCCTCAGATTCTCTATGGCTGGCATTTTACATATTGAGAGAGATATTTATGAGCACTTAACAATTAACAAATGAAATAGATATTGATGAACCTTGGATTAGAATGTAATCTTGTTGCCTCTTTCATGGAGTTGACAATCAGCTATACCAATCTCTATTTGGTATGTTGTACCAATCTCTATTGTTTATATTAAAATGAACGATGACATCTCCATAGATTCTCTATGGCCGACATTTTACAAATTGAGAGAGATATTCATGAGCACTTAACAAATGAAATAGCTATTCATGAGCCTTGGAATAGAATGTAATCTTCTTGCCTCATTTGTGGGTTTGACTATCAGCTGTACCAATCTCCATGATCGCCTCTGGGTCAATATAATAAAAAAATGGACCCCCACCCCTTACTGTCACAGTAAGTAAGACAAATGAGGGGTTAAGTACCCCTTACTGTCACAGTAAGTAAGACAAATGGGGGGTTAAGTAAGACAGATGGGGATGGGGGACCTCCACCCCTTACTGTCACAGTAAGTAAGACAAATGGGGGGTTAAGTAAGACAGATGGGGATGGGATGGGATGGGATGTGGGGGGGGGGGGGGGGGGGGGGGTCTGTCTTGTGGGGGGTGTTTGGGGGGCAGTTGGACTCGGCCAGACGCGGTGGGGGGGTTGTTCATGAGCAAAAAGCCCGAAGCCCGGCCTGCTTGAATGAGAGACACATTTGAAGTAAAATATATGGTTTTTTTAACCAGAACGAGAGATCGAACACTTGCACTCCCACACCTAATTGGCTCAGCTAGAACTTTGGACACTTTATCGAAACTTATTATACATATTAAAGCAGCAGCCTATTCGTGAGAGAGCGACAAGTGGCACTCCCTTTTGGATTTTTGCGATGACATGTGGCATCCCTAAATTCTGTCTTCATTTAATACTAGCAACAAACGTCCGTGCTTAGCCCGGGCCCAAAACTGAGAATATATTTAGAATTAAAGTAAGAAAAAAAGATATTATTTAATTAAAATAAAGAGTATCATATAGAATTATATTTTAATATTCTTTTTCATTCTTCTTATTCATAGAACAAAAAAGAATAAAAAAATAACTGATGAAGTTTTTGCCACTAAACATTAAATATTATCGATGACATTTAAAATTTAATATATATAACTCCAAATCCTTTCTAAATTCAGTCCAAAGGAGTGCATTTCTTTTATTGTAAAACCTAGCGATGCCTCAAAGAAGAAATTAGCATGATCAATAATATGCATTCGCAAATGCATATTATTTTCTTTTGGGGCCTATTATTTTCTATGGATCAATGGCATGTGGTGGGCCACTTCAAGTATACTTCAAGCCTTTGTGAAGTAAAATCTCTCATTTGGGGTTTAGAGATTTATTATAAGATTTCCATCGATGAAAATCTCAAAGCTTCATGCATATCATTGGGTTATGAGTTTTTTTATGTGATTAATGGCATATGGTGGGCCACTCTCAATTAGGATTCATGCCTCTGTGAAGTAGTAATCTCACATGTGAAGCCTGTAGTGCAAGCCGTGTAGCCAATTAGAAACCGAAAGGCGTGGAAACTAACAACAATTGCATACCAATAATTATGTGGGGCCCACCTTATGGATCTCAATCACATGTATGGTCCATATGCTCCTAGTGAATGCAGGCGTGCATCAGGGTGGGCCCTAATTTGAGCTCATTTTGTCAAGTAATAAATAGCATAGACTCAAGGGTTTAAATCATAATGATAAGAGGATTAGCTAAACCGATTTTAGGATGGATTAAGATTAGAGAGTGATTTGGGGATTAAGATAAGAAGATAAAATAGAAAAGTTAGGAAAAGTGAGATTTTAGGGGAAGTTAGAAGGATTTTAGAAATATAGGTTTAGGAAATCATAATCTTAATTTAAATGGAGAGATAGAGGAGGAGCTTTGGGAGCTAGGTGTATAGTGGCCCACATTAAACTCAAAACTGCGTATGATTTTATAAGTATATTTCTTAAAGGAAAACTCACCTACTAATGACGTCGAACCCTCCATAGCCCTCCTCCCCGTTTGCATTAATATATATAATATTTTAAGGTAAGCAATTTTGATATGACTGCAGTAAGAACGTAACTTACCAAAAAAATCTACTTACTCAAATCTCTTGATGATGTTAATCCTTGATTCAAATCTCTAGATACTCATTCATTCCAAATATATTCATATCTAATATTTTACTTCTTAAAATTAAAAAAAATCACAAAGAATTTTTTTTTAAAACACTCCTCATTTGTCGCTCTCCCTTTTGGATTTTTGCAGTGACATTTGGCATCCCTAAATTCTTTCTTCATTTAATATTTTAATGTAAGCAATTTTGTTATGACTGCAGTAAGAACGTAACTTACCAAAAAAATCTACTTACTCAAATCTCTTGATGATGTTAATCCTCAATTCAAATCTCTCGATACTCATCCATTCCAAATATATTCATACCTAATATTTTACTTCTTAAAATTTAAAACAATCACAAAGAAGGTTTTTTTTTAAAAAAAAAAACTCCTCATTGGCCCACTAAAAGAATCTAATCCAATAAAAATAAATGGCCCTATATTTTATGGGTCCAATCAAATTCCACTCAATAAAAGTTTAGCCCGCTTAAAATTTTCATAACCTAGCACTCATTGGATCAATGACAAATTCATGATAATGTAAACATAAAGAAGTAAAGAATAAAAACGCCAGTGAGAAATGAAAAATGAGAAATAAGTGTGTATGGCTATTTATTGAATAACCAAAGACTTCAGGCTAACACTGTTAGGTCCGAGTACAAGTACTTCAGTATTTTAGGAGAGCAGTTTACAGTGAAATGAAACAAAAAGTACTCTGTTTGAATGTAAAAGAACTTACTGTTTGAAGGCAGGAAAACAGTGCTCTGATGTTGTAGTTAGTAGACCAGAGATTCGCAGATGATCAAGGCTAGTGTTAACACTATGTCCTTAAGACAAAATTCGCCCCCGCAATGGTGCTTACGAGCTTCAATGGCGTCTGTCTCTCAGGATACAATGATCTGTATCACAACAGTTGCAGCACTACAAACTGTGTGACTGTCAAACCAGTTAGTGCACAATTACTCTCTCTTCTTGACTCTATGCAAGTGCAGCAGAAGTAGTGAAAATGGAATGATTGAATGATCAAAACAGCATGAAACGAGATGCTTAAATAGCCTGCAATCAGGTCTCTTCACAGGGGCTACATCTGTTCAGAACAGTGACTATTCACTTGAACAGATGCTTCTTCTTAGGACACACCCTTTCAGATGCGAATGGGTACACCTCTTTGCACACACCTCTTGGACATGGACACACCCCATTTCGAAAAAGGGAATTTTATTAAATAAAATTTCTCCAAAAATATAAATGGGGAGTGGGCCGAGCCAGGCCCAACTCGAGTGTGAAGCCCAAGCCCAAGCCCAAGCCCAGGCCAGGCCCGGCCCGGCTCGGTGCGGGGCGGGGCGGCGCGCGTGTAGTGGTGACCCTACCTTGATCTAGGTCCTCCCTCCCCACAAAAGTGGGGTGCCCCTTGGGGCTTATCTTATACTACCAAGGTAAGTATATTTATACCCAAGGGAAGTTTTGCTCCCAAGCAATGTGGGATGCAAGCTTACCACTTCCTTTTGTTTCCATGTTTAACATGTTCAAGTAGTGATGTTAAGGAGGCAATTTCTCATTCATATCTTAATGGATTAGAGCAACCCAATACATGTCATTAAACTACTCATAGAGTAGATTACATTTCCCACCTAAAAGGATAAGTGGGTCCCACGTTTATTTTGGCTCAAAGATGACCAAAATAATGGGTCATTCTAACCATTTTTCGAACAAACACTACGCTTCTGGTTTGTCAACCATGGTGACTGTTCGTACTCCTTTGGCTAACACTAAGTTTCTAGTTTGTCAACCATGGTGACTGCCAGTACTCCTTTATACAAAGAGATCATGGACGATGACAACTGGTCTCAACGTTGAGGAGGAAGACTGGGTGCGATCCCAAGGGGACACATCCAGGGTCCTCCCCTTCAAGGTTCGGACTAAGCGCTAGCGAGTATTTCTTCCCAGAATAGTTCAAAGGGATCTAGGTGTTTCCCTTCCTTCGACTTTCCTGGGAGAAATACTCCCTTGTTTTTATCCTACTCTCCTTCATTTCTCTCTTGCCCCTTCTAGGGACTAGTGCCTTCCTTTTATAGGCTCTTTTGCACGTGCCAGCCCTGCTTTCAACGAGCCCACTCTAGCTTTGTCTTAGGTGCCTCCGTCGGTTCCTTCCGTAGGCATGTGTCGTTTCTTAAGAGGGGTATCTGAAAGTCCTGGGATCCTAACCCTAGAGGGGGGGTGAATAGGGTGAGCTACAATATGTGACCAATTTAGACCAATTTTAACTTCTTAAAAATAAACTAGTCACAAGTGATGATAAACAAACAAAATGCGGAAGCTAAAAAGAATCACCACAACGCATTCACCATCACACAATGATTTATAGTGGTTCAGCCTCAATGCCTACATCCACTACCGGCTTGTGATCCAATCACCCCACCGGATTTCCACTATCTATGCTTTTCAATAAGCTAAGCAATAACCTTTACAATATTGTTTTTCTAGGCTAAACAACAACCTCTCAATGTGCTTTTCTAAGCTAAGCAATAACCTTTACAAGATGCTTTTCCAACGCTAAGCAATAACCTCTACACTAATGCTTTTCTTAGGCTAAGCAATAACTTTTACAATAAAAAGATTTTCTCTCAATGTAGTGTCTACACATACACTTTAAGAGATACAATTAAAGCTCAATATATTTGCCTCTAAAATAGGCAGATATGAAAGTGAAAAACTAACTCACACAAACACTAAATGAATGCAAAGATGTATGCTCATGATGTGTGTGTGTGATAACTTCAATCAAGTTTAAAAAGTAAGCTCAATCAATATATGCTCAAAGCAATTAAAAGTTTAAGGCACATAAAAGATTTTGATTGAAGTGAAATGCAAATCACATGTATGGATACAAACTTGTTAATGATACGAAAATCAAACGCTCACTAGTTGTATGAAATTAATTAGCTCTAAACATGTGATGCATGTGCAATGTTATTTTCAAAACCAAATTAATTTAACTAAAGTTCAAATAAATGAAAACAACAAATGAAGATTCAACCAAGTAAAAGAATCATGCTATAAAAGAAAACAAAGATTTTGGCTAAGCATGATTAATGAAGATTTTAAAACAACTTGGATCGAAATCAAAGTGAAGAATACAATCTAACTTAAATCAAAGATTAAAAGAAGAATGGATTCAACACATCATAGTTATAATGCTAAAATTCATTTACCAATAATTTAAACAAAGCATATAACATATGATTAGTAAAAGTAAAGTTTACTTAGAGATTTAACTTCATTGATCCAAGCTTTAGCTTCACTAATGACCCATTGGTCTCTCTTAGTTCATCTCCTTTTCTTTGTCTCAAAACACCTTAAGAGTGGCTCTTGGTTCCTCTCTTTTTCAACACTTTTTCCAAATGAATGAACTTGTATTTATACTCAAAAATTGAGTTCATGCGCTTTCCCCGGTCGACCTGGCCTTCAACGGTCATAAATCTGACCGTTTGAAAAGAAGCCCAACGGCTCTTTACCCGGTCGACCGGGTCCCCCGGACTGGCCACATTGCGGGTCGACCCGGGCCTGGGACCAAAATTCCCTAAAATTGCATTTTTCAAAGAGATTTCTTGTGGGAACTTTTGGGCTACTAAATCAAACTTGAAATCATGATTTAAATCAAATTAAGAGGGTCAAAATCATGAAATATAAAAAGCCTAAAATGGTTTGAAAGATATAAAACATAGGCTAACTTGATTTGATAAAACTCCTTTTCAAAATAAATTGCATCTAAGTTTAAAAACAAAACATGCGCAAAACAATATTTTTACAAGCCTTAAAAATAATGCATGTGTAAATCAAGATTTCAAGATTTTCTAAATCAATGCAAGTGTGAAAATTCAAATGATGCTAAAATGTTAATGCATCGATCAAATTGCAATACACAAAATCCCTAACAGTATCCCCACTCTTTCCCTGGATAGGTTGGTTTCTATGGCGGGCCTGCCTAGGCTAGGCCCATTGCTTCATCCTTCAAGGGCCTGACCCATTATGTGTGTCTACCGATACTCCTGAGTCAACCCATCTTCTATGTGTCCTCATTAGGCCCACTTCTAAAAGATATCCAAACCAATCAAAATAATGGCATCATTTTTTATAAATCCAAATCAAATCTTACTCCATAAAAGTTGGCGCATTTAAAATTTCTATAATCTTGCACTTAGACCCCTCATTTATTGGGTCCATGCTAATTCTCGTAAAAGACTTTTAATCAAAACCAAGTGTTTTATGACCATAAAATAGTCATGGGACCCATTTACTACTATAAAATAGTCATGGGACCCATTTAAAATGTTAACATACACTTAAAATGTTAGACCCACACTAAAAATGTTCGTATGGTTAGGAAGTCTAGTTTTAACCTAGAGGTCACGCGCTCGAACCCCTTAAGGCCTTTCCCGATAAATAGGGCTAGTAAGTAGTTTTATGTATCCATGGGTTTATCAATGATCAACCGAAGGGGGGTCCCATGTTACCAAAAGAAAAAAAAAGTGTTTTATGACCATGCGTCATCACGCTTGGGTGGGCCCCAACCATAGTAGAATACATTATACGCCCCTCACTATCTTTACGTTAGGTGTCCAGTGACAAATTGACAAAAGGTTCCATAAATTCTATCTAGACTCTTGATCTCTCTCTTGGATTTGGTTTCAAATTGAGAGACCTAATTATACTTTGCTCAAGAGATCAAGAAAGGAAGTGTCATTCCTTTGAAAGAGGGCAAAGCATCCAAAATGCACAATAAAGGGATGGAGAGAGGAAAGAAGAGACTTTTCCCTTTGTTATTAATTTGTAAACCCACAAGCAACTTTGTCTAAGTAGATCAATATGATCCATTATATGCAGAGTGAAAAAGGTGCTTGACATGGTCTATTTTCTTGTTCGGAGCAGCCCATTCTCCCCATTGAAGCATTCTGAACACTTCACTAAATTTCTCACTTAGAGCTAAGTCAACTTTTCAGAATTCATATGTGGTGACGTCCATAAGACCCTCACCCACGTATGATTCTGTATCTGATTCCCTTATTTTGATCTTTGATATCTTGGTCCATGGGGCCCACTTATTTTGATAATCTCAATTGTACTTCTTATATTATGCAAATAGGCACTTTTCTTAATCAATGGTCTGAACTGTTTCATTGATGGACGTACAAATCTCTCTGAACCTATCATCTTTGATATCTCATTAGAGCAATGTTTAGCCCTGGGTAGGGGTGCTAGCTCATTATTCGAGCCTGGATCTAAATTTTTGGCCCATTTAATATAGGTACGGGGGGCTGGGGCTTTGATTAACTGATAGAAAGTCTGAAACCCTGTCCTGCCCCGGCCTGACCCAAATAAGTTATGCATGCAGTTAGTGACTGATTTACCTAAATAAGTAGTTAGAAAGCTAGAAAAAAGTAGCAGAAAGCCTGGCCTGACCCAACCAACTAAGTGGGAGGTCTCGGGCCAAGCACTTAAGGCCCGTCTTAAGCATGGACCAGACATGGGCCTACTCTGAAGGTGGGCCAGCCCTGAATATGCCTCAAACCAACCCGACCCAAGAGCACCCCTTGCCCCAGGCAACCCTATGAATAGATTGTGGTAGAGAGATCAATTGTGGCGCAGGTGCATGTAATAGGATCCATAGTAAAAGCTCTACTTGGCATTTGGGCGGGAAGAGGTAATCTTGTGGTAGTAGGATATCGCACAGTAAATAATAAAATCGCCACTTTTACGACCTACTTCTATATACGAACAATTATATCTGTAATTATAAATTTTCCTATAGTTATTGGGCAAATGTCAAATTTAGAGGCTATCATACTGTAATCGTCCCTTTATCTTTCATAATGAGAGGGAAAGGATGCTGGTTACTGCTTGTGTTATAATTTCCCTCACATCCAAGGAATACAAATCCTACTTCGTATTTCAAAGAACTTAGAGAAGAAAGGTAGCTGCATCATTATGAAGTAATTTGGAGAAAAATCACAGGCAATGAGCATTGACCGCCAGGGACATATTGAAAGAAGAGCTGGAAACTTATTAACTTTTTTTTTTTTTAATAAACAAACTCTTAGATCATTTTAAAGATTTTCCTACTGAAAATCTGAAATTGTACCCCAATAAACAAATAATTAACTTCTCAGTCATTGTTCAGCTGGTTGGAGACACGTATGGTATGTTCAAGTGAGTTTAATTTCATTGTAAAGAAGAAGAAGAAGAATTATTGACTACTGTAATTTCTATTTTATTCTACGTTGTTCAGCTTTGGCTCACGTCGTATATGTTGAATTAATATGGTGTTTGACTTATAAGCTTAGGGTCAAGACTTAGATATATTCAATGCAGGAGTGGCAAAGGCTCACCGTTAGAAGCACGTAGTTGACACGCTATGCCCCATGGTTAAGGATACCGCCTGGACCAAGTTCTCGACAAAAAAATATTTCAAATTTTAATTAGTTAATTACCAAACATCATCCATGCTTTTTTCAATCGATTTTCTCTTTCAAATTGATCACATATCACCATATATTATTAAGGTTTGGAGACCCAATTACTAGTTGCATTGACCTCCTGCTTTGTGGTTGATGGGGATTTTAAATCCCACACCACCTCTTGTACAAATCCCCCAAGTGAAGATTCGGCATCATAAAAGATAAGATTTAGATAAATATATATATATTCCCATCACATTATCTTAACCTTTAATTTAATTTCAAGAAGCTTATTTGTGAGAATTGTGACCCTCTCAAAAACCCACACTTAAAATGTTCGTGTGGTTAGGAAGTCCAATTTTAACCTGGAGGCCTTGCCTTCGAATCCCATGAGGCCTTACCCGATATATAGGGCTAGTGGGTGGTTCTATGTATCCGTAGGTTTACCAATGATCAACCGAAGAGGGGTCGACGGATTCCCATGTTATAAAAAAAAAAAAAAAAATGACCCTCTCAAAACAAATGTCTTCTTCTTATATATATATCACCACGAATTTTTATTTTAATAGAAATGTACCCTCTATAAGATCGATCACTATAAAACCCTTCAAGCCTTCGTATTATATTATTTACATATTTTCACAATTGATAAATCTAATATTTGAGCCTAAATTTTATTAACCTAAAATTTGACAAAAGGTTGCCCTAAAGAGCACATTTGTTTTAATGGATATAAATCTTTTAAAAGTTATAAAGAAATTTACAAATAAAATATGACCATAAAGAACAAAAATCTTTCATGCAAGCTGATGACCCACCAATAAATGGGATAAGCGAAAGAGGATATGAATGAAAGCCCGAAAGATAAAATTAATGTAGCCAGCCTAACATAATTAACTGAGTGGTCAGGACCTCGCCTCCTCTCTCTTCTGGAGTTAGAAGTCCTGGTATCGATCCCCGATTCTCCCCTCTTTAAGAATTGAAGGTTGAGTCCACACTAGTGTACCACATGGGGGCCGATGGGGTTTTACCCGGCTTTTCTCTTGGCATGGAAAAAAATAATAATTGGGGCACACAAAATGATGACGAAAGAGGTTCACCACAAGATGATGATGATGATGAAGATCTTTCTTGGGTCCACAGGATTTGTTTTTTAACAAATCGGGCCCGTAACCAAATAAGCAAGCGCCCGAGTAGATTGCGTTGCGTGACTTGCGTCAACCTTCTCCTCTCCTCGAGGGTTTTTCTTTTATTTTTTTATTGGAGCGCTCAATGTGATATATCAACCGTCCAGTCTCTCCACACTCAACGGTCCAGATCTATCGAGTGGTTGGTGTGCCTCTGCTCCCGGGTTTCTTAGAGGCAAGTTGACAAAGCTGGAAATTCTCTCTCCGTGCAAAGTGCGAGAGAAGAACACCTTCTTCTTCTCCCCTTTGCAATCGAATATCAGATTCCTTCCTTTCTGTAAGCTCTCTCTCTCTCTCTCTCTCTCTTCGATCGTGATTTTCTCTTACATACGAAACAGATCGAGATCGCTGTAAGAACAGCTTCCTTCATCTTCTCTGTTGTGGATTTTGGATGTGAATTAGATGGTTTTTTTTTTCTTTTTGCTTCTGCTTTTAGATTTGCTCACATGCTATCAATATTTCAGTTATGATCTGATTGTTCTTTGTTATGGTTTTTGCTCATTGATTTAGGTTTTATCTTTTTTGGATCTTGGATTAGGTTCTTTTTTTGTGTGTATTCTGTTGAAGGGGGTAGTGCGGATATTTGGATCTAGGGTTTTGTTTGTAGATTCGGGAATTAAAACCTGCGGTGAACGGCATACAAAAGTTCCTGATTGGGATTGATCGGTTCAATCTGTCCAATTGCTGGGCCTCTCTGTGTTGGATCCTTGCCGTAAAAATGCTATCTTTAGGGGCTTTTTGTGTTTGTTTTGGATGTTTATTGGTTGTTGATTTAAGATTTTTGTAGTGAGTGAGATCTCTCTCCTTGGTGGTATCGATGATGAGACCCACCATTGGATGGTGGGGATTTCTTTGTTTTGTGTCACTCAATCAATTTGACTGCAGTGCCACCATATGAGCAAAGTGGTTAAAAGAGACCTTTCGTTTAGCTGAAATCTAGAAATGCTAGTAAAGAAATATGGAATTCAGAAATCACAGGTACAGCATGTCACATCATGTCCAGATTTTCCTGGACATGGTGAAGAAATTCCACTAAAGAAACAGGGCCTCACTGTCTGTGAAAATTCAAAGGTGGAGGGAACCTGGTAGCCCATTCCTAGATTTTACTACAATTAAACAGGTTGGAGTCAGAACAATTGTAATGGTGACTGGTTAGTTTGTCTTCATCAATTAGTTCTCTTGAGATAATTTATTGGATTTTTTGTATTGGTGACTGGTGAACAAGAAATCTTAGAAACTGCCCAAGATCTCTGTAAAGGGCCTGCTTGGCAGAGTGTGTGTAGAGAGAGAGAGAGAGAGAGAGAGAGAGAGAGAGAGAGAGCACTTGCGTTGTGTGCATGACAGGTCAGAAAGAATATAGTCATACCCTGTTGTTCTTTTACAATGCATTAAATAAACCCCAGGTTGATGGCATAAGGCTTAGGTGATTGCGATGATTGTTTATTATAAATGTCTTAGTATTTTTTTCCCATTGTTTCTTTTGGAATTTTAAGAGATTGGTTTGTAGAGGAACAAGGAAGGAAAAAAGATGTTGGCTGAATTTCTTTTTTTTTGCAAGTTATACCACATTTTGTTGTAGAATCTGAGAATGGTCGTGTTCAGAAATTGAATGCAATTTTCTAAATACCCTGTTACACTCTTTTCACCTCCTTTTGGGCTTCCATTTCCAAATTATTCGCTTTTCCTTGGAATTCTGCCACATTAAGTATCCTAAGAAATAGACCGGTTGTTGCTAGTTGCTACTAATCGCTTTTGTAGTATCATCAGTTTATTTACATACTTTAAAATTTTCTTTTGTTTCATTTTATTTTTTTATTTTTTTATTTTTTTACATTGGAGTATCCAGACACACTAAAGGAGAGGAAAGCAGTATTTAAGATAAGCTATTGTTTTTTAAATTGAATCACATCAAATATGTTTGGGCGTGCTCCGAAGAAGAGTGACAACTCCAAGTACTATGACATCCTTGGTGTTTCAAACAGTGCGAGCCAGGATGAGCTAAAGAAAGCATACAGAAAAGCCGCCATAAAGAACCACCCTGATAAAGGCGGAGACCCTGAGAAGGTTAGCCACCACCCCCACCCCTATCTTTCATCTCTAATTCAGTTGCTTTAATCCCTTTTTCAACTCTATACACTTGTCTTTATTGGCATTTGTTCATACCTTAACACTTGGCAGTCCCCCTCCCTCCCTCCCTCCCTCTTTTTTTTTTTAAAAAAGCAGTGCCCCCTCTTTTTTTTTTTTTTTTATTTAAGAAAAAGCAGTGAATTCATTCAATAAAATAGAAATCTTTATTTCTATTAATATAGAGCTTTTGAAGTTCTGGAAATTTTTGTAATTAGTTTTTTTACTTATTAGCCAATATATCTTTTCTTAAAGAGTTAACCTGGAGTTCATGATAGAAAAAGAAAAAAAGCAACATTGGACAAGTGGAGGCGCATTTCGATGGGACTCATTCATTATTTCCTGGTTTGACTTTTTCTTTAGCTGACTGCTTGTCTAATACCAATCCACATTCTTTTGGGCTTTGGCATGACACATGTTGAGGCACGAAAATGGTGGAGTAACACAAATGAAATAGGAGAAGAATAATGAAGAAGGTTACAAAGTCCACCATGGATGGGGAATCTTCTATTTATGTTGATCTCTTTACTTATTAGAGGCCGGTTTAGAACTCACATAGATGCAATGTATCTAGAGTGATTTTTGACACATGTCTAATGTAATATAATTTAGTTTTAATCACATGTAGAAGAATCTAAAGAGATAAAGACAATTATTATGAGTGCACATCCATACTATCCCATTAGATAATTTCCTGAATATGGTGATCTGCAATACTACCCGACTTCAAATAAAGACATAGGAGGGTCCATTGTGATGCCCAACTAATTCTTTTTGAGAAAGGGGAAATCAATAAAAGACCATAGAGGGAGAAGCTATCCTTGTGGTCGTCAAATTAATTGATTAAAACATACAAAGAAGCCATTTAGTAGGCGTCCTGGCATATTGCAAGTGCACTATACAACAGGTATGCTCCAGCTGCAATGCAGATGCATAGGAACCTCAAGCTTTTGAGGGTCTTGCAGCAGGATACTGGAGATGTAGTGTAGTATGACTAGTATCTGGCTGAAGAAAAACATGGAGCACAAAGCTACATACAAAATAGGGATTCCTAATTGAAAAACGTTTAGTAGCACAATTACACGATTCTGTATGTGCATCTTTACATTGGGCCTAATTCTGGTTGACACATCTTGGGCTGCATCAGTTCTCTAATTTCTCTTCATCTTTTTTCAATTTGTTTCCTGATATCCACTTTCAGCTTTCTTTGCAAGCTGGCATTTGCCCTTGTTATTTCAAAAAATAGTAACAAAATAAAAAGTCAGGTACTTTGGAAGTCATTGAAACAATATAACAAGACAGACTTCACCAAGACTCTTGTTGAGTTAAAAGTTAATATTGTTTGAACCTTCAATCAGAATTAAAAGCAAAAAAAAAAAAAAAAAAGGACAGAGCCTTATCCCAGCAATGGGCCAGCTTGAAATTTTCTATTAACTCTAAGCAAGCTATGAGCAAAATTCCTGTTTATCTAAAGTGAGCTCTCTTAAAAGGTTCTACTACTTAACTCTAAGTGAGCCATGAACTTCCAGTTTATCTAATTATGAACAAGAAAAATAAGGCCTCCCCTTCCCTCCCTCCCCCCCTTCCCCTTCCTTCTCTCTCTCCCTCTGTCTTCCTCTCTCTCGTGAATATGCAGTTGAGTACTCAAAAAGTTTGAATGCTAAACAGGGTTTGTGTACTCAAAATACTCGGTTGAGCACTGGACTGAGTTTACAACTTTGGGGAACCTTCCTTTACCGAGTGTCAATGAATGAGCATGCACATGCACATGCTTGAAGGTATATGTAATGCTTCTAATGTTAAAAGTATGAGCATGCATATCTTGGTGTGGTGACTCAAGCACTTTTCTAGTTTAGATATTTCTGTATTTACTTCTCATCATTTACAATATAAATGTTGGTTTTGTTTTTGGATTACAGTTCAAGGAGTTGTCTCAGGCTTATGAAGTTCTTAGTGATCCTGAGAAAAGGGAACTCTATGACCAATATGGTGAAGATGCCCTTAAAGAGGGAATGGGTGGAGGCGGTGGCTCTCATAATCCTTTTGATATATTTGAGTCTTTCTTTGGGGGAGGAGCTTTTGGGGGTGAGCAATGGAGATATATTTGACTTTTTCTGTTCTCCTTTTTCTAGCTCTGATCATTATTGTATGATGTTGATCCCAATGGTTTAGGTGGTAGCTCAAGAGGACGGCGGCAGAAACAGGGTGATGACGTAGTTCACAGTTTGAAGGTTTCTTTAGAAGACTTGTATAATGGAGCATCAAAGAAGCTATCTTTAACTAGGAATGTGTTGTGTCCAAAATGCAAAGGGTAATTAATTTATTGTCTTCTGTTGAACCTACTTGTGTGTGTCTGCATGTGTGTGCGCTCACATGTGTGATTTGTGTTTTGTTTGGATATCTTTGTGTGTGTGGTGATGGATGTTTAATGGCCAAACTGTTCATGGACTGGAGTGGCTGAAGCTTGTGCAAGCCAAGTTCATATAGTGTTGGGTCTATCATTCAGACCCAAATGCAGGCTGCCAGACTAAAAGCGGACCCGGATCCTGCCCACTTGCAAAATTTTATCTTCCCTTGTATCAAGTATCTCAAGCCAGTCTGGCCCCATTATCGGGCCAGAATATAAGGCTTGGGTCCAGCCAGGCACAGGCCTAAGCACACAGCTCTTATCTTTCCCAGGCCTGAGCTTGCCCAGATATGACCATCCTACTTAATAGAGCAGTGGAGACTGGTGATTCTGTTTTATTGATTTTAATCTAAGGCAGTGAAGTTTCATTTTACCGTGCAGTGATTGTCAGATGGGAGAACATCGATGTTGCGGTTATAGGGTGGTTAATATTTACTGTCATGGACTCATGGTATACTAGCCCGCCTAAGTCAGTTACAGAAAGAGAGCAATCTATAAGTTGATTTAATAAGAAAGAAAAACTATATATTGAAATATTGAGTAGAGAAAATGGAAAAAAGTTCCTCCAAACCAAGTGAATTTTCTTTCGGGACTGTATCTGAAATGCTTACATATTTATTAAAAATGTTTTAGCTCTACAGTCTAGTTCACAATACCATTTGGATTTTGGATGTGAAAGCACTCTGATGTTTCCCTTTGGCATTCACTTCTCTGTGAAAAATTGTTCAGATTACTGTGGAGTAAATTTACAATGCTCTACTGAATCATTTGCTGATTTTACACTTTTTGTGGGGCCCATATGTTTGTGCCCACCATTTATGTGATGGCCCCATAATAAATGGATTATACCATAGAAAATTGTTGCCCTTCGAATGTTCTAAGTTTCCAACCATATGATTTTCTAATTTTGTTTATTCATTAGTGACATTACTTTATTTTTGGGAATATATGAGATATGAACTTTGGAATTACATATGATCTTTTACTATGCATACGATTTCAGGAAAGGCTCAAAGAGTGGTGCGTCAGGGAGATGTTATGGATGTCAAGGTACTGGGATGAAAATCTCTACTCGCCGCATTGGGCCAGGCATGATCCAACAGATGCAGCATGTTTGTAATGAATGCAAAGGCTCAGGTGAAGACAAATACTCTCTTAATAGTTCCATTTGCTCTTCACTGCAAGCTGTCTTTCTTTGTAACACATCATCAATGCAGGTGAAGTAATTAGTGATAAGGACAAATGCACTCAATGCAAAGGAAACAAAGTGACTCAGGAGAAGAAGGTGCTGGAGGTGCATGTTGAGAAAGGAATGCAGCATGGTCAGAAAATTGTATTCCAGGGAGAAGCTGATGAGGCTGTAAGTTTCATGTATTTTTAGCATTGGTTATTGTAGAATATTTTAGAGCATGCATCTGTTACTTGTTATGTAATCTGCTGTTATTGTCTCTACTTTCCTTGCCTGTAATTCTGACTTCTTTCAATTATCCTGTTCTAATTACTGTAATGGCTCCATCTGCAGCCTGATACGGTAACTGGCGACATTGTTTTCGTGTTGCAATTGAAGGATCATCCCAAGTTCAAACGAAAGCTTGACGATTTGTATGTTGAACATACACTCAGCCTGACTGAGGCTCTTTGCGGCTTCCAATTTGCCTTAACTCATCTTGACGGGAGACAGCTGCTCATCAAATCCAATCCGGGTGAAGTCATCAAGCCAGGTATGGGTTTTCTATATTTATCAGCAGTTGGGAAATCTAATGTCAGTGCTGCACCTTTGATGGTGTACTGCATTTGAACTGGGGCCTATCACTTGATGGGCCATGTGGGTTTGGATATTGAATTTCACTGCCATGCACATACAGAACTATCCAAGCGGTTGGGTATCTAACTGAGCTGCTCAGTCAGACAAAAGATGGCAGAAACCAATGCCACTGCAGTCATCAGAACAAAGAGAAGGTGGAGTTAAAATCATTTATACATATCGTGGCCATTGGGTAATTCATAGAGGGACCTTTCCAGTGAATGGTCAGCCACATGGGGAAGTTTTGAGTGAGACATATTTGACAATTGGAGTGTTGGCATGAATGTTTTCCTCATCGGCAAATACCCTTCTTCTATGTCTTACCATGGTTTCTCTCAAATCATGTCAATCCAGGCCAACACAAGGCAATAAATGATGAAGGGATGCCTCACCATCAGAGGCCATTCATGAAGGGTCGCCTGTATATCCAGTTCAATGTGGAGTTTCCAGACTCTGGAGCGCTTTCCCTAGACCAACGCCGCACTTTGGAGACGATTCTGCCCCCAAGACCAGGCAACCACTTGTCAGCAATGGAGCTGGATGAGTGTGAAGAGACTAATTTACATGATGTCAATATGGAGGAAGAGCTGAGGCGGAAGCAGCAGCAGCAGCAGCAGGAAGCATATGATGAGGATGATGAGCCATCAGGGCCACGGGTGCAGTGTGCACAGCAGTAGCCCCGTTGCATGAATAGACAAATAGAGCTTGCATTGATGTTGCAGTTTTTTTTTTTTTTTTCCTCCATTTCCGTGGTTGCTGTCCAAATAGTAGCAGGAACTCTTGCCAGTTCTGAGCTTGCAATGTCTTTTAGATGATGTTTTTCTTGTTTTAATGGGGACTTCTTTTTATTACTACTACTACAGTCTTGAGATGTATGAACCATTCTGAAATTGGTTATTTACTTTAGTGGGTGTAGTAGCATTAGGCTTTAGCTTCTTACTGATTTGATTAAGTTTTTTCTTGAAATCTGATAGTTTTTGTTTCTAATCCCCAGTGATTGCAGATCATGAGAACTCAGCAAAGATTGGATCTGATTGCTTTGGCAAGATTATGATTCTGTAAGGTGTATTTGCGCTGCCTCAATCGGTATTTAGCATCCACAATGTAATTACTGTTGCTAATGATGTTGGGTTGGACCTTCTGTAGTACTTAACATGAGAATTACGACGGTGTTAAACAAACAAAAGTATAGATAAGGAAGTGCTCAAACTTATCCCACCAGCTAGAAGAGGCAGGTTTTCAGGTTAAGCTTTGCCTCGACCCACCTCAACTTGCTGTCTATCAACTAGAGTAACCTGGTTGGCTTTTCCTACTTGGTGGCGTTATGGCTAAGGATGTAAACGAGATGGGTTTGTACTGGACCCAGGCCCGACTAAAGATTAAATATATTATCATATACTATATTGATTCTGCTGCATTATACATTGGATAATGTTAGCTAATATGTCATTTCTATATTGATGCATATTGCTATTTAAGACCTTGACATGGGCTAGCCCAAATGTAATTAGTGGCTCCGGGTTTGCCAAATCAAGCAGGGAAATGCTGTGGGTTCCAAAGACGGTTCTGACAGGTGTCAGCTGCGCATCAAAGTGGGCTCTAACCACATACATACCAGTTTGGGCCTTAAAACAAGAGGAATTTTCGCCTATGGGAATTTCAGCCCATGCCTTATATAAAATCCCACACATAGAAGAAAAAAGTGCGTGCATACAATATGCGAGTTATCATCAGGTATCATGAGAACAGAAACAACCATAAGCTAGTCTATGGTTTCAAAGGTCTGATGATGTGTATGATTTGCCTAATCTGCGCCAGCTTCTCCCCTGGTTCTTTTTTTTTTTCTTCCACAGTATCAGTCCAGAATCCATAATGATCCATTACTACTATATTTTTGTCAACCTTACATTTCTTAAGGTTCCTGTAAAATGACTTAAGCGTCAGAAAACAAAAACCCATTAATAATAGAGATCTAATTTTTCCTAATTCTCTAAACACAGTTGAATTATTCTTTTCTTACAACGAAAATGGCCAAAATGAAAAGATTAGGGATTGTTAATAAATGAAAGAGTATAAAAATAAGGATTAGTGAAGCTGCATTCTTGAAAAGAAAACTATAATGGGGAAACACTTTTCGCTGGAGAAGCTCTTAAAGAATTAGTAAAGCTAATATTCTCTGAAAGTTGTTGATAATACTGCCAGGATCTCTTGATATAAGTTACACCATTAAATTGAGGGTTATTTTAAGAAAGAGAATGTGGCCTAGTTGAATTTACTTAAATTGCTGACGGCTAGAAGCATCATCAAACAATTAATTTAAGCCGAGGGTTTATTTTTAATCAATATGAGAATGTGCCGCATATGGCTTTAATGCAAAAAAGGCTAAGTGATATTAATCACATGGTGGACTACTTAAAAAGCATATCAATAATGACCATACAAACCCAGCAATATCTTGTTTGATTAATAAAAAGTAGGGTTGGGTATGCAATTTTATCTCACTACAATACTATTCTTTGACCGTTGAGGAATAAAGAAGGTTTTGGTCCCATGGCAATTGCTTGGAAAGTAGATCATGATGGAAGGCCCATTCAGCTGGTACCTAATGCAGAAACCACAAGCCGACTTGTAACATTTGTTTATACCTTATTAATGAATAATTGATAGAAGATGGCCCATTAGGATTTAATTGAGTTTAATTATATACATTATCTGAAGTTCCCCACATTGATTTCCTATAATCGAACCCCTGTAATTGCCTAAAAACAAGCAGACACGCATCTAATTATTGAGAAGCCAACTCTTTTGGCAGTTCTATTGCCTAGTCATGTATTTCAATCATAAGTTTGCTATGATTGATCAAATGATTTTATAGAATAGATAGATACAAAATATTGAAACAAGAAGACAAATGCAGGTGTAGGCCTAATTGAAAGCTTCAGATATAAATGGACTGGACTCAAGCGTATGGAGGCCCACTAACGTACAGCCTTGTTAAATCCTTGTAAAGATTTTTCCTAATGGAGTAAATTGTAGATTGGGTTGGAAATTTCAGTTTGAACTACCTTGAAACTGTGTCAATGTGGAGCTAAAGGACAGCAAACAATGGGGCGGCCAGAGCTCATGTGAATCTCATGGTTCAAATAGCCCCCTTGCCCTTGGGTTGGTAGGAGAATGTTTGTAGCCCTATTCCATAAATTATTAAATCAAAATGCAGAGCCAAGTTGTGGACAAAGACAGATGAAAGATGTCCTCTTATGTATGCAGCAATTACTGCCAAAGAGAAAAGTCCAGGGCAAAGAACAAAGAAGGATGGTAAGACATGATGTCAAAGGGAAACTGCTCCAAAAACAATACCTATTGGTGAGGAATACACACATGTGGCCCTTTCCTGAGAGGGCCCCCATGCTCTTATTTTTGCCCCCTTCCATTCAATGGCCAGTCATTAAAAGCTCAGCACAGCACTTAGCACTTAGCACTTAGCACTTAGCACTTAGCATTTACCACTTGTGCTCCACTACAAATTCTCTCCATAACTTACACCCAACACCTCCATCATGAAAGCATCATCCAACAAAGAATGTGCGGGTAACAAATGTTCCTCATCCTCATCATCATCTTCAGATTCTGATCGAAGTGATAAGATCTCAATTCAAGGAAGTTCAATGGCAATGGCTAATGCCAATGCCAATGCCAATGAGACGAGTAAGAAGCGGCCGGTGAGTGGCAACGACGGCAGGCATCCAACATACCGCGGAGTGCGAATGCGCAATTGGGGAAAATGGGTGTCAGAAATCCGGGAGCCAAGGAAGAAGTCACGAATTTGGCTTGGGACATTTGCCACACCGGAGATGGCAGCTCGGGCCCATGATGTGGCCGCGCTCACAATCAAAGGCCAAGCGGCCTACCTCAATTTCCCTGAGATGGCGCCGCAGCTCCCCCGCCCGGCCTCCTCCTCACCCAAGGATATTCAAGCTGCTGCAGCCAAAGCAGCCAACTTGGTCTTAGATGAGCCAAGGAGCCTTCAACACCTGGAACAAAATCAGCCTGTTGACCTGCCTTTGATATCTCAAGAATCTTCTCCTCCTCCTCCTCCTATCACCGCTAAAGCAGACGACGATGATCGCATGTTATTCGACCTGCCCGATCTCCTCCACGACCTTCAGTGCAACTTGACCACCCCTACTGATGAATTTTATTACTGCTCTTTGTCGTGGATAGCGGCCGGAGCAGATACCGGAATACAGCTAGAAGAGCCCTTTTTATGGGAGGAGAGGGACTACTACTAAGGCCTGCATGGCGCAGCTCAACCCCTTTTGTGTACGCTAACTTGGGACTGTACCACATTTAATTGAAGCTCACTTCACCTTGCCCTGACTCTCTATTTGCATTTGAAGGCAATGGTTAAATTCTACTTCAATATTGGGATTGAGTGCTTCTTGCCACTTGATTGTTTTAATACCTACATGAGAACTTCTTGGATTGGAAGTGGGATTCTTTCAAATTCATTGCTAAGATGCACAAATAAGATTGTTGACAAAAATATGGTACAAGATGTTTCATTGGATACAAAGATTGTTAGAGTGCAACTGTACAAGCAATGGAAAGTCTTTGTTTTCTTTTTCCGGATTGCAAGTTTGGGTGCGTTTAGTGATCACTCAAAAATTCTAAATATAATATAGTTTCTGCCAACTGTCTATTTTAAGTCTCAGGGTTAACTACCTCTATTAATATAAAAGACTCCTGATCAACTTCTTTGAGTTACAATTAGTAGACAATTTCTTATACGTCAGTAGTATGATAAATTTTTTTAGATTTAATTGCAATTAAATTAAATTGAGGGTTTTTTGTGCTAATTAGATTGACTTAGATTTAATGGTCTTTTCTTGGTATCAATCCAAATCTAATCTTCTTCTTTATTTTGGACGAACTCTGCCAATCCATAAAGAACATCTGCCATTATCTTATGGTCAAAGGAGTCGAGTGTGATTGTCAAAATATTCCAATCAGCCTGTGTAAATTCCCATTCTTTGACATGATCACATCTGTCTTCCTGTACCTGGATCAAATCCCTCTGGTGGCGATGGCATGACACATGTGGGTCCCACGCCATATTTTCTTGAGGGCATTTTACAGGTAGAGTATTTCTTTAGAGCTATTCTTATTCCACCACACAGAAAAAGGAAGAAGATGGAATATTTTGGCAGTGTCCCCTTTATTGACATTTGAAAATAGGAAAAGTTCTCCATTACGTGGAAATTGAAATGGGCTCCTTTGATGGAGACAATGTCATGTATTTAGGGCTCAATTTGGTCGGGTTGCATGGAGTATTGGCTCAACTCAAGTTTATCCCAATCCTCATTTACTTTTATGGGTCACTCCGAGATTTCTGAATACAAATTGGAAAGGATAGAGAGTACAATACTTGGGCCACGTTTAGATACCAAATCTTTAAAAAAAACCCACGTTTGACAATTATAAATTTTGAGGAATTGGGCTATCTAGTCATGGTTATGAATTGATGTTAGAAGAAAGACAAGTGATCTTTACTTGTGTCTCTAGAAAGGAGCAAAGGACTAAAGAGAGTCAGCACAACACAAGCTGGGGATGATTTATAATATAATAATTTTAATAGAAGGGAAGGGAAGTTTCTCTACCCATACTAGGCAACTAGATTTTCTTTTCTTTTACGTTGGAAAGAAATAAGCATGCTTTTTACCCACCCACATCTCGAGATACTTTTGTATGCTTTTGATGCATATTTTCCCCTTTAATTTGGTTGCTTTTGGGACCCAAAGAAAGATGCCTCTTCTTACCAATCTCAAAATCATCCCTCTGGTCACTGTAACAGATATTGGGCCCTTTCCACTTGATAATCAATTCCCTAATCATGACAAGTAAATGAGAGAGTTCATGTATTTGGAGTGAGGAAAACATGTTAATTTTTTTCATTCTTTTGTCATTTGAGGGAGTGAGGACGGTGTCACTAATAGACACAGTGGCGGACTTACATTGAATGGGCTGGGGGCTGAAGCCCCCTCCTAATTGTAAAAAAGCCCATAAGGGCCCTATGGGCCCTTAAGCCCAACCCTCAGTTAAAAATGGCCCAAGTCCTCAGTCAGTCAGTCCCCTTTTATTTCCCTTACCACTTTAACCTAAAAACAGTAAACCGCTTTCTCTTTCTCTGTTTCTCATCTCTTTCCCTCCCCCTCTCAAAAATCCCCATCTCCTACTGGGCCCTGGCTGCCTCATAGATGCCAGATTAGCGCAAGGAATTGCAGCGCCCAAAAGCAAAGGGGCCGATTTCTCCAAATTGATTGCTCAGGCGAAGGAAGATGCTCGTTCTCGCATTAACCCAGATCAGGATTTCTTCGGTTTCGTCGACGATGTTTTCAGTGGTAACTGGTAAGTCAACTGATTGAGTGTGTTTGGTTGAGAAGAAGTGGAAAATGATTCACTAGGAAAAGTGGGATTTTTGGATTATGTTTGTTTGGTTTGATCTCCACCACATTGATGAAAACGAAAGCTGAAATCTTTCATTTCATTCCAGTTTCTGTTGTATTGTTTGGTGTGGCAGAACACTTTCTGGAGTGAAATGTATTGCCTTTTTTGGTGTTACACTACAGGAAATGGTTTTCTACCACTTGGGTCTGAATGTGCTTTCCGAGAAAAATTGTGGAAAATGCTATCATTTGGAAAATGAAACTTGCAGAAAATGTTAGTGGGGAATGATGGGAAATTGTTATCCAGTGGAAACTTATTCTCAGTGCTATTCTTTCTTTCTTTTTTTTTTTTGTTGTTGTTTTGAGGTTTAGATGGTTACCATTATGTTAAATTGTTGATGCATCTTTACATTTGAGCATGGCAATACTTACTGCTAACTCATCCACTGCACGAGTCCGGATCCTGTGAGGATTTCCCCCACGGTGACCGTGAGTGGACGAATCAAGGCCTGCCACATCACCGTTGGCAGCCTGCCATGCACGCGGGCAGCTTGACATACATCCGGGCAGGGGCTGCCCACGGTGACGTGGCGGACTATAATTCGTCCACTCACGGTCACCGTGGGGGAAAGCATTATAGATGATCTCAATTCCCACTGCACATGTGGCAGGCACCAGTCCATATTATTCAAATTCTAGTTTATTTTATAATGAGTAAAACCTAACAATCATAACCATCAGATTTGCTTGTTGCATACTTGCATTTCATCCATAACCATAACCATACTGTTTTGATCAACCATGAAAATGATTGCCTTTGCCCTTTGGAATGATTATGGACATACAGTACCCTCATAGCCCAATCGGGCCAATCCCAATGCCAATGCAAGGGACATTCTTTAGGGCTAGTGGAATCAGATATTCAGATGTTGACATGTTGTGTCTCCTACTCTCCTTGACCCAAACAGCCAACAGGCATGCCATATAATATAATATATTGCCATTGGAATTTGGAACTCTTCAATGTTATCACTTATCAATGTTTTAACAAACCCTGAATGATGTTTAACCACTTCATAATCATAGAGGGAGGGTTTGATTTAAGGGTTAGGATTTATTTTATTACAGGCTCCAAGCCAACTGGTGATCATTTTTATTAGTATGGTTCCTAAATCCTAAGCCAGAGCTACATGAAACTTCTCATGTTGTAGCTCTTTGAGTATTTCTTCCAGGATACTGGGGGTGCAACTTGGGCTGGTCTGGAACCACATTGGCTCAACCCAAGCCCAACATAAATTATAAGTGGGCAAACCCGAACCTGAACAAGACCCAAGGAAACCTGAACATAACCAACTTGACTACTTGAGCCCGTCCTGAGTTGTGATTTGTGAATTCCCACAAGAACACAATTCAGAAGGTTCCTTGACACTCCACTTGAATAGCATTGACGATGAGACAATCATGCAAAGGTTTCAAAACATGAAGAATCGTCGAGGGCAATTGTAAAAGCTTTGTTTGAGGGTTTTTTGTTTTTTTTTGCTAAAGAAAATCTTTTGTAATTAGGTGATCAACTGATCATGACTTTTGATGATAGAATGTTAGTTGATCATGTAATTCGATATTTTGTAAATGCAGGACATTTTCTCTTTTGCAAAAGTTAATATTAAGAAATACCAACAAAATATCAATTGACTTTTTCAAGTGACTATTTTAAGCCCCTACCAAGTCAAAATCCTGGGTCCGCCACTGAATAGACAGGTGACATTTTTTTTTTTTTTTTGTTGGTACCCCAGCCAAGTAAGCTGGAACCCATGACAGCACGAGTGCAAACTAAGAGAAAGCACCCACATACGTGTGGAAGAGGCACCTGGCAAACAGGGAGAGAGAACCTACACTGCTACACACATAGGGACGGAAACTCACAAACAAGAGAATATAGCATATCTATGGATCAATTCCTAGATGTGAGGGTGAAGGGTAGGGTTTCCAACCAACTGGGCAACCCCTAGCTCTCCATAGCCCTGTGGCAAGTGTTCCATTTTTTTGGCTCCTCCACACATTTTGGTCTAAACATATTTGCATTAGGATCAGTATTTTTTTTTTTTTCACCCGTAGCCAAAAATTGATCTGAGTGTCTTGCCCTCATAAATAATGGACATGAGGGAAAGGGCCAATAGGTTTGTCAGGCCCAACGGGAAATATGTAGGTCACAAAGCACCACTTTTGGCAAATGGATTGGTATGGGCCCAACTTATTGCCCATTTGCTGATCCCAAATATTAGGCCTGACAACTGTACATTAGGCCTCAATTTAAGGGGCGGTCCCAAGCACCCACATCGAACAATCAGTAATAATATAGTGGATGTCACAGACTCACAGCTTATTCCATTCTCTAGATGGATGAAGGAAAAGAGTAGGTTTGTTCATGTTGGGCGTTGCCAAAGCTTGTTCAAGCCCAAACAAACTCAGCCTTTCAGACCCAACACGTGACCCAACTCATCCTTTAACAAAACACACCAAGCCCAACATCACTTCAACAAGCACGTGACCTGCCTACTTTAGCACGTGACTGTTAGTTGGATCTCATTGACCTTGTCATCAGTCATCATCCTTCTAGTCAAATGCAATTAAAAGCCACATATCACAAACTAATGATAATCCTAAGGGGTAGCTCAGTAAGAACTACAGATTATACTTGGAGGTTGTAGTTCAAACTATACTACCACACTGAGACTACAGGAGAGTTTACACGGCTACCTTCTGAGCCCAAAAGAATTAGTCCAACTCAAAGGGTTGAGAACCCTCCGGTAGTTAAAAAAAAAAGAAAAAAGAACACCATTGATGATCAATGATAATGGTTATTGATTATAATTGATATAACAATTGGTGGTGGCATCCATGCATCCTCTAATGGCTTAACAGAGCAATAACAGTCCTAATCCACATCAGGCCCATTCAGATATCAAGCCTACAGTTGGGCATCTTGCTCTCGTAGAGTCTAATTGTATTTAAGTGAACATGGGGCCTGACCCGCGATCCATTTAGTCCTGGGACTGTAATTCAGATTCAGGCTCAGTCATGGTCATGGTCAGTTCAATGGATGAAAACTTATCGGGTTAGTGAAGGGTGATAACATACATTGCAACCAATGTGGCCCATCTTTGTGTGAACAATTTTACCTTTACATTATGAAGTGAAATCTGATTCAATGAACACATACATATATTGAGAGTGGTTGCTCATACGATCAGTTTTGAATAATGAAAGCTGAGCCTCAAATAGGATAAGCTAATTATTTATCCATTTCTTTATAATAAAAATTTGGTCTTTTTTGTCCATGATCTGAAAATGCTCATTTTATTGGCCCTAACACAAAAAATCACATTAATTGATAAATAGTGAGAATGGATGAATCATGAAGTTTCAGTTGCCTATCTTACTTAAAGTAATTTGATTGCATGCAAATAATTTTTAGGAGTTATAAGGAATTACTTTACAACTAATTTCTTATCTTTAATATATAATTGAGCCTGTTTATTTCTATGGAAATGAATTGTCAGGGATTTTAAAGAAATGAATTCATTATTGCTAAAGTATGATTGAGATAGTCTATTAGTATGGATCTAGATTTTTAAGAATTTAAAAGAAACCCATTATGCCATGAAAGATAAGGCATGTTTGTTCACATGAAATTGAATTCCTACAAATCCAGATGAACTTATTTTATCATGAATTCCCCTATCTTGGGAATTTATAATATGTTTGTTTGCACAACTAGACTTCATAGAAATAAAAAATAAAAAAGAAACACTTTACAATGAATTCCTTATTTTGAAAATCTAATTGGATATTTTTTTCATGCAATTGAATTCTTTGGAAATGTCATTGTCATCTTGTCATTTAAAAAAATTGAAAAAATATTATAATGTTATTGACCATTTCTTTGATTTGAAAATTGAGGTTAATCTTGAATTTAGTATATATATATATATATATATATATATATATATATATATATATATATCATAGTTAATTTGGGATAACTTCGAAACAGATCTATTAAAAAACTATTGATTTTTTTGGGAATTGCCATAAAACTACAATATTATAATATTTTATTATGTTAGTATTTAAATCTAAAAAATCTTATTTTGTACATATCCAAATAGCTCTAAGATTCAAAAAAATATAATAAAATGTATGTTAGATCATCACTCCTCAATTAAATAATAATATTATATATTTTCATCTAAACATATTTATATCGATGCATTTTCAGCTCACAAATGCAATAATACAAGTTTGAGAATTTTCATTAACCAAAATTCAAAACTCGTTCACAAGAATGCATTTTTCTTATGCCATAACTCATAATATGGGTATTTTAGTCCTAAAATCTTAAAATGTTAGAGCTGTAGGAAAACATTCAAATCCTAAAATCTTATGCCAAAACTCATACCAAAATTGTAACTATAGGAAAACATTCAAACTTTGAAAAGGGGCAAATAAAACCATCTTTAGAGGTAAGTTATTGGGAAAAAAATCTCATTTCTCTATGTAAATTGGGTCCAGTAAAGGTGTTCACACGTGATCTAACCCCAGTGGCCCACCCGAATGCATGTATGTGAAGGTGGCTACTAAGCGGCAGAAAATTTCCTTAAAAACAATGTCCGAAAGCCCTAGAAAGTGGCACAAAACACAATGTTGAAGAAGGAAATATCTTCCACAGTATACCTATCAACCCTTAGGTAGAATGTTCCACAAAATAAAAAAACTTTTTTTTTAAAGAATTTTCTACTTATTATATTGTGAGACATCTTAATGTTCTATTTCACGGATTTCACATTTTAAACCTACCAACTCCCTTATTCCTTCCTACCACTTCACATTGTCATGAATAGAGGGCCCTCTTGTCTTGACCTGTTCATTCTTCTCTCTCCCTTCCTCACACATTATTTCTCCCTCAAATCTTAAAAAGGAAGAAAATATCCATCTCTTTTCCGTCAAAGTCTAGTACATGTGTTATGAAAATCCCACATGAATATTTGTTAGGTTGTATGGCTCAATAGAAGTAATGAATTTGGGTTAACCAGACCACTGGATTGCCCAACTTGTACTGTAATTGGAAGTATGCATGTTATAAGTCTACTGTGATTAAGAAGCAGTATTTGGGTGTAACAGGGTTTTGGGGCTAATATTATAAAGAGATTCAGAGATTTTAGGATATATAACCTCTTCTGATTGCATAGTGGATTTTCCTGTCTTCCCATAGATGTAGGCCAAAAGCCGAACCGCGTAAATCTTTGTGTTCTCTTGTTCGTAATTGATTTCTTCTCGTAAGCCCTAGATCATAACAAATATGTATATAACCATCAATATGAGATGTTTTCCACCACTAGGTAGTATGTTACGACAATAAGAAATCTTTTAAAAAGATAAAAATTCCCAAACAATATTATTGTGATACATCCTGCTCTTCTATTTCACGTGTTTCATACTTCAAATCTACCAACCTCTTTGTCCCTCCTACCCAGGGTGGACTCAGGAAATTCAACTTGGGAGGCTTTATGTAAAAGAAATATTATGGGGCAAGGCGCAAATGTAAGAAAAAAAAAAAAAAACACATTAATTTTTAGAAATTGCAGGAAGGTCTCAAGAAATTTTAACATTTTCAAGACATGGGTGGGGGGCTTCAGCCCTAGACCATGAACCTGGGTCCGCCCGTGCTTCCTACCACCTCACATTGTCACGGAAAGAGGACCCACTTCAGTCTTCCCTCTCCCTTCCTCACTCTTTCAACCTCAAATCTTAAAAAGGAAGGAAACATCCTTCTCTTTTCCTCTAATTCCAACACGTCTTAAGAAAACCCCCACATGAATATGTAACCATATTGGATTTGAGACTTGCTCATTCCTAATTACTTGGAGTAACCCTTCTGGTGAGAAATGAGATAGCACGGGTTGGATTGGGTCACAAGATCAATCTTAATCTAAATTTGTAGCAGCTCAAATTTTGAGTTGCAAGAACCAAATTTCTAAGTTGATATGCAGTTCCACTTCCGGTCTTGCACCCACCAAATGTTAAATACGAAAATGGGTCTATTTGATAAAAAAAGAAGAAGAAGTTAATACTTGTAATAAGGTGAACCCAAAATTTTCATCTAAAAAGTGCGGATTCAAACATATAATTGGGGGCATATAATTGGGGGTGGGCACAAATTTTTTTGTAAAATTTCAACGCAAGTCAGAATTTTCATTATGAATTTAGAAGCGGACCAAGGTCCAACAGATGCACCTGGGTCCGGCCCTGCATGTAATAAAATTATAAAACACACTATTACATTTTTTTCATGTAGGCCGAGCCTTTGGACTCTTGCAAGGCCCAGCCCAAGTCTAATCCCTATAAATAAATAAATAAATATCCATATCCTGCCGTAAAGGAGCATCGTGGACAGAAACGTGTGGGGCCGGCCCATCAATTCCCAGATGTTGCCACGCATCTCCCCGCCGGTTCCGCTTCTAGGATCCTCCAGTTCGTCCGGTCCGCTTAAAGGGCGCCATTTGCTCTCCATTTCGTTTAAACTTCAAACACTCTCTCTCTCTCTCTCTCTCTCTCTCTCTGCATCTTCTTCTTCTTGCCCTAAAACCCCAAAAACCTCATTTCCTTACCATTTCAAACCCTAGCTTTCTTCAATGATCTCTCCTTCATACGCCATGGATTCTCAAATCAAAGCTCAGGACCTCACCTCCACCATCCTCTCCTCCTCCTCCCCTTCTCAGATTTCCGCTGCCTGCTCCGCCGTCGAATCCTACCTCCAAAAACACGTCCCCGACCAAACCCGAACTTTCTTCTCGATCGCCTTTCCTGCCCTAATCAGCAAGATCTTCGGCTACGTAGACTCCGTGGCGTCGCAGAAACCCGCCTCATCCACCGGCTGGATCGATCAGATCCACGCATCGAACGATCCCGATCCCTCCGGTAAGCTCTTCAATCTCCTCTCCCCTTCTGGAATTTTGCTTTCTTCGGTTTTCTCCGTTGATCGCCAGTCGCTCGTGAAGTACATCTTCCCCGTCGAGCGATTGCCGGAGTGGGTGAGGTTTGCGCTTCAGAATGAGAGGTATTGTCAGGCTCTAGCGGATATATGCCCGTTGTTCAAAGGGCGGTTGAAGGAAGATCCTATTCAGGGTTCTTTCCAGATTCAGTTGAATGTGTTTGAATACTATGTTTTCTGGTTTGCTTATTATCCTGTTTGTAGAGGGAGTTTTGAGCGGTCGGATGAAGTTGTGGTTAGGAAGAATCGGCGGTTTAGGTTGGAGAATTGGGCTTCGTCTCTGCCGGTTCTAGCAAGTGCAGGCCGCGGAGTAGGGCAGAAAACAGAATGTAGCTTGTATCTTCGGCTTCTTTATGCTTATCTACGCGCATTTGTGCCCAATTATGGCTTGAATGCTTATCAGCCTTATCGCAGTTCTCTGCTTCATTACTCGTCGGGATATGATGGTTCTGTTCTACATCAAGCAGAATTCCTGGTGTATACATTGGCCCACTTTTGGTTGGTTGATAATGATTTCTCACCAGTACCAGTGGATGTCTGCCGTTCATTTGGTGTGCCTTTTTATCCTCTTCGGGCTGTTTTAGGGGAGGTTCTCCCAACTGCTGGGTTGGGAGAAGTTGTAAAGTTGTTCTTGAGGTTTCTGAATAGCAGCTTGGTTGATAACAAAGAGGGGCCAGCTCTTTTGGAGTCCGGAGGGAGCCCTAGGTGGCAGTCCATTTCTAGTTCAGCCTCAAAGCCGAGGCCTGCGTTGTCACCTTTTTCTTGTGGTGGGTCTGTTGGTTCATGGAATTCGGTGATACAGAGGCCTTTGTACAGGTTTATTCTTCGGTCCTTTTTGTTTTGCCCCATGGGGGGTTCTACTAAGAATGCTTCTCAGGTGTTCGCAGTGTGGACTAGTTATTTGGAACCTTGGAAGATTAGTTCGGAGGATTTTGCAAAATTTGAGGCACAGGAATGCCAATATGGTGATAGATCGAGAAATGAGAACTCCCAATTGCAAGTGAAAAGTGATGCAAACACAAATGTATCTCGATCTGAGGGCTTGTATACACCTTCATGGGAAAGTTATGTAGTGTTCAATTATCTTTTTTACAGCTCTTTAGTTGTGCACTTTCTTGGATTTGCGCACAAGTTTCTTCATGCCAATACAGAGATGATGATTCAGATGGTGCTGCAGGTCTGTCTCTTACTAGTCATCCTTTCCTACTTCAGCAGTAAATTTAACAATTTGCCATTATGGAAGTTGCAAAATGCTATCTGCTGTTGCCCGCATTGACTGTTTATCTAGCTTGAGATCTACATATTTCTGCATAGAATTGTGTGCGCGTTTTTAGTTTTATATATATATATATATATATATTTTGTTGTATCCAAGAAAAGGAAAACCAAAATATACCCTGAAAATGCCAATGATCAATGTAGCATACTGACTATCGTCAGGCCTTGTCTATTGTTGCTGTAGAAGCATATCTTCGCACGCTAGAAGTTATATTCGTCCATCCAGTGCATTAATGCGGTCACCTTCTATAATCACTTGCAAAAGATTTATTGAAAATTTATTGTGCTTCTCTCCTTGAGTAGCTCCGGTGGTTATAATTCTTCAATCCCACTGGACCTGAAAGGTCTGACAGCACCTTTCCTTTTGTGCAATACACCCTGTATCACGCTGATTTTGATTCACCCATTGCTGCCCTGTTTACGTTAATTTAGAACTTCATGAACTCTCTACATGCAGGAGATGACCAGGTTTTCATCGTTAATGATGATTGTGTGGGAAGCTAGTCAGTAATATTGCTAACTTGTTCACTATGTTCAACAGTGGAATACCCTAGAACTTCGTCATGGCTGTAAGTCAAGATGCTTCCCTGAGCTTGCACAAATTGATTATCTCGCCTGCGTATAGTTATCAGAATCATACGATTCGTATCCTGAATTTTAAGGAAAACGATTCGTATCTATGTAATGAATTCCATTTACAAATGAATCTTAGGATTCAAGTGTGAATCCTACGATTCGGTACTCGTTTTTATTGAATCCTACGATTCAAGCGATTCGACTAAGTGATAATGGCTATAGTCAGTAAGCTAATATTAATAATCTTTTACCTTTTTTCTTTCTTTATTCTCTCTTTCTTTTATCGCTTGCATTTTTAAAAGGTTATTTAGTACGTAACAAAACCTCGTAAGATTTTTTTACGGCTTTGATAAGGTTTTAAAGATAAATAAACATGCATTTAACTAAAGCATTCGATTGTACATATGGTGCTTGTTTATATCTTCTTCTTTTTTAAATCTATTTTGTTTTTTTTTTTCCTTCATGAACACTTTCTTAACTTTAAGAGATATCCTACTGTGTCAGATTGATGGTTTGAATTTTATTTTATTTTTATATTTCGATTTAAAGATAATAAAAAATATATATTGATACTTTAAACTTATTTAACTATTTACACATCATTTATTTCATATATATATATAAGAATATATGTCATGATGTTCTTGATATGATTGTAAGATAGACTTACTTGTTATTATATTTATACTATTATAAATGAAAAAATGGATGGTTATGAATAATTCATTACTTTTTTTTTCTTTTAATTTTTAATTATTTTTCATTTTTATTAGAACAATAACAAATCCTACGATTCACGATACGATTCGCGATTCCATTCGATTCATGGGTATGAACAATTTGCAATACGATTCTGATTGCTTTTCTTATTATCCCTTCCCTTCCATAATGACTATTTTGTCTATTGGAACCAACTCCAAAATCAACTTGCTGTCTGTTCAGAAAGTGACCCCTACCCCCAAACTTTGTATCCCTCTTCCATTGATGTATAACCAATGAGTGCCAAACAATTGTACCTTAAGCATCTTTTAAAAACATATTGCACGAAAACATGTGAACATCTCTTCTGAGCTTTAATTCATGCTGGAACCATAGTGGATTCAAGTCTCCATGGCCCTTGCCTTAACTCTCATTAGCACCACCCATACATTTAAATCCCAAGCTTTCACTCTAGGGGAGTGAGACCTGGACATGCTAGAAACTTGGTGTGAAGTAATAAGTAGTCCTGAACATGGGCCTGATAGGAAGGCTTGGTAGATCTGAATATACCACTTCCTGGAACTGCCTTTATCACTGCTGTCAGATGCATTACTTTGAATGGTGGTCCTTGGATATACCACTTGATGAAAGCTCTAAGCTCTTCATTAGAGGTGGAATATAGCCATCTGAATGGGGAAGCTAACAAGATCATGGACTCATTGGCCATGAGATGAATAAGTGGAAGTTTTTTATATGTAGGCTCATTGCTGTAATGATTGTATTTAATGCGTAGTGCTCTTATACCATACAGTTTCTTGTATGCTCTGTTTTTTGTATTTCTCTGTCTTATATTTCCATACTATTTAAGAGGTGAACTTCCCTAGTTTTCCTCTGGAACTAAATGCCTACATGAGTGTGTGGTGGTGCAATGCCACTTTTCAATCAAATGCATTTCAGCTCAAAAGCATTTTTTATGACCCATTACTTGATCAGTTATGGGATTAGTTCTTTGGGAGGTGGTGACCATATGGGAAGTAGCAGCATTTAGAGGCATGAATTTGTCCAGGTAACAGTCAACCCCATATTGATGGGAAAAGGCACAGATGATGAAAGACAAGGTTCAAATATGTCTAGCATCTAAACGTCTTTTAACCTTTCAAGATATGAGTGAATCTGTTGAGATAAGTTGGTAAAATGGTGTTGGTAGAGGGTGCTCTTGGAGCGAGCTATTGGTTGAAGAATTTGATCAAAGTGTTGGGCTGTAATAGTGCTTATTGAATATGCTGACTGTTCTGGATAGATTCCCAGGATGTGATAGGATACACTTTTTAAGTATTTCGGTATCATTTGAGAGTTGAAACTATCCATTCTATTCTAATTTATCCCATTGCTCCTCGCCCACCTACATGCTAACAGGCCTCTTCCATTATTCATCCTAAACTAGAGAAGAATATTAAGAGTCAGCATTAGCTGTTTTTCAGCTATATGGAACAATTAGCTTAATCAGACCAGAACTAATATGAAAGCTTTATGTGAAATTGGGAATAGAAACTAGATTCAGGATGTGATTTGCTTGATATCTAATGGGCTGCCCGGTTATATTAATTGTGGTGAATTTGAGCATCATCAATCAAGTTCAGTTGCAATGAAACAAAAACTTGCTGGAAAGGTGTTTCTTTTATAAGTTGCATTTTGGGAATGTGTCCTCACTCCTCATGCACCGTCAAAAAATGTGCAAGTATCATGCCCTGTTAAGCTCTAGTGGCTTTATGGCTTAAGAGGTGTATCTGGGCGTATAATGTTCATATGACTGTCATGAGTTTGACCATTCAAAAAAAAGAAAAGAAGGTGATACTGGGTTTTGGAAAATTAGACTTAATCGTTACATAGATGTAAACTTAATTTTGAGAAATGAAACTTCCCTAAATTTAAAACACTAAATAGATTTCATGAGATACTGATTAATTAAGGTTCTTATCGGAAATATTAGCGCATTTTTTTTGTCCCTTTTTCCCCATGAAATGTCAAATGCCTAGATATTTTTGTCAAGAGAAGACAAAATAAGTTTCCTCCTACAAAGGATTTTGAAGAGAAGGTTATGAGGCTTTTCAAGAACTGGACCATTATCGTCCCATTTCACCAGGCATCTCTGCTAAAGGCATTGTAATTAGTTGGTGTGCTAAATAGAGTCCATTTGGAGATTATTGTTATAATTATTTATGGTATGAGTTTGATGCCATGTTGCTTACTACAGCTTCCTATGTTACTGGTTGAATGGTCTATGAATGTATGCTTGATCACTTAAATTTGTGTTTACTTATATAACACTTGAATGAGATTTATGGTTTTATTATAGGAATTAAGATGAGCTTGTAGCACTGGTGGAAGGTGATTATTTTTTTTCCTGTGGTTTATGCTAGACATGAATGCAAATTTCTCAGGCACCCTCATCTACAGCATGCAACTTGAATCCCAATTCCATCAATGTTTTGATGAATTAGATGCCTTGCATCAATGTTGGACTGCGACACAATTTCTAGTGCTGCAACTTAGGTGCAAAGTACTAGAAATATTGAAGTTAGGAATGAGTACATGAGAAGGAAAAAAAATGGAAATAAGATAGAAACACAAAGCATGTTATTTGAGGTGGTTAGGGAATGTACATAAAAGGCAAAAGACCTAGTGCAGAGAATTAGATAGTTACAATGATCAGTATACAAAAAATTAAAATATTGCCAGTACAGAGGTCATATGAATGGCTGATTTACTACATAGAGCCCATCAACATTGAAGATTGCTTAACAATTGAAAGCTCGTTTGTAGTAGGACTTGGTTATTGTTTATGCAGTGCAGGTGTTTGCTTCCCAAATAGAGTTAGATTGAGTGACCAGCAATGTTGTCACTGTTTATTTTGCGCTAAACCAGTAGTGGTGACAGTTGATTATTCATTTATTGAGACATGGTAAAAGTCCTTGGACTCAATGCAACCTGAACCAGTATTTGTTATTATTAATTCCAGTCATTCAAGTATTTTTTTTCTTTTTCCATCTTATGTTTGACATGCTATTGATTCTAGAAAAAATAACTTTCAGAGTATTGAAAAAAGAAAATGATATTGAAATATTTTATTTCTACAGTTGCTTAGCATTTTGACGTCGTCTAATGAACTGGTTGACCTTCTAAAGAAAGTAGATGCTGCATATCATTCAAAACCTGCTGGGTCCTCTCCAATATCTGATACTTCATATAGAAGTATTTCATCCATACGTGAACAGTTGCAGGTATTATTTTTGTCCTACATTCTTGAACTTGGTTCATAAATAAGCACGGTCTCACCTTATTACAAATCTTTCCTGCTTACAATAATCATATATTTAAGTTTTCACAAGTACATAAGAGCATGAAACCCTTTTTTTTTTTTTCATTTCAAAAAATTTACTGCTCTTATGTACTTGTGGAAGCTGAGTTGAATTTGGTCTTTAAAAGTCCTATTTACAGGGTGGATTTGTATGGTTTCATTGTCATTTTTTATTTTTGAATTTGAAGTTCAGAATCTCTCTTTGCCTTTTCTACTCATTTTATACTTTGGCAAACATGATTAGGATTGGGAGGATGGTTTATGTGAGAGTGATGCAGATGGATCCTTCTTACATGAAAACTGGAATAGTGATTTAAGGCTTTTCAGTGAAGACGAAGATGGTGGGCATCAATTACTTCAGGTATTTCCTTCTCGGTATCACGGTTTTCGAGTCAGCTGAGACTGATTCATTTCACCCATTTTGCACTTGTTATTTGGCTCAAACCTAGACTTTATTATAACTTCATTTCCACACTTCTGGCTGTACCATTTTTATTTACATCTAACCCACCCCTTAAATGCGAGTAAGAACTAAGATTTGGTAGTCTTAATTTTTACCCTCATTATTTTTTATGCTTCTTCTATCCATCTGGGAATAAATTTTTTATTTATTTTGTAATAGACCTTCAGCAAGAGAAGCTGGTGAAAAAATGGATTGATTGATATTATAGTTTATTGATGAATTCTTAAAGGAACTGAAATCTCGTGTCTCTAAAATTGAGAATGCTGGTTGGACCTGCTGATAAGTTTTTAAAATGAAATTCTAGGAAGGATTCCATGCTAGAAAATTTTCTTTTATATGATTATTTACAGGTGAATGTTGTTTGTACTTTGTTTGCAGCTCTTCATTTTGCGTGCTCAACATGAGATCCGTGCCCTCAATGGCGAAAATCGCTCACAAAATCTTCAGAAAGTGGATTCATTGAAGGCCCAGATGAGCTGCTTATTTGGTGGCTCTGTTGGGAAACCCTCCAATCTGATGATTCCAGAACCGATGCAGGACCAACATGGCCGTGACGAAGTGTTCACTCCCAAGCACCCAGGAGTTGGAAAACGCACTTGGGCTGATGTGAAATACAAAGGTGATTCAATGAAGCGTCCAATTTCTGATGGTGAGGTGGCATGGCTTGCAAGGCTGCTTGTCAGATTGTCCTATTGGCTAAATGAAAATCTTGGCCTAGATCAGCAGGGTGAAGGCAGCAGTGATCCATCTCCATCTGGGTCCTTCGTGGAAGTGTCCAGTGATGATACCTATCATATTAGTGGGGCAAAGGACGCTTTATGGGTTGTGTTATCATCTGTTGGGTTTTGGCTCGTCCTGTTCGGTCATATGGTGGTTAATTTTATGAGAAAACATAGGCTGAGGATAAACTTAAGGGGGTTGGCTTCGAAAAAGGTTGTGATGATAATAACAGCGTATGTTGTTTTCAGTGTGTGGAAGAAGGTTCTAGGCATGTGCCACATTCTCCTCTAGCCTTTTCGGTTGCTGCTTGTTACCTGTCAGGACTCAAATTCCATGCGATGATTCCTCTCATACATTTGTAAATAGTAGCATGGGTAAAATGTAAGAAAAAGGTTTTTGTCATCAGCCGTGCTACCCACCCCGACCCAGACCCCGACTGGGAGCCCAGGCCCCCATGGGGTCCGTTGGATCCCAGGGGCGACTGGAATCCAACGGACCCCATGGAGCCCGGGCTCCCAGTCAGGGTATGGCGGTCGGGGTGGGTAGACTTTTTCTTTGTCATAGTATCCTTTTTCCTTGAATTTTGCAGGACATTGCACTGAATGTTGGAATTTGTCCCACAACAATTGTATTCGTCTGCTTAGTGTGGAAATATCATCATACTCTTTAATATGGAAGTATTAATGTAAGTTCAGGTCGTCCTGCTTCTATATTAGTAGTTGGCCATAGTTTCATTCATCTTGCTAGCCAAGCTAATCATTTTATCTTTTGATTTATTTGTCTGGCTGCTCGCTTTGATCAGTTGACATCCACTGCTGGATTGGATGATAATAGTCAAACTATTATTAGTTCTATTGGAGAGTGGAGAATTTTGCTGCTACGAGCGCACTATTTGCTTGCCCTTCTATTGTAATCATAGGCTAAAACTAAAAATAAAAAATAAAAAATTTGAAGACGACGGCAAACACTCAGCAGGCATCAAGATCTTCTGATCACTGTAATAAATTGTGGAGAGTCGCGTGATGGGTCCATCTCAATCTAAATTGAAATTCGTTGGCACGCCTGACACTGAATTGATCGAATCGCTTTTCTTATTATCCTTTTTTCTTTTGGCTCGACCACTAGCCACAGGTTACCCATTTCTTTCTCGTCGTCTCAGCAATTGATGGCTTTACCAATTTCTTCTTATAATTGATAAGCGCCATCGCCATAAAATTGCTTTTTTTTTTTTTGGGTAGAAAATAAAATTGCTTTTAGAAAACATCACGTGTCTCATAAAGCAACCCATGTGAAATGATATTTTATCTTTTTATGAACCAACTCTCTTTTTGTGCTACGGACGGACTCAATACTCCCTTCGCTTTAAAAAACGAAGAAAAAGAGTGACGGCCCAGATCTCTAGACTAATAATCATAACCGTTGATCAACACACAACTACAAGTGCCCTTCCCTTGGGCTTATGGCCTCTTTTGGTAACTCTACTAATTGAGTAAAGTTAAGTAAAGTTGATTTTGAAGAAAGAATAAAATATAAGTTGGTTATGATGGTATTTTATTTTTAGTTATTTATTATGAATTTTTTTTTATTTTTTGTATGAAAAAGTGGAGTATTTTTGTATTTTAGTGGATAAAAATATTTACTTTTTGACTTTTTGTATGAAAAAGATGAAGAGAATATTGAATAAAGTGCATTTGATGTGACATCTTATCTGAAAAATAGAGGCTTTATTTGACTTGTATTGTATTAGTAAAAATGCCAAACAGGCCTTATGGACATCATTTTTGGACTAGTGATCATCACCATTAACTATAGAATAAGGAGATCGATCAGATAGATTTTAGTAAGGAAGTCGGTAATCATAATGCATCTTATAGTTGAAGATCCATCCAATTCGTTGCGTTTAATTTCTATCTATCTATATTTTCAACCGGGTGCTTGTGCTTGGACTTACTTGGAAGGCATCTTTTTAGTTTTTACACTGCAGGGCCAGGGGCCAGACTGAAGAAAGAAAACAAAATGCGAAATTACATGGCTTTTTTTTTATTTTTTGGGGCTTTGGCACTCGATCATCCTTTTCCAAAGATGAAAGGCCAACATTATCAAGTATTTACTTCCAACGGGTGACAAGATTAGGACCCACGAATAGAATATGCTGTCGACACGATACATGTTGAAATTGCTACTTTGCCCATACGTGAATCGGAACGATCCATCATCATCCGTGAACCTGTGGAACAAATGGATGGTAGAGACCATCGCATCAAATATCAGATATGTAGTGTGGTCTCAGTGGACATGGTCCTCGTTTTACGTCCATGGAAAATCAGTTCCTCATTTTTTCTTGTTATTATTACTCTTTACTGATCAGAGAGAAGATTTACGCATTTGTGTGGGATCATAGAAAACCAAACTTATTTTTATGCTTTTTTTTTTTTTATCAAGGGAAAGAGACTGCACCAAACATAAAAATTTCTGTAGCAAAAAACTGTTTATTAGCATTTTTTTTTTCCAAAAAGAAATAAGGAGCTGCACGAATGTGCCCTTGCCCTTCTTTCTTTTCTTTTTTGGGATAATAGCAGTAAACATTTACTTTGCATGTATTTCAGACTACCCCCTATAGTTTAGTATTTTGTACTAAACCTATCTGAAGTTTTAATTAATATGTAAAAGTGATGGATTCTGCTAGTATTAACGGCGTATATGTATATATGGCCTATAGGGCAAACTGGGGGCAACTTACTCTTCCAAATGGCTTTAGAACAAGACTTTTTTGCCCCTGAACCTAGCCTATTAAAAAGGGATAGAAAGATTGAGTTTGTTTGCTTCAATGAGTTTGTGAGCAGCTCTCGGCCTTCTTCTTCAGCCATCAATCTGCGAGTAGCCGTCAGTCATCATCTTCAACCATATCAAATGCTTTCCTCTTCAAACTTATATATTCAGTTTTCTCGTGGTTGAAGTTCTCAATTTGATGGTGAAATTCGTTACTGTTACTGCGGGCATAGGGCTTCTTTGAGAACTTTCCGAACACAGTGGAATATGGGGAGGAGGTTTCTTAGTTGTGCACTATATGGGGTTATGCTTTGATCCATCTATTTGATCTTCTTCACGTCTGGTCAACCATGATAGTATTAATGTATTTTTTTTTTATTTTGTTCTCAGATCCAGCCAGCGTGTGGATTCTTTGAATGGGTTGATGGAGAAATAGAGCTTGTGCCGAAGCTATTGAATATGATTGATGTGTTGGAGAGGGAATTGAAGTCAGCTTCTCGAAGCGAAAGACGTTACATACGTGTGCTGTTGGGGACATGGGCTGGAATTGTGTTTGTGTTGTTCATGTGTTACCTACTAATATCTTGGACTCTTGTAGATGGGTTGGAATTACCATGAGCATATGTATCAGTGGGAATATAATAGAAAATGGGTTGGAGTTGTTTGTTTGTCAATGACTCTACCTTTTTTTTATGAACTTTAATTAACATGCAATAAGAAAACACTAACAAAAAGACTTGACAAGAATACAATGAACAATCAATTGTTGTGAACTTCATCATCCTTCCAGTAACAAAAAAACTGGAAACATCATCATTCAAACAGTAACAAAAAAAAAAAAAAATGGAAACATCATCATCCAAATAGTAAAAAATATCATCCAAATCCAAACAGGCATCCAAAAATAAGTTGTTTAAAACAGTCATCAGTGACATAACATCATCCAGAAAAAAGTCCATTTTAAAATAGTGGTTGTTGTCATCAACAAGTTGAGCTCCGTTTTCCTGCTCCAATCCGCCCTCTACTTGCTTGTAACTTCCTTCTACCGCTGGTATTTCTTGCTGATGGATTTGGCTGAGAAGAAGCTTTTCTGACTCTCACCTGACCAATTAAAATATGAAAACCTTAGTGAGTAAATGCATATACTATAGTTAGAAGTAAAAAATCAAAAGGGTGAAAACATGCATATACTCTAGTTAGAAGTAAAAAATTAAAATGGTGAAAACACAGTACCTTGTGTGGTGGCATGGTATGAGAAACTGGCATGGGCTAAGAAGCAGGCATGGGCTGAGAAGCTAGCTGAGGCTGTGATGCAGAACTAAAGAGTCTTGAATTGGAATGCACTGGTCCCTTTTAAGACCTGACATTATGGCCTGTTTTCAAGCATTTAGCACAAGTTATTGTTCTATTCATTCTAGAAACTCTACTGAAATTGGGTAACTCATCTACTTCCCTCCTCCTCAACTTTCTTGGCCTACCTACAGGTCTTCTATAAAAGGAGGACCAACTGCTTCCATTCCACTTTCTATCCAATCATGCATTCCAGGTACTGGGTGTATCATACCATTATATGCCCTCAAATACATCTCTTTGCTGCAGTATACATGAATGTAATCTTCACGCTTTTCTTGATTCATGTATATATATGCTATGACATGCTTACAAGGTATTCTAGTCAAATCTCACATACTGCATAAACATGTTCAACTCTCAATGTTAACAACAAAAGTTTTGGCAAAACAGTCAACCTCAAACTCACCTCTGCTTGATAAGTTGGCAAAACAGTGTCTGTTGTCATTCTTGCTCTTTTCCAACTTCTCCAATATCCCCGGACAGATTATCCCATCATATTTGGTCATTCATTTCAACTTCACTTGAGTTTTGTTCATCAGCTTCCTCCTCACACACTCAAGCAAACCAACTATTGGTTTTTCCCTTGAATCATGTAATTGTTAAAAGACTCACAGTGGTTGTTTGTTAATGCATCACATTTGGCCCTTGTGGAAAAATGAGACCTTGCCCACCTGTTTTGATTAGCAACTATCAGCCAATTATATGCAGTCTGGTCCTTCTCTTTGATCCTCTGCATATTACTATCAAATTCTCTTGGTGATTCATATGATGTTGCAGCCCACATAGCATCTTTAAACAATTTTCTTCTGAAAAGCTTTTTGAAGTTATCATACATATGCTTCAGGCAGTGTCTAATTTCAGCAGTATGAACAACTATCTCAAATGCCGCATCAAGTCATTTCTGTCTATCAGACATAAAAATCCAGCCCATGTCACTATGAGTCCATATTTTCAGCCTATACAACAGTCATTGCAATTGGGAACATATTCTCATTCCCATCACTACCTACTATAGCCAGCACTTGTCCACCATAAATACCTTTGAGGAAACACCCATCTAGACCAATTATGGGTCTGCATCCACTCATAAACCCGACCTTTTGTGCCTCGTAACAGACATACAATCTCTGAAAATATGAAATTCTATTCATATTAGGTTTTTGTGTCACCACAAATAGACTTGTATTTAGATTGTACTTCTGAACAGTGACACAATAGTCCCTCAATCTAGTGTACCGCACTCTAATATTTTCAGAGATGTTATATGCTGCCTTCCTCTTCACTCTATACAACTTTTTCTTCGACAAATCAACCTTCAGATCTCTTCTCAGTTCTTTTTGCATTGCAGGGATTGACCATTTCGTATCGTCACTCATTCTCTGCCGGTATTTATTAGCTATATAGTTGGAAGTGACAAAGTGGCTTTTAAACTTCATACCACATGCATGTTTGGGCTTGAACGTCTTAGTTTGAAATGTCCTCTCACCCTGCATGGGTGATGCATGAATACTAAACCCACAATCATATATTACAGACAGTTGTGATTCTCTTGTTCTCATTTTTCAAATATGTAATGTCATAGCCTTGCTTTACAGTCCATTCAACACGCGCTTGTCTGAATACTTGTGGACTTGTAAATATCATACCCAACTTGAGTTGAGGATTCCCCATATCAGTCAGCTCATTAAAGTCAGGCCATTTCGACCTGTTGTTCTCATCAGATGAGCTGCACAAAGACTGAAACTCATCCCCATGCTCAGCATCTATAATCCAGTTTTCATCAACTGGTACTTGTTGGTTTTAGGTCATTCTCCTTCCACACTCTCAGCTTTATGAGGTTGTGATTCATTCTCACGAGATCCTTTGAAGATATCCTCATCATCAGCCTTCTCAACATCCTCATATAACTCAGGAGGCTCATCAGGATCTAATCTGATGTGATCACTCTCAACCTCACTATCATCATCATGAGAGTCATCATGATGACCATGTTACTGATCTTGGTCATCATCACTGCTATTATAATTGCCTTCATCAACAACAGGTTCATTTTCAACATTGGCAATATAGTCCTTCTCACAGTGAAGTTTCCCACTAACTGATGCAATTTTTGCTGCAGGTAACTGCTTCAAGAGACCTTTTGTGTGAATATTTTACATCAAGACCTTCTCCTTAGGTGACACTACCATCAAACGTTCATGTCACCTCTCTACATAAAATAGTCAACACATTACTGCCCTTATAATGTTCTAATAGAACAACTACATCCTTGTTTGATTCAATCCGCCTCAGACCATCATCAAAACTCAAGGTCGGCACCTTAAAATACATCATACGGTTCGCTGCGTACCCTAATTCCATCACATAATCCCTAAACTCAAAAAATGACACTTTATCAATATCAAAATCAATGATTTCATCGACCACACCCCCAATGTATATACTATTTGGTGGCTCTGTAAAATAACCACTATGGTGGAATCGTACTATCACTTCATCAAACGACATCTGCATGTAAACAACATTTCTTTGAGGCCAATTCATGAACAATAACATAGAAAATTGGATGTTTGACAAAACCATGGATACAAGAAACTTTTTTTTGTGTCATTGTGGTCCCCTCCATGTGTGACAGCCAAAAGCAACCGACACAGTGCAAACAAATGGGGATTTTATTCCACCAACATTCATTAAAAAAAAAAATGAAATAGATAGCACAAGAGAGGACCATTTTCACACAACATCACTATATCAGATAATGAAAGGTCCTACATCCACTCAAAGTAGCCGAAAAACTCATCCCCATTCACTAAAATGAGACACAGAAAGAGACAATTTTCTAATGTAAATTTTATATAGAGATCGTACAAACCCCATCAATAACTTTACAATCCATGCCCGTAGAGATGTCAATTTAAGATTTTTTTTTTTTTTTTTTATCAAAACCCAAAACCTAAAACCATTGGCATCAGACATTATTAAGGGTTTGAGATTATGCATACCTCTAAAATCGTTGATGCTTTTTAATGGATTCTCGCTGAAGCTTCTTGATGGTTTGAAACCTCTGAAATTGCAGAGCACCAACCGCAATCCAGATTGCCTTTTGAAGGAGGGGCAATTTCTCCCAAAATCGCCTCGCCAATGAAGAACCCTAACCGCAAGCAGAAAAAGGATAAGACACGAGTTATATATGAAGGGGTAAATTCGTCATTCTATCTTTTTCATCACGGTCATTTCTATTTGCATTGTGATTTAAAATACAGGTAATTAAAGGGGGATAGTCTGAAATACATGTAGGTATTCTGCTATTATCCCTTCTTTTTTTTTTATCTTAATGATGAAAATGTTTTAACTCTCTTGTGAAGCCCACATAGGTCCACCTTTGATCAGTAAAATTCTTTGATGATCTTATCATCTCATAATATATGGACTCAGGTCAAGTTTTACACTCATATATAGTACCCTCACTCATTGTTGGGTTGAATATTAAAAAAAAACCCTACCGTTTAGATATGAACTTCAAGCTGCTGCATCATATGGAGGGAAGTAGGGCAATACCCATGCTGATATAGTAGGCAAAGATAGTAACTTGGAGTGAAAGGTCATAACTTGCAAGGCACAGGGGCATTTCCGTCACCACAAAAAACAGAGTCACCACGCACTACTACCAGTACTATCATTAATTAACAAGGGCCAGACACATTTATATTAATAAATGTAATTGATTGATACTCTTTTTAGCCACTGCTGTGGATCCACCGCGTCCCATCCGTGTCTATATAAGCCCTCCCTTCTCCTCAATCCTCCTTGCAACCTGCTCCAGATAAGTCTTCTTAAATCCACAGAGACAGAGAGGAAGAGAGAGATGGGTGTGAATCTGGTGCTATTCCTGCTGTTCCTGACTGGATCTGGTGCTGTGTTGGGCTCCAAGGATGAGTGCGTCTACACCATGTACATTCGAACCGGATCCATCTTCAAGGGTGGAACCGACTCCAGGATCAGCGCATCGTTCGGTGATGCGTCAGGGAGAGAGGTGCGCATCTCAGATCTAGAGGACTGGGGCCTCATGGGTCCATCCTACGACTACTACGAGAGAGGTAACCTTGATATTTTCAGCGCCCGTGGACCCTGCCTAAGTGGCCCACTCTGCAGGCTCAATCTGACGTCTGATGGGAGTGGGGACCATCATGGATGGTACTGTGAGTATGTGGAGGTCACTTCCACTGGGCCCCACAAGGAGTGCACCCAGACCATCTTCTATGTTCGCCAGTGGCTAGCCAGAGATGCTCCTCCCTACCAGCTCACCGCACTTCTCGATGGGTGCGCCCAGACCTCAGCATCATCGAACCTGAACCATAGGCGTGGCCCCCTCATCGTTGGGAACCCTAACCTTGCTGATGCTGATGCCGATGCCGATGCCGATGCCGATGCCGATGCCGCCCAGTGAATTAGTGAGCCTCATCTCCACCGTTGATGCTGCTATGATCTAGATCGTCAACTTTTTTTTTGTTCTTTTTCTTTTTTGATGTGTCAGTGTCATGGTGTGTTGTTTGTTTATGAAGGAGATCAGATGGCGTAGATGTGTCCTAGTATTATTATGTTTAGTTATGAAGATATGATAAGGAAAGATATCTCCCTCTATTGTGATCTTCATACTCGTACATCATTATCTGCCGTACATGTGTCTGGTGGGGGGTCCACGCCAAAGATGCAACATATAATAAGGACACGGAATTGCTGTTGCATACAGCTCATATGTGGGACCGCGAAATCATGACGTGATAGATGGTGGCCGAGTCAGAAAGAGGCAATCATAGCCCTTAATCTATGGGCCACCAACAAAATAACGGTCCAATAGAAATATATATTGGAAATTGACTCCAGGCAGGGAAGGGGGAATATATTTCTCAGTCTCTTACACACACACACACTCTAGGCGGATTGGGATGCATTGAAGTCACCGTAGGGCCTACCTACTGATAATCCAAAGCGTTAAAATTATTTGCAATCCCGTTCAGTACAATATTCTCAAATTTTACTTCCGTAAAACTTGGCAGGATGACTCAAAAAATATATCGCACCAAAGTCCAAAGTGCTAAAAGTGTGGATTTCTTCATCATATTTCTGTGGAAACAGTATTTACAAGATCGTGTACTTAACTGTTTTTTCTTTATTATTTTTTTCTGAGTGATGGCGAAGAAGCATTAAGTACAATTAAATCAGCATAAGAGCAGTTCAATGAAGACAAACGAAAAAAAAACATACTACCAGCTTATTAGAACAACTACACCATCCAGCCAACGTATGACTTAGTCACTAAATTGTACAACTAAACCATTAAACACCTACTTTTGCTTCCCCAACCATGTCATAGACTACTACATGCTTCTAAAGAAGATGACCAAACTTTCATATCATTCAAAATAAAGTGAAGCCTTTTAGGACCTTTGCTTTCCAAGAAACCCGGTTTATTGTTATAGAAGGATCACTCTCCCCCACGGATCTACTTGAGTAAAATAAATCATGAAAGGCTTTAAACCTTCCTTAATTGTTGAAGCCACAGACCATTAGAGTCCTTCATACAGATCAAAGAAGAAAATACAATGAGAATCTCCTTATTTGCGTGTGGTGCAGAACACCACCACCAATCCCTATAGACCTTGGCCAATCTCTAGTTGTTTTATCAATGTTAACTGGAACACAAATGAGGACAGGGGGGCAAATAGCCAATTAAAACTTGATAAACATGCAAATTTTTCTTCTTTTTGTTTATTCATCAAAGTGCTGTAATTTTATGTTTAAATTCAGCTTAGTATTTGATTAGTTCTTGTTTTGTGCTGTTACCAGCCAAGGGGGTTTATTTCCTCTTCCGCAAGGAAAATTCTCTTCACACCAAACAAACTAAGAAACAGTGATTATCATGAAAAATTAGAACAATCTCTATTGCAGAATCCTCATAACACAACTGTACTCTTAATCTGATCAACCATGTGCCCATACTACAAAGGACTAAGTCCCCATTTTTCATTATAGATTCTTAAAAATCTCTTTAAACTGATCACTAAGAACAAAGAGAAAAAACAAGCAAAAACAAGCAAATATTGAAAGACAGAAGTTCATAATAAGCACACAGCTGAATACAAGAAGCTCGCTACCACGCTACTCATCTTTCATGGTAGTTTCATGTTTTCCAATTCTGTCCAATTTCCACAAGCAGTGTAAGAAGAGCCTCACATACCTGAGAAGCATCAGCTTCACTAGGGTCATCATTCAAGGTCGTATAAGCCATCCACATATGGTCTATTTTACGATCTGGCCGGACTACGACAGACCCAGGAACTTCCGCATCCCTCCTTGTGACTAGCCCGTCGTTCTTCTCGTGGTATCTGGACTCAAGTAGACGTGCACATGCAGACATCGCCGCACCAAAAGGCATGACTACTGGAACTTTAGTGGGTTGCAACACAGCAGCAAGGGATGGAAACACTGGGAGCTCAGCATGCGCAACATGAGACCACCGTGAAGGACTAATGCGCGCCTCTGTGTGGAATGAAACTACAGGCAATTCACTTGGCATCGGGTATTTACTCAGAAATTCCTTCCTTCGCTCGTATGTCAAGTCCTCGATGGACTCCATATCACCCTGCCACACAAGGGTAATATTAATCAAGTAAGATGAATATCTATTGATTTTTGTACAGACAAACAAAGAATACAGAGAAACAAAGGCAATCGACAGAGATTGAAGAGAGAGTTAAAAGTGCTTGATATTTGTAACTTTATCAACTCTTAGATACTAAGGTTTTGGTATGTATTGATTAAAATTTTAAATGATTATACTATTATGCAAATGAGGAATTGTAAGCCCTGCAGCAAATGTAATTAAATCATTGCTGTGATGTGAGTTTGTTTATTCCAGAGCTCATATCCAATCACAGATTACAGGCCCTAACATGGCTGGAGGGTGGCTCAAAGATATCTGAGAACTGGAAAATCCTACTACTAAAAATCAGCTGCCAACAAATAGGATATGAAGAAAACAAATACATCACTGGTTACGAGAGAGTAACACAGGCAGAAGCAAGCACGCATCATTTTTCTAATTCCACATATCCCTCTTAACATGTACATCTCCACATCATGTGTTCTTTGGCTTCTGATTTCTTTGTTGTTTATCATTCAGCTCTATACAGCATGGCAGTTTTTCTATCTTGTCAAAATGCCTTATAACCAAAGTAGCGTTCAAAAAGTGCATGACAATAAACTTCCTGGTCTTCACTTCACCCACCCGACTAAGATTCTATTTGCTACATCTAGCTCAAACTTTCTGTTTTGCTCAATAGTTGCTCCCAAATAACCAAACTTATTACACTATGACAAAGTTACTTTCATTTTCTACCCACTTCCATACATTCAAATCCGCTAAATTTGCAACCCAATTTCCTCTATGATATGCTAGTTCTCAACCCAAGACTTTCTCCCAAAATTACTAACTTGCTTTCTTATCTCTGTATGAGTACCACTGAGACACCACATTGTTTGCAAACCATAACAACGAAACTGTCCATTCTCCTACTTCCTGCCCATCGAATTGAGCATCTAATGAGCATCAACCCATGAAATGGTTAAGCTGGACATTCTTTATGTGGTTGCACTGTTAGAGACAGCAAATGGTTGTTAGAGGTATTAGGATCGTTTCTCCATTACAGGTGAGATCAGGTATTAGAGATTTTAAGGATCGAACTGAGGGTTCAAGTCTCAAATCATCTTTTATTGTTATTCTCTTCTCTCGTATAAATTGGAAAGTTGATTTGAATAAAGTTTACTGTGATTTTTTATCTCAATGGATTTATTTATTTAAGTATTTATGTACCACATTGGCATTGGAAACAAGGCCAACAAATTTCCCTTGCGAAGTACCAGGTCTGAAAATGAATACCTGATGCATTTTTCCTCTTTTCTAGGAAAGGGTACTAAAAATACTTTGTCAGCAGAACTCTAGCCATTGCAATTTACAACCACTTTCACATTATCATCATCTTACGTTGTCTCATAAAAATGAAGACATGCTAATAATGAGATTAATTAGCAAAAATAGCAGATGATAACATATTGTCCCCCGCAGTGGTAATATTATGTACTGGCAGAGAGAGAGAGAGAGAGAGAGAGAGAGAGAGAGAGTACCTTAATCACTTTACACATCAGAAACTCAATGAGTTTTCTCCATTGAACATAGTCACCAATCTGTCCTTCGCGCAATATATCAGAAGTAATCACGCTACCACCATATGGGCTCTGAACTAATACCAACCCAGCAACCTTATCTTTCAGATCAGGCCAGTACATTGATAATGCCGCAGCTGCATCAACAGCTCCTTTGCTATGTCCAAGGAGCAAGACACATTTCTTGGAGCCCCAATATATTTCCTCAATGTACTCTTTTATGTGTCTGGCATTATTCTCAACAGAAGCCTGATAAACCATTATCTAAATATGTATAACAGTTGGCAAAAAAAAAAAAGAACAAAGAAAAAGGAAAGAACTGCAAGAAAAGAGTACCTCACTCTGAATCTTAGCAATATGGCAAGCCAGGCCCATTTTTGAGAAATATGTTTTAGTACTAACAAAATAAAGTTGGCCACGGTTGCTGAAAAGCCCTGCGAAACAAAAAATCAATAAATAGCTATAAGCTAATGGTATTAATACAAAGAGAGATTTTAATCCTTGATCTGGAGATACAAATAATATCCTTGGGCTTGACAATGTGGATCCTAAGGTTTGTGATTCAGAAAGATGGTCCTGTTGGACACAACATGGATACACATGACTCAAGAAAGGCACAACTGGAATCCCTTGCTTTTAATAGGTCTCTAAAAGATGCTTAAATCTGAAATACAAGAGCAGACAAGGCCATGCATGGGAAGGCTAGGACATCCAATCCCATCATAACACACACAGTCTAGATCACTGAATCATTAGCCCACATGTACAAGCTCAAAGCCCAATAATACTAAATGCATATCCTTGATTAAGAATTATAGAAATCTCAAATAAAATTGATCTTTTATTTTATTTTATTTTATCACAACCCATGAAAGGGCTCAACTGTTACCTGGAACCAATAAGTACATCATTGAATTAGGCAACTTGTGTTCGCCATTTCTAAAAGAAAAGTTTTTGTAAGCATGTTAGGCAGATTCAATCAGAAATTATTCTTTTACACCAAACAAAACTCGCACGATGGTGCAGAAGTACCTTATGTTGTCAAGCAATTCCGTAAACCTTTTAGTTTCATCCACAACTGGAGGCATTCCTGAAGCTTTCTGTAGCCAGCCTATATCTTCTGCTGATCCGCGCACGGTCTTTCGAACACTAGACATAAGACTGAAAGAAAATATGTCAAATGACAGTTCTTACATTGAATTAATGAAATCTTACACTACTAAAAGTTAGACAAACAACGTATAAAACTAATGGCCAGTATAAATTCTCTACATTAAGCTCCAAAAGAGTCACATGAATGCATGGTTAAAGCATTGATGGACAAGAAGATCATTGCATAGTATGGGAAGGCACTAAGTATAGACTACAGAGTGAGAGAAGGGATTAGACGAAACCAAACAGATAGCTTCAATAATTAGGGAAAAAAAAATCAAAGAATGAAACCTACAGATAGCTTCAATGACAGGAAAAGTATTGAAAGAACGTTGTTTGAGAAGGTTTTGGGTATGAGCACTGAAGGCTTGAATTAGCACTTTGTACGACATGTTGAAGGGTTAGTAGTCCAAGGAATTAGAGGAAAGGGGAAGATAAATTAATCCTTGGGTGAGTGGTAAGGACAGGCATGATTGGTTGTGGAGTTAGTATAACCGTCTCAAAAAGGTTAATGGAAAAGAAAAACTCATAAAGGTGGTCGTCAATAGTTGGCTTTAGGCCACAATGATACTAACACTGTGAAGCCCGTGTACCTTCTTTGCTTTCTTCACATTCATCTGCACATTCGTTTTTTGCGTGCATGCGTGTGCGTGTCAGAGAGAGAGAGAGAGAGAGAGAGTTGTACAATAGTCTTTTAAAATATATATATATATTAACTGATGATTATAACACATTAAGCTGACCCCAGTTCTAGAGGTCACAGGTAAGATGATGATGATGTAAGTATAAGTGAACTCATTGGCCTACCCCGATTAATGTGATCAGACTTAGATTATGATGAAAGTCGAACATTTAAATGCACCATTTTTTTTCTTTTATGGTCAACTGCATATCCAACACAACCATCCACCCCATACTTTTATTTGGAAGCAAAACCATCCACTCCAAACTCTTCCCTGAAGATGAGTAGGGAAGATGAGTGAAGGTACACAAAACAATTTATAATTTTGCTTGACCTTAAATTCTTTGGAAGAAACTAGAACTGCAAATGTTCTTACCTTTGGAAAATGGAAATTCCACCTTCGATGTTTTGAGTTAAACCAGCTAGTCTATTAGCATCTTTTGATGAACTCGTTATCCTCCTTGCTTCAGCACTAACAATGCTTTCTGCAGCATAAGATTCAAGGAAAGTGGAAGTAGTCCCTAATGAAGGCCAGCATTCAATAGAAAGGAGTTCTTTTATTTGGCCTGATGGAAATCCCATTAGCTCCATCAGTCCCATGCTAGCATCCTCTGCCACTGGTTCCTCTGCAACAGCAACCATCCAATAGAAAGTTACTTGTATTTCAAACCTAGGATTTTCATACACAAACCCCAAAAGCATAAGACTTTAAATATAAAAGAAACCCTTAGCAGAAACCAGGGATTTTTTTTTTAATTTTTGCTTAAAGAGAATGAATCCATTACAAAATAAGTAAACCATACAAAAATAGTACCACAAGGCAGGCAAAAGACACTTCAAAGATGACACATCCACTAGAAATATTTTTGAGAACAGATCAAGATGTATTTAATACCACAATATTTTTTTCTAACAATTCAAATTGAATGACTGTTCTCATTGCCCTGGTTACACTAAGAAAGTAGGCTCACTAATACAACTGCCTAAAAGCTTAAGAAGCAGAATCGTAGAGCCACAGGTTACCAGAGCGGAAACTGCAAGTTCAACCCCATCACTCAATGAAATTTTGACATGGGCCAAACCACTGTTCTGAAGTTCCTTTGAGCGTCCATCCAAGCCCAGCATGCCTAGAGTACCCATGTGGGTGCTCCATCTTTCAAAGGATCCAAATCAAATTACGAAAGCATCATGACAAAAACCAATATAACTCTGAAAAGTAAGCCCACCAACAGAACTGGGGAAGCAACGACTCAAATATGAAGAAGTCTGTGTAAGATAAGAGGCAGCTCCATTGAGAGGTGGGGCTGACGTAACATTCTGGTGGATCAACCCTTCATTCAACAAACTTTCATTGGGAACCTGACATAGAAACTTCCATTGTTACAGAAAGCAGCTAGACCATACAGAAGAAACTTGATTTTTTTTTTCTTGAAATCAAGGGGCAGAGTAACAATGAAAGTACAGATTAAAACGAAGACAACAATTGCTCCTTTTCAATGGTCTACCTCCTTGATATACTTGATAGACCTTCTATTACTGTATAAATTTGCGTTTTAGCGAAGTTAATCTTTATTTTAAAAAGAACACTGCAACAATTAACATAATGGCCAGTTTGATATATTGTTCCTTACCATCAAAGGAGTGGCTGATTCTTCCCTGTTAGAGTGGTCCGCATCCATGGTTGCATGCTCGTTCTAATAAGCAACAGCAAGCATGCAATTAGTTAATTCGCAGCTAACAGACTCCAAACACTAATTTAGATTTGAGAATATCAATTCAATTTCTAAATCCAAACCCAAGTTTGTATGTAATTCAGCAGAAGGTGATTTTACTTGATTCCCAACACCAAATAAACAAGAAGTCACGTAAAAAAAAAAAGAAAAAAAGAGAGAGAGAATACTAAAATAAAAGTTGTTCCTCCGTATGGATGGCCAACCCCAAAAAGATGGATGGATACAGGGGAAGCCATCTACGGTGTATCCTGCCTTCTTCATCTAGTCATTTCTCACAGGCAAGGCATGAAAAGATTTGTAGTATTCTTTTTAGATTTTCAATTAAATGACAAAAGTATTTTGTTCTCTTTAAGCCCGTGTTTGGCTGCTGATTCAAAAGGTGAGGGTTTGATTTCACTTGTGAAGTGAAGTTGGTTGGAAATTCTGGAGTTAATCCAGGTTGTTTCTCTTCGAACCTAGATTTTAGATTTCAAGCCTAAAGGTGCTCAAATACTATACTTGGAAACTCTCTTTTTACAATAGTTTTTGACAGGGAACATGTGATTAGCTAAAAATGATGTTTGGGGGCACCAACGCCATTCGAGCCATCATGTTTCAGTCTGGGAAATAAAATTTCTTGGGACTCCCCTATCTTCTTTTGGGGCCCATCAGATCAATGTTTTTTTTGACATGCCCAAGTTTCATAAGCTACTTCAGCTCCTCATCAATCATTAATACACACATGAAACAAAAAAAAAAAAAAAAACACAACAACAACAACAGTATAGTAATTCGAATTAGAAATAGAAAGAAAGAGGTAAAGTTGCAATCGAATAGCGGACGGCGTTTGTTCTTCGTATACACTCTGACGCAGAGAGAGAGAGAGAGAGAGAGAGAGAGAGAGAGAGAGAGAGAGAGAGAAAAGGTTTTCAGTTCTTACCGGATTCATCGAAATCGAAGCGGAAAATGCGGAATTCGAAACAAGGAAGAAAAATGGGAGCGAAAAATGGAGTTCGTTCATACGAATGAATCTAATCCTTTTATAGGCGCGACGGCAGGTAAAAGATGGAGTCGGTTGTAAAAATGCGAAAAAAAACTCATCTACTGTTCTCACTGCTTGGCGCCAAATTTTATATCTATCCTAACCGTCGATTGCTGGGGTTACTGATGACAGTTTTGACGACTTGCTGGGGCCCCACTAAATGAAGGGATCAGAAATCGGATTTATCAATACATCATCGGTCAAAAAATAATTTTTTTTTATCAAAGACAAGAAATGAAGTATAACAGACAATAAAAAAATATCTCCATCTGGACCGTTGATTTGTCGAGTCCGTTCGATCAATTCGCTCGCTAGCGTTGACTTTTTTGGAAAAAAAGGTGGACTTCACCCATTCGAGTCGTCGGATCTGCTAGCTTGCATGTAGCGGACGTGGTACTTGCGAGATATGGCACGTCTTTCAATGTGAAAAAATCTTCAGATCCACGTGGCTCCTATACAGCCTATTTTAAACTACTCACGTTGTGTCGTAGGGGGTGTAACAGTTCAGTTAACCGATCGATTTGGAAAAATAGTTAACCGAACCGTAACCGCGGTTTTCTGTCTTTAAAAATCATAACCGTATCCATAAAAACCGTGAAAAACCGTAACCGCGGTTAACCGTATTAAACAGTTCGGTTACGGTTAATAACCGTGGAATGTCTTCCTCACATAAGGGGATAAATGTGAATGATTGAAGGTAAAATAATACATAATGAGCAATTAAATAAGGTAAGAAATATTTCATTCAACTCCCTTATTTTTTCTTTTATTTGTAAACGATACGGTTAACCGAACCGTATGATACGGTTCGGTTCGGTTAATAACCGTGAATTATTACGGAAAACCGTAATCGAATCGAACCGAACCTTGCGGTTTTTTTATTTCATTAACCGTAACCGTAACCGTAACCGAACCGTGAAATACGGTTATTAACCGCGGTTCGGTTCGGTTCGGTTAGATGATTTTTCGATTTTTTTTTTCACCCCTAGACTCATAGATGGACCAACAAGTACCTTGACGACTCCTTATCCCCCCAACCTGCGACTTATATAGAGAGAAAATACTAAACAAAGTTTAACTGAAGTGGCTGGCGAGTTGGTGGAGTGGAATAAAGCATGAGTTTATTATATATATTTTAATATTTCGTTCTTCCTGAATTAATCTATTTGCAGCTGTAAAGATTTTGCAGGCGCTATGGTAAGTAAAAAATCTACCATGCACGTCATTAAAAAAAAAAAGTTTAGAACTCAGAAGTTTTGTCAAACCGTAGTGGCAACTTGACGCTGTAAGAAGGGATATAACGAACAGAGACGTGTCGTGTGTGATGTTTCAATAGTGTATGTGTATGATTTCAACAAGTTATGTCGACGGCCAAACTCAGGTGCTTAATCTTGGAGGCTTGGAGCTTAAGCTCTGCTTGTTGCCAGGAGAGTGCAAAAGCTCAGGCTACGGGTGAGCTCTGTTCAGGTTTTAAGGAAACTTATTTAAGAGTCATTACTAGGTCCAGCTCAAGTTTAGTTGATCAAGAGGCTTCATTTGACTCGGTTATGTAAATTCAAGTATGTTTAGTATAGAGTGTAATTTTGGTTAATATTATCAGTTAACTCTGTTGTGTGTATTTAAGTATGTTTAGTATTTAATTATGGCGGCCCGCTCCTTTGCCTCCCTTATTATCTGCATGTGGTCTTTTATTTAGACCATGTTTTCAATATTTATTTTGTTCTTAATCTTTAAAGCCTCCCAAAATGTTTTGAAATCTAGTTACTTGAGCTTACACTATTTCTTATTCATTTAAGGCCCGTTTGGTAATTTTATTTTTAAAATAAAGTAAGGTGACGTGAACTAAAAAAAAAGAAATAAAATATAAGTAAGTTATGATGGTATTTTATTTTTAGTTGTTTGTAATGGACTATTTTCAACTTTTTATATGAGAAAATGGAGTTTCTTGTATCTTTTAGTGAATATAGATAATTATTTTTTTACTTTTTTTGAAATAGTAAAAGAAAATTTTGAATTAAAGTGTTTTTTATTTAATGCTTAACTTGAATAGACTTTACTTAACCAATAAAATTACCAAATGGGACTGTTATCCCTCTTCCTCTACTTCTTTATGCTGCTTCTTTCACCAGATTTTGAAGCCACTTATCTTAGTCATAGAAGCACCCTAGCTCTAACCAGCTAAATTACACACAACTCGAACGCGAACTCACTTGGATTGCTACTAAATGAGTCCCCTAGTTTAGAAGTAGAACCCTGTTCGAATTCGGACTAGGCCGACTCGAACTCACTCACGCACTAGACAACCCTAACCAGCTGAGCAGAGCAATAGCAGGAACGAAATTTGAAATCTCCCTCCATCTCCATCTCCATCTCCTCTTTCTTCTTTCTTCTCTCCTAGTCTCCTAACTTTTAAACCCTACATTTATTTCTAAAGCCCTAGCAAACGAGACGAGAGAGAGAAAGAGGAGATGTTGACTGCTAATTAAACCCTCTACATTCTCTCCTTGTCATCTTCCCTGGTCCAAAACCCTAAAAACCCCAAAACCTAACTTCCCAATCAACCTCCCAAACCCATCATCATCTCCAATTCTTCCTGCTCCTCTCAAATCAACCCAATCTCAATCCCTAACATCATCACCAATCCAATCTCAGTCTCAGTCCCCGTCCCAGACCCGCGTCGACATCCTCGCCGAATCCCTGCCCTTCATCCAGAAATTCCGCGGCAAGACCATTGTCGTCAAGTACGGCGGAGCCACCATGAAATCTGAGAGCCTCCAATCCTCTGTCATCAACGACCTCGTTTTCCTCTCCTGCGTCGGCCTCCGCCCGGTCTTCATCCATGGCGGCGGCCCCGAGATCAACACCTGGCTCGGCCGCATCAGCATCGAGCCCCAGTTCATCAATGGCCTCCGCGTCACTGACGCCTCCACAATGGAGATCGTCGAGATGGTCCTCGTCGTTAAAATCAACAAGTCCCTCGTCTCCCTCATCAACAAGGCCGGCGCCACCGTCGTCGGCCTCTGCGGCAAGGACGGCCGCCTACTCACCGCCTGCCCCTCTGCCCAATCCGGCCTTGGGTTCGTCGGTGACATTGCCCGCGTTGGCCCCGCCATCCTTAAACCTCTTCTCGCCGCCGGGCACATCCCGGTGATCGCATCTGTCGCCGCCGATGAGAGTGGCTAGGCGTACAACATCAATGCGGACACGGCGGTGGGGGAGTTGGCCGCTGCGCTCGAGGCGGAGAAGCTGATTCTGTTGACGGATGTGGCGGGGATTTTGGAAGATAGGGAGGATCGGGGGAGTCTGGTGAAGGAGACTGATATAAAGTGGGTGAAGAAGATGGTGAGGGAAGGGAAGGTTGGCGGCGGGATGATTCCGAAGGTGAGTTGCTGCGTGCGGTCTCTGGCACAGGGGGTGAGGACTGCGAGCATCATTGATGGGCGGCTACCGCATTCGCTGCTGCTTGAGATTCTCACCGATGAAGGTGCAGGGACGATGATCACTGGGTGAGTTTTGTGAAATTAAACTAAAGTTTCTGTTTTTATTATTGGGTTTTGTTAGTGATGCTTTGGAGGGAAATTTCTGATAAAGCCACTTTATTTGTACAATTGCTCTTCATTATCCAATGCCTGATATTTGATGTGTGGTTGGTATGTTAATGCTCAAGGCCGGGTTTGTTTGCATAGAAATTCATACCATTAGTGGTTGAAATGAGGATCCAAGGTGAATTTATTAAAATGACCATCAAATGGCCTCACTCCTCCAATTGACATGTTTAATGGAATTCATGTTTAATGGAGGAATGTTCCACACTATGGACATTTTTCTTTTCAACTTGTTTTCTATGAAGTGAATCAAACGTATGTCAACATTTGTATTGAGTTCAGTAGTTATAATACACTTGAGAATGAATCCCTACATATTATGGATGAATACAAGGAGAGTTTATCAAAATGAGGTTAAATAGAGATAGACATCTTTGAGATGTGAACTTCATCATTATCTATTATGATTGGAAGCATGATAAGATAAGTGGGCCATGCTTGACCGTTCAAGATTGGCTTGGCTAACATTCTATTCCTACCTGTTATGTCAACCCTAAACCTCTAAAAACATCCTTTAAGAAAAGAGTATTTGGCATCGTAGAAGACTATGGACATGTATCAAGTTTCAACTCTTCTTCCAAAGACATGTTCATCATTAGCATCTTATCATCACCATCTAGTCTTATTCCATCAAATTTTAGTGGGCTTAATCCATTCTGCTCTTCTTTCTTCTTCTTTTTTTTGAATGGTTAATTCGTTCTACTCATAAAAGTGAAACAAGCTATGATCATACATCCTACCCTAGGAAACATAGTTATCTAAAATACTTTCACTGGGATATACACATCATTCACCATAGGAGTACTAAACTTGATCCACAGTGGGCTTTGTCCGCCTATATTACCAGTGTGCACACCCTCATCAGGAGCTCGGTAACTTGGGTTTGAGGCCTCCATTTAAAAGAACGTCAATCGACATTGGGAATGCTTTCCAAGCCTGAAAAACCCAGCCATGACTAGATCCAAATATAGCATTAAACCAGCCAACTCATTGTATCTTTAAATAAGTTAGACATTTCCTTGATCAGTGATCACTATGATGTTACCAAATTCCTAATAACTGAGTAGAAAACTAGTCTAATAGGAGGATATGATTTTGGTTGAGTGGTCGAAGTTTATGAATGATATTTTTTTCCACTTTTTTTTATTAAGATGGTTCATAGACTTATTTGACAGTCAGCAGGGTTTAGATGTTTTGGAGATTAAGATGACGATGGAATAGTTTCCAAATGTAATTGACAGAGAGCCCTATGGATTAGTCAGATCCCTTTAATGGTATCCCGACCGTGCTCAAAGAACTTGTGCTGAAGCCATCAGGAGAGCTTTTCTCTGTATGTTCCTTCAGTTTTTTTTTTCCTTAGAATGGCAACACAATAAGAGAGCTATATTGTGTAGCATCTCCATACAATTTACCCTTTAAACAATCCTACTCAAGGAACGTAAGAAACAATTTGGTGACATGAATAGAATTGAGATCGACTCACTGTTTTATTAACTGGGCTGACTGATTTTCTTCTTTGCAAATGTGCCATTATCTGTTCTTAAACCCCAAATCTCCTTTAAGACGAAGGCCAATTGTCCCAATCTCCATTCTTTATTATGGCTCAATTTATAGCTTTTTTTTGTTCTCATAATCCAATTATCTACAAATCTTTGTTTGAAGAATCTAATTGCCTGGAAAATGGCTAATAGTTTAACTTAAGTTGATCCTTTAAACCCACTATTCCTGTAAAAGAAAATAACTCCTCTAGCATTATTGCTCAAAATTCTTTCAATATGATGTAGCCAGGGAAGAGGACCAAATCCACAGTAGGGATTTGGCCGAATCCAGAAGGATTCTACAGCCAAGAACTCACGCACAGAATAACTAACCAAATCAATAACAAATCAGAACTCAATTCAATTCAATAATCAGAAGTTGTGGATCCCTAAAGGGGATTTACATATTTATAATAAAGCTCCTATCATCTTTCCTATCTCATAATACTCAAATTAAAGAAACCTACTAATTTCTAAACTACTAAGTAATTAGAAGACTACTAAAAATAAGATAGCTTAAATATGATAGCTCTTCCCACAACTGTCGGTTAAGCCTCATTGGATTTGTGGGCTTTTCCAATGGGTTGGATTTGATTGACCCGATAGCTTATGAGCTAGGCTCAATGGACTTGGGTCTGGCTCGACTTGCATCATTTCTCCACACCTTAGAAAAATTCGACTCCGGCGAGTGTATAACTTGATAACGTTCATACAAGTTTGGGTTGAGGCGCTAGAAATCAGTAGTAGTGATCCATAGTGATCCATGATACATCTGAGATGAGGCGATTTTGTCACTGAACAAGAAACTTCTGAAAACCTCCGCGACGTGTAGATACGAGTTGATCATCAAGTACATCCACAATTTGATCAGACGGAGGATGAGTAGGCGGAAGAGATAAAATGTGTTCTTCGATTCCTTCATCTGTGTGATTTCCACGATAAAGAGTCAAGTCTTCTACATTAAAAGTGGAACTAATGCCTCACTTTGTGGGCAGGTCAAGAACATATGCATTTGAACTTATCTTCTTCAAGATCTTAAAAAGGACCCGAATTGCAAGGATGCAGCTTCTTATTTGCTTTGGGAGGAAGGTGCTCGGGACGTAATCGAGCCATAACCATATCACTTTCTGCAAACTCAAAAAAACAGCGACGTGCATCAGCATGTTGCTTGTAATTGTCATTACTAATGACGATGTTACGTTGAACCTCATCATGTACATACTGCATATGTCGGATAAAATCTTCAGCTTCTCCACTTGGTCGCACTTCTAGTGGCAACGAAACCAAATCAGCAAGTAAGCACGGTCATATTCCAGTCACGGCTTGGAATGCTGACATCCCAGTAGATCTGTTAACTGAATTATTGTAAGCAAATTCAGCCACAGGTAAGACCAGATCCCAAGATGTAATCTGGTCTCGAACCAAGCATCTCAATAATTTACCCAAACTGCGATTTACCACTTCTGTTTGACCGTCAGTTTGCGGATGATAGGCCATGGAAAATTGTAACTTTGTATTAGTGGCCAGCCAGAGTGTCTTCCAAAAATAACTCATAAACTTCGTATCTCGGTCGGATTCAATTACCTTAGGAAGTCCATGAAGATGTACCACTTCTTTAAAGAATAACTGCGCAACTTTGGATGCGTCAGAAGACTTAGAACATGGTATAAAATGAACCATCTTAGAAAATCGATCTACCACAATAAATATAGAATCAACTTTCCATGCTGTGTCCAATAGACCCAGAACAAAGTCCATGCTGATATCTTCCCACGGAGCATGTGGGATTGGAAGGGGCTGGTAGAGTCTTGTATTCTTTTTTGTTACCCTTTGTAAGCTGCCAAATCCTGTATAAATCACAAATTTTAATGATATATGATTTCATCTTAGACCAAAAGTACCTGTCACTAACAAGATCAAGGGTTTTGTCACGGCCTAAGTGTCCGCTATATCCGCCACCATGTAATTCTCGCACAATATGTTCACGGATGGAGGTAGTTAGGAGACATAATTGTGTGCCACGAAACAAATATCCATCATGAATACTGAAGTGCGGGTGTTTAGCTGGATCGTTATTGAGAAGAGCAGTGTAGATGTGGCCAAAATCTTTATCTGCAGGGTATTCTTGGCGAATTTCTTCGAAGCCCGGAACAGTGATAGACATGTTAGTCAATAAATGCTTGCGGCGGCTCAAAGCATATGCAACTTGATTTTCTTTGCCAGTCTTGTGGCGAATGACAAAAGTGAATTCCTGAATATAGGAGTTCCACCTTGCACGGTGTGCACTCAATTTCTGCTGAGAATGTAAATGCTTGAGGGCTTCATGATCAGAGAATAAGACAAACTCTCTTCCAATTAAATAATGTCGCCAATGACGTAGGGTCTGTAACACAACATATAGTTCGAGATCGTAGGGAGAATATGTTTTCCGAGACTCATTTAGCTTCTCATTGTAGAAGGCGATAGGATGACCTTCCTGACTAAGCACACCTCCAATACTAACATTAGATGCATCACAATAAACTTAAAAAACCTGATTGAAATTTGGGAGGTGCAAAACTAGAGCTTCTATCATCTTCCTTTTTATCTATTCAAATGCACGGGCGGCAACACTGGTCCATTTAAAGGTCCCCTATTTCATACAATTTGTAATAGAAGTCATGATGCTACTAAAGTTTTTGATAAAACGACTGTAGAAGGTCGCAAGCCCATGAAAACTTTGAACTTCATATATGGTTGTTGGAGTAGGCCAATCAACAACAACATTCACTTTGGCGGGATCCGCCTCGACACCTCGAGCAGTAATGAAGTAATCCAAGAAAAGCACAGAATCAGTCATAAAAAAGCACTTCTTGAGGTTGATATAAAATTTGTCACGGCGCTGGGTGCTGAACACGCACCTTAAATGATTAAGATGTTCTTTCTTTGATGTTGTATATCAAGATATCATAAAAATAAACCACAACAAATTTGCCAAGAAAGGGCCGCAATAGCTAGGTCATCACGCGCATGAAGGTACTCAGTGCATTAGACATGCCAAATGGCATCACTAACCACTCTTAAAGACCATCTTTTGTTTTAAATGTTGTTTTCCATTCGTCACCTGGTCGGACGCGAATCTGGTTGTAGCCGTTGTGCAGATCAATTTTGGAGAAAATAGTGGATCCATGCATGATAACCAACATATCGTCTATCCGAGGAATAGGAAAACGATACTTTATAGCAATTTTGTTGATGGCGTGACTGTCCACACACATACGCCAGCTGCCATCCTTTTTTGGTGTTAAGAGGGCTGAAACAGCACAAGGACAGCACAAGGACTTAAGCTTTCCTTGATAAACTCTCGTTCCAATAAGTCATCAACTTGTCACTTCAACTCAGCATGTTCACTTGGACTCATCCGATAAACAGGCAGATTTGGCAGGGATGCTCGAGGAATTAAGTCGATAGAATGTTGTATATTTCGCATCGGAGGCAACTCTTTTGATAAATTTTCAAGAGTCAAATCAGAGTATTCATGAAGGAGGGCCTGAGCTTCTGTGAAAATACAAATCTTAGGAGGCTCCTGCACTTGTTTAGTGACTCATGCAAACCTCACGTTTTTCTCTTTGGTTTCTTCCTCAAATTTTCGCATAGTGAGAACATGTGGATTGGATGGGGCAGTATGAGTCGCTGGAGAAAATGCTATTGGTGGCATTGGAAGAAGATCCACCATTTGTCATTTCCACTTAAAAGAATGCATGTGCTTCTTTTGATATGTAATTACATCTTGATCGAAGAGCCAAGGTTGACCAAGAAGTATGTGAGCAATGTTCATAGGTATTATCACACCATATGTCATCTTCATACACGCCAATTTTGAAAGTAATCAAGTATCGGCGGGTCACAGGAATGGAATGATCATTTACCCATGCAACTTTGTAAGGTTTTGGGTGCTTTTCAGTTGGCAATTTTAGTTTATCATTCACATCCTGCGCTACAATATTCATAGCACTTCTGCCATCAATGATTAAATTACTCAGCTTACCTTTGCATTTCACACGTGTCCGGAAGATGGAAGTTCTCCGCCAATCTTCTTCTTCTTGTTCATTGGTATTGAGAAGCTAGCGTATGATAAGCAAATGACCGCCTTCTTCTGCAGTGGTGGTGGCTCTAGGAAGAAGATCCGACCGTTCTTTTTGTTGAATGTCTTGATGTGCTTCCGCTGAGTGATTTTCAGGGGGCGATTCCATCTCAATATGTTCATCATCATAATAGGCTTCCTCATCACAATAATAAAGATTTCGGACATATGGGCAATCATTAGTAAAGTGACCCGGTTGACCACAACGCCAACAATCGTCATTCCGCCGATCCGGCCTTGGAGGTCCACGTCCCTATAGTACGACGCTCCGTTGGTTTGGTACAAAAGGACGCTGATTAGACTGGTTGGGCTGCTGCTGCCTCTGTGGGGGACGATAACCTTGGGGCAAAGCACGATTATTCTAAAATTCTGTAGCTGGGCGATAACCTTGTGGTGGAGTATGATTATTCTAAAATTCTGTAGCTGGGTGATAACCTTGTGGTGAAGCACGGGAATTTTGAAATCCTGGAGCTTTGTGAGGCATGGGTTATCTGGATGAAGCACCAAAGCGTCTCATGTTTGGCGACCGTAATTCCAGTTCGACTCTTTTTGACTTGTATTAGATTTCATCAACTGTATCAAAGTCATGAATGAGGACTTCACGCTTAATTTCTTGGCGCAAACCAGTGTGATAACGGTTTACATGTTCTCGGTCATTTTCTCGACTTTTGCATTGAATGACGTAATCAATGGATTTCTCTGTGTACTCATCTAATGATAAAGTGCCTTGCCTAAAGACAAGAAATTCTTGTTGAAGTATATCCAAATAATTAGAGGGCATATACTTACTTTCAAGCTTTTCGCGCATGTCGTCCCACCTGGTGATAGCAGGACTTCCCATGACGAAATTGTTATGATCAACGCCGTGCCACCATGCTCTTGCCAAACCCTTAAGCTTGACTTTTACAAAGGCTACAAACTGTGCATCATCCATGTGGTACCAGTTGAAATAATCTTCAAGAGAATTGAGCCAATCAATAAAAGGCTGTGGGTTTAGGCGTCCAGAGAAATCAGCCACTTCGACTTTGACGCGTTTGGTGATATCATCAACTTTGGGTGCTAGTGGCGCATCTTCATGGTCTTTTTCCATAAAAAAGATGCTCAATAAAATCATGAATAGACTCACGTCTATTGGCATCATCTTGGCGATGTATAATTTGTGGAATACCTGTACTGGACGATGCATCAGTTGCTGGTTTTTGCAAGGCTGCAAACCCAGAGTCTAATGCAAGTACCCTGTCAGAAAGTCCGGTGTCCAATGCATGTACCCGTTGCAACATTCGGATAGTAGAGCATCTCGTTGATTGTCAGAAAGCTTTCCCCAAAAAGTTTGACCGCCGCGAGTAGACATTCTTGAGAGGTTTTTTTTTTTTTTTGCTAGTAAGTGGGCTAGGCCTGGTTCGGACTCAGGTCAGACCCAACTGTAGATCAGGTCTGGACGATGAAAAACATGTGGGAGGCAGATTTTGGGAGCCCTGCTTTGGGCTTTGTGCACTATAGAAGACTGAAAGGGCAAGAAAAAGAATTGTTGGCCTTGCTTGCTGAAGGCGATGGCGAGCTGATCTGGGATGCGATGGCGATCTGAAGCAAGGCGACAGAGATCTGCTTTGGCGACGATGGAGATGGTGATGGGGAGATGACAAACGAGATCTGTGCGTGGGAGATGGTGCGTGTTTCTGGTGCACTGTATGTCTCAGAACTCTAGCTGCTTCTTTCTTCTTCTTCTCTCTCTCTCTCTCTTTATTTTTTTATTTTTATTTTTTGTTCTCTTATCTGAGATGGGTTTTCGACTGCTAGGTTGGAATGGTCAGGGATGGGTTTCGGCGGGCAGGTTTGGTCATGGCAGCTTAGGGTTTGGTTTGGGAGATAGGGTGGTGATAGAGGATGGGTTAGGTTGGTTTGAGTGAGGCAGTAGGGACGGTATTGGTGGGGAATGCTTGGAGAAGGGTTTTGGTGGGGGATTTTGGTTCGACGGTGGTCTAGGGCTTGCGGTTTGATTTCGTGGATAAGGATCGGTGGGTTTGGGTTGGTGGTTTGGTAGGGAAAGGTGTTTGGGAAGACGGATGAATGAGATTGGGGTTGCTGTGGTTGACTAGATTGGGCAGGGGCTGGCCGAGAGGGAAAGTGGGGTATTGTGGGTTCTGGCAGTGTATGGGTTGTGAATGGACAGGATGAATGGATGGTTACTTCGAATTGATAGTCGGATATGCTCTGATACCAATCTGATGCAGCCAGGGAAGAGGACCAATCTGCAACCAAGAACTCACGCACATAATAACTAACCAAATCAATAACAAATCAGAACTCATTTCAATTCAATAATCAGAAGTTGTGGATCCCTAAAGGGGATTTACATATTTATAATAAAGCTCCTATCATCTTTCCTATCTCATGCTACTCAAATTAAAGAAACGTACTAATTTCTAAACTATTAAAGTAATTAGAACACTACTAAAAATAAGATAGCTTAAATAGGATAGCTCTTCCCACAACAGTCGATTAAGCCTCATTGGATTTGTGGGCTTTTCCAATGGGTTGGATCTGATTGACCCAATAGCTCACGGGCTAGGCCCAATGAACTTGGGTCTGGCTCGACTTGCATCACAATACCAGTTGAATTGGGTTTACTTCTAACCCCCACCCCCCCAATCCACATTGAATTTGAACCAACCCAGATTGTGTGCTTTCCAACTAGTCCTAATTCCTATGTTGTCTTATATTTATCCCATCACTGAAGCTTTCAAATTTGTCAGATGTTTGAAGTGCTCAAACCTTTGAAACTTCTCTTGATTCATTGCCTGATGAGTTAACTCTTGCCTTTTGTTACTTAAAAAAAAAAAAAAAACATCTTCTTGCTAGATAGGAGATCCTATATTTTCTCTCCTCACAAATAGACCATAGTGCTGCCTTACAATATCATCTTCCAGAGAATTTTGCCCCTAGATTTAAAGTGGTCTTGATCCACGTGCAAGAACTGCTTCCAACTTATTTAGATGCACCCATGAAATGTCCAAAAATGTCACTCCTTTGTCCATGAATTATGTGCAAACTGCATTGGATAAGGAGGTGATCATTGAATTTATCTTCCACACCACAAAAGGGCATAAAGTCGAAGCTTTGGATGGAGGATTCTTCTCCTCAAGTCTTCTATGCTACTGCAAACCGAGAGAAATCTTTAACCCGTTCGGAGTTGCCAAAGCAATCCAAATAGATAAACAAGGAATTTGGAATCCTATCATTTCCTGCATAGAAAATCATTTCGAAGTGTGGAAACTGGAAAGTAGTGACAACTGATCCAGACAAACAGATTCCTTTTGAAATTAAGGATTTTTCCTGAACAGAAACTCCCTTGGACAACAACTCTATGAAATTGTGGATACCATCTTTTTTTGTCATTTTTCTTTTAAAACTGGTAAAGTGCCCAGAATCCTCGACCCCATGGTTGTGGCAATGAGCTAGGCCCATCAAAGGGCTAGGTTGGGCCCCATGATTGTTCTTACCCTACCCTTAGTAGATGCAGGGCGGGCGGGCCCGAGTGGGCCAAAGGCCTGCTCTAACTAGGCCCTTACCTTACCCTCAAGGGCCAATGCAAGGCCCAATGCCCCAAAACAAGTAAGTTATTTTTTTTTTTCCCTACACTATCATCGAGCATCAATAGATTGTTAATATAATTGGAGCTGATACTGCCCAAAACTTAGAAAACAAAGAACATACACCTACTAATAAAGACAGGTGCTAAGACTTTCAAAAAATGCAAATAGATAAATGCATATATAATTTAGAAGTAGTCCTATTGGCACATTTAGATATCCAAAGAAAATTTAAAAATACCAAAACCCTTTGGAGACTGTAGTTGAATAATTGATAAAGAATAAAATAAAGACTAATGTTTATTAGCATGAATAGATGCTGAGTAATTAGAAAATGAAAAACAATGGAAATCAACACTAACCACAATTATTGGTTGTTTCTTATTATTTTTATTCTAAGTTTTACACCACTATTGATGCATATAATCACTGTGTGCCCTTATCCCCATTTTTTTACTGTTATTCAACTGCAAATAGGGTTTTTAAGGCTATATATATATTATAAAAATATATATTTAAAAATAAAGAAAAACACAAGGGCCAGGCAGGACCTGGTACTGTACAAGCCTGGCCCCCAAAATTACAGGGCCTGGAAAATTCTGTCCAAGCCTGACCCTAGGGCTCTCTAAAAGGAAAAACAAATCCTCACTGTACTTGCTTTTTGAGGGCAGGACTTGGCACCCTCATCTTACGGCCAGATTGATAGGCCTACAATGAGCACCTTCCATACTTTCGATACATACTCCCAATGAGCCAATGCATTTCAAAGAAAATTTTCCTCCTGTCCCCACAGAAAAACCTTTCCAAATCTTGTTGGTGATTTAATCTGGGTTACCATCAAAGCAGTCCACCAAGAAATGATACCAATTTTATGCGATCTAAACAGGGATCTATTCTAAATATGGTTGAAAGGGTGCGGTTCAAATTAGGAGATCCAATGAAACAAACGAATCCTAGGTAAATATTCCTCAACCAGATCTATCACAAATCTGATTTTGCATATAAACTAGGGAGGGAAGAGCTCAGATCTGCTGGAATTTGGAAGGGTTGTGGTAGTTATTTCAGTCGTTCAATGTTGTGAATATCCTGATCTGTAGAGAATTCGCAAACTCCACAAAAATGTCGGCATGATATAGTCAGCATGTAGATGTCTTAGGGAGATAATGGATCACCTATTTTTACAGTCCCAACTCTCTAGTAGACTCAATAGCCAATACCAGTTCAAGCCTATATGGCCCAGGCAAACCCCTCTATGGACATCTTTTTGAAAAAAACAATGAAAAAACCATCACACTAGGACTAGGTTTAACATTATCTTCCTTGTTTCTACGAAAAAAAGACATTATTTTCCTTGTGCTCAAAAGTCGATAATGGGTATGGTCTAAACTTATAATGGATCCCACCTATGAACAATGTAATTAGATATGTTGGCCCGTGTACATTTTGAAGCTTGATGTGATGTATGTTTTCCATTATATATATATAAAGTTGAGGAAGAGAACAAGTCCTAGAGAAAATCTATAATCCAGAACAAGTTGATGAGAAATGTGTCGTAATGAAACAGAAGAGTTCATAGGGTTTTTCTGACTTTCTTAATCTTTTTGGTGCTCCATCATTAAACTCGAGCACCTTCTGAAGGCTCAATCCGGCTCAGCCCAGGTCTCATGTTAAGTTATGATGACTTGATCAGAAGATCTGAAACCACTGAACGAGATTGAGGCTGATAGTAAGATTTAGTAACTAACCATGACGGGTCTCATGGTTCGTTAAGATGGTCTTGACCAAAAAGATCTGATAATAACTAGCCATGTTAGGGCGCTGCATTATGCTATGGGTGTCCATCTTCAGTGCATGGTGGGCCCACTTTTTCACAATCCAAGCCTGTCATCAGCCCTAACACCCCATGTATTCAACATCCCCATGTATTCAACATGTAAATTATTTTTCAAATACGTAACATGGCCACCATTGGATTTGAATGCATCTGAAATACGTATGTAATGAATCTCCTGCACTTAAAAACTCTCTCTTAATTCAACGGTTGTCCCTTTGGGATTTTCTTTGACAACTGAACTGAGTGATGACCGGCTTGGGTAGTGAAAAAAGTGGGCTCTACCATGCACTGAAGATGGACTCTGGACCATGCTACATATTGCACAGCTTCTGCCTGCCCGAATTTACTTGCAAATATGAATTGCTGGACAGAAGTACATGTGAATTCTACGAGCCGTTGAGGTTACAAGTGACTACTGACACTGAATTTTCACATAACCCTTCAAATCAGTTGGCCAATACAATGACACCCACATTGATGCTTCATTGACCCTTCGCAGCTGACCATATAAATGTTGACTGTGGAGGATCTTCTGGGCTCGTCACTTTCATGATCTATACCTACCATCATCAATTTTCTACTCCCACGTTGAATGTGGTAACTCCAACAGGTTTCATCAGGTGGACGGTGCGTGCCCTTTACCCAGCAGGTAGGGCCCACCAGCTTCCCCTCTAGGCTCCAAATGTCATGGCCAACTTTGCTCCCCTGTCAGGTAAGAATGGGACAAATCCTTATACTATAAACAAAAAAAAAAAGCACAAGTGATAAAGACAAACCGAATCTCCCAAAATTGTTATAGATACATCATCTCCACTCCCCTGTCCATTGATGACTTGGGGGCACAAGCAGTGGTGGATGATTTGAACCGCCCACTGCTTCACTCAGCAAATTGGACATATGTTTGATTTGTGGCGAACAGTCTTGCCCAGTTCAATGATGCACCGTAAATCATTAGATGGCTATAATTTTTTTGTTTGGTCAATGGTCATATCAAGCAATGATGCATATTTCAATTTGGGTTGTGAAGGGGAATTGAATTTTGAGGAAGGAACTGAATTGAAACACCAATATCTAGACCCATTTCTAATTTAATTCCAGGATCGGGTGACTCAGTAGAACCGGTTAGTTACAACATGGGTTTGGGGTTCTGGTCCATGAATTTTATCATACCCAAGGGCCCAATTACCTGATGCCACAATTGAGTGGCAAGGCTTGGACCCAAGCCCTTTTTTTGAGACCAGGTCCAGGCCGGTTTGAGTCTTTAATCTGAATTTGGGTACGGTTCTCGGTTCATAACCATGCTTATTCCCTTTTTTTTAATGCACTTCTTGTTTGAAAACTTGCCTTTCAAATGCTTTTTATATAAAGTCCATCTATAAGCATTCATAAGAGATCCCTTAACTATATTTTGCTATTTGCTGAGCCTAGCCCATTCTTATTTGGGCTGAGTCGGTCGGTTGCTTCTAAGCTAAGTAGGTCTAGTTTTGTTTAGCCTAGATGGTGGTTATGAGCCATTATTAATCATTAACTTATTATCCAACTGTGGCCTGCAACACCGCCATTGAAGAAAACTGTTTCTATATAAGATTAATGACCTACTAAGATAAAGGGATAAGCCAAAATATGACATTGATGGAACTAGTATAGGTAGAATTAAAAAAGTACAGCCTATATGATATGAGGATTTGACTTGGCATAAATAAAAATGGAAAAATAAAATTTATATAGCCGACTCTAACCTAATTGCAGTCAAGGCTTATGATGAAAATGATGAATAATGGTTATTATCGAAAAGGATTTTTATTTATTTTCTCATTTTCTAGGTATCAAAGAAGATTCACCACCAACAATGATAAATTTGTGGGCCACCAACTCCAACAAAGAGACATATACGTTGGGATGACGGCATGTAGATTCCAACTTCACAACAAAAATATATGATAGATGGGGATGGGGATGGGGGTGAGGGAGAAGGGGGGGCAGTAGATAGTGGACTGCGTTTGTCATTTACCCTGCAGCATCCCACCAACTATCGGCTTGGTATCTCAAACTTCTAATCATGCCCTCTTCTAGTGCCCCATTTATTTTATTATGATTACTTACCTAAGGTCCCCCCAATTACCCCTGCATCTTCTCCTAATCACTAATTTCACTGGTTCCATTTTCCACGTCATTAACAGGAACAAATCATAGATACAGACCAATAACATCGGCACACACAGATAAAAAAAAAAAATATATATATATATATATATATAGAGAGAGAGAGAGAGAGAGAGAGATATTTTCCAGTGGACCCTGTGGAATTTGAGTTTGGGTCACAAGAGGAGGATACTGGTAGTGGAAGAGGGGCAATCGCTGTCGAATCGGATGGCACTTTAACTACAGGGAAACAACTTTCCTTGTAGAGAAGGGTGATAGTCATACAAGTGCATTTCACACTTTCTTCTAATAACAAGCTTAGAGCAGGATTCATGGAGGAGTGAAGGAGCCCATACCCCAGCATGGACATCAGCTCTCTCCTCCTTTTAGCTCAATTCTAGGCTTATGGTCATGGGCTTGAGGGTGCCCAATAGCCAACCACACAAGACGGGTCTGTTCCTATATCTAGCTAATATTCTGCCATGATTGATAAAGGGACAAATATTATTTGATAGAAGAAGCCTGCATTCTAATTAAAATAAATCAATTTGCTGAAAGAACCCATGAATACAGCTTGTTTCTCTGCTGTGCACTGCTGGGAGTCTTATGCCTTTTCCTATCGAAAACACAAGAGCATCTTTGTATGTACTATGTAGAGATGATGACAAATGGAGAATCCATGAGGAGAAAACTAGATATACAAAATTCCATTGCTGGTAATTACCATTTTTATGTGAAAGCTGATTTTTCAGTACATTTGGATTTGACTAGAGAAAAATTATTTCTAAAAAATCATTTAAAAAATATTTTTTAAGTAAACAACTTCTTTATTAAATAATTAAATATCAGCTTTGTTAAATAAACATTTTAACCACTACTGAAAATAGTGATCTCTACCTCCTTTGAGGAGAAAATCTATTCTTCTTCTTTTTGCAAAAATTAACTAAAAGGAAAAATAAATTTCCACTAAAAAATGACCCAAAATGGATTTTGTATATGACTAGAGGAAAAAAAAAATCTCTTTCCTACTTTTATTTGCATAAAAGCACCCCTACAGACCACAAAAATTTTCAATTTTTTCTTTTTTATTTCAAACAGCATTTAGCTTTTGCAGAAAAAATAATAATAATAATAATAACAACAACAACAAAAGAAGAGGAGGCAAACCGACCAGGATGTCAGAATACCATACATGGGCATGGGTATTGTGTTAGTTTGGGGGTTAAATATTGTATAAATTACATATTCAATTCTGCCGCATTTATTTTGATACCTATTTGAGTAATAGCAACGAGATTTATATGTAAAACACGAATAGTAACTTATAAATTTTCTAAACTAAGTTGTCAGTTAATTGTACGAAACATGAAAATAATAATAAGCATAAAAACAAGCTGTCAGTTGTACGAAAGATAAAAATAATAATAAATATAAAAAGAAAATGTGAAGTGGCCAACGCTGTAACGTACAGCTAATCCACAGAGGATGGAATTAAACAATAATATTAAAAAAGTAGCAACAACCGAAAGTGGGAGAATAAAATTACTATAGCAACACTATCAAAGTGCTAAATGAACAAAGACAATCCCAATTCCCTGTTCTTTGTGTGATCTCACTTACACTTTCCATGAGCGGAAGGTGTGAGATTCCACAGTGAGACACACATGCATATTGAGAATTGGAGCAATTCAAATTTCAAAATGAACATCTTTCCAATGCAGCAGCAGCAGCATCGGGTATCTTCAAACTTTACCTCAATAAAATATAATACCAGATGCTATTGAAATAAAATTTATGAATATTTGATAAAGGAGATGATTATCATTTTATGTGGCTCTGATTTTGAGTAGATTGATCCAATTATAAAGTTTAACGCCTTCCACTCAAGGGAAGTCCGAGGGAGGCACAATGGGGATCCAAACTCCCATCTTACAATTAGTCTCACGTGAGACTCTCACTTGTGCGCACGTTACCTTCACCCCTTGTAAACGAGAAATATGCACCCACATATGTTAATGGATTCAATAATTAATATATATTATAGACGTAGCATTCGATTTCGAAATTGAAGTTCAATTTGCTAATCGATTGCAAAATCGGATTCTAATATCAAATCAATATGAGAAATTGGATCTCAAATCAATTTCAAGAGATAAGCTATATCAATCAATTCAGAGTCCACTTTTGTTAAGCTTTTTTATGTAAATTTAATTTTTAATATACATATATTATGGATAGGTGTTTAAAGAGTCTAGATAAAAAAATCCACCTTGCTCAATAACTCTATCCAACCAAGTTATACATATGGGCTCCATATACAATAAACTTTTTTAAAGTGGGCCTCAAATTCTAATTCCTAAAGACGGGGCCTCATGTAATTTTGCAAATGTTAATTTACATAAAACTTAAAGTTTCATACTAATTTATATAAAAAGTAATATTTATTTTGTATAAATGTCGGGCTAGGCCATGCTTCGAACCGTAATAAATGGTATATTTGTTTGTTTTATATTTATTTTCTCATTAATTAATATCTCATAAAATAGCCACAAATTGGACGCGTTTTTATTTTTGAGCTCGGGTATAGCGCAAGCATGCTTTGCTATTTAATATATATTATAGACGTAGGATTCGATTTTGAAATTGGAGTCCGATTTCGTAATTAATTACAAAATTGGGCTCTAATCTCAAATCAATTTAAGAAATTGGATCTCAAATCAATTTCAAGAGATAAGCTCTATCAATCAATTCAAAGTCCACTTTTGTTAAGCTTCTTTATGTGAATTAAAACTTAATATATATATATATTATAGATATGTGATTAAAGAGTCTAGATGAAAAAATTCACCTTGCTCAATAACTCTATCCAGTTAAGTTAAAATGAGACCTCTTTAGGTGGATTTAGAATTTTAGTATATCTATTATGGTTAGAAAATCCTTAATGTTCGTAATTTTTAAAAGTGGATCCTAGATAGTGATTTATACATATGGGCTCCATATACAATAAACTTTTTTAAAGTAAGACTCGTTCTAATTCCTAAAGACGGGGCCACATGCAATTTTGCAAATGTGACTTACATAAGACTTGAAGTTTCATGCTCATTAAAATAAAATGGAATATTTACTTTGTATAAATGTCGGGCTGGGCCATGCTTCGAACCATAATAAATGGTATATTTGTTTGTTTTATATTTATTTTCATATTTTTTTGTTTTATCTTTATTTTCTCATTAATTAATATCTCATAAAATAACCATAAATTGGACGTATTTTTGTTTTTAGGCTCGGGCTTAGCGCGAGCATACTTTGCTAGTTATTATATATTATAGATGTAGGCATCGATTTTGAAATTGGAGTCCGATTTCGCAATCGATTGCAAAATTGAACTCTAATCTCAAATTAATTCAAGAAATTGGATCTCAAACCAATTTCAAGAGATAAGTTCTATTAATCAAATCAGTTCAAGTGACTTATCTAACTTAAATCCAAACTCTTAAGTTTATTCACTTCAAACGCACACTCTCAAGAACTCTTTGAAATTAGAGTCCAATTTTGCAATTGATTCAGAATTGGATCTCAATTTCAATTTTAAATTGCAAAATTGGAACTCTAATTAAGATTTACATCGAGAGTCCACTTTTGTTAACCTTCTTCAGGTGAATTTAAAATTTTAAAATTTCAATTATGGCCATAATATTAAAGAGTTTGGATGATGCAAGAATTATAGGGGGATTTTTTTTTTACAAGTTTTGGGTATGGATTAATTTCTTCAAATTCAAAGCTATACCTTCATTTACAGTGAGATCTACCTAATCCGGCTCCACATTATGATTGTCAGAGATATGAAGTAGACTGCTACAGCGTACCTTCTTATATATTTTAATTTTGATTGTGATTTTTATCATTTCAATATAATATAAACTAAATATTATTTAAAAATTATATTCTTTTTAACATTATAAACTACATTGCACACGCTAATTAGATTTTTTTTATGTCTCGTGCTAGGAAGAAAGAAAGCACCCTTCGCAATAGCTATCACCAAGATTCCCCCACTACAAGACAAACCATGCAATGCAAATGCAACTCTCTCCTCTTTAATAAATCTCTTTCCATCCTCCCTTGAAATCACCAAACATCTCCAAGCCCTATTTGGCCTACATATATATAGTCCAAAACCCTCCGTCGATGAATCCTAGATCCCATTTCCATCGTTTGCTCTGAAAGTATAAAAGAAAGAAAACAAACGTCTTTAGAGAAATTGGAAGAAGAAGAAGAAAATGCACGCAGCGATAACTCATCACTTTCTTCCTATCAAAATCCCTGCTGATGCAGATGCAGGGGTGAAGAAACTTCCGGCGCAGAGAACCCCTCCTCCCGCTATAATAAGCCGAGCGATATCCGGCACCGCCGAGGTGCAGAGGATCTACGTGGAGGATGACGCGGACGACGACTCAAGCGCTGCCTTCTGGGACTACCAATTCCTATTTGTCTCGCAGCGCGCCGAGGCGGCGGAGCCGGTTGTCCTCCGGGCGGTCGAGGGAGCTGTACCACCGGACTTTCCGTCTGGGACGTACTACCTTGCTGGACCAGGGGTGTTTTCCGACGACTATGGGTCGACGGTGCACCCGCTGGACGGGCATGGTTACCTGCGGGCCTTCTCAATCGGTGGTCCGTCGGGGGAGGTGAAGTATACGGCGAGGTACGTGGCGACGGAGGCGAAGGAGGAGGAGTGGGACGGGGAGGTGGGGAGGTGGCGGTTCACGCACCGGGGCCCGTTCTCAGTGCTGAGGGGAGGGAAGAAGGTGGGTAATACAAAGGTGATGAAGAACGTGGCAAACACGTGCGTGTTGAGGTGGGGGGCCCATCTGCTCTGTCTTTGGGAGGGTGGGGTCCCTTACAAGATCGAGCCACGGACGTTGGATACGGTGGGGCTTTTCGACGTGATTGGCGGGGACGGGGAGGAGGAGGAGGAGGTGGTGGTAGAGAGGAAGGGTGCTGGGAGAGCGCTGGTGGATGTCGCTGCTGGGTTCTTGAAGCCGATTCTTCATGGTGAGTTCTTTGTTAGATGTTTTTTTAATTAGAGACGTGGCATAATTGGAAGTAGTCCGCATCCCTTGTCCCAGCAGCTATTACTCGGGAAATCCATCGTGGGACCCAAATAAATGAAGGTGATTTTATTCCCTCCCATCGTAGTATATTTTCCATCTCAAAAGGAGTGAATCCCACTATACTATACGACTGAGCACTTGAAATGTGCGCTTTAACTCGATTCCACATCAGTGTCCAGTCAAGTATTTGTTATAGTACTTAAAATTGGATGGTAGATTCATCTTGAATAATTTAGACTATCTCTATATACATAAGCCCCACTGTGGAGTTCCCAAAAAGTATTATAGCGTTCCTTGTATTAGCTGTTACCAGAGGATCCAGACTCATTTCATAGGCCCACCAATCTATCTAATAGATCTGGATATATGGATATTTTGTAGACGATCAATCATTTAAGTATGCAGTATATCAGGCTTTCCAGTCATGAGAAACTCACCAAGCACATTACTAGAGTCTAAAAATAAATATCCAAAAAAGTAAATGCCACTTGTTATATAGACAGGCTCATGGCAGATTAATGATTAATCAGTAAATTTTACATAGATTTATTTTTTGTAAGTGATCAATCCAATGTTTCGACACACTTACCCTCTTATATTGGCATTGATCTTGATTTAACATTGAGCTGGATTTAATTTGACTATAATAAAAGCTTACACAATATAGAGCTGATAAAATTTTGAGTACATATAACTAAGGGTTAGAAACATTTAATCGGCCTGATGTTCTTGACACCCCCAATCAACATCCAATTACTTTCTACTGTTTTGCCTCCCTTGATTGACATTCAATTAAGTCGAACTAGAAAAGGTTGTCATTTTTTTTAAGGATAACAACATAAAAAATGGAAATATTTGACACCTCCAGTAAAGTGTGCCAATTAGATGACCTAAATAGAATTTAAACTCAACTCAAAAGTAAGGATGTGATTTTTTTTTTTTCCTGCTCAAACGAGTGACTTCATTTTTTAGGGGAAAGAAAAACTGTGAATTTAGTTTTCTAGAGTCTGTGCACCATTTTTTTTTTTTTTTTGGAGAAATTCTTTGAATTAAATGTTTAATAAGACTACATAAAATGATCCTAAAGCTTGAAAATGATCTCTTCTCCCTAGAAATTGCTGTAAAATGATTTTGTCTTGGAAAATGAAAACTGTCTAAAATATTAATATGCCACAATGAAAAATCAGTTTCTCATAAAATTCATTTTCATTTTTAGTAGAAAACATTCATACTCACACTCATCATCATCATTATATAAGCCTTGTCCCAACTAAATTGGGGTCGACTATATAAATTCATCTTCATTTTCTCATGAACTCTTCATTTTTAAAAGAAAACACTCACCCTAACATATCGTAAATGCTGGCAGCCTGAGAGTTCAAAATAATAATAATAATAATAATTGTGTATTGAAATACCTTCATAAAAAAAGGAAAAAAAGGATGGTAGTATAATCATTGTTGAAATAAAAAAAAAGGTTCGAGCTCTACTTGACATGTCCTCAGAGTTCAAGCTGGGCCTTATTTGGTTCAGCTCGAGCTCGAGCTCGACTTGTTAAGGGCTCAGCTAAAGCTTGAGCTCGGCTAATGTTGGCATATGTATAGAGTTCATATATTTTATATTTTTATTAAAATAAGTTTATTTTTAAGATATAGTAATGCTTATATGCCAAAGCAAGGTTATTACATCCGATTAATATTGCTATCACTTGATTTGACTTATGTGGGCCCAACCTTTTGAAATACAATCCATTCCAACCGCACACATCTTTTTATAAGCATCACTTGTTAATTGAATAGCCTTCATGTCCATGTATCCGTTTTGTTTGCTGATGGTGACCCAAAGTGGTCCATATTTAACGGCTTTAGTTTTGATAATATAACTGGCTCTTGAGAGGATTTTTCAGATTATGATGATGATGGCAATAATATGTTATAATGTATATGTCTTTGACTTGAACTCAAGCTTGTATATATGCATTGTCAAGTCAAGCTCCCGTTAACATTGCTAATACCATGCAATCTAAGAATGTTGTCCATCATTAATAATAAATAATTGGGTCTGGATTAGGATTCCCGTAGAGTTCATGGTTCATTGGTCCTTTGGCATATAGGAGGGTTTGATATCTCGACATCTAAAAAGAAATTAAATTTATTTGATTTTATTTGTTATTCAATCTAAGACCATGAAATTAATTATAAAAAAATACGCTTAACTTCTCTCTATTTATCCATTATCAAGTTCATAATTTCAAATCATACAACTGACAACACTCAATGAGCTTCTTTTTCCTTTGCTTTTGGTTTTTTAACGGTTACATCCGGACCCTCTTATATTTGATGGGACAGGTGGATATCACAAATTCTGCCAATTTGCTTTTACAAAATCCAGTTGAGTGTCTTGCACAGGAGGATCTGGATCCATATTCACTTTATCCTTTTTCTAGTCTCCTTTGTTCTTGGTGGTGTTTGAAACCCTCTTCTCTGGGGCGACCCTATATATAAATCAGTGGCACCCACCTCTGAAATCCAGATCTCCCTTCAAGCATCTGCCTTTGGCCAAATTTCATCCTAATTGGAGTTGGCCTACTATTAAATTGATCGATTAGAAAAATGATCTCTTGACACTCTTTTTTTACTTTAATCCCATGTATTACATGAGAACATTATGACAGTGGGCCCAAATAGTTAGAGTGAAATTTGTCCCAGCTCCTGTACCCTAGAAAGACATTAATACGAGGGGCTTGGACTTCAGAGGTGGGCAGATGATGGATTTATACTGCTGTCCTCAAAATATTCTCTAACCCCCAGATTCCACTGCCCCAAATCAATGGTTTCTGCATCGCCGTCCGTGTGCAATTGCAAAAACATATATCTAAACGCATGACTAATAATACTAATATGGTGATCAGGTGTGTTTAAGATGCCCCCAAAGAGATTGTTATCTCATTACAAGATCGACGCTTGTCGGAACAGACTTCTACTAATCTCCTGCAATGCTGAGGACATGCTTCTCCCTCTCAGCAACTTCACCTTCTATGGTAAGTCTCACTCTCACCCCACAACACACAGGAAAATTTATCAAACTATGCATATAAATACTCTCTCTCTCTCTCTCTCTCTCTCTCTCTCTCTCTCTCTCTCTCTCTCTCTCATATTTACTTTTTTTTTTTTTTTTGGGTGTAGAATTTGACTTGAATTTCAAGTTGCTACAGAAGAAGGAGTTTAGTATCCCAGACCATTTGATGATTCACGACTGGGCTTTCACTGACTCCCACTACATTATCTTTGGCAACCGGATCAAGCTTGATGTCCCTGGTAATATAATCTCTCAACAATAAATACTTGTTCTTGTTGTTGTTGTTGTTGTTGTTGTTGAAGAAGTTAATATTATTTAAGAGATTAGAGGCTAAAGAAGCGCAAAGACAAAAAAGATAAAGCTGATGATGTGAATGCCATTTTTGTGTGTTGTGTGTGGTATGGATGGGAAATGCAGGATCGATGCTAGCTGTGTCTGGGCTCTCCCCCATGATCTCGGCTTTATCCGTGAACCCAAGCAGGCCCACGTCCCCAATTTACTTGTTACCACGCTTCTCAGAAGAAGGCAGCAGCCATCTTGATAAGTGGAGAGTGCCCATCGAAGTACCATCACAGCTTTGGCTATCACATGTGGCAAATTCATTCGAGCAAAAGGACGACAAGGGCAATCTGGAAATTCAAATATATGCTGCTGCTTGCTCCTACCAATGGTTCAATTTCCAGAAAATGTTTGGTAATTCTTGCTTCTTCTTTTTTTCTTTTTTTCTCTTTACGTGTGGTGACACATAAGATTATTGGGACTTTTTGGTAGGCCCTATGCTAGTAGACAAGTCGAGGCTTGATCGATACTGCAATGGTTCATTGATCTCAATAATCCAATCAATGGAACTTAGGAAAGAGAAACATCTTCGGTTTTGCAGGATATGATTGGAAGACCGGGAAACTCGATCCTTCCTTCATGAACGCAAGAGAGGGTGAAGAGTCCACACTACCCCACCTAGTTCAGGTATATATATCTCTCTCTACCTGAGCCTTGCATTTGAAATTTGGTTTAAATCAATCATACATTGCATATACATGAGATTGGATGGATGGATTGAATGGGGTCTCTATGGATAATAAATAAGACCCATTTTTTTTAGCTTTAGTTATAAATCCAAATAAAAATGCATCAATCAAAATAAAAAGAAACAAAAATACTACCATTCGAGAGACAACTCTTTCAAACAAGCAATTCTAATGCTAATTGCAGCTGATGACATTGAAATGTTTGATGGTGTTATTAACTATTATAGTCCCTTCACTTTGGTTTGGACAATTTTTTTTTTGTCTACAGACCACAGCACATGTGACATTGAGTCCGGACAACTGATTTTGGTGTCCTGCTTTTAGTGGCTCGTGAAATAGAATTCACAATCACAAAAATCCTGACCATCTGATTTACTTTCTTCATTGAAGTATTGATGGTCAACTGCCAGTAGGCTTCAATCGAATTGTAGCTCCTCCTGATATTGTGACTTTTGAACCATAGCTCATTCAAAGTAGAGGCCCATTCAAATCAACTCTCAAACAAATTGGACCAAACATGGAAACAGGGCAAAAAAAAAAAACACAAGGGAGGTCATGTGTGCTAAACTAGAAGATAGCTTTAACTTATACTAACGTATTCAGTGAGCTTAAATTGCAGGTATCTGTTGAATTGAACGCAAAGGGAGATTGCCAGAAATGTAGTGTGAAGCCTTTGAACCAGTGGAAAAGACCATCTGATTTCCCTGCAATCAACCCGGCCTTCTCTGGTAGCAGAAATTCCTACATTTACACAGCAACTTCTTCAGGATCTCGCCAATGCTTGCCCCATTTCCCCTTTGACAGTGTGGCAAAGATCAACATCGTAGATGGGTCAGTATCAACATGGTCTTCTAGAAGTCGACGATTCATTGGTGAGCCCGTCTTTGTTCCAAGAGGGGATGAGGAGGAGGATGGATACCTTCTAGTTGTAGAGGTGAGGAACTCAACTGATATTAGCCCGTTTGCTACTTCATGATGGCTGTGCAACCATTTAGTCTAGACCATCCGTTGGGCACTGCCATGGATGGTCCAGTGGATGTTGGGTACTTACAATCTGAATTTACCCAACTTACAATCGTATAATGCATGAACTTCGTTATTTATGCATAGTAACAATTCTTCCTTGTCCATTTTTTTCTTCTTCTTTGCAGTATGCAGTTTCAGTGCAAAGATGTTACCTTGTGATCTTGAATTCTAAACGCATAGGAAAAGCTAATGCAGTTGTGGCAAAGCTGGAAGTCCCAAAACACCTCAACTTTCCACTAGGATTCCATGGATTTTGGGCTCCAGACTAATAAATCGTCTAAAAAGATAGTGAGAACAATACTCGCACCCTCTTTTGGTACATAAATCACTACCACTTGTACCGGGTTGTTGGTAAAAGAAAGCAAGCAGAGAGCAAAAACAGTTTGTGCAATAAAAATTAAGAAAGAATATCAGATGTTGAGGTCACATTTGGATCCATGGACATGAGGGTTTGCTGACTTTCCCATGAAGACAGGAGGATTCCTTTATAACTACGGACGCAAGGATTTCATGGAATTCAGTTTAGAGTTCATCAATGAGACAACCAAATGTTAAAGAGTACCTCAGAATCGTCATCCATAAGGATTCTAAGATAAAATTCCGCCACACATCCAAACGAGGGTGAAAGATGATTCAATCTATTAGTTTAATTGAAAAAATGCTTGAGTTGTATGTTGTATTTTTTTTCTTTTTTAATTTTTTGAATAGTAAATGTTGTAACTTTTATTATATGATCAAGAAGGGAAAAAGGAATTAGATTGTTGCATTTATGTTTAGGGGCTTGATCAATCCACCAACCTAGATGAGGAAACCATTACCCTGTCAATTACCAAAAGAAACAATGATCTTTGCAGTCAGACTTCCTATACTTACATTAAACGGATAAAAGAATGGATGCTATATGTTAAAACAATGCAGGTTTCCCATCTATCTTCAAGTAAAACAAAAACAATATTTGATCGCTACCACAGTCTTTGGTTCTTGATACATCAAAGAAATATTCAGGCAGTCCAAGTTAGAATCTGAATACCAGGATGCCCATTTGGCTTTGATTTCCAGATACCAGGTAATACTACAATTACAGCTTAAACATTTCAGAAGCTTCTTTGTGAAACGGATAAAACAGAAGTATAAATAAATAAATGAAGATATATTTTCCTTTCTACTCAAAGTTATTCTTTCTCCTGTGTGTATATGCCGGGTACAAAAGAAAGACTACCAGAAAATTATCTGCCTCTGGATGCGTGCTGTTTCTATGAGCTCCAGAAAACCATCCCATATTACTCTTCCTGCAGTTGAGAGCTGAAGAAATTAAACAAGGAGACACACATACACAGAGAGGTGGATTCTGGTGTGTGTTTTATGAAAATCCATCTACTGGGGATGAAGATTGTTGTTTACAGGAAAATTACCCAAGTGATCAGTATAATTCATGAGTTTAGACCCAGAAATGGTATTGCAGATGCGCTAGCAAAGCAGGGATTAATAGATCTGCTATTTGGGTGGGATCCTTGTTGTAATACTTGGGGTGTGGTGGGGTGGGGCACAATGCTTTTGTACACTTCTCAGCTTCTTTTGGTCCTGGCTTGTAATTTCTTCTGTTTTTAATGAATTTTACTGTTACCGATAAAAAAAAAATCAGTGTAGTTCAACAGAAGATCTGCATTCTTAGGGCCTGAAGCCTCTTTTCCTTACTTTCTATAGAGATACCACAGCTGGCTAGTCAAAACTTTGTAGTGCCAATGGGTACAGAGCATTTTCAAAGTAGTTTTGGTGGAGCAAACACAGAACACATGTTATCAGGAAACATGGTGTTTGCCCATTTACTGTCAGATGCATGCTGATGAGTGTCTACAAACGGCATCACAGACTATCACTCCTAGCTATTCAATTAAATGGATTCAGCTGGATCTTCATGCATGGGTGAGGCCTGTTGTTCCATCATTGGTAACCCTGCTGCAAGACTAAATATTTTTGTGGTCCATAATTTTCACCATTGTGTAACTGACATGGAAATCTAAATTATTTGATAGAAACAAGAGGACATTTTCATCATCACTACCAGCCCGCAACCAATTCATTCATACACAAATGCTGTATTTGGTATTCTTAATGGCTTCTCCTAAAGCACAATTTAAAAGGACCCAGCCACAATTACATACCTGAAGAAGGAATGTCATTCTGGCTCCTCAACTGTTCTTCTGAGATGCCCTACCCTGCACTAAAAATTTCTGAACTTCAACCATATAGGCCAGAATAAATCTGAACAGAAAAAAGATATATATATATATATATATATATATATAAACAAACAAACCTTAACCAAAACAGGGATACATCCCCCACCTTCTCCAACAACAGTAGCAACTTCAATTCTTCTTCTAAATTCACCTCCTTTCCGAGTTCTAGTCTGCTCATTGTTGAAAACATTGCATTCTACACTGCATTCATCATGTAATAAATCCAAGAAACCTCGACTTCAAGATCATGTTGCCACCAAACAAAAGAGTACTTCATCGATGCTGTATTTGGTTCAGCCTATTGAACCAAATTGAGTGCAAAATCATGTGAAATACATCATACTTTTCAGGTTTGTGATGCCATAAAAAATGCTTTTGCAATCTCTTCACATTCATATGCATAGAAATATATTTTCTCAGAGGGATTGCCAAAAGAATTGCTTTCAAATTTGGTATATCTTTCTCTGCTACAATAACTGAAAATGCATTCCAATCCAACACATCATTGAAAGGTGGCACAAAATTGTCAGCAATAATCACGGGCACACACTCATAATAGATTGCCTCGACTATTCTGGGGCTGTTTACTTCATAGCCCATTGGGCAGATGCAGAATTTGCTCGTCTTCATGTGCTCAATGTATGACATTTTTCTAGAGATTTTGTTAGGCAAGGGGCCATAAATTCTCATGTCTTCATCTTTTCCATCCCAATATTTACGTAGTATGGGTCTGACACGACCGTGCATGTTTCCTGCAAAGAAGGCAAGAATTGACCGCTTAGATACTGGTTTACCACCAAGATATCTGAGAGGCTTCTTAGGAGTTCTAATAGTCGTTTCCGGCAAGGAAACATCCTTTCCTGGAATAAAGATTCCTTCTGAGACATCAGCATTACATAAAGCTTTTATGGTGTTCTTGTACAGTTCAACATGCTCGGTTGTCGTGTATGGCCCCTGCAGAGATGAAAGAAGATTTAGGAGACTGCCCCACACAATAATGATAACAATAAAAGCTGAGAGATTAATGCCCTGTGTGGTATCTCTACTCTTATTCAGATAGAGCCATCCAAAATAGAGCCATTAAGAAAAGAGGCTAAAATCATAAAACATATTTAGTCTTAAAAATAATTCCACCTCTACTTTTTCGAGAACCCTCGGCTCTTATTTTCATAAGCCTAGAATTGGAGCTTCTCATTTTAAGAGGATTTGCCTCAACTTCTCTAAAGCAAGTAGAGGGTAGAATCATGTGCCAAATGCTCATATTTTCCAAACCTCTACCCGATTTAGACGTTTAGAAAAGTAGAGGTTGGAAATAGAGTTGCCAAACATATACTAAAAGAAGTATTATTAGTATATACATTTCCCATTAAGGTTGCTTAGAGACCTCAGATTTGCATTGACAACAATTTGAGAATCTAAAAAGAAAGTAAGATGTCATGTCTGAACAGATGCAACATAGACCGACAAGAGAAATGCAGCAGTGCTGAAAATCTAGGAAAGTATTTTCAGCGTTTCAAATCATATACAAGAAAATGTCCATTAAGACAGAAAGAATCTCTAATGTTGGTATATATAGAATGAAAAGCTACTTGATACTTAGCAAGGAGCACATAACAATAACATACCCAATCATGGCAAGCAACTAGAAAATGATCTGATCCTCGTGTGCGGTTCCAGAAAGGATATTTAGCAGCGATTCCATTCACATAATCCTTCAGAAAGAGTGACAAAGGCCGCAGATTATGTGAATCGGGCACATAAAGAGCAAGTTCCAGCTGACGTGCACTGTATGGAATGTAGAACAAATGGGCCCTGCTTGGGTCCTTCACAACAAACTGCTTGTTTTCTTCCATTAGTTTCATGAACCATCCTTCAGAAGCATAAATGCCTCTCAGATGTGGTGTGTGGAATATTGGTCTAGCCCCATCCCGGTAAATATAAACCTTCAGAATTCTCTCCATCAGTTCATAACTCCTGCAATTAAAACACATTTCACTATTCATAAATGTGTTCACAATTAAACACTAAAACATCTCTGATCTATCCCCACTATCTTCTAATCTCCAAGGAGGACAGCACAAACAGCAGTGTATCCTGGAGAAATATCTAGTGGGCCCACTTTTCCCAATGACTGGAGTATCAATTTGAAAATAAAGATGTTTCCCATTGGATTGAAACAGTGGAAATAAGTAGATGTTATATCCACTGTTTCAATCTAATGGTGATTACCAATCTGACGAGAAAGATATATTTGATTACGACTGTGGGTGGGTGGCATGGGGTGGGGGGGACGACACACAGGTGCACACACAAATTGTAGATTTATCAGGAGATGCTGTGTGCGCACACGCGTGCATTTCTCTTTATTCTATCACATAGTTCCATCAATCTGATCAGCTAATTATTGCCTTCCACTAGTGAATATACTATACATTGATTATACATCATGAAGCATATTATTTAGAGAAAAGGAAGTACTCAATGTTTGTTCTTGTTTGCCTCCTTGGATGGTTAATTCATAACTTGAATATCATAGACTAAAAACTGCAGACATGATGAGATGGAGGATAACCATTTGTGTTCCTGAGACTCACCTTTTGAAAACTGAGACATTCCGAAATAATGGAGCATGTAGATCGGGACAAACATCAAGTATAGGGGCATTCTCGATCTCTTTTTTAGCGTAGAGAAGCGCTTGATCAGGTGGTAAGGACCATATAGGTTTCTATACATGGATACCAAATCAATTGACTTTGTCAAGAAGTCTTCATCTTCACACACAAACAAAAAATGGCCTTGAAAAATGAATTCTTACCTCTGGACGAGAAGAGTGGATACCATGGTCAGAAGTTGAAGCAGTTTTAAATGGCTGAGCCACTGCTTTTTTATAACTAGTTTTCTCTTTGCTAAGATTCACAGTGTGCTCCCTTTCATGAGAAAGATTTGCTTCTGGAAAAACATTATCTGTCTCTCCCACTTCTGAAACTGATACATGTGAGGCAGAAGAGTTCATTGATTGGAGGGTGGCAATGTTAACAGGATCAAGCTGCTCCATCCTCAACTGAGGAGGAAGAGATTCCTTGACCTGAACTGTGCTATTTAAGGTTCTGTAGGAAGAAATATTAATAGTGGGAAAAATGAACCATATGGTTAATGGATAAGGAATCATACAGGACTGAAGCATTGCTCCAGCTGTTGTGATGACACAGGCTGTAATTATCAGTTTCCTCCAATTGATATTGTAACCTCTAAAGCGGTGTCTTAGTCCCATATCCGAATAGAGTGAAATCATCCTAAAGAAGCTGCCCTTTCAATCTCCATCAATAAAACCACTATCCTTTAACCGAAATCTTCTCATTTAACGGATCAAAACATTTCATACAGATCCTTAATTGCCAGCTTCTCTTTCAAACTCCACTTGAACCACAAAGATCCCTAACTGGAAACACCAACCTGGTAGTATTAATGTGACTAATAAAAACTGTATAGAACTTTAATCCCATCACTACAGTTTCTTGATAAAAAGAAATAAATAAAACAGACCAATCGTATTCAGTAATAATAGTAAGAAATTACCAAAAGAAACAGAATCAATGACTGAAATTTCAGCTATTCTGTTCAGTAAAGTTTCAAAGAGGATTTAGAACCAGGAAATAGGAGGAAGCAATCAAATGAAGAAATCAAGAGGATAAAAAAAAAGGAACTACAGAAACAGACAAAATTGTTCAAAAGCTCCATTCATAGAATTAACAAACAAAATCTAGGGCAAGAAATTGAACAAAATAGTAATAATAATAATAATAATAAGAGGAAGAAATCAATGTTGGACCGGCGTCTTGATGTGGCCCACGTGACCACATATACATGTGGATTGGTCCTCTCACATCCAAGTCCGGATCTGGTGAGGTAAAACCCCACGGTGACCGTGAGTGGACCATTCACGGTCCGCCACGTCACCGTGGGCAGCTTGCCATGCATCCGGACAGGGGCTGCCCACGGTGACGTGGCGGACCTTGAGTGGTCCAATCATGGTCACCGTGCGTAGACCCACTCAGAGGATCCCGATTCCTCATATCCTATTTCATTTATGGTTTTATTCGTGGTCAATAAAAGGATTTTATTGAGTTGCCATTTATTGCTAGGGTCAAGGGACAAATCTGAGTGATTTTCTCTCCATGATAGGAAGAGAGATTACAGAAATTTGGGTCTATAAAATAGATCCTCGAGTAACTCTCTTCTCTTGCTTATACAGGATTCTTTGTATCCATCACTTACCTCAAAGAAGAAAGAATAAAAGACAAGAGAGTTGTGTTTCCCTGTAAAGACCAACCTTTTGTTGGATTAGATGCTTAAGATGGCGCACACAGGTAACCTTTAATTCATTGAACAGTTCTGATTTATCTTTTGTAGTATTATTGAATTGATTTCAAAGATATTGGGTGTACAGGCAAAACCCTAAAATATTCTAACAATCAACATGTACAGGCAAAATCAGGGGAGATGTTAGAAAATCAATAAAAACAGAAAACATAAACATTTGCACGAAAACTAACAGTCAATCCACATCAATCATCAATGGGAAATAGTCTCAGCACTACAAGCACATCCAAGAAACAAAACACTGAAACAAAATCTGCATCTCAGCAATGAAAAAACATAGGAAAGCAGATGGGGAGTATTCTGAAAACTTAGAATTGCTTGATGAATTCCACTCCCAAATGAGCTCAGAGTAAAAAATCAAGAAGAAACCAGAAGAAACCGGTAATCAATCGTTCACGTGGAAGAAACCAGAACAGCTAACAAAGCAAACATTAAAAGTACAGCTAATCGGATCCAAATCCAATAGGAGGTTGATATAGCTTCAAGGAGAAGTATGAATAAAGTAAAAGTTATGAATAACATAAAAATTCCAAGGAAACTTACAATTGCAGACAGCTAATCGGATCCAAATCCAGAAACATACATCAGTTCTCAGAAAATTGAACCTATTATGTGATAGAAGGTCAGCATAAATAGAAAACAGAAGCATCTACTCGCGTCTACTTGAATAAATGATTGAACGACGAAGAAGTTTACATTTCAAAAAAAGGAATTCGATGGAATCGAAAAAAAAAAAAAACTGGAGAATTAACGTATTGAATATAAAATAACGAATGAAACAGGAACTAAATGAGAGATTTTAAGTTACCTTGTCATGAAAAGCTTTTCATTGGAAAGAGATCTAGATTGATTGAGGATAGGAAGAGGTTGATATAGGTTTGAGGAGAAGAATCAACGTTTTCCACGGCCACGGGGAATTCCCAAGTAAAACTAGAGAGAGAGAAGAAAAGAAAAGGAGGAGGACAGAAAGAAGAAGAATCGAAGATTAAAAAAGGGGAGGAGGGGGATTTGGAAGATGGAGGAAAGAGAGAAAGAGACAGGAAATGGAAAGAAAAAAGAAGGCCGAGACTCGTTATCTCGCCTGGGTGACGCGGTTGAATGGTGGGAAGAGGCGGGGGTGGTGGCGACAGGAAAAACGCTTCGACGGTTTCGAATCCGAGTTGGGATCGTCCGAGGCTCCAACTCACGAGGGAATTCGTGAACGAACTTATAAGCAAAGGAAAGGGGAGATTCCAAATAAAGCCTTTAAGTTTTCACGCTTGTTACAAAAAATGGACATAACTTTCAAAAGCTTTCAAATTAATTCCTATTTTTTTAGGTAAGTTTTCAATTAAAGACTTTCGGCTATTTAAAAGTATTTTCTCATGATTTTTTTCTCAAAAATAACCAAATTACTCTTCATTTAAATCCATGGCATGGTTCTGACAGCCACTACATGTAACCGATCGGGCAAAGACATTGGTTGTCCTCATTTATAATGAGGATGTCGGTGAAGAAAATGAGGAGAATATAGAAAAAATGAAGGGGGATTTTATTTCAATGAAGGGTAATTTTAGTATTTTAAATAAATCAAGAGAAAAAGTTGCTAAAAATAGCTTTAAATGGACAGATGTCCTTAGTTGAAAACTTTTGAGAAAACTTAGAGACCAATTTGAAAATTTTTAAAACTAGTGTCATTTTCTAAATAAGATAAAAATTTAAGGCCTTATTTGAAGATTTTTCATGAATGTGCTTTGAATCCAATAATAGAGTTTGGCCCACTATTAATGATCGTTTGTGGAGTGGACTCTCTAGTAATGAGTTCCGTTCTCGCTCTCCAGTTTGCTAAGTATCAATATTTTCGGTCTACAAGACAATAAAAAAAAATGATTTGAGATATTTCAATTCAAGTCCTTTTCTATCAATATTGAAATTTGAGCGTATTTTTGGTCTTCATCAAGTTAAGAGGATTTTTTTTGTAAAATCATCTATAAGATAATAAATAAATAAAATAAGATGGGATATGTATATATATATATATACACACACACACATTACCAACACACTAATATCTTTTATGGGTGGGCTGCTTACTAAATAGGCTTACTTCCACTTTCCACTAAAAAGTTAGATAAATAGCATATTTGTTATTAAGTTCGAGATTAGCACTAAACGAAACTCCTTTCCTTTATTAGAGTTAGTCATAATTCACATATGTACTTGGCATAGCCACTAAACCCTATGCTCCAACTGAAAATTCATTTACCACATGCAGAAATTTGTGGGAGCTTAGTTGGTTAGTATTACATTTTTTCCCCTTAATAGTTAGTATTGCTTTTTAATCCTTGCTTGTTTAGTAAGATTTAAGAAAATGTTTTTATATGAATTTGGGCTGTCAGAGGATCTTTAGTATCCATTGTAAATTATCGGGCTGATAAATGCATAAACTAATCTGGACCATCAAAACGATTCATGAGTTGACAGCCAGAAATAAAAAATAAATAAGAAGAGGTCAATAAAAGCACAGGTGGAAGAAAGTTATTTGGTCAAAGGAGTTGGTGAAATTATTTTGATAATTCAAATTTCGTAATAGGAAAGGAGACCGTTCATCTCCATGTGTTTGGTCACCAGCTTCCCAAATATCATGGGCATGGGCTTGCCTTGAATTTGTTCAGTGCTATAAACATCACTGGAGGTCTCTAATAATTATATACCATCCTCACATTTTTAGCAACTTTTTACCAAAGATCTCATACCTAGTAATATCTATTAGTTCCTCAAACAGCTTCCCTATCCTATAGATATTAGATCCTCAAATAACTACAAGAACTACCACACGGGTAACCCCTTTTATTTTTATTTTTAGGAATTGGAATTAGTTGTTTAGTACGGGAGGGAGATGCTAATCACTTAAATATAGCTCAGCTGACAAGGAATATAGATGTGTCAGTTGAAGTGTGAGTTCAGTTCACAACGTAGAAAAAAGAATGGTATTGCTGTGATATGTTGCTCTCTACGCAAAGGTCTAGATCACACATAGAATCTGTCCCACCTTGGATAGCCCACATGTAGATGAAAGCTCACTATCAAAAAAATTTCTAACTCCAACTCATTGGACTATGCCATGATTGTGAAGGTCAATCACAGACTGATCCAACTTTGACGTCCATGAGAACCAAACAAGAAAAAGGCTGGGCCTATAACTAGATTATGGAACACGCATCACAACGACCACCAGGGGAATTGAAGAAGGTGCAGGGAAATGATACATTAGGCCAACGTATGCAAAAATTTGCAGATAAAAGCTCACAGGGTCAACTGTGAAATCTATCTGATTAAAATCAGAGCATTTGGACTTTTTTTTTGTTCCCATAAAGATAATCCTTGATTCTCTCTATAGTTATCAAAGCTGTTTCGTTTTGGCATCAAACTTTAAGGTAATATTTTCATATAGAGAATATTTAATGCATGATTCACAGAAACCGGCAATAATTCAGATCTAGATCGGGCACCGAAGCTCCCACGCAGGAGTTACTGATGAACATTGTCCAACTAACTAAATAGATAACTATCTATGAGGATGCCTCCAAACCATTGTCTTTTCCGTGTCAGTGGATCCAAACAGATCGTTCACTGGTTTACTGATATTATTGATGAGTTCCATTATTTTCGCCTTAGTATTATTGAACATCCACCTCAAAAATGCGACAGCTGCAAGACTGTCATCAGACCTCAAAGACTGATCTTTTTCCGCAGCTGAAAGGTTTTACATGCAGAAAACAAATGTTTAGTGGTAAGCGATAACTGTTTTACTCTTTGCGAGCTATTAGATTTATATGTAAACTAAATGCAAAGTAAGAGTGATGTAAACTAAATGCAGAGTAAGAGTGACAGAGTTTGGAGGATTAAAACAGGGCCTACTGTCGGCAATTAAAAGCATGAGAGGAATGATTTGTTAAACGAATCGGGATCACTGACCGTGAATAGACTAATTACAGTCCGCCACGTTATCATGGGCAGCCCCTATCCAGAAGCACGACATACTGCCCACAGTGACGTGGCAGACCTTGATTGATCTACTCACGGTCACCGTGGGGGAAATCCTTAGAGGATCCTGACTCTTTGTTGAACCCCTTCATCAAGGATTGTTATGAAGTTTTGTCTAGATACATTAATCAAGGAGCACATGGAGTTCTCATTTAATAAGGAATGCATGCTATTTATCTTCCCCTGTGAAAAGAAAATCATTTCTCTATTTGCAAAAAAATGTGATCCATTTGCCTCTACTATTAAACAAAAAAAAAATGATATCATAAATAAATAAAAAATTCTCTTGGCTAGAACAAAAACCCTGTAAGATAAAATATTCTCTCATTTATATGACTAATGCAGAATTTCTGTAACAACAAACCTACATAAAAGGACTCCCTGACCTCTTGTACTACTTCATTGTTCATAACCGCATTTCATCAGTTGATAACGAAATTACCATCCTCTGTAAGTAATGGAAATTTAGAAGTGAATATATATTATCAAACGATATTTAAAAATGAGAAATGATAACAGCCAAACATTTTATGGTACAGCACAGTATAGTTATCCTTGCATGTTACAGTGACCGGACATATTTGTAAGAGAATCTTTTGAGTGGTGGATTTTATAATTGATCAAACCAAACAACAATTTATATGCGACTCCTTGAGTTAAACATAATTTAAAAGAAACAGTCATAGCGGTATAGTTGCTCCATTCAAAAATTTCAACATCAAAATCTGCAACCATAAAAAGAGAGCCGAAGATCTAATTTGAATGGAAGCACAAATGAATTACAGGAGGAAGTCAGGAATCATCAGGAACATCAACTGACCAATTACAAAAACATAGGCCTGGCCATCCAAAAAATTTATCAGTCCGAGGAAACGGAATTACCAAAATAGCAATCTAGTTTTTTTTTTTCAAAAAAAAAAAAAAAAGCAGTTTGTACGGTCAAATTGAGTATTCAAGTAATATTGAGTCCTTGAGTTTGCTACCCTTCTATAAACAACTTCGCTTCTACATATTGATCCTATGATTCTCAATTCTTAAACGGACAGTATCTTTGAGTTGTTGATTGTTTAATCTAAGGGGTCGTTTGTTTCCTGTGAAAGTTATTCACGTATGTAAATGACCCACATGTGAGTCATTTAACTCACATGTGGATCAGATTTCACTGTTTGTTACTAGCATAACATTTCACATGTGAATCTACGAATAGGTTGTAGATTGTTTGATTATATCTCAACATCCAAGCAACATCAATGGTGGAAAATTGGAAACATGACCGTGTTTGAAGTTCTAAAGAATATGAACGGTCCTGATTTTACAAGTGGGGCCCATAACATTAAAAAAATTATAAAAGGCGGACTGGGTATGTTAGTAACAATAGGTTGTATATTGTTTGATGATATCTCAACCTCCATGCATCATCAACGGTTGAAAATTGAATACATGGCTGTGGTTGAGCTTCTGAAGAATATGAACGGTCCTAATTTTACAAGTGGGACCCAGAACAATAAAAAAATTATAAAAGGCGGACTGGGTATGTTAGTAACAATAGATTAATCCAATGGTTGTAATTATGTTGATGATATCTCAACCTTCATGCATCATCAACAGTTGAAAATTGGACACATGGCCGTGTTTGAGCTTTTTAAGAGAATGAATGGTCCGGATGTTACAAGTGGGGCAACAAAAAAAAAAAGGCGGACTGCTCATAATGGCACTATAGCAGTCCACCTTGTAACAGTAACATGTGAAAATGTTTCACACCTCTTGAGGTGTGAAAATTGAGGTGTGAAAATCAAAGACACTTTTTGAGTTGGTTTTCATATCATTTACATGTGAGTTTTACACATGTGAATCAAATTCATACAAAACAAATGTGATATATGCATAATAAAAATGCATGTGATTTAATTACATACGTAAATGGGCACAAACAAAAGACACCTGTGATCCACCCATTTCATGTAGCATTACTTATGTAACATCTAACTACTTTAACATCTATGGCAAAACAGATGGCGTCAGGATAATAAACGTATGGTGCAGGCTCAATCCAATCCGATTTCGACTCCGATTCATCTGAAGAATGCAAGTGTGTCAAATCAGTTGAATTTGTCAATTCTGCAGTTGTTTCCATGCTCAGACTCGAGGAAGATCCTGTCATTGAACTGTGAACACGTGACCGGGACCAAGACCCTAAATAGAAAAGTAAATGTTACCTGATGATAGAAACTAAAAACAACACATGCGATATCACAACAATATGAATAAGAGGAGGAGGAGCTAGATTGCGGGAGGTGAGCCACCCTCCGTAAATATTTTTTTTGCTTTTTGGCCATTGTGGCCCCCTCAATGAAAACTTGTTGACTCCACCCTTAAATTTGTTATGCTTGAATGCAATTACAGCTTTACACATTAATAGACTTTACTATGCATTTGGCAGCAGGTTCGTTAACATTACGTTTCGTAGTCTGTAGCAGAGGCGGACCCAGGATTTTCGGTTAGGTGGGGCTAAACTTTTCCTAGAATTTTTCATAACAATAATAAAAGAAAAAATGCATTCCATGTAAATAGACGCAAAATATTTAACTATATCAACTTAATATATTTCTTGTTTGAAATGAGGACTATTCATTTCACCAAAATTTACAGTATAAAAGAAGTATACTGAAAACAAAAAAGTCTCCCAAAAAATGAGGGCAAACCCTTGCCAACCACCAATAATCACCATTTATAACATAAGTTAAAGACATGATTTTAAACAATTTCTTCTTTTGATAAGGAATTCTACTACTAACACCTGATTTGTAAATTAACTTTTAAGCGACAACACCCAAATCGCGAATCCTCAAGAAATTAGCACATAATTTGACAAGGAAACTGCAACAATAATAAAGAAACTCTACAGAAGTAATATACATTATCATGTAAAATTAGTACCTCGTTATTATTTCCTTAAGCTCCAAACAGTTCCTTAATCATACGAATCCAAATGAGAGCACCTGTATTTATAATTTATAGATGAACATTATCAGCATAATCATAAACATCATATTACGGGTCAAGAATAATGTTGCCAAAATGAAAAAAGAAAAAACGAAATAAGTAGTTAAAGCTAAAACATAGATCAAGACAATTAGATAAGACTTGCTCACAACAATTCTAGATCTATTCCAAAACAGGACATAGAAAATATGGACAATTCTAGATCATTCAAAATCTTTAAAATAAGATTTAATTTACATATTCCATTGTTTTAATGATCATATGTTTTATTTGTAAAAAGGGTCATGCCATAGGGGAGAAGTTCATAATTCCCTCCATTTATCAGAGAAAGAGAGACAAAGAGGGAACATATTCTTCTCAATAAACCTTTGGTGTGAAAAAACAGGGCGATGAGCCGATGATGAGATCATGAAGAAAATACTTGTCTCTGCTATTTTGGTTTAAAAATTAAAAACAAGAAAAGTGGATTGGGGGATTCGAAACCAGGAAACACTTATGACGCTAATTTACCATCACGAGAGTAAAGGCGTTCTTTCATTGATCATCTCTTGAGGTGTTCAAATTTGGTGGCCCATTTTCACACCATTTATATGCCTCTTTTACATATCACATGTGTAAATCAGTGCAGAGAAACATGCTTGATACGTAACCATTATGCATATTCTCTAAAACACTAAAATTAAATCAACTGTTTTCAGTAGACATTGACTGATGTAGCTCTCCTCCTTGCTCATGCCTCCCCTTCTTCTAGATAATTGACAATCTTATTTGCATTCTTACCACCTCTTTGTATGAAAAGATACATGCTCAAATACTGAAAATATAAACCATGTGTGAAAGTTGAAACCAATGCATGATAATGCATTTATTTCTCCACAGCAGAGTAACCCCCTGATTAAAATCAAATGATACATATTGCTTCTTCTTCTACTCATGTCCATGGGTCAGAGGCTCATCTGTATGTACCCCAAATCACGACAGGGCAGTGGAGGCCCCACTTGAAAACTGTGCAAATCCCTAATCGATGATGGGAATACACACTTAAACAGATAACAATCAAAATCAATCAATTTTCTATCCATAAAACCGTGTGAATCACACAAGAGACAACTACAAGAACCCACACTCCACAAAAATACGACTCGCATACCACATGTTCGACGCTATGCACAACAGAACGGAAAAAAAAACGCACACACAGGGCTAGAATCTTAGGAACTATACTAAAGAGAGGTGGAAATGGAATTCACCTCCACAGACCACACCGTTCCGAAGCGCTGGAAAATCACAAAAAGCTTAGAGTCGTCGAAGATTATGGTTTGCAGACTGGACTGCAGTAACATTCTTTGATGATATCAGTCTTGCTTGCATTTTTAGGCATCTGGTCATTTCACTTCTTCCTTAAAATATATCGTTTGGAAATTGGAAGTCTGAAATCATCACTTCAAATGAAAAAAAAAAAAAGTAAAACATAAACCCTAAAGTGCAAAGGAGAAAGAGAGGAAACTGCACAAACCTAGCCAGGGAGGGAGAGTGGGGGAGAAGCTACAGAGAGAGGGAGAGAGAGTTACCTGAACCTGAACGACTGAAGTTGAATAGTCGAAGCCTCGAAGGGCCGGAAGAACGGAAGAGACGAAGAGGGAAGTTCGAAAGAACCAAAGAGGAACGTGGGATTCTTTTCTTTCGTTCTTCCCTTTTGACCTGGGGGAGCATTTTCTTGATGTGGGGCGTGGGCCAAGGCCCAATAGTATTTGAAGGCAAATTTGGAATGACCGCCCCAGGTCTAGAGTTTTTTTTTTTCATTCTCCCCTTTTGACCTGGGGCGAGTCTTTCAATTGATGCGGGGCGTGGGCCAAGGCCCAGTTACTTTTGAAGAGGAATTTGAAATTTGACCTATAAAGGCCGGTCCGCCTCTGGTCTGTAGTCCAAATCATTTTCTCATAAAGGCAGTGGTCCCCTTTTAACATTAAATGAGTTAAAAAGACAAAAACACCCTCTCTTTATATACTCTATACGTTACCAAACTCGCACCACTTTAAAACATTCCGTCATACACTCCAAAATCCAAGCAAAATAAAGATTCTGAAAGCGAAGATGAAGGAAACTGCAGAAAGAAGCAAAATCAACTCATCGGTGATCTCGAGCAACCGAATCCTCTTGACTTAAACTTAATTGAATTTGACATAAGTTTTGGTTTGAATTTATCTGAGCTTGATATGAAATTATTTGACTTTGACATGTACTTATCTAAGCTTTATGTGAAGTTATCTTAGTCTATGATCAATTAAACAGGACTTTAAATGAATTTATCTGTATATTACATGATTTTTCTGAGTTTGATTTCAATTTAGCAATGTTTGTTATCAATTAAACATGATTTCAAATGAAGTTATGTGACTTTGAAATGATTTTCTCTGAGTTTTTACTGAGCTTATCTGAGCTTCTTATGAAATAATGAGTTTGGTATGAAATTAACTGGATTTCATATGATTTTATTTGACTTTAAAATGTATTAAAATTGGTTTTAAATGAGATTTTTTGAGTTTGTTGTGAATTTATCTAAGCTTTGTATGTGTTATCTGATTTTGGCACAATGTTATCTGACTTTGGCATGATGTTATCTGTGTTTGGTATGAATTTTTCTAAATTTGATATGAATTTATTTGAGTTTGCTTTGAATTAATCTGAGTTCGATACGAATTAAGTAAATTTATCTGAGTTTGTTGTGAATTTATCTAACTTTGATGGGAACTTATTTAACTTTGGTATGAGTTTATATGAATTTATATGTGTTTGAAATCATAGCCAGTTTGAAAACAAGTTATGTCACTTCGATATGAGATTATCTAACTCTATTTGGTTTGGTATGACTAGATTTAGTTTGAATTTATCTAACTTTGATAAAAATTTATTAGAATCTAATATGAAATTATTTGTGTTTGAAGTAAATTTAAATACATTTGTTATGATTTTATTTGACTTTGCTTTGGACTGTGATGAGTTTGACATCAAATTTATCTGAGTTATATATGTATGTTGACAGCCAAAAGCACCCAAAGGAGGAAAGAGGATAAAAAAAAAAGTACCACAAAGTAAACCACTCTAGGCAAAATTCCATCAATTGTCGTTCCCTCTAATTTAAAACTTAAAATTTGATTGAAAACTCATCTTACTACATTTAAATTGGAAATATAATCCGGAAAGATGGTGAGTTGGAGTTAAAACCCATATTTAAATTGCATGACACCCATTTAAGTGGTTAAAATGGCAAATGAGTCATAAAAAATTTGATGTCACATGCTTAGGGACCACCGCCCATTTAAATGGTTAGAAGGGCAAATGAGTCATAAAAAAATATGATGTCACATGCTTAGGGACCACCGCCTGAATAAATCTCATGCGCAAGGGACTGTAGGTTTTAAACATTAATACTGTGTACTAGAGACTTTATAACACGGTACTGAGAGATCTCTCCCTAATTGACCCTTAGTAATACTCATTTTAAAATGGTTTACGGTGCTTTAGGCTATATCTTCAAATTGTGATCGGTTTGAACAAATTGGCAAACACGACAATCTACACTACACTGATTTCCAGCCATACAAACCTAAATGGATCCACCTAAATTAGGAATAATGAATAAACTTGGCATGTCATCAATTGGAGTTATGTTAATGTCATTATACTTGTTAGTAAACACCGATCAACAATGCGGGCCTTACCACAGATTGAGTATAGTATAAAAGTGAACAGAGTGGACAATCATTGCCAGCAAATGACCAATTGGAAAAGAAAATGACCAAGAATCAGAAACTCACCAAGTAGCATGTTGATGAGGTCCACTAGAAGAGATGGAGGTTTGTAGATTCACGTAGAGGGCCAATTTGTTTGCTAGAATAAGTAGGAGCTCATGCAACAGGTGGTTGAAAAGAAGATTAAATGTGAATTCTAAATAACGAGCATCAAATAACTATTACTTTCATGTAAATATAATGAAGGGAAGATGGAAAATAAATACCTAGTCATCACCCTAATTTTTTATCATCTCCACCTTATATCCTTCACCCTTCACTTCTTCAATAATCCTTTCATACTGTTCATTTCACTATGAATTTCTATGTATTTTAATGTAAGAAAACTAGGCATGTTTGTTTGCATATAATACATAGGAATTCGTGCCCCAATTCCCAAATGATTAAAAAAAGACCAAATGTGAATATCCAGAAATAAACATCAAATAACCTTTCATTTTATGAAAATAGATTTAAGGAAAGATGAAAGATGAATACCGAGCCATCACCCTAATAATTCAATCAACGGAAAAGTGAAAGTACAATCTACATCACTATCTTATATTCTTCATTCATCACCTTGTATCCTTCATCCCTCACCTCTTTAATAATCTTAAAGATGGAGCTCATTTATCCATGAATTCTTATGTATTTAATTCCTATCTATTAAGGTCCATAAAATTCTAACCCTTTGGATGTTACTAATCTCCAACCTAAAGCAACGATTATGGGTGCGCTATTGACCAATGACCATTTCCTAAACTAAATATTACTTCACCAATCTATATTTGTAACTTGTAACTTGATGTTTAAGTGTGGCTATTAGCTAATTTGGTAGCATGTTTGGCATCATTTTCATTTTTTTTATTTTGAGAATGATTGAAGAAAAATCTATTTGGCAGACTTATATTCTCCCTTTTTTTTTATAGAGAATCTCATTTTCATTTTTTCATTTATAGAATCTCATCCTGTTTATCTTAATTTCTCCATCTCTATGGATTCTCTCTCTTCCTGTATCTCTTTAGATTTTCTATTTTCTCTCTCACAAAATGGCTGTCGTTGATTCTCAAAATGAAAAGTTCCCAAAATTAGAGGTGTTGAACGGCTGGGCCGAAACCCAATTTGACATATAATTACTTGGCCCAAAAGTTTCCCGGGTCCTACCATTTAGTGAATCTTCACTGTTTCAATGGACTTTTTTCTTTCTCTCAAATTTTACCCCTTCTCCGGATTATTATTAAAAAAAAAAAAACACTTTGTCAGTTAATTTTATCAACATCTTCTGTTCAATTAGTCTCATAAATGAACCTCAGTTTTCATCTCATAGGAGATATCTAGTGGTGCCATGATATGGCTGGTCAGTAAGACGTACGTTGATCAGCTTCGATTTGTGTAAGTAGCAGAGTAGCAGACTATCAGTAAATGGAAAAACAATATATCAATCGTCAGAAGGCGTCACTATTATAATACAGTACTCTCATCTGTCGCCATGCATGAAGGCCGCATCGTCTGTCAGTCCGTTACTTTATCAAAACTCAAAGGGAGAGAGCTGGTGGGCTTCGACTTGGCAATGGAGAGCGAATCTTCGACGCCTCTAATACCCGAGCCTACCGAACGCAAGAATTGTGTGCGCATCATTTTTATTTTATCCTCTTACCTATCTTTCAACCAGTTGTCCCTAATTTATATATTAGCCCAATGATCCGTGCTCAGTACGGTATCTCCCTACACTGAAAAATAAATAATCATATATTAAAAAAATTTACCTCTTTCCATAGGACAAGTTTGATAAATTAGAAATAGAAAAATTGAAGCAAAAAGAGTATAGTTATATAGGAACAACTGAAACACACGAGAATCTATTCAAAATTAGATCCAAAACCTTTCAGCTTAATATATTATAATAGGAGTTTTTTGGTTGCCTCTAAAATCTAGGTTTAGCCCATTTATATGAGGCCTATCTATATGTAAAATCTTGAGTCCATAAGATGATTATAACCTTTTGATCCATAACTCTAAAATTTAACGGTTTAGAAGCATCATTTTATCATGATTTTAATTGAGAAAATGACTTGTGACTATTTATGGGGGCTAGGGTGTGTGAAAATATTAGATTATTTCAACATAGGCCCAGGACAACAAAAAAAAGAAAAAAAAATAAAAATGGGCATTTTTTAGAATATACTTGTGCGCCCGGGTGGGACCCACCTGGTCATCCTTCCGGGTATGCAAACTCCCCCACCTAAATGTCACATGCCCTGGGTGGACTGCACTATTAAATCAACTACACACCCATCTGAATGAAATGTATACAGATCAACTTATGGGTTAGGATGGCGATGATCAGTAGGGTTGCTCAAAGAGCGACTTGTACTGTGTGCACGTCCTTGGCTCATCCCGTTTTTAATTGGGGTTGGATAAAGGTGTTACTGCTTACGAATGTCTGGATTCAAATTTCATTCCTTAATATTACATTCCTGCTAATAAAAAAATTAAAGAGGGAAAAATGATGAGAAAATCAAGGACAAATTGAGATCTTAAACACGATTTCAATGTTATTTCAAAATCACAAAATAGTCCTCTTTCTATTTGTGTCAAATTATTTACACCTAAAAAGATAATCTTCATAAGTTAGAAAGATAATCTTCTAGTAAGTGATTTCAGTCCAATCTAATTTCACAAAATAGCACTAGTTCTATTTTATCGTTACATTAAATTCAATATGTGATTATAGCGTGAGTAGAAGACTAAAAGTGTAATTATGAAATTATACATATATTCTAAGGCCCATTTAGCTATATGGGCGGGGCTTGGCCTTAATAGATTTTAAGTGGGTTGAGCTTGGCCTAAGCAGTTTTGGCCCGAGTTGGACTTGGGCCTATTTTACTAGTCGGGCAAGTCCTAGATATTTATCATCCGGGCCCCTGCCCATCAACGCCCTATTCTCATAGTATACTTATTTTATTTAGGTCTTGCATTTGGATAATGATAATGTAGGTCTTGATTACAAACCAGACACCATGTTCATAAGAAACCTAGGTTGTTATGGGCTCAAAAAGTTAAGTCCTCGACCTGAATTAATTGTATCTAGCAAAATAAAATGTTGCAGCGCGAGAAGCTTCATCTAGTGACTTTAAAAACCACATTCACAATTTTCATGTGTTTCTAAACTCGTTTTTAACCGTTTTAAAATTAACTGATTTTTAATAATGCCCACCTTTATGATTTAGAAAATTTACAGCATTACACTTACATTTATGAAATTATAAAATGGAGCTCACTTTTATAAAGATTATAATATGGGACTCATTTTTAGCCAAGCAAGAATTCTCTACTCCTTCCAAACAATCTCCTCATATTTTTTATCAGTTCTTTTCTCCTTCTTACGTTTCACCGTTTTTTTTTTTTTTAATTATAATATGGGACCAATGCAAGAATGCTCCACTGCTTCCAACCGATCTGCTCATCTTTCTTTATCAATTTATCATTCTTTATCAATTTTTTTCTCCGTTATATCTTTCATCGATTTTATCAGTTTTTTTCTCCGTTACATCTATCATCGATTTGTCTGTTATCTTTACCTATATCCTTATTCAATTTATTTTTGGTTGCCCACTAAAATTTAGGTTGTTGCAATCTTTTTATTACAATACTAAGCCGTTTTATATATTGTGCTTTAATTTTATATTGAAAGGAGTTGGGTACACAAGGATTCACATCGCACATGTATTATATAGATTGGACTTTGATTAATGTTATAAAGATCACGAAGCCCGGCTAAGGTAAGACGGATAAAGATTATCATATGCGATTTGCATCATAAGAGTAAAAAGTTGTTATATCCTTCTCCTCTTATTACTTAATCACACATTTCTATCCAAACACATTCCAATCGAAACACATTCCAATCCAAATAGAAAAAAAAAAAAAAAAAATAGTCAAACATATATGATGAGAAAATTAAAGAGAAATTTGGATCTTAACATGATTTCAATCCTATCTCAAAATCACAAATACTCATTTTTCTATTAAATAATAATAATAATAATAATAATAATACTAATAATAATAATAATAATAATAAGATAAATCCCTTAAGTCAGGAATACAATCTCCTCAAATCCAGTAAATGATTTCAACCCAATCTAATCTCATAAAATACTACTATTTTTATTTTATCCTTACGTTAAACTCAAAATGGCATTAGAGTAGAAATGATCCTTATATTCTAAGGCCCAATTAGCTATATGGGCTGGCTCGGGCCTAATAGGTTTTAAGAGGGCCAGGCTCGGCCCAGGTAGTTTTGGCCCGAGTTGGTTTGGGCCTACTATTTTAGTCGGGCAAGTCCTAGATATTTATTAGCCCCGTTTGGCCCATCAACACCCCTATTTTTTAGGTTAAAAGCGGAATACTTATTTTTATTTAAGTTGGATAATAATAATATAGGTCTTAATTGATAATTGAGCCTGATCGAGTGAAAACCAGACCCGATGCTCGTAATATACCTAGGTTTTATATGGGTTCAAACAGTTAGGTCATCAATCCGAATTAATTGTATCCAAACTATCAAGAGATTACAAATACGAGACAACTCATATTTCACTTTGAGGGAGGGCCGACAGTGAAACGACGAGCTTCATCCAGTGATAATAGTCCGGACTTTAAAAAACCACATTCACAATTTCACGTATTTCTAAACTCCTTTACAATTTACAACCGTTATAAATTTAACAGATTTTCAATTGTGTTTTGTGATTTTTAGATTCAGGCCCGCTCCTTAAGATTTATAACATGGGCCAACCGTTTATACATTGAGCCCATCTTTAGAAAAATTACAACATGAGACTCATATTTATGAAATTATAATTAATATGAAGCCCACTTTTTTTAAGAATTATAATATGGGACCCACCTTTAGAATATAAGAACATAGGGCCCACGTACCTTTATATGAATTACCATGTTGGCTTAAATCTTATGATTGTGAACATGGGATCGCATTTATAAAATTACAACGTACGTCCATATTTATAAATTACAAAGTATGCCCACTTTTGTGATTGTGAACCCACCTACCTTTTTGAATTATGGTAGGCAGGGCTCATGTTTTAGAAATTATTTTAAATTTTTATGAGTTCATTTTCGTCTTTTAGATTAATAAACTTTGCATCATCCACCTCCATCCACTTTAGCTATAAAAAGCACTACTAAAAAAAGTAGCCTTTCTTACCGTATATTTTAGAATCCAAAGCCCTAATAAGATCTAAATTATAAATTTACATATATGATTTTTAGGCAATTTGATTTGGAAATCGATATTAAATTTGACATTGATTACTTAATTGAATTTCCAGTTTTGACACAATTTTAACTTTATATTCTCAAATAAGAATAGTCATACACAATATAATCGTCCCGCATGATCTAGATTCCTTAAATCTTATCTGGTAGCAACTGTTCTTACTTCCATTTTATGTTCCAAAGTTGAATTCATGATTAATTTTATTTTAATTTCAGTTCTTTTGTTTGTTTATTGCTTTAGAGATTTTTGTTTCATTCCTTAAACTTCTAATGGTTTTTAAAACCAATGATATAAAATTATTATTTACTAAAGAAGTAATAAAAAAATATTATGTTAGATGTAATTTAAAAAAAAAACTTATGACATACCTTTTTTCTTATACCACCCATTTTCGATAAAGATATTATGACTGCATTTGAGAAAAAACATTATAAATAAATTTATAATTTATATAAAAAACAGACTCATCATATCTATTGAGAATGTTTACAATCATGATGTAAGAATCCAAAACATTATTGGTGTAGCTTGAAAAGAAAACTAAACATAAAAATAATTAAATAAAAATATAACCAAACTGTCATTCATATGTCTAAAGTCTTTTCAACATGCATGCTTCGCTGTCTTCCAAAAATACATTCCATCCATGATACAAACTCATGCTACATTTGAGTGATTATTTGACTTTTAATTTACTTGTTATGGAAATTGAGAGGCCTAGGTCCATCTTATTTTAAAAATCAATACACTAAACAAAATGATATTTGTTAGTACATGCACATAATTTAACACATATATAAGTAAAAGTAAGAACCTTTAAAATGAAAATCGTCATAATTTTTGTAGGTTCTGACATGGACTCCTAGCATTAATTAGCTAAATTTGTCGTGACAATATGATGAAAAAGACTTTCTAATAAAATAAAATAAAATACAGGTGAGGGTGGAAAACTAAAGTTTGAAAAAATAAATGAGAGTTATGGATTGAAATGGAAGAAACATCTAATTTATATGTTAAAAAAGTCATAGATGATTGACAAATATCACTCACCTAATCACACAAAAAGAATGAAATAAGTGTCATGACATAAAAATGATAGCTTAAAGATAAAATGTCATAGATGATTGACAAATATCACTCATCTAAACTTTGTCAATCACTCATCTAAACTATCATTCAAAAAGTAAGAAAACAAAGTGTTAATAAGGCAAGTTAAGTTAGATTGAAGGGTCAAATATCATGTATTGATTTGACTTTAATCCAATCAATTGATTAATTAATAACTTTGAATAACTAAAGAGGGCTCTATTCAGGTGATTGACTAAGTCAAGATTACTATTACTACCTATATATTTCAAGACTTTCTCAAATTAAGAGATTACAATTATTTTATCAATGACATTATTCAAAGTATTCTTATTAATTATCACAACTTAAAAGAGTTTATAAATTATGTCACTTTAGTTTCATTGGAAGGTGACCTACACCTGACTCAAACTTAATTTGTTGTCTTTGACCAGATTTTATTTTATATTTATAAGTTTGTACCGATCTTATAATAGTTATTTATTGGGTTCAAATTAAATTGACTAAGGACTAATCCATTATAATTGGCCCCACTTTTAAACTTTATTTTTTATTTAATGCATTTATTACAATTGGATTACTAACCACACATAAACAATATCCCAAATTGCATAATCCTAACCTTCAAATTAATAGATTTTTTATGATTTATTTATAAATCTGAATCATTTTTATCATTTCTTTATCAAATATCATTGTATGTATATTAAAGTTATTGATTTTAACTTAATCAATTTCAATCTTGACCTCTAAATTGTGAATTTATATCATTATTATTTATTTCAATTGTTCATTTATTTAACGGTAAGTTTAGTCATTTTTATTTATTAAATATTGTTAATATAACTGTTTCAATTCTTTTCAAGTCCTAATGATCAAAATGAATCTGTTTTGATAAAAAAAAAAAGCTCAAGTTTATATCACTCAACAATTTAAAATTAGGACCAATATACTCTCTATGATTATATAACTATATTATTTTGACCAAAATAATCTTAAGAATTATGAACTTTTACATCATATTTTTTTAGTTTGTACATGCCCAATAAATCCAATTATATCACTCCACTTTCAGTTAGATTCATCTATAAGATCGATAATTCTTAAAAGATTTGATATAAATTAAAAGAAATACCCATGCACTTGACTTGTAATGAATAATATTCAATATCACATAAAAATTGTATTCAATTCTTGCTTCTCGTAAGTTTTTATCGTTTTATTACTTTTTATTTTTCCAATTTTTGGACTTTGACACTAATAAGTTTTTAATTATATTTAATTTCTATAATTAATTAATATATCTAAAATTGACACCATCAATATAACTATATAATTTTTTATGCATTTATATGTCAAGATCTTATTTTTAGGGCTGAATTGTCAAATTCAGTGTGATTGATGGCATTGCAGGCACAGCTGCCATTGACGATCCTTCTGAAGCCACAGCGCCGCCGGAAACATCCAATCCGGTTCCTACAGGAGGATTAGTTGAATGGAAATGAAAGAAAAATAATAAGAAGTTGATAAGAAAACTTTGCTTTGAAATTGAATGAAGTTTTACACTTTAATCATTGCCTTGTAATTAAATAGGCAAATGATTCGTTTGTATATAATGTAAATGGATTTTTGTTTTATACAAGCAATGTATATTTGTGAATATTTCCGCATAATGTATATTCGATATCCCTTGTGAATATTTTAATGCGTTGAGATTCACGGGAGTAATTATGTGATGCGATTCTGGATTAACTCGGATTATTCATAATTTCAGGTTCGGATCGTGTCACAAAAAAAACCAAAAGAGAGCATCCAATATATGGCAAAGTATACTTTCAGCAACAGAAGTTATTCATTGGGGTAGCAGATGGAAAATCGGAAATGGAATGGAAGTGAATAATTGGAAGGACAGATGGCTCCCCACACCAACTACTTACAAAGTTGTCTCACCGAGAAGGATTCTTGATGAAGACACAACAGTAAGTGAGCTCATTGATCCAACCACGGGATGGTGGAATCATGCTTTGGTGGATGAACTCTTTCTGGATTTTGAAGCCGAAACTAATAAGAAAATCCCATTAACCCCCTCTAGGCCGAAGACAAATTAATATGGATTGGCAATAATACTGGCCATTTCACAGCTAAAAGTGCTTACCAAGTGATCAAAGCATATAACCCGAAGCTAAAAATTATGAACAAGGTGAAGAATTTTGCTTGTAGAGCTTGCAAGGATATTCTTCCCGCAAAAAGCAAGCCGGTTGAAAAGAAAACCATAGGGGATAATATATGTGAAATATGCCACGAGGGAGTTGAAACAACAATGCATGCCTTATGGGATTATAGTTTTGCCAAGATGGTATATATGGAGACAAAGTGCTTTACCTGTGGGAAAATCTGACAGAAGATATGCTGATTTACTGGATTTAACGTTACAAATTCAAAGAAATAATAAAGAAAATGAACTGGAATACGTTTTTCTGGTGGCCTGGTGCATTTGGTTTAATAGAAACAAGCTCAGATATGGTGAGGGTAGTCTAGACCCTAAAATCAATATTGCTGGTAGGGCTGTCTCCTTTATGCAGAAGTATTTGAAGAAGTATTTGAAGTGTATGGAAGGCAAAGAGAAGCAACAAACTAAGTGGAAGGCTCCAGAGCATAACTTTTACAAAATTAACTTTGATGGGCACTTTTTGAAAACCAAAACACAGCAGGCACATGAGTGCAGGTTGTTAGAGATGATCGGGAAATTTTTTAGTAGCAATGAAATGTAGAGCACAGTTGGTGAGTGAATCTTATGAGGTTGAAGCACTTTCGGCTGTCACTGCTATTCGTTTTGTTTAAGAGTTAGGGCTGCAACATCTTAGTTTGGAAGGTGATTGCTTGAGGGTTATTCAAGCATTGCAGATGATATCGCCAGATCTATCTCCAATTGGGCATCCGATTGAAGAGGTAAAGGACCGACTCCGATCTTTCCAGAGCGCAAAGATCTCACATACTAAGAGGGAAGAGAACATAGTCGCTCATCTACTTGCTAGAAGTGCGTGTGGATGTAACTTCTACCTTTTAATAAAATGCTTTAAACTTTTCATCAAAAAAAAAAGAAGAAAAGAGTATGGTCTTGATTTGAAGGTTATGATCATGGAATGTAATTGAAGCTCTGGTCATAAATTAATAACACACTACGCAGTTACTTTTCTCAATTGAAACTTTGATTATAACAAACTACGCAGTTACTTTTCTACCCAACCATATACCATAAATTTTAGTTTTGAGTAAAGCCTATTGGATTTATCATATATATCTCCTTCAAAGAAAATAAGAAACTACCTCCTATTGAGTTAATTAGTGGGACCCATGTCAGCATTGTATGAGAATAATAGGTATGAGATTAGGATATGCTCTAAAAAGTGGCTATTAAGATGGTTTTGGGGCTGTTTGTTTCATTAACTTAATTTCTAAGATTGTATTACTATAAATGGTGAAAATGAATAATCAATGTGAAAATTTAAAAATTGAAATTGAATCGAGAGAAGATGGAAAATGAATACCATCACCTATTGTAATTCAGATCCTAGAAAGATCAAAGGTTCATGGATGTCTCAATCTTATGTCATTTGCTCTTCACCTCATATCCTCTCACCTCTTTAATAATCTTGGAGCTAATTTGACCATGAATTTATATATATATATATATATATACGAAAAATTTCTATAAACTCCCCTATCTCAAAAGTAGAGTTTCTGCTCCCATCTAATAATTAATGATTTATTAGTATTTTAAGAGATCCACATTTGTAGGAGAGTATTTAGAAGAGAGAATAGGATATGTGTATCACTGATGACATATGTTACACTTTTATTGGCTAAAAGATGGGTTTTTTTTTAACAAAAACGCCCAGGGAGTTTTATAGCGTAACTATATATGTGTGTATATATATGAGAAGTTTCAAGTGCATCTATCCCTCACTATAGGGTGAGGGACACTTCCTTGTCTTCATGTGTAAAAAGGAAAGTGTCCCTCACCCTATGGTAAGAGATAGATTCACTTGAAACCGCCTCATATATATATATAGGGGCCAGCTCTCCTAAGCTCAAGCTTAGAATAAGGTAAGCTCAAGTGTGTGGTGGGGCCCACCTGGGGACACAAATGGAGATGGGGGTGGGGGGGATTTCAAGGACTCCCTTGGATATTCCTCTCTACAAAAAATCAGCCCCAAATGCGATTTATATCATCTTCATATGGGCCCAAAAGTTTAATTAATGTATACTATTAGTAATATTAATTTTCATAAATTAGAAATATAAACCTCGTTAGTTTTTATCGAACCAAATTGGAGCTGGGGCCAGTGGGGCCCACTAATCCTTAACCCATTAGTTTTATTAATTAAATAAAGCATTTAGTTTCTAATGGGTATAATGGAACCCTATTAATTTTAGAAAAATTGGAAATAAAGACCCCTTAGTCTTTAATTAATTTAAATTAGTTTGGACCCTTTAGATTTATACTTTTAGAAACTTCATTAGATTTTATAATTTGATTAAGCCCTGAGTATTTTACGAACTCAATTCGAATAGTTTGTGTATGACTTAGATTTTTCCATCAGACCCTGACTTTAGTGCAAAAGTTGAGATTTGGCCTGGAGTCTGTTGACTCAGGTACACCTGTGTACCAGATCGACCGGCTGGCCACCTGGTCAATCGGGTACACTGAAAATTCCAGAATCCAAACCAAAGTAACGCCCCAATTCCGGATACCGATATACTCGTTTGAATACCCGAAGTTGGCGCGCTACTTCCCGAAAAATCCGAGAACTTCCAAGATCGTAGGCCGCAGTGAGGTCCAATTTAAAACTTTTTGACCAACATAGTAATAACATTTAAATTGCGAAAGCATAACGATTAAATAAAGCGGAAGCAATAGGTATCGATATATAAAGTAAAGTATGAGCAGAACTATAGTCTAATTAAAATGTATCAGTTGTTAATCAAAGTTTATACATATTGAATTCTACCCGACTCACTACAAAAATGTCTCTCAAACCCAAAATAAATATGAGCTCTCAAAACCCTGGTAAATAATCTCCGCCCTCCGGCTCGACCTCCGGGTCGGCCGGTCCCCATGCGTACTCTCCAGCGACAGGCGCCTCCACTAAAGCTAGTTCGTCCTCGGGAATCTCTGGGTCAAGGCCTAAGCACCAATGAAGGGTCAGATCTAAAAGATCTGGCAAGTTACAGTATACTACCAACATAGAACGCATGTATCAAATGAATAGAGACAGGTAAAATAATTAAAGGATGACAAGATAAAGATCTAGACAGTTGTGCAATAATATCATAGAGAATCAGGCTAAATAGATAGCAACTAAACTACTACAGCAAAATGGCACATTCACACGAGCTGGAATACCGCGGGATATTATGCCGCGGCCCTCCCATACTGAACACAGTTGCGGCGGGGAAATCTCACCAGTGCTGTGAATTACTAATCCCGCAAATCACTCATCACTACAAGAAGTTGCACTTTTAGCGACGTTTTTTAGCCACGTTTTTAAAATTCGTCGGTAAAAGTATATTTTTAGTGACGTTTTTTAAATTCGTCGGTAAATAGTGAACTTTTGCCGACGTCTAAACAATTAGTCGGTAAAAGTTAATTTTTACCGACGTATTTTATTGGAAACGTCGGTAAACTACAATTTTACCGACGTTATAAATTTCGTCGGCAATAAAAAGTAAAAAATTTCTAAAACTTTTACCGACGTTTTTAAAACGTCGGTAAAACTCATATTCGCCGACGTTTTCTTCAAGAACGTCGGTAAAGAGCATTTTACCGACGTTTTATTTTCGTCGGTAAAATGAGAACTATTTTCGTATAAAAGGAAATAATGTTAAAACCTTTTGCCGACGTTTTTAATACGTCGGTAAAATTAATATTTACCGACGTTTTATTACTTTTACCGACGTTTTTAAAACGTCGGCAAAAATTCTAAACGTTATTAAAAAAATTAATAAAGATTTTACCGACGTTTTTTATGCTTTTGGAGACGAATTTTTAACGTCGGTAAACGCCTTTTTTTTTCCCTCCCCCGCGCCAAAACCCCTTTTTTCCTCTCTTTTCCCTAACTCTCTTTTCACTCTTCTCTCACTCCCGCTGCGCGAAAACCCTCTCCCGCCCTCTGTCGATCTCTTTCTCTCTCCCTCGCTCGCTGTCTCTCCCGCCACCGGAAGTCGCGCGAATCGCCCCTTTTCTTCTCCAATCCCTCTTTTCCCTCACTCCGCGTGAATCGCCCAAATCTCCCTCCCTCACTCCGCGTGAATCGCCCAAATCGCCAGTCCCAGGAGCACGACCACTGCAGCAGCCCCCGGACGCCCGCAGAGCCTTCATCGTCCTCCTCGCGCCGCCGGACGCCTCCCCTGCACCAGGTACACCCCTCCCTCTTCCTGCACTTTGCACACACCGCTCACCTCTCTCTCTCTCCCTTGTTCCCAATCTCTCTGTCTGCTCTCCTCCCTCCCTCCTTCTCTTCTTCTTCCTCCCCTCTCCCCTCTCTCCCTCTCTTCTCTTCTTCCTGCACTGTTCCTCTCCCTCTCCCCTGCTTCCTCCTCTGTGGTGCCCTGCGCACCACTCCCCCTCTCCCTTGGCTCTCTCTCTCTCTCTTCTTCTCTTTTCCCTCTTTTTCCCTCACTCTTTTTTCCCCTCTTTTTCCCTCACTGCGATCTCTCTCTCTCGCTCCCTCACTCGATCTCTCTCTCACTCTCGCTCTCGCTCGCTCTCTGCTCTCTCTCGCTCTGCTCTGTCTCTCTCTCTCTCTCTCTCGATCTGCTCTGTCTCTATCGCTCTCGCTCTCTCGATCTGCACATTATCTCTCTCTCTCTCTCTCTCTCTCGCTCTCGATCTGCTCTCTCTCTCTCTCTCTCTCGCTCTCTCTCTCACTCTCTCTCTCACTCTCTCTCTCACTCTGCTCAAGGTCCAGCGAAGCCATCACCACACTTGCCAACAGATCGCCACTCACCAGTCGCCGGTGCCACGCCCAGTCGGAGCCCAGGCCCCACCCACGCTTTCTCCGGTGCCAGGTACACGGTTTCTTCTTCTTCTTCCATTGTTTTTCCCCTTTTTTTTTTCTAAATCTGCTGCAACTGCTCTCTGTTTTTCTAAATCTTCTTCTTCCATTGATTGTTGTTTTTCTCCGTACTTTAGTGCATCGTTATCGTTTTTCCCCTTTTTTTTCAGAAACTTTGATTCCAGGCTCAAGCCTGGTCTGTTCATCTATATACATACATGTGGGTCTGTTCATTGTGAAAGTAAATTATAAGAGGCATACACAAATACCTGGTCTGTTCATCTGCTTGTTCCACTTTGTCAAGCTCCTGAAAATCCAGATTCGGTTCAATATAGGTTGCTGAGTCAAGTGACTAGGGTTAGATCACATGCATGTTAATTCTCTTGGAAAAAAACTAACAAAAGAAAGTTAATCTTTATGTAAAACATGTGAGAAACTCAACAATGGGCCTCATAACTTGCTGATTTTCATCAGCCAAAGCTTATTACAATTGGACTAGTACTTGTGGAATGACAGAGTTTTCAAAAGGTGGCCGATGTAACTTAACTTTATCAAGAGTAGGGCCTTTTTCTTAGAAACCTATTCTTATAGTGTCGATTGCATATTTCTTCATTCCTTACTCCACATTCTGAAACTCCTGTATCCATGTTAACTGTCAAAAAAAGAGACTTTTTATGATATATATTATTTGAGTTTCAATGTTTTATGATTTTATCTGAATATTTATAAGAAATACTACTGCATGTGGGCTAAGAAGGGTATTGCAAATTCCCTTGGGTGAAAGACCATAAAATAAGACCCACCACTAGGTAGGTCGTTATCTAAACGCCTGGATCTCTACCAATCACACTGCGACCTTAGAGCCGGTAGTTAGTTTGAGATTGGCACACGGTATTCAATGCCTCAGCTAGCTATATATGAGCCTGGGCACCTTGTGTCCAATTATTTTCTTGTTCAATCATTAGCTAATAGCTATATATTCAATTCATTTCATTAATTTGTACATATTCACTGATCATATTCTAGAAGGGAATTTTATTCTATTTTTTAAGTTTGAAACATTTCATTTCTAGTTTCTATATTTCACTGTGAGGTTATTTTTAATTCCAATATCATGATTTCCAATGTTTAGAATTTTAAAGTATATCAATCAGAGTGGAAAACTCGCTTAGCTGACTCATGACTTGGACGAGTCACCTTATTTTAAACAACGGTCAAGTCAATTGCAGGAGAGACTCAACATATATATTTAAAAGAAGTTGTAAGGATGTTTTTTTTTCTTTCTCATTTGTTTTCTTCTTATTTTCATATAATAAAAAAAATCCTTGACAGCATTGTTTTGGATCCTGGTAAAATTTAGGAAGTTGATGTGCATGCTGGAGTTATCACTGGGTGAACAGCATGTATGAAACAAAACGAAACTAGGAAACTTTTCAGTTAACAATATGAATTTAATGTTCATGCACATCCCACCTGTTGAATGGACTAATCTGGTCTCTGGTCAGGTGATCTAAACTGTGGCCAGATCTGACTTGTAGCCCAGATCTGGTGTACTTTTGCCATGCCCAATTGGAAGGGAAATGTTGAATGGGGGAGTTCAACAATTCATCCTTGGATTCCAATCCTCCATCAAAATTTGATATGCATGTTTTCCAAAGAGAACTCTCAAGAACTACTGGGTATTTGCATTTCTAATAGCCCACACCCACTGCTTCATGAGCATCATGTCTATATTGAACCCCAGTAGCATCTGACAAGAACAAAAGCAAAAACCCTCGGTTCTCTGGCTAGGACATTGAATACAGAGAACCACTTTTTTCAATCATTCATTTCAACATGGGTGTTAGTGACCACACTAATTCATCATGTTGGGTAAGTGAAATGTCATTATATACTAGGGCAGTACAACCTTTGACTTTGGATCACAATCAAGATGGTGAGCAGGAGTGTTTTCCAACAGGGTTAAGTGTAAGCAGAGTCCGAACCCTGGTTCTTTGCATGTGGGAATGTGAGATGGCTGAATGGATGGAGCGACTTTGCTTTGAACTCAGAACCAGTGATTTAACATCATCATCTGGTCGGTCAGAAGCATAGATAATATATATCATAAGAAAAGCATTGCAAATAATTTGAAAAGCATTAATTAAGAGCAGCCAGATAGAAGTTGATGAAATGTAGAGCATGAAATTCTAAGAATAATGTATGCTAGGAAGCTTACAACTATAGCCACTAAAGCAAGAAGGTTCTGTGCCCCCTTTCGACCCATATGCGAGAGCAGGATAGCAGCTAGAACCTGTAGAGATCTCAATCCTCCTTTCTTTTTCCTTGTTCTCAGATTTTCTTCATTATTAACAGTTGTGGTATCATGATTAGAATAATTAGGCCAGGGTTTTCCTGTTTGACAGTTAACATGGATACAGGAGCTTCAGAATGTGGAGTAAGGAATGAAGAAATATGCAATCGACACTATAAGAATAGGTTTCTAAGAAAAAGGCCCTACTCTTGATAAAGATAAGTTACATCGGCCACCAAACCCAAGCCACCAAACTAGGCAGAGTGAAGTCACCTTTAATTGCAAGGGATTTTAAGTATGTATTGAAGGGTGGTGGTTCCAGTTAGGTGGTGTTAGCTTTACCAACTTTCCTTTCTAGCTTTACCTGCTATATATACTAACCTTCCTCTTCCTGGGAGTTTGTACTGTGCCAATGCATTAGCTCTTCACTGGAGGCATGTGGCATGTTGCTAATCTGTCGGGTTAATGCCTGGATCCAAATTAGTCAAGGTCTTAGCCCAATAAGGATTACAGGACCCAAATTGGATTGGCATTACATTGGCCCCTCCTAATTTTGAAAATCTCCCTAACTTCTCTCTCTATCTTGAAGAACACTTTCTATTATGAGTAGGACTCTTTAAAGTCCCATTTCTAAAAAAAATTAAAAAAATAAAATAAAAAAACACTGAAAAAAAAATACAAAACATAAAAAAATACTATCAAAAGCACTTTAATTGTGGTTTTTTCTTCAAAATGTCAACAATTAAATTGTTAGCTTTCTCCATTGTCTTCTTCAATTCATCTTCTGACGTTTGATACTTGTCGCAAAAAGATGCAATATGGATCTTGTTTCCAAATAGACCTATTCCATGGCAAGCTGATCCTGTTTCCAAAATTAAATTGCCTTGCAATACATGGCTTTGCCAAAGTATTACCATCCTCTTTCTACACATGGACGGCAAAGATGTATCTCCATCGGAAAAGATGATTGGAGCAGGCCCAATGAGCTGGACCTCATAAACACATTCAATTTATTCAATATAGGCGAGTGGATTCTATTTCTAATTGCTAATTACTTGTGATTTGGTCAGATATGGACAGGAGTTGGATATTACATTATCGGAACCGATTTAGTGCGGAGTACATAGCTGGGGTAAACTCATTTATTGATTTTGCAAAGGCGAATTCGGGCGGGGCAGTGTTGATTAACTGCCCGTGTAACGATTGTTGTAACCATCGGAAGCATGACTATGTAACCGTGAGAAGTCATCTGCACATTAAAGGAATGATGGTCCATTATCTACAGTGGATATATCACGGGGAACCCATAGTTCAACCCGATGATTCGGATGAGAGCGATGATGAATCAGAAGATAATCAAGATGGGTACAATGAGTTGATAGATGATCATCGTAGGGGAACTTACTTGGAGGAAGATACTCAAGAGAGGGATGATTTTGAAAATTTGTTGAATGCTTCTCAGCGAGGCCTTTACCCAGGATGCAAAAGCTCAGATACTCTGTTATCGTTTGTCATCAAGATACTGCACGTGAAGGTAGAAAGTGGGTGTAGCAATAAGTCGTTCGACAAGGTCCTGCAGATTTTTAAGGACTTCTTACCCGAAGGTCATGTGGTGCCGGCATCAATTTACGAGGCGAAGAAATTATTGCGTGACTTGGGCATGGGATACAAGAACATAGATGCCTGCAAACACAATTGTGTGTTGTATTGGAAGGAGAATGCTCAATTGGAAAAATGTCCAGAATGTGAAGAGCCTAGGTACAAGATCAATGATGGCAAGCGAAAGAAGATCCCGCATAAGGTGCTCCGTTACTTCCCATTGATACCGAGGTTACGCAGATTGTATATGTCAAGGAAGACAGCCACAGAGATGAGATGGCATAGTGATAAGCGCGTTGACGATGGGATAGCGCGGCATCCGGCTGATTCAGTGGAATGGAAAGAATTTGATGAGAAATATCCAGAGTTTTCCCAAGAGACACGTAATGTGAGGTTGGGGTTAGCCACTGATGGATTTAATCCTTTTGGTAACATGAGCACCTCTTATAGCATGTGGCCTGTCATACTTATGCCCTATAATTTGCCACCATGGATGTGCATGAAGGAGCCATTCATGATGATGTCATTACTTATTCCAGGACCAAACTCACCGGGAAACGATATCGATGTATATCTGAGGCCCTTGGTTGATGAGTTGAAGGAGTTGTGGGATCATGGTGTATCTACTTATGATGCCTCCACTAAACAAACCTTTCAAATGCATGCGGCTGTGATGTGGACGATAAATGACTTTCCTGCGTATGGCAACTTATCTGGGTGGAGTACAAAAGGTTATAACGCATGCCCCTCGTGTAACGACACCTCGTTAGGGGTGAGGTTGAAAGATAAGATTGGGTACATTGGCCATCGAAAATACTTGGAAGTAAACCACCAATGGCGTAGAAGCAAGGCCTTCAACGGTCAGCCTGAGCGTGAAAAGGGGTCTTTGGATCTACCGGGGCAAAAGGTACTAGACCAGCTCGAAGAACTACATCCGGTCAGGTTTGGCAAGAATAACAAAAGACCGCGTGAGTCTGGAGAGTTGAATTGGACAAAGAAAAGCATCCTATTTGAATGGCCCTACTGGAAGTGCAAAAAACTCCGACACAACCTTGATCCTATGCACATTGAGAAGAACATCTGTGTAGCCTTGGTTGGAACAATGTTGGGCATAAAGGGCAAAAACAAGGACACCGATAAAGCGCGTAAGGATTTGAAAAATATGGGCATCAGGCCAGAGTTGCATCTAGTGGAGAGGGGCGATGGATCCAGCTTGAAGCCGCATGCCTCTTACACTCTGGCACCAAAAGACAGAGATGGATTTTATGAATTCTTGAAGTCGATCAAATACCCAGACGGCTATGCCGCGAACCTCTCGAGGTGTGTAACCTCGAAAAATGATAAATTGGCTGGTTTAAAGAGCCATGATTGCCACATCCTTATCCAACGGATCCTTCCTATTGGCATGCGTGGCTTTGTGAATAAGGATATTTGTACAACATTGTTTGAGTTAGGTAGCTTTTTCCAAGACCTCTGCTCGAAAACACAGAGACACGACAATTTGAAAAAATTGGAGGAGCAGATAGTTTTAATATTGTGCAAGCTTGAGAGGATATTTCCTCCTGCTTTCTTTGATGTGATGGTTCATCTATCGGTTCACTTGCCGCGCGAGGCCATTCTTGGTGGACCGGTGCAATATCGGTGGATGTACCCGATTGAAAGGTAATAGTTGATCACCATCGAAAAATTATTTATATATTAGTGCAATTGCCTTGCATTGGAAATCGTAATAGTTATCATTTGTTGTTTAAAGGTTTCTGAAGACACTAAAGGGGTACGTTCGCAACAGAGCACGACCTGAAGGTTCAATCGCCGAGGCTTACATTGTCAAAGAGTGTCTCACTTTTTGCTCAATGTATTTAAGGCAGACTGATCAAGTAGAGCGTTATGATGATGGTGGCGAACGGGGTGCGGGGATGTCAATCTTCACACAAACTGTCCGTCCCATCGGGCTGATGCAAAGGGCACATGATCCTTCTCAAAGGGAGCGTGACATGGCTCATTGGTTTGTGCTGAATAATTGCCCCGAAGTGGAGCCGTATCTACAGTATGTGCTTCAATCTAGCCATATTTATGTTTTGCTTGTTAACTCATTTATTCATTCTCTATTCGTACTTATTCATTAAAAGCTATCTTGAGTAGGGAACACAGGAATTTAGTTCAAGACCAAAGAGGTGGAGACATCGGGCAGATACAACGAAAAGAATTTGCAGAATGGTTCAAACAACGTGTAAGACATAAAATATTATCATTTTAATAGTTTGATATTATTTGAGTATAAGCTTCAAATAACATTAGTCTAATACATTTGTCTTAATATGCTTATGTAGATGAATCAATTGCGAACTATAGGGTCACCAGAAGCTTTTGATGAGATGTGGTCATTAGCAAATGGCCCCAGATCCCTAGTGAATCTTTACCAGGGGTGTGATTGCAATTGCGTCCGATACCACACTGTAGACCGTGAGAAATGTCGTAGGAGCCAGAGTAGCGGCTTGGTCGTGGAAGGGGAATACGAAGGGGTGAAACATGACTACTATGGCTACATCTGCAAAGTCTGGGAATTGTCCTATCGGCACGGGGGTAAGGTGGTCTTATTTGAATGTGAATGGTACAACACTAGTACCAAGCACAAGATAAACATCGAAGACCATCTTACAAGCATTGATATCACGGGTCGGTGGTGTAAGGATGATCCATTTGTCCTACCAAGTCAGGTGAAACAAGTCTTCTACGTCAATGACACCAGCAGAGGAAAAAATTGGAGAGTTGTAGAACGGGTCAAGACTCGGGGAGTATGGGATGTACCCGCTAAGCGGGATGACGACGGTGATGATGATGATGTGCCGGTTGATGCATTTCAGCAGGACGAAACGGCATTTGTTGTCCCAGTCCTCGTCGATGGTACTAGTGACCAATACTCTAGGGATAATATAGATCCTGAGATCGTTCTCAGTGATGAGTCAGCATCAGAGGATGGCCAAGACGAGGATGAAACGCTGGCGGAATACGAAGATGATGAAGGGAGTGATGGTCATAGTCAGGAAGATGATGACATGGAATATGACATGTAGTGTTTACTTTTAATTTGCACATGTAATGATTAAGTAAATTAATAAAGAACTTTTCTTATAAAAAGTATGCTTAATTTCATTCGATTGTTATATATGTTGTGTGCTATGTTATTACCTAGCTTGTTATATTATGTTCATGTTTGATTTATCCGTTGTTGCTTTCCTTTAAATTAAAATTGAAACGATTCAATTTTTCAACTCTAACACAGAACATATGAATACACCTCTCAAATACTGTCGTGGCAAAGACTCTCAACGTGTTAGGGAATGGACAAATGAGTTTGAACATAAATCATTTGAAAATGAAACTCCAATAGCAAAGCATGGTTCCCGCAAAATTCAACTGGCTCAGTGGCTGAGACTGTGTGGCAATTTCATCCCTGAAAGATATATAATGATAAAAATTGCTGAAACATTGCCACGGGCTTGGGATGCTGCAAAAATGAGGATATTTGAAGTCTTACGACCATGGCATGCAGTGGAGTTCGTCGACCTATTACAGTCATTTGAAAAATGTATTCATCCCTTATGGATACAGTTCCGGAGAGAGAAAATGGCTGAAGGAATATCTGTTAGAGAACATTTGCTAAACAAGGAGCAATTGTTTTATGATCTCAAAAGAAGAGGATTTGAACCAAATATTGCAGATCTGGTGCGTTCAATAGTAAGCACTCTACCACCTCCTTGGCCGGTACAAGAAATTCATGCTAAGCTCAAGATTAATTTCCTAGACTTGAGGGAATTAGGAGAAATGCTAGAAGAGATCGAGGTCGACATTAAATTTCAGGTTTTGCACATGTAACGATTAAGTAAATTAATAAATATATTTTCTTACATAATGACATGGTCACTTTGCTTATATTCACGTTGCGAATATTATTTATTGTTGTTAATAATTATTTATTTTCCTTGTCACTTTGCTTTAAGTCAGATTGCAGATATGCCTCGGGAAAATAGGGCGAAACGTGCTCGGCAGGTCGCAGCTGCACTCGGGTTAGCTCCTGTGGAGAGCACACGAGAGCCCTCGACGCAGCCTACGCCAGCTGCACTCGATGTTACACGGGCCGGAGGATCAGGGACCACCCCTGAATCGGCAGCCCCCCTGCCGATTCAGCCCTTGATAGAGCAGCCCTCGCAGACCCAGGCCCAGCCCTCCCAGCCTCCCGCGAGTCCTCATACGATCGGGAGCAGCGTCGGTGAGAAAATCGGAAAACCTTTTAAACTGTATAATGGTTCCTCTCAATTTATATTTGTGCTCTTTAACTTCTTTTCTTCTGATTTGATCACCTCAATTATCATTTGTGCTCACTAACTCATTTAGCATTGTCGTCTTAACAGCATCAGCCTCAGCTTCGGGTGCTCCGAGCCGCGTAAGGGGTGTCACGCGGGGGAAGAATGCGACGAAGCTGAGGAGACAACTGGGTCATAACATCCCAGTCCCGATCCCCAGCTCCAGTCATAGGCCAGAGGGGGAACATGCCCCATCACTGGCTAACCATCTTGGGTTAGCCATTAGAGAGGTTGCCCCAGTCAGGCCTCATGGCTGGAAGAAGTTTGACTCCGGGATCAAGCTTGCCGTCATCGCTGCAGTTAAGGTAAACTGAAACAATAAACATCAACCAAAGTTGTTACAGTTGTGCTCCTCATTACAATATCTGATTATATTTTGTTATTACTAGTGACTAATATGGTTATCCCCTAATTGCAGCAACTCTTTGAGATCGGAGATTACGAGGGTGATATGCAGCTTAGGGCGGACATTGACCGCCAATGCGGGATCTTGTATAGGGGTTGGAAGTATGAGCTGCATACCCACTATCTCGAGCTCTTGGAGCAGAGGGTTCCCCGACCCCAGGACCACCCGGCAGAGGGTTGTACTTTAGCTGACTGGCAGCAGATGATCTCACAGTGCTGGGAATCACCAGCCTGGAAGGTGACCTTGGGATGTTATCTACAACGACTAATTATATTCCAATGTAATTCTATTAGTAACGATTTTATAAATGACTGCTATTGTATTATTGTTTTTCTATGTAGGCAAAGTCAAAGAAAGCACAAGAGAGTCGAGCTCAGTTGCCATACAATCATACGAGTGGCTCTCGGTCATTTGCCTCGAGGATGTCTCTGATGGTACTAATTATATTCATATGAAGAAACTTTATTAAGTTTATCAATTTCTAAATATGTTGCAGGGTTCATATCTAATATAAAGCTTTTTCAAATGATAGGCGGCACAGAATGCCGGTCAAGCGCCGCCCATTACTCAGTTCTTCCGCGACACCCACTACAGACGATCTCGTAATGAGTGGATAAATGAGGTGGCGCAACAGAGACATGTACGTTTCCTAATAAATGGTTTATGATTGCATAATGTCATAGAAGTATTCTAAATCCTTTATTGATTTAAATGGCAGGAGGCCTTGGTGCAGCGGACTGAGGAGCAGTCGCAGCCCTCTGTCACCACTCCGATGACTGAGGAGCAGATTGCTGCTGATGTGCTTGGGAAGAGGTCGGGCTACGTAAAGGGGTATGGGATATACTCAAGGACCTCTTCCTCTTCCACACAGTCTCGGGCACCGGACCCTGAGGTGGTCGCCCTGCGCGAGCAGCTAGCCGAGCAGGTTGAGCAAGGCAGGAGGCAGGCTGAGCAGCTAGCTGATCAGGACCGGAGGCAGGCTGAGCAGGACCGGAAGCAGGCTGAGCAGGACCGGAGGACACGCCAGCTTGAGGCCTTTGTTCAAAGGCTGGCAGCTGTAGCAGGAATAGATCCGGCCGCCTTTCTTGACACCACGGGGGGGACCACATCTGCTGGGGAAGGCACGGCTCCTGGAGGATTATGATGCGACTCTTTGGTTAGTAGAATACTCCCTTGAAATTTGCACATAATAACTAGTCGAAATTTACAAACCCCAGGTCTTTTGATGCTCCAAATAAAAATACAAACCATATCAACTGATGAGATGGCTACAGATACACCGGTTAGAAGCACATGTCCAAGGAGGGGGTGCTAATGTGCAGCATTTACTGAGTTAGAGGATGCAGGCAATCCAACTTTATACAATTAGCTTGTAGACCTCTCACCACAATACCGCTGTGTCCATACTCTGCTATTTAAATTAATTAATTCATATTGATGTAGTAGTAAATGTTACTTGAAGGTTGGGATTCACTCTCGACTTACTTGGTAATTGATTAATTGAGTACTGCACTACTATAAAATTTGTGATATTTCAACTTATTTTAATATATGCATCTAAATCTATTTAATTCAAAACGGACTTTTCAAGTTTCTAGATAAGACAGCAAGACAGGATATTATAACTCAGGGAGAAGGATATTTTTCTTAAAAGTGTTTACTACTGGAAAAGGCATTGTTTTCTAGCATTTTGTAATATTTTGGGTTTTTTGGATATCTTTTGGGTAAAATAAAAATTCGCTCTGCGATGGTCCTCGTTGACCATGAACCGCAATGCAATGCTCAATCATAATGGTTTTTAGGGTTGACCACGATGGTGACCGCTACCGTGATTTTAAACCATGGCTCCAAGGTTTACTAGAGGACACCCTCCTTTTGTTATGAGTATTTCAGTGCCTTGCATCAGATAATTAACAATGATAGATGGAGTTAGATTTTTGTGCTAGAGAGTAATAGGAGTGGACTTCAGTGATCGCCATCATATGGGAATAGATCTGTCATGGACTATGTTAAATTGAAAATTCCTTATATGATGCTAGTGTAGATTTTCATAGTTAAATGTCATTCTAATTTACATGTACGTAAGTGAAAGTGTAAATATCTAAAAGGATCTTTGCCGACCATGTTTTTTCACATTGATTTTGACTTTTGATGAAAAAAAAAAAATATTATCCCATTTGTTTTCTGTTGTAGAGATTAGAAGAGATGGACGTCAAGAATATTCCAATTGAGGATGGGAAGAAACAATTTGATGTTGTTGAGAAGGATGATGTTGTGATTTTACCTGCTTTTGGAGCTGCTGTGGAAGAGATGTTGACTTTGAGCGAAAAGAACGTACAAATAGTTGATACAACTTGCCCATGGGTGTCTAAGGTACTATATTCAGAAGTCAGAATGAATTATTGGATTATGTTAATTGCTGGCCTTATTGTTAATTTGATCTACCATTCATTTTATTTTTCTCTGCCCCAAATTTTTGTGTAAAGGTCTGGAACACTGTTGAGAAACACAAGAAGGGGGAGTACACGTCAATAATTCATGGTAAATATTCTCATGAAGAGACAGTTGCAACTGCATCTTTTGCAGGGAAGTATATTATTGTTAAGAACATGGCAGAGGTATGATCTTGCACTTTGTCCTTTTTGGTTACTTTTGTCATGTGTAATGATTTGCATCAGCAATGTAACTTTTATCATTAACATTATATGTTCTACATTTCCAAAATGAACCAGGCAATGTATGTATGTGATTACATTCTTGGAGGTAAACTTGACGGATCTAGTTCAACGAAAGAAGAGTTTATGGAGGTACACGTTTATGTGATGCAGTCAGAGATGCAATGCCCAACCACAGAACATGCTTAGTATAGTAGGAGCAAATAAGCTTTTGAATGCACTAATAGATTGGATGCTTGCTGGAGTAAGATCTGGTCCAAACAATGGTCAAGGATCAATTTTATCAGATAAGGGCCTCATGCCCTAAAGCTTTCAATCCTGAAATATTTTAGACCTCAGTTTCATATAATAAAATCAATAAGATTAATCTCCACGAATCACCTCATTCCCATATGCACTGTGGAGCCCTTCTATTCTCCCATGGAGGGTGTGATTCCCATGAAGGAGCCCGCAGATTTGTTGGGTTGGGGGGGGGGGGGGGGGGGGGTTGCCTTGTCAAATGTATCTTAAAGATTGGCATGCACAAGTAACTTGCAATCTTAAATTATTTCAGAAGTTTTATTGCTATCACACACACACACACACACAAAAAAAAAAAATTTTGCTGCTATTTATGTCTTTTTAGGGTGGTTGTGGCTTTTGTTTTTGTAGGCATTGATATAACAAAGCTTCAGATTCATGGCACTGTTGGATTTCTATATCATGGGATTATAGAGGTGGTTCTATGTGGTGCTAGTAATGATGTTCCAATCAGCGTACAGCACCAACTGATTGAGTAAGGGTTAATGCAGTTCTAGATTTCATTTTCTTTTCTTATCTTTTGTTCTTTGAATGATGTGAAACCTCAACTCTTTGGATCCAAACAGAAGTTTCAGTTTTTTTTTGGGGATGATCCAATCAGTTTATATATATATATATATATGTATATCTTTTATTTATAAATTCATTAATTCAAAAGATACTAATTTTGTTTTTGTCATTGCAGATTGATGGACGCTTTTGGATCGGATGCACACTTTGGCGTCGTTTTGTTGTTTTTAGTTTATTTGTTTATGTATATTGGACAATTTTATTCAACTATTAGAAATTTTTATTAATTGTACTGTTATTTTTAGGAGATGAATGATTTGATGAAAAATGTGGATGATTTTGTATGGATTCATTATTAATTGTATGTTTGTGGATGATTTTGTTTGGATTCATTATTAATTGTATTGTGAGTAGGTTTGTGGATGATTTTGGTAGGTTTAATTTCCTGTTACAGGTGTATTACAGGTTACAGGTGCATCAGCATGCTTACAGGGAAATTTTAAACGAAAAAAGGGAATTGTATTTAAAAAAAAAAAAAACTTTTACCGACGAAATTTATAATTTCGTCGGTAAAATTCATTTTCACCGACGAAAATAAACGTCGGCAATTGTTTTATATTTTTTAATTTTATATTTACCGACGAAAAAAAATGTCGGTAATTTATTTTCATTTATTCCATTTAATTTTACCGACGAAAATAAAACGTCGGTAAAGTATTTTTATTTTTTTATGTTTTCTTTTTAATGTTCCCGACGATAAATAAACGTCGGTCAATATTTTATTTTAATTTTTATTTATTCCTTTTAATTTTACCGACGAAAATAAAACGTCGGGAAAATATTTTTTATTTCTTTAATTTTTCTATTTAATATTACCGACGAAAAATAAACGTCGGTGAAATAGTTTTATTTTTTTATTTATTTTCTTTTTAATTTTACCGACGAAAAAATAACGTCGGCAAAGTGTTGGTATTTATTTATAATTTTGCTTTTTACTTTTATCGACGAAAAAAACCGTCGGTAAAATACATAAAAACGTCGGTGAAAATTATATTTTTGCCGACGGAAAATTATTTCGTCGGTAACGGGTTTTCTTGACGTCATCTTACCGACGTCTGACCGACGAAATAAAAAACGTCGGTAAAAATTTTACCGACGTTTTTTTGACTTTTACCGACGAAAAAAAACGTCGCTAAAAGTGTCTTCTGTTGTAGTGCATCATCTCATCACTCAAGACCGGCACGGTATCACACCGTCTGTCTTAACCACACAGCTCATCATGATAGCTCTACAACACTCAACTAGCTCCTACCGGGGATGATCAGTCCACAGGCTGAGCTTAAATCAACCGAGTGAATGTTCATGCCGACTCGAGAATAACTCTAAGGGTCTGTGTCTGTCTAGGCTTTGCCTTACGTGAACAAGGTCCTATCCAAGTCTCTAAGAGGTCTACACATCTCAATACAGTCTCTAGATCTCATTCAAGGTCCAGGCCCACTCGTTGGATCCATACCAAGGCCCACCAGTACGTGGCCTGGTCTAAATCTGTCCAAACGAGGCAACAATCCATCTACTACTGATAAACAGCTTCATTTGAATCCATATAACTTAAAATCCCAAAAGAAACTACCTCTTCCAGCTAAGGGTTCACATCTCCACACTTAGGCCCAATAAGGGCCCGCCTAGACACAGACACGGGTCAATGTTCTCCCAAATTACACTATCGGGTCACCTCTAAGATATCCTAGGTTCAGGTCCTCCATTTATATTAATTAACAGTAAACAGCTACACTAAAGATCTAAGAATGACAGAAAGAATAATAATGAAGTATGAACTTCAATGAAGGAAATCAACAGGGAAATACAACGGTCCAATCCTAGGTAATGGGCCACGTTAGGTTCAAGTCCATCTCCGGTAATTTGATCTCTAAACGAAGTCATTGATGCCAAATATTACTGTGTTTGGTGCTTAGGAATTTACGGGCATCTTTGACAACACTTAAAGGTCGAATCATCTTAGATTAATAACCAAAACACTCAACAGTGGTCCCCGCGAGTCAAGGTTGAGCCACACCATTGACTCGTGCTTGGCACATTGATGGAAGTTCATTTGGATGGTTAATGGGCCCCAAAATCGATCAATCATAAAATAAGTGCTAAACTCACATCTTAGTGTTCACAGTGTGGCAGGTCGACCTGGCAAGGGTCGGGTCGATCTGCTCCACTGGAATCAAAGTTGGGACTTGGTTTGGATTCTGGAATTTCCAGTGTACCCGATTGACCAGGTGGTCAGCCGGTCGATCTGGTACACAGGTGTACCTGAGTCGACAGACTCCAGGCCAAATCTCAGCTTTTGCACTAAAGTCTGGCCTGATAGAAATATCCAAGTCATACACAAGCCATTCGAATTAGGGTTCAAATTATAAAATCTAATGAAATTTCTAAAGTATAAATCTAAAGGGGGTCCAACTAATTTAAATTAATTAAAGACTAAGGGGTCCTGATTTCCAATTTCTAAAATTAATAGGGTTCCACTGAACACATTAGAAACTAAATATTTTATTTAATTAATAAAGCTAATGGGTTAAGGATTAGTGGGCCCCACGGGGCCCTGTCCTAGATCGGTCCTCACTATCAAGGTCACTAAGCACCCCTTGGTCCCATGTCCGGACCTGATCTGAAACCGGGGACCCACCTAGGCCCCACAACCTCAGCGGACCATACTTTCCCATAGTCTTCTTTTCTATCTAATTCCCGTACTCCCTCGAACTACCATACCACCATCTTATCTCTTATCAACTACCCAGGCCATGTCATCACCACCCACCCCTCTCCTTACTTTTCTACCCCACTCATCTCCTACTCTTACCTTTAAAATCTCGTCAGGTCCGTGGAAAACGTCCACATACAGAACCTCTTCTGGGATGGGCTGGAACGACAGCATCAACGGGAAGGCTTGGATGGTGGGCCCCACTGGATCAAACTCAAATCAGGCTGCACCACTAGTGTCGCCCAAGGACCCTCCACAAAATGACCGGGTCTGATCTGCAATCAATGGCCCACCTGGGCCCCACAAATTCCAAAAACGGAAAGAGTGATCCACGGTTTTGGGTTTAACAGGTTAGTATCCAATGCATGGACTAGGGCCCTACCTCTGATAAAAATCCGGATCAGGCTTCACCCCCATGGTCGCCCCACCAAATCAGGTCTGATGGTCGGACTAGATCTGTGATCAGATCAGTCCGTGGGTCCCGCAACCATACAAGGCAAAAACTGGGTTTCTCTTCTACAGACGATTTCTCCTTTGATCAGCTAATGGATTAAGGACATGGGGACGTCCACACACTGTGGGACCCGCCCTTCTAGGGTCGCCCGTGGGTCCTCTATCCGATCCACGGTTCAGATCAGCCATCGGGTGGCCCACCTGGGTCCCGGTCTCAACGCAACAAAACGAGTTCTCACCGTTCCATATCCTGGAACCTGAAACAGAGAACCAGTCTCTGGATTTCTTCTTCCTAATCCATTTATCCATCCAATCCTCTCTAATTCATTTCCAACCAACACAGAATCAATCTCAAGCATTAAAATACTTCAAATTAACAAATCCACATCTCCTAGGCCATTAATCATCCAAATGTGTAAAACCATCCATCAAGGCCATTCATTCCACAGAAACAACTCAACTGGGTAGAACTAATAGTAATACAATATCAAACGATTTGAAATGACAGGAAAACAAAAAGGGAAGCATGCATTCTATGAAATCTATACATGGTACTTGCCTTTGAAAAATTGAGGAAAGGTCTGCAGAGAGAAAAATCCAGCTGAAATGGAGAAGAAGAAGATGAAGAAACAGCAGTAGTAGATCCTAGGGAAAATCCCAGCTCAAACAGAGAAGGAGAAGATGATACAGCAGCTGCTGCTGTTAGGGACAAATCCCAGCAATCACAGTTGCAGCACTCAGCTCAGGTGAGTGAAATGAGGAAGAGGAAGAAGAGAGAAATGGAGAGGCAGCTGCTAGAGCTCTGCTGGGAAATTCCAGCAATGTAGCAATTGAAATCTGAGCTCAAACGTAGGAAGGGAATTGAAAGAGGAAGAAGGGAGGCAATTGCAATGAATAGTGAATTTAGGGTTCCTGGGATAAGAGTCATTTTATAGTTTAGGGATGGGGCTTAATGACAAGATTAGCCCTTGGGTTATCATGTAATTAGGGTTAGGGTTGGGGTTAGTCTGGTCTTTTGGTAGGAAGCTTCTAGAGGAGCACCATTAAGCACTAACCCACTCTAATTAATTAGGACCACTAACTAGGCCTAACCCACACTAATAGCCTAGGTTTAACCAAAACCCCTTACTAATTAAAATACCAACTCACTAAGCTAATCTAACTGTAATTTAGGAAATCAACTAATCTCTCATATCAACCCCTAATTAGCCCAATTAAATAGTAATTAGCCATGATTAGCAATAATTAGCAACAATTAACCATAATTAGTATAAATTAGCAAATATTAGTCTATAAAATAGCAATTAGAGGGCCTACTAAGGGTGGGGCCTCACATCATATATATATATATATGGAAATGCTCTAACCTTACTATGATAGATAATGTGGGGGCCTTTACATCCATATCCAATGCCAACAACTTAAATGTGAGGGCCTCAACTCCTATCTCTCATAACAATGTGAGAGATGCTCTCGAAGGAGCACCTACCATATATATATATATTGGATACAATTAAATGGGACCTAAAAAGCCAGATAAAAAGTATAATATGTTTTTTACACAAAAAAATATATAAGAACTAAACAAAAAAATTTCTTATAAATTGTTTTTTCAAAATTATTTTATAGCTCAAGAGTTTTTAAAAATTTTAACAGGTTTGAAAGTTTTTTTATCATTTAGTGGCACGAAAAAGATATATTTTTACATGTGGGAGAAGAAGAAGTGTTTATTGAAATTTGGCATTTTTATTTATTCAACCCATGTTCCTTCGTTTTATTTTCTTTAAAGTGACCCTCAAGCCCAAGGGGTTTTTTCACGACATCAATATCAATCCCTAAAAATTGGACGGCTGAGATCTATCACGCTAAAACCCCCTCTCCCTTATAACGATTGCTCTTCGAAGCCAACTTTCCACCTTCCCGTAGCAAAACCCTAAATTTTACGCAGACGCAAGGGCTGCATCTCTGAACGATGGGTAAGAACCATCCGAAGATCCTTTTCTCAATCTATGTTTTGTTCCATCTCTTCATTTGATTTCTTTAGAGATTTGGATTTCATGTCTAAACGACGATTCTGCCAACATTTCCCGAAATGTTTGTTTTGGTGTTTGAATCAAGACTCCTTTGGGAGATTAAGGTGCTCGCACCTTGCCGTTTGGATGATGATCGTAAAATGCCTTGAGGTTCTTTTGCATTTCGGATCTCTTTCTTATTCATTGATGATGCATTGCAATCTTTTCTCTGTTTCTTCTCTTGTTATATTCTTGGTTTCTCCTTGGAACTTAGGGGCTTACAAGTACGTATCGGAGCTATGGAGGAAGAAGCAAAGTGATGTAATGCGCTTCTTGCAGAGGGTTCGTTGCTGGGAGTACCGTCAACACCCTGCCATAGTTCGTGTCACTCATCCAACACGGCCCGATAAGGCTCGCCGCCTTGGTTACAAGGCGAAACAGGTAATCTGTTTTGTTTCAGTTCATGTTCTCTGACTGTGTAATTAATATTTCATTTTAGATGCTGATTTGCTGCTGTTGAACGCTGTTGTTTGAAGATCTCAATGCTTAATGTCTTCAGTTGAGAATATCCCATGGTTGTAATCCATGGGAACTGCAAAAAAGAAACTTTTTAATGTTTTTTTTTTTTTTAATTTATTTGGTGTGATTATATTCTTGAGTTGATCATTCACCAGTTCATTTAATCTTGTCCTATTTTATAATGAATGCTGTGACTGTAACTTGTTGAGTATGATTTGGTAATTTGTACCTCGGCTCTGTTTAAGTGTTGGATCAGCAATAAACCGAAAGTGGAAAAAGGATCAGAGATGTATTCTGTGTCTAGTCCACAAATAATAACCACTTGACCAATCCAACCTAGAAACATTGCAAAAATAAAAATTAAGCCACAATGATTGGATCAAAGCCTGCCATCTGTTTTTACCAATAAAATTGCCTCTTGGCTTGAGAATGTTAGAAAAGATCAAATTTATGTCTACGTTTAAATATCACATCTCTCATGATAAAAAGAAAAAGACGAGAGAAACCATCCTTAAATGGTACATACCCTCTTTTCTTCACCCGCTTAATTGCATTCATTGAGTTCCCTTCTATGATCAAGCCATCTGCAAATGTCTCTATAAAGACTTCATTGTTTGGCGAATGGCTTGGATCTTTGTTTCATTTGACTCCGACAAACCCTGTGAACCTTGGAAAGAAAGCAATAACTCTCCTGCATTGTTTTTCAAGACTCCCACAATGCCAACAGCTCTCAGTTTTTATCCAACAGGACCATCAGCACTAAATCTTAACCATCCCAGTTCCTATACATGCCAACAAATCTTTCTTTGTTTTCTTGTATGTCCTTCCCTCATTGTAGTGTCCCAGTTATTAATAATATTTGTAGAAGTCATACCTTTTAACTCTTTCTTCGTGGCCACCCAATGAGCTACTGTTACCTCAATAAGCTTATAGGCCTTATCTTCTTGTCTTTCCTTTTGATTATGATTGTTCCTCTCCTTCCATATACATATGTCATTCTTGAATCACCATTTTTCGATTATATTTTACCCTTGTTGAAATGGACCAGAACCCCATAAAAATACAATCTTCAGCTTCTTGTGCTTCACCCATGAAATTCCAAAAAGAATGTCAATTTGGACCATATATTTCATGCATAATTACATTGAACCAAAAAAAGATCATTGCTCTCATCTCCCACATGATGTGAAGGACATGTGGTGGAGGCATTAGGTGGGATACATTCCATTCTTCTGAGATTCTCGTTGGTAAGCACCTTCCTGCAACCACTGTCCAGCGAAAGGGCACCTTGGAGGAACCAAGCAAGACTATAAAACTGAACTGGGATGGGAAAGAGAAGGGGGAGAACTGAGGGCTGAGAATAAATTGATAGGTCAATTTGTCAACTATCAAATCTACCCAGAATGGCTTATCGAGAACCCTTTATTGGATGGGCCAATGCTCAAGACTTGCAAGAACTGGTTGTGAATTTCTACGATTATTCTATCTTTATATATATAGGAACATTGCTTCAACAATAATTGTACTGCCCAGGAGAATGTTATAGAATTGCTAGGATTATTTACCTGTTGAACAACATTTTGTTTGTGCACCGATCAGTTATTTGTAGCCTTGATGACAGTCAATAATCCCTGCTGTATGTGTATGCTTTCGAGTCTCTGGATAGTTAGCCAAGCATAACTCTTTTGTGGCCAAAATTTGGATTAAAAGTTTTCTTTCACACCTTTCAGTTCTAAAACCTGAAACATGTCAGATAATGATTTGGGTTTTGGGATGTGCTAGGCAGGTAGGTGACTTTTCTTCAACACATTTCTGGTGTTCCATGCAACCACAAACACTTGGTGCAATACATGATTAAAATGGATTTGGCTTTTGATAATTTAGGTTTCTATTGTAAACACTGTCTTAATAGTGTGCATAAATCATAACTGCTGATTACTAATTGTAGGCTCAACTTAATAGTTCTCATTTACAATTCAATGGTTTTATTGTCACCAAAGTTTTGAAAACTGAACTGGAGCTTGGTTACTGGGTTTGGATGGTTTGGTCTATAATGGTTCAACAGTTTGTTTTATTGGGCTTACTTTGACACCATTTATTCAAAAAAGTTAAAGAATGAAACCAACCAAATCGTAGATACACACTATTTGGCTGATCTGTGTTTGGTCAAATGGCTCAAACCCCACAATGGATAACTGTTATGCAAAGAAGAGTCATGCTTTTGTAAAAGTCTGAAGTTTTGACTCTTGTTTACTATGCATATAAGGAATGATCTATTCTTTATTTTCGGCAAAGATTAAAAGAGTACTTAAATTATTAAGCGAATCAACACCTAGTGTCAAACTTTTGTATATGTTTGAAGTTTTGACTCTTGTTTACTATGCATATGAGGAATGTTCTATTCTTTATTTTCGGCAAAGATTAAAAGAGTACTTAAATTATGAAGTGAATCAACACCCAGTATTGATTATTTTGTTGTGCAGGTAGGACCTTCGTTTTGTTGGGGGTGTTCTGGTCCTATAGTCTATCTCCTATACTATATAGTTACTTGCAGCGAAAGTTTATTGTTACCCAAGTGAAAACCGTCTGAATATATGTTGATATTGTTTGAAAAGTTGAGCTTTTGTTGTGTTTTATGTGATTTTTCATGAAGTGACACTGCTTTCATTCCAAAATGGTTGGAACCCTAAAACCAACAGTCAATTTACTTTCATGCAATAGCTTATCATCCTATTTTCACAGGGTTTGCAAATGCAGGTGTTATATAATGTATAATACTATTTTTTCAGGTTTACTGTTTTCTATTGAGGTTTTTTCAGATGAAAAATAGGATTTGCAAATCATTGTATAAACCTGAAAAAATAGGTTTATTCAGGTTTTTTCAGATATATATCAGGTTTATATCAATGTTTTGTGTAATACTATTTTTTCACGTTTACTATTTTTTCAATGTTCATTTTTTCAGGTTTACTGTCTTGTTGGGCATTTAATTCTTAGGGAACTTAGTTGTTACTGCTCAGGTTTCTAAATGAACATTGGTATATATGTTAAAAACAGAAACTAACATGAGAGAAATCATGCGCGGCATTGCATGAAGTTACTTCTGAGAATACAATAGAACACATGAAATCCAACAGAAACAGAAGAAATCAGGAAAAGAACACTTCAACCAGCACAACCACTCCAAATGGACTCATAACCTGCAAATGCAGCTAGAAACTCAAGCCACGTCCGCATGAAACTAAGCCGATTATCAATGTTTGTTAAATTATTTCCTTTATTGAATGGGCTGGTTTGCTGAAAGTGCTGGTTTCATTATTTCTCCATTCCAGTTTCTGAGGATGTAGGAACTCGAAAGCAAGAAGTTTGACATTTAGCCAGGATTGCAGCCCATGTTAGGGGTTCCATCCAATTTCTCAGGGTTGCATACTTGCAGCCCAACCTAAAAAAGATGTGATGATGAAGATGAAGATGAAGATGATAAAACTATTATTCATGCTGTGAATTTTGTGCACTGAAGTTCTATTTGTGACTTGGGCTCTTAGTGGTTTACATTGAACCCATTTCACTGCAGTAACCTTTCAATTTTATTTTACTACTACTATAGTTCATGATCTAAAAAGCCTTTTTGCCATGCCTCTAAAATCTATCAAGGGATACGTGATCTATCGAGTCCGTGTCAGGCGTGGTGGTCGGAAAAGACCTGTGCCCAAGGGTATTGTCTATGGAAAGCCCACAAACCAAGGTATTACCCAGCTCAAGTTCCAGCGAAACAAGAGGTCCCTAGCAGAAGAAAGAGCTGGTCGTAAATTGGGTGGCCTGAAGGTTCTCAATTCCTATTGGATTAATGAGGTTAGGAAATTATGTTGTCCCTTTAATTGCTTTCCTTTATGCTGATACTAGATCATAATATTTATGTTTTTTTTTTTTTTTTTTAGGATTCAACTTACAAGTACTTTGAGGTAATCCTGGTTGATGCGGCTCATAATGCTATCCGCAATGATCCAAGGATTAACTGGATCTGCAATCCTGTCCACAAGCACAGGGAACTCCGTGGGCTTACATCTGCTGGAAAGAAGTACAGGGGTCTCCGTGGAAAAGGACATCTGCATCACAAGGCACGACCTTCCCGCAGGGCAACCTGGAAGAGGAACAACACCCTTTCCCTGCGTCGTTATCGTTGATATAGGTGGCTTGACTTGCCTCTTATTGGTATCAGTACTTTGGACTTTTCTAAGACAGTTTTGGTGAGAATTGCTATGTTGGAACTGTGGTCTTTGTCGCCCTTTATTGTGTGTGATTCAAGATGCGTATTTCATTCCTGTGTTCATTTTAGTTAGCCAAATATTGCTTGTTAGTCACATGGTAGAAAATTTTCATCCTTTCAATTATTTATTTATTATTTTTTTTTTTTTGGAAAGAAAAGCAAAGCATTTTCTATAAGCAGAGATAAAAGACGGGTATTATTATTATTTGGAATTTGAAAAATGAAACTGAAATCTCTTTCCTTGAAAATCAATACTGAAATATCCTGATGAATGATATTAACAATTGAAACATTGTGCAATTTAACTGTGGGAATGTGCAGTCACCCTAATTTTGGTATCCAGATTTTATTTAATTGATTAAAAAAAAATGTGCACAGCTACGTACTATCCCAGATCGAGCTGATTGCCAGAGTGAGCTCATTCTTCACTCAAGTCAATTATCTTAATGAGAGCTTGAGTCCAGCCGAGCTGAGGTTATCCTAGGAGCTAGTCATAACACAAGTTGAGCTTTAGCTCGAGCTAATAATGCTGGACCGGGATGGTTTGGCAGCTGGAATGGGTTGTTGACTTCCCTAGCTACAGATCTAGAGCAATGGCTGTTCTTCCAATTTTTAGCCTAAACCCAAATCCTAATAATTTCAGGCCCCTGCTTCATACACCACAAGCGTGAAAGACTTGCATCAAGTTTCAGAAAGGCCCAGCCTTTTACCATTTCAGCCCAAAATAAGGTATGGGAACATCAAACATTACTGGGCTGTGTTGTTGGGAAAAGCACAATTTGCCTAGTCCACTGTGGCCTTGAACTTTCTACAATATAACCCATGGTAATAAAAGAGTGAAAAGGAGCCTCCAATGCCCAGAATCAATGTCGAGGTTTATGGCCTTCTTTTAGCCAATCTCCTTTGTTCTTTTTGTGCAAAAAAAAAAAATTCCACATTACTTAAGCTTGGATCGATTCGGTGTCCTAATTCGAGGTATAGACTTATTGCTAGAGGGCTAGAGCGCGACGGTCTCCAAATTTATCATTCAGTTGTGGCTCACTGATGATCATGCACTCTGAATGAATTTGGCATCGTTTTAAACACTCGTCCCAACTGATATTAACCGCTAAATAGTATATACTATTAGGCTTCATGGGCCACATGCCACATTCCACATTCCCTTTCCCGAGAAAGAAATTCGACTCTCTTTTGAGTTCCCTTTCTGTTTGAAGAAGAAGGTCCAGGTGGGCTCAGTTCTGGGTTCAGGTTGGTTCTGACCTGACCCGCCAAGGAAGCCCTGTCCAATTCTGGGTTTGGATCAGGTTTTGACCTGATCTGCTACGTAAAGCCCAGCCCACTACCCTGTCCAAGTCAGGTTCGGTTTTGGGTCAGTTCGGCCTGACCCGCGAAGCAGGAAGCCCATCCACCAGCCGCTGATGTCAGCGTCGCCTCAGCAGAACAGTACGGTCAGCAAGGGTTTAACTGGGGATCGGCAAGTGAAACTTGTTCTCGCAATTTCTTAATCATCCGGGGTCAGATCGGAGATCCGTTTGCGCCTACAGACTCGTTGTAAGTAGATCTACGTAACTATGGCAGAAGATTAACAGTTTGACGGTCAACAAGAAAGTTTGACTAATCGGAGCCCATAATATATTTTTTCCGATATCGGAGCCATCCAGAGTTGGATTTCAGATCCATTTCTTCCAGCGTGCTCGTGGTGACGAGATCTACAGATTGGTGTAGGAATTGAGGTTAGTGAAAGTTGGTTATATTTCTTGATTATTTAATTGAGATGGAGAATAACACTGTAAACACTACCATGATCAAATTGAACCATACAAATTGGTTAATTTAGAAGCCTAAGATGGAGGATATCCTCTATTGCAAATACCTCTATGATCTCATTGAGGGGGATAGTGCCCGACAAAAAGAGATGTCTGATCTAAATTGGAAAAAGATGCATAGAAAGACTATTGGTCACATTAGACAGTGGGTGGATAATAGCATATTTCATCACGTGTCTTATGAAACCAATGCGAGAACTCTTTGAAAAAAGTTAGAAGAAAGATATGAGAAGAAAACTGTTATGAACAAAACTTTTCTCATTAGAAAGCTTGTGAATATGAAATTCAAGGAGGGTGGTAAAATTAATGAGCACATAAATGAATTCCAATGCATTGTAAATGAATTAGCCACAATGAAGATGGTCCTTGATGATGAGATGCAAGTTTTATTGCTTCTATGTTCTTTGCCAGATACATGAGAGACATTGGTTATTTTCGTGAGCAACTCTCATCCAGATGGTGTGTTATCAATGAGTCAGGTTACTAGCAGCTTGTTAAATAAAGAAACAAGAAGAAAAACTACAGGGACAAATAATGCACAGGCCTTCATTACGGAGAAAAGTGGGAGGAGTAAGAGTAAGGGACCAAAGGGGGGTCGTGGCAAGTCTATAGGTGGATCACAGACTAAGAAAAAGTCTGAAAAATGCTTTCATTGTGGCAAGTAGAGTCACATTGAGAAGAATTGCTTTGCCTTTAAGAAAAAGAAAGAAGCCAACAATGAGCAAAAGAATGACACTAACACTACAACTACTTTGAATAATGAAGTAGTGGTACTAGCCATTGAAGATGAAGAGTGTTTGAGTGTTGTAGATGATCAGGTTGAGTGGGTTGTTGACACAGCAGCATCCTACCATGCTACTCCTTCGAAGGAGATGTTCACAACGTACAAAGCAGGGGACTTTGGCACTGTGAAGATGGGCAACACAAGTCATTCGGATATTGTTGGGATCGGTGGTGCCTGCATTAAAACCGATATTGGTTATACAATGACGCTGAAAGATGTGCGGCATATTCCTGTTCTGCGGTTGAATCTGATTTCTGGAACTTCATTGGACCGTGCAAGTTATGAGAGTTACTTCGAAAATGGCAGGTGAAAACTCACTAAAGGGTCTCTTATTGTTGCGAAAGGGAAAGCATGTAATACGCTGTACAAGACACATGTGAAGCTATGCAAAGGTGTGTTGAATGTTGTTGAAGACAGATCCTCTCCAAATCTGTGGCACAAGTGACTGGGACATATGAGTGAGAAAAAACTGCAGTTATTGGCAAAGAAAAATCGAATTCAATACTCCAAATGTACATCCCTTGACCCTTGTGATTATTGTTTGTTTGGTAAACAACACAGGGTATCTTTCTCTAAAACATCAACGATAAAATATAATGTGTTGGATTTGGTATATTCTGATGTTTGTGGTCCCATGGAGGTAAAGTCATTGGGTGACAATAAGTTTTTTGTCACATTTAAAAATGATGCATCCAGAAAAGTCTGGATTTATGTGCTGAAATCGAAGGATCAGGTGTTCCAGGTATTTCATCAGTTTCATGTCATGGTTGAAAGTGAAATAGGAAAGCTCTTGAAATGTCTCCGCACAGATAATGGTGGAGAGTATACATCTAACCAATTTAAAGGCTATTGCTCAAAGCATGATATTCGACATAAAAGAACAGTTCCTGGTACTCCACAACACAATGGTGTGGAAGAGAGAATGAACCACACTATTCTTGAAAGGATGAGATGCATGATTAGAGTGGCACAGCTACACAAGTCATTTTGGGGTGAAGCTGTCCTAACTGCCGTTTACCTGATTAACAGGTCTCCTTCAGTTCCAAAGGATTTTGACATTCCGGAGAGAAAATGGACAGGTAAAGTTATTTTATATTCTCATTTGAAGGTGTTTGGGTGCAAGGCTTTTGCACATGTACCAAAGGAGCAGCGTTCAAAGCTGGATGATAAGGCAGTATGTTGCATTTTCCTTGGCTATGGTGGAGCTGAGTTTGGTTACAGATTATGGGATTCAGAGAAGAGGAAAATTATTAGAAGTAGGGATGTGGTGTTTCATGAAGACCAGTTCTTTGGAGATATTGAGGAGGCTGAAAAATCTAAAGAAGTTGTTGATGGAGTAGTTGATCTCACACCGACTTCTTCTCCAGTGCAGACTACAGGTGGAGAAGGTGGACAAAATGATCCGGATCATGATGAGGCGCAGGGGTTGCCAGATGAACAGGGTGTTGAGCAGGGGGAGCAGTCTCCTCAGTTAGAAGCCACAGAACCTCAGGTTAGGATGTCTATTCGAGAGCGTCAACCATCAATAAGATATCCTGCGACAGATTATATTTTGCTTAATGATGAGGGGGAGCCAGAGAGCTACTCAGAAGCAAAAACTCATGCAGATAAAGATGAATAGATGAAGGCTATGTAGGATGAGATGAGTTCTTTGAAAAAGAACAATACTTATGAGCTGGTGAAACTTCCAAAAGGCAGAAAGGTTTTAAAGAACAAATGGGTGTTCAAGCTGAAAAGAGATGACAGTAGAAAACTGATAAAGCACAAGGCACGGCTAGTGGTTAAAGGTTTTGCGCAGACGAAGGGTATTGACTTCGATAAAATCTTTTCTTCAGGTTTAAAGATGATTTCTATCAGAGTTGTCTTGGATCTAGTCGCCAGCATGGACTTTGAGCTTGAACAGATGGATGTGAAGACTGCATTTCTTCATTGTGATCTGAAAGAAGAGATCTACATGACTCAGCCGGAGGGGTTTGAGGTAGAAGGAAAAGAACAGATGATTTGCAGGTTGAAAAAAAGTCTTTACGGGCTGAAACAAGCGCCGAGGTAATGGTAAAATAAGTTTGATTCATTCATGGTGAGTCATGGGTACCGGAGGATAGCTGCAGATCACTGTGTTTATATTTGTAAATTTGAAAATGGCAAATTTATCATCCTTCTTTTATATGTAAATGATATGTTGATAGTTGAACATGATAGTAAAATGATTGACAAGCTGAAAATGGATATGTCAAATACTTTATTTGCATGAAAGACTTGGGACCCGCACGACAGATTTTTGGAATGTAAATACGTCGTGACAGGAATACCAAGAAGCTGTGATTGTCACAGGAGAAATATGTTGAACGGGTGCTAACAAAGTTCAACATGAAAGATGCTAAGCCAGTTAGCATGCCTTTAGTCAATCACTTCAAGCTCAGTAAGAGATTATGTCCTACTACAGATGAAGAAAATGAACGGATGATTTCTGTTCCATACTCCTCAGCAGTTGGGAGTCTTATGTATGCCATGGTGTGTACACAGTCAGACATTGCTCATGCAGTGGATTTAGTGAGTAGATTTCTTTCTAACCCTGGGAAAGAGCATTGGGAAGCAATGAAGTGGATCTTCAGATACCTAAGAGGTATATCAGATTTTTGTTTGTGTTTCAGATGTTCAAAACCAGTACTTGAAGGCTTTACAGATACTGATTTTACAGGCGATCTTGATCGTCGGTTGTCTACTTCTGGGTACTTATTTACTTTTGCAGGGGGAGTTATTTCTTGGCAGTCTGAGTTGCAGAAGTGTACAGCATTGCCTACAACCGAAGCAGAATACATAGCTGCTAATGAAGTAGGGAAGGAGATGATTTAGTTGAAATCTTTTTTTCGAGAACTGGATTTGAAACAAGAGAGTATGTAGTCTACTGTGATAGTCAGAGTGTTATGGATCTTAACAAGAACGCTACATATCATGCCCGCACGAAGCATGTTGATGTGAGATATCATTGGATTCGTGAGGTTATCTAAAAGAATCTTATGAAGTTGGAAAAGATTCATGCTAACAAGAATCCCTCGTACATGATGACTAAGGTCGTATCTAAGGAAAAGCTGAAGCTGTGTTCAGAGTTGGCAGGAATGGACTCCTAGTAAGGGAGTTCAGAGGCGTCTTCCCCATGGTCTGGAAAGGGAGATTGCTAGCCTAGTGTGTCCAGACCAATTGGGTTCAGGGTCATGGTTATTTTGATAATTGTACTGAAACTTTCTTATTGACTAAGATAGGGTTTCTTGGAGGATAAGAAAGCGAGCATTATATATTCATGTAATGTGAAACTCATGGGATATACTGTACTGCATATCATATAGAGAGTGAACCCAAAGAAGAGTCGAGTTTCTTTTCTGTGGACGTAGGCAAGATTGTCGAACTATGTAAATCTCTTTGTGTGTGATTGCTTGTTCTTGTGTGGTTAATTGATTGCTCAATCGCTTGATCGCTGACTCATATTTCCGCATACACGCTCACAATAGATTTGGCTGTGGAATCCCTGCAGCGATTAGAGTAGATGTTGATTGGGCCATGTCCTTTATATGTCTTATCCGCCTCCTAAATGATGTTCTATCATCGTGCACCGCAACCAATTCTGTCTTCTAGTGCTTATTCCCATTCATCTTATTAGACAGATTATTATTGTCTTATGTTAAGTTCCCTGCTCAAAATCTCCGCACAGAACTAGAATCAGCAAAACCGATCTTATGCATGATCGGTGATTCACTAACTAGAGTTCCAATTCTCTCATGCAAGACTTGAGAGATCTCCTGAGAATAAAGTCCACAATTGGGCCCACCTAAAGAAATCTAAACTGTTCAAAATCATTATCATTCGTAGACAATGATCATTAGCTTTCGCAGAAGAAACAGATGGTTAAGATTTCACATAATACCACTTCAAGACTGTCATCTGGCTCAAGCTCGGGCTTGGACATGCATCTAGGTATGACGGGCCAAGCCTTATTGTTCAATGGATATGATATACATTGCTTATGTACCGCTGATGGTTTAAATCGCGGGCCTATCAGAAAATCGAAACCTCTTTTGAATTAAAGGCGCCCACCAAACATCCACACGTAGACATCCTATGCAAGAAAACTCTCTATTTTTTCCATATATTTTATGAGTCCACGTTAAGTTCAACACCTGGATCCAGGTCCAAATATAGTAAGCACTTTAAATGGGTGAACCCGGGCCTTTTCCATTCAAGTGGGTCAACTCGGATACTAGCCCTAGAAGCGGTGCCTAACTAAGACCCCTTAATGGTAAGCGGATTTGGGCCTGAACACAATAGTGTTCGGCCCATGTCATGTCTATGTCGGCACTGCACGCTCATGAAATGAAAGAAAAGCACACAGAACGCAATCATATTGAGTAAGGAATTGCAACACATAATTAATAAGCAGAGATGATCAGGACGCGTGTGGATAAATGTCTCGTGAGTTGGTTTCCACATCACAAGAAGAAAACTAAAACAAGTGCATGTGAAAGGTAAAAGCAATTTGCTCATCATTCCAATGTCGACCGAGTTTTAGACATGACTCCAACCAAAAAGCAAAGCTTACCTTCTAAAACGAGATGATGATGATGATGATGAGATTTTTCATCTTTTCCTTACTTTGCTTAAGATGCCGGATTCATTGGTGGATCACATACGTGGGTTTGCTTGCAAATGCAGGGATGAAAATGAAATGAGAGGCCCATACATTCCATTGGAAGATTATTATGATTAGAGACTAAACCATCCATCATTTACTCTTTTCCATTTTCCTTTCTTTTTTTTAAATCTAGAGATTTAATCTACTCTATGGGGCCCACTTGGGTCAACGCTAATCATTGTACCGCTTCACACTCCCACCAAACATGATCCCGCACCAAGCCTAATTTGACACTCATCTTGTTAAACTGAAGATTAGGATAACCTGATGGGCTTTATTTTTTCTCTCTTATTAGGATGAGTTATTTCCATCTAGAGTTTCAAGCGGGATAGTTCATGTCCAAATCATACTGTACCTGGAGCCATTTCTAAATAACGATTTTAGCTCCAGACCCGGTTCTGACTCATAACCTATATTGCTGGTTCCACACTTGGTTCCAATAGAAATACCGAGATCTGATTCCGAAATTAGATCCACCTAGAGAACGAGATTTAGTTCGTATATCATTCAAGTTATAACAGTACATCAAGTCTACAACCTCCAGCATTATACATAAAAATGTCAAATATATATATATATATATATCTTTATATACGGTTTGCAATATTAAAGATTCATATGCCGGGTCTACAGGTTGAAACTTATATAAACCTGGATCCATTTATAAATCAGAACTTAAAATAGGTTTCGGATCTTTTTTTTTCGGATCGGAACTTTCGGTAATTGGAGAATCGGATGCCCATTTGCAATTCTATTCCTATCCCCCCTGCGTTGGGTGATTAACATGCATCAAAGTGGACTCCATGAGAATAACAGTTAAATGGTGAATATTCTCCACTTCTATTTTCCATTGTAATGTATGTATTGATTGATTTTGCTTAATATGCAGAAGTCAAAGAGGGAGAAAACACTACTTTAGTCCCATCACTTACCTAACCGAGATGATACTTGTCTTAGACGAGTTCCTTCCCTTCTGTTTTTTTTTTTTTTTTTTTTTTTTTAAATAATAATGATGATGATAGGGCCACATAAACTAGTGCACAGAGGGCCCCATTTTTGTAAATTTGAATGCTCCCAAACACCATCTATCTCTCACAGACAGTGGCCTCGGTTATACTGCAATCAAGGTGGGGTCCATGCTGGATCGATTCATTTTAAAATATAGCTATTGTGTAGCTAATGTGACTCTTTAAAAAAATATGCAACAGTAAAAGATTAATTAGAAGAGGAAATAAAACCTTTTAAAGCTAATTGTGCCATTTACTTTTCTTGCTAAATAAACTATATTAAGCAGAGAAATGATCCCTTATTGTCTTTAGAGAGGTGTTGATAGTCTCTGAAAAACTTTAAAACTTCCATCTCAACCATATGATTTTGTTAAGAATCTCAAGTCCGGTAGGAATAAAGAAACTTAACTTTTTTATATCAATCTAATCAAGTCCTTTTAAGGAGAGATTATCTCTCCATTTATCCTAATCTGGGCAATCATAATATTAATAATATTCTATAAGATCTTAAAGATATTAAAAACCATAACTTCCATATCTATATTTTCTACCAGCGGCTATCTGTTTTTTAGATATTTATACGATCAAACATGTTCACGTAACACAAACTATTTTATAATACAAAATAGAATAAATTGCACACCATTAGATTGATCATGCGTAGAAACATAAATGCATATCTCACCATGATCATCCCATCGATTTTTATCCTCCTCATCGATCAGAGGCATGTTATATCAAGTAGCATAGTAGGACCATAAGAATTAACCTCCCTAATAATCTCGATTTGTAAACTTTTCTCCTTCAAGTACAATGAATTAAGAGAATTTATCAACAAGTAAGCAATAATGTCAATGAGAAGGAAAAAAAAAAAAGTTGTCAAAGAATCATTCGCAAGTCCTAATCTGGAATTATTCAAGCAATACATCCCTAAAAGTTCTCTCTCTTTTTTAAACCCCAACGCTAAATGCAATGAAGCTTCATATATCATCACTTTGATCTTGCAATTTTTTGGTTATTTAGGAGGCCAATTCCCCAAAAACACCCCATCGTTATTCGGGTCACTTTAGAAGATTTGAATCATTCCTTTGTCCATTCCATCTTTTACATCATCTAAGGCCCCGCCAAAAACTCAAATGTCACTTTCCTTTTTATTCCTTGGATTCTTTCCAAGAAGCCTGACCTGATAGGCATATAAAGATACATGGGTCCCCCTGGATACATAATTATCCCCTTAATTATCTAAAGTTATGGAGAGCCACAAACCTTTTTCTAGCTTTAATACAACTCAAAGCTCTGAACAAATCATGATGATCTAAAATAGGATCCAGCTGTGGTTGGATCAGCATGGGCTTGTGACAAGGTCAGCTCATTTTGGGCAGAGCTTCTAGGCCCATGATGGCATAATGACTTATTGTAGGGCCCATCCGCTAATCCATCAGGAGACTTTCTAACCCCAACTTATTGGTTGGTGGGTGATGCATCCAAATGGGCCACATATCCCAGGCTCACAACCCTTAAAGCTGTGTACTGGTCATGGCCAATATTACTCGTATATGTGCGTTTTGATCCTTGCACGTGAATGGTATATGATTTCTTTTTCATGGTATTTTGCAAAAGCGGAACTTACTGAATTGAAGGCATGGATCAAGATTTCGAATTACTCACTTATGTGGTTGCATTAATTTATCAAATTCAAAGTTTTCCACATTCAATCTAATTTTATCCATGCAGAATCTTAATTCATATTTAACTGTTTAGTTCTCAAATTGGACTTACACATTGGCTACCTCTGGCTGTAAAGATCTTCATAAAATCTCATTTCACTAAAATAAATAATTTCTTCAATCAAAAGTACAATAATGAAGCGAAAACACATTTGGATTATTAATTTACCACCCCATCCGTGAGGAATAGTGATTACAGCTAAACCCCAAAACACGAGCTTTTCAGGTTCAAAGGTTATGATGCTGCCACCAAACATGAGAATTTCAGGTTCAACGAAACTGCCGTACAGATAAGCCCCAATTGCATCACATTTGCAATTTTACAAGCATTGCAGCCCCATTTAGTTACTTAAAGCCATTATGTTTCCAAAAGTTTCTCTCACCACTAAAGCAAAGATTATTGGGGGTAATTGAGTCACGGCCAGTACCTTTAAATCCAAAGGGGTCCCACTCTTTTGATGGGCCCCACGCCTCCTCGACCGTCTGATGGGAGGTGAATATTTCTCCAGATTATTAAAGCCCCTAAACTGCAAAATTTGGAGCAATTCTACTTAAGCAGTCTCACCTTCCTTCCACTCCCAAAATACCCATAATCCCATATGTGGTTAAAATTTTGAAAGTGAGAATTACATGCTTGAGCCGTCTATGAACTTTGCATGTCTTTCCGAGACAATTCAATCCAATAGAAAATATCACTTTAATAGAAAATATCACTTTGAAACTATTACCAATAAAGAAGGATGAGTTATTTTTAATTGTCGTTTACTCGTTTATCATCAAAGGTTTACAGTCATCCATTTATATGAAAATTCATAACTCATTTGGATCATTCCCACATGTTTCCAAGATCCTATATAGATGATGGCAGCGGCCAACTCTTGACTGTGCAAGGGCGCTCGGATGATTCCTACTTTCCACCAGTGACCCCCCCAAAAAAAAGGTACGTCCTCCTAATTTCCTTTGGACAATAGGAATAGAAAGATTATGGTTAGAATCCAAAGTGGGCCTCTTCCATCTATGGCCCCACTCAATTAATTGGTGTGGCCCCCAACTGTCCAGTGTAGAGGTTTCAAAAGGGGTCACTCCTCCATTGTTCCACCAACTTTAAACCTTTACCAAAATTTATACACATAAACACAGGCTCAGGTTTGAATTGGTGTTGGTGGGTAGAAACCAGCTTGAAAAAAAAAAAGAAAAAAAAAAAAAAAAGAAAGGAAGAAAGAAAAGCTTAATAATGCATGCAAAAGAATTATTAGTGTTTCACATGCCTCTCTCATTCCCCCTTCAAAACCCTAATAATTCGGTTCTCCACTGATGATAAGGAGCGAAATGATTTGGAAAAGGACCTCTTCTTCACTCAGCCCTTGCCAAAAGATAAAGGAAGGGGAGAGAGTCATGATTTCGTCAAAGGTGTGAGGGAGTAACAGGGCCTCCAAAGTCAAACCCCTAGGCATGCCCATTGGTCCGACCCAGCCTTTTCCACCCTCTCAGGTGGGCCCCCACTGGGCCCCACCCACCGCTTTCCTCATCCTTTCAATCCTTCCATCATTCCCTTGTGTCTTCTTTTTCTTCAAATCCTCACTATGTGGTGTCAACATCTGCTTCTATATTCTATATTTGTTTTCTCCCTCTCTCACTGCCTTCATTCCTTTCCCTCGTTTGCTAGCACTAAATCACATATCTGTCTATATCTGACTCTTATCTATGTCTGATACTATATATATTATAAAGTGTCCGGATCTATGTTATATAATACCTTAGCTAAGCTAAGCTTTCATACAGATCAGACACATACACTACTTCTCTCTCTTTCTTTTTTCTCAGACTTTGCTTTTTCTTAATTTAAACCAACCCATTACTAAATCTTATGACACCTATTAAATTGCTTTTACTTCAAAGTACAAAAAGCGTTTCTGTGCTTTGTAAATTAATACTGGTGGTATTGTGCTCTTTTTGTTATTAATGGAACCAGGGCAATCATCAATGAGAAATGGTTTCATAAGAGAGAGCATAGGGACTTCCATATACTGTCATCTTTTGTGAGGCCCACCTTTTATTTGTCCCGGCCATTTGTGTTTATCTTAACCAAAGTGATACTCACTATTAGATTCATCCATACATTATAAATGAGATAGTTCAACATTCCTTTTCATGCATTGATAGACGGAACTGTATACGTAATTCTTATTAGAGTCAATTTATTGATGGGTAGGGTTGTTGGATTTGAATGACTTGGATTAAGAAAATGGAGTGTTACATAGGTAAGGAAAGGTGCTTCTTGGCCACTCTTGTACTACCATTAGCATAGGAATGCGCGTCTCGTTTAATGATTTCAATTGCCATAATGAAGGTTTTAGTTAGATTTTATGCAATAAGAGCTATTTGGCCTTTGCTTAAAAAGACAGGAAAAAAATGTTTAGACTCAGAATGTACATTTAACGGGATGCTGTTTGGCATAAGAGTGACATGTCCACGACCGAATATTCAAGTATCCAAAGTATCTGCTTCCGAAAAAAGCTGTTATGGGACCATTTTTGGATTCAAAAGAAACTTTTATTTGGATTTTGATCCAAATTCAAACATATAGGATCCAACATATTCAAATATGGATTTGGATACTTGCATATGTTCTTAACGAAAGATCCAAATCCAAGATGATAATATCCACAAATGTAAATCCAAGCACATAAGATTTAGAACATTCAAATGCGGATTTGGACCCTTGCATGTTCTGACTCGAAGAACTAAATCTAAGATGATTTTACATCCACTTATTAAGAACATATAGATAGTTCTCAACTGCGTACATAGCTTGAGTCATATTAATATTTGATAGTCTGCTTAGCTTTAATCATATATCATTTAATAACCCAATTTTTATAGTTAAAAACTTACTTTTTAGGCTCTTATATCTAATTATATTAATGCACTCCACATCTTGTTTTGGATCTAGATTCAATTTTATCAGTTGAAGCCGAATCCATGTCAGGTTGAGATTTGAATTTAAATTGAATCTATGAAGATGAATCCGTGCCCTTATCCACAATGTTTCTGCCCGGCCGGATCGGACCTATTTGCATCTCTACCTACAAAGATGTGGATGTATTGGTTCCAATTTCACAATGGATAATACCACAGATGAGAGCTGATCCAAAGTAAATAAATCCCATACAATACCAGAAAAGTTTGTTAAGATTCGATATGTTTTAGTTTCAAAAGAATTTAATACTAATTCACACATGTTAGAGAAAGACATGTTAGGATTTGTGCGTTAGAGTTAGAGTAGGATTTCTTATCCTTTCAGATGAGGTTTAGTTTGAATTTAAAACTTATTATCATTGGTGTGTATAAAAACTGAGAGGATATTTTATCATGTAAGTAACAGTGAATTTATCCAATGTATTCAATTATTTAAAAGTCTTTATAGTGTGAGAGCTAAGGCCCAACGATGATGTTGTGATTAAGCCGGGTATGAATATGATCTAACCCTTCATGCTTCTGCAGTAATTATACCATCACTTTATCACATAGTTAAATAAAATCAAACATCCACTCTCATCCATTCAATTTCCCAAATCTTATGATATCATTGAATTGTATGATCAGATCAAATGCTAAACCCGATAGGGCTGCACAGAAAAATCTGGTATCACCGCTCAACCGGACCAAATCTAGTGGTTCAGATCGATTTTAAAGTAGATCGGTTCTGTCTATGGTTTGAAAATTGCATAAACCGCTTAGATCGGTCGGTTATCGGTTTAAACCTCCGGTTCACCATCTAAATCAAATTGGGCGGTTCGAATCGGTTTTATTGTAGATTGGTTCGGTTATAGGAAACCGAACCGACCGATATATTAAGTAATTTGAGTATTTAACTATTGAGATTTTATGATTTTATTTGGTTGGCATTCAACAACTCATGCACCTCTTTTGGGAGTGTCATTTTCAATTTTCGATTTAAAAAAAAAATGATTTAACTGACTAAACCGATCTGCCCTTTCCCTTAGTCGGATTGGATTGCTTGATTAAAAAACCGATAGATTCGTTTTGATAGTTGGCTTTAGTGCTAAACCGATCCGAACCGGCCACGTACAACCCTAATTTCCAATAATCCGACAAATATAACATTGAATTCTCAAATAAAAATAAACAGAGATTTTTAATACATTGTTACTAATAGTTCTTAATACAAAAAGAAAATTCAAATATATAAACTTTTACAGCTGCCCTCGACAGGTTTTCATGTATTGAAATCGTTGCATAATAGCTTCATTATCAATACTAGCATACATATCACTTTCAATATATGTCACCAAACCGTCATTTATCCATTGATCTCTCATTCGGATACGCAACATGTTCTAATACGAGGAGAATACCGTATTTAGGAATTTAGTTAGGGCAAATGAAGAGTTACTAACAGAATCTCAAAAAAAGGAAAACAAATTTAAAAAAAATAAAAGTTGGGCCCATTAATTATTTATTATTATTATTTTTATTTTGGTAGACAGATAGCCCATTAACTTATGCATTGAGTGGGGTCAAAAACTTTCCGTTCATGACAAGAAAAAAAAAATTCAAATCTCAATGGAGTTAATTGATCCCACTCTGATCAACATAGCACTGCCCATCATTTTTTATATTGATATAAAATCACATCAGTAAAATGAGTACATGGAATTTTACCCGTCAATGCGAGGTCTGGATACCTATACTTGAACCTACGTTGTGCTCGTAGTTTTTGATATGTGACACCAAAATTTCCTGTAGGAGCAGTGTTGGGTGCGAGCGCTGAAGATAAAGTGAGCAAATTGTTATGTGATTGTCCAAGAATTTTCTCCTATTGAGTGAACCACTCAAACCTTGTATGGTTTAGGTTATGCACTTTCATAATTACCCAAACCATGCATGTGGGATTAAAAGAAGAAAGAAGAAATTCATCCCAATCAGAGAACTCAGTCCATTTGATCAACCATTAACATTTAACAATTCAATAGTAGAAGTTAAAATCCCTTCTCCAGTTTCCACTTCTTCATTGCCAAAATTAGACCGTTTAGATTCTCCATTCATCAAATGCTGGTCCTGGCCCCTTTTATCATTGCCACAAGTGATTAAGAAGTTGGATAATGAATCATTTGTCCACTCGAGTGCAGTAAAAACCATCACTCACCTCTTATTAATTTATATGTTGAATGTAAGCAATATTATTATCACTTCCAACATCTGTCCCGGGCATTTTCAATTAGTTTGACCCTGGATGACTTTTAGTTTGTAAAGTGACAAATATAGGTGACAAAGTCACAGGGCTTTATTATTAGAGGGGTGTATGTGGCACTTGGAGCAGAATCGTTGACGGTCAACAATTATGGACCCTCCTGACAAGCCTGGGCTCAAGACTTTCTTTGTTTTTTTTTGTTTGGTAGAAGGGCTCGAGACTTGGAGAACATAGACGACGCTGACTTAGCATCGATTGTTAGTTTGTTTGGAAAGGACATAATTCTGCAGAGTGCTCTGATGGAGTAGTCAATTTGATACATGGCATGTCTTTGTTTTGGAACGGTGGTGGTTCGTTTCGTCCATGTAGAGTTCGCAGGTCCCATCTTTTGGATGGTTATGGTTAATCCAGATTTTGACCCTCATCCTAGTTTTGCAAGCTCTCGAACTGATTATCCAAATCTAACATCCTCCATGCATTCGAATTTTATTTAACCACTTGGATTTAGACAATTTGAGTGACACTAGAAAGATGGTTCCCACTCCTCTTGTCTATTTGTTTGGGGCGATTTAAACATGAGGTCATCTGAATCTCATCTAAGGTGGGCCTTATACGAACAACCTATCTATCAGACGGATGGGACCCAATCGTGGTCATATGGAAAGAAAAAAAAAAAAAAAGTCTTTGTTTGAATGGAGACTGGATGATTTTTTTTTTTTTGCTGTGACTGCAGGGCCATCACGAGTAAGGGGTCACGCCTGTCACGCGTGAGAGGGAGAAAGTGCACGTGCGAGGGGAGGGGAGGGGAGGGGAGATGATGCAGAAACAGCAGGTGAAGGGGGATGAGGGAGACAAAGGGAGGGGGAGGTGGGGTTCATGCAATGATGACAAATGCTTGCAGTTGCAGTTGCAGGTCTCTTTTAGTCTTTTCTGCCTCCCCACCCACCCCCTATAGTGTTTGCAACAACACTTTAATTTTATACGAATCTCATAATTATAACTGCAATACCATATTTTTTACCCCCCTTTTCTATTAAGATTTTTGAATTTTCAACCTTTCATTTTGATTGGACCTATAAATAGTAACCACGGGGGGTACTTTGTTTATTGGGTGATCCCACTTGATTTAAACCCTGCCAATCTCAAAAAATAACTCTAAAGGGGGCGTTTGTGTGTGGGAATCCTATGAATCTTTTAAGGGGAGAGATCTAAATTCTCAAAATGTTGGCATGTGGTTTTGCAACTGTTTTGCATTAGAAAATTCAAAGGCCTGGAAGTCACATTTCACAATGCTGATTTTCTTGGATTTTACATTTTTTTATTACGATGGTATTTTTGAGGTCTTTGATCCAATAAGGTTATTCTTCCTGTGGCGCCCACTAAACCACACAAATGCACATGGAGAAATTTAAGGCTAGTTCTGAACACAAGACTTTGAGAGCAAACTGGGTTTTACTACTAATCAAGCAATGAATCAAAAGAATTTCATAGAAGCAACTTGCATTACTATCATAACATCCCACACATAGTATTATACTCAAAATTTCCAAGAAACGAATACCCAATGAGCCATAATCTGGATAATTATTTGGGAAGAACATATAACTCTCCAAATGTTGTTCACTCTGAAATTTTCAACTTCAATATTTGAAGATTTTGAAGGGCAAAAGGTACAAATTCTTTCCTGGTTGGGTTTTTGGAATTTCTGAAATTCAATAAATAGATTCTCAAAAATGCCCATGGCAATGCCATGGAATTCTCAATAAGAAATCTCAGGGACCAAACACCCTAACAAATTGTTCGGCTATTGCTAACATCCTCATGGTTGAGTGGAGTTGGCTTCTTCGTTCCACATAAATTTTAAGAGACTGGCCCCTGGATCCTCAAGTTGATGTATCACTCTTGGACTACTAACACAATGCAGCAGGAAAAAAAAAATGTAAAAAGACGTTCGCCCGTCTCAATGGGTATTTTTAGAGCTCATGTAAACCTGGCTGATTGACTCAATGCAGCAGGAAAAAAAAAATGTAAAAAGACGTTCGCCCGTCTCAATGGGTATTTTTAGAGCTCATGTAAACCTGGCTGATTGACCAAATTGTGTCCCACAAGCTTACTGTTTTTCATGGGAAGAATATGCCCCTTTGATATTCCATGATTTTAATTGAATGGATATCTGTAACCTTATAACCTCGTGGATCAAATGACGATGTCAATTCATTCAGAGGAACTTACCTCCTGAAAGGCTCTAATCAGCTGTTTCCTGCAAACACAGTGCGTTTTTTTTAGATAACAACGCCATCCAGAAGACAAAGATACCCATGATTTTCTTACTTCTGTTTTTCACTTTCTTTTCCCAGACATACGTATTTCAATGTTCACTTGCTTTTTACCTCGTTGCATGGATAAGATATTTTATAGTTTTCAGGAACGCCTGAATTACAAACCTCTTGGAAGGTAAAAACGACGAAAACATAGTCACAGTTCTTGGGATTTGAAACTGCCTTGAAATATTCTCCATTTTAGAGAACTTCAATTGTAATTGAGAAGTTTATTAATCATACTTGCAATCCATCTTTTTTTTTTCTTTTTTCTAATTTCAGGGTAAAGACTTATGTACCCACACACACCCCTCACCCACACACACCCCTCACCAACCATGGCAAATACGTACTTGCAAAATTGAAGCTATGGTCCATTGATGAAAGCCTCAAGTGTGAGACGGTTAGATCAATCCGGGATGACTTGTTGGAACTATATTTACTTTTCCATCATTTTCAGACCCGATGTCGCTTTTTCTACAAAAGTTAACTTCTCTAAAAGAAGGATAAATAGTTCATTTCTACGCATTTTGATAACCCATCTAAAAATTTAGCCCATTAGAAGTTGATAACCATTCGATTTATAGCCACTAAATTGCAAGTCAATTAAAATAGAAGCTTCATCTTCGTCTTCTATTTGATAAACCACGTTTCAAAACTTTATAGATCAAACTACATAAAGCTTTCTTCTATGAGAAAGTTTGCATGCTGATATTCTAATCTAAACATTAAAGAGGAATAGGTCCATAAAGAGAAACCAAAATCCTCTTAAATTTTGTAACCCCGACCTGTTAGATGGAATATCCCTGCAATGGAATTATGCACCCACTTTCGTTTTTTTTAAGAGACGGCTATCTCTGCGATGGAATTATGCACCCACTTTCGGTTTTTTTTTTTTATAGGCGGCTATCCTTAAAGGTTATCATTAACTTTCTTTTGCTAATCATTTCCATCAAAAATTCGAGACGTTAGTAAAGATAACATAAATACTTTTCAATACTCCTCATCAAGTGGCGCTTACTCCCCAACACTCCCCCTTGGGTGAAACCTGGTCGACACACTTTTGGCGATGCATTTTTTTTACGCACCAAGTCATTCCTCTTGGAGTTCAAACTCATAACCGATTATCTCTTATACTATATGCAAAACAATAACTATATGTGAAAGAGAGATCTTGTCTCATTAAGAGATCAACCCAAGAAGTATATTAATTTATATAGGACTCCTTTACCAGATATTTATGATCATAACTGATACAATCATATCCAATATATATATAATAATAAAAAAAACCCCTTAATAGTTACCTTGTATTTGATAGGAAAAATAGGCTCCACAAACTTTACCACATTGTTATCATATAAAACACCAGAGTGCTCCTTGCTCAATTATTTTCAAAAACATAAATTTCTTAACAAGCTTTGAATATGGCTAATAAAGGACCTCCGGCTCCAAGTGAATGGAGGCGTGTATTAATGTGTTTGTGTTTTTTTCCACTTTTTCTACCTCTACTATTTTTATCCCTCGCAGAATCTGGGATGTTTTTGTACACTAACATTCACATGTGCCAACAGTTTGAACCGTTATTCCAATTTCCTCCCTCGTTAAAATCTCTTTTCTTCTTTTTTTTTTTTTCTTTTTTTTCCTTTCACATTGCACCTTTTCTTTTCTTTTTGTCAGATCCAACCCGACAATCCAGCAGCATCTAACTTCAGTAGGCCATTACCCAAAATCGAACCATTTGGATGATTCTAACTGATACTTGGACACTTATGAGAGGACAAGAAGGTAATGAGAGAGAGTCTACCAGAGTGTCATTGTTCATCAATATTACCCACACATTTTAAGTTTTGACATTACTGTAGATTACACATGGTACTAAAGAAAAATACTGAATTTTGAAATATTGTGATACTTTCAAGGCATAGATGTTTTTGTGACAGTGATAGTAGAGGTTTGGCAGAGGGTGTTTTAATAGTTTCATCTTTGTTTTCTAGTAAAAATGTAGCCATCAAAAGAAATAGGGTCTGTCGTTTGCCAGTTTTCCCATGTCTATACGTCAGGGACCCATGCAGTAAACAGCTCGTGTCTTCAAGGTAAATGACATCTCCATTAGAGGAAGAAATAGAGAAATTAATACCAGAAACAACTTGAAAAAAAATACTGCAAATCTCAGCGGCAAGAGGTCTCAACTCTCGAAGTACTGTTGGGTGTAAAAAGGGTATATAAGCCGGAAAATGCCAAGGTACTATTAAGAAAATCAAGGAAGGAGAGAAGGGGGTATTTAAATTTCTGAAAATTTTGGAAGACAGTTTAAAAAATCGGGTGGCTGTTGAAGTAAAATTGTGTATAATGAGATCTTTTCCACTCACCCAATCTTTCCCGGAGTCATGTATTCATGTCCACAAATTGAATTGTGTATAAACTAATGCATAATATTCTTAGTAGATGTAATCTGAAGGGGTAGCTCCATTGACTTAAGATTACGGTTCACTCTTAGAGGATGACAGTTTGAATCCACGCTATCACAGTAGGGTCACTGGGGATTTATTCAGTTCTCCTTGAACTCGAAGGGATTAGTCCGGCCCAAAGGACTTGGACACCCTCCATTATCAAGAAAAGAGATACTCCTAGAAGATATATATTCGAGAGTAGTGTTAGCCCTTTGCTAAATATTTTAATATGAGAAAAATAAAATAAAATAAATTGTATTCATTACATTTAGCTGAATATGAAATTGAAACATAACAACACTATGGGTGCAACATGCAATAATCATTCCAATATTCTGATATAAATATAACACCACCTTTAAGATAAAAAGTGCAATTCGGACCTAATCCAAATGTCTCCTTTATGTTATTGAAATACTTTTTTGCCATTAATAAGTTAAAACAACATATGCACCTATTTTCCCTTTCTCAAAAGTGAGTATATGTGGAAGACAAGTGTCTGGCCTACTTAAGGCACGCTTTAACCACCCCAAAAACATGTAACATTAAGAAATAAGAAAAAACTACTATTACCAAAGCTTGCTAAAGTCAAGATGGAACTAAAGCGGCAGATATTTTGAAACCAGGTTAACATTTCCAATTGGTATTTATCTAGCTATACTTGATATATGAATATTCGACCATATCAACTGTACATTTGACAGTTCCTTTCTTTTTAATGTATAGACTATCCAACTATCACCTCCCAGGTCTCCACTGTAGATGAGGAATAGCCTAATATCAATCAAAGTAATTGATGATACTAACTGATGATGGATGGACATTTCCTTCCTCAATTTGGACAACTGATCATATTCAATTCTATTTGATTGCCACATCACTATGGACGGCTTAGATTATGTATGCATATGTCATCCATGCTAAATGCTCGCATAGGAGTAAGGACTAGAGGCTTGTTTTTGTATGCTCCTGAAATGAGAAAGTAGAGAGTTTCTGTTACATATTTTCTTATCTCAGTGTGAAGAATTAGAAAAGGCAAACAAATTTTATTGACATGTCCCTTTCCTATTCCACAATCAAAGTGAAATTTTTATCAACAGGAGCAAACATTGGAATGAGAATCGTGCCCTCTGTAAAAATAGTTGGATTCTGTTAAGTAATATGAACCACCACAAACTCCATATTGGTATGATATTGTCCATTTTGGGCCTAAGTCCTCATGGATTTGTTTTTAGACTCTACCCAAAAGGCCTTAAACCAATGGAGTATTTAGTCCTACTTATTTGCCCATGATCTTTCTCATTTCTACCCGATGTGAGACTTTAGTTGCACATCATCAACAATCCTCCCTTCAAACAAAGGACCATATCTCTTTGGATATTTTTACCGGGCCTCTCCTCAAACGATCATCCATCCGTCCGCTCCATCGAGGAGAGCTAACTCGAGAGCCTCACCACGGATCCACCAATCGTGAGTATTGCGCTTTCCCTGTGCATCACCAGAGCCCACCACCTTTGTTCGGCAAGACAAGGATTCTCCTGGCTAAGTCTGGGCCTGAGCTCTGATACCAGTTATTATGATCTTTGATACCACTTGTTGTGCGCGTGTATGCGGAAACGTGAATCAGCGATCGAGCAATCAATCAACCACGTGTGTGTGTGATTACTTGTTCTTGCGTGGTTGATTGATTGCTCGATCGCTGATTCACGTTTCCGCATACACGCGCACAACAAGTGGTATACTCGGTGGGACCAATGGTTGCTGAAGTAGGGCCCACATGACAGTACAGAAGCTCCCCTGGTATTTTCCTTCGAGGTCCATCCATGCCTTCCAAAGTGGCAGAGGAAGACTACAGGCTTCTGGGACCGCTGGTGCAGTTGCCCGGCTCTATTGGCAATTGGATTTAGGGTCACAATAACCTCAGTGGACCCATCAGTTTTTTCTGGCGCGGGCAACGATACCATTGACACTCCCCAACAAAAAAAAAAAAACAGAGTACTCCCGGCCCCACTTTCAATTTTCTCTACTAAATAGCTGCTAATAGTACTACCCAAGACTTGAGTCAAACAGCAAACAAAGCTTTCCCTGGGAAGATCCAAGCCACCCATTTGTGGGCCCCACACTAAATAGACATTGATCATCTACCTATATATATTTCTTGTCCCTGCCTGAATAATTCCCCAGGTTGAATTCTGAGGCAGGCGGATATAGAATTTGTGCCAACATGCACCACAACAACACATCACAGACGGTTTGATTTACACGCAGGTGGGCCTCATTGTCACCTGTCTCTGTGCAAAATGTTCCTGTAGCTTTGAAGGGGGCAGCGAATTTTAAAGTTTAAATTGAACATCTTTTTTTGCCTGGGACACCGTATATATGCAGATTCGTTTATCCTTTCTAGGATCCGGTGTAGAAGAGCTGACACATAACTGGGATTTAATTTTCATTCTGTTTTAAAAATCAACTCATCCTCCCTCCTCATCCAAAGTAAAAAGGAGAAGTCAAGCCAATTTAAAAAAAAAACAAAAAAAACAAAAGAAAGAAGAAAAAATAAGAAAAAAAACAGAAAGAGAAGAGAAAGAGAAAGAGAGAGAGACAAGAAAGAGAAAGAGGCATCACTGATAGTTTTTGTATACTAAAAAAGAAGTATATAGCAGTAGTGACTAGAGAGGCGCATATTTCCCAGCTTACAGAAATCAACTGCAATCATCATGAAAAACCCTCTGCACCCAGCACTCCAAAAAAGCACTTCTTCTCCCCATCATTTTCTTCCTTCCCTTAAATCCACCTCCCAAAACCACATTCCCTTCCCCAAACCTCTCCACCATGAACAATACCACTCCCTCTTTTCTTCTCTTCTTCTTCTTCTTCTTCTCCTTCCTCTTTTTTAACTTGAAAACCACTCTGGTTTTCTCCTCTACCCTCCCAATACCACTTCGCTCTCTTCTCTCTATCAAAACCTCCCTTAGAGACCCTCTCTCTTCACTCAATGACTGGGACGCTAACCTCCCCAGACCGGGTTTCCCAGACCCGGTCTGGTGCGCCTGGACCGGAGTCACGTGCGACCCGAAAACCTATCAGATTACCTCCCTCGACCTCTCTCGGAAGAACCTCTCCGGCTACATTACCCCGGAGCTCCGCCTCCTCTCCCACCTGAACCACCTCAATATCAGCGGCAACGCCTTCGACGGCCCGCTCCAGACCGCCATCTTCGACCTCCCGTCCCTCAGAACCCTCGACATCAGCCACAACAATTTCAATTCCACCTTCCCGCCCGGCATCTCCAAGCTCCGCTTCCTCACCCTCTTCAACGCCTACAGCAACAGCTTCACCGGCCCTCTTCCTCCTGGCTTCGCCCGCCTCCGCTACCTCGAGCATCTCAACCTCGGCGGAAGCTTCTTCGATGGCCCCATCCCTCCGAGTTACGCCGGCTTGACTCGCCTCACCTTCCTCCATCTCTCCGGAAACCTTCTTCGCGGACCGATTCCCGCAGAGTTGAGTCTCATGACTCAGCTCGAGCACGTAGAGATCGGGTACAATGTCTTTGAAGGCGGCGTTCCTTACCAACTCGGTCTCTTGTCGAATCTCAAGTATCTCGATATCGCGACTGCGAATCTCTCCGGCTCTCTCCCGAGCGAACTCGGCAACCTGACTCAGCTGGAATCGCTGTTTCTGTTCAACAACCAGTTGTCGGGGGAAATACCGGAGCGGTTTTCGGATCTCAGCTCGCTCAAAGTGCTGGATTTGTCGGATAATAGCCTGTTGGGTAGGATCCCGTTACGATTTTCGGATTTGAGAGAGCTGACGTTCCTGAACCTGATGAGCAACGATCTGACGGGTGAGATTCCTCCAGGGATCGGTGAGCTCCCGAACCTAGAGATGCTGCTGCTGTGGAACAACTCACTCAACGGAAGCTTGCCTTGGAAGCTCGGCTCCAACGCCAAGCTTCAGAAGCTGGACGTGTCTTCGAATTCTCTCTCGGGTCCGATCCCTCCGAGCCTCTGCTTCGGAAACAATCTCAACAAGCTCATCCTCTTCTCCAACAGCTTCGACTCCGAGCTGCCTCCCACTCTCGCCAACTGCACGTCCCTCTGGCGCCTCAGGATCGAAGCCAACAAGATCAGCGGCTCCATTCCGTTCGGCTTCGGACTCTTGCCTAACCTGACCTACATGGATCTCAGCGAGAACAACTTCTCTGGTGAAATTCCGAAGGACCTCGGCAATGCGCCCAGGCTGCAGTACCTCAATATCTCTGAAAATCCGCTTGCGAGCGAGCTGCCCAACAACATCTGGAGCGCGCCGAGCCTCCAGATCTTCTCCGCCAGCTTCTGCAAATTGAAGGGGATGATTCCCAACTTCACGGGATGCGAAAGCATCTATAAGATCGAGATAGAAGGGAATTCGCTAACCGGAAGCGTTCCATTTGACGTCGGACATTGCCAGAAGCTCATCAACTTCAAGATCGGAAAGAACGATCTCACCGGAATTATTCCATGGGAGCTGGCGACGCTGCCGTCGATCCAAGAAATCGATCTCTCCCACAATTCCTTCACCGGATCGATCCCCTCCGCCTTCGACAACTGCCGGAATCTGGAGAACTTCAACGTCTCCTACAACAAGCTCACCGGTCCGGTTCCCTCCTCAGGCGCGATCTTCAAGATCCTCCATCCATCCGCCTTCACTGGCAATGCCGGCCTCTGCGGCGAGGTTCTGCAGCGACCCTGCGTGTCGGAAGCCGGCGCAGGAGATGCCGACATCCGGCAGCAGCCGAAGAAGTCGGCAGGCGCGATCGTGTGGGTGATGGCGGGGGCGTTCGGAATCGGACTCTTCCTTCTGATCGCCGGAAGCCGGTGCTTCCACGCAAGGTATGGGAAGAGATTCGGGGAGGAGGCGAAGCCCGGGCCGTGGAAGCTAACGGCGTTCCAGCGGCTGAATTTCACGGCGGAGGACGTTCTAGAATGTTTGTCAATGAGCGAGAAGATCATCGGAATGGGATCGACGGGGACGGTGTACAAAGCGGAGATGCCAGGTGGGGAGATCATAGCCGTTAAGAAGCTGTGGGGGAAGCAGAAGGAGACATTTATAGTGAGAAGAAAGAAAGGAGGGGTTTTGGCAGAGGTGGATGTGCTTGGGAACGTGAGGCACAGGAATATAGTGAGGCTGTTGGGGTGCTGCAGCAACAACGAGAGCACGCTGCTGCTGTACGAGTACATGCCGAATGGGAGCTTGGATGACCTGCTGCACAAGAAGAACAAGGGGGCCCACCTGGTGGCTGACTGGCTGACCAGGTATAAGATAGCTGTGGGGGTGGCGCAAGGGATCTGCTACCTGCACCATGACTGTGATCCTGTGATAGTGCACCGGGATTTGAAGCCGAGTAACATACTGTTGGATGCTGAGATGGAGGCCAGGGTTGCTGACTTTGGTGTCGCCAAGCTCATACAGACCGATGAGTCCATGTCTGTTATTGCTGGGTCCTATGGCTACATTGCACCAGGTCAGTTTCCACTAGCTACTGCTTGCTTGGGTCTTGTTTTTTTTTCTTCTCTAGTTCTGCATTGCTAGTTGCTACGGATAGGATTGTGACACGTGACGTAGGAAGACAGATTAGATAATTCGCTACGTACAACAGATGTTGTCGTTTCAAGGTCCTTTTGTCTTTTCAATAGATAAATTCAGCGGGCACGGATTTGGCTTGGGTCAATCATGCTATAAATGTGGTGGTGGGCTCATGGTTGATTGAGGACTTTGGGTATCAATGTACTTGAGTGAATCGTGTAGCAGAATGATCCGAATCGTTGTTCATTCGGACCACCAACTTCACCATCTCTTCCTTAAATTTAGGATTCTAGTAACATATGTAGTTGAGGTTACGACTGAGCAGAGTCTGATTTAAGAGAAACTATCCCATACTTGATGTGGTTACGGTGCTGACGCTAGGTTAATACACAATGTGGTGTTCACAAGTAGGCTGATCAAAGCTACTTTTATCATTGTCGTACCAATTTGCACAGTTGGGTGGATCTGGTGCTAAATTTACATGTCATTAGTCTTTCTATATTTCTCACATTATCAATTCAATGATCCATCATCATGGTTCTAGTAAATTGGTGCCAAATACGTGCCAATGTCTATACACATTGGAGGAATTTTATAATGAGTTAGTGGGATCGCTCTGTTCCCACTATGGCACCTAATGTGACTCCAAGTTTGTATGGCTTTGGTGACCCACCAAGTCAAACATAAACATTACTCTGATGACATAGATGATTGCCTCATGTGCAGTTAGTAGGTCGAGATAGATTGACTGGCATTTCATTTAAGTTGCTTTGCCAGACTCCTGGGATTTGAATATTATAGCATGCTGGGGATTTAAACCAGAGTTGGCGCGCTTTGTCAGATTTTCATAAGTTACAATGAGAGAATTCGTAATTTATATATAGCAAAGGCTCATGTGCCACCACCCCTACTTTTACATTTTAATAGTACTTTATACAATTCTGCAAGCCTGAAATTTGTGTGTGCTGGTTAATTGATTACAGAGTATGCGTACACGCTGCAAGTCGATGAAAAGAGTGACATATACAGCTTTGGTGTTGTGCTAATGGAGATACTGAGTGGGAAGAGATCAGTGGACTCCGAATTCGGGGACGGGAACAGCATCGTCGACTGGGTTCGGTCCAAGATCAAGAGCAAGGATGGTGTGTCTGAGGTTCTGGACAAGAATGCAGGCGCCTCGTGTGCATTGGTGAGGGAGGAGATGATGCTGGTGCTGAGAGTGGCATTGCTCTGCACGAGCAGGTGCCCCGCAGATCGACCATCGATGAGGGACGTGGTCTCCATGCTACAGGAAGCCAAGCCCAAGAGAAAGATGCAGGGAGGTGTAGGGGTTGGACCTGGAAGTGGTGGTAATAGTGGAGGAGGAGCCAGTCCTTTGATGCAGAAGCCAGCAATGGACTGTTAAATTTAAGAACAAAATTTGTGTAATGAGGTTTTGGGGATTGGTATAGGAGAATGGATTTTTATATTTATTTTCTCTTTTTCTTCTTTTTAAGGTCTTTCTTCTTACTCTCTCTCTCTCTCTCTCTCTCTCTCTCTCTCTCTCTCTCTTTCTTCAAATTATGTGTGAGGGTCTCCAGTCTTGGTTTGTGATTTTTATTATGGACTCATTTTCAAAATTCCCTAGAGTGGAGTAATCGATGGTGATTGGTAGTAAACAAAATTATAATGACAAGTTGAACCGGAAGCAAAGGGAAGACTTGCATTACATCTATATCATATAAAGTGAACAAACAAGTGTTTCTCCTATGACAAATTTACTAACGAAGACCAATGATAAGGACAAGCCATGTTTAGCTTCTAGAAGAAATCCACTTTGATAAAGCCCCCCAAACACGCAAGGAGAATTTTTGATAGATTCCAAAAATGGGAACTGCAGTGAGTGAAAAAGGGGGGAAATGACAATGCCATATTGTCTTAAACTGAGATTCTAAAACGAAAAGGTTTTGATGAATCACACTGGAATCTGTATAATCAGAAATTCCATCTTACCAACAAATATATGAAAAGAAATCATTTTTGTTAAGCACAGGAGGATCCTTAACCCAAACGGTGGCATTTCCTGATCAAACATGAAATGTTTAATGTCATCTGATCAATGATTTCACTAAGCAAGATCTATGGAGTTGTAAGCAGTCTAAGGTGGAGCATGCCAAGTCTCTTAAAGTTATTGTAATTGTTTTTCTCAGAATCACTATATTACATCAAATTTACATATTTTAGCAATCTAAATACAATTTAACTTGCTTTTCTAGTTTATCTTGCTTTAAAATGCAAAATCTTCTTTCCATAGCAAGAAGTTCTACTATGAATCCTTGAATTTACCAATGGTCAACCGAATGGGGTTGGTGGGTTCCCATGTCAAAAAAAAAAAAAAAAAGTTGAAATTATGAAAGTCGCCCTTTTAAGAAATTTATAAATATTAACCTTAGAATGTTAAGTGACAGGAAAAAGTCCATGACCACAATAAAATAGTATTCCAAAACAGCCATATGAATATGATAATGAATCAGCAATCGGCACCCAGGACAGTCCAAACTAGATAGCTCCCATCACTAATCGTAGATGAACAATCAAACATTCATCTTGTTGGTACTTTCGATTTGCCTATAACAACAATCAAAATCACTGAAATGGCTGATTCCTGTAAACAAGGGGTGTTAAGGACCCAAAAAAAAGTTGGCGCTCTATCCATCACCGATGGTCCGAATGCTAGCTAGAAGTTTCTTGCGAAAACATCAGCCTCATCAGCTCATAATTAAAACATCTAAACTTTTTTCATTCCATGGCTCATGTCCCCTTTTACCATGCAGAGGAGGAAGGATCTATATAAGATTAAAATCTCACCTAGGGTAATGGAACAAAGATTCTGACTAGAATTAACAACCACAACAGATGTTGGCTCAATTCAGAGGTACAAAATTATTATGAAGCTAGCTACTAGAAATTGGTTTTTATGATCAAACATAGTCCTTATAAAATACTTTAAAACCTGGTCCTTATCGACACAAGTAACAGAGAACGTACAAAGGCATTGTATCCATTCCATAGAACATCCTCCCACATATGACAGATAATCAAATAAATAGGAGCAAATACCACTCCAATTGTACTTAGAAAATAACCTGTTTTTTTTTTTACATTAAAAGATATTTCAAGCTGAAGATTATTCCAAAAAATAGTAAAAATGCAGTAACAAAACCACTCATTCCCAGCAATGCAAGAGAAGCCATGGTAAATACTTATGGCATTGGGCATATTCCTCTCATTAATGTTTAATGATCAATTAAGTGCTACAAGGAACTGAGCTTAGATATTAGATAGAGACTTTAGAGAAGTAGAGGTTGCAAACCCACACCAACACCAACAGAGGGCATAGGTCTCCATAGTGATGAAGAGTTTGGCCCAGCAATCAATAGCTCATCATAGACCAAAAATAAAAAGGTGGATAATTCTGGATTTCAAATTGGTGCATTACAAGTTGTCCCCCAACTCTAGCTCAGCTAGTTAGGGATATGTGTGTGGGTACGAATCTCTGATCTAGGAAAAAAAGAATCCACATTCATTCTACAATCAAACTATCATCGCAGCCGCTCAACTCCACTAAGACTGTCTGCTGCCAAGCGCTTGTCAGGGGGTGGACTTTGTCTCGGACAATTGGATCACTTAAATAATGCTCCTCCACAACTGGGTCGGTGTTTTAAGTCTTCAGCTCCAAACAGGTGAACATACAGAACCAGAGGTGCTGGTTCGTATCTTAATCAGCTATCTGGTGAGGAACTGACAAGGCACCACCTCTTAATCAATTATAATATGGCTCGGTCATTGAGAATGAGGCAGCAATCAGCCTCTGGTTTTGTACAGGGATTTCAAACATACCTCCTACATATTCCTTCTGATAGAACTGACAACCTCTAACTTCAGACAGAGTAAAGGTGCTTGTCATACCATCTTGCCTTCTGAAGCAGGGCCTAATTTGTAAAGTATGGTCCTAAGAAACTGAGATGACTTCTAAAACTCTTCAAATTTTCAGTTAGATTGGCCATAGACGCCAAACATGGTAAGACACCAGTTCCGCTTCCTAACCAGGCACACCCCGAGGATGCCTAGCACAGAATGCCAACCATGGCCCAATTTTCTGCATGCTCTGCTGCCATTCCCTGAAAAAGGAATACATCTTGTGTTCCTCTGCTTCACTACACTTACAAAGTTTTGGGATAATACTCATGGGCAACCAATTTTCACATCTATCTGTTAGTCCAACTGGCTTGCAAGAAACGTGAGTGTTCCACCGCGACAGTATACAAGCTTGGAGAATCATTTGAAAAGCACAGAAAGGTATTCTAAATTATTTGGAATAAAAACTTCTGCTGAACCAGTCCATCTGCTACAGAAGAAGTTTGAACTCTCCCATCAGCTGTACTGCCAAGCTTAAACTTAATAGCTGTCCCTAGGAAACCTGGACCAAGTGGAGAGGTACTATTTGCTTCCTATAGAAGCCTATTATTCATCACTTCTCTTTACAAGCTGAATGCATTACCCCTTCTATGTGGAATGCCGCTCACAGGAAAGCTCCATGCGTGAAAACTGCAAATCAATAGCTAATCAGCAGTCAAGCCTCCTAAAAAACTCCCGCTGTCTACAGTGCTTTGAATCATAGATGTTAATGATATGTCCAATCAAGCAGATCAACTTGTGGTTCAAGCTCACTAGTTGCTCCAGAAGGCTTCAAGTTCAGCAGTCTCTCAAACCCAACTCCCCCGAGTTTTGCAACCTCCAGATGTGTCTTCCTACATGATCAGAGGCCCGGAGATAGCAACTGATGCTGCTGCTCCTACTACAGCATTTGCTTATAATAATATCAAAGAGCTTCAGCCAGCTAGTGTACATTAACACTGAAAAAGGGCATAATCTTGCACCAGACACAAAGTGCATGTTTCACCATTTATGAACCTTAATCACCGTCACACAGTGTTTTTATGTGGTATATAGTAAGAGTTCCCAAATCCCATAGGCATCTTGGTTGAGAAAATTTGAGTGAAACATAGATAATTAGCATGGGAACATAAAAGAATTGGAGGAATGTTCAAAAGGTGGAAACTTTTACCAACAGCTGAAGTCCATATGCAACTCATTTCTTTGAGTTGCAAGGGTTTATTTTTCTTCCCGAGTCAAAGAATTTAAGACAATAACAATGAAACATATGCAGTTAAGTGTGCACATAAGATGATGATGAGAGGAAAATGTGCATGCAAGGAAGCAGAATCTGATATCTTTAAAGCAGCACTTTTTTTTATTTTTTATTGGTAATTATTTTGATGTGGCAATTCAACGTGTATAATATGATATTTTCACACAGAAATTCAATGTGAAAAGGACAAAACATGCTAACGCATTTAAAACCATGATACTATTAGTTCCTTTTCTCTTTTTTTTTTTTTTCCTTTTAATGGTAAGATGACTCGAATCGCAAACTTGTGGTTGCATGTACCTTCCAACTATGATACTGGCTCTTGTACATACAAATATACTCTTACTACGCAATATACTGGTTTCATCCCCCAGCTGGAGCCAGTTGGTTGGGGACACCAGACGCCTCTGTTAGGGGGTGAGAGTCCATCAGTTCACGTCCTCCAATGTGTGTGTATAAATATATATATATATATATATAGGTTTCTTCAAAAATAAAAATGTGAACCGAGTATGATGAGAGAACCATCAATTGTAAAATGGACTTTTCAGAGATATTGATGGATTTTTTATAGGTGCACCATCCAATAAAACTTAAAAGTGGATAGAGTGCATGTCAATTGCACCACTAAAGAAGACTTTACAATAGTGCCACATTGCCACTACTCTGCCATCTACAAGCAGGAACATCTTTGGGGCAGAAAAATCACATTACATAGAAAAATAGATTATTGCCCTTTCTGCTCTATAAGAATATTTATGTTTTGGAAGATCTGCTCCAAAAACATTGGTGGTTGCTTTTAGTAAGGAAGAAATAAAAATTAAGTGGGCAGTAACAGCAGATAGTTTGTGGGATTAATAAAAGAAACAAGCTAATTAGTAATTAGTGCCTTTAAACATACAATTCTCATCTTACCAAGCAGCATGTAGTTTTCTGCAATGATATGAAACAGTAGATGATAAGAAAATCATCATCTATTTAATGAATTCCGAAGATTTTACTGAAATTCCTACAGTTTTTTGGATCCAGTAAATTTTGGAAGTGGATAGGGTGCAAATCAATCAGATCATTGGATATATTACATCACTGTGACATCCTCAAGACGATTGCATTGGCTAGGAAGGGCAAAAAAATATATTCCCACCTAATGTGGTTCCATTTGGATGCCACACAAATGCAGAGGAGAAAAGGTAACCAGCCATTCTTCTTTAAGTATTTAAATCCAACTTGGGGTACATCATTAAAAGCACACTTGAGGTAATTAGTGCCTTACCCAGTCTACTTTAGAGCATCAAATGAAAAAAAGACTAGAATTTAATCACAGGCAGAAACGCTTGCAAAGCCTCTTAGAAAATAAATCTTGAGATTATTTCCGACCAATAAATGTAAATTCATCTAAAAGGACCCTAATACTGTTCCTAACAGCTTAAGCAGAATGGCTGACCCTAGCACTGTAGCACGTTCTACCTCAGAAAATCTGCACACCCAAATGTTTACGTTCGACAATCAGAACCTTCCAACACTAATTCCACATAAGGGTCAAACCAAATATGTCCTGTTCCTTCGTTCTTAAATCAGCTCTCTATTGAATGCTGTCCTTCATTCCAATTGAAAATGAAGTTCCACTGGCAAAGAGCTTAATTAACACCAAATCCTTCTATTACTAGATCTTCTTAAACCCTTGTATGAAAAATGACATATTGCTGCAACAATATCTAAACCAGTTGCAGCTTGAGTATTGGATGCACCCTTTAGTTTTGACAGAAAAAAAAAAAAAAAAAGAAGCAAGGTACACAACATGTTAGATTGAACATACTACAAACCATGAGATGACCAAAAATGGGGGGGGGGGGGGGGGGGGGGTGGTTCTACTCCCTCCTTCGATACCATCTTTGCAATCTCAAATTACAACAATACTAAAATCACTTATTCACAGTTACCAAATACTTCATAAAACTTAAAATGTATGTGCGTTTTTTTTTTTTTTTTACTCCAAGCAATTACAAGAAATGCATAAGCAAGTCTAATCCAATGATCTTATATAAAAATCCAGAAACAACAAACTTATCGTAGTTCCTTTTAGATTGGAAATCTGAATTACCACTGCAACGGAACTCTTTCTTCTTCGCAACCCCTTCCATTCAATAATCAACGAGAACGATCGATGAATACGAAACCCACCAACCGTTAATCCTTCTCCAGCGTCTCTAGATCAGGCCTTTATTCCTGGAAAAAAAAATCCAACAAAGCAGAAACAACTACAGCAATCAATCAAATTCGATCAAGATCCCGCCTCGATCAGATCAGTTAGGGGAATTGCAAATCAATATAGAAGTAGATGAAAAGCCAAAGAGGCAGCAGACCTACGTCTGTTTGGCGTAGGAGGGAGAAGATCGACCTGCTTGGTCCGAAACATCATGTATCCAACGGGTAGGACGACTCCGATCATCATGATCGCGGCCCCCATCAAGTACCTCAGTGGGCCAGGCGGCTCCACCTCCAGAAGTCTCTTCACCTGATTCAATACACACAGATATCTCTCAGAAGTAGTGCTAAGATCTGGAAATGTAAAAAAACCCTAACCCTAGAGATTAACATTGGATCTGAGGTAATCGAAGCTGAAGGAGAGAATAACATTGGATCACGTGCGTGAAAGTAGAGATTTTTACATTGCTGTTTGTGTGGGTTTGGACTTACAGGCATCGTTTCCTTCTTCTTCTTCTTCTTCTTCAGGCGCCTCCGTTAGATCTATGGAAGAAGGACCTATAGCTTCACGTTCTACTCACTTGTTGGATCTCGCTCCATTGAAAGGGAAGGGAGTACGGATCATATGTGGTTCAATTAAAATTCGATTCAATTTTTTTACTCTTATTGATTGACCTATGGTTTCATTAAAAAAATAGGGAAAAAAGCACTATACCTACCTGGACTTTGGCCGTTTTGCAGAGTGATCCCTGAACTTTGGTATTTGTGACTAAACCTACCTGTAGTTTTAGTTGGCATGCAAAATGGACGGATTCTGTTAGTATTAACAGTGTAGGTCGTATAAAATCTGTTTGGTGCATACTGGCGCCAAGTTACTCTCCCAAAAAGGCATATTTGCCCCTGAATCAGCCTATAAAACATTGGAAGTGCACCAGACATGTTCTTAGTGAAAATTTTTCTTTCCAGCCATGGATTCCTCTCAAAACTCTCAAAACTCCTGCACCCACTGTTCTCGTGGCCAATACTCTCAACTTGATGGTGAAATTCGTTACTGTCACTGCAGGCATAGGGCTGCTTTGAGAACTTCTCGAACACAGCGCAACATGGGGAGGAGGTTTCTTGGCTGTGCTCTATATGGGGTTATGTTGTCAACAATTTGATTGTTCTTCTTAATGTATGGTCAATAATGCTATTATTAATGTTATTTTGTTTCAATTTATTTTTTCAGATCCAGCCAGCGTGTGGATTTTTTGAATGGGTTGATGGAGAAAATGATCAGGTACAAAAGCTATTGGATAAGATTGATGTGCTGGAGAAGGAAATGAAGACAGTTTGTCGAAGAGAAAAATGTTACCTACGTGTATTGCTGTGGACTTGGGCTGGAATTGTGTTTTTTTTGTTCATGTGCTACCTAGTTGTGGCTTGGTTCCCTGTAGATGGGTTAGAATTACCATAATTATATGTATCAGTTGGAATATTTTAATGAAAATGGGTTTGTGAAGTTTGCTTGTCCATGAATGCTTTGTTCACTCCTTATTTTGCTCTGAACTTTAATCAACATGCAATAAGAAAAGCATCATCATCCAAACACTCAATCCAGACAATTTAAAAGGTCATCTATGCTGCTCCAATCCATCATCATCATCCTAACAGTCAATCCAAACAATAAAAAATAGTCATCTATGCTGCTCCAAACAGACATCATCATTCAATATGCCAATTCAAACAATAAAAAATGGTCATTTATGCTAAACTCCAAACAGCCATCATCATCCAAACAGTTTTTCGAAACAGTCAACACCAAACTACATCAGGTTGTCTTAAAACACCATCTCCCATAAACAAATTTACAACATCATCATGACAAAGTTTTTTAAAACAGAACCAAAATAAAATCTGTTAAACATCATCCAAAAGTTTTAAAATAGAATCAACATAACATCATCAGATTGTGCTGCCTTTCCCTGCTCCAATCCTCCCTCTACCTCTGGGTGTTGATGCAGACCTCACATCTTGTAACTTTCCTCTATCAGTTGTATTACTTGCTGATGAAAGTGGCTGTGAAGCTGGCAACGGCTGAGAAAAGGATTGTCTGACTCTCCCCTGATTAATCAAGATTTTCAATACAGTAGTTAGTAAATGCATGCATATAATCTAGTTAGAAGAAAAAGTATAAAACATGGGTGAAAGTATTATACCCTATGTGCTGGCATGGGCTGTGATGCTGGGTGGGAAGCTGGCATGGGCTGAGAAGGTCGCATGGGCTGTGATGCTGCTGATGTGAATATTAAAATAACCGCAAGCGTACGGATCGTTCGCAATACGGGTCGAACTCAGGGAGGCCAATGCTTTAGATTACTTTCTTTTAATTAAGGCAAAAGTGAACAAAAAATGATGACAGGTGATCTAAACCTAATCAAACACAACCAAACAGCAACTAAAATTAATTAAAACAACTAAACGCAACTACGGACCTAACGTGACTATTTACGCAAAATTACGAAAATACCCCTAACAACTAAATTGCTGAAAAATAAATTTAATGAGATCTAATGACGAAGAGAACTCTCAAGAATGGATCCACCAATGAAATTAGGGGCTGATTTTAAGAAAACCAAATTTTAGATACGTAGATCTAGATGGACCTTTGGTCAATGAATTATTCAAACCATATACGAGACAAAACCCATGAATAGTTTCTCATCTTTCTCCTTGTATTTTAACACCAAAAATTCATGGGTAGCAAGGTATCATTATGGATAAAAAAAAATCATAAAGCATATAATCCTCCTAAAGTAGTTTGAGGCATGTCATGCAATATGTAGATTTCATTCATGATAATCCCTCCACATACACAATGCAATTAAATTCAACTATGGTTTCCTTTAATCATCCCTTAATTCAATGGCTTCACCATCCTCAAGAGAGGAGAATTTAGCTAGCCATCACAAGAGAAGACATAAAATAAATAAATAAAAACATGGAAAAGAAAATAAAATAAAAGGAGAAAAGTTAGATATACCTGATGTTGAAGAAGGTGATTTTGTTTTCTACCATTAGTCTGTGAGCGCGCCTATGCTTGCTTGATGCTTGGTCTTCAATGGAGTATTTAGAAATTACAAGGCTTTGAAACTAACTAAATTAATTAATTACAAACCTTGAATTGAAGTTACAAACCCATAAAAAAAACATAAAAGAAAGCAATGGATTAAAACTATGGAATAAAATTGAAGCTTGCTTGAAGAAGAACTTTATTGCTTGAATGGAGAAGACACCATTAATGGAGAAGTGGAGGACATCCAAAGGAGAAGAAAAAAAACTTGTAAAAGGACAAATATTTGAGAGAGAATGAGCGTGTCCGAGAGAGAGAGACGTCCTCCTCTTTATGAGTTTCTAAGAGAGAAAAAAAAGGAAAAAAAACCGTGAGATCTCTTGCTTGGCAACCACACCCACATCTTTCCAACTTTTTCTTCCTTTCTTTTGACTTTCCAAAGAAAGAAAAAAAATATCTTCAACTTCTTCTTTCCCTTTTACTTGCACGTTGGAGAGAGACCAAGAAAGATAAAAAAAATTCCTTCTATGTATTTCTTTCCTTGGCTTCTTTGACCACTTGTGATGAGGTGTGCTAGAGACAAATTAGCTCCTTCCCTTATCTCTTCTCTTTCCAATAGGTGTGTTAGATTAGAAACAATCCCAAAGAAAAAGGAAGATGACGTGTGGCCTCCTTGTGGTTGGAAAACATGTGGGCCCTCCATCCTTGGTGAGTGGAGAAAATCAAGGAAAATAATTTCTTTTTTTTCTCCTTTGCTTGGTGAAATGGTGAGACGTTTCTCTCTATATTTTTTCCTTCTTTTGCTTCAATAAAAATGTGGGCCTTGTGCTTATGTGGTCCCCTTCTTGAACAAAATGACACCTCTTCTTGTTGCAAGTGTAGGATTGCATTTCAGTCATTGATCACAAATGTATTCTTTGGTGCTTAAATAAACCCTTGGAAAGATTGTGGACTGGCCCGTTTTGTGCTGGATCTCAATTCTGGCCCATTATTCTTTCATGGCCCAAAACGATAATTGCTTGTATGACTGCTTCTAGGAATGTGTACTTGAAATTTGTCATGTCAATTAAGCCTGAATTTCAGCTCTGAACACAGCCACGAAAAAAAAATATTGGGCAGCTTCACGTGTAAATTTGAAGATACAGCTCTTGATAACCCAAAATATCATAAAGTATCCAAAAGAACCTAAAACCTGAAAAAGACAGAAGAATACCCAAGTAGCTTTGTACAATGTGAGTAAAATGCATGCTTATGGCCCTAAGATTTCACACATAAATGTGCTCATCAGCTGCCATGGGCTGTGATGAACCTGTCATGGGCTGTGATGCAGAATGAAATAGTCTTGAATTTGGATGCACTGGTCCCTTGCAAGATCTGGCATTATGGCCTGTTTTCAAGCATCTAGCACAAGTCATTGTTCTGTTCCTTCTGGAAACTCTACTGGAACTATGTGCCTCATCCGCTTCCCTCCTCCTCAACTTCCTTGGCCTACCTGCAGGTCTTCTATACAATGGAGGAGCAACTGGTTCCATTCCACTTTCTGTCCAATCATGCATGCCAGGTACAGCATGTATCATACTACTATATGCATTCAAATACATCTATTTGTTGTAGCATTCATGAATATAATCTTCAGGCCTTCCTTAATTCATGTATATACATGCTATGGCATGCTTACAAGGTATCCCAGTCAGATCCCACATTCTGCATAAACATGTTCTACTCTCAATGTTCACAACATAAGTTTTTGTAAAACAGTCAACCTCAAACTCACCTCTGCCTGACCAATTGGGAAAACAATGTCTGTTGTCATGCTTGTTTTTTTCCAACTTCTCCAATATCGCAGGACATATTGTCCCATCATATTTAGTCATTCCTTTTAACTTCACTTGAGTTCTAATCAGTTTCCTCCTGACACACTCAAGCAAACCAACAATTGGTTTCTCCCTAACTTCAAGTATGTAACTGTTGAAAGATTCACATAGGTTATTTGTTAATGCATCACATTTGGCCCTTGTAGTAAAATGAGATCTGGCCCACCTGTTTGGATTAGCAGATATCAGCCAATTATATGCAGCCTGGTCCATCTCTTTCACCCTCTGCATATGACTATCAAACTCTCTGGGTGATCCACATGATGCTGCAGCCCACATAGCATATTTCAATAATTTGCCTCTAAACAGTTTTTTGAAGTTATCATACATATGTCTCAGACAGTGCCTGATTTCAGCAGTAGAAACTACTATCTCAAAAGCTGCGTCAAGCCCTTTCTGTCTATCAGACAAAAAAATCCAGCCCATGTCACCCCCATTTCCAATGTCATCAATTAATGATTTCAAAAACCAAGTCCATGAGTCCAAATTTTCAGCCTCTACAACAGCCATTGCAATTGGGAACATATTATCATTCTCATCTCTACCAACTGCAGCCAACACTTGTCCACCATAACTACCTTTGAGGAAGCACCCGTCTAGACCAATTATGGGTCTACATCCACCAACGAACCCTACCTTTTGTGCCTCATAACAGACATACAGTCTCTGAAAATTTGGAATTCTATCCATGTGAGGTCTTTGTGTCACCACAAATATACTTGTGTTGGGATTGTACTTCTGGACAGTGACACAATAGTCCATCAATCTAGTGTATTGGATTCTAATATCTCCAGAGATGTTATCTGATGCCTTCCTCTTCGCTCGATACAATTTATCCTTCGACAAATTAACATTTAGTTCTCTTCTCAGCTCTTTTTGCATTGCAGGAATTGACCATTTCGGATTGTCACTCATCCTCTGCTGGTATTTAGCAGCTATATAGCTGGAAGTTACCAAGTGATTTTCAAACCTCATACCACATGCATGTTTGAGTTTGAATGTCTTAATTTGAAATGTCATCTCACCCTGCATGGGTGATGCATGAATCCTAAACCCACAATCATATTTACAAACAGCCGTGATTCTCTTGTTCTCATTTTTCAGATATTTAATGTCATAGCCTTGCCTTACAGTCCATTCAACAAGTGCTTGTCTGAAAACTTGTGGACTTGAAAATATCATACCCAACTTCAGTTCAGGATTCTCCATATCAGTCAGCTCATTAAACTCAGGCCATTTAGACCTGTTGTTCTCATCAGATGAGCTGCACAATGAGTGAAGATCATCCCCATGCTCATCATCTGCAACCCAATTCTCATCAACTGGTACTTGTTGTTTTCCTTTATGCACCTCTTCCACATTCTCAGAAGATCCTCTGAAGATATTCTCATCTTCTGGCTTCTCAATATCCTCATGTAGCTCTGGTGGCTCATCAGGATCTATAGGATTCTCTTCACTTTCAACCTCACTGTCCTCATCATGACCAGCACTTGTTTGAGGATGCTGATGAACATTAGGGTCATCATCACTGCCTTCATCAACATCAGCTGCATCCTCAACATCTGCAGCATAGTAATCCTCACAATGAAGTTTCCTACTAATTGATGCTACTTCTGTTGCAGGTAGCTGCTTCAAGGGACCTTCGGTGTCAATATTTTGCATTAAGATATTCCCCTTAGGTGACACGACCATCAAAGGTTCATGTCCCCTCTCTATATAAACAGTCAACACCTTACTGTCCTTATAATGTTTTAATAGAATAAATACATCCCTGTCTGATTCAATTCGCCTCAAACCATCATCAAAATCCATTCCTGACACCTTAAAATACATTGAACTGTTCCCTGGGTACCCTAATTCTATCATACAATCCCTGAACTTAAAAAATGATGCTTTGTCAATATCAAATTCTCTGACTTCATGTACCATACCCCCAATGTATACACTATTTGGTGGGTCTGTAAAATAACCACCATGGTGGAATTCAATTGTAACTTCATCAAACATCTGCATGTAGAACCTTATACCAGTTTAAAAAAAAAACAAAATATGTAATTTCTTAATCTAACATATGCAGGGGGGGCTTTTATAGCCCTTCATATAAAAATATGTTTTTGTTGTCTATAGAGAAAGATGAGGCCAAATACAACAGAACAGAGAATCTCAGTGCACTTAATCAATTGCATAGGCCTAATCTTAGAACTAGATATCCCAATTTGAGGAAAATATTACACTACGTAAGCCACAATGATGTAACAGTGGCACAGACATTAGAAACATCAAAAGAATAAACAGAAAGAAGTACTACTCAGTGAAATCAGCAGCGGCAAAAGTAACAGAACCCACAACAACAATATTGAGAATTGGGTTCCTCTGTAAATCATTCTATGTGCCTCATCTTTTGATACAGATGACTAAATTCAAACCTCCTAGACATCATGTCCTTGCTGAATTCTCATAAGTAAAATGAAATAACAATAAATCTTTTGTGTGACAAGGCAGTTTGACATAGCAGAACTCATTTCTCTGTTGTTAGTTGCTTCATGCTCTATTGTTAGTTTATTTGGATGACCAAAAGAAGCGCCCTACATTTGTTTATAGTTGGGAGTGGGCCCAGGTTAGCAAATGGTCTAGTCAAAGCGTGTATATATCCTACCAGAGCTACAACAATTCGTTTATCATTAATTAAATATATGAAAGATTCATTCCATTGTATACAATTGAGAAGGAATAATTTGAGAAGATTCATCAACAGAGGCTACATATCAATAAGGATACGAGTACAACCATGAAATTATGGGTTCACTCTTCGCTTTCCTACAGGAAAGAACAGAATGTAGTGAATAGATAAAAACATGAACATGCATACAAATGACTGTTATATGAATTTGGATTGAGTTCTGGAATGAAGCTTGTAATTTTGGTCAATGGCTTTTTTAATGTTACATTCACTAGGTCAGTTACCTTCTCTGGATAATTGGGAGCATTTGAGCTCATTTTCTTTGTTTTTTCTCATTTGTGAAGGTCGGGAGCACTATAGGCTCATTTTCTCAAGTTATTGTTGTTGATGAAAATTGTTATATTTGTCAATGTAATATATGATTCATATACCACCAGGTTCTAAAGCTTTTGGTCTGATGAACAACATCTCTTGTCTTGGTGCCTTTTTCTAATCAATGTGTTACTTGATTCTATTAACTTTTATTAGCAATTGTTTTATAAAACAGTGAATGAAGATTTTATTCATAATGACTGTATGGAGTTGGATATGGTATTTCTTTGCTTGCTAAGTGTATCTACAATGGCTACTATGTGATTGTTGGTCTACTTGAAATTTATAATCACATCAACAAATTAGACTCATATCTTAACAGACTACTAGTTCAAGTGAAGTCATCTTGCAATCTTTGTAGAAAATGCCCAACAAAGCGAATTGGATTTTTGGCAGAACAGATTATTACAAAAAAGAGTATCTTACAATATTAGTAGAAAATGCCATGGTACTTTGTCTGGATGTTTTGGCAGAACACATGATTACACATAAGAGTGTCTTATAAACTTGCTGTTGTCTATATAACATTTCATCAATATTTTAAATCTAAGTGAATTCAGATTCTAAAGGGCCAAATTATTACAGTAATTCAAAGTTTCCAGAATATGATCAAAATCCTAAACTACTAACGATCCCTCAGAATCCAATCCAGAGTAGGAAACCAAGTGCCATACCACTTTGGAATCCATATTTCAAGAAACTATGATACACAACATAGAAAACAGAATCTATGAAATCATTTCAATATACAAAGGGGGTTTTAGTAAAAAAAAATTCTACTAAAAATTTCCCTTCTCAAATCTAAAGGTTTTCCCCGAGCAAAACATCAATTTCAACTGGTTTGTATCGTCGTCTACAAATACAAGCTTTAGTGATCATTGCTGATCAACAACTTGCAAACGGTAATATTGGAGAAATGAATGGGCCCCACAAAATGACATCTTTGATCTCTCTTTCCTTGTCTTCTTCTTTTTCAACCTTCAACCCCACATACAATACCTAATCATCGAGACCCGCCTCAAATATAATAACAGTACAGACAAAGTCTATCCAACAAGGGTTGACTGTGGTCCCCTCCATGTGTAACAGCCACCATGGCTAACCCACAAAAGTAGCAGACAAGTGGGGTTTCTATTCCACCAACATTCAAACAGAAACAGATTTTTTCAAGAGGGGACCATTTTCGACAGCGAAAGGTCCTACCTCTGAAACCGTATCAGACATCACCATATCAGACAAAAAAGTTCAAAATCTTAAACCCATGGTCATCGGGTATGAGATCATACCTCTGAAACCGCTGATGGACCTTCGGTGTGGATCTATTGTTCTTCTTGAGAGATCTGATGCATGCAAGGAAGGAGGAGAAGATTTCGCCTAAAATCGCTAGAACCCTAACCGCAAGTGAAAAGGGGAAAAACCAGAAAAAATCACTAACAGTAAAGCGCATATATCAAGGGTAAATTTGTCATTTACTAAATTCCGTCACAGCAGTTAGTATTTGCATGTCAACCCAAAGTACAGGTAGGTTTAGTCACAAATACTAAAGTACATGGGTCACTCTGCAAAACGACCAAAGTACAGGTAGGTATAGTGCTTTTTTCCCTAAAAAATATGATTAATGAATATGCATGATAATATGTTAATCATGATTTAAATTAAAATGTCATTTTTAGTATGTGATCAACTCCTATTAAAATAAAATTTATTGATGCCCATCTTTGGATATAAGGTGAATTGAAATAAAGTGAGGTGAAGCATCAAATCAAGAGAATAAATATAAGAGATTATGATGATATTTTATTTTTAGTTGTTTGATAGAAATTTATTTTTGAATTTTTGTGTAAAAGGAGGATATATTTTTTGTCATTTAGAGAGAATGGTTTTTTTTTTAATGAAAATTTGAAGATATGTACTTTTGATGTAACCCATTGTCTTCTTTTTTTATGTGAATAATGGAAGCTTTACTTCACTTTTAACTTTACTAGTTAATTGCCAAACACGCTATGAGGCTGTTTATTTTGAGTGCCTCTAATTCTTTTTTAATTAATGAGATCTACCATAGAGTTGCCAAAATGTTAAGACACGCGAATGAATTAAGAGAGGGAAGTACACTTTATTAATCCTACAAATGATTTATTATTGCCATTATATTAGCATATGTGTGACTAAATTTCAAGGGGTAGGTCAATCTGCATAAGATTATGATTTGTTTTTGGAGGTTGAGGGTTTGAATCCGTCCTTTCACAATGGGGCCACAAATTGGATCCACATGGGATTTACACGGCTCCTGCAAGTCTGAAAGGATTAGTCCGACTCGCTCAAAGGTTTGAGTTATCCTCTGATATAAAATAAATAAATAAAATAAAAAATCATGTGTGTGACTAAAGGTGCCATACCACTAGTGCTGCACAAAAAATCCAATATCGCCGCAAAACCGAACCAAACCGACCGAATCGAGCGATCCAGATCGAATTTATATAGATCAGTTCGGTCAACTGTTTAAAATCATAAAAATCACCTTACATCGGTCGGTTATCGGTTTAAACCAACGATTAACCGCATAAACCGAACTTGCCGTATGTATTAACTTGAGTATTGAGTTTTTTACTATTTTAGCTTTGTGGAAGCACTTGTATGTTCTACTTACATGTTTGATGAAAGTTCTACAAGAATTGTGCATTATTGAGTTTTTAGTAACGCTGCCCAAGGGTTTAGTTTGGCCTACGAGAAAGTGAACTATGAATCGGCCAATCTCAATTAGTTCAAAATTGGAGCTAAATTTCACTCAAACCCATTTTGTTGAAAAAAAAAAAAAAAAAAAAAAACTAGTTCCTTTTGTGTTGAATTCATTGGTCTGGATCAAGCAATGCAGTATAGTCTAAGTTTTATGCAAAAAAATAGGTACGTGCCTTATCATTTTGTTAGTGTATTTTACCAGAAGATTTGAACTGCTTAAATTTATTGGCATGAAAAGTTTGTTGAACCTGACATGGTTTATTCAATCACGCAATCAGATGATGGATGGAAAGAGTTCATCCATCGTTTGATGTATGTTTTCTTGGTTGAAACGAATTATAAAATATGTTTTAGTGTTCATTACAGGTTCTCTTCATTTTATTTGATGAACCAAGTTTGAATTGCAATTTTTTTGTGAAAATAATAATAATAATAATAATTGTAATCAAACCGACCGAATCAGTTTGGGTCGGTTTGGTTTGAGCACATTGGCGGTTTAGTTCGGTTTGAAAAAATAGAAAACCAATTAATTCAATTTGGTTGATGGTTTCCCCTCTAAACCAAGCCAAACCGCTCATGTGCACCCTTACATACCACCCAACCACCTTCGGTGTCTTGGGAGCAACGTGTTTTGTTAGTAGCCCAAAGATATGAGCACGGTGTTTTACAAATTATACATCCATTAATACTATTTTTAAAATTAGTGTGTTTGGCAATTAACTAGTTAAAATAAAAATAAAGTAAAATGAATCCATACAAGAAATGACAAGAGTCATATCAAAAGTACATAATTTAAATTTTTCTTCCGAATTTCTCAAATAAAGTCAATAAAAAAATTATTTATCCACTAAAAAATAAAAAAAATTACTTTTCTATACAAAAAGTTAAAAAAACTCTATACCCAACAACTAAAAATAAAATAATATCATAATAACTTATATTTTATAATCCCTTAGTTTAATTTAATGCTTCACCCACCAAACTTCAAGTCACCTTACATCCAAACATCCAAAATTAGCGGGACATGGGAGCTACTTTATATAAATGTTCTTCTAAGCACAGTGATTCATTTCCTTCATTTATCTATTATTACTCTGAATGCAGCCGTCCACGTGTTGCACACCCGAAAGCCAGCGCGAATGCCAACCATTCCGTTGCTTGCTTATCGGGTAACGTAAGGCCCATCTCTCTCTAGTTTCTACAGACTAGAGAGCCTATCAGAGGCAGTGAGCGTGGAGAAGGCAAGCTTTTATTCTCTCTCTAATCTCTATCTCATATTCTCATCTGATTTTCCACTGATGCTCTTCTTCCAACAAATCTCAAGACGTTCGAGGCCCTACTTCTTCTTGCATTCATGGAAATTCTCATCCTCATCCGCTCCCAGCACTCTCGGCATCCACGTCTTTCACTGCCCGGTACGAATCTCTTAAACCCTAGAAATTTACAGCAGATCTCATTCCACCAATCCTCCTCTCGCATTGCCATCAAAAAGATTGAAGCAATTCTCAGATGGCTTGACCTCTCTTTCTAGAATCGACAGCCAAATCGACCTCTTTCGAGTATTGAGTTCTGGCTTCGATTCCATTCCTTGATTTTAGGATGAAGTGGGGATCGTCGCCAAGCTCTCCGAGTGCATCGCCTCGCGCGGAGGGAATATACAGAGCGTTGATGTCTTCGTTCCTGAAGACAAGCGCGTCTTCTATTCCAGAAGGTTTGATATGAAATCCTTGGAAAAAAAATCTGAATTTCTAGAATTGAATCAATTGCAGTATTAAAGTTAATTTGTTATCAACAACATGCTCTTGAATCAACTGATTGATTTTCCAATTGACATGTTCGAATGAATGGAATTAGAGACAATTTGATAGTTAATTGAAGTTTTCTAACCTATTTCTTTTGCTGATTCGACAATCTTGTAGATTCAAAAGTGACTGATAATTTGTACTTTGAACTTGATTGAGATGAAGAGAGTTTGAATGCGGAGGAGGGGTTGGGATAATGTTCTATGGGTAGAAAGTTTGATATCGGTATTTAAGAAAAAAAGGGAAGGTAATAAAGAGTGGAAGAGGACATGCCATTGCCAAATCTTTGCAAGTAAGAAGGGATGAGTGGAGAAGTAGAAACTAGAAAGCCAATCTAAGGTAGATGTTTTAAGTGATGATGCCATCATGATGGTAGTGAAAGTTTGAATCAAGAAAGAAAAAAGGCGAATAATACATTCTTTTTGTGGTGGGTAGCACCGCGGCCAATTTAATCAATGGAAGCAATGTAGGTGACTGTAATGGAAAGAAAACAAAAACTAAATGATCTTACGCTTTTTTTTTTTTTGGCCATGACTATTCCATTTTTCCGTCAGTTACCTTGTGGTCTTTTCTTTATATGCCTTCTTAGAAAGGCGGGTGGGTGGGATGTAGGATACCTATTTGCTCAAATGGGTAACCGATGCAATCTAGTTGAGCTGAAATGCATTAGGTATTGATCTGCCGGAGAAGGGTGGAGAAATCCTCATCCCATCTTTTCCGGTTCCCCCTGTCACCTCGATCGTATTAAAAGTGAATATCATCATCATCAAAGCTGGACTTAGGTAGTCATTATCATCATCAAAGCACTTTGGGTTCTATTCAAGAGGATATAGATGTTTTATTAAATATATAGAGGATCTTATTGATTCATATTCTGTTATTGTTTTATTATTCTATCATCACGACTAGCTATAATGGGACATGATAAGTTCAAGCTTATCCCTCAAGCTTGAATATCTACCAGTTGACATAACCCTAACAAACACAAATGCATTTTCTTAGAGGTTGGCCAACTAGAGTAACCGAGCTGCCATGAATTATCTTCCAAACCTAGTCCATCTGGACCTGGTTACCTTTTCTGCTATTTTTTAAACCTGAGCTTATTTCATTTGCATATAAAATTAATAGGCTCCAGATAACCGTAGTTCTCTTCTGCGTCTTTTGCATGGTATGTGGCTATCCGATTTTTAAAAACTTTTTCATATTAATCTTTTCTTGGCATCTTGCACTTTATGCTTTGGAATTACATTATTGTTGTAGTTAACAGTTGTCTTAAGCTGTTAAATTTATCCCTGCTGGTGGATGCTTGAGAATAAGGATGGCTCTCTTTAACGTAAGAAGTCACTCTCTTACATGAACACACACATGATGCATGTCAGTTTCTACTTTTTAACTGTTAGAAAAGTGATGTTGGGTTTAGCATCATGCTTTCCACAAATTATTTTCTTTTTATTCTCATTATGCATTTGGGCACTCCCTTCAATTTATGCTGTGCAGTGTACTTTGGATACTGTATACCATTTGTAATTCCTGTTGGCAAAGAGGTGTATGAATACTGGTTAATGTCAATATTGGTGTTGCTGTACTGTCACTGAAGTCCATTTTTCTTTATTTAAAGGTTTCGTCTCTGCTCATACAGTCATTCATTACATTAATTAATCGCAGTTTGTATGCCAGTTAGATTGTATTAATTTGTGTATCATAAATTTAACAGAATCTAAGCATAAATGCTGTGGCAATTTTGCAGTGAATTTGTCTTTGACCCTGCACGGTGGCCACGGGTAGAAATGGACAATGACTTCACAAAACTGTCGAAGTTGTTTAATGCACAACGATCTACTGTACGTGTTCCTGACCTTGATCCAAAATATAAGATTGCAGTTCTTGCTTCAAAGCAGGTAAACTAATTACATTTTTTTGCTCAAAATTGTATTCTGGTTCTTTTAGAATTCTTTAATGATTTGCTATATTTACTCATGCATGGATGTTCAGGTATAGATTCTTCTGTGAAAAAGGATTTTCTTGTTTTGCAGGAGAGACATGTTGGTTTAGTTACACAATCCATGATACTCTGTGCCTTGTGTTTTAAAAGCTTCTTTTCATCTTTTAAGTGTTAGATTTTTCAAATATCTAGTGCTGGCAAAAATCTCAAGTATTAGGAAAAAAAGCACATTTTTCAGGACTTCTTCTTGATGCGAAACCATGATGTTTTTGTGCCTAAAGCCAGTAAAAAGGGACAAAAAGATTAAAGATTTTTCCATAGATCAGATTATGCACCATTGGAAGGAGCTTACTTCCTATTCTGTCGAGTCCATGTAGATATGTCTGAGGGGTCTCTTTCTTTTTGTTCTGTCCTTCTCGTGCTTCTGTTTGAGCAAGTCAGTATTATTCTCTTGTACTGTTTGCTGCTTTAATGAAAGTAACCATTTCAAAAAAAAAAAAAAGAGATTATACTTTAAATCTTTTGTACTTTTTTTTTTAAATTTTAAATATAACCTTTCAATGTTGCTATAGCATTTATTTATCTCTCTTGAACTACAATGCCACAGGACCACTGTTTGGTAGACTTACTATATGGATGGCAGGAAGGGAAACTGCCTGTGGATATCACTTGTGTAATAAGGTGAAACATAAAAGATTATGTGTCATACTTATATCTTTTGAATCTTTGCCTTCTGACACAAATGTGTTATCCATGATGCATTTTTTTGCAGCAATCATGAAAGAGCGCCAAACACTCATGTGATCCGATTTCTTGCACGGCATGGAATACCATATCACTACTTGCCTACTACTTCAGGAAACAAGGGAGAAGACGAGATCTTGGATTTAGTTAAAAATACCGATTTTTTAGTGCTTGCTAGATATATGCAGGTGATTTAGATATCTTGTCTTTTACAGTTTTGTTGGTGGGATCACCGTATTTACCAGTATGAAAGTATGTACTAGTTCTTTTATGATTTCTTTACCTGAATCATCCATGGTACTTTAAGAAACTTTGTTGGGGCAACCCAAACCTACTGGAATTGACAGCTTGACTTACCAACATAGATTTCTGATTAGCGTTAGTTCTCTTTTGATATTTGTCAATTGGTTTATTTTAGACTTGACGTCGGGAACTTCTTCCTTAGTATCTGTGCGATGTGTAACATTTTTAAATCACTTAAAAGATTTGCATGATCAAGAAGAGATTACATTACTTGAAAATCATAGTGAGTCACATTTAAAAAAAGAAAACCATAGTGACTCGTACATGCTATGTGTCAGCTGACAAGTAAATGAACATAGACTTCTTATCTGGCATACTGAAAAGAGAGACCAACAAAGCTATACAGAACCTCCTCTTTTCTTCTTGAAGCATAGTCTTGTCAAAGTACACTCTATGTTAGAATTTCAGGGATTTCTTGAAAGACCTGCAATATGGTCAAAAATTTTAATTTGTTGAATGATTTTGTAGGTACTGTCTGGAAATTTTCTGGAGAGCTACGGAAAGGATGTAATTAACATTCATCATGGACTTCTACCATCATTCAAGGGTGGGAGTCCTTCTAAACAGGTTTGTATTCTTCCCTTCCTGGACAATTTGAGTTTGTACTATTAAGGATAGCAGCACATATTTTGCATATGTCTAATGTGTTTTGTAATTCTGACAGGCTTATGATGCTGGCGTGAAATTGATTGGTGCAACAAGTCACTTTGTAACTGAAGAACTTGATGCAGGCGCAATTATTGAGCAAATGGTGATTTTCTTTCTCAATTATTAAGAAAACTACTGTAGCTGTCTTGTGGAATAAATTATCTCATTGGGAAAGATATATATATATATATATATATGAGGAAGTTTTAAGTGCATATATCCATCACCATAGGGTGAGGGACACTTTCCTTTTGCACATGAAGACAAGGAAGTGTACCTCACCTTATGTAGACAAGGAAGTGTATCTCACCTTATGTACTTGAAAAGTAACTTTTGTACTTGGAAATTCTCAATTATAGAAATGTCCCTCACCCTATGGTGAGGGATAGATGCACTTGAAACTTCCCCTATATATATATATTTATATATAAAATGAAGATTGCATAGGATAGTGAATGTGGCATACGCACTGACATGCAATATGCATATGATCCATGGATCACTGTGCATATGCTTGGCCAAGAATTAAGCATGGCTTGTGTAAAGGTGATTTCTTCTTGTTTAAGGAGAAAACAAGAGATGCAAATTTTACTTTAATAAAAAAAATGTTAGTACATAATGCTTTATAAATTTATAAACAAAAGGCTGTGCTCGGGCTTGGCTTTATAAAAATCATTGTGCTTGAAATGTAAATCCCGCTGGGCAGTACATGAGTTGACCTCGAACAAGTTCAAACCCTGCTCCATTGAAACCCTTTTGAGTCCATAGTTCTATTCCCCATGGATTGAGAGTTTATTTTCTGTGGCTTGACAATCTATTTGAGTTGGTATAATACTGATTGGAACTGGCAATGATTAATATTTTACAGGTTGAGCGAGTTTCACACCGAGACAACCTAAGAAGTTTTGTGCGGAAGTCAGAGAACCTTGAGAAGCAGTGTCTAGCAAAGGCAATAACATCATATTGTGAGCTTCGAGTGCTACCTTATGAAAAAACCAAGACTGTTGTATTTTAAACAATTTTTAGGCACAAAAGGGCCACAAGTTGTAAGAAATCATTGATTTTTTGTTCTTTGTTTTTGCATCTCAAGAACTTTGTGTATTGCCTGACCCTTGGTTCATGAAATTGTTGCTAGCACGGAACAAAATTCCAACTTGATTGGCAGTAACCCCAGATGCTTATTTGGATCTAATTGCTTCGGTTCCAAAAATGTTGTAAAATATACATAATGAAGGGACCACTTCTCAGGATGAGCATTTGTTATTTTCAGTTCTGTAGTTTTCTGTATGTGTTATTAAGCATGGATGGCAAACCATTCACCTTGACAGCAAGTTCTGGCTCAATAATGGACGGTGCGAGATAGACGGCTTGGGTACTTTAAATGCCTACTCTTATTTACTGATCCCAACTGAAAATTAGTTCCATATTCCTAGTCTTGAAATCCAGTTATTTGTACTGGGCTTTTTACCAATTTGTTACTCTTCTTTGAAGTGTTGACCAAGTTGGTCTCTTTTACCAAAAGAATGACCAAGTCGGTATCTAAAGTTTTGTAGTCAACCTCTGAAGTGCCTCACCACACAAAAGAATGAAGTTTTGTTCTGAAGGGTACTGTTTATTTTATCAATCCTGCAATAGTGGATTTTTCCCCTTTTCTGTTAGTGGGGATCTCTGTAGCGCCTTTTATGTTTGCTTGATAAATAGTTTTGTATACAGGAATGGAGCTTTTGAGCATGAAATGGTAGTGGTTTTGTTCAAAAGTCATCCAAAGGAAAAACTTGGAATTTACTCTGTGCCAAGAATAATCCCAAAATGTGCCAAGAACAAACCTGACGTGTACATGCACCAGCATCAGTCCTATAATTAAGAGGTGTGGAAGCTCAGCTCAGCCAAGCCAAGCCTGTGGGTAGGCTCAGTTAATAGTATCTGGCCTTGGGTGGGGTCTAGTGTTTACGATGTCCCATTGCAATTCTGCTTGCTTTCAGAAATTGTAATGCAGTATGCTGTTTTGTGGTGCTTTCTCGTTTTGGGGAATATTAGTTCAGTTGAGCAGTAGTCTTGATTTTCCCTTTTTCCTAGAAAAAGGTTCAGTTAGGATCCGATTGGTAAACCATTTGGTTATGGGTTTGAAAATAAGATCTTGTGCCCATCAGTAGACTGCTAATTAAGTTGGTCTTTTTTTCTGCAAGAAATTTCCTCTATATATATATATATATTGTGAAACATGCTTTGTAAGGTAAGTAGACTGAACTTAATATATGGGTCATCCTCAATCTCAAAACTCCCTCCTATAGCAAACAAATCACTGATCAAATTTTTAGTACTTCTAGCGATGGATACATCTGACCAATGTCGTTTACTTCTTGAAGAAGATCTCTAACACTATCAACCCATTTCTGCCGATGAATCTCATTTTCACACTCGAACTCCAAAAGACCTTGTGCTGTTTTTAGGCCAAAGTTGCTTCTTTCTTCTCCACTCTCTCCTCTCTCCCTCCCTGGCCATGCTGGAATGTCATCACAGACATCATAAACAATACCTGATTGTGGAAATTGCATCAGAACATACATCAATACCATGGGATTGTGCCACCCAGTGGTTTAAAAGCAAAAAGAGATAGTAATTTTTTTTTTTTTGGTATAAAAGAGAGAGTAATTAGTGGTGACTGGTGATTATATGTGCTGCTAAAAAAAAAAAAAAACCCCACCAACAACTAAGTAGAACTGATCCTTTATAGTCACTAGGGGTCTATGACATAAACCCGCATCAACTCTTGCCCAATCTCAATTTAATGGTGTTCACAAGTCGGGACTAGGGACAACCGCCCGGAACACATGAATTACGGGCCACAACAGGATGATTTATTAAGTTTGCTTATGCTGAAAACTGTGTAAAGATTAGATAAAGCAGCTCATTCTGCAAATCAGGGTCTTACTTTTTTTCTTCTTTGAAAATGCTCCTCCAACATGTTTGCTTTTGAGCTTGACAATGACCTGAAATTTGGTTCCAATTGTTGCATTAGCTCTATATTTTCTTGGATTAATGTCCCATATTTAAACTTCTACTCTTACCTGTGAATTCTTGTTGACATAGATGGAGACTTTTTTCCAGTGAAGAATGCCTGTGAATCAATTGAAAGTCAACACTATCAGAAATATGGACTACAAACAGCACAATTTATACCAAAAGATACATTGTAACACAACAAACTGAAGTTCTTGCATGACGCTCTGCTCGTTAGCACAAACTAGACTCTGTCTAAATTTTGATGTACACCAAGTTGCAATTTGATTGGTTGAATGGATACCCATTCCATTGCTGTCTTCCAGTGGTAGGGAAATCACAAGTTGGGATAGTGTTTTTTGAGATTTTCCACCCCAGATCAATATTGATGCTCTTCAATTTCTATGATTTAAGTAGAGCATTCTACCTAACTCGCCAACACAATTTTAATTTGCATGCTCTGCCCCTCAATGGCATACTGCAATGGATCACCATCAATTGTGCCAGAAAAAAATCCTCCAACTGGTTGCGGTTGTAGTAGAGAAATGTTAACATTGTATTTTCAACAGTTTAGAGATGATGCGAATGGGGTAACCTAAAATAAATCATTGTACCTTTCCGTGTGCGCTTTAGCAGTTTGCCTTCTTGGCGTGGAGCGTCAAAGCTGCTGCGTTCTATCATCTTGCTCTGTGGAACAAGATGACAAGCTGATTCAAGTCCAACACCCTTCTCATATGGTATTATAGCTGCACTGTTCCTCACTTCCCTGTTAACTCTCGCTTTAAGGGCTGCTGCTCCTCTCAAAGCTTATCAAACAAAAACTCTTACCACTTAAGTAATGGAATATGAAGCAGATGCATGTTCATCAGTTTGTCCACTATGTGCTATTGAGACTTGAGAGCGTGTGTGTGTGTGCGTGTGAAAATACCTGTTGCAGCTGCTGCAGTCAGAGTCATTAGATCACCAGCAGTTCTCACATCTATTGCAGATCTTATGACAGTAGCCACTTGATCATGGTTTGCTCCTGCCAGTTCTGCAATCTCCATACAGTGCGACGCCAAAAGCTCTGTTGCTGATGCCATTGCTGTACTCATTTTTGAACTTGGATTATTCACATTTGCTGCAGCAGCCAAGGCAGCTACTGCAGCAGCCACTCCAGCCACAGACACTGCTGCATGCACACGTGCGTTGTCAACACGTGCCCGCTCTTTCTTCTTTAGAAGTTTGTTAGTACTAAATTCCTTGCTATGGAACCATTTTCCAACCATTGATCGACGTGGATTACTGGAACTGACCGCTGCACATAGCTGCAAATATCACCTTTTGATTAGTATACATGAATATTAAAAATATAGATGCCTGCAGATTTGACTAAAACATAGTAATATCAGTTGGATGAGGAACAAGGAGAGAGCTGTTGCACAGTTTTTAAGTTGGTACCTCTTTGAAATATTATTCTTCACCCTTCCCCCCTTTTTCCCCTCTTTCCCCTCATCAAACTATTCTTAATTACAGTTGATTGCATCCAGCAATCTCAGTTGTCTGGATTATGGAGTTTCTGCTGATGAGTATGGACTTTTGGCTATATTTTTTGCTTTAATCATCACATTCAAACTAAATTATTAGCTATCATAATGGTGCCTAGGACCTCTCTATAATCACAATCAATGATACTACTGTAGGAAATGCTTATGGACTGGACAATTCTAGCCTGCAATGGATGGGCATTTCATTGTTTACAAAATTTTCGTTTTAACCATCCATTTGATGGCGATCACTTACATGTGTTTTATCAGGAATGACCAGTTAGCCATTCAGATGAAGTCTGAATAGGTCAAAACTTACACTATCATTTTACGAGACTACTGATCCTGAATGAGTGTCAAATTTAGACAAGCGCTAATTCGGGAGAGTCATGAGCAGGAGCCATTTTGATTGATCATAGAGGCCTTAGGTGAGCTTCGAAGGTCTGGTTGCACAAAGAACTGCAGGACATTCCTGAAAATCCTCATTACTCATAATTTGGTTTTAGATCCCCAATTCAACACTCCTATGGAATAATTGGACCTCAAAAAGGAACAAAATTATGTTTTTAAAACATGATTTCACTTTTGTAGTAATGAGGTATGAATTAATTATTCAACGCCCATCGTAACAGTCCAAACAATTCCCCTTTTTTCTACAAAGCACCTTATATAAGCAAAGATTCTTTTCCATACCATAGACACAAATAAAGAAGTGGAATTTTTTTTTTTTTCAAAATATCCTTTTTTTTTATTTATCATTTTGGTGCAAATGATAAAAAAAGTCATAAAAAAGTATTTCAGTAATGAGTAAGGAAACGCAAATTATTCTGAAAAAAACGCTTTCTGCTTCCCGTACCTAAACGTGCTGCAAAGTCATTTCAATGTGGAAAAGAGGTTGGGCAAAAGCTGTCCCTCTTTCAAATTTGAACAGGGTACAGATTTCTATGACCAAATAGGATTGCAGATTTGCAATAAAACAACCTGTTCGGAAAAGATGAATTTCGAGTATCTGATTCAGAAAACAGAACACCATACCATCGGGAAATAGCAATAGTCACTGCCCAAGCTGACTGTAACAGCCTTTGTTTATTTTAGACCCAAGGGGCCAAGGCTAACCTATTCACTTTTATGGGCGGGCACAGGCGTTCCAAGTTCCAACTCATTGTCCTGAAAAGAGAATGCCAATTCATTTCATTCAGCCCCCAAAAGAAACCACATAGGCTGATGATCGTGGGGGGGGGGGGGGGGGGCGCGTCCAGGCCACGATGATGCAAGTATCTGCCTATAGTCTGCAAGACCCACTAGGAAGATCATGGTGGGTGATCAGTTTTCTTTGGGTCGTGGCATTGATCATAAGTGTGACCCAGATGTCTGTCTAATGTGGTGATTAACGGCCCAGAAACACGATGATCTCTATATATGTTTCTTGCTGCTTTTGGCTGTAATATATATATATAAACAGAGAGAGAAGAGGAAGAAGAAATACTTACATATTGAGAAGGAATGATGGTGGCGTGGGGAAGGAAGTTGTTGGGCACTTGGTAAAATTTCTTTTTTTCTGCGAGAGCTTTTGAGATTTCTGATGCAGAGACACTCCAGGACCTGGAAAGAAATTCCATGGGCTCTTGAGGAGTCTGTGGTGGAGGGATCTTGTCTTCTTCCTCTTCCATGTTCTTTAGCCTAAGCGATGAGCTTTTCCAACTCCAAATGTTCCCGTTCTCCATCCTTCTTCCTCTCTTCTTCTGCAACCAAAAAAAGACTTCAGGTATCTTCTCACACCCATTTAACCATTTCTTGGAAACGATAGTTGTGCTACAGGCTACAGGACAAGGCCAGATTTCTGATGGGTGGGTCACGATGGTAAGTTCAGTATCCTTCCACGGACCGGTCTGATCAACTTTTTACCACCCCAGTTCAGTCTACATAAATCTACTTGTGGCCCACAAAAATCAATCAACGATCTTGATAGTCATAAGAAAAGCAACATATTTACTGCAGTACAGAGATCCAATCTTTTTTTTATTAAGAGATGAGAACAGGTGAATAAAATCATCTAACGATGGAGGAAAAAAAAGAAAAAAAAAACAGAAAAATTAATCGTTTGAAACTCGCAACAAGGTGACTGGCTTTTTGAGGTTTTGGTAGGATTGGTCAGGTATCAGCTATGGTCTGAGTTCAAATTCCAAGAAGAAAAAAGTCAGAAGTAGAAAGAAATTCAATAGAAACTTTTTTTTTTTTTCAGTTTCCAAAGAAAATGGTGTAATTGGATCAAGCAAGTAATCAACAGCATACCTTTCAATCTCAGATCTTCAAAGCGTACTGCACTGCAGAGAAACTATAAACACTTAAAATATGAATCCTTTCAGAGGGATGCTTCCTTCTCTTCGACCTCTCCCTCTCCCTCTCCTCCTTTTAACCTGCTTCCCACTCTCTCTGCAGATATGTATATTTATATGTAAGAGAGAAATCTGACTGAATAAGACAAGGAAAGAAAGATGTGAAAGTAGTCGACAAGAAGCGGAGATCGATGCCTCGTGCTTGCTTCCGCGTTTACCCTTGTCTCCTCGTTTACATATTCAAAAGAGAGAGAGCAGGGGAGGCTAACGACGTGCACGAAATCTTCGAGAGTCTGAAAACATTCGCCCTTGTTTAATGGGGCTAGCTCTCTCCTACTACCAAATCACACTTCTTCTCTCTATATATATAGATATAGGCGTTATAACAGAAAGAAAGGGAAGCTCGGAAAGAAGAGAGAAGTGGGGTTTCATGGCCAGGGCCTAGAAATGAAGAGATGATGGTCTGGCTCCATGCATGCACGGCTACTAAGTCCTAGCCTAACTTAGATGGGTCAGAGGCAATCTTAGCCGTCGATTTGTAGGACTTGGGGAGACATGAAACTGTCCTGATTGGAAGTAGCTTGCAGGTGTGGTCCTGTTACATTCTCAGGTTCAACTGTTCAAGTGGTTGGACCCACCCCCCATGGGCTTGTTGGAATTGGACATGGAATTGGAGGACTTTCCTTTCTCTTTTCATTTCTTTCCCAGTAAAAGGTACTAATTAATCTATTCAGCTCCCATCTATTTGATTTGATAAGCTGTTTCTAGTCCTGATACTGATAAAAATGTGATGACTAATGACGACGTTACTATTTTGGTTTTGACATTTTATGTGATTGTTGTGGTTTTACTTAACAAGTGGGGGAGGCTTTCGGTGGGCATGACCAAATGGAGAATCTACTAATCTTTTTCTACTTGGGAAAGTTACAATGTTGAGGAAGATAAAAGTAATCAAGGAAAATAAGGGACTCCAATGCTTGTCTTCTTTTTAGTGAATGAACTTAATAAGAGCCCCATTTTTCGTCTAAGATAATAAAAGTGCTTAAAAATTCTCAAAAATATATATATAAAAAAAAAGGATTTCTAGGTTTTTAAGGTCACTTTCAAACAGAACTCATCACAATGGCACTCTAAGTTTGTTTCTCAAGCTTGACTCTAGGTGGAGCCAAGCTCGACCATGTGTTTGAGTTGAATTTTTTATACAAGGCCTATTTTTCTAGTGAGCAAAATTATTCAATTAATTGAAATACATACACACATTTGATAATTGGAATGCAAATAGGGTGAAGATATTGATAATTATGCATATTAATTAAACTGTAAAAAGACAAATGGGACGAGTGAATGGAAATCCTAAATGGATAATGATTTTATTGCACAGCCACGGGCGGCTCCATCATGCCAACTTGTTGGTGCATTGCAATCTGCAAACAAAATACAAATTTTTGTTTCCTTCATCGAAAGACATTAAAGATGTAAAATGGGACGAAAGGTTGTTGGCGCCAAAAGGGTAGGTATATAACCAAAGCTGAGCTGGTGCGGATATTTTAACCCCAGCCAATTATGAGCGAGATGGGGGATGAAAAGATTTAGATGAGACCTAGCTATGACCATGTCCAAAATCTCAAATTTATTCGAACATTGATCATAGTCTTCAAGTTTAGCAATTTTAGAATATATTCTTTTTAATTTAACAGTCATATCCCATTCAAATCAGTGTAAAATAGCATGAGGCCCAAGGGGTGGTAGTAGATGGATCATATGGGCTAGATCTACAATTTGTCTCACACATTGCGAAACATCGGCAATGGGTACAGGACTATAAACAATTTCATCTTTTGGGCCTTTTGAGGCTAGGCTGTTGCCATCCAACCTGCACATGCACAATAATAATACACATTGAAATCTACTGAATGAGAACTCCACGTTCTAGAGGGATACCTGAACCCTGTAACAAGTCAAGAATAATGAACATCTTTTGTTATAAAATTTCCAGCTTCTACATTGTTAACAAGTGAATTTTTCGTTTCTCAACTTCATCATTGTCTAACAGGATATACAGATACTCCTACAGCTACGGCTACTGAATGCAAGTGCTTGGCATTGAAATGATATCTCTGCTTTTTTTGTTAGATTGTCGAGCGGCTCGTGCAGAATCCGTTGCGTGCAAACGTGTACGAGCATCTTCTTTTGCAAAAGACTGCAGATAGATATTCCTTTCCACGTCTCTTTCGATCCGTAGACTCGTTTAATGCTCGACCTTATCCAACGCCGACTCCATTGTTTGTATCTCTCTCTTATTCTCTGCACTCTTTTTTGGGTTTGGCAGTGGACTGTCTTTTTCGTGCCTAATTCCCCCCCACTTTGAGTGTCCAGAGGGCAATCTTTCTCATTCGCACACATACACACTCTCTCTCCAAGAATGCTAAATGTGTGAAAGAAAAACCACTTGCTGGGCCACACCCTTGACAGTACATTGCATCAATTTGTCTGCTTCCCGCAATGAAGACCACTCTATTAAGGCACTCAAATCCGGTTAAGTGTTCCTGCATTAGACGAGTAATCATCTTGATTTGTATTTTTTAACACGTAACAGAGAAGAAAAATCAGTAGCTGTAAGTGGGTGGCAGGATGATTTCATGGGTTCGAATATTGCATGAGACTGTGTCACCTTTAAAAAATAATCAAGTGTATTAATCATATCAGACCCATTTTGACCCATATCAAGCTTCATTGGCCTTCATCATCAGTAAGTGATACACGTAGAATACACTTTTCTTACCGTTATTGTGTATGGATTTCATTAAAAAAAAAAAAATCCGGTAGGGACTATCGAACCATGTGTGGTGGGACAGCCTCCTGAGCTGCACACCATCTCTGTGCTGCACATGCACCATCATAAGATGCCTCACGAGATTGTCAAAATGTTGCAAACTTGCAATATTTCATGATGTAAGACTCAAATGTCATCATCACAGACCAACCTAATGCAACATTCGCATGCGTGAAAATATCTAGGATTTTGTTATCTTCAAAACTTGCTTTGTATCAAAGCACTATCTAAGTGTTTGTGCGTGTGATCACTATTAAGTTGCCATATATGATGCCCCTAAAATGGTATATAAATCAACACAGTTTTCATCATTAAATGGCAAAGTGAAAATAATGCCAATACCAAGTGTCACAACTCGGATCCGAGATCAGAGTCATTAGGGTTAACCCCTGGATCGCGATATTAATCATACTTACTCCCATAGATCCGAATTCACCGAAGTTAATCGAAATCTACAAGGGATCTTGTATCATACCTGTCAATGTACATTGTGCGGAATATACAAATAAAATACATTGACAACCATTTATCAAAATGAATCAGACTATTTACTCTGAATTGTAAAGTTTACTTTACCTTGTCTCATATCACCTATTATCCACCACTGCATATTTACATACAATGCAAGGGACATCATATACAGTACCTACAATACCAAAATGAATATATAAAATATTTCTAAAAAGTTTCCAAAAGATTTCAATGAACCCGCACTCTGATTACGTCCATTCAGCTAGACCTCCTGGAGGTAGCGAATGGGCCTCCTGCGCTGGCGGGACGATCTCGGAGGGACCGGCACGGGTAACTGAGCCTGTAATACTATCAGTAATACCGTGAACACGACGGTTCAACAAGGTATACATACATTTATAGCATGTTCATAATATCCTAGCAGTTCATTGTTTAACAGAGCTAAACAATTCATAAGAAACATAAATAACAATAACAATAATATGACAACTACACTAGCATTGGTTTCAACTTAACTCCATTCTATTCATTCTATTCTTCCTAAAAGGAAGCAATTCATATTCATTTATTCATTACGTTCAACCTTTATTAATGGCTTTTCAATGTATGACTTTGCAGTCAATGACCTTTCGGTCCAATAAGGTAGGATTTCCCAGTGTCTTGATCAGAGATCACTGGTGTCACCACGGGCTCCGGAACACCCCAATCTCATCTACTGCAGTAGGAATAGTCATTTCATTTCGTAATTCATTCAATTCAATTCAATAATGAGTTCGGAAACCACTAAGTAGTGCCAGACCCGTCACTAATTCTAAACACTATTACTCAATTCGAAAACCGATTATCTAAACCCAACACTCAAGTGAAACATGGTTTATCAATGCACGTATTACTATAGATGACATTCTGAGATGAAATGGTGCATTGTAAGAACCGTAGTTGAGACTTATGAAGGTTTAGTCACCATTAATAGTAGCCTTATCGATCCATTGAAATTAATAACAAGTTATTTCCCTACATGAGGAGCATCTAGGACCACCTAAGCGTTCTTCGTTCTCGCTAAATTCGAGACTCACCAAAATTTTCACTTACTATCAATATGTGTTTCTGTATAGGTTCGCTCGAGCGAGTAAAGTTTGCTCGAGCGGACACCTCACAGAACGTTGGTCGCTCGACCGCATTTTAATGTTCGCTCAAGCGACCGGTCCAGGACGTGTCTTCTCTGAAACAGAACCTTGGTCGCTCGAGCGACTCCCTGTTCGCTCGAGCGAACTGTCCAGAACTCAACTCCGAAAATCTGATTCCTTCTCTCTTCTTTTACACCCATTTCTCCATTACTCCTCTTCAACCTGCAAGAATAATGGGACCTCCTGTCCCCTCCTCACACATCATCCATTCCAACTAATCTAACATTAATACACAATCTAATTAGGGTTTTTAAACCCATTATGCACCCTAATCATCATTCATTTCTATCAAAATCCACAAAATTACTTCAACAAGCATAAGCACATGTATCACTTGCCTCAAATGAAGCTTTGCTTGCCACAAACCCTTGTTTAGCTTGGCTTGAGTAGGAATTCCTCAAAGTGAAGCTTGATTTGCAATAAAATGATGAAGAAGATGAAGTCTATAGTCTCATCTTCTCTTCACTCACCTCAATTCACACTCAAAGGAAGAAGAACAAAAGAAAGAAGAAAGGAAAACATGAAACGGATGTTGCCTAGGGTTGGAAAACAAGAGGAAATGAGATGAATGAAGTTCATCTCATCTTATATGAGATTATTTTGCTTTTAAGCCCCTTTTATTTCCTTTAATCTCAATGCAAGTCAATTCAAGGTCCAATTGGTTCGATATTCATCGAATCCATTCAAACCGTTTACGAAAACTATTGTACTCGTCAAGATACACATGTTGGTATCAAGACTTTCCGGATTCGACCAAATACGTACAAATCCGTATTTCCGAAAAAAGTCCTTGGTTTGCTCATTTGGGCTTCATTTCCTTACAATTCACTTCTTAATCTTGGCTACTATTTCATTAAGCCTCAATTACTCACATTAGGCTCATTCAACTTCCATTTGGTGATAAATCACCATTAGTTCTCTTAAACCGGCTTAATTAGTCTTAAGTTCCATTAATTAGAGTTAATTGGGATTAACTCGGGACGGAGCCTAACACCTAGTAGGAAAGGGAAAGAAGGTTCAATCAAGAAGCTAAAGCCTCATTAATTCCTTGCAACTCCATTGCTTTTGTACTGAAGTTATCTATAACTCTAACTGCTATAAATTAGCTTTGATTTATTTATCAGGGCGATTAACAATAATTACAAGTCTACAATGTTTTCAATGCACATGCCACACAAACATTAATAGTAGAAGTAGCAATACCAGTGAAAATAAAATACATGTATAATTTGTAATTTTTGCTTTTCAAGTACGAAGAAGCATATTTACTTCCGAAGTATATATGCCTAGGCATTTAGTTGTGAAAGAATAACTAAGCCATTGAATGTAATATATATGTCAAGCTAATTCTTTTTGGATGGGGTAGCAGACAACCAATTTGTGTTATATAGTCCACTTGAAGGCTACTTAATTACTGATCATGATGCTTGAAAGTTGAAATTGCATAAGATATTTTGTTAACCGATCAGTCTTGAACACATATGAAACTTCCTAGCTAGAGATTTGAAATTGTTCGTGATTTGGAATGAATCCAATGCTAAATCAACTAAAATTATAAGAAACTTAAAATGTTCTATGAAGACTGTGAATTAACGTATAAAAAGAGAGGAAAGGTGCAATAGATAAAAGCTAAATACAACATAAACATATTATAATAAATATAAACTTCTTATGAACTATATGTTTGAGCTAAGATGTAAAACATGTAAAAAGGTAGAATAAAATAAACATGCAAAAAAAAAAAAAATCAAAATCAGTATTTAGATTCTTTTTTGCATTTTCAAAAATTATAAACAAAAAAAGCATCAGTCTTTTTCATGGTTAAAAAATAGAAATGAAAAATGAGAATAGAAGAAACCAAAATAAAAGAATAAAAGTGGTTCTCACACAGGTCAAACAAGGTGATCGTCTTCTTCTTCATTTTTGTCAATGACACTGATTGTGAAGTACCTAATATGGTCATGCAATTTTATATATTATTGATCGATCCATCAACTACTAAGTCAAGTTAGGTGGTCCTTTTCTAAATTTATCTACATCACTATTCATGATTAGTGTTAAAGTTATGGTCCCTGTGTAAGTTCTTTCAATATCATCCCCAAAATCATCCTAGCCCTTAATTTATCAGCCTTCCAGATTATAAGTATAGATCTTTAAGAAAAACTAAATCCAAATTGAGAAAATGTTTAATGGCCAAATAATTAGGCATGGTGTTAGATCATGGAAAGTTAAGAGTGTGAAAGGAGCTTTATTAATCAAAGATGGGCTTGAGAGGGACCCATTTAGTTGGCCTATGCATGTAGTTCGCTTGATTTGAGAGAAAACCCTCCCTCGTTTAAATGGATGAGTAATAAGCAAAATGGGAGTTTTATTGGCACCACAAAAATGTCTCTTTGCACAGCAAAGGAAAAAAAATTCATTTCCTAAACTACCACTCCTCCATTTCCCTCTTCCTCCAACCCCACCCCACCCCACCCCACCCAATCCTCTCCGTCGGTAGCCCGGCCGACCAGCCAGCGGCCTCCCTCCCCCCTCTCCCTCTTTCTTCCTCCCTTCCCACTCCTCTATTTTCTCTCCCTCTCTTCCTACCTCTTCTTCTCTCTCCTTCCCCCCCCCCCCCTCCCAACAGCCGACAGGGAGGGGGAGGAGGTCCGGAGAGAGAAGAAGAGGAAGGGAGAGAGGGAGAGAAAACAGAGAAGGGGGGAGGGAGGAAGAAAGAGGGAGAAAAGGGGAGAAAATGGAGGGGGGAGGGAGGAAGAAAGAGGGAGAAGGGGGGAGGGAGGCCGCGAGCTGTTGGCAGGGAGGACTGGGAGGGTGGGGTGGGGAAGAAGAAGATGGTGGAGGGAGAGGAGGAGGGAGAGGGAAAGGGAGGAGGGGTAGTTTAGGAAATGAATTTTTTTTTCTTTGCGGTGTAGATAGACGCTTCTGTGGTGCCAATAGAACTCTCCTAGGCAAAATCATCCCCTGAACTCCGTGACATGCTAAATTATGGTCCAAATAATGAAAAGTACATGTTCTCTTAGTGCCTAATTCAATACACATGGGGCTTATTTGACTAATTTTCGCATCCTAGTAATGTTAGCGGACAACAAAAGGGTGAGATAAAAGAGTCCAAAGTTGAAACAGGAGAAAGCCGTTTGGACCAATTGGCAAGCTCCACCTGGAAAAAATGCCAAGTCACCCATGGATCTCTCAACTATTTTTTTGGAATGAAAAAAAAGAAAAGAAAAAAAGAAAGGGTCGTTTTCACAAATACAAAAATTGGGTGAAACAAAAACTCTCGACCATCCTTTCGTCTTCTCTAACACAACCATGGGATGGGTTTCACGCCTCTTCTCTTTGACATGTACCATTTCACTAAAGGATTGGATCATCCTGATCGCCCAAGGGTCCACACTCAGATGTGTGGGTTTGATCTTCGATCAGGTGGGAAATGGAGTCTCACAATCTAGTTGATTTGTGCCCGTGTTTGTGGATGGATTTGGTGCTTTTTGATTTGTTAGCGTGATCTTGTTCGATAGGTTTGGAAGTGTGCTTTAGGATTTTGCTTTGGACCCCTTAATTTATGCAGTTTGTTTGGATTGGATAGGAAGAAGGATTGGGTTTTAAGTGGAGGGTTTTGTTCATTTGAAGTTGTGGATGCTGGTTTCCTCCATTAAATGTTTTTAAGGTTTTGATTTGTACCTTATGTGTTTTTCTAGGATATACTTGTAAAGATGAATCTAGATCTAGTTTTGAGTCATGGATTTTATATTTTATTTCTGATTTCCTTCCTATGATGTTTTGGATTCATGACGGACAAGTACTATGAAGTAAATAAAAGAAGGACCAAAACTAAAAAGCTCTTAGTGGCAGCTAATGAAAACTAATGGAGGAAGAAACCCGTCCTCCGGTTCCTCCCGCCGTAGGGATCTCTATTTCAATTAATACAATCCATTGGATTGTGGACCAACTGATTGAAGATCAGACCCATAGATCTGAGTGTGGACCTTCGGGCGACCATGATGATCTAACCCTTTTGTGGAATGGGAGATGTAGGGCCCACCATCCATCTAACCAAAAGGGAATAGGTGTGACTGAAACCCCTTGACATTGGAGAGTAAAACCCACTTTTGGTTGAAGAAGATGAAATATTTTCTTTTAAAAGAAGACATCTCTTTCGTTTTCTTTTCCTTCCAAGGAAGTTGAGAGACTAAATAATAGAGTTAGACAAGTTTTTGCACGTGGACCTAGCCAATTGGCTCAAACAGTGTTTTCCTATTTGGTTGAAACAGGGATCCTGACTCGAGATAAAAGCCAAGCTACCTTTTTCTTTGGAAAACACTAATGAATGAAGGAAGAAAAAACTTGCAAAGACAAATAGCTTCCACTACCCAGAAAGATGGTTTCTGGTTATGCATCAAAGGACTACAACTACTCTACATTTGGAGACCATATCATTCCTCTCCTCCCAAACTACTCACCATGATGAATCGTTATCAAAGGACAATAATAATGCAGCATGTTGGTGCAAGAAATTGACTTTTTATCAAAACAGAAGGGGAATTGTTAGACCATTGGTTGAAGTCATTAGGCGATGAGTTCGAAATATGGCATCAATCATAAAGGGGAATTTCTAGATTAGTTGTTTAAAGAACATGCATGAATAGTTAAATTAGAAAACTAGCAACGCTTGTGATTACTGGATCTGATCAGTTGGCTAGAAAGACTTGAACAGACATCATATCCACAGAACTTCCTTTAATCTGGCCTGGTGAAAAGTGACAACCCATTTCAGCTGCCCCACCAGTTTGCTCATTTTAGAAGTCAATTTGCATGCCAATAATTAAAAGGGTCAATACATCCCAACAAGAGAAGGGGCTTCTTGTCCTCATTAGTAAGAATTATTACCCGTTTAGTTGTATTGGAATGTCAAAATATTTTTGTAAGTGACTGAAATGCCACTAAGCAGTAAAAGAAATCTGGCCCAATTATGGGGCTACAGTAAATGGCCTATCAGCTTGTTAAAATCTAATGTAATGAAGAGACCATCTTAAAACATTCTCATCTGGGTGACGTGGCGTGCGTTCAGACTAGGGACTAGGCCTACTCATCCCAAGAGGGCCTTTAAACTTATGTGTTTCTTTTTTTAAAACTGTTGGTCGGGTAAGTCATAAGTGATAATGAAATTTAAAAGTGGGCCGTCACTAAATTAAGTCAAAATACCTTGTGGTGCCTTTAGCATTTTAGTATATAACGGGTTTCTTTTTCACCGTCTTCTTTGTCGTTTAGTAATCATGATGCTTAACTTCAATTAGTGGAATCTTGAATTTAGACTCCATGTTAGGGCCCACAGCTTATGGAGTACACGTCCACCTCCAATTGCTTAATCCATATTTTTCCAAAATTATGTGATTCGCGAAAAGAGAGATTTTTTTTTCCTATTCCAGCTTAGAGGTCTGAGAGGTGGGATGAGATTGATAAAAACACTCATACAAGTAGAGAAAGAGCTCTCACATTATACAGAAAAGAGGCGCACACATGTATAGAGTGTTAAGAAGTGAGCTCCACCTGCAAGAGAGTACTGAAAATTATTTATGCTGTGAGGTTTTGGTAGGAATGATTTGCTAAAAAAATTTAAAATCTATATGCTCCAAGGGCTTCTCCTGCACACGCATAAGGAAAGAGAATACGTAGAAACCAACTCATGAGCATTTGGATGGGACGGCATAGGTCCCACCCAATTGAACAATCCCTCGATATTTGTTATAAAATAGTTGAACTAAGAAAATATGAACAAAATTATATAAGAGAGAGAGAGAGAGAGAGGGAGAGAGGGAGGGAGAGATGGGGCTATTTTCTTTTTATCTACAATTGGATCATTAGAGAAAGGAAGCCAAACCCTTGATAATTGAGATGCAAAATAGCAAACACCAAACACCAAACATCCATCCATCATAACTAAAAACGACAAGAAAAGAAAAGGAGAGTTTATTTATTTTAAGCGTAGTCTTCCGAAGCAGGAAGTGGGGTGTGGCAGCCAATGAAGATGTTGCCATAGATGAATCCAGCAAGGCCACCTCCAACAAGTGGGCCGACCCAATAGATCCAGTTCTGTGAGAAGTCTCCACTGACAACAGCTGGGCCGAAGGATCGGGCCGGGTTCATGGACCCACCACTGAAGGGACCAGCTGCAAGGATGTTGGCCCCCACGATGAAGCCAATGGCAATGGGTGCGATGGTTCCTAGCGAGCCCTTCTTCGGGTCAGCTGCTGTGGCGTAGACGGTGTAGACAAGGGCGAATGTTATGACCATTTCCATCACAACTCCTTCCACTGCGTTCATCCCAGAAGCCACGCCATGAGTCGGGATCGACTGCCACACAAAAACAATAACACAGGCCCAGTTAACTATTATATCCAAAAGCTGGTGTGGGTCCCCTTTTTTATGACCTATCATTAACCGGGTCTCGATCCAGTCCATTGTGGGGAACCCATTTATGAAGTTTGGGCTTGTGTTATCAGAACCTCAAGTTCAGATCCTCATAAGCGTTGACTTAGAGAAATTCTGAGTTCAACTAGTGAAATTCCTCCTGTGGGGCAAACTTATTGAAAATGTGTGTTTCTCAAAATAAATGCCTCCCACGAAGCATGGCATATCTCCATATATATTTTACTCAAATAGGACTTAGCCCCATTGTAGGATTTATTCATTGATTATGTTTTTTATCAGACAATGAATATTACAATATCAGGTAATATTTTGAAGAGCCTGTTTATTTTGAAAACTTTTTTTCGAACAAAAAAACAAGTCTTCAATAGATAAGCTCCGCTGTGGACCTCTGGAGTTTTCCAGCTTCTTTTTAAGTCAAGATTTCTCCGAGTCAGAGCCTCATTTGATCAGAACTCTCATAAACTCAGCGTGAGAAATTCCTCATTTTCAATTTTAATACATCCTAGTTAAGTGTTTACCCTATGACGGACGGACGGACGGGCGGGCGGGGGGGTGGGTGGGAATGATCTTACTGAACAATGAACAGTATTTGGCCGTTGTACGAAATAGTGATAAGTATTTTCTGCTGCACCAGATCACTCATCCCGCCACTTTTTCTTTCTTTTTTTTCGTTCTTTTTTTTTTTTCTTTTTTTTTTCACAAGGGACGATAGTGTCGCCCAAAATAAATATTGGCGACGCTAACGTCACTCTTCGCTCTCCAAATTCAACTTTTCATCATCCGTTTTCCCTCATCCCTTCTCTACTTGTAGCTTTTCCGCCTATAAGAGAAGTGGAAAGCTTGTATTTGTAATTTTTCCGCCTATGCTACGAGTGGAAAACTTGTTTTTGCAACTTCTCCACCAATAATAACAGTGGAAAATTTGTTTTTGTAACTCTTCAACCCTTTTGCGAATCCCAAATCCCAAAGTATGTACGCACGTATGTAATAAAAATATTATACCTATGGTGGTCGTCGTCGTTGGGAATAGAGGAAGGCTTGTTGCTGTTGGTCTTGGGGTGATTGGGACTGGGACTGGGACTGGGCTTGTAGTTGGGGAAGGGCACCTGTCCGGACTCGATGCATTTGAGGTCCTCCACCAGAATATCGTAGTGCCTCTTCACCTCCTCTGCCGTCTTTCCACCTCCTACCATAGACGCCACATTTTCCCCATCGGTCGGGTGTGTCCCTGTCAAATATGGCCAATGCCCTTTCAAACGCTTTGTACTGCTTGGCCGTCCATGAAGATGAATATGATGAGGAGGAGGAACTCAGCGATAGAGAAGCCATTGATTGAATATTTTCTTATCAAACTAACACACAAGAAAGCAGAGAGAATGTTTTCATGCTGTGAGGAGTGGGCAACTGGGCATCCATATAGGAAGTGAAGAAAGCAGAGAGAACCCATGGTGGATTCTCTGTTCTCCAAAGACATGAAGGAAGCTTTGCAAAGAGGGAAAATGGATCCAACAGTCACCCGAAAATATGATATTAAGACATACACCCATATGCCAATAGTTTACGAAGAACGTCACTTCATTTTAAATCGAGCAACGCTAGTATTATTGGTCTTAAGTTACAAAAAAAATAAAAATAAAATAAAATAAAAATAAAACCATGCCTAACAAATCACGTTTGTGCATAAGGAAATAATTTTCACTATTTATGGCCAAACACGGTTTATTTTTAGGTAAAATAAATAAATAAATAAATCCTTTGTGGCATCGGAAAAATCTATGCATAAACTACAACAATATTATAGTACTCACTCAAACCCTCCCACACACTCATACCCTTGATTTTGCATTATCGTTAGACCGATTCACAATAAATATGTACTTATCTTACCATAAGTATGCAGGCATGGCACTATGAAAAATAAAATTTAAAAAACATAAAGATAAGGAAGTGGATCCTTTTGAAGGACGTTCACTTGTGAACTCATTGGAGAGAAGTAGGAAATAGACAGAGCGATGGAAACATCTCTGGTTAGCTAGTGTTAAATTTACCTTGGCATTTGTGACAAACTTTAAGAGGAGGCAGGCGACGATAGACCCCAGTAACTGGGCCACCCAGTAGAAGATTCCCGTTAGGATGGTGATATGGCCTCCAATGGCCAATCCAAAGGTGACAGCTGGATTCAAGTGTCCACCTGAGATGTTGGCGGCCATTGAGACCCCCACGAACAACGCAAATGCATGGGCAATGGCAACTGCTACCAACCCTGCTGGGTCCAATGCCGCTCCCGATGTCAACTTACCTGCAACATACATACACATAAATAACATAACTTAACATGAGCCCGAAACTATTCTACTTCCTCCATACAATCTTAACACTTCATATGGTGCCATCAAATGGACTGTCACGGTGTCCTTAAAAAAATTAATTAAAACCACCAAAAAAAAAAAAAAAAAACACCCCAAATGGATTGGATGCTCACTAAAAGCAATTGCAGAGCCAACGCCTGCAAAGACGAAGAGGAGGGTGGCGATGAACTCGGATAGGTAAGCCTTGAAGGACCCAAGGCTCAAGGAGTCTCCAATGCTGCCGAATGCTATGTTCACCATGTTTGATGATAGAGTTAGAGGAAGCTACGTCTAAAAAGAGTGATGAAGAGAGAGAGACCAAACCTTGCAAATTGCATTGTTGTGGACTTGACCCATGCCATGGTTTTATAGTGTTTAAGAGTGGCTAGACATGGGCCTCGCTGGCACCGGCCATGGCCCCCCAAGAAGAAATGCGAATGATAAAAGCATATGCAGATGAGACAAGATGATTGGTTGCCACGCACCGCCCTGTGTTTGATTAATTTGCATTATGAGTGCAAAGACAACCATTTAAGCAGTTATTAATGGTCGACATTTGAATTAAATGGTGGATGATGAAACAAAGCCGCATAGAGACAATCACTTCCAATTCTAAAATAATCACAATACTATGCTCACTCGCCTTTTCAACTCCCGAATTGGAGCAATGCGTTTGTTTATTCACAAAAGATAGGCACTAAACTGATAATATAATAAAAGGTGAGTACACCTTTGTAGTGCGCCCCTAATTAAATTCTATTTATGTACTTTTAAAGCAATTTAATTCACATATCCTTCCAACTACCTATTTGTTTATAGGATAAAGTAAAAATAAAATAAAATAAAATATCATATCAAGAGGGGAAAAAAGTGGAGGAAGAGATATCGTAAAAGCACAAAATGACAAAAAAAAGATATTTTTAGTTGTGCAAAATGACAAAAAAATGTACTCTTATAAAGCATGGCAATATATATATATATATATATATATATGATTTTACACCTAACTCCCTATACTTTTTTTTTCTCATTATTTGACATTTAATTATATTTCATTTTACTTCACCCTACCCAGAAAGGATAGGTATGAATTTGGTGAGTCAACACAAGTGAGAACTCGCTGACATCAACATGTGATCATATTTAGTTACCAGATAAAAAAATATAAACAAGGATGAGTAGGTACCTAAGTGGATGGATGACCGTCATTGATCCACTATCTTATGGTGCATGAAATAAAACTGAGGTGATCCCTCTACTTACTACATATTTATATTAAACAACTATTAATCGAGCTAGCCTTAAGATGTGACTGAGCTTGAAAGGCGACGATTACAAAGTTATTTAAATAAAAAAAACTGATTCATTGGAGGTCTCCCTGGAGTGGTTAGGAAGACTTTGTTCAAAACATTTTTAAGAAGAGAGTAATGATAGGTTGCTTCTAAGTTTTGGTTTAAGGCACAATGACGTTTAAATTTTTAATTAAGTTTTTTAGTATAATAAAAACATTTAATTACTTTGACATAGATTTTTAGTAGTCTCAATAATTGTTCGGCTAAATATAATCATGTGTTCATGACAGATGGATACCAATATGAATGGATAGGGATACAAGGCTTTCAGAAAGAATTCTCAACCACAACCAAATATAAAGAGTTACATTATAAAGGACTAGTTTGGATGACATGAAGTCAACATAACATCATCATTATCATCAAAGCCTTGCTCCAATTATGTTAGGCTCAACTATATGCATTTGGTTCTTCATTTGGGTCTATTATGCGTCAAATCACACCCTACCATATATGATCATATTACTTTTCTCATATTTCATATTTGAATTGTAGCAAAAAATTTATGCTGGGTGTCACTTACCTAATGTAATCCTCTTTTTTTTCCCTGAACTTGGGATAAAAAACTATGAAAGTTCAACCCCCTGTTTGGGAAGGGGGGGCAATGGAGGGGGAGGAAAAAAATGGGAGGAAAATAGAGGAAAAATGATTTTGGAGAGTGTTTGGGAAGGGGAGAGGGAAAATGAGGGAGGGAAAAATGCATTGCTTTCTCTCCAAAAAATTTTCCCAAAAACAGGGGGGCAAATGAGGGCAAAAGAGGGGAAAGTTCTGTAAATGACTAAACTGTCATTTTACTCCAATTGAATTTTTTTTAAAAACAAGGATAAAATGATATTTGTCTCTCTACCTCACAAACAAACAAAATTATACATTTTCACTTTTCTTCCCCTTACTTTTTTATTTTCCAAACAAAAAGAGGAAAAATTAATTTTCCCTCCCCTCCCCTTCATTTTCCTCCCCCCTCCTCTCCCCTCCTCCCTTCCCAAACATAGGGTAAATGGATGGAGTTAGTTTGGATGATATGAAGAGAGAAAAAATAAAGTTCTCATTTCTTTATTTGGTAGGAATTTTCCACTAAACACTTTCTCCAAGTCTAACAAGTCCTCAACATCAAGACTACTTTAAAAGTATTCATATCTCAAGATCCCTGCAAACTATTATTAACCTTCTTCAACCGAGAAAGAAAAGAGAACAAGGGTTGCTCAATTGGTGGCAAACCCATCTCTCACGTATTCTTCCCATGTGTGTAGGATCTCTCATGGGTCCCAACTAGCCTTCTTGCTGAAGTAGTACAAAAATAATGATAACAATAATAAAATCTTGTTAAAATGGCTATTATACTTGGAATCCATTTTCATGTCCCAAGATGTATAATTTAATTGGATTGTCCGATCCGGCTGATGGTAGCCCACTTCCATATATCATTGGCCATATTAATTGTAATTGAAATACCAAAATAATAAGGTTAGAGAAATGATTTAACAGTATTGTTTAAGTGTAAATGGATACGAAAGTTAATGTTTAAGTATACCAAAAAAAAAAACATATGATAGCTTTAGTTTGGAGATGCCACTGTCAATGGCGTGGCAACCCCATGAAATTGGTTTATATGTATTTAAAACCTAAAATCTTGATAGTGCAGTGCCATTCCCCTCTTATATATATGCTATTGCTTGCCTACCTTATCCAAACCTTCACAAACAGTACCCTAGAAACGAAAAGGGCACCTGGTTTGTTATTGAAGTCATTCCAATCTCACCAAAAGAAAAAGGAGTCCTTTTCTTTTCTTTTTTTTCGGATAGATTGGAATGGTTGTGGGAGACAAAGGAGAGTGAGACTTCTGCAACATTAATCTTCTCACCACTTCTAGATAGTATATTTTTTCTATTTTATTTACATGCAAAATGCTATAAAAAGTAATTAAAATGAAGATTCACAAATTTCTCACCTTTGGCATATATCTTACAATTATCTAATTTAAAAGAAGAGGGGCTTTCTCTAAGGGTGTTCGTGGGCCAGGTTGGGCTAGGCTGAGGCATATCCAGCCCGGTCCGACTTTAGAAACAATGGTCCAGGTCCTGCCCAAGCCCAACACAGGCCTTAAACATCAGGCCCAAGCTCACCCTTTTAATCAACTGAGTCGGGCCGGAACAAGCTTTTTATTAATTTTGTAGGCATTCGAGCAATTGTTTAGATCAATTAAATTAAATCATGTGCATTACTTGCATGGGCCGGGTTTTGGGATTTCTATCACTTAATCCAAGGTCAGCCCAATTATTAAATGGGCCCTAATTGCATATCGAAGACCAGCCCAAAGAAGACTCGACCAGGTTGGGCTTGGACTGGCCCTAGACACGAGCACCCCTAGCTATCTACCCCTTGTCTTATATGCAAAATCACCTTATCAGATTTGTGAAGTGTGCATTTGCGTGAGTTTAGCAGGTGCCACTTATGGAATTAGTCTTGTTAGGTCAAAAATTTCAGGGATACCCTAGACATTAATAATAATATTAATAATAATAGGTCATGAGATTGTGATATAAAATTGAAAAAGCAAAAAACTCCCATCATAATATCAGTGCTCATTTTATTATGTACTTATGACAAATGCCGAAGACGGCATAGGAGTTAAATTTGGTTAGATGCTTAATAAAAAAGACTTCCTTGGGCTCGGGTTATTAACTTGGAAAAAATAATAATAATAATAATAATGAGAGTTCGGTGAATATTGAGTCCTCTGCACTCAAGCAGCTAACCCGGAGTAAAAGAAATGCATTCCTGTAAATAGCATTGGCCTAACTTCCACTCCGATTGGAACAAGACACGCCATTAAATTGAGCATGATTAATTCCTCTGTGGGCCTCACTCCAAATTCATTAGGAGACTTTACATTTTCCTACTCCACTTATTAACATGCATTTAGGTGAAACCCGCATCTGCCTTGAGCTATATGTAAACTTCCTGAAATAAATCAAAATGAAATATAAAATTATCATCTTGCCTTTGCCTTGAGTTAATTAGATATATATATATATATATATTTTTTTTTTTTTTTAAATTTTACAATAAGAGGTTGCTAAGTTTGTCGGCAACCTCGCTTGTCACCTAATTGCCAAAGGATTAATGATCCTTCGGTATGCCAATCTTCCCATCTTGTGGGCTCTCCCGAGGTACCCAAAAACAAAAAGAAAAAAGAAAAATAGAGTTACTTCTAAAATCTACAATGATACTTTTATTATGGTTTATTCTTAAGATTAAATTTAACCACAATTAAGACTCTAGAATCAAATTGTTGCTAAAGGGCATTTAGCATACTTTGTGAGTGATTTTTAATACTCATTAGGAGCCATATTTGTTTTATATAATTGGATTCCTAGGAATTCCAAGATTCTTATTCCTTCAAGGGGATAAAATTGAAGTTCAATCAAAAGTGAATGTCCAAAGATGACTATCAACAAGCCTTGTCTTTAGTAGAAATTAAGTCAATAGGAGGTGGGGGAATGAATAATACCTGTCATCACCCAGGTAATTCAAATTCTAAAATAATCAACGTCCCATCTATACTACTACCATATATCCTGCACCCTTCACTGCATATCTTTCACCCTCCACCTCTTCAATTAATCCTTCAATCAATGAAGCTCATTTGATCATGAATCATATTTCTCCCTATATTTTAATTATATCAATAAGCAGGCCTTGGAAGTAGTCAAAGGGTCTTTTTTAAAGTATAACTGGTCTTCAATGTAAACCAAAAGTTTGATGGTTGTTTGCCATATTAATATATAGTGGTGGTTACATATGTAAATCTCCCTTTACTACTGCACGTCAGCAGGTGCAGACACACCTGCACCGGCTGCATATTGCATAGTGCACAGGACCACATTTGAAATGGATCGATTTAAAATACAAGCATTAGTGGTGTCTTACCTGCATCCACCCGAAAGGGAACATTTTAGGCCCACCTGCTCATCCGTGGCTCAGAATGACAGGATCTGAACCGTTTAATTATAATTTTATCTATTGATCATCCTTTTTCCAATTGGATTGACAAATTACCTGGGCTAATATCGATTACTAGGACCCATAAAATGTGGGTCCTATTGGCTGAAAGCTTGGAATTTGGATTCACTACATGGGATCAATCCTTTCTTCTTCTTCTTTTTTTAAGCTAAATAGGATAGATATATATTAACAAAACAATCCAATCTTTCAATTATTCTCATTGTCCAATTACAAAACTTCCAACAAAAGATTATCATCAATGATTACTGCCTGTTTTTAGGTAGACTCCTATTCTTGTTTAAATCAAACTCAAAATTTGGTTCATAAGATTTTTAATTTAGTGCCTGTTTGAAACCTACCTATGTAAAGAAATGTAAATCTATAAATTATTGGAAGAATCAATCAAAATAAGAATTAATGAAGCATGCAAGGGACATTGCCGTAAATGTTTGCGGAATCAAGGCCATAGAAAACGTACCACTTTAGAAGGCTATTAGGAAGGTTCTGAATTAAATGAATGGTGGAGAAGGATCCTCTTTAATTTATTCATGCATGGCACTGAATAGAAGATTATTACAAGATGGTACAAGTAAATTCAATCTGATCACCAACATGAGAAGGATTTCTTTTTTACCTTGCCAAAAACTAGATCTTGACCTTTTTTTCTTCCATGTCATCCACAAATCTAATCAATGAATGTTTTCTTCCCGGGTGAATTTCAAATCAATTCACCATGTAACCGTTTCCTTGGATGAGAGAGAGAGAGACGTGTCAGTTCATTCAATTGCCATATTTATTTCTCCAACAAACACCAAATGCCTCAATTCAATTCTCATGTATGTTTATTTTCTGTTAAAGAAATCTCATATAACAGTTGGGTTGTCTTGGTATGTTGCATTGTCTCGGTCACAGAAAAATCCGACTGAGATCTCCTTCCTCCTCATTCCTCTATTGATTTTCATTCTTCTATGCCTTAATTTTCTGTTCTTGCCATTATTAGAATAAATACATATAGAAAGATGATGGATGGATGGATGGATGGATACTCTATTCTGAGGCATCTGATAAACTTGGAAAAAATGAAGAGATGGATGGATAGACAGGAGAATGTGAAAGTTCTGGGATTTCACTTGTTTTTCAAAATGTAGTATCTTTTTTTTTTTTGCCTTGAAGAGCTTGGAACATGGATGATTTCCCTGCAGCAAATGGTGATACAGTCTCAGGCAGAAAGGATGGAGAGAGTAGGGACTCTCCGAAGACTACTTCGCAGCATAAACGGTCTAAGAGGTAGAATCCCCAGCTTCTGCTACTGGGTCTTTTTCTTTTTCCATCAATGGTCAGTAAGGAGGGTCGTTTCTTTATGGTAAAGATGCAATGCATTTGATGCTTGCATTTTATTTTTTTGGAGTTAAGGTCATGTTGAGGGCTTGAGCTGTACGTTTTAGTGATGTTTCTTCAAATGGGTTCTTGTTCTGTTCTGTTATGCTGAGTCTTTTTCTTGTTCTGGATCTGGGGTTTGTTTGAAGCTTTTGGATTTGTAAGTAGAGAATGCCTTCTTTTCCATTTGCAAGATGAAACATTGCATTTTTGCTTTGCTTGCTCCTATGGATGAAACTAGAAATTACTTTAGAAAATGTACATTGTATAATTTTGTGGCTGTTGTCTGTAAGCATTGCGTCTACTGGCCTGTTGTCACCATATTAAGAAAATAATGCTTTTATTCCAGTGCTTCTGATAAGAACTTCCACTCAGCTGGACATGGGGCCTCTCATTCCACAGGAAAGGATTCAAATGTCTCTAAGGTGAGATCAAAAAAATCTTTGCCGCATGTAAAGTTCTAGTCCTTCCTAGCAATCGTACTGTCAATCATTAAGAAAAAGTGACTACTCGGATACATGAATGAAGGTTGTGCCTAAATATATTTGTTTAAACATTAAAGGCAACGTGTGGATATAGTTTTCCTTACTAACAAGGTCTAACCAAACAAACGATTTACCTCTTCTATATCTATATATGTCAGGATTTGAGAAATTTGATGAGGTCCCATAAAGCACAAAGCCCTGTCGATCAAGATTCTAGTGACATGATCAATGGTGCTTCAACAAGTCATCGAGCTTCCTTGGAGAACGATGTAAGCATTCTTCCGATCCCCCTTCTGCCCGACACCCCCCTATTGTATGGGTTTCTGGTGCTGTTGCTGTTGTTGTCGTATAGCTATATCTATACAGACAAGTAATACCTTCACATGATCTGTAACAAACTTACTATGAAGAAGATGGTTGTTCACTTAGGTAACAGAGCAAAACTACCAAGAATAAATACAAATTCAGGTCCTCATATTATATTAACTTTTTATTACTGGACCATGGTACGCACTTGTACAAACTAAAGGCATGAAGAGTGGAGAGTGGAGAGTGGAGACTCGTGCATATTTTCCAGTGAAGATCTTATATAGTTCTCTGTTTAATTGCCATTTTGGTTGATTCTTCTTAATGCAGGCGTGTCCAGATCATATCCCTTCATTAGAGCATTTTATAGTGTTTTTTTCCTTTGGGGCCGGGTGAGGAGAACATTTTATTGTTATTATTAGTGATGAGTGATGGTCCACATTACTTCACTAGTACATAATACACTCAATCCCCTACTTACATTCTTCTAATTGATATAGTGTAACAACCATAATAAGGTGGTCCTGCTGTATGGTGCTCCTTGTGTATATCTTCACATTACAAGCGTATACAGCTTTATTTCTCTTAAGATAAGCATGGTATTTTATATGCTACAATTTTAAGTTTTCATTTGAAGTTATTATATGTTTGAAGTGATTGATGTATTAATTAACATGCAGATTAAGCAGCTACAGATGCATTTGCAACAAGAGAAATCTGTAAGGATCATGCTTGAGAAATCAATGGGTCGAGCTTCTAGCACTTTATCTCCTGGACACAGACATGTTGCTGCTCAGGTATGTATCCTAATACAATGGCGGGCTCCAAGAATTCGAGTCTGTGAAGTCAACAAAAGACTTATCTTCCGCAAATCGAAAAAATTTATTTTCCCCTTTATCAACATTTGTCATCTACTTTCGATAATTTGAAAATTATAATATAAAATTATCAAATAATCTATTTTTGATAATCTGACAAAGATAATATTGAATTCTCAAAAAAAAAAAAAAACCAAAATTTTTAATATATTGTTACTAATAGTTCTTAATCCAAATACATAAACTCCTACAGCTGCCCTCAACAGGTTTTTATGTGTTGAAATCGTTGCATAATAGATTCATTATCAACACTAGCAATCAAATCTTTTTCAATATATGTAAGTAACTAAATAGTCATTCATCCATTGATTTCCTACTCGGTTACGCAACATGTTATTTACGTACTTCGTTGCTGAAGAAATTCTTTCTACCGTCGTAGTCGCTGCTGGTAAAATCAACGCCAATTTTAAAAGCAAATAAACAAATTGGTATGCAATATCCTTCTTTGTCTCCACTAATTTTCTAGCAATGTCACAAATTCCTTTAAGTTCTAAAAACTCGTTGCTAGTGCACATATTAGTAATGTGGACCCATTAGTTTTATTTATTTTTTGGTAGATAATTGGTCCATTAACTTCGGCGGTAGGTATTTTATGGTTACTTCTGTTCACCACCACAACAACAATGAAAAAAATGTAACGTTAGCTAATGTAGGGTAAAACTCTTAAATGAATGGGGTTAAAAGCTTCCCATAAGTTGACATAAAAGTTTTTATTTTTAAATATTTTTTCAGATCTGTGATCAATGTGGAGCTGCCCATGTCCTAATACATGTATAAACCAAGCACACCTAATTACTGGATGGGACTTAATTCTTGCGAGAATGACTTCCATTGAAGTTCAACAAATTACTTTCATTAATTATCCCATTTGATAAGAACTCAAGTCACTTCATATTTGATTAGATTCTCAGGAATATAGATAATATGTGCTAGCATAGGGGTGTAAAAAAAAACCGAAAAACCGTCTAACCGAACCGAACCGTGGTTAATAACCGTATTTCACGGTTCGGTTACGGTTACGGTTAATGAAATAAAAAGACCGCAAGGTTCGGTTCGGTTACGATTTTCCATAATAATTCACGGTTATTAACCAAACCGAACCGTATCATACGGTTCGGTTAACCGTATGCGGTTAACCGCATCGTTTACAAATAAAAGAAAAAATAAGGGAGTTGAATGAAATATTTCTTACCTTATTTAATTGTTCATTAAGTGTCATTTTACCATCAATCATTCACATTTATCTCCTTATGTGAGGAAGACATTCCACGGTTATTAACCGTAACCGAACCGTTTAATACGGTTAACCGCGGTTATGGTTTTCACGGTTTTTGTGGATACGGTTACGGTTACGGTTTTTAAATACAGAAAACCGCGGGTACGGTTCGGTTAACGGTTTTCCCAAATTAACCGGTTAACCGAACCGTTACACCCCTAACTAGCCTAGTGGTAATGGGGACCTTCCAAAAGGAGCATGAGAATACCTACCTTAAGTCTGTACCTGCACCTCATCCTCCACAGGGTGGTGTCTTTCCATTGTACTGATGCTATAAACACAGATGATTTGGTACTTCATTCGTCTAAAATCATAGCTAGAATCAATTTTCATATAGGGGTGACATCCCAAGGCAATTTTGCCACGGCCTTGGGTCTTTTATTAGTCCAAAGAAGATGCCTTGCTAATGAACTAACAGGGCCATAGTAGATGCTTCAGCCAAACAATTCAGTTGTTTCTGAAGTCGAATACAGTTACTAAAATCCAATTTAGAAAATGACAAAAGAGCCATATATGAGTACAGGTTTGGCTTTATGAATTTATGCAGTATTAATCATTTTTTTATTAGAAAATTGGATTCATCTCATTGTTGCTCCATTAAGTTGTTACTAATTTAATCATCTGAAAGTAAGCAAAAGTTTACAAAGGTTAACCTCAAGAAATATGAGGTTATCATATTGGAGCATATGAACATCTTCTCGGATAGTCGACTCTCTTTTTTTTTTTTTTTAATTTATGCCTTTTACCTGTTTTTACCTATAATTTTAATATGCTTAATAAAAGAGTATTGAGGATATATTGTTTAATTTTAGTTGAGCACATAGAACGTAACCCAACAAAATTGCATTATTCTTAGACAAGGGAACTTATACAAGAAATCGAGTTGCTTGAAGAAGAGGTCGCAAACCGTGAACAACACGTCCTTTCTCTCTACAGAAGTATCTTTGATCAGTGCCTTACTAGGCCACCTTCAGAGCAAAGTTCTGTCATGACTTCTCCAGCCCACACAAAGAAAAATGAAAATAGAAGACATCCAAGCATAATTTCAAGTACATTTTGCTCCTCCAAAAAGTTCCCTTTACAGCACTTCCAGGTTCTGGCTTCTAAAAAAGATTCAAGGAAAAAGGTGCTGCAATCCAAGACTAGGCATGCATCCCTCTTGAGTGGAAAAACAAACCTTCAAATTGACGGCAACTGTTCTGATCCAACAAAGGTATGCAAAAGAACTAAAAAGGTGTGAGGTTCTGATGGAGATAGTTATCAGTGCTTAGAACTTTTTTAAGTATTGGTCACTACCGTGACTTAGGAGGAGATTATATGATCCTGGACCTGAGGGTATGTGAAGTATCTTCAATATGTGATTATATGCAAGTGAAGCCAATATTTTGGTCATCAAAAACACAAATTATTTGACTCTATATATGCAGATGAATTTATGGAATTAAATGGACCACCAACTACACATGCAGTTAACTAAATGACATGATATGAAAAGTCCGGGTATGGACCCTCTTTGAACCTAATTGATAATTGGGTCCGGGTCTTGGACCACTTGGGGTCTATACCTAGATACCCAGCTGCCAAACTAATATGTGTAAAAGACTATATATTATACGAAAATATTAGTAATTATTATGATATACACAACCAGACATAAAAAGACTGCAAATTGAAGGGCTAAGGTTTTAGCCTTGCAACCTCAAGATTGATGGCTTGTGCCCCAGTGCACTTGTGTTGTTTACATATTTTGAGTCCGTTCCAGAGAAGTGTGTGGGTCCAATCAGGTTCATCGGTGTCAGGCCTGGGGGCCTGGGCCCAGCTCCAGTCCACCATGGACGTGCCTGAACCAGACCCATTTACATCCCTAGATAAGCCATAACGAGACTCCTCTCAAATCGGGCAGTCCTAACCCTTTGATAATTAAATTCCCCACAAGTGGATGCTTATTGACGAAATATCTTCTGCAATTGGACCCATTAGTCAAAGGTCTGAAATGGATCACCCAATGTGATCCCCACGTGTACAGGACTCAAAAGCTAGTAACATTATGCAAAGTTTATTAATACAGAGAGGTGTACAGGTCATCCAGAGTGTAGATGCTGTCATGCTGCACTGCTCATTTCTTTTCATGTCTTCATCAGGTGCCTTGGAAAGAACCAGCTGTGGAGAGGAGTTCCTTGTCCCGTACCTTGAAAGATCATATCTACCAGTGTCCCAGCAAGCTATCTGAAGAGTTAGTCCGGTGCATGGGTGCAATATACTGTTGGGTATGTGGTGCAGCATCCACAAAACAAGAAAAAGGTTGCTCACCACTATTTTTGTCAGGGTCATCCACCACGAATGTAGTCCTGCCACGACGAAGTGTTGGAGATGATCAAGATTGGCCTTGCAGATCAATGGTGGAAATATCTTGGATATCTACAGATAGGAAACATAATTCGCGAGCATCTTGTGCTATCAGCAGCTATAGGTGGGATGAAAAAATGTTGATCTAGATAGTTGTTTTTTTTTGTTTTTTTTTCTTTCTTTTGTTGTTGTCGTCATCATCTTTTTTTCTTTCTTTTGCTGTTGTTGTCATCATCATCATCGCTATGGTTGTCTTTGTTGTTTAACCATAAATGATACAAATGTTGCCAACCATATGGTAATCTAAGGTGTTGCATTTACTTGGTCCCATATAGCATGGCCTTAAATATATCTCTTCTATCGGATGATCCTAGCTATCTGTCTGATGGCTTGCTAATGGACAATTACTGGGAGTGAAATCACAACACTGGGATCATGATCCTTACACAAAAAAAAAAAAAAAAAAAAAAAGCACTGGGATCATGAAATGGATGAGATTTTTGAGTTATCTGTTCTCAACACTGTAACATAGCAAACTGAAGAATCAGAGAATATTTCCTGTTTTGATTGTTTTGTTGTCCTTTTCTTATCTTCCTCTATTGGGAGGTTGCCTGAAAGAATTAATTTCCCTTTGGTCTTGTAAATCTTCAGAGTTTTGGTGGAGCAACTAGAAAGAGTGAATCCAAGCCAGATGGAAAATGACGCCAAAATGGCATTTTGGATCAATGTGTACAATTCTCTAGTCATGCATGTAAAGGCTACAGTCAACAGTTTAGTTCAATGGACCTTTTCATACTTCTGCAGATATACTTTCTTCTTGAATTATTTCTTTTGCAGGCATATCTTGCATTTGGGATCCCCCACAATACTCTGAGGAGGGTGTCCCTGTTCCACAAGGTACTTCTCTTCTTTGTCCAAGAATTCTTTCAGGTCTTTATTGTGATTGCAATCGCCTTGTACTGAAGGAATTATGATTACTATCTTGTGTTATGTATTTTAAGATAGTTGAAATTCTAAACCAAACAATCTTAACATGAATTTGGTACTCATAGATATGCTTACATTACTTACCTGCAATAGAGGGCAACTTTCTACCAACCAGCTTTTAATTCACCAAAATATATGCCTCTGTTTTCTTATATTAATCTCATATAAAGTTTTTTTTTCTGGGAAGAACACCAAGTTGTGGGTAGCTCACATGCTATAATTTTAGATATTGGTAATTTCATTGCAATATTTTGGCCAATGTTCAGATTCTATTCCCCCAAATTTTTTCATACCATTAACGAAAACAATTATAATAAACTACTTATAATATTTTATGATGGTAACTCCTAACATATTTATTATGACCAAGCCCTTTTATTGGTAATCAGATTGCACCGCAAATTCTTATCAATCCATGGCTTTATTATAGACCTCTGCTTTTCTACTAATTCTCATTAGTACATCTAATCTTAATTAAGTGGAAACAAAGTGTGAAATTGTTTGTTTTGTTTCTTAATTCTCACCTTTGCATTTGTGGATCATTATTAGCATTGTGGCAGTTTTAATTGTAGAGAATGTGAAAAGGTTAATTGGTTTTTTTTGGGGGGAAATGTCTAATATGTTTTAACAACGCCTTTGTGAATTTGTTTGTTGAGTGCAGGCAGCTTACAACATCGGAGGCTACATCACAAGTGCTAATTCCATAGAGCACGCAATGTTGTCTTGGCGTACACCCCGAATCGGTCGTGTATGATATGACTTTTGCTTTGCATTTTGCTTATTCATTTCATGCTGCATGCCATTTAGTTCAATGTTTAACAGTTCTTTATTTTCTAGACATTTAGTTAACATTTCTGAATGGGAAAGCTATTCACACTCCTTTTTTTTTTATGAGTTAACCATTTCTTTTGTCAATTCTTACTACTTTATTTTGCGCAAAGAAAATCTCATTACTGAAGTACTGCATGTACCAAAAGTGGGAAAAGGACCATATAGTTCATTTTCTATTCTTGTGAACACTTTCTTTCTTTTTTATCATTATTGTTGTGCACAATTTCTATTCTTTATTTTCTAGAATGAGGATGTAATATCAGCTCCATTTGTTCTTATGTACATATTTTATTATTCTTACTTGCTCAATTAAATTTTTGGGATAAATATAGTTTGAAGATAAATCTTAACCACTTGAACTTCAAAAGGTGTTTTTGGCTTTCTAATTTTCAAAGGGCATTTGGATTGAAAGGACGGGTAAACGAGAGATATCCCATCTTGATGTTTTTTCCTGCATTTGGCATTTCATTTGGAAGGGGAAAAACACATACCGCTTTCTCCTAATTTCCCCTATTTGGGAAGAAAAATGATTGAGAGAGAGAGAGAGAACACAATTTGTTTACATGTGTGATAAAGTAAAGGTGGATATCAAATCATAGTAAAGGTGAGGTAAACTAAGGTGAGAACACAATTTGTTTACATGTATGATAAAGTAAAAGTGGATGTTACATCATGGTAGAGGTGAGGTAAAGTAAGGTAAGAAGTATGTGGTCAAGTAAAGTGGGAGAGAGTGACAAAAAGTAGCTTTTTATTGACTTTAATTTATCACACTTTGCCATGCTTTTATGAGCTACAGAAAAAGTAGCTTGTGGAGTGATAACTATGACATATGGACTTCACTTTCCCACGCTAGTTTTTCATGCAAACATGATAAAGGGAGAATATATACCACTTCTCGGCATACCTTTAATTTATCGGCAGCTAAACAAACATCACCTAGAGAATGCAATTTTTATCTAAAGAGAGCAAAAAGAACAGACTTTCTCACATTCCTTTTTTGGATGCCAAGAAATAAAAGCAACTTTTCTCTTCCCTTTTCTAGTTCTCCCATTTTCTCTAGGTTTCCCTTAATGGTAGGAATTTTCTAATTCATCATTTCTTTCATTTTATCATCCTAAGACTATGCCTCTTGCAAATAAAGTGTTGTCATGGTTGCATATGTGTAGTGTTGTATGTTAATCTTTATTTTTTCCTTTCCTGGAGTTCATGATATTTTGTCCATTCTACTTCATCAGCAATCTAAATGAGAATGAAATTAGACTACGCAGCATCACATATCTTCACATCTATTCATATCTTTTTATTTAACTTACAGTGGTTTGAATCCATCCTTTCAACTGCCATGTGGAGGAAATCCGGTGAGGAGCGACAACTTCTTGGTTCAGGATTCGGACTCTCAAACTCCCAGCCCCTTGTTTGCTTTGCACTATGTAGCGGGGCTTTATCTGATCCTGTGGTAATCAGTTGCTTCTCAAATTTTTCAAATTTCCGGCCTGTTTGTTTCAGTAATTGAGTTTCTAGGATTGTATTTCTTCTGTAAGTGGTTGGAAGTAAAGAATCCAATGTGCATATCAAAATATGGCCATCTTTAAAATAAAAAAAAAACATGGCCATCGATTAACCTTCCCTATAATGGAAATTGAATCAAGAGGAGGGAAATGAATACCCAATTATATATTGTTAAAAATCACCTAGCAAGAAAATCTAAGGAAGTCAAGGTCCCATGATCTCATCTACTGCCTCAATACTCCACCCCTCATCTCTTTAATGATCCTTCAGTAGAGCTAATTTGACCATAAATTCATATGTATTCTAAACAATGAAACTGGCCCTTAGTGAATACGCCAAGCTTACTTCTAGCTTTGACAGCTTTCCTTTTTTTATTCTTACGAGGGTATAAACTACTAGATCACATTCTATATAAATTCATGACTGCAGCAAGTTTAGGGTGGCCACTATACAAGCTTCATTATAAACAAACAAAAAGTAAAATTGGACTTGATTTTAAGGTCAGTTAATGTAAGGGCCCACCATAGCCTGGCCTGCACCCAACACAATGTCATCCTGTAAGATCACAGGTGCCTAACATGAGTCTTGTTAAACAATATTTTTTGTGAAAAGTTGGAAATCTTGTTAAATTTTGTGCAGCTGAGGGTCTACAGTGCTGCAAATGTCAAAGAGGAATTGGAGGTGGCCAAGAAGGATTACCTTCAAGCTAATGTGGTTGTGAAGAGGTCAAAGAAAGTGTTCCTACCAAGGATTCTGGAGAGATATTCAAAGGAGACTTCAATTAGCTCAGACGACCTTCTTTCATGGGTGTGTGAGAACGTCGATAAGAAGCTGCGTGATGCTATCCAAAAGTGTATCGATTCCAAATCTAACAGAAAGTCAGAATGGTCGCCTTATGATACAAGATTTCGATATGTCTTTCCTAGGGACTTGACAGAAAAGCCATGGTGGGTATGAGTTTCTTTAGCGGATTACAGAACTCAGTGTCCTGATCAACCAAACCGTCTCTGGTATTTTAGATTGATTTGTTTTCATCAAAATCCTACTCTTTGCACAAAGAGGATTACTTTGAACTGGAACATTTAAGAGAACTCTTTATTGTACAAATCCCACTTCTATAGCTATAAGGGCTTTCCATGTTTATTCAGTTGTTAGTTACATAGTCATGTAAAGGTTTGTCATTGAAATACAGCATTCTGCAAAGATCTCTGAAATTTCACTGCCATCCATGTTTCAATTATGCACATTATGTTTCCATTATATGGATGGGCTCCCTTGTGTACATTTATATCATTGGGGGGGGGGGGGGGGGGGGGGGGGGGGGATTTAGTGGTAAAAAATAAAATTTTGAAAACTTAAGGGGGCCATGCCTACATGTAGGTCTGCCCCTGGGTGGACCCATCTTGATTACATCATTCATACGGCCACCCTAACTGTATCAATTCGATTGATCATATGTCCCTTGAGTTCACCAAAATCAAAATTTGGCTTCCTTAACCGAGAGTCAATGGTTGGACATATAGTCCAAATGACAAATTCTCAAATCTCAAGCTATTTTTGGTGTGTAGAAGTAGAAAGTGGTGCTGGGTTGCATGAAATATTTATTTCTGTGGCCTAATAACTCAATTGTCTGGGTGAGATGTGAAATGCGTGTTGTACGAAATTGCTTTATGGTTCTGGGTACTGGACTGCACCCATTACCATGTGGTGACAGACCAATTCTATGTTGGTGAGAGCAGATCATGTGCAATGAACGATACAAATGATGGGCGGGGTTCACTCCAGGAGTTATATATTTTGATTATCCCATACTAATATGGATTTTGTGGAGGCTGTAAACGGATTCCCACTCACCCCTAGGGCCTGACCGCCCAATTTGGAAATGGACCATTTTTTGTAAGTTGGGCTGTGTGATAAATAAAATAGTAGGAAGTTATATTTTTTTCCCCCAGTAAAACTTTTTTTTTTAATAGTAAAGTTGGATTCTATTCAAAAGTTGGCGTAATCCAAAATAGTACATACTTCGTCTTCAATAGAGGATAAAGAAGTTCTGATGCCCTTGTAAAACTTACATAACATAAAGTCTACTTGAGATGTATTTTAAATGTGCAACTGTCAGGTCTTGCTTGTTGTCTAGAGTTTGCACCAAGGCAGCCACCTTTCTAACCTCATATGAGATCTACTTTCCTTGCCAAAGGGCTGGGTATCAACAACAAAATGTTTTTGGGTCATTTTAATATGAAAGTGTGATATGTGGTATCCAAATTCTTTTTTTTTTTATTTTAAGTTAAGAAATGGCTGGTAAAGGCAGGGGAACAATTCAAAAAAATTATCTCATTTTTTATTGTCCTTGAGCCACGTTAGCAGATAAAGGAAAGAAAGAAAAGAAACACACCCTCCTACGAAACGTCAATTATTTCATTCTAACACCCCTTCCTCTTCAAGAAGGAACACCATAATCGTTTTAAAGAAATGTCATTTTCTCTTTTTTGGAAAGGCTCATCTTCCAAGAAAACCACCTTCCTTTTCCTCAACCCATTAAGTTCCTCATGCCATCTCTTCTTCATTTCCCATAAAGTTTCTAAATCTACAAATCTCATCTACATATTCTTCTATTGAATCTCTTTATTCTAACTCAAAGATAAAAAAGAAGTAAATAAGGCAATTACAGTGTAGAATCTACAACCACAAGATCAAAATATATTTAAAAGAAGACAACAAAGATGAGAAAGAGGTAATTTTGCACATATTTTTTTCTTTGAATTTTCCACATGTTTTTTTTTCCTCTCTCCTGATAGAGAATAGATTTGATATCAATAATAGGAGTGCAGATGACCGTGAGCCAAGATTCTACTCACAAGAAAATATTTTATGATACAGGTGATTTTAACATGATCATTCAAAATCAACGTAAAATTCTACGATACAAGTGTTTTTTATGGCCCTTATTTATAAAGAGACATTCTCATGTTCTCCACCCATAAGTAGGATTCCATCTTGCTCACATGCGGCGGGAGAACATTGCCGGCGTAAGCTCGTCCAGGTGAAGTTGTTAAGCGTGAAAGACGGGATACAAAGTATAGATAGAAATTCAACCTGACTTTTTGATTAGACTCGACCCTTACTTTTTGTAAGATTTAACTTACTAAGATGGTGTCTTAGTAAGCTAATCATTGGTTCAAAAGGGTGACTACTTAGATTTTGATTCAGATGTTCACCTCTACTTCAATTTTAACTTGATCATAGACTTTTGATGAAACATATATACAATTTTTTTAGAAGAAAGTTAAGTATTAGCATAGACGATTAACTAGTCAAGGATAGTATGGTATTTAAGAATATTTTAAAATTAAAGCGATACTAAAAAAAACCAATAAAAGAGTGATAAGATCAAAATAAGATATCAAAATTTATAAATAGCAACAACTTTTATATTTTTGAAAAAATAATAATAATATTGATTATTATTTAATTAGTTTACTTTCTCAGGAGGCAGAAAACCCCAAAAATTGAAATTGTGAGACCACGTCCCAAATATTTTTATTTTTTTTTGTTCCTAACTCTTTGGGCTGAATAAATCCCTCTGGGCCCATAGGGAAGCTGAGTAAACTCCCCTGTAAGTGTACGGATAATCATGCTCTATGAAGTGTGCCCATGATTATGGGGCATGGCTGTTGCATGTGCTGCTGGGCAGCACTACCATGCAGCGTCACCTGCATGGTAGTATGATGCAACACCAGGTTAAAATAGTAGGTGGGGGCCACATTTGGAAAATCCAAACCTCTTGTTAGTCCTAGTTTCGTTATGGTGATCAAATGTTTGATTAGTATTCAAATTACCCGTTGGATCAACTAAATTTGGAATCTCTGATTAACTTTCTTTACTTTCCTCTTTTTAAATGGCAAAACCGGAAGAAGCCTCTTTGAGTGAAATCTGGTGGCCAATCCATGTAGGAGCACTAAATTAGATTTTGAATATTTAATTGCAAAGTACACAATCGGCCTTTTGGTAGGAAGCGGTTTAGATTTTCCAAATGTGGCCCCACCCATGATTTTAACTTGGATTCGACATCATTCTAGCCTGCAGGACGCTGCCCAGTGTTGCTTGCCACGTGTAGGTTGTGATCACTTGAGCCTAGGGCTGTCAATCCGACCCTTTGACGAGGGGGCCCGACCTGGCTTGGCCCGCAAAAGCCTTCAAAGCGAAGGCTTTTCTTTTTGTCCTAAAACCCGAGGGTAGGGTAGGGCCCAATTTTGAAAAGCCCGCAACCTTTAGGGCTTGACTTAGCCAGCCCGAGGGGGCCCGGCCTGGCCCTTTGTCTATTAATATATAAAATAAATAATATATAGAATATAGAATACATATATAGAGATTTTTAAAAATATATATAAAGAACTCCTCTAATTAGCAATTAATGATAGAGGCTTAATATTTTGTCAAACAATAATAACCAAGGCTTAGAAAGAATTTTAATGGATATCCCCATAGATCACGATATTGCCACCTATATTTAATTATATGTTATCATTTGAATGATATATTTGATTCTATATTTACGCAACACGGACATATTCTTCAATGAAAAGGGAACTCAAGTTGTCATTCATCATATTGATTTTCACCAATGTAAACTATTGAAGGTTGAGAGTTTAGATAGATGATCATTAACATTATCATTAAGTGAGGTTAAGTTTCAACCACTAACTATTGATCGATACCAATTTCTTTCTATTCCCTTACTTTTATGACTATTGTTGTTTCATTCATGTGGACCCTACATTCGGAGTTAAAAGTTTGTGACTCATGAATCAAATCATTTTTGTCATTCATCTTCAATATTCAAAATTTAATTGTTTTATTATAAAATCCAAGGGTGATTTTTCGAAGAATTACAAGTTAGGGTTAATGCTAACTCAAGAGTGGTCTAATGTTTATTTGAACAACATATACAAGTAATTTATTTGGAATAAGTCTAATGCCTATTTGAAGTAAATCTAATTGAATCAAACACGACTTGCCAAACATGTTCTCATGGTTCACATTATTGCTTTATAAAAATATATAGAACATGAACTAGTAAAAAAGGCAACAACTAGCAAAACTTCAACTGCGACAATCTTAATAATAGCTAGAAAACAAACAAAACCGAGCACATTATTTAAACTATTAAGACTGAAAACAAATAAAACCGAGTACATTATTCAAACTACGTAACTACTGTTAATGTGTTAAGGTATTTAAAAGTGTATTTCCTAGTTTCATGTCACAATACTATCACATTACCTTATTTCATTTAATCCTAACTAATATCTTTATAAAATGATAAAGTAACTTGTTTTGTGCATTCTTTTAGAAGTGTTACAAAAAGATTAACTTTTACATTATCCCTCGAATAAAGATAGGTTAGCATTATGGTATAGAAGAATAATTATATATGATAATATTTAAAAAATAATTATTTTTTTCTGCCATGATCCGACGCAAGTCCGACTCTGTCTCTTGAGGGTAGGATAAGGGCTTCAATATTGTAGGCCCGTTATGGACTCGGAGGGTTTTGAGTTGATTTAAACCCGGCCGCATATGTGAGAGTAGGGTACGGTTTACCAGGATTGCCCTTTCACAGTCCTACTTGAACTGACTCTTGGGAAGTGCGGATGATGTGAAGTGTCTTTGTTTGCGACGTCACGTCTGTACGGAAAATGTGGTCTGACGTTGACTTGGCAACGTAGGGACCGATAATTGGTGTCCTCATCCTAGTGGCCAGATCCGGCCACGTAATTGGGCACCTTATTCCCACCCAATTTCCATTCCTCGAACGCATAGGTAGAAACTGTGGGTCTCTCACTCATTGAAAACTAGAAGTATGCCTAAGAATTTGGAGTGGCATGATCCACAAAGTTTAGTCAAATTCGAACTTATGATTGGTTTCATAAAGTGGGTCCCACAAAAGAATGTTGTGTGGTTCAACACTGGCTCTAGAAGCAATGAAAGACGTTGCAATTTTTTTTTCTATTTCAAATCTTTTTTAATGACCTAAAGTTGAATGTCCAGTTGTGTTCAATGGATCTTAACTGATATAGCCTTTTTTTTTTTTAAGTAGAGTTTTGAGAATTCATATTCATAAAATTTGTAACTTCTTCAAAAGTTGTCCATGAGATAGAATTCTTGAATCCCCCTTTCCATTGGAGAATCAAAAAATCCAAAAGAGGGTGAAATTATGAGAATGCAACAACTTATTTTCTGCGTTTTGAAGTGTTTAAATTCAGAAATTTAGCAAGAAATTGCTGCATCCAGAGATTTTAAGGGAAAACCAGAATCAACCAGCGCATCATTGTTTTGAATTCCTAGAATCCTAAAATCCAATTAGGAGTTCTATTAAAAAAAACAAACAGATGCATAGATCTCCTTAAAAGCCATCTATTGAATTCCAACTTTTGGGTGACATGCATGCTCTTTTACACATTATAAATATCCCTTTTTTTTTATTGATTTGAATTGAATTGAATTCCTAAAATTTCATATACTCTAAAAAATCCATATACCCTTTTCGCACTACGGCAGTGGTCCGCGGTACTTGGTTGTTACCATTAGAAAAAACAATTCAAAATTCAGATAATCGGATGTCCATTGACATAACTACTACACATCCCTTTTACCGCCAAATTGCATGCCTAATAAAACTGCCAACGGCAACATTTTGTTATCAGTCCCTTGTTGAATGTTAGACTGATTAAAAGATCCATAACTAACAAGCCGAATCCGAATGCGGTCTTTCAGGTGCCTATAGAATGGCATATATGAAATTTATTGCAACTTGGAGCCCCTTCTTTTTGCATCCTTTTGTCTATTTCGAACCCTCCAAAGCTCTCTCTCGTACCCGCGAACACTTTTTTATTTTTATTTTATTTTCGTCTCAGTGCGAGTAGACGAACGACGAGCAGAGCCTCTCCCGCCGGAAACCTCTCCTTCCTTCGCCGGAATCCGACGTACTCCGTCCGTCTCTTACCTACCGCCTCCTCCGATTCATGCCGATCGGAACTGATAGTTTTTCGCAGCTCGAGACTCTGCCTTTGCTATTTGAGGGTGGGGATTTGTCCATAGGCTAATGAGCCTACGAAGGATCGCGGGGCTTAGGGTTTCGATCAACGGTCACGATCTCGTCTACGGATGGAGGAGTCCAGCATCATAGACCTTCTTCTGGTACCCCTTCCTCTCTCTAGTTTTGATGTTTCGTATTTGTCTGAAATTTCAGAAATTTGAGACTTTTAGGGTTTTCTCCGTTAGTTTCGACAGTAAGCCGGGGAAAGTTGTTATCTTTTTCTCTCTCCTTTCATCTGCTTAAGAAAGAACGCAGCTTTGGTTTATAAAAATCTAGGGTTTTCAAAAATGTTTTTTTGCGCAGAGTCAAATGATATGTATTTTACAGTCGTAGTAAAAGATCGGCCCTGATTACGGAAATTGGGATTTTGGTGAGTTCGCGTGGGTCTATATGGATTGGATTTTTGTGTTAAAAGGAGAATTTAGAATTGGTGAATGAGGACGGATCCCAATTGCCATCAGGTTGGAGTTTTTTGGCAGAATGGATGGGCTATCTGTTTCACTGTGGGTCTGGGCAGTGTAGGAATCGAAGATCATATTGGGTTTTCATCATCATCTCCAAAGCCTTGTTCCATCAAATCTGGGGACTATCCCTTTTAATTGGATTTTATATCCTCAAAGAACTGCTACTAGGACATGTCGAGATAGGTGCAGGAGCAGCAGGACCCATGTTTTAACACTTCAACTTAAGGGTCTGTTTGATGGCAAGAACTGGCGATATTCATTTTGGAATTTAAAATTTGAAGCATTTCATGGGCTTTTTTTTTATTTTTTATATAGCTCTTTTAACTTAGCTGGTTTTTTTACTTCTCTCTGTCAAACATTTGGAATTCCAAGACATGGTGAATTCCAGTCAGAAATTCTACTTATCAAATAGACCCTACAAAACAGGAGCCCACATGTCCTTCCTCTTTTTCTTTTCTTTTTTGTTCTCAATGGATAGTGTGTTGCAAGAGGAGGCTAAGTTTTCTTCAGTTGAAGCGAACTTGGTGTATATGCCCAGTGCCATTCGCATGACATTTCCTCGAGTTTAATCCAAGAACATCTGTTCTTGTTGTAACAACTATGATTGATTCGATCACTTCTGCATTTTTTTTTATTCTTCCGTAGCATTTGCATCGCTTCTCCTGTGAATGGTCATTTGGTCAAATGGATCTGAAATGTCAAATGCATATAGTGTTTCCGTTTCTTATGAGCTACTCGCTTAATACACCAAAACATGCAGTATCATTGTGATAAACATAGGTACATATTTTTCTCATTTTTTTTTTCTTTTTTTCTTTTTTTTTAGGGATGTTTCCATGGATTATGATAAAAATGATTCTCAAAGCCAAGGTTATCATTTAGGTAGTGAAGACACCACCACACCAATACGATCACTTCCTCTGCCAAAATTTGATCTCGAGGAGCAACTTCAGGTCCAGTTACAGTATGATAGTTTAGGTGATACAGGGGCTTTGCATGGCGTTCAAAATCAAGAAGAAAATAATTGGATTGAGTACTTTTCACAGGGTGGTGGAATAGAGTTTGGTTCAAACATAGCTGCATCTTGCTCCTTTTCAAGGAGTAACAATGTTTGGTCTGAGGCCACATCTTCTGAATCTGTTGAAATGTTATTAAAATCTGTTGGGCAAGATGTTTCGATTGCTAAACAAAATATAATTGAGCAGTCAAATGTATGTGTTGGACTGGATAGTTTAAATAAACAGATGGACCCCACTTCGAATCAGGATGATTCTGTCTTTTCTATGATAAGGGGCGCTATAGACACCGAACCCACACTACCACCTGAAAGATGTCCACAAAGGCCATTGACTTTAGAGGATCACCCATATGTTGAAGATGTGCCACTAACTTACAAAGATAATGCATCTGGATTGATAGATTCTGATCTGAGCTCTGTGGACAATAAGTTTGACTCTTATGTAATTGTTGCTTCTGAGCGATGTAGCTCAGTCCCAGCGACAACTTCTTCCTGCACAGAAGAACTTTCACAAGACGATCACAGTTCTGCTGCAGGCAAAGTGGCTGGGGAGAATCTTGTTAGTGTTGCCTTTGAGAGTACACAAGTTGGTCCGTCATCCACTTCTATGCAAAGTGTTGTTGTGGATGCTGCAGATGGAACAAGTGATGTTATCCCATGGGAAAAGCCAGAGGGTTTGGTAAAAGATATTTCAAAGAAAGGGAGAACTCAGATTTTGAGACAAGATGCTCATAGAGATGACAGACACTGTGCAGGGAATGCAATTGAAAGTTGTACGGATAATTTAGATAATCTTCGCAGTTCAATGCTGAAGCCAGGCTCTTTGGTGCAGAAATCAGTATCCCATGAGGCTGTATTTTCTGAGAAGCTTCGTGAATGTTTGAAAACTGATACCCACCAAGTTGGTTCTAGGGTTTTGAGTGATAACAGTGGTATGGGTGATCAAACTGCAGGACTTATGCCTCAGGAAGCATCTTCAGTTGCAATTGAAAGTGATAAGGATGGAGGGAATCTTGACAGTATTACCTCTGAGAGTATGCATGTTGGTCCATCAGCCACATCTGTACAGAATCTTGTTTCTGGTGCCACAAATGTATGTAGCGAGGTTGTCCCACATGACAAGCCAGAGGATTTGATGGGAGACATTTCACAGAAAGGAAAATCTCAGAGATTGGAACACAGCACTCAGACAGATGGTAGACATTGTGCAGAAAATGCAGTCAAAAGTGGCTCAGACAATCTAGAGAATTTTTGTGGTTCAGTTGTGAAGCCGAGCTCTTTGGTGAAGATAGCAGTATCCCATGACAATGTTTCTTCTGAGAAGCTAGGTGAATTGTTCAAAACTGATACCCACCGAATGGATTGCAGGGGTTTGAGCCAAGACAATGAATTGGACGATCAACCTGCACGAAGTGTGCCAGAGGAACCATCTTCTATAGCAATAGAAGATGATGTGGATAGACAGAATCTTGATAGAGCTTCCTTTGAGAGTGTGCAAGTTGGTCCATCAGCCACATTTATGCAGGATCTTGCTGTGAGTGCCGCAGTTGGGTGCTGTGAGGTTGTCTCATGTGATAGCCCAGAGGGTCTGATGGAAGGTGTTTTACAGGATGGGCATATCCTTATATTGGGACAAGACAATCAGACAAAGGATAGAAATTGTGTGGGACATGCCACAGAAAGTGGTACTGATAATCTACATAAACCATCTTCCGTAGCAACTGCGGGCGACGAGGATGGAGGGGATGTTGATAGAGTTGACTTTGAGAGCATGCAAGTTGATCCATCAGTCAAATACATGCAGGATCTTGTTGTGGGTGCCACTGATGAATGCAGTGAAGTTGTCTCATGTGACAACCCAGAAGGTTTGACAGAAGGTGTTTCACAGAAAAGGAATTATCATATTTTGAGACAAGACGCTCAGACAGATGATAGGCATTGTGTAGGGCATGCAGCTGAAAGTGGTACTGATAATCTAGGGGATTTTCCCAGTTCAACTCTGAAGCCATGCTCTTCGGTGCTGATAAGAGTATCCCGCGAGGCTGTGGTTCATGAGAAGCTTGGTGAATTGTTTTATACGGGTGCCGACCAGTTGGATTGCAAGATTTTTAACAAAGGTAGTGTGATGAGTGATCAAGTTGTGGGAAGTCTGCCACAGGAAGCTTTTTCTGTAGTGACAGAAAGTGATAAAGGTCGTGAAGGACATCATATTGAAGAGGGAAATGATTTCATGGAAAATCCTTTGACTCCGATTGTGAAGATGGATTCTCCAGCACAGATGAAAGGACTGAGTAATCTTGCATGTTTCAAGAAGCCGGAGGATTTGTTGAATAATGACGGTCACCAAATTGGAAGTGGTTTTCATAACAAAGGGAGTGAAAGTGATGTTCAGATTAGAGATAGAAATTTGGGAATGTCTTCATCAGTTATAGAGCAAAAGATAGAAGGTGAGTTGGTTGAGAACAGCAATAATGATGCGGGGGATCTTTCCAGTTCGGTAGAGATGGTGTGTTCTCCAAAAGATACTATTCGTGAGAAACTGGAGATAGCAGAAATAAAAGCGAGTATCGACTGTTTTGAAGTCAAAGGCGTGAATGCGATTTCACATAATGCAAACTTGGAGATAATGGAAAAGCAAATGCTAGATAAAGTAGTTGAGAATGATGGCAATAAACAAAATGTTAATTCAAATGGATCAGGAGTTCATAATTCAATTGGGGGAATAAGCGCAGAGCTGACCATCTCATCTTTTCAAGATGCCAACTTGTCACAAACATGTGATAATAGATCGGTGGATGCGGCCTCTGGTGATGATCATATGGTTAATTCGGACAGTCCATTTCTTGTAAAAGAGAATACACAATCACCTGCACATTTAGATAATATGGGAAAAGAAATAGGCAGTTGTCTTGTCATAGATAACCGGGGAGATGCTTCTTCTCATGGCCAAAGTACCTATTCTGTCAATGCTGAAGTGTTTGAGTCATCAGCTCAACATGGCAATATCTATGAGTCAGGTATTGCTGAACTACATTTTTGGATTCTGAAGTTCCCAACACCATCTCTCTCTCTCTCTCTCTCTCTCTCTCTCTCTCTCTCTCTCTGTGTGTGTGTGTGTGTGTGTGGATAGAACTAGTCTTGTTGCAGATGAAGTTATTGAACAGAAAGATGGAAAACCACCTTTGTCTGCATCAAGTTCTCTCTCTCTCTCTCTCTCTCTCTCTCTCTCTCTCTCTCTCTCTCTGTGGATAGAACTAGTCTTGTTGCAGATGAAGTTATTGAACAGAAAGATGGAAAACCACCTTTGTCTGCATCAAGTTTTGCTCACATGGACAAGGAAGAAATAGTCAATGCGATATTCATACACTCATGTTCAGTTCTGAAAGAGAATTCTGACTCTCATGTAGTGAGTGGTTCTGCTTCTGTCTCTAATTTTGGGGAACATACTGTTTGTAAAAATGCAGAAGAAATACTAACAGCAACGACAACTAAGTCCACTGTTGAAGAGAATTCAATAGATATACGTCCGGCATCCATAGGCTTCAAAGCCATCCAGGAATGTGGTAAGGACTACGGAGTAACACACTCTAATTTCCGGGCTTCTGTCATGGACCAAATAACATGAAATCTACTTTATCTTTCCTTTTGTTCGTTTTTGGAACATGAAATCTACTTTATCTTTCCTTTTGTTCGTTTTTGGTGGCAGTGCCAAGTGAAGTTATATCACAAGATGCAACCCAGTTGGCATCATTCAAGAAGTTGGATCAATCTAGCCTTGTTGCAGATGAAGTTGTTGGCGAAAAAGATGGAAAACTAACTTTGACTGTATCGAACTCCATTCACCTCGATAAGGATGAAACAGTCGATGCAATCTCTACACAATTGTGTTCTTCAATTCAGGAGAATTGTGTGTCTCATGCATCGAATGGTTCCATTTCTATTTCGGAGTCCAGGCAGCCCACTGTTTGTAATGCTGCAGCAGAAATTGTAGCAGAGAAAACCAGTCACTCAACTGCTGCAGGGAACTCTTTAGATATATCCAAGGCATCTATATGCATCAGAGCAGCTCGGGAATTTGGTAAAGAGCTGAAACCACAGCCTGATGCCTGTTCTTCTATTACAAACCAAAGTATCCCTAAAGTACCAGGAGTTTCTTTTGACAAATGTGCAGCAGCATTGGTTGTCACAACAGGTAATTCAGAGAGATTTTGTATGGCATGTGGTTGGTTTGTTTATTTATTTATATGTTTTGATGAGGTATCTTTCAGAAGAGACTGTAGCTCATTTGGGAGGTGCTCGCTGCTGCAACCGTGAGGTTGAAGGTTCGAGCCATGATGATGCGGATGGACCTCATGCCACATGTGTAGGGCCCAAATAGATTTAGGATTTTTATTCAGTAAAAGAATTGTAATTAGATTTAGGATTCCAATTTCACTAGGGTCATTATTTTATTTCCTAAGTTATATTATTAGGTTTTCTTAGCCATTTAGTTTTCTTTTCCTATTTATATGGCATTGTAGGGAATGGATTTTCAGAGTTTGATTAATTGAATTTGGGTTTTCCCCATTGAGATGCGTCCTTGTTTATCGTCTCAGTAGAGACTTTTGAAGTGTCTTCGGACACGCGCTTCGGCATAAACTATGCTTCGGCACTTCCATGCAAGACCTAATCCTAGTGCCTGCATCACATGATAACATTAACCAAAAAAAAAAAAGATATTTGTCCAACACAACAAAGCAACGACACCGGTAAGGAAAAAGTTTTTCTATGTAGGTCAATATCTTAAAATATTAAAAATATTATTAATAAAGCATATATTGGATATGCCACTTAGCCCTAGCTAACACCTTTGTATAGTTCATTTGGCTCAATCTCCTCTCTTATCTTAATTTCTTCTTCTTTTTATAATGCTAGGGTTTTTTTTTTTTTTAACCTTTGAGAGAAAAACCCTAGAGACTGTAAGATTAACCATTTTAACAGTTACCACCCTCATGCATCAGCTGAAGAACAAACTTAGGTGTGGCCTCTAACAAAAATAATAATAATAACATTTTATGAAACAAGGACAACGAAATAATGCAACTCAAGCTATACATGTGTCACAGTGTTGTGGTTCTTCAGCTCTCATACTTCATTTGTATTTTGTTACTTGATACGGTGTGTACTTGACACAAATCAGTGTTGTGGTTCTACAGGTCCCATACTTCATCTGTAACTTGTGTACTTGAAACGGTGTGGAAATCAGATGCCATCCCATTCCTTCAATTCATTTAGTGATCCATACAAAATTTCATGCTATTTTTTGTAGAAGATAATGTGGCTTAGGCCCACTAGGCCTAGGCCCAGTCCCATTAGGGGCCCAACCCACTCAGTTGTATATAAAATCCCATGTGTGGGATTCTGTGATTAGATTATGTTGCTGATTTCTCTGTATTATTTCCTTATATAGATTAGGAGATTGATTCATTCATTATTCTGATTGTATTAATTAGCATGTTTAGACCCCTTGATTAGGGCATAATGATATTATAAATAGACAGACGATCCTCCCATTGAGGTATCTGTTTTCTCTCCAACTCTCATCTCTTTCTCCTTCTCTCATTACATATCATTACATGGTAGCAGAGCCAATGTTCTAAGAGTTGTTTCTCATTAGCCTAAGAGACTTTCCAGCCATCTTCGAATACGTCTCTACTGGTTTTCTCTGTTGTTCGTACCTAACGTGCCTGGAGTTCATCTGATCAACGTGGCCCACCTTTGATCAATCTCTGGCTACCAGTGACCACTCCAAGAAACGCATGCGAATATCTCGTAATGTTATCTTCTTGGAACACATTCCTTTCTTTTCTTTGCATTTGGATACTCATCATATTGCTGTGTTTTATCTGCCACAATTCCCTGCGACTACTTCTCCACCACCTATAACCAATGTCTATGTCCGGCGTAACACGATTCCTCCTGTGGGGCCTCCTTCTCCTAATCCTGTCCCAATGCTGCCTACTGCACCCTCAGGTATTAATACTTCCTCTTTTGATAGTGTCATACCCTTGCAACGCTCTAGTCGTCCTTCTGTTGCTCCTTAAAGATATGGCTTTCCTGCTCTTTTCACTTCTTTGGATAGTGCTCCTATACCCACTTCTTATTCACAGGCTTCGAAGATTGCATACTGGCAGGATGCTATGACTGAGGAGTTGCTTGCTTGCTCTTGAAGCAAACAACACATGGGAGTTGGTACCGACTCCTGAACGAGCCTCTGTGATTGGTAGTAAATGGATCTACTCTGTCAAAGTTAACTCTGATGGGAGTCTTGATCGCTACAAAGCCAGATTGGTTGCACAAGGTTACAAGCAGGAGTATGGCATTGACTATGAAGAGACATTTGCACCAGTGGCTAAAATGACCATCGTTCGTACTCTTCTTTGTGTCGCTGCAACCCGCAACTAGCCTCTATGGAAAATGGATGTCAAAAATGCTTTTCTTCATGGCGATTTGAAAGAGACTGTCTACTTAAAACCTCCTCCAGGATATGCTTGTCCTCCTCAGCATGTTTGCAAGTTGCGAAAATTCCTTTATGGACTTAAACAGGCTCCTAGGGCGTGGTTTGATAAATTCCAGGCAGTAATTCTTCAAGCTAGGTTTCGTCAGAGTCATTCTGACAGTTCACTTTTTCTTAGATGGACACCGAAGGGTTACACATTCCTTTTAGTCTACGTTGATGATATGATTATCAGTGGCAATGATATTTCCGGCATTACAGATCTCAAGCACCATCTCACTCGCCACTTCCGAATGAAGGATCTTGGTCCTCTCACCTACTTTCTGGGGCTTGAGTTTTCGCGTACCAAATCAGGCATTCGAGTTCATCAGCGTAAATATGCTGCTGATTTGATCACCTTAGCAAGACTTGATGATGCTCACACTTTTGATACGCCGATGGAATTAAACAGCAAACTCAGTACGGAGGATGGCCCTCCCTTGGATGATCCCTCTATTTTTCGGCGGATAGTTGGTAGTTTGCTCTACTTAACTATGACTCGACCTGATTTTTTTCATGCAGTTCATACGGTTAGCCAATTTGTGAGCAATCCTCACAAACCCCATCTTGCTACTGCTTTGCACATACTCTGCTATGTTAGAGGCACTCTTACTCATGGTCTCTTCTACCCTTCTAATACTTCTCTGCGATTATCAGCATATGCAGATGCCGACTAGGCTGGTTGTCCTAATTCTCGGCGCTCTACCACTGGCTGGTGTATGTTTTTTGGCGGCTCTTTGATTTCGTGGAAGTGCAAGAAGCAAACCACCGTGTCAAAATCTTCTGCTGAGGCCGAATATCGGGCAATGTCGTCCGCTAGTGCTGAAATCACCTGGCTCCGCCGTCTTCTCTGTGAATTCGGTGTCTTTGTTGATAGTTCTACACCTCTTCATGGGGACAATATCAATGCTATTAGAATTGCTAATAATCCAGTCTTTCACGAACGGACGAAGTACATTGAAATTGATTGTCACTTTATCCATCATCATGTTGTCACTGAGAAGATAACCTTGCCTCATGAGTTGGCCGATATCTTCACCAAAGCACTTTGCAAACCGCGCCATCATGATCTCACTAGCAAATTGTTGTTTTCTACATTACCACATCAATTTGAGGGGGAGTGTAGAAAATAATGTGGCTTAGGCCCACTAGGCCTAGGCCCAGACCCGTTGGGGGCTCAGCCCACTCAGTTGTATATAAAATCCCATGTGTGGGATTCTGTGATTAGATTATGTTGCTGATTTCTCTGTATTATTTCCTTATATAGATTAGGAGATTGATTCATTCATTATTCTGATTGTATTAATTAGCATGTTTAGACACCTTGATTAGGGCATAATGATATTATAAATAGAGAGACGATCCTCCCATTGAGGTATCTGTTTTCTCTCCAACTCTCATCTCTTTCTCCTTCTCTCATTACATATCATTACATTTTCTACTACATCTTGAACTTACTAGAAGGGTCTTTCTATTTGGGTGAATCTGTTTAAGAAACAAGTTTTGTAAACCTACTACATTTTGTCACGAGACTAACCAATATAACAGTCAACTACAAAGCTAAAACATATAGAATTTTTTTCAAAGATAGTTGGGCAATGGCCTGTTCGACGATGGGCTTGGCCTAATGGGAAATTCTTCTATGGGGTTAGCTAAATGGGTTAGGCCTGATGGGCTGACTGACTGCGGGCCTATTCTTGGGCATTTTTGTAGACCTTCAGGCCCATGATGCATTTGGACTACATCACTTCAGTTTGCATAAGATTGGGGGGTCACCTATTATTCTACCACATGACAAAATAAGGGGGAACAAAAAACACCCCACTTTTGCTTCTATAATATATTATATATAAAGCATAGTTTCATATAAGAACCATCCTCATATAAATTATTCAAGAACTAGCTTATGATCAATCTACTTCCCACAATTCTCCTCCACAATTTGGTACTTCCCTCAATTTGGCAGTCATCTAAATGTTACTTACTGCTGGATTTGAATGGCCATATTTGTTTTAATATTTCTTTCTCAATTCCATTTACACAATGCTCTAATTATGTTATTATTATTATTTTTTTTTTTTTTCTGGTATTCATTATCCATGACTAGACCTTCCCCATCCCCCATGATTTGCATGCAACCAGGTAGGCGCACTAAAATGGGTAACAGAACTATCTATATAAATTTATATTATATGATATTCATAATACTTTAGACTGCCAGTTTGTCACTGCTATTGCAATCACATTTTCTGCGACATGCATGATTCTGGTTATAGGGAATGCAACTACTAATGATTAGATACTCACAGAGACCCTTCCTTCATCTTTGGATGGATCTTCTGATGACATTGTGCCAAACAATGAACAACTTAGGGAAGCCAATTTGGTGTCTGGAGATGATAGCAGTGCGCAAATTTCGTTTGCATCCAGAGGTGAGACGAGTTACTTGTTTTTGCATGTTACAGTGTAGGATTGAAAAATTGAGTAAATCCAATTGTCTTTTGGTTCTCTCAGGCATTTCAAGTTGGAACTCTGTCATTTTACACAAGCAGGCGATGCATATGTACACGTATATATTAGCTTGTCAATAACTGAAGTTGATTAAAACATTGGGCTTAAACTGAGGCTTACTGTTATTGATTTTGGAGTCAATAGCCTTATAGTCATTCCTGATTGTAATATTTGAAATTGTCTTTGCAGGTGGTTTAGGAAATATCTGTAAAGAAAGCTCTTTGGCACCGATTACTTTGCCCGATAACATTGCCGAACTCCACACCCAGACAGATGAATGTGGCAATCCAAATTCTTCTGAACCTAATTGCGGTTCACCTATTGTCATTACTTGCAGTGAGCCATCACAGACCGAAAAGAAGGACCATGGTTGTAGTGAGAAAGGGTCTTTGGATCAAAATATCCCCGTTTCTGATGATGTGCACCAGATTGAGAGTAGGGTTAATTCTTTTAATTTTCCAGCTCAAGACCCCAAAGGAAAAGCTGCCTCTGATGAAGATAGAAGTTTCACATTCAAGGTTGGGTCACCAGATGTTCTTCCTGCAAGAGAAAGTGGCAAAGGGTGGAAAAAGTTTTCCAACATTCAAGCTATTGAATTACCTCAGGTATTTCACCTTATATTATAAGGTTCGCTTGAACTTAAAGTTCGTAATTTCTTTTTTTAATAATTTGTTGGGTTTTTTTTTTTATGCCGGCCCTTTTCCCAAGACTGCAAAAGAATCTCCAACAGTTCCCGGGCCTTGTCAAACTGATCCTGAGATCTTTCCAGAAACTCCTCATGGAAGACATCCATTATCTGGTGATCTGAAGGCATATGGGACTGGCAAAGGTATTGGTGTGGACAAAACTGGGTTGGTATCCGGTAGTGCTGCCAATAGAACTGTTTCTACAGGACGGAAACGTGCTAAAGAGACACCCCGTCCAAAACGAACAAATGAGAGTGATGGTAGTCCATGCAGTGCATCAATTAACTCAGATGGGACTATGAGCAGGCCTATACATGCAGAAGGGATTACAAAATGTTCACGCATCGAGGGCAAAAATACAAAAGCAAGTTGTGTTCCAACTATTCAAGCATCTAGTTTACCTGATTTGAATACTTCAGCTTCTCCAATGACGTTGCACCAACCTTTCACTATTTTACAGCAAAGGCAGTTGCGTGCTCAGATCTTTGTTTATGGTTCCCTGATGTAAGTAAAATGCCTTCTTAGTATTCAAAAAGAAAAAAACAACCTTGAATTGTTATGCTGATTTGATTGCATTTTGATATGTCAGTCAAGGCACAGCACCTGATGAATCTTGTATGATATCGGCCTTTGGAGACACCAGCCGGGGTGCGCATGCCTCCCTTGCATATCATGTTCTTCGTAATTTTCCTTTTCTACATTTTCCTGCTGCATTGGATGCCTGACAATGTGGATGGTGTTGAACAAACAGATAGTGGAAGGAGGGTGTGGGAGAATGTGTGGCGTGTTGCTGTGGAACGAATTAAAAATCAAAAGTCACCACATAATAATCTCAAGACCCCTTTGCCCTCCTATTCAGGTATGCAATTTTAAAAGGTAGCCTGTTTGCAATGTAGTACATGGTTGTCTTTGACAGCTTTGGAGAACCAATTTTTGCAGGTGCAAGGGTATCAAGGTGTAGTTCTCTACAGAGCGTATCCCTCAGCTCCTCTGCCAGTAGATCTGCCAGCAAAGGTGCCGCTTCAGCTATTGTAAATCCTTCTATGTCTTTGTCATCCCCGGTACGGAGCTTTTCAACTTCTCGTGATTGCTTGCCATCATCAAGTAGCAAGTCTGGAAGCTCACTCCTTGATTCTCATCAATTACTGTCTCCCTTGCATCCTCAACCAACTCTGCACATGAGACCCTACTTAGGGAAGACCACTCCTTGGCAGTCTCAGGCACCTGGTCTTGGATCATGGGTTGTTTCTCCTCAAACTTCAGCACTTGACACTAGTACACGTTATTCTGCTTTGCCTATTGCAGAAGCAGTTAAAGTTACCTCTGTTCGAGATTTATCTGAACCATCTGCCTCCAGGGCGCAACTTGTTTCTCCTAGTCCTTTGGCTCCTACTGTAGGTCCTGCAGATGTTCCTACAAGTGGAAATTTACTGATAGAGGACAAGAGGAAAACACCTAGAAAGCATGCATCTGCTGATCAGAAACCTAAAAAAGGGAAAAACAGTGTGCTGCCAGAGCTCAGGCAAATCTCTTCTGTTACTCTGCCTCGAAATGAGCCAGCTTTTTCTACTGGGGCTACCAAGCATTCAGCCACGTCTGAGTGCATCTTATCACCTTCACCACCTACATCTGCAGGTACTTCTTGTGGTTTGGCTTCTACTGGCTCTCCCATTGCTTCGTCCATGAAGTATCATTTAGTAGGCAGCAGCAGCACTGATCAGAGCGTTATCGTTTCTGGGGAGACATGCAGTAGAATTGAGCAGGCTAAGCATGTATCTGCTGATCAGAAACCTAAAAAAAGGAAAACAAGTCTAGTGCCAGAGCATGGACAAAATTCTTCTATTAATCCACCTCAAAACGAGTCAGCTTCTTCTACTGGGGTTGCCAAGCATTTTGCCACATCTGAGTGCATCTTATCACCTTCTCCACCTACATCTGCAGGTACTCCTGGTGGTTTGGCTTCTACTAGCTCTCCCCTTACTTCGTCCATGCATTATCATATAGTAGGCAGTGGCAATAGTGATCAGAGGGTTATCTTGTCTGAGGAGACATGCAGTAGAATTGAGCAGGCTAAACTATATGCAGAAGATGCTGCAGCTCTTGCTGATACTGCAGTTAGGCACAGCCAAGGCATATGGAATCAGCTCGCTGTTAAGAAGAATTCTGGATTACTTTCAGAGGTTGAAGCACTACTGGCTTCTGCTGCAGTTGCAGCAGCTGCAGCTGCTTCTGTGGCAAAGGCAGCTGCTGCAGCCGCTAAGGTTGCCTCTGATGCTGCTTTGCAAGCTAAATTGATCGCAGATGAGGCTTTGATCATGCCTAAACTGGGAAATTGTGCACAGGATACCGTAGTTGGTCTTCTTGATGGTAGGGAGAATCTGGAAAGGATTTCTTCGGCATCAATTATGAAGGGCAAGCATGGAACAGAAAGTTCCAGCTCATTGTTTGTTGTTGCACGTGAGGCTGCGAGGAGGGTTGAAGTTACTTCAGCTGCCGCAAAACGGGCAAAGAATATGCATGCTGTAGTAAAAGCTGCAGAACTGGCAGCAGAAGCAGTGTCACATGCTGGAACAGTCATTACGATGGGTGATCCAATACCTCTCACATTGACTGAATTAGTAGAAGCGGGTCCAGAGGGTTACTGGAAAGCGCATCAAAACTCTACTGTGCACCCTGTTAATGCAAATGGTCTCCATGTGTCAGAACAGTTGAGCCCAGTTGCTGCTGGTGAATGTCCTGATAATACTGTTGAGCATTTGAAAGAACTACCATCTAGTAGGAATGAAACACTAAGAACTGTGGGTGAAGGGGAAATGAACAGCACAAAAAGTAATTTGCTGAAGGACTCAGTTGAGAGTGAGATTGAGTTGGTAAGCAGTTTACAAGAAGGATTTCGAGGACAAGGAGGTCAAAACGTGTCTGGTGTTGCTAAAACGGTAGGGGAAGTTTCTGAAACGGTGGTTGGGCTAAGAGCACCTTCGGTAACCACCCAAAATGATAAAGATGAAAGAAATCAGCCGTTCATGACATCGAAAGAGATTGAGATTAAGGAGGGATCTATTGTTGAGGTTTGTGGCCAGAATTGGATGATGATATCTAAACTCTAAAGTTTGATCTTCTCCCACAAGCTTCATTAGTTTGAATCGTAGGATTTGTTGATCAACTAAGTCCCACATAACAAAAATCTTTTTACACACATGGCAGTCTGATTTAAGTGTTTTGCCTTCTTGTTCCTTTTTTTTACCCTTTTATTCAAAACCATGAACCCTTTAATTATTTTTTCTGATGAAATTAAGAGTGATTTTCTCACATTTTCTTATCAGTCATTTCTGTTGCTAGATAATTAGTTTCACCCTCAGGGTTGATTTGCTAATGTCAGTTGCAAAAATTTAGGTTGTTTCGGATGAGGATGGTCTTAGAGGGGTCTGGTTTTCAGCTAAAGTGCTGAGCTTGAAGGATGGAAAAGCTTATGTCTGTTACACTGACCTTCTACAAGATGAAGGTAACCTGCATTGCGTAATGCCATCAGAGGCTTTTAGGAGCAGGAAGAATTGGTGAATCATAGTAAATTCATATGACTTGAAAATCTCATGAAATAGATGTTACCAATTCAAAAAAAAAATTGTAGCTGCATTAGTAATGAAACACGTGTACCTGCTTGTGCAGCTGCATCGGTAACACACAGATGGATATATTTCTCCGTCAGTTACCACACATGGACATATTTCTCCACCAGTTTAACTGACTGTCATTCATGCAGGCTGTGGTCAGCTAAAGGAGTGGATACCTCTTGGAACTGAAGGCAATAAAGCTCCCAGAATACGCATTGCTCATCCTATGACTGCCATGAAGTTTGAAGGAACAAGAAAGCGACGCAGAGAAGCTATGGGGAACTATGTATGGTCTGTTGGAGACCGAGTTGATGCATGGATGCGTGATGGGTGAGCAAGTTATTGGTTTTCTATCTGACTTTGTGATCAGCTTACCGATACCTTTTGGCTATTCAGAATCAATTCTTCTGAAGATCAGTTTGTTAGTGATGAGATTGTGATTACTGATGACTTACTTTTATGAGTTAGTTATTGGTGACTATCAATTGTTTATCGATGTTCTCTAGGATTTTGGCATGGTGGTCGATCTTATTTGTTATATACTGCTGTTTAGCAAGTGGAATTTTTATAGACTTGTTTGTTGGGCAGATTATTGTTCGCATGACACCTCGGACATATTTGAGATGCTAGATATTACAATGTGTTGGCCCTTGAGACATTTGGGCACTTGTTTGTTTCTTGCTGAACTTCAGTTTTCAGTATTCTAATCTGAGTCTAAGTCTTGAAATGAAATGCCATTCCCTAATATTGTTCAATTGGAGGCATCAGTAGATTTCCTCTTATGTTTAAATTCAAAGTTTTATCCTTACTTCCCATCGTAACCATAGTATACAAATCTTGGTCACATGTTTGCCTTATCATTTCTTTGTTGCCCAAGTAACATTCAGCTCCGCAAAACAGGGCCATTCTAACTTCTAAGTGCCATCTTATAGAAAATGTTCTTTTAATTAAGTAGAATTCGACTAGCACATAGCACAAACTTTTTCTTGTCTGCACTTTTTCCACGATGTACTTATTATTTTGTTTTGTTTTAAACTTTTCAGTTGGGCCCTCCTTCTGTTCAGTAGTTGCTCTTGGGTTTCAAAATCTACCACAATATGACAAAAGTGGTTCTGTTTTGATTAAATCCTCCTTTCTCCTCTCAGAACCACTGAATGTTTATTCTATAATTATTTTTCTTTATACTCGTCATATTATTTGACTCAAAAGCCTTCTCCACAGAGTCCTATCTTGTCATTTTTTTTTATTTTTTTTGACTAATTAGAACCACATCATAAACAAAGTACACCAGGGCACTTTGTCTTGGATAATTATTCAAAACACCTGCTTCTATGCAGGATCAAAATACAGGCTTGACTTTAAGTTTACAAGCTAAAGCTCGACCTCTGAGCTATAGGGCTTTGGCGGCTTCATTGGCTTTACATACATATATGCATGTGCCTGTGCCCACTTAAGCATGTTGCATGAATAAGTACAATGCTCTTGCATTATGAAACAGTGCATGGGTCAGGGTGTCATGGGCCCCACTCATGCTACTTCATGGTGGTAGGGGACGTAAATGAGGCATCATGGATTGAGATATGTGAAATCTCACCCTGATCAGATGATTTATAGCCATGAATAAGGGCAACACTCGTTTCATTACGACATAGTTAAATGATTGTTGTGGGCCCTGCTCTCATGCATGCTGTTTCATGTAAAGCATTATGGGGTTGAGATGGGTGAAATTCTGAACCTGATTGGATGATTGTAGGGATGTATTCAAGGGCTTCTAAAGTGGATAATTGGAATCATGTTTTCTAATTGTATGTTAATAAGGCCCCTAATCATTGGTGAAATTTTACCCAGAACCCAGTTCATGATGCCTATTTCACGACCCCCTCCCCATGTGAATTGGCATGCAGCCAAGTGGGCCCCATAGCACCTATTTCACCATATGATGGCAGGCCTTATTGTAGTGCGCTGGTCATTACACTAGAATTGAAGCCACACACATGCGCGCTTGTATATCCTGAATTCATCTAATCTGTGTGTTTATTATTTTATTTTTTTTCAGTTGGTGGGAAGGAATTGTCACAGAAAGGAGCAAATCAGATGAAACAAAATTGACTATTTATTTTCCAGGTGTGTTTTAATAGAAATTATGCACTCTTTTCCATGTACATATTTTCTATATTAGATTGCAAACATCCCATATTCACAAAATTTAAAAGGGGGCATGGCATAATTATTACTATGCATTGGGGCTCTCTCTCTCTCTCTCTCTCTCTCTCTCTCTCTCTCTCTCTCTCTCTCTCTCTCTCTCACACACACACACACACACACACACAATTAATCAATCAATCAGTGTTGCATACATCCACTGAGGATAATTGTGACATTCATATTAAGTGTGAAAATTTTGTGTTATCTCTTGGATTCTTTCATTTTGTTTTAATGAACTCTATTAGTTTGGATCGAATAAATAGGGTGGGAGTAAAGTACCTAAAATTTACTTTTGTATTTTCTACCCAGCTGATGGAGATTCATCAATCATAAGAGCATGGAATCTTCGACCGTCTCTCATATGGAAAGATGGCCAATGGATGGAATGGTCATGGGAAACCTATTGCTCTCCACGTGAGGTTTTGTATCGTTCTATTCATTATACACAGCACCAATAAAAGAATTTTTATATAGTACAATCTGTAGTTGATATTGTTTAGTATATACATGACTAAATAGGCTGAATTTCATTGCCTTGATCAGGTAGATACTCCTGAAGAAAAACGCCGGAAATTGGGCAGGCATGAGACTGAAATTGATTCTCAAGTAGATGCTGGAGGGAATAAGCAATCAAAAATTCCATGCATAGGGGATTCAAGAGAATATCAAGAATCAAGGCCACTGTTGAACAAAAAATTTACGGACACGAGAAATGCAATAGAGGAGAATATTTCTGATTCACTGAAAATGAAGCGGACTGGCCTGCAGAAGGAAGGATCAAGAGTGGTTTTTGGAATTCCAAAGCCTGGAAAGAAAAGAAAATTTATGAATGTAAGCAAGCATTATATTGAAGACGGGGTTGCTACGACAAGTGAAGGAACAGATTCAGTGAAATTTGCTAAATATTTGGTGCCACAAGGATCCCTTGGTTGGAAAAACACCTCTAAAGTTAATATCAAGGGGAAAAGAAGGCCTACTGACTCCAAGCCTAAGATGCTTAACTCTGGAAAAGATCCAAGAATTCCAAGTAGAAGTAAACATGAGCAAGATGGTTCATCAATCTCCGTTGTCTCGGCTTCAAACGGCAGCACTGAGGAAGATACTCTACTGAATGTTAAAGCTTCTGTTGGGCATAAAGAAAACTACTTAGAAAAGTCAACACATCTAGGAGTTCATTCATTTTCTAACACTCTTAAAGTGGCTGAGGACCCAGTCTTTTTTTCACCAGAAGAACTTGATTCAGATGTTCAATCCTTCAAGAAGCCGTCTTCATCTGACAAAGAAGTGGGTGGAATGAAAGGAAAAGCAGCAGTTGCTGGAAGAAAGTTGGCTAGCGATGTGGAGAAGGGTTCAAGTATTCCTGGAGAGCAAATACAAGATGCCACTGAACCACGGAGGTCCAATCGCAGAATTCAGCCGACGTCCCGGGTAAGCCTTGTGTGTGTGTGTATGTTCATATATTCTTCGCGGTGTCAGTGTGCTTGTGTCTGTCAGGAAATGTGTAGAAAGTCATTTGATTGAATTGTTGTTGTAAATTATTTCTGTTTGAAGAAACCATCTACTGCTTTGATTTGTCCTTTTTTAAGAGAAAAGCAAATGTGAGATACCTGATCCATGTATCTCACTCAGATTGACTAGCTTTCCAAATTCAAATTGATTCAGTTTCTTCTACTCAGAGAAAGGTGATTAAAGAGGTGTGGTTGGGTTCTAAGTAAGGGGAAAGAGGAACTGTTTCAACATAACCATCTACCAGAAATGCAATACTTGGCTTTGACTAGATAAACATCTGATCTTCTTCAATGTTTATGGTTAACTTTATTTTTATAACCATTTTTTATTTACTTGAGGTACAATTTAGACATCATGATTTAAACTTTTATGCACATTACATTTTTTCTATAGTTATGTAACTGAACTCTTCTAGTCTGACACTAAATATATCCGATAAGGCAAAGATTATGATGATGAAGAGTCAGGTTTTGAATGATTTGAATGCATAGGGTTACCATACAATTGAATAATCAGGTGTGTATTTGTGAATTATCAGATAGGTTCGGTACTATCTCCATGATTCACATTAATTATTGGAGATCGATGATGATCATATCACATCCATGGCCACTCGCATTTGAACCAGCTGTAGAGGTCTAGTTACAATAAACTTAGTGATTTCTAATTGCTAAACTTTTGGATGGAATGGATAAAGTATATCTATGATCAGTACTTCCCGCCAATAGCAGTATTTGGGAAATTGATGAGTTGTGCAAACCCCATTGTGGGACATGCGAGGCATTTAACCTTGGGTATGTAGTCTCCCTATGGGATATAGACTGGCTTTTATGTTGATTTGGTTTATTTCGTCACTGTCTCCCCTTCTTGTTCTATGCTGTTTGGAATTGTATTTTGGGATTGTGAGAAGCCTGGAACCTCTTTGTTGGGGAAAAACTCATTTTTCTTTTTACTTTTGTTAAATGCTATATCTTCTACTGAATATAGTTTTAGTGTTTTTGCATTTGTGTAGCATTATTTACTAGAAGTTCATGTAATCATAGAATAATGTTGCTCAGACTGATCTCTTGGTTGTCGGAGTCTAAAGGAATCCTGTGGGAGTTTCTCCTTTTTAATACTTCTCTATTATAGCTTGTGGGCATGTATCGTGATTGTTCCTTTATGATCTTTTATTATTATATCCATAAGACTGTAACCATTAAGAAAAATAGAGAGTCCATGGTCAGATTCCTTCGACGTTGGGTAGTGTTATTGACAAGCCATGCGACCCTTTGAGAATGACATGTACTTGGAGCAACGGACAAATGCGTCTACTTTATTGGTGAAAAAGCAGATTCTCTTGCTAAACAGGGTGTTTGACTTCCATCTTTATTGGTGTAGAATCTTCAGATAATTCATCCATTTCATGATTATATAGGCTTCCTCTTAGCCTTTCATAGGCTTTAACTATGTCCAGCTTTTTCTCTACTTATAGGGGACTATTGTTGGTGTTCTATTTCTTCTCTTTAAATAATTATCGGCTGGAATTAAAAAAAGGGGTTGTGTTGGCTTGTTTTATTAGTTTCCTTGTCGTTGTCACCAACAAATGTGGTATCACTTTTGTCATGTTATATTAGTCATTTTTTCCTTTTTTTCCCTTTTTTTTTTTTTGTGGTTTATCTAAACTACCTGTGATTAAGCAAGACTGAAACTAGTACAACCCTTGTGTATTTCCATCTTGGGAGCCCCAGTTGGGCATCAACTTAACCAACACTCTGTGCTCTGTGTAGCCTTTAATTTGATTTGATTCCTTGAGCATGGTTTTAGCTTGAATTGGTAAACTCTGTGCCAGATGGAGCTTATGACCTGAATCAACATGTTTGTTTAAATTAGGAATTATTATGGTCGGTAGGTATACTAACTGCATAGGAACTGAAAGTTGGCTGATGCTGCCTTTTCTTGGATGGATTAAATAACTAAAACTTCAGGGTAGGAAATTGGGTTGCAATGCCAGTTTCTTCTTTTTTTTTAAAGTTATTTCTAAATCAAAACAGTTAATGATCAGGACCCTATAGTGCTTGTTTCTATTTCAATTATACCTGCCAAAGAAAACATGCCATCCAGGAAGAGAATAATTGTGACCTGCTTGTTGCAAAAATGTTCATGTCTCTGCTATGTGCTAGTGACTCTATTTTCTGCCTACAGCTATTGGAAGGGCTCCAGAGTTCCTTTATCATTTCAAAGATTCCATCGCTTTCGCATGGCAAGGGTGCCAAAACCCAACGCAGAAGCACATCATCTTCAAGAGGTAGGCTTTTTTGTTTGAAATTCCTGTTTATTTTTTCACCCTTCATTGTGGTGTTTGATGCTGACTGCTCAGTTCAACACAGGCAATACTTACGCTTGAGAGTAAGAGATTGGTGGGGGTTCCTCGAGAAACTCATCGGGTTGGCTGGCTCATTTAGAAAAAGGAAGAAAGATAAGATTCCTCTGCTGAGCGTTGTATATATGATTGTAGGTTAGATGATAAATCATTTTTCTCATGCTCGGATGTATTATGTCATAGAGGTTATATATTATTTCCATTTACTCCAGTCGATACTCTCTTCTTCACAAACATGTCCGGCCAATAACATGATGAACCTAGGGGTGTTTTATTCTTACTTCTGTAAAGTTGAGGAAGCTTTTGTTTCTGTTGTAAAACATTGTCTTATTAATGCTGACAAATCATGACTTATAATAATTGTTCAGTTCTGATTTGTATTCCTTTTCTAGGCAGCTGATATGTTTGGCCCCACTATCTTGCTATTGCTACATAAGCTTGCCCACTTTTAAAATAAGGGCAGGGCTACGATGCAGCGCTGCCAGTGTAGTATGGTGCAGCGCCCCAACTATGCACAGTGGGGCCCACCTTTTCAAAATCTGAGCTAGTCATCAATCTTTAGACCCTTTGTATTGATCGACCTATAAATTATTATTCCATTATGTAACATGGGCACCATTGGATTTGAATCTATCTTAAACACGTGATAAACTTGCGTTACTTTTCTCTTGAGGGGATAGAAGTGAAGTTAGTCACTCATATGTGATCAGTCTAACGGTTAGCCCACTGAAAAGAGTATTATGGGTCATAGACCTGATGACAGGCTTGGATTTTAAAAAGGTGGGCCCCACTATGCATTGAAGATGAGGCGCTGCATTGTAGCCAAGGCAGAACTAAAATGCAGCATCGTACCATTCTAGTATGGTGCAGTGCTCTTAAATGCATGGGGCCTCACCTTTTCAAAATCCCTCATGTGTGATGAATCCTACGGTTGGCTCATTGAAATTGACTTTAAAAGCTTACATATAATAAATACAATGGGCGCTGGGGCTAGCAATTGGCTTGGATTTTGAAAAGGTGGCTCCATCCTGCATTTAAGAAGGGCCCTGCAACATACAACAATGCAGGAACACTGCATTGTAGTTCTTCCCTTTGTGCATGGGACTCATAGTCGGTTACAAAAACTACATTATATAATGGGCCTCACCTGATGGCTCATGTTGTCTATGTACCAACATGGCACTTATTTGTATCCTTTGAACTCGATGGCGCTACCCTCTGTTCCACTGTAAATCTAATTACTTGAAGTCGGTCTTGTTTGGTTTTGACAACAAATAAAACAGGTCTGACTCGCAGGTAACTGAGGATGAATACATGGAACCCCCACCCCAACTTACACGTAAACTGAGCTACTTCCACTGGGGTTAGTGAAGATTCATGTGGGCCCTAAACACTATTGGATGCAATAAGCCTAACATTCAATGTGGAGATAAGGAAACTTATTTATGTGGTAGGGCAGTAGGTGAGGCACCTCCCTTCCACAGGGCATGGTGCTGATGGTGGACTGTGTATGTGTAGGGGCAAGGCATGTTTTAGTTAGTACTAACCTTTTTGGGAAGGAAAAACAAAGGTAACTTCTTTTAGTGGTCTACGTTCCACCAAAAGGACCATAAATTTGGGAGTTCGGATCACCTTTCGCATTTGTTATATCGTCACCGTGAGTGGATAAATAATACTCCCCTGTGTCATCCAAAATTTTAGGTGATTCTCTTTCATTTAATTTAGACTTTTTAAACTTCAAAATCACCTAAATTATTTTATGACGTGAATGAGTATTATTGGTCCACTCACGGTGAATGTATAACAAATGTGATGGATGATCCGGACTCTTAATTTGGATGTTCGTAGGCATTGAGTATCCACACTGGTTTCCATTGAAGAAATGTTTTTGAATTATTTGAATTGTATAGAGTTTGGAACATCACCGACTAAAATGTGGACCTGCCCCCATGAAAAGGATTTATAGGTATGAGACATGATTGATATTTGATAGAAACAAAAGCAAGGAGCCATTGCATTAGTAAATCTAAAAATAAAAAAAGATATGCTTACAAGTGAGTAATATTCTTTATATGTATTCATGAATGGTACTGACCAGATCGCTTGATGTGATGTGAATGTGATCCAGAAGTTGGCAATTAGATTGATCAAATAATTAATCTCTTGAGCTGTTTAAGTCGATGCCGTCATTGTAGAAATTGAAACAGCAGATCAATGGATTCTCAAGTGAGTTGTGGTGGATGTTTTTACTTCTTTGTTGAATCCTTTTATGCGTCTTTCCATCACATTAGAAGAGACTGAAATGAGCCATCCGCTTTGGCCAAGGAGTAACGAGGAATACCACCTAGGTATTTACCTTTGTAGTGAGAATTGCTTTTCTTTAGTTTAAAGGTGTCTATTTCCTCAATAGACTCCTCCATATTGTACGTATTATAGTTTCCTTGAATAAAAGTATTTGTTGTTTCTTCTCAAATGAAGAGTTGTGACTTGTAATCATAGTTATCCAGTTCACAATTCAATTAATTTGCATTTGAATTCGCAGGTCGGAATTTGAGTCTTTGTTGGATCAATGAATTCAATGGAGTTGGGCAATCATTAGGGCCCACATCTAAAATCCAAATCACTTAAGATAATTATTCTTTATATTTACTATGGTGAAATTTCACTAATTAGAGTTAGGTCCATATAGATTGATTGTGTGTAAAATACATGGTTGCAATAAAGACCAAAGTAAAACTTCATGTTTTACTGGTAAGCAATCTTAAGGTGCCCACTTTGACTAAAATTAGATTTGGATTTACGCTAATAGATAGGGGCATCATCCCTTTGAATTGCTTGGATTTTCAGGTGGGCACTTTCAGGTGGCCACCACAACTGGACTCAATGTAGAGAACTACATGAGTGATGAGTAGTTAGATGATAATTCATGAATTGAACTGCGAATTATTTGAAATCAACTATTCCGAGTTCGAATGCCTCATGAACGGACTTGGTTACTATGCTTGTAACAGGTAATAAAGTAAAGTTATTCCTTTTATTGGACTAGGTAACACAAAAGCAGGGATATGTGTATAGGAATACAAAAGAATAGAGTTTGGACTCTGATATTAATTAAAATTGGGCTTTTCATTTATTTTTTTTAATTGTTGAGTAAAACGTACAAAACCAAGACCATTATCATCAAAAAGCCCTGTCGCCAAATCCTACAATAGATTGCACTTTTCAAATCTACCTCTACTGCTTCAGTCCATGTTGCCTATCCCTTTTTCCTCCAAGAGATCATCAATTTCCCTAGAAAAACTTTTTTCCATAGATGTAACTTTTCTACCTTCATTACACATTCATTTTAATATTTTCATCTCTACTACAGTCATAATATATTTACTACTCTGTTTTTTTCCGCCGAAAAAACTTCATGGATAAAAGTTTCGATTTTATGTGTAAGATTCCTTTCAGAAGACGAACAAGGAAAGTCAAGCGATTAATAATGGAGATAAGGCAATTATATGGAAATAGCGATGCATGGTAAAAATGGGGAGCAATTTGGATGCGACGCATTCAGCTTTGGGCTAATAAAAATGATGGTGAAGGATGCCTGTCATGTGCTTTCCACCAACCGACTGTTGGTTTTATAGACCTGTTCGTTTACCATGATCATGATCCTGATCATGGTAATGATGATTATCGTCATCTCTAAGTGGAATTTCTACGATTACCATCATCTGCTTCTAACAGGAAAAGTTACCCTCAGGTGGTCCAAGGTAACTTCTTTTGCTGTCGTTCATCGGGAGAAAAAGTTGGATCAGCTCTTGAAAAAGGAAGAAAACTAGACATAATTCAGATGGTGTATACTGTTTGTGCATGGTTCCAAAAATCACTAGGAACCTCAGCTCTATTAAACGTTTGTCCTCTTTCTGACGTTACCAAACACACGCGTAGGTCAAAGAATGGCCTCTTCCCACGAGGCATTAGTTCTCATTTGGATTGGAGCTTCGGCAGTCACCTTTCTTCATCATCTTGGGGCTGTTCTACCTAATTAAAGTGTCAGTTTCCTTATCAATAGGGCAGGGTCCAGCCTCTAAGCAGGGTAAAAAAAAGGAATAATGACCGTGGATGCGCTTATGTCCGATAATTATCCCAAAACAGTAAAAAAAAAAAAAAAAAAAAAAAAACCATAATTCTTGGCGCTTTTAGCTGCGATTTCACCTTGATTTTGTGTAATATCCCGTCGCTTCATGATAATAAACAGAGAAAAACAACTGCAATAAAAACAGATCCTTTTGCTGAGCTCGTCTTCGTTGACTCTCTTGTAGTTTTTTCACCTTACTATCTTACTTTTGATAAGACAGGAAGATATCCTTGTAGATCATTTTCTTGTTTCATGTTTTGCAACTTCTTTTACAGAAAAGCTAGTAATATTCAGGGGCTTAAGATGACAGTGAAGATAGGGCCCAAGTATATTTTTTGATGACTGAAATGAACGAACTCTGAAAAATCGAAGACTATAGTGAAAGCCATAATTTAGAAATCTAAAAGTAGAAACGATGAAACTAAACTAGAGTTTTGAATTTACGGTGAATATGTGTTTTTGGATTGGAGAGCAAAAGGGAAATTGTATGATATCTCATGGCTGTACGATATGGCATGGATAGATATTCTACAGATCTAAGTTATAAAACCATCATATCTCCTACAGATGGAGGATATCACAAGGGCAAATTCATTATTTTTAAAGTTTTTATTTTTGTTTACAAAAATCTATACGGAAAATTATGTATTTTTAAATCGTTTTGAGACGGTTGCCAATTAGAAGAGCAGCCGTACGATCCTTGTCCCTAAAAAGTTAAAATTAAAAAAAATTAAAAAACATACGTGTAAGTTAAATATATATTTTTTTACCATACATTTCTACCAAGAGGAAACAAAGTATTCTCCCATAAAGAGGACAGGTCGAAATGTTTCAGAGAGAGATAGAGAGATAGACAAGGATGGTTGTGTTGTGTGGTGTGTTGACAGTAGATAGGGGTTGGTAGTTGAGCGATATGTGTCTCAATATCCGCCACAGAGCGTGTCTGCCTCCTCCCCCACCAAGTCTACTCTTTTACGTTTACGGACTGTTTTGCTGACACGAAACGACTGTCCCGCTCCCACCCCCACTCCCTTCCGGGCCTCCCCTTGCAGCCCACGCAACTTCCTCACCCTCTCTCCTTTTTTGCAGTAGCCGCGTGGACTGTCATTGATCGTCCGATTTGGACTCCATTAATAAATGGTTTTGATTCTTCTTTTTTTAATGCATCGTACCATCCAGTGGCCCACCCATGAGAAGATTAATAAGTCTTTGATCAGGAGGCATTGATGGTAAAGAATATAAGGGCCTCCTATCTCTCATCTGTGTCAGTGTGATTGGGCAGTTGGGTGGACTGAAATGCATAGTTGTGCCAATCTCTCAAGGGAAAGCCAGAAAAAAAGGCCAAACTTTTCATGCCACATTGGTACTGTCATGGCAGAAAAGACTTTTCTGCTCTGAGGATTCTATTCAGCGAATCAAGACACCTTGGTTGAGAGGGCATTGACAATGGAGAGTTTTATGTTTGCCATTGAGAGGGCATTCCTACCGTATTTAGGATGCATGATCTCATGGTTGTAACTGTTTTGAAAATTTCTCAAAATTCATGAAAAATCCAACTTCTCTACTTTCACTTCAAAGACGTTTTTGACCATTTAGAGAATTTAAACGGTTTGGATCATGCAAAAGGGGCCCACAGAAATAAAATTTTATTTTTTAGAATTTGGAATTTTTTAAAAATTTCTGAAGATATAGTAGGGATCTAACGGCTGAAATTTGATCTAGCAGTCATTCTTGACCTTCCCGAAATAATTCATGCTTCAGATCATTTGGGGCCCACAGAAATCATAAAATAAAAAAATAAAATAAAAAAAGCTGACTGTTTTTTCATCCCCTTTTTTATACATTATTTGAAATCAACCATCACGATTTGTGACCTATTTCTCATGATACACAAATCAACGGCCAATATTCATCATAAAGGCGTTTTAGACGGTTTTAAAACGATTAACGGTTTGAATATTGATTGTGAGATCTAATAGGTAGGTTTTCAAAGCAAAATCATCTAACCTTCAAATTAGCGTTTTTACTACAGCTCACACTGTAGCTCCGCCTTTTTCTGAATCCATGGATTTCCAGCATCCGAGGGAGAGGTCAGAATGCAGTAATATTTGATTTGACGGATTTGCAGTGTCTTTCCTCTTGAAATAAGCGTCTTTCCTCTTGAAATAAGCTCTGAGCCAAACATGAAAAATCCACACATGCGTAGAAAATGCGCAAGGATTCCCCATCACGGACCGTTGCCCAACATACCCTAAAGAGAAGAGAAAAAAAAAAGAAACAACCCACATAAGCTATTGGCCCGTGGGGTCTGAAGTTGGATTCTTAAATAAAAATAAATAAATAAAAGTGTATAGTAGTAGTAGAATGAGGGTTGTTATTGTTAGATTCTATGGTCTCAATACCAGTATATGATGAATAGATTGATTAATTTCTTTATTTATCAATATAATCATGCTTTCCTTTCATGAGATGAATGGTGATTTATTACTTAATGCACATGACCAATATATATGACATAATGGTTCATGAGATGAACCGGGTCCCATTAGTATATTAGATGTGATATATGTATATAGATGAGATCCACATACGGGAGATATGTGTCACAAATCTTATACTTAAAATATATTCACAATCAGTGATGAGATTGGGCATCTCATCTGACAAGGTTGCAACACTTTGATCACTATGAGATAGTGTGATTTGTCTCGATCATCAGAATGTAAGATTCTGGATCATAGTGCTGGTACATTGGATGTATTGAAGGACCATGAGAAGCACCTTATCAAATACTGTCTCGATTTAAGGATTGCTCTCATAATTCTCTAGCAATAGGCTCTCAATCCTGAGACATTGATGAACTCAAGTTTCTATCTATATATTCATTTGCTTTGAGTCACCAATGAGTGAGGCCAACTGTAGGTCAACACATCGGTGTCTTAGGTACGTAGTAGTAGGACTGTGGGAACATGCAATGATCAAGATGGAATCTATCTACATTATCCCCTTGTGCTAATTAATGGATTTATCATTGGTAAGTGCGCACCCATTCCGATTGAGAGTTAATTGGATCGGTACCAAATGATTACTATAATTAATTGGGGCTCAAGGATAATAAGATGTGGATCTAAGATTAGATGGGACAGATTTATTCCAATTGATCCATAGATAATAATAGAGGGGCCTACTTGTAGTAATTGGGAAGTTTAGGGTCTTCATTGAAATATATTCCTAAGACTAGAGTGCAATTGCATTTATATGGTTGAGTTATTTGCAATTAACTGTGAGCCCGGATTACACATGAGATGTGGGGTCGCGTGTCCCAGTTGGAGCCAGCTTTCTAAGGAATCCCTAGTGGTCCCCACGCTAGCCCAATATATTAGAAAGATACTAATTATAGTAGAACTCAAAAAGGAAATAGAAAGTTATTATTTCTATTTGAAGTGAGACTTCTAATAGTGGTAATAGTAAGTTACTAATTATTAATGGAAGTAGGACTTCTGTTTTAATTAGTAAAAGAGGAGGTTACTAATCATATTTGAAGTAAGACTTCTAATAATGATTTAGTAAGCAACTAATTGTTATGGAAGTAAGACTTCTATTTCAATTAGAAAGAGGAGGATGCTTGAGTGCTATAAAAGGAGATAGGGAGGTGGCTTGGACGTCCTCTAAGGCAATCCCACCTAGGGATTCACGCCCAAAATCCCTCTTCCTCTCTTTGTGCAAGTTGTTGCACATCTTCTCCCTCTTCTAGTTTCTCTTCTAGTTTCCTTTAGGGTTTTTCTCTTGGAGATCCCACCATCTTCTTTAGAAAATAGAATCTGATACGGGACATAGCGTGGAAGATCAAAGGGTGTTGAAGATCTTAATTTGATTAGTGAAGGTGTTCATCATCAAAGAAAGAGATCAACTTCTCTATTAGAGCACAACAAAGCTCCAAAGGTATATCTACATCCTTGTATCATGTAGATTTCGTGGTTGGATGTTTAGATGTTATTTTCTATTTTCTAGATAGGTTATGTTGCTGTACATGGTTTATGAGTTTGAGGGATTACATTCTGGATAGGGTTTGTTGCCTTCTAGATAGTTGATCCCTGCATCAAGTGGGTCAAAAGTTTTTGAAACCTATCTAAAAGGCCCACATATTTTCCAACAATTATTGTGATCATTACCACACAATTCATCTTAAATTCATACTTTTTTTTTAAATAAAAGAAATCCGACCATCGCACAGCGTATGTAATTGCAAGTATGAATTGGGAGGTTATAGAGTAGAGTAGAGTGAAGTGAAATCCTTATATAACCCAAATAAAAAAGTTATACATCAAGAAAAAATGAACCGAGCCTCCTTTTGTGGGGCAGGTAATTTTTTTTAATGGATGTTGATCGAACAACTGTGTTTACATTTGAAATTTGCCTCACAACAGTGTCAAAGTTTATATAATTCTTACAAAACTGTTCGTATAATGTGCAATATTGCAGTGTCCTAAAATACCACACATAATGATGTGTGCGATATCACCCGAGAAAACTACTTGAACTTTGACCTCACCTTCCCTGGAGGCAAATCTCAGGTTTAAAGGACAACTCCTTGGGCAATACCCTCTAAAAAAAAAAATGGTGTGTACTATAAAAGACTCTATCATAGGTCTCTACTATTGAGCATTTAGTCATTATTCTGCCACCAAATTCTCCGTAAAAGCTTCATTGGCTTGAATTTGGTAGATGACTCGTGAGATTTCCAACCTTTTAGCTTTTTTATTGAGTTTCCTCGTTAAAAAATTCCAACCGTAATATCGAAATGTTAATATAGACTGCGTAAATACTTTTCAATATTCTCCTTAAAGTAAAACTCACTGTTCGATATATTTATATTTTACAAATTACTTAGATAGGGATAATAGACATGCATGATTGTTTATTAAAAAAAAGGGAACTTAGATTGCTAAATAAATTTTTTGTTATATGTGTTAAGTGGTTCTTGTTTACTCTGTCAATCAAATCCTTCTTAGGAAAAGTGACACCCAAGCATGTTCTAATCTCAAAAGGCAGCTAAGAGAGAAACTAAACTATCAAATATCTTGAAAGATTGAAGTATTGTTACACCTCGATTCAAATTAATCGTGATTAATGCTAATTAAATATGAGTAATCGTATTAATAAAGGTTAATGACCAAAGAGAGATAAATTAGTCTCAAATGATGCATTAAACATAATAGAATGGATTTAAATGGAATTGAATTGGTTAAGATGAGTTTAGATTCAAACAAGGTAGGCTAAAGACTTTTTCGTAAATACGGGTTTTCACGTATTTCGTCAAATACGGAAATTCTTGATATCAACGTGTGTATCTTGAATAGTACGTTAACTTTCAAAATAGACACGACTCCATTTGACCTCAAATGGATCAAATGACGTTTCATTTGACTCAAAATGTAATAAGACTTAATAAAAAGGGGTTTTGGTGTGAGAGAGTCTTATATTAGAATGAGATGAGTGAGTGAGCTCATTTCCACCTCAAGAAAAACCCTAGAGTTGTCTTCATCTTCTCCCTTCTCTTCCATTTTCTTCATCAAGAGTGAGATTATGAGAGGTTCAAGTGGTTTTGAGTGGGAGGCCTCATCTTCTTCCTCTTCCTCAAGCCATTTCCTCCATTTTTGAAGAGATAGAGCTTGAAATAGAACTCAAAATCTCTTTGCTTGGAGCCACAAGTAAGTAGTTTGTCTTATCTTATGATTTCCAAGTTCTATTAAGTAGATGGAGTTAATGTGTAGCACAAATAGCTTATGAGTAGTGTTTTTATGTTTTCATGAAATTAGGGTTTGGGATTGGGGATTTTCGTCTCAAAAGCAAGCTAAGCAAAAAGAGCTTTGAGTTAATCAACCTTCAACAAGGCAAGTATAAACATTTGCTTGTGATTAGTGTTAATCATTGTAAAAGTTCATAGAGTTTTCCATGGATTTGGATTTTGTGCATTTTCCATTAAGTTTTGGAAATTATTTATGGATTGATTGAAATGGTTAATGGATGATGTATGAAGAGGGAACATGAAGTTTTATTATCTTGTATGTTGTGAGTGGTTTGAATGTAGAAAAGAGAGGAATAAAAAGGAGAGAAAAATAAATTTTCGGACATGCAACTCGTCCCAGGTCCGATCGATCGGACTGTCATCCGATCGATCGAACAGGCTCTTAACTGAGAGGTTTTTCGAGCCAATCGATCGAACCTTCTCAGTTTGAGTCTGATTGAAATTGGTTCTTTTTTTAACTAATTATTTTTTCTATTAGTCTTAGTGGTCTATAAATTAGTGTTAGAACTAATTATACCATAATCTAAGATTTGTCAAGGTTATAGAAAATAAAAGAAAGGAATGATAGCGAATTAAGTATAATTAAATTGTGTATGGATTCTTCAAATATGTTATCTAAACCTACATAAGTGTTAGCTAAGTTATTGAATGTACAAACTATTATTAAAGTGATGTTCATCGAAAATAACACGTACATTCAATTACGAGCGTTTCACTCATTTGTTTGTTTTAGGGATTTGACTAGAAGTTTGGATAGAATTAATAGATTTGATTTGATTCTTGAGTCCAACACTACAAAGTAGTTTCTGAGCTGAACTGAATAATACAATGAATGAATTAATTAACGAATGAATAGTTACTAAAGGTAACAATGAATTATGAACAGTCCCACTGCAGTAGATGGATTTGGAGCGTTCTGGAACTTTGTGATGATGCTAGTTGTCCATGGTCTGGACACTAGTAAGTCCCACAATTCCGATCATATCTATGAGTATTGATTGATGTCTTCCAATTGAAAGATTAATCCTTCCTTTGAGGGAAGACGGTAAATGAAATGAAATAAAACGAAATGAAATGAAATACAATGCGATAAAGTGAAATTTGATTAAATGAATTCTATGGTAGTGATCATCGTGCACATGTTCATTCAATGACTTTTGTGTGTTCACCATTGTCATTGTAGGAATTATCTAGACTTGTCTTGAAATGGAATTGTTATTAAATAGATTGAGTGAATCCAGTATATGTATTAACATGTGCTATTACAATATCTGTTTATACATTGTTGAACCGTTGTATTCACTAGTGTTATTGATGACATTACAGGCCCGTTTGCCCTTACCGGTCCAGCAACGCCCCCGGTGGCAGCGGATGAGACCGCTCCGGTTCCTCCAGGAGGATTAAACGAACGGAATGGACAGAATACCATTTGATATGGGTATATTCGAGTGCGAGAAAGAACTATAATATTTTTATAAACGTTTTGAAAAGTTATTTTGTACATTCATTTTTGGAATGTGATTAACTGTCACCTGCATTGTGTTTTGGGTATGCAGTGTTTGATAAACAAATGATGGGAATGATACATGTATAAGGACTTTGTTTTTATATACATGTAAATCGTAAATTGATATTGTCAATATAATGTTTCTGCAAAATTTGTATATTTGATAGGTAAATTGAGAATGTTATTCCTTGTGGATTCCGTTTTAACCTCGGTTAATTCGGAGTTTACGGGAGTAAGTATGTGTTCACGGCTCGGAGTTATCGTAATTCGGGTTAGGGTCGTGACAAGTACCTTCTGAGCATTTAATTGGCAGACTGAACTATGACATTTTCCTATCTATACAATGAATCATCGTCTCCACATCACCATCATTATGATTATTGAATTCTTGCATTATCTATATGAAAACGACAAATGCGAGTTGAGCATTTTCACTCAAGTTTCATTCTCGCATTCATGCACAACCTTGTGTGTTTGAATGTATGATAAATTGAAGTAAAGTGAGGTGAAACATCAAATTAAAGAAAAATAAAATATAATTAATTATGATAGTATTTTGTTTTTAGTTGGTTGATAGGGAATCTTTTTAATCTTTTGTGTAGAAAGATGATTTCTTTTGTCATTCAATGAGGAAAGGAGGTTACTTTTTTGCATTTTTTTAAAAAAGGAATGGAAAGATTTTGAATTTGCCCCTTGTCTTTTCTTGTCTAGATGATATGAGGCTTTACCTCACCCCACTTCAATTCACCATGCATCCAAACACAGGGTTTGTTATTGAAGAGGAGGATGATTACTCTGTCGTGCAAACACAAAATGGAAGGGACCAACCACACACGATTATCCAAGGATGTTAATTTTGTTGCTGGTTGTAAACCATGTTTTAATGAGGGTATGTTCTTACAATGTATTTTTATGAGTAGGCAAGAAAATAATTGAGAATGTTCAGCACCCACTTGATTTGGACTTTTACCAAAAACTAAATAAGAAAGCTACATTTTTTTTTCCCAAACAGTTCAGAATAAAACGAAACTAAAACCTCCCAGGAAGGGAATAATTAAAGACAGAGTGGGGGAAAGAAGGAAAAAAAAGAAATAGAAAAAAGAGGTAGGAGGACAATAGTGAGGTCCCTTTTGCTTCTTCTTCTTCTCCTTTTTGTCTGATTTTCTAATTGATATGTAATTAGGTGAAGTGGGGACTGTGGCCAATCTCAGAGTTTGTAGATTGAGGCATTCTATGAGAAACTTGAGTTTGCCTTGGGTTTATTTTGCTACAAGCATATGAGGATATCTTGTTTAGAGGTTTGGAGAATTCCAAATGCCATCCCCTAATATTCCAAAGTGCTCAAAGATGTCATTGTATTGTAAAATTTAGAATTTTGAGAACAACCATGGCCAAAATGGACTTTTCAATGCCGACATTCAAATTGTATCAAAAATGGAATTTAGAATTCCAAGGGACAGCCCATGCATTTATCCTTTGGAATTTCAAACAAAGAAAATTCATTTCAGAAATGCTCTCAACCAATATGCACTCACAAAGCTTAGCTAGTGTGAGTGGGATACATATACACTTGGAATCATGCTAGTTTCAAGGCCATAGGAGAATAAATAATTATAATATATTAAGCTAGAAGGTTTTTTGCTTTAATTTTGACTATGAGTTATGATTTTGACAAGTCACTTATTCTTCTTTTTCTTTTTTCAAATCTTTTCAATTTTATCTCCACTTATCTCATGCAAACTAACTGTTCTATTTACCAAAAACCACCTCTACTACCCATTTATCAAATTTTCACTTTTCCATTTCCGCAACTCTCTTTTTATCCAAACTCTTTCATTTCATTTCTCCTCCAATTCTGCTCTTTTATTTCTATGTGATTAGCTTTTAGATTACATAAATCGGTACTCTCATATTCTTTTTTTCTTTTGCTATCTTTCTAAAATTTAGGGATATTTTTTTCATGCATGAATATAAGTTGCAGTGTTGGCCATACCTATGCTAAGCACAAGTTATAATGCTAGTTTAATGCTGATGGAAGTTAGCCAAATATCACTCTAACCTGATAATCCTAAAACTTTATTTAGGGCTTAAAGTCTGATGTTTTATAAGTGCATTTCTTTATATATATAACATATTAATCTAAAGGTGGATGATGGTGATTTCAGTGTTGTGTTGAACACAAATGAGCGTAAATTCACAAGATCGGGCGTGCATGAATATTGACGGGAAAGATCTAGCTTTAATATGATCTATATGAGTATATAATTTTCAGATCAGGTCAAAATCATTGATTGGAATGGGTAAACCTTCATCCTTATTATCCGAACTTAATGAGCAGGATCGATTATGATTACTCTCTCACACCCTTGAACCAACAGGCTACATGGTATTTATTGTCCTTCTCATGTCCCACCTGCTTCTAGTGGAACAATCAAGACAAACATTACTGTTATTGTGTGGAAGAATAACAGCATAGTACTAAGCCTAGCAATCTAATTTTCTTTCTTTCACTATTCCATGCAACAATCCGTACATGTGGTCAACGTCCGTGTCAGCCTTTTTTAACTATTGACCCACCAAGACGCGTCTCATTGAAGAAAATATAACCAAAAAGCTGAGACAGCCTATTCTATAGTACGCAGATACGGACCCATGCCGATTCATGTCTTTCTTTTTGTGCGACCCCCTGTAGTGAGGGGTCTTTCTCTCTCTCTGTATTTTTGTGCGGTCCAGATCGCGCATCATCCGAATTGAATAGCCCATATTTTGATCATGAGTTTCTTTTCTACAAAGGAATTGAAACTGCCTGCCTGTTTCTTTATTACAAATTATGGTAGATTTTTTTTTTGGGGATTTTTATATATTCCCCTTAGGTTTGTTGGTTTTATAAATAGGTTTACGAGGTTTTAGTGTTTGTAAATAGTCTCATGTTTTTTTCCTTAAAACCTTTTAGGTCTCCAAAACCCATATTCCTAATGATAATTGACAGCCGTCATGAGATTTATATTAGATTTTTATATAAATGATAGCTTTGCCCTTATATCTATTAAATAGAAATGTGTATATTAATATTTACAAAAATGTCATTATTTTATCTAAGTCCAAATGATTTCTCTCAATAACTGTTTCATACATGTGATAAGGCGTGGATCCGGGTACAAAGGCCTGGGGCTGAAGTACCCACTCATATTTGAGAAAAGTTTAAAATCCTCTTCGCATAAATTCTAAAAATTATTTTATATATATACATATATATTTTTTTACATTTACCCATTCCCATAAATTTTCTTTTACATAGAGCCAACACTAAAGAATTAATACTCGTTTACATTTGCCCGTTTCCCCTTTATTTCTTCTACAACCCCCTATACATGAATCATAATTATGTATTTTGAAATTTTCATCAATTCAATGGTGGATTATATATGGTTTGGATAAATCATAACTAGTTATAAGTATAGGTGTTGATTGTCGTCATTATCAAGTTGGGTTTGATGAAATGAGCCTTGTATTGATAAAAAAAAAAGCTTATGTAAGGTTATTCTCTCTCAATAAGTGCAATTGTTAATGTTATGTTCTTTATATAAAAAAACTGAGTCAAAGCTTTTAATATTTGTAAAGAATTTTAGTTGGCTAATTCATAGGATTATGGACAAAACGGGTTTCTTAAAATTGTATTTGATTTAGGAAATGACTGCTTATGATCTAAGACAGAAATTATGGAAACTGGAGTTGACAGAGGTCGCTTAAGCGAACTCCAATTCGCTAGAGCAAATCCTTCACATAGAGCACTTCGCTGGACCCAATATATTTCTGCGCTCGAGCCATCTCAATTCTGTGCTGATCGTCTGAAACAGAGAGCAGTTTGCTAGAGTGAACTCCCTGGTCGCTCGAGCAAACCTGGGGAATTTGTGTTTCATCCGAAAATCACTTCTTATTTTCTCTCAAGCAATTTCTTCTATCCTAATTCAATCCTAAGACTTGAGACACGAGTATAGGGCTATTTAAAGTCATTCTCTCTCTTCCAAGTACCACTGATTAAGAATACATCCTTGGTGAAGATTTTGAGAGATCCATTCAGTTCTCTCAATGCTTCAAGTTCTGATACGCTGAAGATCAAGTTTTGAGATTGATTCCATCATGCTTTCTTGAATGCAGTTTTGCTCAAGCAGGGTAAATATTAACGACGGGGTGTCGACAAGATCAAAGCAGTTCTTAGGTTGAATCACCAATTGGGAAAGGGTTGTAAGTACTCTTGTAATCTGCATTTTCATATAGTGCTTGGTTTGTCTAGACGGTAAGGATCGTAGTTTTTTCCCGAGTATGGTTTTCCACGTAAAAACCAATTGTCCTTCTCTCTTTGTGGTTTGATTGATTTTTTTAATTAGAAATATGACTAATTATTAGTTTAAACACGTGAGATTGATATTTAATATAAGAGATTTGGTAATTGGGACCTCTGCCTAAGTTAAGGTAGGTATTTTCAATATTATGCGTACAATGATAAAAGAGATTGACAAAAGTGTCATTTTACAACAAAAACTTATGGTGGTGGAAAGACAATTGATCTTAGGACACCGAAGGTATTAAAATGACAGTGCTAGGGCCTATTTTGAAAGTCTAATTAGATTTAATCATATATCTTCTTCTTTTTTTTTGCTGAAAATTTAATCATATATCATTGACTAGGACGACTTTGTAAAATAACGGGACCCCTTTTTTAAGTTAGACGACATATTCAAATACATTACATGGCTTATGTGTCTATAGTTTGAATCCAAATCCAGATCTAAAACCACCATGGTTCTGCCCCGCACCTATATTCAGATACAACAACTTAAATGAACAGCAGGATATAGAGTGCAGTTTCTGATATAATATTTCTTGTTCATTTTTTAGCATAGTTATTGTTTTAAAATTGGAATTTAAATTTTTTTAATGCTCAAAATCGAACATTTTCAAATTACACCCATGGGCTCCAACTCTGGCATTTTGTTAATTTTCAAAATTAGGATGTTGAGTGAACTTTCAATAAAACTCTGATGCGCCCAACTTCTAAAAGTGAACCCATGTTTCATTTTCTTCTGTAAGTGGGACCACGCTATAATATAATGTTTCATTTCTCAACCTTTAGATAATACAGAGTGGGTCCCTCTTTCAGGAAAAAATGAAACATGGGTTCTCTTTTCTTTTAGAAATTGGGCACATCAGAGTTTTATTGAAAGTTCACTCAAAATCCTTATTTTGAAATTTAACAAAATGCTAAAGTTCGAACTCATATTATCATCTTCTTCTCCTCGTTTCAAAATTCAAAATCAATGGCTTCCTAGTAATTCCATCAATTTCCATATGGCAACAGTGTAATCTCACCAAATAATAATATCCCATATATATATATATATATATGAGGTATTCAAGTGAGGAATTTCCTCACCGGGTGTGGTGAAGGACTCTTTTTTTTTTTTAAAGTTTTAAATATAAAACGATGTACATCCTTTAAATATAAAAGCCCTCTTGTACTTAAAATAAAAAAACGAAAAGTCCATCCCTCACTTGAAAGTGTATATATAGGAAATATTCAGTCTCACCATGTAATACTCCTGCAAAGCCACCTCACATCAGTACTCCTTTCTTTCTTCTTCTTTTATTAATATATTAATACCAGCCATCTCTCGGCATCTCCTCAAATCCAGTTTCCTATTTCAGAATTTTTTTTTCCACACATCTACAATGTAAGAAAAACAAAACCCCAATCAAATCATATCAGATCAGAATACAAATGGATAATCTTTTCTTTCTTGAAGAAAGAGAGGGAGCTTGGGGATCACCCAAAAATATCCATCACTGCTGCAGCTTTTTCAACTCACAGGACAAAGCATTGAAGTAGAAAGACACTACTCCAGAAAGGAGGAGGATACTGCAAGGAAAAGCGAAATGGCGAATCAAATCTCAAAAGACTCTCTGTCAGCTCCTCTTCTGCACTTTCTACCACGCTGACATACTTTGGTAGCAATCATGATATCCATGAAATAAAAGAAAAAGGAGGAAGATATAGAAGGAAACAAAGAAAAGGGCCAAATAAGCCATCTTCTTGTTGTTGTTGTTGTTGGCCGGGAAATGATGCTTTTCAAGTCTGCAGTCTGCTTCTGTTGTTTGTAGAATTCAAGCAAAAGAAGAAGTAGAAATGCTGGAATACGGATGGGGAAACCCGGCTTCGATTTTTCTTTCTGAAGAAGAAGAAGCGTCTCAGGAGAATGATCAGTCGCGTCAGATGTTCGATCCCTTCAACCAAACCCTAACAGGAAATCTCTTCTCTCCCATGGCTGCTTTTCCTTCTCATCACCACCACCACAACCAGTTTCAGCATCAGCAGCAAAATCAAGCCCTTTTCGATTCCCATCCCCGACCGGAGATCTCTTCCTCTTCTCCGGCGCAGGCCCCGGTCGGATTTTCTCAGAATCCGGCATTTCAGTTGCCGAGTCCCAAGAACGTGGGGTTTTCCGGCAACATCGGAGGGGATTTTCCGGCACGAATCGGGCTGAATCTGGGCGTGAGGACGTATTTTTCTTCGGCGGACGATGATTTCGTGAACCGGCTCTACCGGCGGTCGAGACCGATCGAATCGGCGAATACTCCACGGTGTCAGGCTGAGGGCTGCGCCGCCGACCTGATCCGTGCCAAGCACTACCACCGTCGGCATAAGGTCTGCGAGTTTCACTCCAAGGCGTCGACGGTCGTCGCCAATGGCCTCACGCAGCGCTTCTGTCAGCAATGCAGCAGGTATTGCAGAGAGCTTCTTTTTCTAAGCAGATGTGGAAATAGAGAATGCACTAAAAAAAAAAAAACTCGTCTTCTTCTTTCCTCAACAGGTTTCATCTGCTAACTGAATTCGATCAGGGAAAACGGAGTTGCAGAAGGAGATTGGCTGATCACAACCGTCGAAGGAGGAAATCTCAATCGCAACCTCAGTTCGAAAACACTACTAGGGTTTCTCTACATCCCGAAGAGCGTAAGAAATGACAAATCTCTTTCGCTCGCGTTCAACAAGACTTCCATTCCAATCCATTGATTTCTGATTTTCTTGCAGGTTCTTCTCCGGAGTCTGGCACGCCTTCGTCATCGTCTGTTTCAGTTGCGGTCTCTCCGCCTCGAATTGCATTGGATTGCTTCAGTTCGAAGCACGGCCGCTCCGTTCAGGCTTCTTCTTCTTCTTCTAGTTCTCGCATTTCTCGGAGCAAGGAGAATTTCATGCTATTCGAGCCGAGGACTATGGACGAAGAAGGCGAGTAGTAGTAATAGCACTAGTAGTAGTACTAGTAGAAAAAAGGAAAAGGTATCTGATTTACCCCTTTCTTCTGGTTTATTTTTTAAATGAATCTGTCTTCTCTGTGAGTAGTATTATGAGAATAGGCGTTAGTACATCATTTCATCTTTTTTATATTTACATTAGATATGAGTACTCTCTTGTTCGTTTTTAATAGTAGATTATGATGATTAATGCCTTGAGTTTTGGTCGTGGGATCATGCCCAATCTGGGAATATGTGAAGGCTGAGAGGGGGAAATTGGATAGAAGATGATTTTCTATGGGATTTTGGAAGCCACCCCACCCGTCTGGGTCTCCCATTGTTGCTCCATTTTGGTCTGTTTTTTGGGGGTTCAGGTACTGGGTCATTTTGTCCGAAACAGTCGAGAGGATTGAATCGACGACTGAGTCAGCGCTCACATGCTATTAGGCCAGAGATGGTTCGTACTGGGGACCAGGGCTTTGAATTTGGAAGGGTGAGATGCCAATAAATATGATGGGTAGGTGATCTTTTTAGATAGAGGTCGGTTAATTTCAACATCCATTGATGCCATCCATAGTGGTGATGGTTGTAGCCCAAAAAAGATCAATTGAAGTTTCTATCACTAGCATTTATATGGTCTTGTCAGCCAATCTATTGTGTCTGCGACAGCTTTTTTTTTTATTTTTACCATTGAATCTAACTTCGAAGGAGTATCCCACTATTTTGAAATGTCGTGCATGCACGATTATGAGTAAGATCACCTCTTTACTTTTGATGGTGGAGATTTCCTTCCGGCCAGAGTCACATAGGAAACGGACTCCCTTTCCTTCTCCTCTTGAGATTCTCATTTTTCCCCCCTCTACTATATAGCTATAGCTATAGAGAGCTCTACAGCCATGGTTAAATGAATGGATTGTTCTGAGTTCTAACTATAGCAGTATTGGGGTGGCTTTCCAACTTTGTAATTCTATGGCAACCGTGCTACCTGGCCGGATTTTCCTGGGATCCAAGGGTGGATTTTGGGGACCGGGCCAAAATCCGGTACCCAAAATCGGGCCAAGTGGACTTTCTCAATCTATGGGGATGACTTGTAAGAGAGGTGGCAGGGAGTGTTTTTGCCACTTTTCAAGAAGCTACATCAACAGCATTTAAGCATTTTCTTGTTAACAATAATCTTGCATGAAAGTGATTTTTACCAAATGTAAAACATATTCTCTAGACCAGATTATGCTTCATGGGAAGGGTCTGGTTTTTTTTTTTTTTCTTTCTTTTGCAGAGCCTAATTAGTCTATTTTTAGGGGTGTTTTCTTCTTTTTCTGGTTTCCTTTTCTTGTCTTAGCTTGTCAGTATTTTCCTCTTGTATTGCTTTCTTCTTTTTTTAATGAAAGTAAACATTAAAAAAAAAAAAAGCCTAAGACAAGTAGTATACAGTAGGACTGTTGAGCAACCAAGTCCGCCGAATGTAGCTCCTAACCAAGGATTCCTTATACAGAGACTTACACCAACTGCTCCAAGAGATAGTAACTATTTTTCATGTACCGGTAAAATCTCATACCAGCTAATGCACCCTCTCAGTTGCTTCCTTGGAATAAAAAAAAGAACAAGAGAGGTTTTATACAGTTGGCTAATGTTGATAGGATGAAATAGTGTCTCCCCGTTTCAACAAAGTTAAAATAGGGGACCCAGACTCGTGATTGTAGTCTACTTAATCTAGGATATCATCTTTTATGCCTCGTGAGTAGATTATACTTGAAATTCTTTTTCAAGTAAATATTTCCATGTCTTACTAAAAATAGATATGTAAGAACTTGATGCTAACCAAAAATTAATCTAATTGAACATTTCTAGCCATCTTATTTAAAGCAATTATATGGTGGTGATAATGATTTCACTTTTACCATTGATTTTCCTCATTAAATTGAATGGCTAGACGTAAGGCTGAGTTTTGGCTTGCCTCTGAGTCTTGTGGGGCCAATCTATCCCCACAAATGTTACATGTGTCAGCTAAAAATTAATTTGTCATTAGAAAAACAGCTTTCCTACATATGAAAAGCCCCCAAGGCCCTCATTTGGAACTTTGTAACTTAGATTCATATTTGTGGTTGCCAAATAACTCTTAGAGCAACCTAGTCATGTAGTTAAAGGCAATGAAATGGATAGTCGAAATAAGAAATCAGTGAAAGGCTGATGCAATTAGTCGCTTTAGTGGCTAAACATGCCATTTGCCCATTTTATTAGGGTCTCTACTTTGTCCCGTGAAAGTACTCACGTGATAATGTCTGCTTAGGTTTTCCTTGTAACATTTTATTGAATCAGGTGTGTTTAAACTTGGGAGATGGTTGTCCAATTTAAGCTACCCAACTTTTTTGTTGGTTTATCTTCACGGTTGCCTTCCCATATAACTTGGAGAGAAATAATTAGTACTACTTGTTTGGTTAAAATAGTCGTCCATTCCTTCTGAGGCCAATGGATGACTGAACATGAATGTCTTATCTTTTTTAAAGAGATGTAAACTTCAGTTTGGTTCCATTATTGATAAGCATTGATTCAAAATCATGTGAAATGAATGGCTTGATCAAATTGTTCTAGGCATTTATTTGACTCCTATGATGTGATGATTGTAATCATTTATGACCCATGTGCTATCCATACAAACCTTACTTATCCTTCCATCCACCATGCAGGTAGCTGCATTTTTCTTCACATGATAGCTTAACTGGTGTTGTGTCCAACTAGCTGTTCTTGTTCATTTCTCTTTACTTATATCAATGGTAGTAGGCGCTGATGCCAGTTGAAGCTTTACCCTATCCAGTGTTTCTTATATATCTTTCCTAGCAGATGAGAGCTGCTTTGTGAGGCCCAAATGGTCGCTTTGCAGCTCGACGATGGAAGGTTGCATTACAACATTTCTCTGATTGGATGATTGGATGAATGTAGCCATGACGAAGGCTCTTAAAAATAGATGGTTCCATAAGTTTGATCCCACATTTCATTTTAATAGCCACTATCTGGCATGTATGTCAATGGCTATAGACTACAGTGATTCAAGTGGGCCTTGAAAAAAAAAAAATATATATATATATATATATTTATGTTTTTTGCCAAATAGCTAATCCATGATCTCTGTTTCACATCCCTATACTGCCATGAAAATGCATTCATTACCCCTCACCCCCCACCCCCCACCCCAAACTGGCTCTCATACTCTTTCACGAGCAGCTCTTTATGGATAAATTTAGGGCATGTTTGTTTGCTTTAGAATACCTAGAAATTGAATTTAAAGGAATTCATTGTCAAACGAGCTCTATCATTGGGGAGAGCATTAAAAATGTGAGCATGAATGATAAGAGGTGAGAGGTGGAGGATATAAGGTAGCAATTTAGATGAGGCATTGACTCCTAGGATTTGAATTACTGTATGGCTATTCATTTTCCATCCTTGCTTTTCACTGGGGAAGTATGGCGTGAATTTATGTGCACTCAATTCCTATGCATTTAATGCTAACAAACAGGTCCTAAAATCTATCCACGGATTCATTGCTCTTCCTAACAATCTTTTAAACCTCTCTTCTGAAAAACCAGACAGAAACACACCAGAACGTGCCCTGCTCTAAAACAAAACAAAAATTCTATGTTTTTGTACTGGTGCTATACATATGATCATTTGTTTCTGACATATCTAAATTTAAACGCTCCAATAATCAAGAACTTTTTAAACAGATTTGTGGGCCTTCTCAAAAGAAGAAATGGTTATTTTATTACAAACCTTTGCTTAGTGAATACATTAGCATGGGCCCGTCATGCGTTCTCTCTTGTGGCTATTTTATAATTGCTTATCCCAAGCTTGATTGGAGTTGTTCATTGGACATTATTATATTGTGTTATGATTTTATTTTGTTTGTTTGTTTTGGAATAAAATTCATAGGTATGCATGCAGAAAAGGGTATGTAATGTATGCTCCCTTAAAAGTTAGGACCACGTCGGGGATATGGAATGAGTAAAATATTTTCATAATTAATGTATGGGCATTGGGCAGGCATGTGAATCTGATTTTGTTACTGTTTGCTTCTTTCTCGTGTAACTTTCGGATCAGTGGGGTTTCTTTAATGGGCTTGGAAGATCTTTTTGGGGAAGGATTCTGGGGACCCATTTCCATTCATGACAAAACACCTTTTTCGATGGCAGTTCAGTCTTCCTTTTGTGGAAACTGGAAAGTGAAGAGAGATGGGGGAGCAAGGAGCATATGATTGGCGCAAGGTAGAGGGTTTCATAGATGTTATGATGGCAGCCGGGCCATTAATTCAATGTTCCTTGAAGCAAATTTGGGGTCCCACCTTATAAAATATCAAAAGAGGTGGAGTTTTTTTTTAGTAATTTTTTGTTATTTGGGCGATTAAAGTTTTCCCAAGCTATGCAGGGATTTTGGGATCCATGATTTTCATGAAAACTCAGTTGCAGGAGCATCCCAGGGGATCTGGGTTTTGAAATTCTTGTGTGGTTGTCATTGCTAACCACCACTGTTGTTTTTCCCCTTTCCTGTCTTCTCTCTCAAAATTATATGATGATGTGTATCCCATTCCTTTGGGTCCCACCTCAATGCTTAGTAAATGTCGATGGCCCACTAAGGAAAAGAACTTGAATTGTAAGTTAAAGTTCAATTAGGTTTTAGTAATTGATTGGATTGGTTTGACTGAGAGAAGATGAAAATTTATATAATGCAAACCCATTTATGTTTAAACTTAGAATACAAACTCATTTCCTCATTCTTAATATCTCTCCTATTATCTAGTCTTTAGAGTATGGAATTGTTGTTATGTCTTTATTTAATGTTGAAGTGACCGAAATTGCTCAGCCATTTAAGAGGGAGTGTACTTTTCTTAAAAACAGGTCAAAAGGGCCAACGAGGGTGTTAGTAAAAGTGCAGGTGTCTTATGTACCTATTTTTTATTTCCTTGGAATTTATTGCTTTCCAAGAGCAGGACGCATGTGCATCACGGGGGATTGGGGGATGGATGGGAGAAACCGGGGCATTGGATGAGTTCAATTATAATTTAGTAGGATCTCCTAGTAAGAAGAGTTTGATTAAGAATGATTTATATAGATATGACTAAATGAGATAAATCTAAAAAAATTATAATTCGTATCACTCACTAAAAACTATAAGAACTAATCAAGATAAGAACCATCTCTATACTTTATTAGCTTATCTAACTTTTCAAAAGAGGAATCTTTTTTAGTCAGAAAATTATGAAGAAACCCACTAAACAAACACTAACTAGAGATGGGGATTTGAATTTTTGCCATAAAAGGATAACTGGATCTTAGGAATTCTTTGATGCGGAAGTATCCGTATTAAAATTTTAAGATGAAGCCCAAGCCTAGCATTGCTAGATTTTGGGCAGCTAGTTTGTGAGAGGTCATGCTTTCAAGTCCCCCCCTTTTACCTATCCTCCCATACTCGTTTCCTGGCCATAATGTTATGTAGGGGTGTAACGGTTTGGTTAACCGTTAAATTTGGAAAAATCGTTAACCGAGCCGTAACCGCGGTTTTCTGTCTTTCAAAACCGTAACCGTTACCGTATCCAAAAAAACCGTGGAAAACCGTAATTGCGGTTAACCGTATTAAACGGTTCGGTTACGGTTAATAACTGTGGAATGCCTTCCTTACATAAGGGGATAAATGTGAATGATTAAAGGTAAAATGACACATAAGGAGCAATTAAATAAGGTAAGAAATATTTCATTTAGCTCCCTTATTTTTTCTTTTATTTGTAAATGATACGGTTAACCGCATATGGTTAACCGAACCGTATTATACGGTTCGGTTCGGTTAATAACCGTAAATTATTATGAAAAATCGTAACTGAACCGAACTGTGCGGTTTTTAGATTTCATTAACCGTAACCGAACCGTGAAATACGGTTATTAACCGTGGTTTGGTTCGGTTAGACGGTTTTCCGATTTCTTTTCACACCCTTAATGTTATGTGTATCGCATTCACACACCACGTACATAGTTACGGGTGTCGTTTTAATTTTCTGCAGGGGCCATTACAGGTCAAAGAGCGTGGGGCCTAGTTGAATCATCGAAAGTTACGTTGCCTCTTCCAGTGCAGCAAGCTCCTTCCTGGAAGGGATGGGACGCCTTGTGGGCACTACCTCTAGCGTGTACTGTCGGTTGGCATATGGGGCCACTTTTTAATTTGGAGGAAGGGGAGATTTCTTCTTCTTCTTCTTCTTCTTCTTCTTCTTCTTCTTCTTCTTCAATGAAGAAGAGCTTGGATTCCATATATCTAATTATCTATAGAAAGCGCACGTGCCCTCTTTAATTTATCCGGGCCCACATGTAGAACATAGGAGAGATTCCCTCTTAAGCACGTGAAACGCTTGTAATTCCTCTGGGTCTACGGACTCAGCGAATGGGGATCCTCTGAGGGGGGTGACTACTGTTGATGGACCAACTATGGTACCCCACAGAACCTCACCAGATCCAGACTCAAGAGTCAGCTGTTTGAAAATTACATGTACAGTCGAGATCATTAGGTGTTCTTCAATTTCAAAATGTCAAAATGAAAATTGTGACGAATAGCTCAAACTCAAGTAAAGTTTGTGAGATCTATCTACTTATGAGAAAATCCCCATACCTACACCTACACCAAAAAAATTAAAATGCTCAAAATAGACGTCCTACTTGCATGGGTGTTCTTAAACTTATGGGAGACTGTTCTCTGTTTAGATTATTGTATAAAATAAAACATGTAAATTTTTGTTATTCATGGTGAATCTTATAGCAGGCCTAAAGTATATTAGAGTGGAGTTTTTGCAAGCCTCGTGTGAGGGAGAGGAACATAAATGGGTAGGCTTCAAAGTAGATGAAATCATATGAATTTTTAATTTTTTTTTGTTAGTATTGCATATATCAGCTTTAAAATCGGGCCCAATAAATCCAAGTCTCCTAATAACTTATGTATGTAATTGAGCCTAAATGAATGTGTGAGTGGTCAAATGATCTCGACTTGAGCTTCTTTGGACCAAGTATGGCTACATTTTTAACTTGGATCTTTCTAGCCACTTCTTTATAATTTAATGTTACAAAAAAAAAGTGATTTTTTTTTTTTTGATGATGAGGAACCCGCCGACCCCCTTTAAGATTGATCATCGTTAAAATCCTGAATACACAACACCATCCACTAGCATGCCCAAACAGTTCAAAATCAGGACCTCCAACTCATTACTGGACTTGGACTTTCTAACCACAAGAACAATTTAATTTTTTGGTAAAAAAATATAACTGAAAATTTCAAAGATTGCATCTGAAACTATCTTATAATTTATTTAGATACATAAGACTTATTTATAGAATATATTAACATCAATAAAGAAACTTAATCTCATGATATCAATTTAACTTATTTACATTGATGAGAGATTATTTCTCAATCTAACCTAATCTAATTATAATAATGAGAGATTATATCTCAATCTACTTAATCATGTTAATCATAATATTAATGATATTATCCTAAAAATCTGAAATACAACTAACAATCACAACTTTCCTTGTCTATATTCGCTACAACAACAATTCTTTTTTATTACAACTAATCAACGACGGTTGCCTTTAAATGAATCCTTAATGGAGCCAATGTTATAAGATCATATAATATGATTAGCCAAAATTGAAGAATACCAGGTTAATAAATGAGTGTTTGATGGTTGGGCATCTTTAACTTTTGAAGGAAACCATTGAACCATCAATTATCAAATAAGGGCAATAGTTACTATCTACTATCAAATTAATAAGTAGCTGGTGTGGTTTGTTTGTGTTGAAACTGGAGGATTTTCGTGGCTTTTTTTTTTTTTTTTTTGCAAGTATAAGGTTAGTTACCTGAGTAAGACAAGAAATGACTCATGGTGGTGACTGGTGAGATTCAGGGTTCTGGGAAGGGAAGGAAATACAACACTACCGACTGCCAAGAAACAAGGCCGTGGAGAATGGAGATGCTTTATTTGGGCTTTATATATATATATATATATATATATATATATATATATATATATATATAGAGGAGGTTTCAAATGCATTCATCCCTCACCATAGGGTGAGGGACACTTCTATAATTGGGCATTTCCAAATACAAAAGTTACTTTTCAAGTACATAGGGTGAGGTACACTTCCTTGTCTTCATGTGCAAAAATGGGAAGTGTCTCTCACCCTATGGTGAGGGATAGATGCACTTGAAACTTTCCCATATATATATATATATATATATTGCAACTTACTTGAACTTACAATCTCAAAGTTGCAATAATTCAATTTGGATTGTTTAATAATCGGACTCTTGTGACCTGCAATAGCTCGACTATTAAAGATTTCAATCCCTACTTTTACATGGGATATAACCAGTTTTCACTCTAATAGAATTTCGTCCCATCCTAAAATTGAGCATGATATCAATAATGCATAAAGAACGCTTACAATTTTTCAAAAGAAACATGACCGTCAAGACCATGTTGAACAACATTTAGGCCTATTTGTTTACATTGAATACACAGGAATTGAATAAATATAGATTTATGATCAAATGAACTCCACCTAAAAAGATTATGAAAGAAATGAGGGGTATAAAGACTAGATGAAGGATATTAGGTAGCAATTCTTGATTTTGCTAGGATTTGAAATACTAGAAAGATAGCTCAGTATTCACATAACACATTCCCTTGATTCAATTTCCATTAGAAGGTAGGTTTTTATTATTATTAGCATTTTTATATTCACCTTTGAACTTCGTTGTTAACCACCTTACAAAAGAACTATAATTGTATGTTTGCCGAAAATTAATTTATAGGAATTCATGGTCAAATGAACTCCATGGGGAATTATAAAAAACGAGAGGAGTGAGGAATATGAGGATAGGGGTAAAGGATAAAATATAGCAATGTAGAAGGTATCTTGACTTTCCTAAGATCTGACTTTCTAAGGTAATGAGTAGGTACTATTTATTTCTCATCTTTCCTTAGTTCAATTTTCATCAAAATGGAAGTTATTTGATTGTCATTTTTTAATACTTACCTTTGATTTTTCATTTTTAATCACTAATAAAACTCTTAGGAATTCAATGGCCGTTGGGCATCTTTCATGTTTGGCATATCGTTTTTAAATCATCCATTGAAAACTTTCAATGCAAAGTGAGAAAATCGCTCTAAAAACTGGTTTCCGTTCAGAAGTCATGTCTTCATTATCAGCATCGTTGAAAAGGGCTTTTGTAAGTATCCAGTAATCCTCATAAAACAGTGAAGGGTCCTTTTAGCTCTAATAGTTACTTTGAAACGTTTCCGCACAGAAGTGGGTCTACGAACGAGCACGCACGCACACAGCAAAATATCAAGCTTTAAGAGAGGTCATGAAAGGATATCCCACTTCTTTCCAAGCTACAGTGTCTGCAGGATTAGAACCCCAATATGCCGAAATGCCATTTTCAACATTGTCATTAATAACCGACACCAAAGAACGGTTCGTTTTTCAATACAAATCATTTCTTGCCAAATGAATCAATGCACATGTAATTTTGGAGGGGTTGAGATTCCTCTAAAAACCAGTTCTTATTAATCCTACTTAGCTACATGCTAACCATGAAATATGAAGGGCCTAAACATGAATTGCAGATATTTTATGAACTAACATCATCCTCAAAATACTACACTCATAAATTTTGAGGCCTCAAAGGTAAACTGTGAAAGCATTATTAAAACATGATCATATGAATAACCGTGAGTAACAATTAGATGTGTGGGTGTGTGCCGATTCATAGTTCATTTAGCAATTATGATCACCAAGTTAAATTGAAAATCCACACAATGATCGACAGGTCCTTCCTTTCTAGCCATCCACCAAACATGGAAGTGGCTGAAGTAGAGGCCACAACAGAGGCCAGCCTGATTCTATTTTGCACCCCGCGGCAAACTGTACCTTTTTTTTTTTTTGGGGGGGTGGGGTGTAAAACCCCGCTAGGAGTACTTGATCTTCCTCAATGTGACATGTTATGATTTTCTTGTCTTTGATCAAACAATTTTCTAATGCAGCTACTTTGTGGGCTGCAAGTAGACAAGATCGATTGGATTAAGCACCAAATCAAACAAAATCCCAACTTTGTAACAGACAATGGTAACTTGAACTTCAATATAGAATCACAAGAAATTAATAAAGGGCTCTCTCACTCTAATAAGCAAATTTCGGATCAACATAACATACAGTTTTTAGCATCTAGACTCTACGTACCCCCATCTTTCTATTGCTAGCATAGCTACAAGATGGATACATCACCACCCTAATATAGACCAAAGTTGCTACTTAGTTTGTCTCGCCTCTCATATAACAAAACCACACACGTACATATAATCTTACTATGGGGGTTTTAATTTAATGAACATCTGATTCAACATAAAACATCCTTGAGGAGCTTGTACCTACGACCACTAGGCCTTGGAGAAGGCGAGCCGCCTACGTTCTTCCCTCGATCACTGTTCTCTTCTTCATCCTTTTGTTTTATCTTATCACCCAAGTAGTGTGACCTGTGGATGGCTCCTGCATCCTTGCCCGATGATCTCTTTGAATTGGGCCCTTGCACTTTCACGCTCCTCCCCTCACTCTGGCACCAGTCGCATAGGCGGTCACCGGCCTCTGAAGACTCAACATAGTAGTTACCACAATACCTGTGAATCAACAAGTTAACCAACCATCAGAAAGGAAAGAAGCTGAAGACAAGCACATGACATGAAGATCATAATCTACACCATACACTGCACTAGGCTAATGAGAAAAATCATGACCCATGCTGTTGTTTACAATCCTTTTCCTAATTAATCACGGATTTTGCAAGATTTCTTGCCCCCAGATGATGATATGATGATTTGGAAGGCATACGAGTGCTGAAAACGGGAGGGGCAGCGGGTGCAATGGAAGAGCTTGTCAGGGAAGCCGATGTCACCACACAGACAACAGATGGTTGGATGATCGACCATGGTTGAAGCTAATTAAGCTTGAGGGATGGGTGATATGGACTCAGGAAGATAAACGCAATGGATTTAAAAGAGACAACCAAATGACAAGGAAAGGTCGGTTGGGTTGGTTGGAGTGTACATGTACTTGTATAATATATATGCAGGAAAGAGGCTACGGGTTCAAGTCATTTTCAGTTAGGAGAAAGGTAAATTTTAAATAATAATAATTATTATTTTTCTATTAAAAAAAAGAAAAAGACGCATCTCCTTTCCTCATGCTGTTTGTACTCAACATTTCTCAAGTTAGAATATAGTAGAGAAAATAGTGGTAAAGAAAACTATCTACAATTCAATTTATATTGTAGAGAATTTTTTCGAGTCTTCGTTGGTTATCCCTGTTAAAAGACAAATCAATACATACAAACTAGTCTCAAAATTCAAAAGTTATGGGGTACTTCTGTCATGACGAATGGGAAAATATGATGGAAAGGAGAATAATAAGTAATGATTTAAAATATATTTAAAAAGCTTGTTTTTTCCGTCACCAAGAGCATTTCGTCAAAAAAAATGTACAACACACCCTATCGATGTTCTTACATTTTCTTCAAATACCCTTAGAATCAGGCTTTACGAGTAATTCTTTAGTAAAAGTCCCCATATATATATATATATATATGTGTGTGTGAATACACGAAGTTTTTAAACAAACGTCAGGTTTTCATCATACACGGTAATCTCATTTATACCACTTTTTTCAATGAGATGATCATATCATATACTTGTGTCTCCCTCCTGCCTATCTTTTTCATAGCTGTGAAGCCCACCTTTGGCTGCTCCAGCTCATTTTCTTCCACGTTATAAGTACCAAGATAAATGTTACTGCAATCACAGTATCACGATTGAATTGATATGTTTGGGAAGTTGTAAACTAGGGGACTTTTACGAAAAGATTAAGAAAAATAAAATAAATTGAGGAAGTTGATGGACCCATTTCTGGCTCGAATTTGCTCTAGACCTAGTCTTGATATTTAAGGATTTGAACTATCCGGCCAACTTGCCAAATGAGCCGGACGGAGTCCCAACTTTAGGATCTGAATCCCTTGTCATGATAGACTCAAGTTAGACTCTAGTCGTATAGAAATTTTACAATACATATATGTATATAATCCATGTGTGTACATACAAATCAATTATTATTATCATCAAAGCCTTGTTCCAACTATGTTGGCGTCTGCAGTGGCAGACCCAAAATTTTTATTTGAAAGGGGCTGACGATGGACAAATAAAAGAGTCATTTGTTATTTTATTTTACTTTCTTCACATTACCAATAGCAAAAGAAGAAACAAGTTAATTGTGCATTTATATTCATCCCTCGAAAGATATAATCAATTAAGAACTTGGATAAAGCAATGTACAAATAAGTCAATTGTCTTCGTTCACGTGATATAAGAGTTATCCTATAAGGGAGTTAAGGGTTCATTTAGCAGCATGAAAAACATAAAAGTGGAAACCTACTTCCAATTAAAGTTAAGACGAACTTAAAGGTTAAAAGATTCATAGATGATGAAACCTCATTTGTTAATTGACTCCTCTTTTAACATATGCTCTAAAATAAGAAGACATTGGATACTTTTTTATTTCTTAGTCAAATTGTATGTGCTGCAATTTTATTGCAAGAGGTGTCAAAGTAAAATATACCTCTATTCTTGTTGTTTTTTTAATTAAGTCTCCAATTTGTCTAGTAGAAAAATTAGAAATTAGACACTTCAAAAAGTCTGTTAGAAACAAATTCATACAGTCTATTGAAAAGAATAACTAATAAAGGATTTCATGAATTTAACCCATTGTTGTTTGTGTACAATATTGATTGAAAACGAACTTTGAACCAAAACATATTCTGAACTTTATTCATTTGTTTGTCAAATTAAAACCAAAGCTACTTCACAAAACCCATTCTAAAAAACTCCTTCATAAAACACTAAGACAAATTACAATAACAAACAACTAAATATTGCATCAAAATAAAATAAAATTAGATAACAATCAATCACATGCATGCATCTCTCTCCCCGTCTCTAATCTGCATGTTCTATTTTTTTTAAATCAAATCCAACTCCATCCAAAAAAAAAAAACCATTTCAATAATGGGGATTGGAGTGTTGGGTCCAAGCCAGAATCGGACTCTGACTCATACCCGACAATCTTAGTAAGGCCCCAAACTTGAATGCAGGTAGGTCCTGCCCTAATCAGGTGTTGAGTGTTGTGTCCAAGTCAGACTCGGACGCTGACTCAATATCACAAGGAGCCAAACTGAGACACAGGTAGTTCATGCCCGGATCAACCCGTTGAAAGCCTAGTTATAAACCTCAAGAATATTAAAATGATAAAATACAAATGTGTCCTCTTCTTTCATGTTGTCACTAGCTGCTTATTGCAAAATTTTCCACAAGCTAAGCTTTTTGTCCCACCAGGAGTTTTTTAGTGAGTTTCAAGCTTCGGATCTTGGCCCTACTGTATGTCCGTTCCTCCCATTTGTTTAGTGTGGCAGCCATCAACTTATATGTATATAAGCTTTTCGTGGCATTCTTTTTGTCTTTCTGAATCTCTTTGGCTCTTTTATGAGCTTGTAATCCTTTTTGGAGGTGTTTGCCCTTTTTTTTTATAAATATATTTTTACCTTCAGCAAAGGAAAAAAAAAATCTCCTATGACTGTACAAAATAAATAAATAAATTGAATATGAATTAAAGAGGCTAAAAATATGTGAATTTTAAGAAGATGGAGTCTTTACTTATACATGGAGAAAGTGTCAACCTATTAGCACAATAATCCCATCTTTAGCGATATATTTTTTTTATTACAATTGATGATATCCTACTCCATAGCCTTCTTGTCCATTTGTTTGAAAGGCGTGGCCCCCTGTTTTGCTTGATAAAATCTATTATCATATCGCACACTCTACCTTGTATAGGCACTGGCTCATTTTTTACACCAACTACACTTTTAAATTAATCATCTTTTAGAAACGCAAAGCTTCTAATTAATCTTTCTTAGTTTCTAATACTTTTTTTCTCCGTCCTTGTGCGATATGTTATTATTTATTGAATGGTAAACTATCAATTAGGTAAGATGGCTACTTTAGTATATTTTTCAATACACATCCTCTCCTACTTAAGAAGACATTGTTGACATGTAATTAATACATATCCATCTACCATCTAATGACTAACACCCACAATTCCACCCATATATATTGGGCTATGTTCTTCTTATTAAGGACTGACTTTGATCATAAGAGGCATTCAGCGAACCCCTACTTTTTTCGGTCTTGTGGGACCCCTATGATTAATCTAACCCCTCACACTAATTGTATCTTGAATTAAGATGTAGGTTCACCCTAAACTATGTTTTTCATTTGAAGAAATCAATTGAAAATGATTATATGGAATGACCCAGGTTTGTTTGATCAGTCCATCCATACGAGGTGGTGCGTCATATCAGTTTAGGTAGTGAGCCCTTTTCATAAATGTTAGGCTCATTGATTGGGCCCCAGAAGCTTACTGCCTGGAAAAAGAGGAACATCCAAAAGTGCTGCTTCAGGATACATCATATTGATTTAACTCTTAAACTGTTATTGTTCGAGTACTTCCACAGAACTCATGAAAGAGGAACATCCAAAGTGATACCTCAGGTTACAGCACATTGGTTCGACTCTTAAACTGGTTTGGGGAAAGTTTGATTTCCCACGAGGATTACTTTTCCTCTACTTTTTCTGTAGAAAAGAACTACTTCGCAAGCTTATCACTTGTGCACAAAAAAACAAAAAAAAAAACACCTAGGACTCCAGGAGTGGATATAAAGGAGGGCTGGCAGAACTTTACATTCTACCAAATCCACTTTCCTTCAAGATGAAGGGTTGATAACAAGCACATAGGACTATTGAAGTGAATAGCATCAAGTATGTATTGGCTAAATTTAACTTTTGACTCATTTGTTTACCGAGTGAAAACGGGATCCAAACTTGAGTCACCTGAGTTGGAGATGACAAGGCTTACAAGTCAAGGGTCATAATTTTTGGATTTTGGACACCATAGATATAAATATATATAAAGGGATGTTCATACCACCCACCACAGGTTTAAAAAAAAAAAAAAAACGTATGAAGGCTTAAATTGATCATTGGATGAGATCAGATGGGCCCACAGGTTGGATAGGTCGTAGCGCTGCTTTTGGAAAAATGTCCGATAATATACACCATATACTTACAATATCATCTGAGGTTGGGCCATGGCTCTGGGTTTCAGTTTGGATTTGGGCCCATGGTCAAGCTTTGAAGTTTGGGCCTCATTCAGGCTTGAGCGTATCCACATTCAATGGGCCCGGCTACAGTGATCAATATTCAAACAAGCTCACCCAGTAAACACCCCAGCAGAACTGGACTTCAGTTGGGCTCTTGCCGGAACCTTGATCTCAAACCATGACTACTAAATGGATTCAGTAAAGATCTATGTCCATGGAACTCAAGGGCCTGATCGACCAGACCTATATTCCATTCATGTCTATGGCTGTTACAGTACTTATCCATGTAAACTTGCAACCCTCCGACCATTGCCTTTTCAGTTCCTGAGCTCAGACTGCTCGCATGATACAGCTTCCTTTTCATGCGAAATGCGGCCCAAACAAGGCCCATAGAAAGAAGGCCCAGGACCAGGAGGAATCATGGCACCCAACCCAAGTGGTTATGGCCTCTAAAATCTTAAACGAAATAGCACACGCTTTATGCACTTGTAGAGTAGAGTGCACTCGTGACATGAATGTGAGGCCCAACAAAAGAAATTGGATGAAATGATCCAGTTACCAAAACTCAGCTTGATCATAAGATATCCACTCAGTGTTAGGCCGTGATTGGTTTGACAAGGATTTTACTACTACTGAGTTTACTATAAGGCCTGGTCCAGCAATTACTAGATCATTAGTTTAGCTCATTCATCCCGGACTCCGATTGTTTTTTTTTTTTTTTTTGGTGTTTCGCTTTTTCGCTATTGTCTCACTTGCAATGGAGTGATACTTAATTTCCAATCTATCGTGGATCGAACCCTAATTGTATTTGTGAAAATAATATGCATTGCCACTGATTCACCAGCTGTCAGCTATTGATTTATCATGGCATGCAAGGGTGCAGACCAGGCAGGTAAGGCCTTACACAAATTGTCAAATTGTATGAAGTTAAATTCAAACTCTGGACCCAAATGAAGCGGCCCAAAAACATCTGACCCAACCTAGTCTGAACTATAAATACCCTTAACCAAGTGCAATTTGGGTTGAATCAAAATAACTGAAATTGGGTTGGGTACTCAAATGTTATTTGATTTAGTTTGCTTTTGAAATGGCATGAAGTCACACAGTTTGGCTCCAAGGGCTAACTCCGTTGGTTTAGAACCACGGTTTGTACCAAGGTTGTAGATTTGAAACTGCACAACCATACTGGGGTTATAGGGGAGTTTACCCAGCTTCCCTATGGGATCGGAGGGATTAGTCAAGCCCAAAGTATTGGGAACCCTCTGATAACGAAAATATATATAGGGAGATGCTCTTATGAGAGCATCTCTCACCTTACTATGAGAGATAAATGTGGGGCCCTCCAATGTCAAGTAAGGGCCCCCGCCTTTATCTCTCATAGTAAGGTGAGAGATGCTCTCAAAGGAGCACCTCCCATAGAAAATTATATATATATGGGGACATTCATGTGCATCAATCGCTCACCACAGGGTGAGGGAACTTTTTCCTTTTGCACATGCATATTCCTTTTATGCATATGACAAAATAATACTTTTCCTCTTTTTGCACATGAAAATTTCCAATTATGTAAGTGCCTCTCACATTATGGTGAGGGATGGATGCACGTGAATATTCTCCATATATATATATATATATATAAAAAAGCAAGGCTCTCTTAAGCTCAAGCTTAGGAGAAAAATTCGTACGCTCATGCTTGTAGGGCCCACATTTGGTCCATCCAAATGGACCAAACACATGACTTCCCTAAATTGAACATGTCCACCAACTTTCGGTCAGATCCAAATTTACTCAACCGTTGGATCGACTATATATCAATCCAAATGGACCATTAACTGTTAAACTTTTTGGCCCATATGGAGATGATAAAAATCGCATTTGGGGTTGATTTTTCGTAGAGATGAAAATCTCATGGAGTCCTTGAAATCCCCTCCACCCTAATCCCCACGTGGGTCCCCGGGTGGGCCCCACCACACATTTGAGCTTACCTTATCCTATCCTTGAGCTTAGGAGAGCTGACCCATATATATATGGGGAATGTTCATATGCATTTATCCCTCACCATAGGATTTGTACTTGAAACCCCCCCCCCCCCATTTATGAAAGCATCCCTCACCCTATAGTGAGGGATGGATGCATATGAACATTCCCCTGTATATATATATATATATAGAGGGGGAGGGGGAGGGGGGCTCTCCTCAACTGTAGTTGAGGAGAGCCTCAGTTGGGCACAAGTGGGTCGCTCGTGTGGGATCAAAACAAAGGCAGCAGTTGGGAGAGGAAGTCAAAAAGTAACTCCTCAAAAAGCAAACCCAAAAGACCCTCCATCCATTTTCATTTCCCGCCCAGAGGTCAACGAAAAGGTCTCCTCTCTCCCAGCCAATCATCTCCGTTCTCCATTTCCGCCTGAGATCGACAGCATCCAGAGATCCACTCCGGTCATCTTCAAATGAACCGTCCCCTATCTGCCCACAGATGGACGAAGCCCAGCTGTCAATAAGAAAACCCCTTCTGATTTTTCCCTATCCGCCCACAGATCGGCGAAGCCCAGAGTTTGAAAATATTTCTCCTCCGATCCCACTAAGATGGTTTCATCTGCTCTCGTGCGGAAAACCAAAAGGCCCTCTAGGTTGTTTCCTTCTCACATAGAGCGACGAATAAATCCTCCTTCCGATTTGGGTTTGAAAACCCCCTTTCCCTCATATGGGACCTACAAGGAAGAGCTCATCTCCTCTCATACGCGACAGTCTGTATCTTCATCGCCCGGGTCGATTGTTTACCGTGGATGCCGACAATCCATCTCCTGGCCAGGCTCAAATCCTACTACAGTGCTACTGTTTTCATTCTAATCGATTCAATGGATTCTTCATTAAATGTTCGCATAAATGCCTCAGTGGATTCTCTTCTCCCTCATTGGTAAAGGATTTGATGTGAAATGTGTTCTAGATTTTTATTTTTATTTTTTGAAAAGAAACCAAAAGCGATGAACAGGAATTATCCATTCCTGGAATTAGTTTGTTTGATTTCAGGTCATTGGTTCCCTTTCTTTGTTAACAAATGTAGCCTTATATTTATTGATTTGGAGGAATCCCATGAGTGTTTTTTTATAAAGTTAGAGCTTCTGTTAAACTTATTATAAGACAATTTATTCTATCGTGGTGTCTATTGTAGGAAGGAAAAGGCTGAGGCAAATTAATTTGAAGTATAGAGTGTTGGTGGAGCATATTTTTGAAGCAAATTTCATGTTATGGGAAAGAGAGTAAAGACTGCTTATATGTAAAATCGGAAGTGAATATGTAATTTGATATAGTGTTATATTTTGTAACGGGATATAATGGATGTAATTTTCTATGGGATGTTATTGACCTGAAGTTGGTTCTTGGTTTTTGTAATGGGATAGATGTTAGGTTGTCGTTGGAACCTCATGATGTTATTTCCATCTTTTTATTTCCATTTGAATTATGTCCTTTACAATTGACAATGGTGAACTATGTGAGTGGTTATGAATGATTGTGTGCAGTTACAGATGTTAGACTTGGGGAGAACAGTGGTTAATGGGTTAGAGGCTATAGCTACTGCTTTGCCTTTGGGCTGATGTTTAAGTTTGGCCTTTTAGGAATAATGATCGATTGAGGGGCTGAAATGCAAAGACTAACATTCTCATATGTTTGCTGGCATTCAGAATACTTGAACTGCCAATATGTGCACTTCTCAATTCATGATTGATCGGCTTTGAACTCAAATCATGCAAACCCGTGGTGACTTCAATACATATAAGCTTCTAAGTCTCAATGTAAACATATAGCTTGCAATGGATAAAATATTTGAGTTAAGTGTAATGCAGCAACATCATGTACATAACTCTTTGGATTCAATGTAATATATCAATTGGAAAACTTGAAAAGATTATTAAACATCCCCTTGTAGCATATTTTTTGATATGTTATTTGGAACAAAATCCAATCACATGATTTATTATCAATTTTTCACAATTACTAATTCTTGTTCATGTGACACTTAATTACAACAAAAAATGTAATGAAAGCATCTTATCCTTTTTTTTTTTAAGCGTATTTTTGGTTTGAACCTACGATACAACCCACTTTGCTTACTGTAATAGAGTAATTGGAATGTCAAACCATTCTACCATTTATTCACACCATTCATCAACAGTATTCAAGCATAAACCATTCAAACCCAAACCATTAATCCACACCATTTAAACCCTAACCATCCATCCACACTATTAACCCACATTCAACTACAAAATTCATGATAAATAAATCATCACTTACATTTTGTACTAATAATTAAATAGAAAATTCTTTTTAAGAGTACATTGAAATTGTATACAATTGTTGCAACATCGCTTCAACCACTAAGCTGCAATGAACCTACAACTTCTCTAAACCATAAAACTTGTGAGTGTGGTTGATGATTGAATCTCTAAGATCCCCAAAATAGTTGAACTTGAAGGAGCGTGAGAGCACTATTTCTGATATCCTCAACATCTCCTACATACATGAATCTTGAATTGAGCTACATCAGTCCTCATGAAAACCAGAATACATAAATTGGACTACAAAAGTCACCATCAGGAGAATTACAGTTGTCCCATAACATCCATTGGCCACAGCTGCCGTATTCAAATAAAGCAAGTGTCACTTATAGAGTAGTTGAAAAAAAAAATGATTGTCAAATGTAAAGAACTCAGCCATACAATCATTTAATACCAATAACCAGCACTGACAGATCTAATTCCATGAATGGATAATTCTTGTTCATGGCTTTTGGTTTACCCATAAAATCCTTTACCCATGAGGGAGAAGAGAATCCATCGATGTATTTATGTGAACATTTAATGAAGAATCCATTGAATCGGCCAGGAGATGGATTGTCGACGTCTACGGTAAACAATCGACCCGGGTGATGAAGATACAGACTGTCGCGTATGAGAGGAGATGAGTTATTCCTTGTAGGTCCCATATGAGGGAAGAGGGTTTTCAAACCCAAATCGGAAGGAGGATCTATTCGTCGCTCTATGTGAGAAGGAAACAACCTGGAGGGCCTTTTGGTTTTCCGCATGAGAGCAGATGAAACCATCTTAGTAGGATCGGAGGAGAAATATTTTTAAACTCTGGGCTTCGCCGATCTGTGGGCGGATAGGGAAAAATCAGAAGGGGTTTTCTTCTTGACAACTGGGCTTCGTCCATCTGTGAGCGGATAGGTTGACAGCTGGGCTTCGTCCATCTGTGAGCAGATAGGGGACGGTTCATTTGAAGATGACCGGAGTGGATCTTTGGATGCTGTCGATCTCGGGCGGAAATGGAGAATGGAGATGATTGGCTGGGAGAGAGGAGGAGACCTTTTCGTCGACCTCTGGGCGGGAAATGAAAATAGATGGAGGGCTTTTTGGGTTTGCTTTTTGAGGAGTTACTTTTTGACTTCCTCTCCCAACTGTTGCCTTTATTTTGATCTTACACGAGCAACCCACTCGTGTCCAGCTGAGTTGAAGAGAGCCCCTCTCATATATATATATATATATATATATATTTATATTTATAAGGTGACGGATAAGTTGGGTCCTCAATTTGACCGACTCGGGTATCCCGAGTTCATGTGAATTTTAAGCTTTTTTTTTTACTTAAAACCCGAACAAGCCCAACTCAAAATTTACTTTTTGAGGGCAGCCCTAAGCCCAAAACCGCTCTCCCGCATTTCCTATTTCACCCGCACGCGATCGCTCATCCGCCTTTCATAGAAGAACGCCACCTCCTACTCTCTTTAAACAGCGCCAAGGTTTTATTATTTCCCTCTCTCATTCCCGATCTCTTGCTTCTACTCTCCATTTCATCGAACACAAAGCGCTCGCCTTTTTTTTTGATCGAAGCAGATCTAGGGTTTGTACGAAGTTCGGATTCTTCCTCCCCAGCAGAAGACCTAGGAAATGGCGATCCAAGCCCAAACACCTGATATCTTGGGAGAGCGCCAGTCAGGCCAAGACGTCCGCACCCAGAACGGTACTGCTCTCATTTTCCCTTTGCACTTCACCTGCTTGTGAAAATGTCTAGCTAGATCTAACACGCTTCTGGTTTTCGTTAATTTCTTCCTCTGTATCGGCAGTCGTGGCCTGCCAAGCAGTCGCCAATATCGTCAAGTCCTCGCTTGGACCCGTCGGCCTTGACAAGGTATCTCTCATCTCTTCCTGAAACGGTTGATGTCTCTTTTACTGGAGCGGTGCCCTTCTTTTTCTCCGTTTTCTATTTCTTGATGCGATTTTTTATTTCTTCTGTTGTTGTATTGCGACTTGCGTTCTGTAAAATGTGTGCTGTGGGGGATTTGAGTGAATTTTAGTTTCACTGAGTGTATTTTCATTGCCAAGAGCACGAGTATACTATTTTGACACTGATAAAACAGGTACCAGGTACTGTTTTAGTGATTGTAATCAACGGTTAAGTGGCCTCCAGTTGCATGATTGAGGGAACCTGTTGGAACCCTGAGGAGAATGGGCGCTTGTATGAATTTTGGAAAGTGTGGGTTTATCTGAAGCCATTGGCTTGGATGATTTATATTCTAAGTAATGGAGAAATAAGAACTTGTCAGACATGTCATTATCTCTTACCCCTTTTTTTGGTTTTATGTGATGCGGTGCCGTGAGAATTGTGAGTGCATCCAAATGAGATCGAATTCTGTCAGATCAGAATAAATGAGAGCTTAAAATCATAATAGGTTCTCATGTATAAATCATAGCTAGGCGTACTTCAAATGGCTATGTTTAAGCAGAAAAATGTATCAGAAAACCAGGAGAAACTGGTGGTTCGTCTGTTGTGTGTTGGCTGTGAATGTACCTCCAGTCTTCCACTCTTTCATATTCAACTCACATTTTTCGAATTCTTTTAAACTTTCTCTGGTCAACTTGGTGAGTTAAATTGCTAAAACAATTCCTCCCTGAAAACTCAATAGTCACTATTCCTCTTCATTCTTTTATTTGTTTCACATCTGCTTTTCCGGGTTGAATGGGACTTGATAGCTGATGCATTATAGCATCTGAAATAGAAAAAACTGAATGGCTTTCAGGCTTAACACATTATGCAGCACTTAGTATGTGCATGTGTATGTGTGTGAATGTGTGCGTGCGTGCATATGGTGTCTGTGTTTTGACATCTCTCTCTCTCTCTACTGCCTTCTTATATTTGTTACTGTTGAAATGTTTCAGATGCTAGTTGATGATATAGGTGATGTTACAATTACTAATGATGGAGCAACTATACTGAAGATGTTAGAAGTGGAGCATCCAGCAGCCAAGGTAGATAGTTTGAGCTGCATCTCTATCTAGTTTCCTTCGATGCTTTTTCCCCATGCCTATAGTTGTGGTTTAATTTTCTTTTGTTTCCTTTATCTTTTGTTGACTACTAGGTACTAGTAGAGTTGGCAGAGCTTCAAGACCGAGAAGTTGGAGATGGGACAACCTCAGTGGTAATTGTTGCTGCCGAATTGCTCAAGGTAAATCTAAGTGGGGCATGTTTACTGGGAGCCTCCTGTATCTATATTAAAGAGTTACAACTTCAAACATTTTCTGAAATGCTGTATTATATTCTAAGGAGTACTAATTTTGGCCATGTGGTTCTGCAGAAAGCAAATGAGCTAGTGAGAAACAAGATTCATCCAACATCTATAATCAGTGGATACAGGGTGAGATTCTAACTGAGAGCGGTAGAGGGGATGTAGCGTCCTTTATTTTTTGGGGTTAACGGATATGCACAAGATGAAATTCTGAGTGGGAGGTAGAGGGAATGATATGATGTCCTTCTCTTTTTTTGCATTAAGGGATATATTGTTCCTTCTTGTGACGCAGAATGCCTCCATGCTTTAAATGCAAATGAAAATGCTCATCATGTTGTCAATCATGAAAACTTTCCTTGAATTTGATTATCGATACCATTGCCCATCATAATATGAACCATCGAGACTTGGTTTGAATCTGATTCTTTACTGTTGTACATAAATTTCTGTTGCATTTTCTCTGACAGCTAGCTATGAGGGAAGCCTGCAAGTATATTGATGAGAAACTGTCGGTGAAGGTCTGATCTTCTTTTCTCAATTGATTATTGGATGTTTTTAACTTGTAGCCATCCAATTGTTCCTTTTTTGGGCCTTGAACCCAAGTTTGCTAAATATTGATGGACATTCATTCGACATATGTCTCTAGGTTGAAAAGCTTGGAAAAGATTCCCTTATAAACTGTGCCAAGACAAGCATGTCTTCAAAATTGATTGCTACTGACAGTGACTTCTTCGCAAATTTGGTGAGCTAAATGGAAGTCACTTTGTTGTTGTTGTTTTTTTTTTTAAATATTAAGCCTATTGATTTATTGGAACTTGAATTGTATTCTCTGAGCTTCTTCTTCTTCATTTCATTCTTATACATAACATGCTAATAGACACCTAACATCATCAATTTCTTGAATGTCTCTGTGGCATTGTAGACTTTGCTTAGGCAAGATAAACTTATTGGCTCCTGAAATTCCCTGGCTTTTTGCAAAGAAACAAACCATTTTGGAGGTAAAATGCTTGTAAAGTTGTACATCTACCTCCTACTAGGAACTTTGGAGATTGATCTTTGTCAAAAGATCCTGTTTTGAGAAGGGGAGTGTGCAACTTTAAAGACATTTTACTTGAGAAATGCAAGGACTTGCTGCTACATGCTAATATGGGACACATGAGATATGGGCCTCTCGCCTGATGCTATGTTTCAACACTACTTTGAAATAAGCAACATACTGATGACGGGCGCATATCAGACAGCATCGTTGTTGGATTTTCAATGGATTTTTCTTGTATTAAGTGAAACATTGTTTTGTAATTGACATAATATCATTATGCTTACTAATAAAAAAAGATCTTACTGACCTTTTTCTTTGATAATCTAATTAAAATGTTGAATTTCTTATTACTTAGTTGTTTGAGTAACCTGATACATTATTTTTATTTGTGATGTTTTTAACATATGTTTTTTTATTATTGTTATTAAAAAGTGACCATTTATTTTAATTTATTCAAATATGTTTTAGGATTTGTCTAATCGAATACCTTATACTGGCATTAGATTTCAACATGCATGCCCGTATGCAACTTTGATTACATGGGTTTAACCATGGTTAAAAAAATCGGGCACGGACTCAGCACAGACTGAGTCACGTCCTATGGGACTCGGACTCGAATCATATGCGACTCGGCCCTCCAACCATTTTATTTGAAATTATGACTCGGCCCGAGTCTGATTTTTTCAACCTTGGGTTTAACCTTAAATTAATGTGCAGTGACCTGAAAATCAGTCTGTTTTACTCATCAGGTGGCTACACATTTATATTAAATGTTGTTGTTAGCTGATACTTTGATTTCATCCCAGGCGACCACACATTTATGTTGAATGTTGTTGTTGACCACAACATTGATTTCATTCCTTTTACCTCTATATCTGTGACCTAATCTTTGAATTTGGACTGTTGCTATAATTCTTGTTCTCAAATTTCTTAAGCAAAAAAAAAGGGTAATAGCAATATATTTTTTCACAATTGGAAGGTGCTCATTGTCACAACCATGAGGTTGCATGTTTGAGTCATGTTACGCTGAAAAAAAAAAATGATGTTTTCACACTTTAGGGGTTTTCTTGGTCTTTTTCCATTAAAACAAATTACTCTAAGAATAGAATGTTTATTATCAGAGACACATATAGAGACAGACAGACAAAGAGAAGTTTTGTGACGACATGGCAGTTTTTTTGGTATTCTCTTTTCTGGTGATGTTATGAAAATATCAATACAATATCTGGATTTATATTTTGAAAATGCCTCCTTTTTTTTGGCCCCATGATATGGGCACATGCAAAGTGCGAGTGATGAGTTTATGGATATTGCATGAGTGATACCAGCATATGTGGGCTAGTTTTCTTAACATGCCTCTTTTTTTATTTTTTTAAAAAACCCTTCACAGAGGTTTATCTCTTTACAAGAGATAAAGCATTTTCAAGAATAAAAAGGTTTTCCACTCTTATTTTGGCAAACAGACTAAAGTCATGCAGGTCATTTGTTCTTAGTTATAAGCAGCCAACTCGCCAATCTTTCATTCTTTTTTCCATTTCCTTAATGTTCATACCAATTAATGATGGCAGTTTCTGTAGAAGAACGAATGATGTATATTTAGGGTGTCGTAAGTCATAAGTTCGTAAGTCATAAGTTAACTGACATCTATAATATAGTTGATTTTGTTTTTAATGTGCTAAGCATGAAAAGCGGAAATGCTTTTCTGCAGCAAAAAAAGTTCCATGATTGGTGTGGCGGTAAAAGAAACTAAATTTTCTGCAATTCCATGAAAAACCATTCCCGGTTTTTTTTTTTTGGATAGGAATGAGGATTGCGGAAAAGGTTATCAGCAGAACCAGTTTTCCGTAGTGCCGCACAAATGTGCCCTTTAGGTCACTGGGCGAGGAAAAATTAAACGTGGGGTTTTCCCACTAGGTCAAGTTAGCAAAAGAAATTGAGGTGGATAATCCTCCAACTGAAGCATCACCACTTTTTACTGGACTACCATTTGGTGTAACTAGAGAAAGGTAGAGAGAACAACAATTTTAAATGTTTAGGAAACATAAAATACAATAATTGACTGTTTTCTCTAAGTTTGAGAGGAGAAACATAAATTTCCCTTAAAAGATCTAAACAGTATTGCCTTTTTCTCTGGTGAAAAAGGGGAGAAGCCATTTCTGGCCCTCATTTCTCTTCATCCAATCGACCCCTTATTGATTATGGTGATGTGGGACAAAACTCAATATTTCTATCAGTGCCATGTATGTTAATGACTTCTAAAACTTTCTATTTATGTCAGTGCCTTCTCCTGGTTCAGAATTTATTTATTTATTTGGAAAATTTCTCACTTGCTTTTGAGTAACTTGCCTTTCTGCACTGTAAAACATGTTTGCTTTTCTAGGTTGTTGATGCAGTTCAAGCTGTAAAGACTACGACTGCAAGGGGAGAGGTTAAATACCCAATCAAGGTTGGTTGATTTTCTTTTTCTTGTTGTACATTTTGCATCTTCCATCATGTTTTCGCATGCCACTGTACTGTGGTTTTGATTTCCTATCAAGGCATTCTAGTTTTGGGCCTCTTCGTAGGTGCTTCTTATTGTCTTCTGCTGGTTTCATGCTTCTGGCCCGGACTGCCTCAGTGCAGTTTTTGTTGTTTGTTGTGCCACCAACTTTTTTTTTTAACCAATACATCCTAGCTGTCATTAGAAAAAGGGGTTTCAGATGTCTTGGTTCCTTGAAAAAGCAGAACAATTTTGAGTTTTTAGACTAACTATTTATGTGCGCAGAAGTTGCTATCTTTTTTTCCACCTTTGGTTCCAGTAGTTTGAGAAAAGGTTCAGCTTCATGTTTTCCACTTATAATAATCTGAGACTTCTATTGTTTCAGGGCATCAATATTCTAAAAGCTCATGGGAAAAGTGCAAAAGAGAGCTCCTTGTTGAAGGGTTATGCTCTAAACACAGGCCGTGCTGCACAAGGGATGCCGACTAGAGTTTCTCCCGCAAGGATTGCGTGCCTTGATTTCAATCTTCAAAAGACCAAAATGCAAATGGGTGTCCAAGTCTTAGTCTCTGATCCCAGGGAACTTGAAAAAATTCGCCAAAGGTGAAGACCATATAGAGTACAGCTTTTTTGTTCAAATAATAGCTGGGAAACTAATGTTGGTTATACCTTTAAACTGACAGCTTCACGGAGATCCTATGATCCAATTATTGTTTAATCCATTGCATTATGAAACTGCTTGTTATAAATACTTTTAAATTTCAATCAGGTCTCCAATGCAAAATCTGGTAGTAGTCATCAAGCATAAACATGATTCTCAGTCGCTTCAAGTCACCATCAAAGCCTTATCCCATCTGGCGGCTCAGTCACATTTTAATGCTGGATATAATTTCATCTTTCCCCAACATAGTTGGAACAAGGCTTTGATGATGTTTTAGTGCTAGATATAATTTCATCTTTCATGCATGAACTATGTATCAGATAAAATCTATATTTAAGTTTAGCTTCCTAATGTGCTCCATCAGTCATAAAGAAGTTACACTTGAGACCATTGAAAAGAGGTTGCATCTGAGTGCATGCATGTGCTTATTTTTACATGTGCTTGACATTTGAGCATTCAACTTCAAATCAGCTTGCCAAAACTTTTTTGTTTTGTGCACTGGAATAATAAGTTTCTTGCTATCCATGCAGAGAAGCTGACATTACAAAGGAGCGAATAGAAAAACTTTTAAAAGCAGGAGCAAATGTTGTATTGACAACTAAGGGGATTGATGACATGGCACTTAAGGTATTCTTGTCTGAATTTATATCATTGAATGCCATGAGGAACACTTGTGTGTGCATGTGCCTCTGTTGTCTGTGTGCTTATGTGCATGTGTGTATGCACGTCTCTTAATGGGTCTCTGGCTATGTGAAAAGGTAGATGCATGTATCAAAAAACAATTGTAGCCGCCTTGATTACATAGACGCAGGGGCAGTTGAAGATCCAAAATACTTTTTTTTTCCCTTTTTGGTTGTAGTGACCCCCTAAATCTCGATCAATGTATTGGATATTTTTTTGAACCAGTGTGCAATATTATGCCACAAAGGTCCTATCCACACTTGACTTAAGAAGCATCCTTTATTTGCTCTTATCATTACACCCATCAAGGGAAAGTTACCCCTAGGGATTAAGTGCTAATGTGGTCGTGTATGCCATGCTAATTTCTGGGTGTTATCAGATGTATTAGTAAATGTTGGGTCAATGGGGCATATCTTTCTGGATGTTCAGAATAGCCAACAACAGTACAACACCAAAACGAGAAGTGTTCTGGTTGGGCGCACACACTTGATTTTTAAGTTTTTACTCGGTTAGATGACTAGAAAAAAACACTCCATTCTAATCACTTATTTAATGATTAGAAAAGGTCAAAAAACACTTAATTTTTAAGTTTTTACATTTAATGAAAGTAGCCATTCAAAAAAACAAAAGTTTTTACATTGTTAAGCACACGGATGTGCCCAGTAACATCTTATTTTTATTTTTTTTAAACGGTAACGAGAGAATTCATTAAAAGGGAGATGAAATACAAAGCTCACAATACTGAAGAAAAAAGGATGGAGAAGATGTGAGAGTGATGCACCACCCCCAACTCAAATTACACAATCACACTTACCCAAGGAAGCACCCTATCAACCCCTTGCTTGGCTAATGCATCCACCATGGAATTGGCGGATGTAACCTCATGATGGAAGGTGACATTATTGGTAGCCGACAACTCCCTAATTTCATTAAAGTGGAATTGAAATTTCCATGGAGTAGACTTCCGGTTGGGTACCCATGCATAGTAACATCTTTTGTCAGCACTGCAATCTAATATCTTATTTGTTTTTTATTTTTTCTCCAACAACCAGTTCTTTAACTGTGCACTATGATATCTGCATTTCTCTGTGTCAGATTTTGATGCACAAAAACATAACTGGATACCTAGCTTTATCTCATTTTCTGTTTACCAATGACTTTGCTTTCCTAAATTGCCTTTCCAGTATTTTGTGGAGGCTGGAGCTATTGCTGTGAGGCGTGTCCGGAAGGAGGATCTGCGCCATGTTGCCAAGGCCACTGGTGCCACTGCGGTATATTTTCAATGTTTTTTTAGAAACAGTTTATTTGTAGTTTATATGTTAGCTTTAGCAGGTAAAGCTTCCTATTTGCATCTTGAGTACTACTTTGTGTTGGTCCCAGAGAATATATGGTCACCAGTGATCTCTTAAGCTAGATATGTGGATGTGTTGTCATAGCATAAAGCCTACATGATTGGCCTATGTCGGATTGCTGGCAAACCACCTTGACCACAATGGTCATCAAAGCTTGGTTACAATGGTTTATGGTGAGTTTACTCTGGATTGCATCAGAGTGTCTGTTTCTTATCTCTTGAGGGCTTGGGTGGAAAGCTATTGTATTTCATCAATATTCTTGAGGGATTTGATTTAGAGTTCCTAGACATCAGCCCTTTTGGCACGTATCTTTTTGTATCCCAATTCCCATTGCTTTTAGTATATGATGAATTAGTAATTATTTAACAAAATTAGGGGGGGAAAGGCATCTCAATAAGGAGATGTTTCGATTGAAAATAGACATGAGTTGTGAAGTACCTTACAACTGTCCAGATACTGCTGGACACATTGCGTAAGTAAAGGCTGACAGGGTTGCCATGTGATGGAAGGGATATGATTTGATGATATGATGTCGGGTGGGAATTCAACATCTTTAGTTGGGTGACAATGGTTCTTTCGTACCATTAGAGTAAGAAGATATGTTTGTAGTGTGAAATCAGCCGACTTGTCCATTTGCTTTTGTAACAAGAGGGCTTTCATGAGAGACTCAAGTTTAGGTTTCTGAAGATCATAGGCCTTGTTTTTTTCTCTAAACCTATTTCCCATCTCAACCAACCTCATGAACTGACCAGCTAACTATTCTTCTCGGATTGTTCTTGATTCTTGTCTGTGAAATCTTTATTTTATCTCTCATCTAGCAATGTTCTTCGGATTTCTGATTGAAAGAGTTTTCCCTGTCCAATTTCTCCTGCACAACTCATCACTATCTACTATGTCCACTTTTCCTTCACGAAAGAACAATGTTGGAGGACTTCATTTACTTGAATCTGCACATTAAAATGGGAGTTCCGGAGATGGGGAGATCAGTGTCTTACGTGCTTATGCTTAAATGAGTTTGTAGGTTCCACAGCAGAAAATGTGTGTCTTCTCAGGTTAATAGCCATATTGATATTTCCTGTCAGGCACAGTGAACATGTTCTAATTCCTGACAGACGTGCACTGTAGGATACTTGGTTAATGGTTGAAAGGCAATGAACATCTGGAGGTTGTTTTACTGTGTAATTTAGATGAACAATATTTTATTTTGTTATTCTATCATCGCACCAGTCCCCATACTTTTGTTATTTTGGTTAGTGAAGTTCTATATACCTTGCAACTAATGAAGTTCTATATACCTTGCAACTAATGCTTGGCAGGTTTCCACATTTGCTGACATGGAAGGAGAGGAAACTTTTGATCAATCATTACTGGGATATGCAGATGAAGTTGTGGAAGAGCGCATTTCAGACGATGATGTGATTCTGGTGAAAGGAACCAAAACTACGAGTGCGGTGGGTGCTGACATTTTGAGTTATTTATGTTAAACTTTAAACCTGTTCTATGACCCTTTGTTTTGTTCCATGTGCTCTTTTTTAATGTCTTTTTATTCATTTGTTATCCCAGGTTTCATTAATTCTTAGAGGTGCAAATGACTATATGCTTGATGAGATGGAAAGATCTTTGCATGATGCCGTGTGCATTGTGAAAAGAACCCTTGAGTCCAATGCGGTATCTTCACATTACTTATCATATTTAATTTTCGTGCCTGTAAATTTTTTTAATATGTGCTAGTCATCTGAAACAATTTTATGAGCTCTAAAACTGTCACTCAGATCTTCATGGTTTGGCATGCATTGGTTTATGACAATTGACAAGAACTTAAATTTACATGGTACTCTTTTGCCCTATTAGTTATGCTGTCCAGTCCTTTAGGCCAATTAAATATTTTTGGTACAGATCTATTGAAGTGCAGTTTGAGGGAACTACTGATTCTTAGATTTACTATTTAGATTTTGAGGGCCTGATTGTTTGGCACAAGTAGTAGTAAAAGCAGGCATGTGATGTGATTTTTTTTTTTGCTTCACCGTATTTGGATAAAAAACTGGAGTGGAGAAGTAAAATTATGATGTGACACCACTAACCTTTTACTCCTTCACATGCCTCTTTTTTTTAAGAAAAAAAACCACAAAAAGTGTGATAAAAAAGTACTTTTAATCTACATTCCCTCTCTTACCTATACTTTACCTCATCTATCCAAATAAGGATTATAACACACCTTTTACTTTTTCAATGATTTGACATCCATCTCCCCTTTACTACTCCACACATGTAAACAAACAGGCCAGGGTGTAGGCTTTTGTTTAGAAGTGGACGTATCTACATGCATGTGGAATAAGTATACATACTATGGCTTTCATTTTCTACAATGGCTGTAAGTGGGAGTGAGAAGGACGAAATTTGAAAGCAAGTTATTTGACTGAGTTCTCAATGCCTAGCTGTTACTATAGCCAGTTGCAACCGAGCTCACAGAAGCAGTTTGCCCATCTACCTCAGATTGTATCTTAATTATACCAATTATCCAGAAACTAATACTGTTCTGGGAAAGAGGGGAAAAAACCCACAAACTGAGCCGGGGCAGTACCTCCCACCAATATGAAGCCCTTTTTCTTCTTGAGTGGTTTCTCAATGATGAGGGATAGCAAGGGGTAAACCTTTTCAATAGCATGCTCTTTTGGTGAGCGCATACCACAGTTGGAAGGTATTCGTTGTTGCAACCATGAGGCTGTGAATTTGAGTCATGTTAACAATGACAACAAAAATAAAAATGTTCTTCTAGACGTCCAAATTTTGCTTCGCCGTGTGCAATGACTTCAGCATGCATTTGGATATACCTCCAACTTGCAACTGTTTGGCTTCTTTGGATGAATGGACTTGCACTGGGATAGCTTTGATTAGGGTTGGAAGTTGGAATGGGTTGGTTCAGGTCAAGTCCGGATTGATTTTGAGTTGAGCACAGTGGGTAACATGTATATCCTCAACTTGAAACTTACCTACTTGGAAGTTAAGAAGGTCAAACCTAACCCTTGATTAACAGGTTGTGTACTGGTTGGGTTGGTGAGGCAGTGCAATTAGTTGGGTAGGCAACGTTTGGGTCAAGTTGGCCTATCAAACCTATCAAATCAGCGAAAACTCGATCCATTAGTTCACCTAGTCATAAATATCAACCTGAACCCTGGGATAAAGCCATGGGCGGGTAGGTTTAGGTGGTCCCCCTTGGCCACTGGGCCAAGCAAGTGAAAAAAAGGGGCCACTGCCAACCGTGTCTGGTCAGGAATTACCACCCCAACTCTATATAACAAAGTCAAATACTACTATTTGAACTTTCCCACCCCAAATTATCGTCTAGAATCAGTATTGATAATGGTTTGGAGTGGAATTATTCCCATGATGATGCATAATGGTTGAATCGATGGTATCCCCTGCCAAAATATTCAAACAAGTCGTGATCAGAGACTGGAGTGACTTCCTTCTGCTGCAAATCCTACTATGAACTTGTTTGGGTTCTATGATTGAGGCGGGAATTTTAGACAAGTGAATAGAATGGCATTCATCTTATGAGTTTGATGCAGGTAGTTGCTGGTGGTGGTGCAGTTGAGGCTGCATTGTCTGTGTTTTTGGAGAATCTTGCTACTACGCTGGGTTCCCGAGAACAGTTGGCAATCGCTGAGTTTGCCGAATCTCTTCTAGTGATACCAAAGGTAGTGGGTGGGTTGCTTTTATATACTTGTTATCTTTTTTGTGGTTGTCATAGAATTTTGAAAGCAGTGGGTGGCTAGTGCAGGTTCTTGCTGTGAATGCTGCGAAGGACGCCACTGAATTGGTTGCAAAACTTCGAGCATATCACCATACTGCTCAAACCAAAGCAGATAAGCAGCATCTTTCAAGGTACCATACAACACTACGGCCCCACTTCAAACTTTGCTGGTGTTTTATTCATTCTCAATGTTCCTGTAAGACTTTAATATTTGCCTTATTACTTCTTTGCCATCTCGCAGCATGGGGCTAGATCTTTCCAAGGGAACTGTCAGGAACAATCTTGAAGCTGGAGTCATTGAACCTGCAATGAGCAAAGTAAAGATAATTCAGGTTGGTGATCCACTATTTTTTTGTTACTTGAAAAATTAGTGGGTTGGTGTTCATACCAAATGAATAGCTAGTAGGTTTTGGCTTTAATGTTCTTAATTTTTTGCTATCTCAGTTTGCGACTGAAGCAGCTATAACAATTCTTCGGATTGATGATATGATTAAGCTTGTCAAAGATGAGGGTGAGAACGAACAGGACTAAAGTCACCAAAGGCAGTCTGCCATAAAACTGGGTTTCAATTTTGCCAGTGCAATGCACTGTTGTGCTTTTGAATCTCACGATCATGGTTGTTTTGTAATCATTTGATGCCGGCCTTGGAAGTGGTTTTCTTGTTTAGAATATCTAATTCCTGTTACATGGTATATTTGGTTGTGGGGTGGAGGGTCCTGAGTTTATCCCTTTGTAGCATGAGGAATTTTGTTTGCAATGAAACATATGCTTGCTGTAGTTTAGACTCTTTGGCGTTTGTTTGGGTTCTTGGAACTCGGTTGCCCTTCACTCAGATTAATTATAATGCAAATTACTATTAACTCTGACTATATGTAATTGATCATGGCAAAGAACAAAAGAACAGTATCTTAATGTTTTCTAAATATGGTTATCATTATTATTTTTAAAGAAGTCTGTTATTGAAAGGCATGAACCTATTATTTTAATGTAATGTAAGTTGTTCTGGTTTCACGGAAGACGATGAAATTGCCTGCAGTGCAGTCATCAAACTCAAGCTTCCACCGGATTCATTCAAGTTGTACGCATGTCTCATCTCTGCTGGCAGGTTTCCCATCATGACAACGGAAATTTGCTGTTAATAGGGACTCCAGTGCACTCACTTGGTGGTTATAGACTTGTATTGCCCAACAGATTTGAGTTCGAGGATTTTGTAGGCGATGCCCAGGAAGGCTAAGGGTATGCTTGTGCTGCCTCCGCTTTTTGAAAAACCATAAGGAAAGTGGAAGTAGTTTTAAATTGTGCATTTGGTGTGGTAACTTTTCAAACGAGGAAAAATGGAAAGATAAACTAAGTTTTATGTGAACCCTCGAAAAAACATTATCAAGGATTGGATTTGTTTTTAGGGCTTTTAAATAATACACTACGGTTTTAGTCCTTTACACAAAAATTCTATCCACACTCAACATAAAAAAACTTTAAAATTCTGATTTTGCTTTCCATGCACTCAAAACATACCTAAAATAACCCTGTTTCCTTTATCTCTACACACAACTTACCACTATCATTTGGAGCTTTCCTTCCAATCGGTGAAAACCCTCATCTTCATTTTCTTCTTATTCATTTCTATTTGTCATATGGTGAGTATACTCAAGATCATCGTCTTCTTCGTCTCCTTCTCCTCTATCTATTTTTCCATCCATCCATCCATCTATCATTACTATTCTCTCTTGCCCCCTTTTAATCAAGTACTGTTTGCTACATTTTCCCCATTTATTGTTCATCTCTGAATATGTATTTGAGCTTTGTCATAGATAGGGTCATCATAGACTATGACATGCCGTGTCTAATATGGATTTTAGCACTTACAACAAGTTTATAATAAAACCCACAACAAACTCCTCGTTGATTACAAAGTAAAGGAAAATGAGAGAAAAGAATCAATATGTTCAGCCCTATGTGGCTAAACATAAGCTTTTTGTTTAGCTATAAGAGGTTGTCGTTGAGCATAATTTTTTCTTGTTTAGCTAGATACAACTGAACAAAATTGATATGTTCAGCTATAAACAATAAGAGGTTGAACATTAGTAGTTTGTTTTGTACTGAAAGTCCTAACGTTTCGTGGCAATAGAAATTAAAAAAGACTTTTACAAGCTTAAAAAAATGGAAGAAATCAAAATAAACAACACAACTCATTTTCTCACTGATGTTATGTTTGGAAACTACATTTTGCTTATTAGTTTGCTCATCCATTAGACAAAAAAAATAAATTTGAGAGTGAGTTTTCACTAAGAAATAATATGTTTGACAATTGTGGGATATGAAGGGAGAGTAGAAAGTGATAAATGGAGAGATGATGATGTGAAGCGAAGTATGAGATTAGATGAAGAAGGGAATGAGAGTGAAGGAATGAATGATACGATGGAATGTGGGGAATGAGAGTAATGAGAATGGAATGATAAAAGTGAAATGGGACTTTGTGCATAGGGAAATTAGAGGTTCAAGTGTGATAAGTGATTGTCCTTTTTGGTAATTTCATATAGGGGAATAAATGTAATAAAAAAGTTTAAAAAATTATGGGGAAAAGGGCTAAAACGGTTGTGTAATTAGAATTCCTTTTTTTTTTCCTGCCAAATAGATTTTATGCCTAATGTGCGCTATTGGATAGGGTGTAGGCATGTGGATATCTTAATTTCGGCTTGACTTGTCCGTGATTGGTCTAGAATATTTTCTAATCTATCTTCCACTTGATTTATTTACCTTCTTAGAGATGGTTTTTGTTGATAAATCATACGTAGGTAAATAGGTCGTAAATAGGATTAGAAAAGCTTAAACACAAAATCGACTTGACATGGTAACCTATAAACCCCTGCCCGCTGGCCGCTAGGCACCCATTTGAGTTAAACCCTCATTCGGAAACAGATTCCCTGTTTGGTCCAAACAGGGGTTTTACATGTAGGGGGCGGGTGTGGGGTGGAGGAATTTTTTTATCTTTCCTCCGCCCCCTGACGTGGCTTTCCCTGTTTGGAAGGAATCCGGTTCCCTTCCAAAATCCAAACCGGACCGGGTATAGGCGGATTACCCGTTTAACCCGATAACATTTACTTTCTGATATGATATGAATTGGGGATATCATACGATAATTCCATTCGAGAATCTCCCTCCCTCCCCCTGCCCCTCCGCCAACCCCAAAATATGGCGCCCCCACAATCCCTTCTCTCAACAACCTCTTTTCTTCCCTTCTTCCCTCCCGTTCCCAAGCTCCCAAATCCTCATTTCTTCCCTCTCAGAAACCCTAAACCCCACAAACCCACCCTCATATTCCTCTGCTGCAGCAGCAGCAGTGCCGCAGACTCCCAAACGCAGCAGCAACGGCCAGCCTCCGAAGGAGCCGGACCTGCCTCACCTACCCGCGGCGACCTCTTCCTTCAACGCCACCAGTCTATGGAAGCAGTGAAGAACAAGACGACGACATCGAAGGTGGAGAAGAAGAAGAAGCAGAAGATTAAGCTCTCTTCCTCAGTCGCTTCTTGCTACGGCTGTGGCGCTCCCCTGCAGACCACCGAACTCGACGCCCCTGGCTACGTCCATCTCGACACATACGAATTGGTACTCTACTCATCTCCTCTCTTTCTCTTTCTCTTTCTCTTTCTCTTTGTTTGCATTATAGTACATAGGAAATTTTTTTTAAGTGAGTAAAAATGAAGGTGAAAGTGAATTTCCAAAAAAACAGGGGCTTTAAATAACCTAACCTTTGGTCATGTTGTTGTGAGCCACGTGTAACGTGTACTCGATTTCAGATAGTTACATTTCTTTGAGTAAAAAAGATTTTACTCCAAATCTTTAACTTCAAAATAAGCATCAACTGAAGTGAGTTGAAGTATTTTACTTCAACTTCAACTACTTTTCTTCACTCCACTCCACGTGTGAAATCCACTTCATTTTACTCCGTTATTCATTTATCCAAAGAGGCTTGGCTTACTGTTTCGTGATTGCATCACGGTGATGGATTTGGGGGGTTACTATGCGCTGATTAATCATTGTTTCTTGTTTATATATGTAATTGGATGGTTAAACTGGTGTTGTTTATATATGTGGTATGTTTTTCTGTTGGGAGCAGAAGAAGAAACACCGTCAACTTAGAACTATTCTTTGCGGGAGGTGTAAGCTTTTGTCTCATGGGCATATGATCACTGCTGTTGGGGGCAATGGTGGTTATTCTGGTGGTAAACAGTTCGTTTCTGCAGAGGAGCTTCGTGAGAAGCTGTCTCATCTTAGACATGAGAAAGCACTGATAGTTAAACTGGTAAGTGTGTATCAGCTACCAATGTTATATGTCAGATTTTACCTGTGTATATGTACTCATCTGCACTCATCTTCCGATAACAATTGCTGTTAATTATATACTATGCCATGCTTAAAAGAAATACTATGGAATGAGTCAGTTAGTGATTGCATGTTTTGGCCTTTTTTCTCTTCATAAAAGCTCCAGTGGATGTTGCTCAGAGAGTTAGCTTAAACATTCTCGATTTTATTACTGAGTTGCCACTAGGTTTTTCTGTCTTATATTTGAAAGCAAAGTGTTACTTTATTATTAAACATAAAGCACATCAAAAACCATGATACAGATTAGCTGAAATAATTACAATTACACGCATCCTAAAAGATTAAAAAAGAAAAAGAAAAAAAAGAGGTTTCTCTTTTGGATATTTCTTCAGATCACGCTGAGATCTGTCGCTATTCCATTTTAAGAGGAAATAAAGTCTGTTGCTGTTTATTTGCTTGTCAGAGAACTGGTCAAGTTCCTGCTTGTTTGTGGTGTTTTATCCTTGCTATTTTGGGGTTAGCGAATATTATTGCTGATGGCTAATTTCTTTTAATAATTTTCTTTCCTAGTCATAGAAAGATAACGAGCTTTTAAAATCATGGGATGCCACTGCTCCCCCCATCGTTGCAAATATATTTTCATATGCATATTGTTGAGTTTTCATTTTTCTCATTTTTCTGTAGGTTGATATTGTTGACTTCAATGGCAGCTTTTTGGCACGCATACGTGATCTTACTGGTTCCAATCCAATTATATTGGTTATAACTAAGGTAAGGTTCCTCCAACTGGGAATTGCGAGTCTTAACATTTTAATTTCCTAGCCATTTCTCATAAGGTACATTCACTTAGCATATTTATCTTTCCTCTTCATCAAGGTTGATCTCCTCCCAAAAGGAACTGATCTAAATTGTGTTGGTGATTGGGTTGTGGAGGCGACTACAAAGAAAAAACTTAAGTAAGTTTTTAACAGTTCTATTATGTCACTATATTTTGGTGATCCTACTGGAATGCCATGTGATATGAGCCCCTTATTTATGTCCATGATTCAGCTTTTGTGTATAAATATTTCCTCCAATATATTCTAATTCTGTTCATGTCCACACTGTTTTGAGTTTGATTGCAACTTATTCCCTCCCAAAAAAATAATGATGAAAATAAGTAAGATATTCTTTCTTATTATAATTACTTTTTTCAACATTGTGTAAGAATAACAAAACTCTGTTGGAGCAGACAGAGCTCTACAAGTCGATGCAGGCTTTGATGAAACCTTTTAAAGGTTGCTTTCAACTAGTGCTTGCTTGTCCATTTCTTTAATATAAACTCATTTTAAAGACATCTGGTTTTGTTCCTGCATCTTTTGTTACAGTATACTTCTCCTATACTGTATAGCTTTTCTTTTTAATATAGTCACTTTTCTCAAAAAAGAAGAAGAAGAAGATACATCTGGTTTTACATGGTATTCTACACATATATGCCCCACTATAAATGTGATTAGATAATAGCTCATTTCCATTTCTAGAACTCGACTTGTTTGAACTTGTAATATGATATGCAGGGCACTCTAGGGCTTCTCTTTTCTCACATGATGGTGTTTCTCGAGATGCCCTCCACCATTGCAAGATATAAGAATTGATCTAGAACCTTAATGCCTCTTTCAAGCCAAATTAATATTAACGCTTGATGTGTTTCTTATCTAATATCTATTTATGAGTTCTCAGAAGCATTATTTGAAGTATATTTGTTGTTCTCTTCATGTATTCTGCATAGTTTATGTGCTACACTCACTTGGAAGATAAGAGTACACTGGCTCATTGTGGTTTTTCATTGGCTTTAGTAGAATCTGCTAGTTAGTTCAAGCTTCGAATTTTCGAACATGATGCCATCTGGGTTCAACAAAACCTAGATATCTTGGTTTTACTGCGCTCCATAAATTATTTTTATTTATTTAATTATTTATTGGTTTGCACCAACAAATGCATTTAAAAAAGAACAGAAGTTCTAGCAACATGATCCAAAAGATCATATACTTGCGGAGCTCCTTGCAAATTTGCATGTAAATTAGCTGCAAACCACAAATATATTCTAAGGATGGAACAAATTCCCAATTGGTAGATCTGCGACTGCCGACCTGAGTTCAGTCATACCAAAATCAAACACCTCCACTTGCATTTAATACCTTGGTTTCAGATTGGAACAGGTTCAAACATAATTTTTTTTCCCTTCTATTTTTTATCGGTAGATTTGAACTTAAGTTGATGAATAGGTTTTGGCATTCTTTTAGAATTTTCTGTATTCAAAGGGAAAATTAAATCAAATAGAAATCTGAACTATATATCTCCATTCAAAATAATAATAAATAAATATTGAACTACAAATTACGGAACTCATCGAGTTAAAGTAGAGAATCGCACGAGATATATGGTGTATGTTTGGCCAACCTAGCCTATGGTCACAAGCCCACGATGGCTGCAATAGTATTTTGGGTGTTATTCTTGTGTGGAGCACTAATCTAGTGGTTCAAGGGCGATAAAAGATCTTTTCATCTGAGAAATACAATCTTAAATAATAATTATTTAAAGGACTGAAGTTACCAAAAACTTGTTACTCTAGTTTATTCCATCAGAAAAATATGAGCCATATATTTTTCAATTCCTGTTAGACCTGAACAAACTCAATCTTGTTGGAAAGGTAACTGCATATCCTAAGCATAGACACCAAATTGCATGTGATTCAAATATGGTTTGACATATGAAATATGGAAAGGAAAACTATTCGAATGTTTCCATTTTGCACAGTACTTTAGGACTAGTGGTACTTGGTGAGTTTCTCACTTGCATCAATGGCAATAAAAAAAATGTGGGTAGTATACTATGTTTCAATGGCTTGTAGGGGAGTATGGAGAAGAAGCATGTGATGCTAACATTTCACACCTGCAATAATTAGGGAATATAAGAGCTAGAGTTGGTGTGTTTTATTCCCTCACTAGTTTTACCCTCTTTTCAACTATGAATTTCCTGTTCTTTAAATCGTGATTGCTTCTTGATTTCGTTCTATTAACCGGTTTCATTTAGCCACCTTATCTAGGCCTGAATTTGATTGCAGCAATTCATGGGATCAGATATCTGTGTCTACAAGTTTGATGCTGATGTCCTAATCAACTATAGATCTTTTGGTGACCGTGTTTTGATCTTTAAATACTGTTCTCAAATTTTTATGAAGTGCATAATTGTTTTATGAAGTTTCTCCTTTTAACAAGCATATTTTATATAAATATTAAAACCATTGCTTGCTTCCTGATACCATGTAACTGTTCTCGCCAGTGTTCTCAGTGTTCACTTGACTAGTTCAAAGTCTTTGGTCGGAATTGCTGGAGTTGCATCGGAAATTCAAAAGGAGAAAAAGGTTTGTAAGTTTTCTGTTTTCTTAACATGAATGGATTTTTTGTGCTAATACATTAACTTTATTCTATCTCTTTATGATATTCCTGTCCAATGGTTTAACTTTGGTGTTTGGCTACTCATCAACTTCCGTGAACTGGTCCCAGTTTACACGCAAGTGATTTTAGAATGATCCGATTGATTCAATTAGGGATATGATGAGCTGAGCCAGTTATTGAGCCAGCTCTGCTCAACTCAACTGGCTTAGACTCGGCTTGTATGCTACTTAAGATGAACTTGAGCTGGCTCAATTAGCTCACAATCTAAGCTAGAGCTAGAGTTTGTTTGGCTGCGCATAGCCTGAGCTTGGCTCATTTTATGCCTACATTATGTATTTGTTTTATATTAGTAAACATGTTACTATATATATGTAATATAATATTTCAAGTGGAGCCCATATATGATAAATGTACTTATAATGTGGAAAAATTTCTCATGCAAACCGTTCGCATGAGAACTAGGCATCTAGACGGTGGCACAGGTGGGACCCACATCTGAAATTCACCCCGCTGCGGATGCAATGAGAAGTTTTCATGCAAACAGTTTCCAAGTACATATTTTCCCTTACAATATATAATATACGTAAATTATATATAGTAATTTTGGAGAGAGAATAAAGCTGAGTTCAATCTTAACTTGGATTGGCTTATTTATAATCAAGTTTGAGCATGGAAAAGAGGGGTGAAGCCTTAGTTTAAACTGCACTTCTCAAGCTTGACTTGAGCTCAAGCTTTGAATACTTCATTCAAGCTTGGTCAAGTTTGGCTCAGCTTGTTTACATCCCCAGAGTCACTACTGTTAAAATGCTAAAAATATCCAAACATTATGCCTGGTTGCTTGCATTATTAATTACATGCCGATAAATTAGAAGTTTGATTTCTCTTTTTTTTCTTTTACTTTTTTTCCTCTCTGTAATAAACAAAAAGTAATGAGGGGATAGGAGTTCCTGCTTTCACTTAATGAATGAGATTGTTTTTGCTTATGTAGATAATTGTAGGGTCATAAAAAGGATTATAGATGTCCTAAGCCACATGTGTTAATGATTTTGATTATTTATATGTAAAGAAAGAGAGCATATGGACTAAGTAGTTCTTGTAGTGAAATATTTTTTGTTTGAATTGTTGGTGATAGAGTACAGATTGTTTGTAGAGAAGTACTGATTATGATCTTTCTTTCTTTTTTCTTTTTTTTGACCTTTTGGGTGCAGGGCAGAGATGTGTACATTTTGGTTAGTCAAATCTTGAACTACAAAGCTTCAAGCTACAAAGCTTCAAGCTGGTCTTTGAAATAGGATTGGACATCTTTTTTAAAACTTTTACCACAATTTCTTTGGATTGAGGACTTACATTCAGCTGCTTCATGGTTGACATCTGTGAAACACAAGAAAAGCTACTCTTTTTAAATCCAAGTCTTGCTGGCATCTTTAAAGATCTACTCTTTTTTATATATTATATATTTAACTGCTGGTTTTCATGATTACAGGGGTCAGCAAATGTTGGAAAATCTGCATTTATCAATGCTTTGTTGAGTAAGTACTTGCATTTTTTAATTTTCTATGCTCCAAAATAGGTTAAATTATTATCTTTTGGATGTTCTTATAATCGTAAAGAGCAAAGATCAAGGGCAACCGGGTGGCATCAAAAATTCAAAATACAATGCTATACTACACCAGCCACATACATACTTGATGGATAGTTGGGTGGGAAGCACTCTATGTGGGTGACTCCTTTTTTTTTCTTTTCTTTTTAAATGGTGGATGGCCTTTTTTTTCTGGATTTTATTATTATAACTATTGAATCAAAGGCATGGAAAATGAATGGTTAGGCCAAATTGTTCTAGCCTATGCTGGAAGTCCCTCATTAGATGGTTATGATCAGCAAATTGAGGTGATCTTTTTAGCCATATGCATGAGGAATCTCCCTGTCCAACTATGATCATTCATATAGATGGGCCCCAGAGTTGGATTCCATTGTATTGCAATGCAACTAGGTTGCACTTCGTAAAATGTAATTTATTATTGGTGACCAGTTTAGTTTATTAATCACTTTTGACATGTTTTAGTTTTGGTTGCTCCTCATTGTTGTCCTGCCATTAAGGAGATCCCCTAGTCATTGCGTTTCAAATGCCTAATAAACTTCGTAATTTTTTGGTGTACTACTAGAGATGATGGCAAATAAGGATCCAGTAGCTGCAGCTGCACAGAGGTACAAGCCAATGCAATCTGCTGTTCCTGGAACAACCCTAGGTCCTATTCAAATTGATGCCTTTCACGGAGGAGCAGTATGTTCTCTTTTTTCCTTTTCTTTATTTTCTTTTTCGGTCTGCATCTTTATGGGCCTTCTATGACCTGTTGTTGTGAATGTTCTAGTTTCTTAATTTACTCTTCTAATTTTTCGAGAAATTCCTGCCATGGTTTTTCATAGTTGAAGTTGGAGCGGGATGAGGGTCTTTGAGTTGCACTTCAGTTTTCCCCTTGGCTATAGAACTCGCAGAGTTGCACTGAGAGGGGGCAATGGATTCACACCAAACTCATAAGAGAAGCTCAGAAAATATGCCACATGTGGTGCAGCACGAGCCAGGCCCAGGTCCACTGGGCCAGACCCATGCCTTATTGGTCAGCATAGCCCAAGCCCATTGGGTCAGGCTCACAACCTCAATGGGACCGGTTAATTGTTTTAGTATGGAGTTTTGAATTAAGTAGGATTCATTAATTAGTTGGTCTGTTTTAAGAGTTTTGTTTTAACCTTAGTTTCCCTTCCTGTTTAAGAGTCCTAAATAGGAAACTGGACGTCCAACCCCTTCCTATAAGTATGTAGTCCTCCAATTGGGAGAGACGCCTCTAATTATTGAATAGAAGATTTCCGATTTCCTTTTGATTTGTGGTTGTTTCTCTGATCTATGTGTTACTGTGCGTGGAATCCATCTAGATTCGGCCCACCCCAATCTGTGGAGTTGGTCCTTCTCATTCTCAAGAGTCAAGACCCAGGCTGCATCAATATGTTATGACTTCATTCCTGTGTTACATAGACAGATATACTCATTATTTCCACCTACGACATATTATTAGGATTTGGGAATCCTATTACAAAAGCATATTCAGCTTGAAACCTTCTAACTTGACACAAATATAACAGTGGCCTGGTCAACCATACCTGGAACAATTCTTTACCTAACAGACTATTAAAACATCTAAAATACTTCTAAAACATGCTTTAACAATAACTAGGTCTCTTAACTATGAATCTATGATAGACTCTTTGCCTTGACTTTAGAATACTGCTTGTCCAAGGTTTTATTGTTCAAAAACAACATAGTATTCAGCATTTCTGCAGCCTTATTTAGGTGTGGGGCAGTGGGGCCCCATTTGGCTTCCTCCAAGTAGTTAAATCGGCATCAGAACCCTCTTGCATGATTTTGAAAATTACGTCCTATTCTTTATGATGAAAGATGAATCATTATATATTCAGTTGTGAATTGAGTTGTTTATTCAGTAATTTTACTTTTCATCTGAATTGATCCTTTTCTCCCTTCCTTCCCCCTAATTTACCCTATTTAGATTGTGTATTGGAGACATACACTTTGGGACTTCCACATAAAATTTTCCCCCAAATCTCATTTAAAGTGTCTTTGCATGGTTATATTTGTTTATTCATATTCTCTCCTTTATGTGCTGAGACTCTGAGAGCCCCACTTGAACCCACCCATCTTAGATTCATTTCCTTGGTTTTTTTGTATTGGTTTTTATGTTTTATTAATTGGAAGTTTGTTGTTCAGGATGTCTTCTACTACTGATATCATGACTTGCAATTTTAAATGTGGTACAGAAGTTATTTGACACACCTGGAGTGCACCTCCACCATAGGCAAGCTGCCGTTATTCATTCTGAAGATCTGCCTCTACTTGCTCCTCAAAATCGCCTCAGGGGCCAATCATTTCCTGTATGTTAAGTCTTTTATCAATGAAACTTCTTGGATTGTTAACCATGAATCATGACCCACCATCTTCAGGTTTCAATTACTCAAGATTATTTATGAATGTTCAGGTGACTTCAGATAAGAAAATGCTTAGCGAAGTAGAATCTCCTGGTTTGAATGGGATTTCAATATTTTGGGGAGGGCTCGTCAGGGTTGATATCCTTAAGGTTTCTCTTTATTTTTTTCAATTTTAATTTTAGGCATTCAGACTGGTCTTTTTATCCGTGCTTGATACCTTGTGTGTACCTGCTACTAATGTTTTTATTGCACTGCAGGTTCTTCCACAAACACGTTTAACTTTCTATGGGCCCAGGGCAGTGCCTATTCATACAGTCCCCACTGTTGAAGCAGATGAGTTTTACAAAGTAATAACAGCCTTTTGTCCATAATGCATTTTGTACATCATGGAAATAAAAATTTAAAATGGGCAGGATTACAAGTTCCTTTGATCTTTCTATTTTCCACCTTTTTATGTGAGCACTGGTGATTTATTCTAAAGCGACCAAAAGATATGAATGCCACTGACTGGCACTAGTAACAATTTGGAACAGGATGGCAGAAAAAACATTGCATCCCACTTGATGCCCCCGTGAAAGGCACAGAGAAAAAAAAAATCCGTTCTTCCAAATTAATGAAATTATTCAAGGTTGCTATTTTGGGGTGCATCTAAAGGCACCTTATGATTCTAGAGTTCTTAGGTCTGTATCCATTTTATTTATTTTTTCAATCAATGCCTGTGCTTGCATTTTATCCAAGAATGGGCCTTGAGTTCATTTAGTACTTTTCACATGCTTTTCCTGAACATGATGTGGTGCAGAAAGAACTTGGCGTTTTATTGACACCTCCAACTGGAGAAAAAAGGTCAGAGGGGTGGTCTGGACTTCAAACTGTGCGGCAATTACAGATAAAATTTGAGGACCAGAAGAGGTGATAGTTACATGACTTTTGCTACTATTTTTTGTGTTTACTTAAGGCGTTAAGGTCATTTTTTCAATTTACTTGGAACACTCTGGAATGTAGTCTTGTAAATAATATAAATTTATAGTATTGTTAGTTCTTTGCATTCAATTTGCTTCTCTGCTGTTTTTTATTCACTCAGTTTTGCAATCCAGGGTGCTTTTTAAACATGTTATCCAATTTGTTTTATTAGATGACCAGATCAAGCTGCATGCAAGAATTTTTTTTTTTTAATAAGGATTTTACTGAAAAATTCCCATTACTTGGGGGTTGCACGAAATAGTGCCTCTTAACTCACGCAGCACAAAAGTATTCCTCCCGTAGTTATGGGGAGTGACGCTAGCGTCGCTTAATTAGAGACCAGCGACGCTAGCGTCACTCCTCTCAAGTACTCGCTTGTGCTGCCCGAGTTAAGAGGCATTATTTCGTGCAACACCCATGTAATGGGAATTTTTCAGTAAAATCCTCATTTTTTTTAAAGTTGCATTTTGGGGCTCACCTACATGTGCTTTTAATGTTGGATAGCAGCCTACTTACAAACAATAGTGGACCCAGAATTTTCATTTAGGTGGTGCGTGCAATTGTCAAGTTAAGAGGTTAAATAAAAAAAAATGATTTTTTAAGGTATTATTTAATGAATTTCCCGGACCGCACCTGTGTGGCAACTCCTAGGTCCGCCCCTGCTTACGAACCCAGCTGTGTTTCTCCTCTAAATAGTTGAATAATTCGTGTGTGGCACTTGTGTGTTTCTACTTTCTCCCCTGAATCTTTAAACCATTTAAGTTAATATACTAATATTAAAGACTTCTAAAACCTAGCTTACAGCTGCACTTTAGCAAGACTGGCAATTCTCTAGAGCTAAAGAACGAGACAAAAGCAGCATGAGTATTCGGCACTCTCTCCTAGCAGAGAAATGATCCAATGCTGATGATCGCATGAGAGTTTATGGAGCCCACTTTTGCTTGCCAATCATATCATATGCCCTCCCTTGAACTTGCACTCTCTCAAATGCTAATCTGATAGGACTTGGGAGTTATATATAACATGGGTTTGATTGATCTGCAAAAATGAAAGTTTAACTCAACAGTTGATCTCAAATTTCACACATTTGATTAATCCAATGGTGAACATCAATTTGATAGCGAAATTTGAGCCAATGTCTAATAATTGAGGGGCATGTGATGTGTGGCCTGAATTAAGCAAGGATAAGCCCACAAGGGGTCAACAAAAGTTGACTCCATGGAAACTTCTATGCAGTCATCAGCAAATGGTCATTTGCTTAGTGTGGAGAGATTGTTATAATCACTGCAAAGTGTTTTGTTAAGAGTTGAGTAGTTCTCCCTTTGTGATTGTAACCAGTATTGTTAGGATCTTATAGTTTGTATTCTTTAATCACGTGGTGTTTATTAAGCAGTGAACTCGAGAGGCTGAGACTGCTTGCTTATTTTTCTTCGGCAGGCCGGCTTGCGACATTGCTATATCAGGTTTAGGATGGATAGGCATTGAACATGCAACCAAACAACTTGAGATTTCTGATTCAAAGGATTCTGAAGAAGCCTCAGGGGAATTGCATTTGGCTGTACATGTTCCTAAGCCCGTTGAAGTTTTTATGCGTCCTGCTATGCCTGTGGGCAGTGCTGGCAGAGAGTGGTATGAATATCGTGAGTTGACTGATAAGGAAGAAGAGTTGAGACCGAAATGGTATTTCTGATATAAAATTCAGCTCTCCATGGTGTATCATCAATTTTGTCCGAGCTATATGATTTATTCTCTTTCTTTTTAGTGTTATAAAGATATGATCATGCTGCCTAGGAACACACGGCCCACTTATGTCAAGTTCAGATAATTGAAGCCATTTAAGGTCTGGCAGAATGATGAAGAGTACAGTCATATAAACCTGGATGATGTGATCATGGTGAAGCCAGATTTATGACGTGGGATGATTAAACTGTCACTGTATTATTAGTGTTGTGGCCTTTAATGGTTAGTTGGATCTGTGAAAATCAAATTGCATGGTGTGCCAATAGTTAGATAATGAGATTTTTTTCATTTAATGCTGCATGTGCATATAGTTTCTTTTTTTGGTAAGCATGTGCGTGTAGTTGAGATCTCCATTGCTTGGATGGTTATTGATATTCTTTACGTAGGGATGGTACTCTCTATATTGCTCATGAAATAGATTTCAATTTCACTAAAAAAAATTTGTGAGCTGCTTCCTATTTGTGGTGTGGATTGATTCCACTCTAGATGAGCAACCATATGCTGGGCCAATAGAATGATTTTAAGCTATGCATGCAATGAATGATTCAACTGTGACCCAAAGAAGCAATTTTTGGGCTCTCATCATTCTGGTGGACATTGTGAATAGTGTATCAGTGCTCATAGTTGACGAAGAGTAGAAACCGGGTCCCCTTGGCATACTTTTGTATACAAGTGCATACTGTTCTCTCCGTACATATTTTAGGAAACAGCCAGTCTCTATTAATGTTTCTTCTTCTGGGTATTTATTATTTTTATGACATTTTCAAGCATTACAAAGCTTCAAATTCATTCAAAACAAGCGAGCACTGAAATATCAGATGGAAGTGAAACCCATTTCCCTAAATCTTCTTGTTTTAGCTATGATGTTGCAGACTGCTCAGAATTTCTTCCTTTAATTTCAATGACTGTTCACAGCCATGAGTGGAGGGTCCTGCTACAACGTCTTGATCTTGTAGCCAAAAGGTGGGTGAGGTATCCTGCTCTACAACCTCACACACCCCTCTTACTTTTAACCCCTTTCAATTTCTCTCATTTTCAAGCCAAAGCAATCAATACTCATTTAAGTTGTGTGCATCACTTCCTCAGGTTCTACCATACTCAGGCTGAAGCAGGCCATTTAATGTCAACACGACCCGACCCACATCGAATGCGGTTAGCTGCATTGGGTGGACCAACCACGGGTGCAGGTTGGGGTTCAAACAATGGATCCCACAGGTTGACCCTGACCCGAATTGACCCCACTCAACCCTTTTGCCACCCCTCCTTTGGGGTCTGCGGTGTTTTGGGTATGATCTGTCATGGCGATTCCATCAGATCATGGTCCAAGTCATCCGAGTGTACATGCCAAACCAAAGTTCTTCCCAATTTGAAGTGAGAAACGAGGATAAAGCGGTGTCACAAGGTTTGCTTTAGTGAACTGGTTGAATTAGAGCGCTTGCAGTGCCCCCAAATTCTGGAGTTTCTATTTTTTTTTTTTTTTATGTCGGCATTTGAGAAATTTATTTTTATTAATTGGAGAGATTTTAAATTGCAATTTAGTTAAATCATAAACTTACTAACCTTTTTATTTTTTTTCCGTAGAACTAAGCTTACTAACTTGAAAACATCATAAACTTTATTTTAATTTACAAAAGCCTGAAAAAAAAAATGTTAATATCATTCCAAGAATGGCTTCCGAACTTCCAAACTATCAAAAGCTGTAGTGATCTCGTTTTCTACTGCACTTGGGTCTTATTCCTATTGAACTGAAATTTTAGAATATATTCCTGTAGGGTATGAGATTAATCTTTAACTGTCCTCTCCTCTGAATTATTTATGTATGGAGGATATGGAATTCATCTTCTTTTAATTTGCAGCGAGACCGATTGCTTGTTAAGAAAAAGGCTATTATCATTCAGTCCCAGGTATGAAATAGCCTAGCGTGAGTGAGGCCCTACCTACTGCAACCATGAGAATCATTGGATTGCAGCTGGTAAGATGTTTGGGAGGTGATGTTCGCAAAAGCCTTCTTCGAAATTGTTTGAAATCCTCACTATTAAAAGTGCCTAAGATGCATGGTTTTGATAGTTGCGAGGAGTTTAAATTGATGGTGTTAGTACTTAGAAGTAGCCTGCGATCATTGCTCACAATAGGGGGTGGAAATTCTCTAACTAATTTATTTCAAAATTATATTTTTATTATATAATCAAAACTAATCATTTAATATAAGGTATAATTTATATTTTAAATCCCTATATCCATTTTTCCCTTCTTGAATGGTATGTGGCATACTATATATATAAGGGAAGTTTCAAGCGCATTTATCCCTCACCATAGGGTGAGGGTCACTTCCCTTTTTGTACATGAAGACAAGGAAGTGTACCTCACCCTATATACTTGAAAAGTAACTTTTGTACTTGAAAATTTTCAATTATGGAAGTGTCCCTCACCCTATGGTGAGGGATAGATGCATTTGAAACTTCCTCATATATATATATATATATATATATATATATTGATAAGATAGGGTTCTCGCCCTTTGGGCCAGAATAATTCCTACGAGACCAGAAGATAAAGCTGGATAAAATTCTCCAGTAACCCCAGTGTTGTAGTGCAATTTCGAACTCAAACCTCCGATGCCCCCAGTGTTGTAGTGCAATTTCGAACTCAAACCTCCGATGCCCCCAGTGTGGTAGTGCAGTTTCGAACTCACAACCTCCAGGTGCAATCCGTATTCCTAGGCCAACTTAACTACCCATCGGAGTTAAATGTAACATAATATAAGGATAAAAGAATGCTCCAAAAAGAAGAACCACGGAAGTAACATTTTTCACCACCCAACCTCCTCACAATTACTAATACCTTATGAATTAGCACCGAACATGCATTTGGCATCAGTCTCAATCGAAGTAAAATTAAATTTAATAAAAATACAATTTAAAAACCCATTGGAATCCAATTCGCCTATAATGATTATACAAATTAGTGTCAAATTAGCAAGTTGGATGGGGTCCGTTGAATTTGCACGTGTCCCACACTCCCACTCCATGTCTCAAACCCTTTCATTTCAGCACGTAACAACCACTGCCGCTAAAGACCGACCCTGCTTCTATTCTATCGACCACCCTGCGAGTGCGAAGAAAAATCAGACCTATTCCTCTCTCACTCTCTCTCATGGCTGCTGCACTCACCTGCAGCCACAAACTCATCAAGAGGACTTGCATTTCTTCCCTCAAATCCGCCATCAAATCAAACAAGAGTCGACCCTCGTCCCTCCATGAATCTGGACCCTCCTCATCCCCTCGCCTCTCTCCTTCGGCTAGAACCACCACCACTACCAGCTCCAGATCCACACTCCCTCCTACTCGAAGATTCTCCGGGTCTCTCACCTTCTCTTCTCTTTCTCCCCTCTAGAAAGATATGTATATATATATATATATCTCTCTTTCTGCCCTAATTCGATTTTCTTTGTCCCTTGTAACTTCCAGTCGATGTCTTTCCGGAATGGAATGCGTGCAGTCTCTGATGCCCTTCCACAGCGCAGTCGCTGCGGCGAGGATGACATCCGGTCTCACCATCAACACTCGCAGCTGCCGTGCTCTCTCTCAGGGTATGTTTTCTTTTCTCCTTCAATGTGATCGACGGACGAATCCTGCACTATTAATCTTTTTGATTGAGAGTAGTGGAGGAGCGATTTCACTTCAAAAGTCAAAATAAGCCCTTAATTGTATTACTAGGCCCGCAATGCATGATGGACTCTGCCTTATCTATCTGTAGAGGGCTCACTCAACAATTGGGGTTTTGGTCTTGTGTTCTGAGATTTTGATTTAGAATTGGTTATACGCAATGAGGGATCTGACCAATCGCTAAAATTGTCCCAACTCCAAATTGTTTTTAATGTGTCCCACTTGTATGTAATGTATTCAACAAGAGCTGCAATAATACTGTTTAAGTACAAAATCTTCACAATAAATGGATTTACATATGCAGTGGGTCTGACCTTGATGTAGAAAGACTGTAGGATGAAAAAAAGGCTCCAATTGTGGATCCAAACCATTGTGAAATGAAGTAGCATTGACCATTCTGGAGTTCGGGAAGGATGGTATTGGTATCTCATCATGTTGTGGATATGGGGTGGAGGGTAGGGGTATTGCTGTCTTATTATCTCATGTTTTATACTTTTATTAAATCAAAGGCAGGACCAACTTCAGATGTTCTTCCTTTCTTTAAAATAAAAATAAATCTAGCCTTGTGTACAAAGATACACCCAACTAGCTTTGGGTGATAGAAATGATTTAGGTATTCCTTTGAATCTTTGATTTTGGAAGAGCTCTTCTTTTCTCCATAAGTTTAATCATGTAAAACTAATGTTGATCCAGCAGTTGGCCTCACTCCATTTAGACTGATTTTTTATTTTATTATATATATATTTTTTGCTGTACTAGGTTACTAGTTTGGACTTTGGAGTGATAGTTTAACTTGAGGACCGAGGGATCAATCCCTGGGCACGTGGGTGAACTTAAGTTACCAACGGCCCAACGCCACTCAACCATGAGTGGTTTGAAAATTAGACTTATGTTTGAGCCAATAGCAATATTGATATGTTGTTGGCTAGGGTGGTCAGGTGTTCTTCATGGTTGGTTGAGTCAGGTTTTACATCTAATGTCAATTAAGATAACACGAATGGCAGCCCCAATTTAAATTGAGTGTTTCCTTAAAGCCATATGGACAGCAAACTCAAATGGTTAAGACCAACGAGCACTAGGCCTTCCAAGCAGTGCATCTCCTAACTCCCTCAAACTGTTTAAAGGTATTTTTGAGAGGAGCCTTCTCTCAAAATGTTTCTAGGAAAACTGGTAGGTACTAGGTATTGCTAGTTTTTTATTGCACTAGCAGCAAGGTTGCTGACAGCACCTAAGTAGTTGGTCAGGCCTCCCTTGTTGAGTGGACAAGCCCAAATCCAAGCATTCTCATACAGGCGGGCCTGCTGTGAACAATCCAGATTGTCCATCTGGCCGCAGATGCCACCACAGATGAAGATAAGCATTTTATATATTTGCTGTCTGATTTGTAATCATCTTCATTGTGGCCATATATTATGGGTTGTTATAAACATAAGTAGGACTATCCAAAAAAATAAATAATAATAAGTAGGACTATCCAACAGGGGTATCTCTTGCAGCATCACACATTACCTTTACTGTGCTGAACACCAATAAACGGTCTGAAATAGAGCATGTCACAGGACCTGTATGAAATGATGGTCCTGACCTTGCATCATATATCTACTCATTTGAAGCGCTAATATCTCTATACTCTATAGTTGCAAAATGCTCAGTGGCTGCCTTTTGTTTCTATAAAAAGTTGGAACTCTTGGCCTTTTTCCCCTTTTCAAATTGTGCCTCGTAGTTGTCTTGTCTCAAACCCAACTTGAGCTATTTGGTTCCTGCAGGCACATGATTTTCCAGTGATTGACAGAAATAAACTGGGCTTTTACGGACCTGCAAGTTATTCTTCACAGCATCTTTCTCAAGTACAGAGACTGTTACCATAGACAATACCTTTTTTGTTAGTTACATATTTTAACTATATTTAAGTGAAGACAGGGCCCTCATTTCTTTTGTGTTCCCAAATCCAGCATTCACGTTTCCCATGGTGAAACTCTAAAAAGGGTTTCTAGGAAATGGAAGGAGATAAAAAGTCTAAACATGCATTTGACGAGTTGCTCTTGCTTTTTGACCAAGAGGAGTGTATCTTTCCCGTTGCTTCTCTTTATTTAACTGGTTTACTCTATTGACTCTTGTTCTTGATATTCATGAATGTTATTCAGTTGTAGATCTCCTTGTGCATTGTTTGTATCTTTCTTTTGCGAGGGAAACTCAATTGAAATTAAATTGGAAACCAGAGAATGCACATCTTCTCATGGTCATTCCAAGGCTTGCCTTTGTTTCTAGCCTCTACTTCCTTAAAATACGACTATTTTTATGAATTTTCTGTTTGATATCATGTGTTGCACAATTCTACATGATTGTTCCACAATAAGAGTTTGGTTGAAATTAAGGCTTCCTCAAAGTTGGCTTTTTGGTCCCTCTATGTTTAGAACTACCAAGAAAAATTGCAACAATTGGAAATTCCGCTGGTGTCATCCACAGCTGAGGGTAACAGAAGATTGTTAAGCACACGCTGGACTGTAAAAACCCCTCAATCAATTATGAGAAATTGATTGTACTTCATTTGACGCACTTGTTGCAAATGGACTTTGTAATAGAAGTTCCAGGGCACCTACAAGAGTCAAAAGGACCTCACAGCAATATCTGAAGATCAAACCTTTTAAGTGCAGCCATATATAGTTTTCTGAAATTTGTTTGCATTTCTAATATTGCAGATCCTTGTGGTCAAAAAGGATAGCTGAAACATTCTCATGCATGTAAACCCTTTCTTGTTGATATAAGCACTTCTCTATTATTACCCACTGATATAGTAGAGAGCCTGTATTCAATTCCTATACGATCATGGAGTCCATGCTACTGTACTCCATCTATAGGATCATCCACTTGGTCTCTAGAAGTGATGCGTCATGCTTGTAAATTTCAGAAGTTTTTTTTATAACAGTAAATGTTTTATTTCACCAAACGAAGAACAAAACAAAAACAGGAAAGGAACACCCAAGAACATCAACACAAATTAAAAGAAATTAAAAATCAAACGAAACAGCAAATCATTTGCTCTTAAAATATGATGAAACAAAGCAGCTAGCCTTCTCAAAATATATTGCACCTCCTCCACCCAGTCCGCATGCCTCCAAGTATGATTAACCCTCCTAAAACCTCACTCAATAAGAACTCTTTTATTTTCCTTAAAAAAAAAAAACCCTCATTTAATAGCCGAAAAAGAATCACCTTCAATAATAGGTTTGAAGCCTCCCAACTTAAGCAATTCACAATAGCTTATCAGAAGAGCAAACATCTCTGCTTCATTGGCATCCGACGCATCCACAGGCCTAGAAAAACTATCAACAACATAACCATTCCAATCCTTAATAACACCTCCAAAGCCTCCTCTTTTGACATAATGTAAGAAACTAACATCAAAACTCAATTTAAGGATTCCCGAGGGAGGATGATGAATCCATGACATTTATGCACAACTTTTGCACACCACATCCCTTTTAAGAAAGCAGCCTAGGATCTATTAGAGACTCCAAGTAAGTATTTTGTGGTGCAGAGGTTAGGTTAGTTGTATATATAAAAAAAGGTTAGGAGTTCGAGTCTCACAATTTATGCATTTAAAAAAAAAAATGTTATAAAAAACATCTATTAGAGACTCCAAGAAACTCCTTTCTTCTACACACCCTGTCGTGATAACGGACTCAACAATCTCCTTAACAGATTTACTTTTATTCCCGAAAACTCTACTATTTCAAAAGTTCAGTCAGCAATCCAAGTACATTTCCTCTTTTTTTTCTTACCCATTCCATCCTTACATTCAAACTCTTTTTTTTTTTTTTCGAAAGGGATAAACTTAACTTTCCGATTTCAGCAGTTCTACATCACCTTCCTAGCCTTCTTTTGTGAGTTAAATGTTGACACGTGGCTCCTTGGAGTGCTCTCTCCTAGTTCCGGGTGATTTCTTAGGTACTCACTATTTAAATTTTAGCATTTAATTGATTTCTAGTTTTCTCCAGATGTAAATGATGGTACGTGATATATTTTGCTTAATCAATTTGCTGTGCTTCTGAAGTTGTGGTGTTGTATTATTAAAAAAAAAAGTCGCACTGTTGTATTCATCACATTGTATTCTCAGTAATTGCTGGTTTCTTGGTTAAATAAACATCATTGTGAGGAATCTCTTTGTTGATGTCTTTATGATCAGCAAATCTTCATACTCCGGAAGATTTTACTTTATTACGGTTTTTTCTAGTTTGCTACCCTTTTGCCACTTGTTCAAATTGTTACTAGAACTAGCTTTATCAACTTAAGATTATCAAGGGATTGATGTAGATCCTTTCTTCTTCTTCTTTTTTTTTTTATTTGTTTTGGGTTTGTTATGATATATTAAAGAGCAGTTCAGTTATGTTCTCGTGCTATTTAATAAAGGAGCTTCTCTCTCTTTACTTCTTTTCCTGATTCAATTGTGTTCTGTTTAGAGCTTGGACTCTCAGTTCCAAGGTGAAGAGCAACAGACCACTTGCCCACGTTACCATTCAACCATTGGAGATGGAAAGTTTTTGTAGACTTTCCCACTAAAATCTTAGTTAACATAAAGTCTTAATGTTTTTATCTGTTACCCATGCTACTTTTTACACATTTGAAGAAGGTAAGTTTTGAAAAAAAAAAAAAAAAACAGAGAAAAGACCTTGCTGAAGAACACCACCCACGCTTAAGGGCAAAGATGTTCACATGAGCCTTTTCCTTCTCAACTCGAAACAAAAAAAAAAAGTCCATATTTTTTATAATTCATTCATGCAATGGACGAGCCTGTCTTTCATCACTTTCATTGGTACACCAACTATTTTTTTTTTCTTGCTTGGTGGCCTAGTAGTAGGGTTGTAAACGGGTCGGTTCCGGTTCGGGTCCATGGTGGACCCAGAACCGGAACCATTAAGAAGAAGGTGGAACCGGATCTGGACCCGGACCCGTTTTGGAACCGGTTTTTTGGCTCCAAAATCGGAACCAGAACCATATATGGGACGGGTTTGGATCTGGGTCCAGGTTTAGATAGAGAATGATATTAAAAAAATTGATTTTTATGAGAGGTTTTCGAGAATTGAGGTAATATATCTGGTCTCGGGTTTACGGGTCCGAACCAAGGTGGACCCAGACCTGGACCCATTTACTTATCGGGGCCTAAATAAGGACCCTGACCTGGTTTATAACGGGTCGGAACCTCTGGGTAATCAGATAATCGGGTACCCATTTACATTCCTATCTAATAGTTAGGACATAGGAAGTAAAGGGCTCTCACGAGGGTTCGAAACCTAATAGGAGGTTATGGGAGTGGGCGCCTTATCCACACGGCCAGCCCTCTATTCCAGTCGACCAACCAATTTGTTGGGTTCGATGTTATAATTTATGATCATATTGATAGATCAAAATGAATAATAAAAAATTATAAACTTAGACATCCGAACAATACAATTTACTCAAGTACATGTCCATATGACTATATTTAAGTGTTCAAATCTGTTCATTTAATTTGTATTTAGATCTAAGAACCTGAAGAAAAGCTTTGTGTACAACCAGATTCAGGCAACTCAATGGCATGAGTTGTTTTAACCCTTTGGAGTTGGCCAAGTAATCAGGACCATGGTTCCTTCCTCTTCCGGAGTTAAGAGGTCTTAGTATCGATCTTCGATTCTCCTCTTTTCAAGAACCGAATGTTGAGTCTACTTGTGCTACCACCTAAGGGCTACAAAGGTTTTACCCAGTTTCTCTCTATGCCCGGAGGAAATAGTCCAAGTCAAATGATTGGGAACCACCGGTCAGAAGAAAAAAAAAATGATATGAGTTGACATTCGATCCGACTGTTGTTTACCCAATTAAATGTTGACACTAGGTAGCAGTGGTTACCCAATTAAAATGTCGAGCCTAGGTAGCAATGTTGACATTCATTCCGATTCAGTTGCCCTGCAATCAGCTTACCTGTGACACTGTTTACTTACAATTGGTAGCCGTTCCATGGAGAGGCCCATTACATAGCTATGAAACATACCTATGTATGCACATAAAAAATAAATAAAGCATACTGCTTACCTTTCATCCTTCGTATCTATGAAGCCCGTATCTTAATTTTATTTCATCTTCTGCATTTACAAAATCATCACCAGACAAGATGGAATAATCTCATATACAATCAATAATAGAGGATGGAATAATCTTCAAAAGCTCCCACGGTTTGATATTTTAAAATTTTGAACCACTAATGTGATAGCTTGGTATTAATTTTATAATCAAGTTGCCTAATACTTATTGTTGAACTTTATATCTTATCAATCACTCATTTGCCCATCTTCTACTCGACTTCCTAAAGCTACCTTTCGTGTTTGAGTAGTTCATTTGTATAGTGAATTTAAGAGAAAATAAAAAAAATAAGGTTCTATAAAAAGTATAAAATTCCAAAACTCACCTTCTTGATTTTTTTTTTGTCAATTGTGGCACTAGAATGTACCTTTTTATTTTTATTGTTTTTTATAAAAAAAAATAAATATTTTTTGTCATTTAGTGAAATGAGATAATAACTTTTTTTTATTTATTTTTATATAGCTGGTTTTTCAATTTTTTTCCCTAAAAACAGGACAAAGTTGTAATTCCAAAATGTGCCCTGTGTTTTACAATAAAAAAAAGTGTTCTACAAAATTCATATAAAAGTAGGCCCCATGTTTTATCCTAAACGTCCGTCTCGTGTTGTAATTTCAAATGTGAGTTCACATACAACAAAACCTAAGGTGGGTCCACCTTGTAATTTGTAAGAGTGGGTATTGTTTTCACGATTACAAAGATGGATCCCATGTTCCATAATGCATAAAGGTGTCATTCTATTCAGAATTCTCATAGGATATGAAACAAAAAAATAAAAATTTTGAAATTAAAGATGCACAAAGTTCTCATGTAGGAATTCTAGTTCTAGCACGAATGTAACAAAGAATTCAAAAATGACATAATTAAGCAGCATTCTAAAATCCCACCATTTAAATTTCTCATACAATTGCCTTGTACGAATTCCAAAAAAAAAACAATAAAGGAATGGGCCCTATATATATATTAATGTTGATCTTTTTAAGTCGATGAAATCCACGATGGTTGGTCGTGTTTTTTTAAGGCAGCTCATGCTGTGGATGTTCCAGAGTGAAAAGCCTTGTGTATGACATGTCTATTTACCCTTGCCTTTTTTAACTCTCCCGCGCATAAACAAACAAGCAAATGAAATAAGTGAAACAAGAATAAAAATCATATTACGTAAAGTTTTGCCTAATGGGAATTTGGATGAAAAAGGGAGGATAGAGTAAACTTCCAATGTGACACAGCGTAAAGGGCATTGCCTCACTTTCCATTACTTTACAGTTCCAAACTTCGATAAATTTGGAAAAATGGAATTTTATCATATAATGCCTTTTACCCTCCCCCATCCCTTAGGGCATGCATGTCTCTTTGCTAGAATTTAATGAATTCTTGTCAGCGAAATTTCTGAATTTCCAAGCATAGTGGGATTCCTGAATGCCCTAAGCATCCATAAACTTCACCAAAATGCAAAGAAGCTACAATTCATGGATTCTTAATGGTCATTTGAGACCTTTCATTTGACTGTAATTTAAAAATGCCAGTGAAGAAATATGACGTTTTGAAATGCCAAGTGACAATATGTCACGTGTCTAAGAATTATCAATATGGTGAATTCCGGACATAAATTATAGTAAATAAACAGGCATCCATTTGTCAAACAAGGGATCACATCAAAAGTATGTGCCTTCAAAATTTCCTCTTTAAAAAAAAAAAAGAGTGAAAAAAACAACTTCATTTCTTTACTAACAGAAAGTGATATCACAGCATGACATTTTTCAAACAAGTTATGGATCAGATAGCTGCAAACTTCGCTTTTGTATGATATGTTCCACCAACTGGAACATCCATACCTTCATCTACGCTGCCCACAACACCTAACACCGTCTCATATATATATATATATATATATATATAGAAAGTTTCAAGTGCATCTATCCCTCACCATAGGGTGAGAGACACTTCCCATTTTTGCACATGAAGACAATGATGTGTACATCACCCTATGTCCTTGAAAAGTAATTTTTGTACTTGAAAATGCCCAATTATGAAAGTATCCCTCACCCTGTGGTGAGGGATGGATGCACTTGAAACCTCCCCATATATATATATATATCTCATCCATCCGAAAGAACACCATCTCATATCTCTCTCTTCCATCCAAACACCCTATAAAGGATATGTAGGTAAAAAATATTCCCCATAATGATAAATCACTTTAAAATTATAATTCTCACACAAACCGTTGATTGTGCAAGTACCATAATCTCTTGATTCACAATGCTCAAATGAAGAAACCATTTCCTTTGCCCTATTATACCCTATAAAACTATTATATTTTCAATACCCTTATAGAAATACATACATACATACATAAAGCAATCAGAATACACAAATATCGAAACGAGAGAAATATTGTACCAAAGTCGCAATCATATGGGAGAGATCCTTTGCCTCTTCGAATTGTCCTTGAGATCAATCATGGTGAGATTGGGATGGGTAGAGAGGATGAATCATGTTGGGACAAATTGTGAGAGAGGGTATATGGTAAATAAAAAAAAATTTATAGGTCATTTTTGTCCAATGAACTCGAAATTTACGCTTTCCTCAACCTTTAGGTGAATGAGCTAAAAAAAAAAAACCTAGCTTGATCGGCTTATATTTAAGAGGTCAAGACCTCTAATTGTTAAATATAAGTTCTAAATGTGAAATATGATTGGAGGTTTATCAAGCACTCTAAATTATTAATAAGTTATAAATGATAAAATAAGCACTTATTTTTAGAGTTACCAGATAGGTCCTAAAAGACCAAAAGCGACAACTAAATTGACTCACCTCCTTCTCTTTAGCGATGGACTCTTGGCTTTTTTAATACGCGAGTATGCTTTATTCCTACAGAGGTGGGTCTTCCTTCACAAGGTAAGCAATCTACTTTCTAAGGGGTCTTAACCCCTTTGACTGGATACCAAAATTGAAGGGTAGGGTTTTTAATTTACTGCAACAAAATAAGAAATTCAGCTACTATTATTTTAAGCAAATGCCATCTAACTTCTAAAAACCTTTAAAACACCTTTAACTTGGTAAATTATTTTAAAAATACCAAAGATTACGTTCTTTAAAAATATAATTTTTTCTACAACTTTAAGCAATTAAATTAGTTTAGTGCTCGTTGCTCCAACTCCCAACCCCTCTTTATGATAAACTCAAGCAACCCTATCACAAAATTTTCCACACCATTATTTGCCATTAGCCATGTTATAATAAGTATTTTAAGAGATTGAACATTATAATTGCCAAGAAATAGAGATTTGGAATATGCTTATTTATATAAGTTGGGTTAAGATTCTGATTTTGAAATAACATAACAACACATGGAAAGTAAAATTTTGTTATGCAGTGCGTGCTTCTTACTTTAAACCCCTCATCTTTAACTTTATTAGTAAGTTCAAACCTACTCCTAGATTACTCCTTATTTAATGTAAACAAGTTGGCAACGGTGAATGAACAACTGCGCCAAAAAAAAAAAAGCAAAAGCAACCATGCCATTAAGTTGTTTTTTAAAAAGCATAAAGTTTTTTAGTCAAAACCTTCCAATGTCAGTGGGTTAAGATTTTAAGATTACTTCCATTGAGGTCAAAATTTGGAATCACGATTTTTACATACCAAATATATTTTTCACAACCTTATTTCATGGGAGCACGGGAACATCTATGCATGATGCCAAATGCGTCCTAAAACTTTTTAAAGATTTTTTTTTTTTCGGTAAAATTTAAAAGAAAGCGAGGCAAGGATGTTCTTAAAAATAATTTCATAGGCAAGCGAGGCGGTTTATCATCATTTTTCAAGAGTCGTCCCTTACTTTAGAATTAATAACCCAACCCAAGGGGGCGGTTATAGAAAATATATAAAACCCGATCACCACTGTCTCGCAATCTACCAGGTAAAATCAAAGTCAATAATATAAAGGGTTTCGCGTTACAATCCCGAGTTCCTCCTCCACAATTATTTCCCCTTTACCTCCTTCACAAGGCAAAATCCCCTCTCACCTCTCTCGATCCATCGGTTCCTGCATAGAAACCCTAATATTCCCATTTTCGATCTCTTTCCTTCACGATGCTTCCCTTCTCTCCCATCGTTTCGAACCAGATTCGGTACTTGCTGCAGATCGCGAACGATTCGAACTTCGACTCCGTCTTCCGCGAGCTCTCTCAGGTGGAATCCTTGCCCTCTCTCTCTCCCACCATCATCTTCATGCTTTTCTTTTTCCTCTGTTCTAATAGCTCTCGACAAATTCGTACCTTCCTGCAAATCGGAACTGAGCATTGTAGCCTGTAGGATAGCAGCACGATAGATGTGACGACGGAAACAGGAAACAGTTTTTTGTGATTTATGCTGTGATTTCATTTCCCATACGTGCGTTTTCTCTCTCTTGTTTTTGGAAAACAGTAGATCAAATATCAAACATTTTCGATCGATTTGATCACTGAACTGCTATTTGCTGTGTTCCATGGATCATTTCCTGTTTTCTCTGATTATCGAACTGATGTTTGCTTCATCTGATGGATCTTTGCCTTTTCCCCTTTCGAATCGAATGACCTTGCATGGTTTCATAAAAAAAGTTTTTTTTTTTTTTACTGTGATTGCTCGATCTTCTCCTTCTTCTTCTACGACCTGCAGGATTAGGTTTTCTTAAACAAATAGGAATGTTTAAAGGTATTTTATCCATTTCAGCGTCATGCTCAATTACTCACCTGCGCTCAATGGGCTTGGATTACTAAGATATCTCGATATGAGTTTGAGTTTAAGAACTTCGAGCGAAGGTATTATTCACCCATCAATGGTCTTCCCTTCCCATGGAAAACCAGCAACATCGGTGCAATGTATCTCATAGTATTATGGCCCAGGGAAATGAAGTTGTTTTTGGTTGATCATTATAACTGTATTTCTTCGTTTGTGTTTATGTGTGTATTTTGGTTTTAATGCCCATTCACATAGATTGGTTCCAAAAGCCAAAGTGCTGCATTTGTTTGGAAGTTTCCATACTTCCAATTCATTTCCTGCAGGATCACTGTCACCTCTTCATGGTTTCTCAGTCTAATATTTCCTGTCGCGCAGTTTGTTGAATATGGGAACGAGGGCAGCATTTTGTTACTCCAAACTTGCTTAGATGAAGTGGATTTTCATGGCGGGGATGCAGAGAACATTCAGTTGAAGCAAAATCTTTTTGCAGAGATCTTTCGATACTCGATGGAAAGACCAAATTTCACTACTGTTTTTTGTGAAGCTTTGAGAAGTATGCCAAGTGAAGAATTTCTGGGTGATCTCTCAAAGGCACTGCACCTGTCCACATCTGAGAAAATTGCTGTCGGTCTTGCTTTGTCTGATTCTGAGAATCTGGATTTCAGAATGAGAGGTTAGCTCAGTTCTTTGGGTTAGAGATATGCTTCTTATGGACCTGTGCTTGTAATCCCCCTTTGCAAAATGTCTTATTGTGTTAGGTTCACTGCTTATCGTCGTATTTTGAGTTGAAAACTTGGTTTTCTCTCAGGGCAAAACTTTTGCATGACCCAGATTGAGGAATTATGTGCAAATCCAACTTCTGAAGTCTCTCACGATCAAATTCAAAACATTGTTATGTTTCTCTCTCGTTCTGATAGCCTTGCCAAGCATGTGGATTCTTTTATAAAGATGTTATCTTTACTGCAGCTCAAGGAGAGCACACCTTTGTTGCTTGCTCCTGTGCTTATAGGTGATTTATCTGAAGTTGACTCTTTGAGGTATCACTTTTGGCGATCTTCCTTCCTAACAATTTCCACATTGTTGATTAACTCATGCTTGAATTATTGTCTTGTCCAGCTTCTGCCAGGAAACTCTTTTTTTTTTTTTTTTCCCGTGTTTTCTTATTTTATTTGTAATTGCCCTGCAGGCATTCGGATCAGTTCTTTGAATGCACTCAAAATGACTTTGAGGCTATTCTAGCGGAGATGGAGAAAGATATCAGCATGGCAGATATTATGATGGAACTGGGCTATGGTTGTACAGTGAATGCTTCACAATGTAAAGAGATACTCTCCCTCTTTTTACCTCTTGATGAAGTCACTCTCTCTAGGATACTTGGCACAATTGTACGTACTCGTACGGGTCTTGAGGACAGTCAGAGCACATATTCAACATTCTGCTCTGCACTTGGTAGCAGTTCAGCTACTGATTCATCATGGTTGAGCTCTTGGAATGCCGATGTCCTTGTAGACTCAATTAAGCAACTTGTGAGTATTAATGTTTAGTGTTGGCCTTCCATTGTGGCATTCTTTTACCTCTTCCTTGTTTGCTATCTACTGTAGCAGTTGGTTTAAAAGGGGCCATTGCAAGTGTATGTTTTTAACCCTTTTGTGTGTCAAAATTTAGGCCCCTCAAACTAATTGGATGCGTGTTGTGGAAAATCTTGATCACGAGGGATTCTACTTTCCTGACGAAGAGGCGTTTTATCTATTTATGTCTATATATAGGAATGCATGCCAGGTACATTTATTAAATGTGATTTTGGAACAGAAACACAGTTTCTTTTTGAATGTCTTTAATAAGTGGAGATGAACTTTTACAGGAGTCATTCCCTCTCCATGCTATCTGTGGGTCTATCTGGAAGAATGCTGAAGGCCAACTTTCATTTCTAAGATATGCTGTATCTGCCCCTCCTGAAATATTTACGTTCTCACATTCTGCAAGGCAGATGGTGTGTTATTTCACCTATTCCAGTTGGTTCTTCTTTCACTATTACTTTCACTTTCAGGTTTTCTTTTTTTTGGTTGATTGACTGACGTCGTTATCTGTTCTGCAGTCTTATGTTGATATAGTTCATGGAAGTAAACCTCTGCAAGGGAATGCAAATCAAGCATGGTCCTGTCTTGATCTTTTAGAGGTGTTATGCCAGCTAGCTGAGAGGGGCCATGCTAGCGCAGTCAGAATGATGCTTGAAAACCCTCTTAAACACTGTCCTGATGTCTTGCTAACTGGGGTGTCTCACATTAATGTATCCTCTTATCATTTGTATTTCAAGTTTAAGTCTCTAATTTTATTATGTTTTACTAGGCATCTTTTATTGAATGAATAAATTATGCTTTGTTTCATTGCAGACTGCATTCAACCTCCTCCAATATGAGGTGTCTTCCACCGTTTTCCCCTTGGTTTTTGGAAATGCCATGAAAAGTGGTATAATTAATCAGCTCTGGCATATTAATCCAAAACTTGTACTGCGGGGGTTTATCAACATTTACCACATTGAACCGGAGAGTATCCTTAGAATTTTGGACGTCTGTCAAGAGCTGAAGGTAAAACATGAGTGAGATGCCAATCCATTTAATATCAGATTCTTTTTTAGTTTTATCCAAACACACATATAATGGGCTGTGGATGTTAACCCATGTTCCCGTTGGGATATTTCTCCTTTTGGGCTTTGAGAGTTTCTTTGTATCTTATTGATCCTTTTTGTTTGGTTTTATGGTGCAGATCCTATCGTCGGTACTGGAGATAGCTCCCTTCAAATTTAGTATTAAACTAGCTGCATATGCTTCTGGGAAGGAACACATAAATCTTGAGAAATGGTTGAGTGAAAATATGGATTCATATAAAGATGCTTTTTTTGAGGTAATCTCATGTGCTTCCTAATAGTAGGAATATGAGCTAATAATCAATATTTTTTGCTTTCTTACTCAAATTTCTTAAAATATAAAAATTAGATCTGCTCATGGCGGACAATTTTTATTTTCAGGAGTGCCTCAACTTCTTAAAGGAAATGGCTTTTGATGCTTCAAGTGAATCTACAAATCCTTTCCAATATTCTGATGGCACTGTGAATGTTCATCAAGAGACAAGTTCTACACTTTTCAAGGTTTTACTACTATGATTTTTCAAGCTGTTGTTTATTCAGTATTCACATATGAGAGTAACATCTGTGCATCTTCTCTTTTCATGAACTCGACAGGTTCTTCAAGCCTATTCGGGTCAGCTTATCTCCCCTCACCTTTCTGAGGAAATGAAAAGGTTGCAGGCAGCATCTGTGCATGTCAGTCCAAAACTGCAAAGTGGCGATGCTGCAGATTCATCGGAGGAAATTGAGTCAATAGCCAATACTTATTTCCATCAAATGTTCAATGGGCAGTTAACCATTGATGCAGTGGTTCAAATGCTTGCCCGTTTCAAAGAGTCTCCTGAAAAAAGGTGGCTTTCTTGCTAGAATGCTTGAATTAGATCTTTTTTAACCTTCAACGTATTCCTGAAAATGGTGTTTCCTCTGTATACAGTGCCATTGGCAACCATTTTCTTTTTTCTTATTTATTTATTTTTTGAAATAGAACTGTTTTCCACTCTTAAGTTAAACTAGCATGAAAGCCCCTGTAATGCTGGGTGAAATATAATCCAAATAAAATAGTTAATAAATGTTAATGTTTAAATTAATTATTAACTCAGAAAAAAGGGATAAAATCATTAATAATATTGAGAAAGGCATTTGCGATGCACAGTTAAGTCCTGCATAAATTGATTTATAAGTTAAAACTAATATCTAAAATAAAAAACAATTAATAATAAGGTTAAGGCACACCAAAAATTAGTTTAGCCCACATCAAATACTAATTTTATTTAATAACCCAAAATGGCACACTCAAAATTAAAGATAATTCAGAAATATGGAATTGCCCTTCAAACCAAAGTAAAAATAAATGAGAAGAAAATGCTCTTAGACAGTGTGCTTCTGATATAAAAGCTTGAAAATCACCTTAATTTATAAAAAATGCTGCATTTCTGCGCATTTTGAATACTGAATAAAATTTTTGAAAATCACCTTTATTTATAGAGTTGGAAGGCATCCCTTAGAATTGGATCACATACACACAAATGGGCCCAAAAGACGCATTTTATTGAAAAGGCACGTATGTATTTTTAAAAAGATACATTAAAAAATGGGCTCCAAGAAGGGGCACATTTTATTGAAAAGGCACATATGTGTTTTTAGAAAGACACATTCACAAATGGGCCCCAAGATGCAACGTGGCTTCTCCTAAGGCCAGAATTGAGTTTTTTTTCCCAACCAAAATTCAGCTTTAAAGAGACAGAATGCATATCGCATCATGCAGTATCCTGGGGTACTTTCTGATGTATTGGCATTGCATTTGAATATCCATTGATACTATTCTAATTAAGTGGATCATCTTCATGAGTTGACAGGGAGCAATCGATATTTGAGTGCATGATTCATAATCTATTTGAGGAGTACAAGTTCTTTCCCAAGTACCCAGAAAAGCAACTTAAAATCACAGCTATTCTCTTTGGTAAGATCTTGTTTGATGCTTTTTTTGTCATGCAAAGCTTTATGTGATGTGCCGTCAGATTATTTCAATTTAATTGGGATTTTAACAGTTTGTGAGGACACTTGGATTAATGGTTTCCAAGTCTTGTGTCTTTTATCTTGGGCAGCATTATTATGATGGACTGGGAATCTTTGTCTTCATCATTTTCTCTCTTTTTCATTCTTTGCTTATTTATTTTTGCTATAATGATCATGTTAGTTGACTAGGAATCCATTCATGAATGTCGCACTTATATTAATAGACTGCATCTTGATTGGATGGACAATGACAAATTGATCAAACAAAGGCGTTGTTAAGTTTGGAAAACTATATGGAGAATTATACAAAAAAGAAGGGTTTCGAAGAGAAGACAGCTTTTCATGTTTCATCCTCATGAAGATGGGGAGACTTGAAAACGATGATGAGAATGACAATTTGAAAACTATAGCTATCTAGTTCAGAAGGTTTTCAAATTCTATTTGTGAACTAATCTCATGTAGTATTCTGTGTCGAGTCCTATAAAGCCACTCAAAAGCACTGCGCCCCTATGTATTAGCACCAATCCGTATCTAACTCCAATTGAGTTGGCCCCACCTTACGACTGATCATTAGTAAAAAATGGAAGTTTACTTTGGTTTTTATTTTAACTATGTGTTTCACATCTAATCAATCTGATTGTGAGACAACTCCGATTGAAATAATTTTTTCGCCTTTGATTAAATATAAACAGCAGTTATTTTTAATGGTTTTGGATTTTAGATGTGCTCCTTAGCAATGGAGTTATAGCATTGGCACCGAGTGGGCCCTAGTGATAGAGTTATAGCATGGGCTCGAACTTGTCGAACTCGAACTCCAAATCAAATGAATTGAGAAGTGAACCAAATGAATCTGCTTCATCGAATCTTCTAATTGAGCCAAGTCTCAATTTAAATTGTGAACTCAAGTGCGAAATAAAGAAATTGCAAATTAGGCAACTATGTGGAAAGCTGCTTGTCCCCCTCCAAATCAAGCTGCTGGAGCTCGTACCCTTTCCAAAATAAAGATTTCTTCTTTACCCATCATTTGATGTTTTAAGACTCATTATCTATAAAGAAACGGCATAATGCAAAGGCATTATCCATTAAGATTTCTCCAAATCATTTGATGCTTTCAATATGCTACTTGTACATAACTGTTATGAAAGTAACTCCTTGAAACAGTTTCCTAGCTATGTATCTTGCACCACCAAAATTAGTATGGTGAACTCTTTGAGATATGTTGTTTGAATACTTATTCCCTCATAGGCATCCAGCAGGACTAGAAAATCAAATACTGCTATGATTTTGATCTAGTTAAAATGTCAGAGTGCTTACGATGATGTTCTTACTAACTGTTATTAAGTTTGCTCTCTCCCTCTAGTTGGTTAGCCTATAGCTGCTTCATTCCAGTTCAACGATGCAACAAGCATTGGATGGAGTATTCCTTTGACGTGTAAATTCACTTCTATCCTATTTCTATATTATGATTTTGAATTTTGCTGCAGGGTCACTTATAAAACATCAGCTTGTTTCTCATCTTACCCTTGGTATTGCGCTGCGTGTTGTCCTGGATGCATTGCGTAAATCTGTTGATTCAAAGGTTAGTTATAGTGGTTTTTTTTTTTTTTTTTCCGACTTCAGTCAACATTGTCTTCCATAAATTTTTGTGCTGGATATTATTGATAACATTTGTACTTGCAGATGTTTGCCTTTGGGGCCAAGGCCTTGGAGCAGTTCGTTGACCGCTTGGTGGAGTGGCCACAATATTGCAATCATCTTTTGCAAATATCACATTTGCGTGGTACCCATGCTGAGCTGGTTGCTTTCATTGAGCGAGCTCTTGTGCGCATATCCTCTGGCCAATCAGAATTGAATGGAGCCAACAATGCTCCTACTGATCATCACCTAGGTTCTACACAGTCTTCCACGGAAAATGTGGAGGTATGATAAATGAATTACGTTTTTAACTACTACAGTGCACTTAAATGTGGAGCAGAAGTTTGGTTTCGAATATCTGTCAGTGGCTACTGAAAAGAATAATGATATGGTTGACATATCTGCCCCAGTGATACAGTGGGCCATTTTCATTTATGTTTTCACATTCCTGCTGTTGGTGCTTGCTTACTGGGCTTATGTTTTCAGATGTAGCTATCATATTTATATGTGGTTGTGCTGAGTTCAGGCTTTTTGAGGGAGAATTTATTCCATTTCCAGAGTTGGGTCACCCTACTAGAACAGTGAGATAATCTAAACTGATGGTTCTAGTGTGGGCGAGGGTAGCTGCTATTGTTTCCATAGAAATTACATTGGCGCTTTGCTTTCATTGTCCCTTGACCAGGAGTCCACTGTGATCATTTTCACATTCTTTAGCCAACAGTAGTTCTCATTTCCTGTATGATGGAAAAAATCTTTATCTCTTCACTTAGTGCTGTATCAAATACCTTCGTATTTTCTCTCCTTTTCAAGCAAAAGAAAAAAAAAAACTTGGTATGTTTCTTAAATTTTGGTTTCTGGCACTAGTCAAAATTGACTTCCATAATTCGCGCATTTTTACTACCACCTAAATCCTGTTTCTCTTCCTTCTCCTGTATTCAGTTATTCCTTTTATCGTTTGGCTCTTCTCCTGTTTGTAGTTATTCTTCTATCATTTGGCTTTATAAATCACTATTTGCATTAAAGGGCTGCAAACTTTATTTTCCCAACTATGCATGGGATAAAACTGCCAAGCTTCCCATGTCTATAAATAAAGCTTTAGCAGTATTGTTTTGTATTCCCACTAAATGATCTTTTTTCAGAGGACTGGTGCACCTAGAGAGCTTTTGGACATCAATTCTATTTAAAAGCCATTCTTTATCTCTTTCTCATTGATAACTTTTGATTTAATTAGTTGTGCAGTGCTGACCGAAACTTCTTTATGATCTACATTTACCAGAAATTGAAACAGAAATCACAAAGAAGAACTGTAGAAATAAGGAGAAATGCAGGTCAACTTGTTGCACTTAAGTGACCAAATTATCACATTGCTAATTCACCACAAAGTCAGAAATCCAAGAGCACTTAGGATTCTTTTTTGAAAAGAGTTTTAGCATGCGTTGATTTAGTGATTGAAATTGAGAGACATGTAAGTTGATATGGGTCTTATACAAGTGAGATAGAGGTAAGGTCGGCAATCAGTCTTTTTCACCCATTGGTGATGGCTTCACTGGATATCTATGAATGAAGCCTTAAGGCTAGAGCCTTTGTGAAGACTTTCTTCTTCTGGCCACTCCATCACTGCACCTCATTCATGAATCACATCCCTTGATTTATGTTGAAATTTCACCTGGATAGATTTATTTAAGTCTCTAATCTCATTATGTAACCCAAAGTGTAGTGTTGCCTAATTACTGTGACTACGAACCTTATTGAATATGAAGCTGTTACTGTGAATCCTTAATGCCTCCTTGATAGCCATTAGTTCATCCTTGCAAGTCATTAGAATCTTTTACCTAGGTCCAACCAATGGGCAAGCTCAAGGCCCATCTGGTCAAGTTGTTACTTTAGGAGGCACAGACCTCCTTTTCTTTTTGGTCAGTGATATGACTACACCCCACAACCTCAAGTCTGCAATATTGAGCTCCTTCCACCATGCTATGGGCTCTCTCTCTCTCTCTCTCTCTCTCTCTCTCTCTCTCTTTTATTGGTGATTAAATGATTTCATCAACACAAATGGCTTATAGATGAGCACAATGGTCAAAGCTTTTATACAAACGCATAAAAAGAACTATTCCAACAAAGCATTAAATTTCATAGAAAGAACAGCAACAGAGAAGGTCTATCTACCCCTTGTTTAGCCAATGAGTGGGCAAAACCATTAGCTGACCACCCAACATGGATGAGCTCCACAATAATCAACAAAGACAATGATCTAATTTCGTTGGAGATAAACTAAACTTCCAACTTTGCAACGGCAACGAAGAAATATAAGCTATAACATTTCTTCAATCACCCCCACAATTAACTTTCCACAGAAATGAGGCACAAAAGTCGGCGCTTTAAAATAGCCAAGACTTCCACCTCATTAGAATCCCTGATACCAATGCCACGGATCTTGTTCGTGCAGTCTAATGAAAATTGAACCCTTTTCAAATTTATTATGTGGGACCCGCTGACTGATCGATTCTTTGCTTACTTTATTTGAACCCTTTTCAGATATATTAAGTCATGAGTTGATTGAATTGAATTATTATCTCCTCCATTGGTGATTGAATTATCTCTTATGGAGTGAAATCCTGATGTGGCGTGATCCCTAGGTCTTCGCCTGGAGTGATTGAGATTGCTCGATCCTCCCCTTCTCTGCCTCATGAACGTTGGTGTCAGAGTGGATTGGCACAACCACTAGCCGCACTATCTGCTATCTGCATCAGTATTCTGTATTCTGCTTATGTGTGATGGTTTCATATTTTAGACGCAGTTTAAGATTTCACAAAGTGAAAATAGCAAAGGGGCCTTGCCTGATATGCAAAATTTTAATAGTTTAATGTTCTATTGGAACAAGGACGGTGAGGAATCTGCAACCTGCATCCCTGTGGTTGCATTCCATCTGTTTCTGTTAACTTACGACGGACAGTGAACTACTAATTAAATTATTTGGCTGCACCACTGTTTATTGGTTCTATGACATTGGTTTTTTAGTATGTCTATTTACTAGTTATCTGGTCCTCTCTCAGGCATCTGAAGCTTCATGGCAGTTAATTGGTTCTGGAACTACACAACCTGGACAGCAACTTTCTTCTCCACTACAGGTGCAAGACCGGCAAAAACCTTCGACAGCTTCTCTGAGCTATGTTAAGCCCCCTATATCTTCTTCTGGGCAACCTTCACTGGGGACCACAGGTGCGGAGACAGTCTCCAGTCAGAAGGTATGTTGCAATTTTATTTAGAAGCTAAAGAATTTTGTAGGATGGACTGGCACTGTTGATTTGATTATATATCTACTTATCTTTCCTGTTTACCATCTTGAATTTTCATTTATAATCTTTGCTTTCATAGACAACTGCCTCGCAGTCCTTGCAAATTGTGTCTTCCCAGAATCCTTCCAGTGGATCTGCTACCATGACCTCATCTCATGGATTTCTGCGTTCATCTCGAGGAATACCATCTGCAGGTGTTTTACCAGAGTTTTTTTAAATGAGTAACCAGTATGCGTGTGCTGGACAATAGCAAATTCATTTAACCTTTTCGGTCCACATGATAATAAACTGAGCACTTTTCTATTTGTGTTGTTTTGACTAATACTTTCATAGGCATGCTTAGACAACCCTCACACGGCACAGGTTTTGGATCTGCTTTGAACATTGAAACGCTAGTTGCAGCTGCTGAGAGAAGGGATACCCAAATTGAGGTATGTCTAATTTGTCATCTGTATTTGTTTAGGGATGACAAGGGCTTCCTGAATATGTGAAGACCCAGATTGGAAAGAACAAGGTTGGGTTCCGTAGACCCGAATAAAGTTCAGGTCATTGTTTAGATCTGTGGATTTCATACCCAGATACCAAAGAAAACAGGATTCATGTTACCGACCCCAACACAGTTGGGACAAGGCTTTGATGATGATCAGACCTGGATACCCAATGCAACAACCATATATCATATATGTATCAATGTATACAAATTGTAGTAGTATGTAACTATTTTAGCATTTCAATAATTGGGCTTCAACTTGGGGCCTGAATCAGAGGCCTAATGTGAGTCTGGGTTCAGGTTCAGGTCTTTACTTCAAATTTGGGTAGGGGTGCCGTACTAGGATGAATCCTATGACAAGGATCTGATTTGAATCTGGTTCAGGTGCAGGTCCTTACTACTAATTTGGGTTTGGGTACAATATGGACCCGTCCATTTTTGTTCCTAATTGTTGTGCTGAGTGCTTATTCATTCCATAATTTCATTTTTCACTTTTTTGTTGTATATTTTCTCGGCCTTTTGTTGAAGATCAAGTGTTGTTTGTTGTTTTTCCCCATTTCTTGGATTCAGGCTCCTTCCTCAGAGACTCAGGACAAGATTCTATTCATGATCAATAATATTTCACTCTCTAATATGGACACGAAAGCAAAAGAGTTCAGCGAGGTCCTGAAAGAGCATTACTATCCATGGTTTGCTCAGTATATGGTGATGAAAAGGTGAGAAGGTGCAACAATTACTTATTATTCAATCTACTGACTTCAAGTTTAAGAAATAAGCTAAGATGTCTTTTCTTCCTACTTAAATGTTTCCCCTTATATCTATAATTGGCTTTCCTCTGCCTTGTGCTGTGTTTTGGGCCATCTTCATGTACCAGTCCCAAGCTTGAATAGTGGGTTTTGTCTTTCTTGCAGTCAGCTATAAATTTTGCCAAACCATTTTGAGTTATACTTTGATAAAACTAGCACTTAGCCAAACCTAGTTGGTTGGACAAGGCTTTAATGATATGATAATTAATCTTGTATGTCACTGTTTCCTCACTTTTGGACAGGGCAAGCATTGAGCCAAATTTTCATGACCTGTACTTGAAGTTCTTAGACAAGGTTAATTCAAGATCATTGAACAAGGAAATTGAGAAAGCTACTTATGAGAATTGCAAGGTGTCTTTGCTAGTTGTCCTCAATGCTCTCGCATGATTTATGCTATCTTTGTCAATTGTAGTTTTTTCATCATTTTTTCTTTTCAGGTTCTGTTAAGATCAGAGCTCATAAAATCAAGCTCAGAAGAGCGTTCATTACTTAAAAATCTTGGGAGTTGGCTTGGAAAATTCACGATTGGCCGTAACCAAGCATTGCGTGCCCGTGATATTGATCCGAAAGTGTTAATAGTTGAGGTAAATGCATTTATCTTTTCATTTTTGCAATGTTTGAAAATGTAATAAATAGATGTGGAACTCAGCTACTAGGTTTTGTTGGATTAGGTTCTAATTCCAGACCTCTTTCATTGGGATGATTCAATTGTCAAGATTTAAGTAGATTGAGTTAGATGATCTATTATAATTTCATGATGACATTTCAGAAAAAAAAATGATGATTATTTTCCATTGAAAATAGGGAGCATTTCTCTAAGTTAATATTTCAAACAATATTTAGTGATCTTTTATTGTAAGGACCCGGTCCTGATATACTCAGATTGATATTGAATTTCTAGGATTACCTTAATTTTCGGTCCCAATTTTATAATTGGAAGCAGTTGGATTAGTTGCATGCATTATATTATCCTCATTGCTTGTTAATTGGGCTCAATTGCATTTTTCAATTAATTATGTGTTAATCATGATTACTAGGCCCCACTAGTAATTTCCCTTATTTAATTCAACGTGTTGCATAATGTGACTTCATTAATTATTAAATAATTAAATAGACATTAATGGTACAGGGGATTGAGCGTGGTGATATATAGTATTAGTGAGGGGCCCAAAGTGTATTAAGTATTAGGGATCACTATGGCCCCGCCATAGTGGGGCGTACAGCCCATATTAGATGCCCATTGGAGTTTAAATCCTAGTCATACTTGGTTAGATGCCATTAGAGTTTTGCTCTTAGGACCTGTTTGTGCAAGTGCCATGGAAGTAGAATGGAAAATGATTTTCCGCTTATGCGGCACCGCGATTCCCACCATTTAGATAATAACATCGGATTCTCTCTAGCGGTGAAAATTTTCTACCTTTTGTCCTATTTCTTCGCCGTACACTAATGCACCAAACATGCGTAGCTTCTCTTTTCAAAAATATCATGTCCTTTCCGTCCCGTGTCTGCGGAAACGTGTGTTGCACACACACCCTTAGTCAAATTTGGTTAGTTTGGCTAGAAGAGAAAACCAGTTAATTAGCGGACATCTTAAACAACTAAGAAACCTAGTTGTGTTAGGAAAGAAAGGGACAACTTGCTTGAATGAGAGTCATGTCCTAAGATAATTAGGAAACCTAGTAAGAATTGGTAAGAAGAGGGAAACAATGAGTATTGGACTCCTTAAATACATAAGAAACTTTGTTATACTAGGAAGGAGCCCAACCAAGGCCATTAAGTAGAGAGGGGCTGCACGTCTAATGCACACACAACACACACTCTCACGTCTAGTGAGAGGAAGAGAGAAAGGACGAGAAAGAGAATGAAGAAATAGAAGAAGGGGACATCTATGGCTTTTAGATAGGGCTCTACCATCATCTTTCTCATTAACTAGAGCTAATTTACATCAATTCATAGGTGAGTCACCAACACATGTATTTGTAATTCCTTGTTTCCCTTGTTTCTCTTGGTTCTTGATTTTATGCATCTTATATCTCAAGCATGTTTCTCCTTTTAGCTTGCATTTTTAGCTGTGAGTGATCATCATGAACTACAGTGCCTTTGGTTTTCTTTCGTTGATTATACATCTTATTCTATCTTTTGTATCTAACCTCTTTAGTTGTACGGTTCCATAATATTTCTGTTTTCTGATCTTGTGATTGTAGTATGCCTCTAAGCTTGCACCTCCTAGGGTATGCCTTTTCTTGAGTTCTTATGTGGTTGATACCCACATGGGCCCTATAAGCTATAGCTGAGTTGGTTAGAGTGTGTGGTCTTGATGGGAGAACACCTTTCAACTTTTTCCAACCAATTTTAAGACTTGGAACATACTCTATTCCCTTAAGATTACGGAATATGGTTGTAAGGTCTTAGTCTGATTCACTTGAATTTTCATTGTCTTCTACATCTGTTATGAATGTTGTAGAACATATTATGATGTGGTGTTATTAGGGTTTTGATCATGCTTTTGTTACGTTTTGCATAGATTCATGTGTTCTCTCATCTATCTCATGCTATTCAAGGCAACTAGGGTTCTTATGAAAGACCCATGTTAAAATATGAGGAATACATGCTGGCCGACACCTGCCGACCGCAACCATGGAGGAATCCATGGTCGTGTGATGGATTTGGGGTCTTTACATGTTGGCCGCTGCCTATGGATGGTTCTATTTAATATTGGATGATGAGAAACCACATGCAGATCTTATGTAGCCCTAGTTTCCATCATTCTATGTGTATTTCCACTCTTTCCTAATTGTTTTGAATGATTGTAACCTGGCTTTGGTGGGACACGTTGGTTGTTCCATGTGGGTTTTCCCAAAAACCTTATCCCTCATGTATTTCCAGGTTGCTTCATTAGGTTTTGTTCCTTCTCCTTGAACTTGATGTTAATCATTGATTTCTCGAGTACCCATTCCCTAAGATCATCTTGAACTTGTATTAAGGTTTGAAATTGTGTTTATTCTTGATTCTAGCAACTATCTATGAGTTTGGATTTCAAGTTTTCAGATGTCCATTAACAGTCCATTTGCGATCTATGATGCATGGATACTTCAAAATGGGCAATGTATCATATCCGATTCAAAACCTTTTATGTGTAAAATCTGCGTCCCTGCCATGTCTATGGTGTGTCCCTATCATACCCATGCCGTATTTGGGCTTCATAGTTTGCAACCTAATTGAGACTGGGCAAACGAAGTCGGAATCTAATGATCTTGGATTTGTAGCGTTCATCTCTTCAAGGGCTACAAATTCAAATCAAGTTTTGCGTCATTCCGCCCCGGATCAATAAGATATGACTTTTTTGGGGAAGAAAAAAAGATATCAATCGTTAATCTCCATATGATTTTTCTTTTTGAATTTCTGAGTGGCATTTGCCAAATTTCTGGCTGCATCTGGGAGAGTATAACTATTACAATGTATGCCATGGTGGTTAGGTGTGGTGTGGTTAAGATATGGATACTGAAATTAAATGTTTGTGTTACGAGATTGATCCCCCATTCTGAAGTATTTATACCTATGGGTTGTCGTGTTTGGCTGTGACATGTTGCACGTGAACTTTCTGATGCAGTCAAGGATCCTAGAAAACCCGACTGCAGTGCAAGCACATTTGCTATTGGACTGCTGTAACAGCAAATATGTGGCTTGGTTTCTCCTGTAGACAGCAACTAGGATAAAGAAATAGGCAAAAACAACAAGTTCCATCATAAACAATGGAAAACCTAAGCAAGAATACGTCTAAAACCCTAGTTATTCCATTATACCCAGCCATCAAGGAACCAAAGCTTCTTTGAGAAAAAAGTTGCCTAACATTCAAGAATGTGACTGCCGACTGCATTGCATTGCTTTTATTCATTATGTTTATAAATTATAACCTTTAATCCTAAAACCTATCTAAACTTTTCGTCTAACATAAATCCTTACAAGATAATATAATCTCAGCTATTGAAGACCTTCAAACACAGAATAAAAGAAAAGCACTTGCTCCAGTTTATGAGGTTCTGGACTAATGGGCTGGTAGTCTGGCCTATTTGGGCTGGGCGACCCCTCAATATGACCAAAGAGACATGAGTAAGAGGGCCACCAACCCAGTGGGCCTGGTGACGACTGTCTTAGCCCCCCAAAAGTTCCAAACAGTAGGGCCAATTGATTGAACAGTTCCTGGTAAGAGGCTGTTTTGCAGAATTAATCTCATTGGCATCATTTAAAGATTTCGTTTTCCCAGTATATCTGAACCTTTGCACATAGGTTCAAATCCTATGTGCACAATCAATTGCCTCAAAAAATGTCAGTGCTTGGCCTATGATCTTCATGATCTTCATCGCAATCCGCATCACTTTGTGAAGAATCTTGATTAGATATGCATTATGTGCAACTCGTTTCCTGGCTGTATTTTAATCCTCAGCATTGACAGACTGTTACAGGGTGCATTCTATTACAAAGGCAATTATCTGGGTTTCCTTACTGTAGCTGGAGAACAAATGCTGAAATGCATGGAAACTTACTATCATTTGAATGGATATGATGCTGGATCTCACCTTTTTTCACTTTCATTGTTGTGTTGATGGTTCAAAAATCAGTTGGTGATAATATTTTTTAGGACACCAATAAAAAAAAGTATTTTTGACAACTTAATGGTTGCATGTATTTAGGCATATGAGAAGGGATTGATGATTGCAGTAATTCCATTTACCTCTAAGGTATGAGATTACGATCATGTGTGACCCTTTGTTTTCTTAATACATTTGCTTCTATGAGTTTTAAATGCTAATTTTTGGTGCAGATTTTAGAACCATGTCAATCTAGTCTAGCTTATCAGCCTCCCAATCCTTGGACTATGGGCATCCTAAGCTTACTGGCTGAGATCTATGCTTTGCCAAACCTTAAAATGAATCTGAAATTTGACATCGAGGTTTGCATATATTCTTGTTTGTGGATTCCATTTCTCTTTTCCTCATATCATCTTGCTTACTGATTTATGTATCCTCTTTTGGAATTTTAGGTCCTCCTTAAGAATCTCAGCGTGAATATGAAAGATGTAAAACCAACTTCACTTCTTAAGGATAGGGTTCGAGAAATAGAAGGAAATCCTGATTTCTCCAATAAAGACATCAGTACATCCCAGACCCAGTCACAAATGGTCGCTGAAGCTAACTCTGGAATGCTATCAACACTAAATCAAGTTGAACTGCAGTCTGAACTTACCAATCCATCTCTGCCAAGTGGCCACTCCAATGTATCAACCCAGACTTGTGTGCATTTGTTTTCTCAGTCTGTGGTGCTAATTGGTTATTTATTTCTTATTTTATTTGACGTCATTGTGTTTGATGGCTTCAGTATGCTGCCCCTCTCCATCTTGCTACAAGTCCGTTGGGGGAGGATGACAAGATGGGAACCTTGAGTTTATCAGAACGTCTCCCTCCCGGACAAGGACTGTCTCAATTTACTCCATCCCAGTCACCATTTTCTGTTAGTCAGGTTTTCTCTTATGCCGTGATTTCTCATTGGCCTTTGGCATTTTAAATGTGTTTGATTTGCTGTTTTTGGTTAATCTCTAGTGATTGTGTTGTCTTCAGCTTCCTACACCAATACCTAATATTGGAACTCATGTTGTTGTCAATCAAAAGCTCAATGCTAGCTTGCAGATGCAGTTTCAGAGGTTTGCAGTTACTAAAGTGCTTCTTTATGTCAAATGGAGCGGTTCAGTTTACTGTTATTTTTAGGTTATTAGGGTTTATCAATTTATTATACCACCTGGTTTTTCATGCAGAATTGTTCCAGTGGCCATGGAGAGGGCAATCAGAGAGATAATGCCTCCTGTTGTTGGGCGTAGTGTTACTATAGCCTGCCGGACAACTAAGGAACTTGTTGTGAAGGTTTATGCTTTATACAACTGTTCATGGAATCCACAACTTTTAGTTGCACATTTTGTATGTGTACTGCTAATATCAACATATTTTTTAAATTCGAGTTGTAGGACTATCTTATGGAGACAGAGGAAAGCCGCATATATAATGCAGCGCACTTAATGGTAGCAAGTCTTGCGGGAAGTTTGGCTCATGTGACATGCAAGGTTTCTTCCTCTTCACTACTGTTAAGAGTGCTTCTAGTGTACAAGTTTGTTAAAATTGAACTCTATGGTTAATAATATGCCCTTGGAAATTGGCCTACATTCTATTTCTGCCTTCTATCAATAACTGTTTTGTTGTATGCAATGCTAGGAACCTCTTCGTGGTGCCATGTCAAATCAGTTGCGGAATATTCTTCAGTCAAATATTGGGGGTGAACTTCTCGAACATGCGATACAGCTTGTTACAAATGATAATCTTGATTTGGGTTGTGCAGTGATTGAACAAGCTGCAACTGAGAGGGTAGGTTTACACTTTTACCCTTAAAAACTGTTACTTTTACCCACTCCTCGTTAATGCTTATGCAAAAAACCGACTAATTCAATGTCCCTTTTTTATTTTGAAACTGTATCTTTAATCTATTTCACAAAAAAGAATGTATGAGTAGGAAAGGTCTAGAACATGAACCCAAAGAGACCATCCAAAATTTTACGGAATAAAGACAAATTTTGGATTTCAGAGTGTTTAGGTAGATTTTGTGGTCTTAGCTTGGCTGGAATTTACTAGTGATGAGTTTGAGTATAGTTCTTTTTGGCTGACCCCAGATTGTTGGATGAGGCTCCACCAAACCAGTTTTTTGCCAAATGATCTCCAAGATGATGCTGTTGCCTGGCTACAAAAGTATGCCGCACAGTGAATCCTTCATCAATGAAATCCCTAAACTCTTCAGCTCAATGCACTACTTTCCAAGAAAAAACACGCTTCTTTTTTTTAGCTGACGAGTCATGCAAAATGAGTCACCTTCATTTTTGACCTGTGTGACAGCTCTACATCCTGGTAGCATTGCAAGAACTTCAGCATCGTTGACATTTCCACCCTTCAGAGGCCCCGAAAAGCTCCCAAGTCCCAATAGCATTACCCAATGATCATGATAAAGACCAGTGTTTTTTAAAAGCGAGAGGCTTATCAAGACGCTAAGGTCTCCTGGGGCCTAGGCGCGGGCTTCATTGAAGCGAGGCACACATTGTAGATAAAAAATAGATATTTTGGTATAGACAGATATTTCAAAATTTAACATTGGCAAAGTGAAAATAATTCACAAATTATAACAAAAAAGCAAGGAATTAGAGGAATTCTAAAAGTCATAAAAGCATCCATCACTCTAAATGCTAAACATTCAACAAAAGTACAAAAAACCATCAAACCACATGACTGTGAAGAGGCGCTCACTTCGCGAGCCTTGCGCCTGGAGCGAGCATAGATTAGAAGCGAGCAATTGGTGGACTTTACAATGGATCTAATGGGGACTGAAATGTGTCACACTAAACAGTGCCCACCTCCTGTGGGATTCACCTTCACCTGAATTTATGAAACAGAAAGAAGGCAAGAGGTGCATAGATTAGGGCACAGATCTGATGGGCTGGGATCTGGTGTTATCATACGATCCAAATATTTAATTTTAGGTGCTAAATGTTACAAATTTGTTGTGATAAAATTAAGAGTGACTGAAATAGCAACGGCAACGGTGTCGGTAAGGATAAGTTTGCCTAAACAGATTGATGACCCACCAAGGGGAAGGGGTAGGCCGAAGAGGACATGGATGTAGTAAAAATAGATTTGAACAACTGCAACTTGTTTGAGGATTTGGCTCAAAAATAGATCAGAATAGAGAAACATAATTCATGTAGCCGACCCCAACATAGTTAGGACAAGGCTTCATCATGATGATGATGATGACTGGAATAGCATTGCTAAGTATAGGCAGGCGCTGGAGAAGAGAATTGATTGATCATAAGTGGGCCCATGTACAAAAGCAAAGAAGAGAAGGCCAATAAAGGCGACCCATGACCCATCATAACCTACAAAGGTACTAGTACTACAAAAGGCAAATGGATCCACTACAAAGAAGGTGATTGTTCACTGGCTGAGTTTGGTCTGAGTCACTGTAGATCGGCCTAGTCGACTCATCTAAATTTTTTTTTTTTAACGATTTGTTTATATTGAGATGAAAATAAATTATCCAATGGGCTTTGGTTGCACCAAGTGGTCAAAAATGAAGATCAAGTGTAAATGTCCAAAAATGAGCATCCAATAACCTTTCCTTTTATGGAAATAGAATCAAGGAAAGATGGAAAATGAATACACAGCCATCATCCTAGTGATTTAATACCAAGGAAATTGAAGGTCCCATCTATATCTCATCTCGCCTCTTTAATAATCCTTTGGTAGAGCTCATTTGACTATGAATTCCTATGTAATCAATTCCTATCTATTCTATGTAAGCAAACAGGCCCAAACTGTTGTTCACTGCAAAATTATATCTGATTAGTTTTGGTAATCTTTTGTTCTGACATTGAGTTGGTTTTCTAATGTTTTGTTTTGTTGTTTTTTCCCTCAAGACGATCTCAGAAATCACTGTGATTCTTTTATGATGATCCTGATACTTTTTTTTTGGATAACCATGATGATCCTGATACTATTCATTTGTTTTATTTATTTCTTTTTTACTTGTGTAATTTCATATTGGAAGGTTTTCCATTGATATGGTTTTGCTTAATATTTCAGGCGCTGCAATCTATCGATAGAGACATATCTTCATCTCTTGATTATAGAAGGAAGCCTAGAGATGGAGTTAGTTCTGCTTCTGCATTTTATGATGCAGGTACTTTTGCAAAAAGCCCCTTTGCTGGCATACCAGAGGCACTTCGCCCCAAACCTGGTCGCTTGTCCAATACCCAACAGCGAGTTTATGAGGTAGCACATATTCTATCTATCTGGATGATATAACAGTTACTTATGATTTGAATTGTCATAGCTTATGTCAATTTACTTTATATTCTACTTTTTTGTATATTAGGATTTTGTTAGGTTTCCATGGCAAAATCAGTCAACCCAGAGTTCAAATGCTGTTACTGCTGGTCTTCCTGGTTCATCTGGTGGTTCTGCCAGCTCTGGCCTCGCTCGTGTTTATGGTTCAAGTTCTGGACAGCCAAACTCTAGCATCTACTCAACTGCACAAATGATTCCAGGGTTCAGTACCGTCCCCCAGTCATTGGATTTGATTCCTGAAGAGATGGATTCTGCTTCAGCACAATTTCTAAGGTCCTATCTCATATCCATTTGTATATTTTTTTTCGCTTTTTTTATTTATTTTTTGTTTTTATGGTAAAGTAACGCAAACCATCAACCTTGTGACACTACAGGCTACAGATATTATAGAATGCCTATCTATCTTTAAGGGCATCCTTTACGTTTCCATTCACAATCCTTGTTCTTTATCCTTGTTCTTTAAGGGCATCCTTTACGTTTCCATTCACAATCCTTGTTCTTTATGCTACAGTGCTGCCACAACTCATGTTGGGGGAACTGATGGCGTTATCCAGCATAGTGCAGAAGTCAGTTCAGCTACACCTTTTCCTTCAACTGCTGCAGCCCTTGATGTGCATGTGATGGAAAACACCCCTCTAATGAAAGTAATAATGTCGTCATCCATTTTGTTAGAATTCATTTTAATCGATTTCATAAGAACTGACATTAAGTATTTGGTTTTGTTCAAGGACTCGGGGGCTGTTGTACAGACTTTGCCTGCAACTTCTGCCACCGAGCGACTTGGAAGTGGTATATCTGACCCGTCATTGACGACAGGAGATGCATTGGATAAGTACCAGATAGTATCACAGAGGGTAGAAGTTTTCCCAACTTGATTTTTGATTGATCTATTCTTTTGCATTGTTCATCTGTGTTTATTATTTTAAGCAGTTAAAGCATTTTTAGAACTTAAAATTTCTTTACTAATAGTATAATACTTCTTAGGTCAGTCCCTGAGAAAACTTACACAAAGACATGGAATTGTTCTCATTCCATAAAAACTGGACTACGTGTGTTGTTTTTGTGTCTTTGGTGTTTTTTGCCCCCCTTTTAACTTGTTCCTTTTGGAAAAGGTTATATAACTGCATTAATTTGGATAGCTTTTGTTGTCACAAATAACTTCTAATCACATATTGATAAATTGTTGTTCGGAAATGATTCTGGGCTTTGCTAAAAAGAAACTAACCTGTACCATTTTTATGTCCTTCAACTCTTTTCATTTTCATTTTTTTTCTTCTTTAAATTTTCTGTATTCTCATTGTTCCACAGGATTTGTATGATGACTTTCTTCTTTGCTTGAGCTATGTTGTTTGTTTATCTCATCATTTTCCCTTTTACATGTTCTTTAATTTATTTCATTTGTCGCTATTACTAATTTTTGTTGTTAGTTGGTATGAACGTTTCTTTAATGAAAAACCTGGATGTTTTTGGTCATTTTTAGAAATTCTCTGATATTTCTATATTTTTAAAGACTCCCTCCCTTTTTTTAGGTAAAATTCTTTAAGATTCCTTTTTTTTTTTTAAATAAAAGAAACCATTATCTGTTGTGTCATTATAAGTTGTTATTGTTGTGGTAGTTGTCGTCATTTTTTGTATCTGACTTGAAGCCCTTGTTTTTTCAGTTGGAAAGTTTGATCACCAAAGATGCTAGAGAAGCAGAAATTCAGGTATATTTTTTGTTTCTTGCTCTCACTGAGTATATAATAATGGCAATGGAGCTTTTACAACTATATGTACAGTTGTGGATACACTAGAATCACATCACTTGGTATTGTTGACCCAAACTGTGTTAACTATGTAAAACCTTTGGCGTATTGTAGCAGGGCCTTCTGTTTCTAAATAATGAAACACACCTGTTTGTTAAGATCTTAGGTCTCAGTTGGCCTAATAATGTTTATATTTATTTTTTAGGGTGTTATTGCTGAAGTGCCTGAAATGATACTCAAATGCATAAGCCGGGATGAGGCTGCCTTGGCTGTGGCACAGAAGGTGTGCTATCTTTCCTGTCTTTTATTTTTTTCGGTGTGTCTGTTCTTGTGATTTAGTTAGCAACATATAATTGTCTATTATTTTGGCTATAGGTTTTCAAGAGCTTATATGAGAATGCGTTGAACAAGATACACATTGTTTCACATCTTGCAATTCTGGCTGCCATTCGAGATGTTTGCAAGCTTGTTGTCAAGGAACTAACGAGTTGGGTATGTGTCTATTAATTTAAGTAACTCCAGAAATTTCAACTATCGTCTGTATAATTCATTGTTTTGGTACATGATTTCAAATATAAATTTGACAGTACCCATTTTGAAGGGAGTGCAGTGGTATAACCGTGTGTGCACGTGTGTGCATGCGTGCCGTGTGCGTGCTGCATGTGCGTATGTGTGGGTGCACATGAGTGTGTGCAGGTGTGTGCGTGTGTCTAGGTGCCCATCTCTGTAGGTTCTCTGATGGAGGAAACTTGAAGAAAGGCCCTAAAACAGTTTCTGGCTATTGGTTCTAGCAAAGGATGTTTTAATCCTTGTTGCATTGTCGTCGAAATTCGACAATTTGTATCCCAAATCCTATGATTGATAGCAAATTCTAAGGAAAACGATTCATATCTATACTTCGAATCCCATTTCCAAGCAAATCTAAAGATTCAGGTGTGAATCTTATGATTTGAAACTTATTGTTAAAAAAAAGAAAATCTGGAAAATCTTATGATTTGATACTTGTTTTACCAAATCTTATGATTCAAGTGATTCGGCTAACCAAGAATAGTGACAGGTTGGAAGTTAATATTAATAATCTATATTAATTTTCTTTCTTTCTTGTTTTCTTTTAGCAGTTCTTTCTTAAAAGATTATTTAGTGGTTAACAAAAACGTATTAAGAGTTTTTGCGGTTTTGAGGAGAGGTTTTTGAGATGAATTAGAAGCAATTATTCACTTGTACACGTATCAGGTTTTGCCTTGTATCCTTTTTCTTAATTATTTTAGTTTTTTTCTTCGTGAATACTTTTTTAACTTAAAAGAGATAGTAACATTGATTTCTTAAATGCATTTATCACCTATTTACTCATATCATTTATGATAAATTAATATATGCCAATAATTTTCTTCATATGATTGTATCAAAGTCTTATTTGTCATTGTATTTATACTGCTATGAAGAAAAATGGATGCATTATGGATAGTTTTTTTTTTTTTTTTTTTTTTTTTTAATATTTTCTTGCTGGCAATATTTTTATTTTTTATAAGAAAAATAAAATATCCTATGATTAGCAATAGGATTCATGATACGATTCATCCCTTGGAATGATTTCCAATACGATTTCAATTTTTAGAACAATGGCTTGGTGTTATAATTTCTAAAATGCATATATAAAAAACATATCTTTACTCAAACTTAAAATAATGAATAAAAAAATTAATTCAGCTTGTGTAAGTTGCCTATAGCATTTAAGTAGTCCTTGTTTTGTGTGTAGAATTTGTGCCCAAGTCATTGTCCCATATGGACTACCCACCATCTAGTTGTGGGCCACCCATTATCAAATATCAACCATTGATCTATGAGATTAACAGTTGATTTTACTTCTCGTTGCTTTCTTTGCCTGATCCACCTGGTCCAAGTACCCTTCAAAGTTGCTCAATTTCACAGCATCCACATTTTCATAAGTTATGAGATGACAAAACTTGGTCTCAGAAAAGAGCAGAAAAACAGAACTCACAAAACAGCTGGTTAAATGGGCATGGGACCCAATTGGTACAAATTGGGACTGTTTTAATTGTCAGATTTCACTTTGCAATAATTTGACTGCTTTCCTGCCCTTTATTTTTGGGCCCTCAATATCTGCACAATCCGATGCCTGATCAGCCTAATTTTTTGTCCAACAATTAAAACATCCCTTAGAAAAAAAGAAGAAGCTTGTTTGTGTGAATTATGTAATAAATTACCATTCCAAAAGAAATGTATTAAATTTGTTCAATGTCCATCATCATGGTTGCTTCTCATTATTATGTACGGGCAGGGCAGTGTTCCTCCGATTTTCTGCTCCCATAAAATTTTATGCATTTTGGTATGTATTTTGTTCATAAGCGCATGAAATGCTGGTGTTTATGCGTATCAAAGATCAGATTATTTATTGGGCTATTGTGCCATTCCTAGACATGATTTGAATCATCTACTTATTTCTTTATGATTGTCCTCTTATATTTAGTGTGTTTTGTTTGATGTGTCATCACATTAATATTGTGATTGCCCACCAAATTCTACAAAAATGGATAACCACTAGAATATAGATGTTTGGTTAACTGCACAACTTAGCCTCCAAATAAGATAAATTCCTTCACAATAGTGTCCCGGGCTGTAGGTCAGTTGGATAGGGACATGAGTGTGAGTGTGAGAGTGCATGAGTGCGAGTCCTCCATGTAGTGGAAAAATCCCTTCACAATATTTAGATCTTTTATTAGATTTTCTATTGTGACATAAACAATTGCAAAGAAAGACAACCAAAACCAAATGGACACCTTTTCATCCATTTTGTGAATCATAATTCTGTTACTCAGGTGATTTACTCGGATGTGGAGCGGAAGTTCAACAAAGATATTACCATTGGCCTCATTCGTTCTGAGCTGCTAAACCTTGCAGAGTACAATGTACACCTAGCAAAACTTATTGACGGGGGAAGGAATAGTATGAATTTTGGAAACTTCATTCTTGGAAGTGTAGCTTTCTTTTCTGCTATCAAGTGTACATAGCTAACTAGTCACATATCATATACAGAAGCTGCTACAGACTTTGCCATCTCTCTTGTTCAAACGTTGCTGGTTCAGGAACCAATAGTTGTGTCAGAACTACCCAGTCTTATTGATTCTTTGGCAAAGGTAAGTGTGTTATTCAGTGCAGGATGTGACTCATTGTATTGGTTCAATTTTAACTGTTCTCTGGTGTATGATTGTTGCTATCAATGCAGATTGCTATGAGGCCTGGGTCTCCCGAGTCTTTGCAACAGTTGATTGAGATTGCTAGGAATCCTACTGCCAATACCTCATCTATGGCCAGTATTGCTATTGGGAAGGAAGATAAGGCTAGACAATCTAGGGACAAAAAGGTAATTATGTTTTGAATTCTTATAGCTGCATATGTTAGGAGCTTTGCATTATGTAGGGGATGGTGGTGTCTGGACATGAGGACGAGCACAGGGAGTGGGTTTAAGATACACAGTTATCCAAAATCTAGGATATGGACTTCAGTACAGTTATAGAATAAAGAAGTTTCTACTGCATACAGTAAGGATAATTTTATAGATTTTTTCCGCATTTTGATATCATTCTGTCTTTCCTCGAATCCAACATAGTTGGGACAAGGCTTTGACGATGATCTTTCCTCTCAGACTTTGTAGTTTTTCTTTTGCAAATGAAAGGCCTAATTCTGTAGGAATTCTTGAGATTTTGAAAGAGACATCTTGGTGTGCATGGGTTTTTTTTTTTGGGTGGGAGGGTGGGGGGAGGATTGTTTTGGTGTATACAAGGTAAGGGGAAAAAACATGTAAAATATGCATGTGCCCGTCCGTCATTAAAGTGTTTATTTAATGTTACCATTTATATAATGAATTTATATTACCACTTAAAAATGTGTTTTGACTTTCTTACAAAGTTCAAGCCATCTAGCTCAATGATTTGGAGTGCTAAGCATTATGAATACGGGGGTGTTTGGAAAGCATAGATTTTTAATGATTTTATGATATTCTTTGATGTGTTAAAAAAAATATTCTATTTTAATTATGTGGTGTTTGGAAAGAGTATATTACAACTTGATGAGGATTTCTTTCAAAAAAGAGGGTGTTACTTTCTTTAGCATAGGGTTGAATATTGTATATACCATTACAATGCAATCTCTTGATACACGGGAGGGAGATTGAAATATTGGGTTCCTGCCTCCCGGGCATCCACATTTCACAACTCACATCTTTATATTTTCCCCTTCAAAATGTCTTCTTCTCCTTCCATTCCATTCTCCTTCGATTCCATAGAATCGTTCCCTTGCAACTTCTCCCATAGTTGAAAATGAGGAAAGAAGTAGAAAAGAGAAGGGAAAGAAGGAAAAAAAAGGAGAAGTGGGTTGACTGGTGTAGGGGTCTGAGGCTTGCTGCAGAGACTCACGAGTATTTTCACAAGTTCTTATTAGTGGAGCCTAATTTGAAAAAGCTATACTGCTCAGATTCAGTGCCATTCACCTTTATGGGCCCTCGTTATATTTTCCTTTGATATGGGGAAGACCCGCCATTATTTTATTCAGATTTTTTGAGAAAAATTAGAACTTTACATATTGGCGATTTTACATTTTCATCTCAAATTATTGCTTGATTATGTTTTTTGCATTTTTCTAAAATATTTATGAATATCCAAACACATAATTCTAGAATATATTGAAATATTCTGCAATTCCCCAAGCAGTAGAAGTAAGAATATGTTAAAATTTGCAAAAATTACAAAACAACAAAATTAGTAAAGTTTTATAATATATCAATATTGTAATATATGCAAAAAAATCTATCAATAGAGAAATCTACATATATTTTATTCTGCTTGTACCCAAACACCCCCTTAAAAGCCTTTTGAATGCAGGCCGACCTTTCCTAATGACATTTGTCCTGCCAAAATTTTCTAAATCAGAATTATTATTTTTTTTCTAAAGGAAAGAAGTTAATTGAAAAGATTTTTTTTCCTGTATATTTGATATAGCCAATGTTGTATCTATACAATGTCCTGGTGTGTCCAGTTTCTGTATCAGCATGTTACTATTTTGAGTACTTTGGCCTATCCATACATCCGGGTTTCACAAAGTGGGCTTGTGTACTGGAAACTTGTAAGGGTATGAATTGGGTGGTTTAATGATCAGGTTACTTCTGGTCAGTATGTTGCTAGCAGAAATGGATATAAAATATTAATCAGGTGTTTGAATGATACAGGTTACTACTGGGCGGTCTGTGGCTAGCCGAGATGATAACAACATTTCTGAATCCATGGCAATTGATCCTGCTGCTTTTCGTGATCAGGTTAAATTACTCTCATATGTTTTGGTTTCAAACACATTTGTTTCAACCATTATTTTACTGACCTGCCCAGTTGACATTTCTAATCGGCCAAGTCTTGCTGACAATTTGGGCAGAAAATCATGTGTCATATAAGTTACTGCTAAAATGGTATCCAGTTGAATTCGTTCCACTTTAAATACTATATCTGCAACACTACTTTCATCACCACGACCAAGTCTTGTCCTATGTTGGGGTCAGCTGTATGAACACTGTTTCCTCATTCTGGTCTATCCCGGGCCAAATCCTAGGTTATGTTGCACTTCTTCAGATCTATCCTTACTACTAACATTTGGATCAACCTGCATAGAGAAACTTTCCTCATTGGCTATGTTGAACATGTTCAAACCATCCCAAATGGATCTCTCTTAATTTATCACTGATTGATGCTACCCATAAATGCTCCTGAAGGTACTTAATTCTGATTCTGTCCTTCCTAGTTTTACCACACATCCATCTCAACATTTTCATCTGTTTCACTCATTTTTAAGATGTTTGGCCACATCAATCTCAATATTCATATCTGCAGACTGCAACACTAGTTTGGTCAATATAAATATTCTTTTATCGTACTTTACTGATGCGGGACTATGTAACCTAACCTTGATGTTTATTGAGAGATCAAAAAAGACTAACAATCACAATTAAAATCTAAAAATAAAATTCAGATCGCACCACTTCTGTAGAATTTCAGCTAGGGAATTAGTGATGAATCTAGGCTTTGTCACAATCCCACAATTTGTACCTCTCAAATCTGAATTGGGAGTCTTGGACGAATCTCTCTTCCACTAGCTTAGGGATCAATTGACAACATGCGTATTTTGTTGTCCCTCTTTAGAATTAAAAAAAAGGCGAGGTTGAAAGAGGTTTCAACATGGTTTGAATGTTTAGAGTTGGTGACAATGAATTCAGATTTATAAGTATAGCAGCAATTCCTGCAGTTGAATAGTTTCAAAGAAGCAATAACAAATTTGAAGCATGAGATAAGTTCGAATTAGGGTTGTGCAAAAAGGTCAAAATCCTAGGAATAGGGTTTGGCCTGGTTGGAATTGAGCCATATAGGGCTCGGCTGGGCTTGGGGCTGGATCTGGGTGTTGGATGGGCTGGATTGGCCAGAATGGTTCTGGTCCAATGAGAGGGATCAGCTTGGGGAAAGGCTTGGTTGGGTTTGGTCGCTAGGGTTTAGGGTTTTGGATGAGTTTGATGCTGCAGGTTAGGGTTAGCGATGGTTGTACAAGGTGGAATGGGGTTCTATGATGGTACGGCTATGGTGGTTATAGCTGGGAAAGGATTTAATGGTGGATGATGGTTGGCCTGTGTGAATTTTTTAGGTTTATAGCATTCAGTTATTGGATTTGGGCGGCAATACGGATTTGGGTTTTGGGATTGGTTTCGATGGATATTGGTTATGGTATGATGTTCTAGTTTGGTTGGCCAATGGATTTGGATGATGGTTTTATGGAGGGGGGGATGAACACCAACAATACAATGCCTCTAGTAATGGAAAAGGAGTAGTAGTAGATTACCTGGATTCGCGTCGTGGCAATGGTATCACACTCACACCTGTCTCATTTAGTGGAGAGAGCCAAAAGCCATAAATTTTTTTCCTCATTGATCATTCCTTCCAAAAGATGCATTACATGAATTTAAATAAGCAAAATCTGTTATAAAAAAGAAAAGAAAAGAAAAGAGAAAAAACGCAAAACCTAACCCTAAAACTAATTTCAACCATCTAAACATATCTCCGGTCGAGATTAAAACATCCCTTCTTAAATACCTAATAGACAAGCTATGAGCATAACTCCAAAAATTAAATAAATAACATTGCACTGGACCTTATTGTCAATTGAGTGGGCCAAATGGGCCTCTCTTGATCCTCTATTCTCCTCTTCCTTGCTGGTCCCTCCCATTTGGCACATCCCATTGTAGGGTCTTCCTGAATTTTGTCATGAGTTCTTCAACTTGATCTCATGCTAGATCAGACTAGATCCAGCTGTTGATCATTGCCAGAATCAAGATACATTGGTGGATCTTCGCCATAATCACGATCTAATACCAGGCAATGATCTTCTATCCATAAAGAAGCCTGTGTGTCTTCTTCTTCTTCCAGTAGAATTTGTATGGAAGGGCTCTCATGTCCTCATCATTTATCACAAAATATTCAAGTGATAACTATCCACCTAAGATCTGTGCAGTTTGGCTTTGGGGCCATCATCTGTCAACACGTCTCATCAGATAAACTGTAACACAGCCTTAGTTTCTTCTCTCTGATGGACTGCAGGTTTCTTTTCTGTTCAACGAGTGGTGTCGGATTTGTGAACATTCTGGTACGACAGATGCAGCTTACACACACTTTATATCCCAACTGCAGCAAAGTGGGCTCCTTAAAGGAGATGATATTACAGATCGCTTTTTCCGTTTCCTCATGGTAATCCCTATTTGCAGTTATATTTACATGAGGATCTACAATGCTTTGTCAAATTTATGAGAGATTTCATCCTCACCCCGCTCTTGTGATACCAGGAAATTTCTGTAGCACATTGTGTAGCGTCTGAAGTGATTAATCCAGGCTCACTGTCACAAGCACAGCAGCAAGTCCATAATATCTCATTTATTGCTATTGATATGTATGCAAAGCTTGTGGTCATAATTCTAAAGGTGAATCTTGCTTTGAATGTGGTTATGAGATTTTATTTTATTTAGTAAAAACTAACCTGGCCGCTCTCATCAACCTTTAGCTAATTTTTTTAATTGTTTCATTTTTAGTACTCGGGGGTGGATCAGTCGAATACAATCATTCTTCTTCCTAAGGTTCATTTTAGCCCTTTCAACTGTTTCTTATTTTCTTGCTTCCACTAGTATTACTTCCATTGTTAACCATTTTTTTTTTATTTCACTTATCACCATGAATTGATGGCAGATTCTGGCAGTTGCTGTGAAAGTCATTCAGAAGGATGCAGAGGAGAAGAAGTCTTCTTTTAACCCTAGGCCATATTTTAGGTTGTTTTTAAACTGGATATTGGACCTTGGTTCTCCCGATCCTGTCTTTGATGGTGCCAACTTTCAGGTACAACTTCATGTTTTCTCACCACCATCATCATTGAACCCTTGTCCCATTTATCTGGGTTGTCCATTGTGATTTTTAACTTATCTCCATTGGATTATAATGTTGGGTACCTTGACTACCTTCAGATCCTGACGTCTTTTGCGAATGCATTCCATGCATTGCAGCCTTTGAAAGTTCCTAGTTGGAGGTCAGCATGCTGCTTTTGCCTTTTTTCCCTGTTATCTTTCTTTGACTTGCTGTTTTCATAATTGAATCCTAGAAATTAATGGTTATTGCAGTTATTTTTTTAATTTTCAAATTGGTATGGATATTGGATTAGAGGCAATACTGAAAAGGTGCAGGAATTTAGTTGCAAGACTCTGATCTCGTATCAGATATCAGTCTAGGATAGGATTCTATCTATATTGCCAATTTGAAGCAACTGGACTGACCAAAAGATTCTCTCCACTTCATGATACCTCACCATATATTAGAATTTGAGAAGATCCCTCTTGAACCCACCTTCCGTTCCTTTGCACTGTAATTGGAGCATGACACCTTCCGAGTGTCATCTGAACCGTCACCCAGGTCCTGCAAGCAGTTTCCGAGGGTTTTTTTTCTCATCTGCTTTAAGGCTCTAATGCCAAGACCTCTTTGTCTGCAAGACCAACATATATCCTCCCATGGAACTAGGTGGCATTTCCTTTCTCCTCCATTCCTTACAAGAAATCCCTTTGGAGCATTTTGATTCTTTTAATTGCAAAAACAGTGCATAAAAAAATGCGACATGAAGTATCAAATTGGATAAGGCTACATCCAAGAGCGTGATTTTACCCGAGAAGAAATATTTTGCCTTCCATCCAGACAGTCTGCACACAGTTCTCACCACCAGTTGATCCTATAAGGTTTTGGAGGTATTGACTACAAAGAAAGCCAACCTGGGTTTTTGATGTGGATGTAGCTGTTAGAAGGAAGTGGGCTTAGCGGGTGTCAAGAGAGGTGTTGCGTAATGATAAGGGAAATTCTTTGTATGTTTTCGAGATGAGTGGGGTCAAGGATTCAAATGAAGTTGAGGTGTTGGTGATTTTGGAGGCTTTGTGAGTTTTTTCCCACTCTTTTTAGGATAGCTTAATTGTGGAGAGTGATTTGTCCAATGCGATCGCATGGGTGACTATTGAGGAGCCACGCGTTGAAAGCTTCTGTTTTTTTTTTAATGAGATAAGGCTTTAGCATCCCATCTTCATGTGATGAGGTTGGCCAATGGGTTGCAGATCCTTTTGTTAAACAAAGTGTATAGGTCTTCCCCTTGGGAGTTATTATTGTTGTAATTGTCTTGGGAGGCGATTTTTCTTGTGAATCTGAAGTAGGGATAAGCTTTTTATACCCTCTCTTGGGGGTGGTATGTAAGCTGTCTATCTCTCTCAATAATGCTTGCTAACATCCCATCATTTTTGTTATTAAATGGTAGAAAACGGCTTTTAAAAGGTTTCTTTTGAAAGATATTTTAAATGCAAAAAAAAAAAAAATGGTATTTGGCTAACACTATTCTTGGTCATGTTGTTGGTAACTTAACAAACTAACATGGTTTTCCTCACTGCTACATCCAACATATTAATTGGTCTCTTCCTCCCTAGTTCATTGAACAATCAACTCTTCGACGCTTACATTTACTAATTCAGATTTTCTGTTCACATTGCCAAGCTATCTCAAACTGTGTTCCTTGACTTTTACTATTGAAGCTACCAATGGCTGTAGGTTTCTCCTTATATCCTCATTCAGATTTTATCCTTTCCTGTGACTCTACATATTCATATTTGTTGTCTTCATTTCAGCTGCATGTACTTTAGCTTCTCCCCATACTTTTATTGCAACAATGTTCACAGCTCCATACAACAAAACAAGTGTAACTATTGTCTTTTAAAGGTTATTGAATTTTAAATTTTTATTTATTTATTTAAGTAACCAACCCATCAACAGAAGTGGCACTCTACAGTCACATAGCACTTGACTAGCTTGTCTCCATGTTCCCCTCCCTACCTAGATCCTGCTCACTATATTTAACTCAAGCCCTGGATACTGAAATCTTTTTTATTGTGTTACCCAGTTGTCTTCTATATGTATATATTTTTTGGAAATGGTCATCTTCTATATTGACCGACTCATCGTCCTTATTTTCATACTTGGTGAACTTGCACTTCATAGATTCTATCTTTGACTGCTAATTCATGGCCCATCTCGAAAGCCTTTATTTCTCATTAGTTCCAGCTTATTACTTCCTTTCTTATTTGACTAATTAGTTCCATGTTATCTAAAAATTGATATGCCAGCCACTGTTAGGTATCTACCAATTTGTTGTCCTTAGCTAACACAAACAAGTTGCGGTTCAAAGTGAACCCTTGGTGCATTCTCAATCCAACTGGGAACTCAAACTTTGCCCAGTTGGATTGAGATTGCATAACTCACGTGAACAAGTAGGGGCTAAAAGTGAACCCTTATTGCAGTCTCAGTCCAACCGGGACTAGGATCTAGAACATCATCCGCACATAGTTACCTTCATAATGCCTTGTATTTCGGTTTAGTCATTTGCGTTACCTTTTTTCTTCAATGCCTACCAAATCAACTACCTTTGTACCCTATCGTGCAAACCTTTTCAAAATAATGAAGGCCATATGTAAATTTTTCCTCTTTGGTCTAAGGTCACATTTGGCAAGCTAATTCTCGGGGATTCCTCACCGGTTTTCCCCGAGGATTTGGGATATCCACTTTTGGCAATTGTGCAAATTCTCACAATCGTCATTTTTGAGGGTTTTCAGGTCAGACCTGCTCCTAATACCAATTTCTCTCAGCTATATGAAAAGAAACGCACTGTTTTTTTTTGTTCGTTTGTTTTTGTAACTGTAAATTTCATTAAGAAAAAGCAAACAGTACAAGAGAAATATACTGAAAGGCTACAAAGAACACCCAAAAAGGAAAACAACCAAACGAGACGAACAGATCGGAACAGGAGCTAATAAGACATGGCAATTTCCTTCCAATTCAGCAACAGTTAGTCCAGCAAAATCCCTTGAAAATTTGGGTTAATAGACACCCACATAGCTTTATCTTATCGGTAATTGAATTCACACATGAAGCAATACTGAGCTATACAAATTCTCAGTGAGAAATCCTCAAATCTGCTGCAGTGAGAAACTCTCAAATCTGCAGATTCCTAATGAATTCCTCACCTGTTACAAAATCGCCTAAAATTTTCATTAGTTACCTCAAAAGTAAAAATAGCTTCAGTCATTGACCTTCCCATTTTAAACCTGAACTAATATTTTGTGATACTGATTAATCACAATTAATGTCTTGCATAAGAAAGTGGAGTACCAGATTTAATAAATACCATATGATTCTATTCTTTTTTTTTTTTTTTTGCTCGTAAACAGTCTGGAATGGCAATTTTTCTTGAATTTTTCTTCCTCTTTTTACAAGTGGCCCCTCAAATTATTTTCTTTGCCTATTGCCTCCCCTCACCCAAATGATTTTTTTTGGGTCCACTACTGCTTGTCAAGGTGTTGCAACATGTCCAGAATAGATGAGTAAATGCGTAAGATATTCTTTGTCCTTGTAAATGGAGTATCATTTTTTTTTTCTCTCTTTTTTCTATCAGTTATCCTTGTTATTTATTACTGGGGTTTGAAACAACACTTCCAGGCCTGGGGGTCTTTCACAAAGAAAGAAACAAAGAAAAAAGGAGCGTTGGAAGATGTTGTTTTTCTAATTCTCAGTGATGTTAGTAACCTATTTAAATTTTTCTCAGCTTTGCATGGCTCGAGTTGGTAAGCCATAGAAGTTTCATGCCGAAATTGCTCATGAGCAACTCTCAAAAGGGCTGGCCTTTTATCCAACGGTTGCTTGTTGACTTGTTCAAATTCATGGAGCCGTACTTGAGGAATGCTGAATTAGGAGAACCGGTTTGTCCATCTTGATCGTCTTCATATTTAATAAAAGAGGATAGTTTTTTTCTTGTTTATAGTGACTACGACATCTTATTTTTGTCTGTTTTGTGCAGATTCACTTTCTCTACAAAGGCACTCTCAGAGTACTGCTGGTTCTGCTTCATGATTTTCCTGAGTTCCTATGTGATTACCATTTCAGCTTCTGCGATGTGATCCCTCCTACCTGTATTCAGATGCGAAATGTTATTCTAAGTGCATTTCCACGCAATATGAGGCTTCCTGATCCTTCTACTCCTAACTTAAAGGTGAGTGCATATTATTTTGTTTTCAACAAATTTAAGCAACATCATCTATAAACCTAAATACATAATATACCATCTGTTTTCTGTCTCTAGATTGATCTGTTAGCTGAAATCAGCCAATCACCAGTTATCCTCTCTGAGGTTGATGGTTCTCTGAAAGCAAAGCAGATGAAGGCTGAGGTTGATGAGTATCTTAAGGTACAAAGTCCTATCATTGTTTTTAATATCATACTATACAGATCATTGGTTGTCAGGTTCTCAAATTAAAGTCATGGTAGAGGTTGGTATTCATTTAGTCAGTACTTGGTGTTATTCTTTCTAGTTTTTTGAGTTGGTTAGCTTACTCAATGGAATATTATGTGATCAATCTTACTCATTGATTCAGTTTTCTGACTTGATTCTGAGCTACACTAATGCATTCCAAAAGTATGTTGACTGACTTGATACAAAAACACTTGGAACTCTGGAAGAGATAAAATCTTAGCCTCAAATTGCTAATCCACTGATAGTTACGTGGTTAGGCATCCCCTTCTCCACAGACACAATCAGGGACCGATCCCTGGTGTTGGTGAGGCACTTGGGTTGCATGTGTCCTTAAAATTCTTTTCGTCAATTTTTCCATCAACTTGGTACCTTCAATTGCTGTTAGCATCATTATCACTATTATTGTGAGTAGTTGCATTAAATATTTTATTTCCAGGGGAACTTTACATTTGTTATCTCCCTTTCAAAAAGTAAAAAAGAAGAAAAAATGTTGCAATATACAGCCATTTCAAAATTTATCCATGTTCCCTGTTAGTTTTTTCTCTGTATACCCTTTCTCTTCTATACACACATGACAGAAGGAAATGAGCTTGTTTGAATGAAGTGTTTAGATTTCATGGCAAATGATGCATATCTCCATGTTTTTTGTTTCGAATTTGTCTCTGAGCATACTCTCTTTTATTGTGGCAACATTCTGAACCATAAACTCTAGCTCTATTTTTCTCTTCCTGTTTGACCATGCTCTTAGGTTTTTAGCTGCACAGCAAACTCCCTACAACCATTAAAATTGAAGATTTGTATATTTCAGTTTTAAACTTTTTTATCCCCTTAATGATTTTGGTACTGGCCATGACAAGGCCTGAAATTGATTCAGCTCTCTGTTTCTATAATGTTATGGGCCCTTAATTTAATCTATATCAAAGAAAAACCCACAGCCCATGCTGTTGAGATGCTTAAAAGGAAATCTGAATCAAACTCACTTGTAAAGTCTCTCAAGCCAAGGAATATCTTCATGTCCCAACTTGAAGACTTGGTCTGCTACTTTCACAGAATCCAAGCTGTGGATAGTATCTACAAGTGAATATTTATTAAAAATATTCCATTAGAGCTTCTTATAACTCATATAGTTTATATCATTGGGATTAGTTTACTAGGGTGTTATCCTACTTTTTTGTTCTTTAAATATGCATTTTGCTTAACTATTTATTATTTTTCAAAGCTGTGTATATTTTTAATTTACTTAATAGTTTTACAAAATGGTACATGTGAATAGGAGGGTTTGCATGTGCCCCTAGGGATTAGCTCTCGGCTGTCTAGAATCGAGTGTCCCTCGGGCTCAGGGCCAAAGGCTCTTGGGCTGGGCTGGGTAGGAGATACCCTGGGTTATAAAAATAAAATAAATGTAAGTCTGAAATGAAACACCAATTGCTGATCCAGCCGAAATGTTTCCATCCAGGGTCAAACTGAAAGTATCTGAAACGAAATTGGCTACTATGGTTCTATGCTTCAGAAAATGTGTTGAACATTAATTGGAACATGATCCACCGTGACATCCACACTTAATATGTTGGTTTTATTCAGTTTAGGTCAAAACTAAGGATCAATCTTTGTGTCAATTGGATCTCTTGAAATGGTCCAAATAGAGCTGGTCCATTTTGTCAGCATGGCCAGTGGTCACTTGAGTTTTCCAATACCTGGATCCATGTATGGTGGACGTACTGCAGTCGGTTTCTACTGTAGAAAACATAAAATCACCATATTGTCTTCATTTGTGGACCTCGTCTCAATCATGGTGATCCTTCATGTCCTGAGCTTGAGAAACTGTGTTCACTGTTATCTCAACAGTTCCCTTTTTTCCCTAGCACAGTGAGATGGTGAGTTGCCAGTGGACTTCCTTCTCTTGTGTATACTGGTAACTATGTGGTTTTCTACCAAACCATTAACCCATTTTTAGGGAACTCAGGCAAGTCCAACTTGGTATTCTCCTTGATGAGAGCCGAGTGCTCTCTTTCAAAACCCTTTTTTAGCCATTTTCACTATCTTGCTGTAGGGGGTTCTAACTTCATTTTTTATATTTTCACTAAATTCTATTTTATTTTGATTCACTTTATTTTTCACTGTAATCTATTATTTTGTCTTCTATTTTATTCTACAGACAAGGCAACAGGGTTCTCCATTTCTAGCAGAGCTGAAGCAGAGACTGCTGCTTACTCCGAGTGAGGTTCCACTGGCTGGTACCAAATATAATGTTCCACTCATCAATTCACTTGTGCTTTATGTAGGAATGCAGGTAATGCTTATTGTTCTTTCACTTGTAGTACTTGCCTTGCTGCTGTGATTCTTTACAATTTCTTAATTTAGATTTACCATCCAAAGCTTCCTTCTATAATATCAAGTATATCATATTGATTCTTCTCAACTATATGCTCATTTACAAAGAACTACTTTGAAAGGATGCCTTTACTTTTATGGACTGCTTATGCCGGGGTTGTCATTTTTGCAATAACTTCAACATCCCCAAGGTGGGCTTCACTCTATGGATGTCCTGAGCTGGAATTCAGGCTGGAATACTAATCAAGTGGGCCAATATTTGAAATAGATGGGGAGTCAAATAAAGATTGGTCAGTGTTTCAACCACATGTGAGGCCTGTGTGATTAGTCAAAGTGGGTCCAACCTGATGCCTGGCATGTGCAATTGTGCCAAGCCATATTCATGGATGCATGGAAATGGTCATGGAAGAGCCATAACTTCTTTTGAGAGCTACATTACCTGACATCGCAAGAAATTTTGTTGGCTGTTCTGGATTCACATGCCGTAAAGAGTATGAAACTTGTAATCTAAATTCGAGGCTTTTTTTTTTGGTCATTTCAGGCTATCCAGCAAATACAGAGTAGACCTACAACGCCTCCTCATTCCCCTACACCTCCCATGGATTATTCGGTCAATGCCGTCTTGGATATTTTCCAGATCCTGATTGGGGACCTAGATACAGAAGGGCGGTACCTGTTTCTCAATGCAGTTGCAAACCAATTACGCTACCCAAACAACCATACTCATTACTTCTCCTTCATCCTCCTCTACTTATTTGTGGAGGCAAAACAGGTAAAGCCTTTGCTTTAAATCAAAATGACTGAATCTATCTACAGATGTCTGTCATCTTTTTATTTGCAACCAGCAGGCATGCTGATAGGTCTCCTCAATTTCTTTCCACATCCTCAAAATTTGATGATTTCATATGAACTTTTGGAATATATTCATCTAAAATGTGAACTTAAAAATATTTATAAATAAGAAAAGAAAAGAAAAAACCCAGAATGCAGTAGTGGTAGCTTACTGACTGAATGTGGGGATTTTTTGAAAGTAGTTAAACTCCAACTCACAAGCTTGGGGTTGTGACAGTGCGCTTTTCAATCGTGCTACTGGCTCGTGTCCCAACTTGTGGGTTTGGAAAGGAAATAATGTTGTGGTTTGATTAATTTTTGCTTAAGTGAAACAATCGTGTTGCAGGAGATCATTCAGGAGCAAATAACAAGAGTGCTGTTGGAGCGTTTGATTGTCAACCGACCTCATCCGTGGGGCCTTTTAATCACCTTCATCGAGCTCATTAAGGTAGTAATTGGAAAATCAGATGCTTATTTCTTTCATTTCGTCTCAAATCTAAGCCAGTCTCTTCCATCCTAGCATCAATTTCCCTTGTCACTGTTCTCTTAAAAGAGGTTTGATATGCAGAATCCACGTTATAGTTTCTGGAGTCGATCATTCACTCGATGTGCGCCTGAGATAGAGAGGTTGTTTGAATCGGTATCGAGATCATGTGGTGGCTCAAAAGCTGTGGATGATGGGATGGTTCCCGGTGGAATTCCTGATAGCACCCATTAAAACCTTTGGCTGTTCGAATCGCTGTCAAGATCCAATGGGGCCCAAAATATGTGTTCTTGGCATATCGGTTGCCTGTTTGGGTTTTTGGCATTGTTTGGTGTTTCCGATTGTGTGCTGAGATGGGGTTGTGCGAAGACTTAGGCAGAACTTCTTTGGTAACATTATATTAAGTTGTTCCATTGGGAATTTTGATGTTCCGAACTTGTTTGGTAATATCATAAATTAGTTTTCAAAACCACATTAAGTAATATTGTTGAATTTGGATTATTAATTATAAATATTCATAAATTCATCTTAAATAAAATAAATAAATTAGGGCGGCCCATTCTTGTAGGAACATTACATGAGCACCCATTAAGGAATTGCGATTTGATGTTTCGAACTTGTTTGGTAATATCATAAATAAGTTTTCAAAATCATATTACGTAATATTGTTGAATTTGGATTATTAATTATAAATATTCATAAATTCATCTTAAATAAAATAAATAAATTAGGGGGGCCCATTCTTATAGGAACATTACATGAGCACCCATTAAGGAATTGCGATGTTGGCTCACCTGAAGAAATTAAAACCAACTTCAGAGTTGCAATGTTGTACCATCTTTTAGAAATTAAAGGATAGGGATCACTATGATAAGGTTTACAATAGAGGCCATGTAGCCGACTTTTATAGGATTTATAATGTGGGCCTACCCTTATTGTTTATAATTTTCTTTTATCAAGGTGATGTCACACTCATTTTATTATTATATTTGTATTTATTATTATTATTTTTGTTGTCTTTGGTCAAGGTGAATTAAACATGATTTTGCCTACATGGATCTAACGGAGGACATTGCTCTAAATAGATTTGATTGGCGTCGTCAAATTCATATAATCGATCCCATCTAGTGGGAAAATGCTATACTTGATTTGGTTTGGTTTGGTCAAGGTGAGATCAAACCCATCATATAATTATATTTATATTTTTGTTTTTGATCATCGTGTTTTCAACTAATTAGTGGATAATATATGAATTAGCCTTTACAAGTGTATGCACCGAGCAACATGCGTGATCAGTCTCTATACAGTGAGGGTCATGAATGATCATGTTAATCTTACTTGACATTTATTCATTATATAAATTATCATTTAATCAGGTAATAATAATCCAATTTAAATCATATCAAAAGATCAATAGTGTTCTTGCACAAAATCAATACGCATAAAACAAATCCAATCATGTTTAACTAGCAAACTAAGCACGGGCTAATTCATAATATTAAATGTTTATAAGAAATTTAAAATAATAACATTTTCGTTTGAATTATATTAGGATGGTAAAAGTACCACGGAGATACCATCAACATTAAAAAAAAAAATACTACCATCAAAATCAGTTATTATAATAAAAAAAAAACTTGTAAGAAGACCTCTGCATCCTTTGGGAGAAATTGTATTTCATTTTCCTTCTAAGACAACTTTTTGGATTCCTAAAAACACAAGTAGGAGTTCATTTCCTTCGAAAATGAGATTTAACATTAATATTTTTTGAGCTGGACTTGAAGATTCCTTACATCAAATATGCAGTGAAGAGCACAAGAGAAGGAAAAGAGGGGCCTTTTGCTTCTTACTTCTTTCAAAAACATTAGGGGGCGGGACGGAGAAAAATAGTAACAACAAAACCAATCAGAGTTATCTTGATTTTTCTAATGTAATACATCAAAAGTTTTATCCATGTGAGACAAGGAGTCTAAAACATTTTATGGTAGAATGACCAAAGCTGAATTAGATGAAATAGTTATTTAAGAGTATATCTTGTTCATCAAAGTGTTATTATCATGTGCAAGTCTTTTATTGATTGAAGCAACATATATTAGCAAAACTACTGAAAAAAGATATGTATGGACTATAAGAGGGAATAAAAATAAAATTTAATTAGAATTAATTAGAACCTTCCCCTCCCCCACTTTATCTAATGAATTGTTGGCATCCTAATGGTGTAACCGTATACGTAAATGAATGACTTGAGAATGGACAAATAGAAAAAATAAAAAATAATCAAAATATATTTGAAAAATATTATCACAACCCACAAGAAAAATATCACAGAAATGAAATGTAATGTAACACACCACCTTATAGAATGTTGTATGACTATTATGCCGCTGTGGAAGTTGCCACGAGCAATGATACAATGGGGATGTAGATGGTGAGATAGTACAAATAACAGACGGTTAACAAAAGGGCATTGGATAGGCGAAGAAGGAGAAGCATCAATTACTAGAATGTAGTAGGAGAGTTTGGTTGGAAGGAGATATGAGGGAAAGATAAACAGGAAAAGAGCCGTATGTCTTGACGTGTGGGAGGCTTCTGGAATGTGAGAGGAGAGTTATTAGAAGAGATTTATGAGGCATTAAGAGGTAACGCTCATCTTTTAGTTATAAGTAATAGCAATCCAACTTTAAGTAAAAAGTAAGGATAATTACAGTACTGTGTGAAGAAGAGAGAGGGGAAAGAAAAAGAGGATTGTGAGAATTTAAAGGGACAGTCAAAACAAATTTTGATGGTCAAAATCAATTGCGTCCAAATATCTAATTTCTCAATTGAAGCCTGTTCACTTCATATAATATATAATATAATGGGATCATTGATCAACTGTGTTAGGTTTGTGGGGCTGAGAGATTTTCCTGTTGAAAAGTAACGCTCAAGAAAGGAGCAGCATTAACTCAGTTTTATACAATGACAAGGTCTATTGTCCCACAAACAAATAGAATTAACATTCAACAATGTCTTTCAACCATGTGTAAAACTTCTTGGAAACAATAGAAATGTGAGCGAGAAATCACACAAGTTACACGACCCTTCCAAACATATACACAGAAAGCCAAGATCATACTGAGACACAATATACTACAGCCGTATATTACACTGCTGGAGGGGACAATGGTGGCTGAGGTGGGAGGGTGGTGGTGGTTTGGGAAAAAGTTGGCGAGGGGTAGACTTTCCATAGATATTATTTTAGGTAATTTTATAAAAGGGATATACTGGTCATAAAAAGAAAGCTTGGGTTGTGGCATTTGCAACTCTCCCTTTCAAAATTCCAGTAACTTGAAAGTGTCTCAAATGAACTCTGAAAAATCCAGGATTTCGGTAGAATTTCTGGATGCTAAACAGGCCCTTCAATTCTCCAGGAATTACATTATTAGTTGGAACTTCTCTACCTGCTACCTGCCATTTCACCTTTTTTACATTAATTTGCAGATAAATGTATTTCAGTAAGCATTTCAGTAAATTCATGACTGACCTGTCTCGTCTGCAAACAAAAATCCACTCCAAACTTCCAGAGACTACTTGCGGGTTACAAAATAGTTGGCGAAAAATAAAAGTGAAAGGGTTCCTACGGGATACACTTCATGTATTTTTTTTTCTTTGACAACAATAGCAAGATTATTGGAATAAAAGAAAATATAATAAGTAGCACAAAAGGGTATGATTCAAGCACTGCCAGTAACGGTCACAAAATTCATGTCTGAAAAGTGAATAGCAGCCGCTTGAATAGCAGTTACTCGGAATTCATTTTAAAATTTTCTCTAGAAACTTCCATGTACACCTCAGTCAAAGACCGAGGACACTTACCCATATGCTGCAAAATTTAGATGTACAATAGGACAAATCAATCATGCATGCCGAGTGAATGCTAGAGAAGTTCCTCTCAGAATGCTACACTTACCCAGTAAATGCTACCAACCAACATATGAGCTGACAATTTCCTCTCAGAATATGGCAAGGGTAAATTGCAGACAACTTTACTATGAAAAGCAAAAAGGGATTGGAACCACATCATGGCTCAATAGAACACAAGCTACGTGAAAAGGATACTAGGTCAATTATATATCTAGAATTTATGAAAACACTGTAAATAATGAACAAAAAGTGTGATTTACAGAAGGTCAATTACGACAAACCCTTGAATCAGTTGTCCAGATTCTTGATCCATCTAACCCTAAGCTAAAGGAGTTGCACTGCCGATCTTTACACGGTAGAATGTGCATAAGAGAAACTACACTCTGCTCTTAAATACATTGATGAAGATCTGAGCTGAGATGATTAAAATTTGGTGGAGCAAATTACAGTGCAGAAATAGGCGTTGAGAAGGAATGACATGTTTAAAGTGGTTAGCTTCCCCTTGGCTTGATCAAGTTAAGCAAGAAAGGTGGAACAACCTCCATTAGATGACTAGTTAACCTTCTGAAGTAGATGATAAAAAAAAAAAAAAAATGTCAGCATATTAGTGTAATGTTGCTACAGACCCTTTGGGGGTTGTCGTTGAAGTTGCTTTGATTAACTATGTAGCTACTGAACTCCTAGGCAATAAGCTGTCCGGGTCTCAACTCTTGAAAAATCTACCACCTTTCGTTCTCATTCCAGTCCCTGCCAGACTTGATGCAAGAACAGATCTGGAATCTGGCTGCCATTTAAACTCCTTTAGAACAGAAAACAAACTTGACAGGGCCACAGATACTTCATTATCCTGTATATTGTTACATGAGACTACCCTAAGCCATTCAAGCTCCATCCAAGAAAGGAGGACTGTCTCCAGACCTGCTGTCGTCAATAAGGAGCATCCTTCCAAAGACAGAAATTTTACCCTCCTGTAAATAAAGCAAAACCACTATAGTTTAAAACAAAGCATTAACTAGTTAGCTTACTCAGAAAGCTGAAGTACTGAATCTTATGTATCACTACTCGGTCACTTCCTTTTCCAAGAATCACTCCTCACCATTCAATTGTTATGAATATATAAACCAAGTTTTTCACTGATTTTCAGCAACCAACCAGTGTGAAACCATTTTTTAAATGTGCAGATATTATAAAGGCATGACTAGTCATGGCTAATCAGTGCCTTCAGGTCTCTATAAGTGGGACCCATTATTCTGCAATCCAGAGGCCAAACTGCTGACCTGGTTGATTCCCGTATATATGGTTGATACATGGCCCATAGATCTTCCCAACTGAATAAAGAAACTGCTCACTTTGAACTTAAACAAGAACAAATATTGCAAGGTTGGGATCTCTCTCCAGGTAGACGCTAACTAAATTTAGGGGGCATAGTCTACTCAAATGGGTGATATAACAGACTCGGACTAGTAGTGAGAACACCCAAATGAATTCTCAAGAATAAGTTACGATGTTAAACTGGCAGCTGTACATGCAATCTTGAAGAAATGGTTCATGAGAAAGGAAGGGGATCATTCAGCAAGGAAGAATGACTTGACCAACATCTAAGAGGCTTGCAATGCTACAAGGATGAATTCATAAACAGAATTTACATAGATAGACAAACTAAACAATTAAACATTGTGCATTGTGAGAAGAGAAGAGTCAAAAGGGGCAACCACCCCTGTATCCATTTCAATTCTAGCATTCTAGATAAGAAATACATATTGAGGATGATGGTTTTGAAATTTCAGAGACAGTGCAAGATTATTAGATCAATGAACAATTAAAAGTATCTGAACATTTATATATTTCACAAACCTATAGTAACAGCAACATCTAAAATTAAAGCATCATTGAGAACACACATGCTCCCATTCCGTCTTTGTAGTAGACCTACAATCCTCAAAGACATAAGTTTCTTAATCAAAGTCTCAAACATTCTCTTCAGCTTGTAATTTGACATGAAAGATACTTCACGCTTGATCATATTCTTGAATACTACTGTTAAACCCAACATTCCAGTCATCTATCTATGCTTGTTTTCAATGTGATACTAACTTCAATAAGAAAGTCTACAAAATTGCAGTGTGTGGAGTAAACCCAAGCCAACAAACACATTACAAAATTCAAATCCTACATAATTATCAAGAGAAGAATTCATCATAATACCTGCAAATAGAGGCAATGGAGAACATGTCATTGTCCAATCCCCAACAATTCTGAAAGATAATCTCCCGAACAGTCGCGCAGACGATGAACAAGGCGCTGAGGCTCTCCTTGTCCCGCAGCTGGCACCGCCGCAGCTGCAACGTCTCGAGGGCCGGGCACAAACCCAGATGCTCCACCTGACCCGGATCGGCGTCCACCCTCTTACATCCTTCTAGCCTCAACGTCTTTAGATTGCCGCAGAAGGAGAGGGCGGCGAGCCACCCGCCATCCATCCGGTGGTCGCAGAGTGTCAGCTCCTCCAGCATGGGGCAGCAGGCCCCGATGGCGCTGATGCCGTCGTAGCTCCCCTCGCAGCCGCTCATCTCCAGCTTCACCAGACGCCGGCAGCCATGGGCCAAGATGGTCAGCCCAACATCCGAAATCGACGAATCATCATACAATCCCTCAACAAACGCAATTATCCTCAGGATCTGGAGATTCTCGAAGGAGGCGATCGCGGAGAGGACGTCGTTGGTGCAGCGGTGGAGCTCGAGCTCCTGAAGGGTGGGGCATTCGGCAGCGATGGAAGCGAGGCCGGCTTCGGTTCCGGCGATGAGAGCGAGCTTCCGGAGATTGGGGCAGCCGCGGGAGAGGGTTCTGAGTCCGATGTCGATGTAATCCGGCGGGAGGAAAAGCTCGTCGGGGACGAAGCGGGCGGAGGAGTCGTCGGAGTGGATGGGGATGGAGAGGAAGGGGAGGGTGAGGAAGATGCCGGAGCTGCTGCGAGGGGACTGGGAGTGGACGGAGGCGGCGACGAGGTCGATCTCGGTGAGGTCGGGGAAGCGGGAGGTGAGGCTGCCGGAGTCGAGGAAGTGCCAGTCGAGGAGCTTAAGGGAGCGGCGGAGGCGGCCGTGGAGGGCGAGCCATCGCTTGCAGACGAGGGAGTTTGGGAGGTGCTGGGAGGAGGGGAGGAGGGAGAAGATGCAGAGGAGGAGTGAATCCGACAGGAGAGAGGTCGGATCGACGGCCCTGAACTCGTCGGCTGCTTTCTTTTCTAGGGTTAGGGTTTGATCGTCCGGAGAGACTGAAAGGGGGTCGAGCTGCATCTTGAAAACCACATGCTTGCGTGCTTTGTCCTTGAACCAGATGTCGGCCCACTTGTGGTTTGGGTTTTTCAGCGGCGAGGGTTTCTTCAATGGCATCGAGGGATCTTTCGGTGGGCCACGATTAAGGTTTGGATTTCGTCGATGGTGCTGGTGTTGGTGCGATTGATTGGATCCTGCATCGGTTGGGTTTTTCTCCCTTCTTCTTCTTCTTCTTCTTCTTCTTCCTGCTGCTGCTGGTGCAGTGCAATTGCTTGCGCCGCTTTGGAGCGGTTTTGTGTCGGTCTTTCTTATTACAGTCTTCTGGACGACTCTTCTTCTTTCTTACTTGTGTGTTGCCTAAGCCTTGTCTATCGGATCGGAACGAAACGGAACGGATGGATTGGGATTGGGATTGGGATTGGGACGTGGGACTTGGGACTTGGGAGGCGATTCAGAGAATTTACTAGATGGATGCCATCCATTCATTTATGATTATGATTATGAATTGACATCTACTTCTACCGGCGAGTCTTTCCCCCATTCCATTGAAGAATTGTTATATGCGTTTGATAGAGAGTTTTTGGTGGAAGGAATCTCTCTCCCTCCCTCTCTCTCGTGTCTTGAGACAACATGCGTGGCTGCACTAGTCCGCTGGGTCCACTCAAAATCCAGCTCTTCTTCTAGATTTCATCGAGACTTTCTCCCAGAGAAATTCCAGGTAAGAAAAAGGGTGAAATTGTACTGCTCTGTTCTTTTTTAAAATTTAAGTCATTTAAAATAAATATTTTTAAAAATTAATCTTAGATTTTATATTAATTTGAGTTGCTTGTTCCACCCTTGATTGGATAGACTTATTGATATAAAAGGGAGAAATTTGTTAAAAAAAATATATGTTATATAGACCGTAGACCAAAAATAGTACTTTACGGGGCTTCTAACTAAATCCATCTTCTCATTCAAAATCACATCCCAAAGAGACTTCCTCATGTGGAAAGGCGGATTTGGTGTGAAGTCCCTAAAATGACATTTTTGGTCTACTCTCCATCTAATGCGTTTTTTTTTTTTATGGTAAATTGATTAATACAATTTTATGAATATTCATATTACTTTTTTCATCAAATAATTAATTAAAGTTTACATAAGATTTTAGGATGCTACATACACCACTATTTTAGGGCATTTATTTTGAATGAGCTTGATTTTAACTGGTGGTCCTACTTACTATGGAGGATCTGTGGTGATATCAAGTAGTCTATTTGTGGGGTCCAATCATGTCTTTTGCAAATTGTTAGAACCTAACGGCCCTCTGCCATCAAATAGCCCCACAAACTTTATCACGCAATCCTCATGCTCAACGACCCAAACCCAACAAAAGGTTCCTAAATCCTATTCCTACCTCATGATAGCTTAATCTTTTTATTAACATATGATTATACCAATTCCATTCATTCTTAATAAGCCTCAATTAGTGGAAAAGAAGGCAGAAATGTTGCAAAAATAAACCAATAGAACAAGCGTCACCTTTCTGACTGTCTGTTTAAATTAAGCCGTTTAATCATTAAAATTGATTTGATTGAAATCTGCATGTGCTGATTGCTGGATGAGCCAAATGGAAGTGACGGTTGAGATCTTCCAATCGGTGAAAAGGGACTGCACTTTCTGCTTAGATAAGGGTGAAAGACGCACGCTGGGATTACAAAATGGGAAAGATTTTGTCACTTGAAATTCTTACCATTAAGACTTACGGTCAATGAGGTAATTACTCAGCTTAAATTCATCTCATACATTTAACACATTCAACAGCACAAAGAGTAACTTAGACTACACTGTATCAATGGCAACAACCATCATCCAGCCGCCCACCTGTGGCTTGGCCATTTTTAATCAAAATTCTCTTTTTCTGGCAGCAATAAGATTTTTAATAAAAAAAATTATATTTCTGGCAGCACTTTAGCAGAAAATGATATGATTCTTTCAATAATGACAATTTCTCTCTCTCTTTTTTTTTTTTTTTAAATGTTTTTAACTATGTGGTGGCCAATGATTAGAATCATCTAAACAAATGCAAACTTTTCTTTAATACTCACTAATTTTGTGGACATAAACTGCTCAAACCACATTTGTAAGATTCGCTCACCGTCTTTTCATATTTTTGTACTTATTTATGAGATGATCTTTTTAGCTGTGACCCACCCAATGGAGAGCAGCCTAGTTGATGGTTGATTGTTAGTCATGATTTTAAAACTAGTTCAATTCAAATGAGTTGTGTTGCTCTATACACATGCATTGTTCAAAGCTACTGGAACTCCATTGATCTCATTGCCTTAATACTTAAATTATTATGTATTTACATGCTTCTAATTTCTTGAAATAAGAAATCTTGCACTTTTGTGGTTCTTGGTTTTCAATTCCCGGCATCATCTGAGTAAACCATTTCTGTGCAACCCAACTGAGTACGCATCTAAAGTGGGTTTTTTTTTAAAATCTTTTTTTATATTATATCAATGTTATATTACAATTCCTTTTTTTTTTTTTAATCATTTGCAGGACATCAATAAGATGCTAGGATAATTCAATCATGATAAATTGTAAAAGGAACCACCATGCTCATTGGAGTATATCATATATCTAGCAATGGGGCCTACACTTGGTATAAATGGGGATCAGGAAATTTAAATCCCCTTGGCGTGATAAGCGTACATGAGGGCCTACCAAATCTCTTCTTTTTATAAGTTCGAATGGAAACAAAAAGGTTGTGGCAACTAGCATTGTAGAGCCACATGCTGCTTAGCTTTTACAAATTCAAAACTTTGGAGTTGGTCATGTATTGTGGGCACCACGTATGAAGAGATAGTTAGGTCATTCAAATTTCAAAATTTAAAGTACCTGCAACTGGAAAGGTATTGGCTATAACGACGTGAATGAAAAATTATTGATAAAAACAATCTATATAACAGTAAGTTATTAGTTTATTACAAAGAAAGTACGACCACGGCAATGATACTTATGCCATGGGTGTCATGTTGTCTTTTTTTGGATGAGACATGAAAGTGGGATATATGTATGTGTGTGTAAAAACTTGTAAATTTTACTTTATAAAATTTACACATGTGAAATAATATTATACTATGTCCGTTTGGAAACATCCTTTATACACAAGTAAACACTGCACGGTTCATGTTAAATTTGTAAAATCTGTCTCTCTTTAAAAGGCCCTCTTCTCCTGTGCCCATCCACTCATTTATTCAAATGTAAAAATGCTTGTGGCCCCCCTCCACCCTACCTGTTTAACCACTTGATCTAAAGTGTACAGTGCATCCAACTGTCCAATCCATTTAGATGATGCCAAATCCCGGGCCAGGTGACTATTAAAGGGCCCCAATTTTATGATCAATTTTGATGGATCATCAAGTGGGCCCCACTAGGTATTTCCAAACTCGACTTGATGAGTGCACATGAACTTAGGAGAGGACTCTCTATCTTAAAATCTATCAATGTTTAAGCTACGTGAACTAAGTATTTTTCGGTTTAATGAGTCAACAAAAAAACTAACACAATTTGAATTAAAGATTTATGGCCCAATCGAGAGGCAGAAAATTAAAGGTGGTGATGGCATCTGATATCTCAACCTATCTGAAATGTCCTTTGTATTAACCAAGGAAATGTGTAATTAATCAATATCATTTTTCGTGTTAGAATTTTCATATGAAATTGGCTCATTTATTCACTATTTTTGCGCCTTATTTGCATTTATGATGTGTCAATGAGTGAGAACAAATATGATCATGCCTAAATAGTATGCATGTGTAACAAAGACCCTTATAGTGAGCGGTTGTATATATGATAATACATGACATGATTGTTATACTTGTGTATCCAATGATGAGGTGTTAGTCTAGTTTAAAGAAGGATGCTTTATCACCCATCCTTGGCTTCCAAAGAGAAAACTTATACACTCACGGACAAATCTTTTATATACAGTATTTTAAAATTTTGAAAGATTTCATATTACATTTTTCAAAGATAATATCCATAAGATAATCTTTTATATAACAATTTTTAAAGACATGGATGAAAATTTTTAACTCATCCTCTAGTACGTGGATGTGGTTCAACTATGATTTCCAATATTAATAATTTTTATTGTGATTTCAAAAAATCAATGGGTTCCAATATATATAGCTCTCAACATTAGATTGGTCTCACATTGATTATAAATATTCTGTGGGTCCTGTCATGACTACCAACATTGGATTAGGCCGTATGATTACCAAAATTAGATCGGCTCATTTCCTTGTAGATTACTAAAATTAGGCCCGTCCTACAATTGTCACACTAAACTGGTTCTATTTTAACTAAACTAACATAAAAACCTGTGATAAGTATGAGCATGACACAATTTGCCCAGGGCTCCTGCCCTATCTATCTACTTAATTTAAAAAGCTTTCAAAGAAATATTTGTATAAAATTGTAGCATGGTGTCGGGGTTAGATTAGGTATTTTAAAAGTAATGAGGTTGTGGGTTCAAATCTTACAAGCTAATATTTACTTTTAGCTTTATATTATAATTAAGTGGGACCCATAGTGACCACGGGCATTAAATTTGGTGGCTCTCTTATAGTGATTACCATCATTAGACTGGTTCTTATAATTGCCAACATCAAATGGGATCCACAAAAATTTTAACTTTGAATAGATCTCTTAATTAGGTCACCATTAGATAGGCCCATCATGACAATCATTATTAGATCATGCGTGACATCGTAGTTATTGCTAATTGTTTGTCCTTGATGTGATTAAACAACTTTTAATGATCTCACAATTTTTAACATTTAATAATCCATTGACTTTCCAACATTAGACGAGTCATAGACTGCCAACACTCTCTGGATCCCATCATAATTACGAATAATAGGTGAATTCCAGTTTACAAGAGCCGATGGTGTGTTCATTGTGATTTCAGATACTAAATTAGCCCATCTATACCTAAATTAGCCAATCTATATCTTGTCGATTTTAGCTCTGTTGATAGGAAGGCATAACCATTCCTGTGAATTCAATATGGTGCATGTGCAAATGAATGGGCCTCAGTGTGAAACCAAGTTAACCAGGAAAGGCTTGACTTAAATGATCAATTTCCCACCGGCTAGAAGAGATTATATATTGAACCCTTTTAGTCACATCTAATTTTTCCAGTCAATTCTTCCCAAAGGCCGCGTTTCCTATATCCTATATTATTCAAAAGGTCCAGCTGAGTCCTTTTTGTTCGTTTCGTTTGGATATTCATGAACCCAAGCCCATTAATGTTTCTGGATCCAGAACATTGTTGTGGGTCCAGCATATCAGAACTAAATCTAAATGCATGTATGTGTCGGCCTGCTTAATCAATGAAATGACAAGGATGCATGCCAGATTCAAGCCCATTGGACAGCATTTACAATCGAACTAACACAGACAAGGAAAAATCGGCTAACCCCTCTGTCCTTCGACGGGCATATGGTCCCGCCCGCCTAGTGGAGAAGCCTCTCCCCTCCTCTCTACACGTGAGCTCACATCACATCCTAATGCCCCACTGCGAGTACTGCTTCCATCATCTTCCTCGTCACATGATTGAAACTCTTCGGCTTCTTTTCCTCCTCTCTCCACTACCACACAAATGCATGAAGAATTCTTTCATTCTTCTTCTTCTCTTCTCTCTCTCTCAAACACACACCCTAGTTTTCCTCTTGCTTTTCTTTTGTAGTCAGAGGGCTTAAAGGCACGAGGGTATCTCTCTCCAAGCATTCCATCGTATACTGCAAAAGAAATTATCCAATGCATATCTAATTTCCATCGACACCATGTGCAAACCTTCTAATGGGGTCCACCTGACCATCTATCCCAATGCACTGCAAAGGCGCCTTTGCCCGGGACTCTTTGGTTTGCAGAATCATTCGAATGGATTGGGCCATTGGATCGACTGTGCACTCAATTTTAATGGTGAAAATTTTTAGACCTTTAATCAAGATGTTAGATAATTACATGAGCCCACTTCGATCTTACCTTGCCTGATCCCATCCTCAATTGGGCCCTACAGCAAGGTGCGAACCGTGCACACTAGATTATGTTTTCCTTAAGGTCCGCACCGTTCAGAACGTCTATTAGAACTCATCTAATGACCAATTCAAATTGACCGCTCATTTATAACCCTTTTATAGACACTAAATCTCATAAATACGTATGGATTCAGATGAATTAGATCGTTGGATTGATAGTCAATTTTTTCTACTTTGATATCAAGCTATTATATATATATATCCTCCATTTAATTCAATTCCCATAAAACAGGAGCCAGGGAGCTTGAAGAGAACGCCAACAAACCCATTCTCGCCTTCCATGCCTACCCAAACGCGCGCCCACCCCACTCCTCCTCACGATCCCATGTACCTTTTCTCTCTCTCTCTCTCTCTCTCTCTCTCTTTCTCGCTCTTCATCACTTCTTTTCTATCCGCTCCTATCGTATGCACCCACCCATTTATATAATACATTCGTTCGTGTATGTGTAGTCATAGGTTCGTGTACGGTGTTGTTGCAGGTCGGACTACGAAGTGGCAGAGCTGACGTGGGAGAAGGGGCAGCTAGTGATGCATGGCTTCGGCTTCCCTCGTACCACCGCAAGCCCTCCTCGTCCTCCCCCATCAAATCCGATTGGGAGAACCCACGTGTGGGTGGCACGCTCGAATGCATCGTCGACCAGGCCGCCTGTCCTCCGCCTCCAGATGCTGGAGCCGACAACCATTTCACGTGGTTCCACCACCACTGCACCCCCGCCGACACAGCCATCGACGTGTTGGTGCCATGCTCGACCCGACCTACCGATGCCGGCACCGCCAAGAACTCGTTACGTGTCCCCGGCCCCCCGCTGGTGGCGTCCTCCACAATGGTGGGTTCATGTAGCGGAGCTGGGTTCGACTTCGATTGGATAGAGGAAGAAGCTTCTGCTGCTGCGAAGCACACGAGGGGGGCGGCACCTGCATCGAACGAGATTAGCAGCCATATGATGCAGAGCACCACGTACGGGAGCGAGAGCCGCGGGCACGTGGAAACGGAGACAACGTGGGATATGGATCTCGACGTCAACGTGGATTTTACTTCCACTTCGCACGAGTATTCGAGCTTGTTGGGGATGCCGATGCCACTCTCATCTTACGGTCATGACTCGGTTTGCCACACCAAACCTCAGGCATATCTCTCACTCACTCACTCACTCACTAGCTATTTTCAGTCGCTTCTGTAGTTTTCAAAAACTGATAAATCTCATTATATTCATGAGTGTCATGATACCATGGGTTCTATAGGAAAAATCATAAAGTTTCTTGTACTACGTCGAGTGACTCGATCGACGATCGGTTGTATCATTTTGGGGTCTTTTGTGGAATTAAACCCACTTTTTAGAGCAACTTAACCTTAAAAATCTCTGTCATAAAATATTATTTAATTGCTGACATATTTAATGGTTTTTGACTTTTGTTGGATGAAATGAGAAGAGGGACGAAGGCGAGAATGGGCGTGAGAAGGGTAAAAAGGAGAAATCAACCGTCTCAACCAAGAGAAGAAGTAGGGCAGCTGCTGTTCATAACCAATCCGAATGCGTAAGGATTAATGAATTTGTGTTACGTTTTCTTTTATCCTACTTTTCCAATTTGACCAACCTGCATTTTGACAAGAATTGTGTTGACAAAAGCGTTTCAACAACGCAAACAGTTCTACAATGTCTAATAGTTTGACACCTGATTCTAAGAAGCAGCTCTGAAATGACACAGGGCTTTTATTAGTTTTTCCAAGTTTTTTTTTTTCTATTTGAGGGACCAACTGGAGAAACTAGTGGGATGGGGATTCCTTGAAAGTCATGCTGGAACAAAAGATGATAACGCGTTTTTGGTTGTTGGCCTGCAACTGAATCACGGAAACATGCCCCCCAGACACACATAAAAGATCGCACATTTCTTGATACCGTCTATAATTTATTTGGAATATTTTGCAAGGCAGGATTGGGATTCTAATGGGAACCTGTCATTCATGTAACTCGGTGAATTTAAAAAAAGAAAGTTCGGAAGTCCATTATGTTTACCACATGATGAATTTAATGGTGCTCTCTAGTTGGAGTTTCATACAACATCAGATTGATCATGTGGAGAAAAGACAACTATATGTTTCCCACATGATAAATTTAATGGTGCTCTCACTACTATTGTAGTAAAACTTGGGATCATGTACATAGAGAGGTATGCCCGAAAAAAAAGAAAAGAAAATACCTACAAGTTAGGCGAAGCAAAGGTGGAGACGTTGAGTTAAGCAACACTTGCTTTCATCACCTTTTTAGGACATGTTTCCTTACTAGAATTCCTGACAAGAATTCTAGTGGTTGAGGTTTTTAGGACATGACATTAGGTCTCGCTTGGCATTTTCAAATCTCTTGTTTCTTGACAAGAATTTATGAATTCCAATACATGACAAGTTTCAATTGGCTTTTAAGAATTCAAGAATTCCACCATTTTTACATTTTGACGGAGTTCCTGAATGCTCAAATCCAAAGGAGGATTCAAAAATTCTACACTGTCTGGGAATTCAAGAATTTCCTAGGCAGGAATTCCTGAAATTCTAGTAAATGAAGAGGCCCTAAAGTTAGAACATGATCATTTTTCTTATAAAAAATGAACAGTTACTAATATAATGGGCCCATGTCACTTAAATTCAAAATGATATACCTCTGCCACTGCCACTGTTGAATTGATCATTTGTTTTCTGTGTGATCAACTTATGAAATTCCTTATATGCTTACTTCTGTGATTGACATTAATATACAAACCATTACCAGAAAAGGAGAGATAAGATCGACCAAAGGATGAAAATACTACAGAAGTTGGTACCAAATTCCAGTAAGGTATTTAAGCAAACTCACACCCTTCTCTTTTGGCCTTTACTCTTTTTTTTTATCCTTCTTGTCATGAACGATAATCTGAATCTTCAACAGATAGACAAGGCGTCGGTGCTTGATGAGGTGATTGAATACTTGAAGCAATTGCAAACCCAAGTGACGATGATGAGCAGCTTCCCCCATATGCTGATGCCCATGACCACCATGCGGCAGCTTCAGATGTCTATGATGGCCCAGATGGGAATGGGTGCCATGGACATCAACTCTCTTAATCGACTGGGTCCCGCTGCTTCAGTTCCTCCCATGGTCCACCACCCAGCCACATTGTTGCCTCTAACTGTCCCTTGGGATGGCTCTGTTGTTCGGTTGCACCCATCCGCCACTGGGGTCTTGCCTGATGCATTCTCAACCTTCTTTGATTGCCGAACAATGGTAAAGGTGTCATAACCATGCTTAGAAATTGGGATCATTCAATTAAAGGGAGACTCCAAAACACCATTTTGGCCCATTTGGATCTTCCTGACCAGAAAAGACTCGTGCATTTAGATAACTTGAATAACTTTTAAAATACACTTGTTTTGTTCTTTGTCATAATTTAATTAAATGTAATGTTGGTTTGTTTGCATATAATAGATAGGAATTGATTAAATGAGAATAATTGTAGTAAGGGTACCAATGTCAGAACGGTCACCTCTCATAGGATATGAATTACTAGGATGGTCCTTGTGTATGAATTTTCTACCTCCTCATGATTCATTTTTCACTAGAGGGGAGATAATTTGATAGTCACTTTCACAAATTCACATTTGCTTTTTCAGTTTTAACCAATTTTAAGAATAAAACATTTAATACATTCACAAATACTCACTGTTTTTTTTTTTTTTTGAATGATACAAATACATTCATAAATACTCACTGTTCCTCCCTAATTTTCTCCTTTTATGACAGCCGCATCCGCCACAGCAACAGCAACAACCTATAAGTTTGGATGCCTACAACAGAATGATAGCCTTGTATAAACAAGCGCAGCAACCAACAACACCCAGTGGAAAGACTTAAGGGCTCCTTTGAACCTAGTGTAGGTAGCTGAGGTTACAAGCAAATCAGAGTTAATGTGTTTGGATAGCCTGAGTAAGCTATTTGTGAAAGTTGTTTTGCCCTTGGCATTGCCAATGGCAGATAAACAGAGTTGCAAGTAATTAGATTTGCTACTAAAGTGAGTCAAGAGCAATGGTGTTCCAAGAATCCAGCCAGGGCTAAAATGTGTGAGAATATGTATAGCCTTCCCATCCTTGAACTTTTTATATAATAGATTTCTTTTAATCCTTTTTAATTAGTATATATACTTTGCAATTAGTTTCAATTGTTGCTTACATCATCTTCTTGGAAAATCATGTGAACCAACGATCAAAATATAAGTACGGTGGGCGTAGCGGTGGATGGCCAAATTGCTACACTGGTGGGCGATACATAGTATCATGATGGTGTAAATTCTTTGAGTAGTAAAAAGAACTTAAATCTTGTATAACAATCAATCTTGTATTTTTAGTGATTTGCAACCATATAGGAGTAGACATGCACAACTTTAGAAAAGGTGGATGCATGTAGATTGTTTATACTTAACATAGGGCATCACCATCATCACCAGGCCATCTTATATTCAATTCCACCTTTCACCTAATGAAAAAGAAAAATCTAATTTAATCTATAGAACTTAAAGAATTTAAAGGGTTGACCACAGCAATCTGGCCACTTTGACACACCTCAATTTGCACTACTGGCTTCTTTAAGACCAATAGAGGCCATTACAATGCCTATGCATATCACCGATCTTGGTCATTAGTTTTCTAAAATTACAACTCCAAAGTTGGTCCCAATTGGAGTGCCATTCATTCACCAATATATAAAATCATAAAATTTTAGTAATTAATTATTTCAATCCTAATAAGTAGTTCGCTGTCATTAGTTTAACAAGTGAATTCTGTTGGAAATTTTGAAAATTGTGGGGGAATTTTGGATTTTTTTTCACCTTTGACTCGCATAGACAACTATAGGAGGTGGTGGCATGCAAATGGTACTTCAACTTATTGATGCTCAAATAAAATCACATCTGAGTCATGCCATTTTAGTTTGGGGAAAAAAAAAGACTTGATGGGAAAAAGATAAGTACATAGTGTGGACCTAAAAACAGAAATGACCAAACTTAACCAAAAGAAAGTCCCCGAGTTACCAATCACAAACGCTTATTTCAATCTTCAAAACAAGTTCGACCAAGATTAAGATGATTAACAAAGTAACAGTGGCTTCAATCACAGATTTATTAGAATGAACTAAGGTATGTTTGCCTGCTTTGTGTTTAATTTCTAGGAATCTATAGTTAAGTGGGTTCGAACGATGGACTATTAAAGAGGTGAGGAAAAAGTTATGGAAGATGTTGATGTAGAGAAAACCCTTGCTTTTCTAAAATTGATTGAGCAGGGTGAGGATTATTCTCTCTTGCCAAAGGAGAGACTATTTGGTCATCATATGTGGATCTTCTTCCTCACTTCATCAAACCTTAGCTCCATTGATAGGAAGGCATGCTTATAATTCATAAGAATTCAATACGAGTGAACTATCCTTTTTTTTTTCTCATGGAAATATAGCTAGCTAGGGCGAAGAGGCCGGGTAGAGACCTTTCTTTTTGTAGATTTAATAATTGATTTCCACATTACCATATCTCCATTTCATGGCACCTGGATCCTCAAGTTAATGAACCACCTCCGAAACACCAACCCCAAACACCCCACAAGGAAAAAGGCTCAGATATTTCGTAGCTTGGGGTGTGGTCTCGAATCTCATTAGGACCACTGAATGGTCCACAAGGCTCAAACTACCTTGAAATTGGGGTGTCCATGGTCAATGAGGGAATTTTTTAGCTTGGGGTGTGGTCTCGAATCTCATTAGGACCACTGAATGGTCCACAAGGCTCAAACTACCATGAAATTGGGGTGTCCATGGTCAATGAGGGAATTTTTTTTGGCCTAACCAGCCAATGGAGCTTTCAATCATGTAAATTGGCCCATCGAGAGAGACACCAAACATGTCATGTCCAATGAAAAAGGTACAAGAGATATCATTGGGGACTGATTCTTCTCTTGGATTATTGATTCACCGCACACCCTTTGTGGGAATTTGGAACAGAAGACATTCAGCACTAAAAGCCATGTTTGGCATCTCTTTTCATGGATTCTTTGTTGAGGATTGAGGCTTTTCCTACGAGTCTGCCCACGTCCACCTTTTTTAATACATGACTGCGTCTGCAACTGCACTCTATGACCGAATCTATTGGGTTAATAATGTTAGGTTCGGCAGTCTGCACAGTGTTTTATTATTCACGTGCACTCTTTCTATCACACATATGCCAATGGATTGCATATGTAGAAAACCTTATATTCATATGGTAGCCAGTAGAAGTCGGTTCCTCATTTGGTTGAGAGAAATGGAGACCATTCTACAGTTCTAACAAAATTGAATGCCTTTTATATATATATATATATATATATATAAAGAACAAAAACAAAATTGAAGGCCTTTTGTATGCACATTCTATATCAGTTGGCAAGAGGGACCTGATGAAAAGTATTCCCACCGACTCAACTCACTCGATAAAATTGGTTAGCGGATGGAATTTATTATCGTATCAAATTAAGAGAATTGGTCCCGAGTTAAAATCTCGGGAGGAATGACTTGTCCTGAAATAAGCATGTTGTGAAATGTGCACCAACCCCATTTTTGGTTAGCCAAGGGAATTTATTATGACCCACATGTGTGCTCATGTGGAACCACTCCAACCAAAGATGGGCAGCATCTTACCAGCCCCATAAAAAACCATAGTTTTGGAGGTCTGGATGGGCACATATGTGTGGCATGTTAGGATGTTGTAAATCAAATGATTAAAGAAAATAGTTCACCGACAGCTTGCATTAAGAGAATTGGGACTTTTAGTTGGACATAGTTTTATTATTATTTATTTTTAATCAATATCTAAAAGCCAAGCTCAGATTGATTATTGATAGGCTAAAATGATGAAAAATTCATTGATACCCCAACTCGAGAGCTTTTGTTATATGGTCCAAAACACTGTTAATTCTATTAAATCGGAGATGTAGATAATTGATCTTTCATTTATTGACAGTGTCACTGGCAAACGAAGACAGGAATGGACGATCATTGCCTTTCAACCGACAGCCTACAGATGGATGCTAGCCATAAATCAAAGAGAAATTAAATTATAAATCACGTCTGATAAGATTTAAATGGATGGTCAGTTTGGTGAGACTTTTGGGCTGTGTCAGATTCAAGAAATTATGAATGGATTGATGACTCATGGATGTATCTTTAGTAAGGACCATGCTATTATGATGAATGCCCATGAGACTTATCGTGTCCATATACAGTGTAAACATAGCCGTGTCAATCTCAGCTATCTCAATCATTTAGGGTTCTCATTGTCAGGGATTGGACCATCCTAAAACCTTCATTCAGTGGACACTTTCGTGATGATTTTTTTTTGATAACTCACAATCTTTCTTTTTCAATTTGCACTTCATTTGTGGCATCGTCCAAACCACATTTCTTACAGAACTTGAGGTATCATCCATTTAGTGCATCTATTTTGGAGCCTCAAATTTGTGGGCCTCCTTTTATTTATAGATGATGTGGATCTAGCATTACATTGGAAGAGGCGCCGTGGCCTTTTACTGCCGTGGTAAGAGGCGCCGGTTCTTACATGAAAGCTGGGAGTTTGAACTTAGGCGTGCAGCCACCTTTTCTCATCCATGGGCTGTCCTATCTCATCTAGGTCTACTTCTCTCACCTTACCCGATGTCTACTTTTCTCACTTGAGGGCTGGGGTCCAGCCCCCTAACCTTGGGTACCAAGAAAAAAACCATTACATTGGAAGCAACAACACTATACTTCATTGGTTTTGGTGCATTCTCTGTGTTGCAAACTCATGCAAATTACGTTCAAATAGGATGAAAATGAGTTCCTTCGTATCCGAAGAGCCCGAGAACGACTCCTTACCTGAGTGGTAAGGAGTAACGGTTCTCATTTGGCCGTCCAAGCTCGAACCTTGGATACGTTGCCTCTTTCCGCGTGTGTGAGCTCCCCTCTCACTTGCACGGGCTCTTTTCCCATGCGAGTGGGTTGTCTTCCAGAGTATGGGAGCTCTCTCTTGGGTTCTAGCCCCGTTGACTGAGGTACTAAAAAAAATCAAATCCAAAGGGCTTACTCAGATAACCATTTTAAATTCTGGTTCAGTAGCATGGATCCAAATAAATTTTCAGTCAGATCAATAAGGTCTATAGTCTACACCCAAAGATCTGAGTACCCAGTTGAAACCATGGTAATTATATTATGTGTACTTTCTTCCTAAACATGATTACACACCCTTAGTTTAATTTGTTCTGGGTCTGGGTCCTTAATTTTGTTGTGAATGCAAGGGGTTTCTATAGGTCATGTCCTCTGGACCAATATCAAGTCTTGACCCATGTAAGGTTTCCAATTCCATGCAGGTGTTCCTTGTTTGAGACTGGAATACTGGATCCCAGTAGCCAAGACATGATCCTGACCATTCAATCAAAACACTAGTGGAGTCCATCCATATTTTACCAAGTGATGGCTAGCCGCTGTCATGTCCTGTCTCAGGAGAAAGAAGGCATCATGAAATATCCTTACAAAGAACAAGAGCCCACCACAAGTGTCAGGACAGATCTTTTTAAGGACAGTGCTTCAATAAAGTTTGTGAGGGAGAATTTTTGGATGTTTCTTCTGTACCTGTACGCGTGGGCCTATTATTCTCCAGAATCTGATGGGCCACATAGTGAAAAAGGAGAATACCCAAAAGGGTTCGTTCCCACATAAAAGGGCCTAATGACATCTTCGAATATCTGATCCTGAGGCAGGGCAGCCCACAACCTCAACCAAATTCTTGAAAAATGACAATTAGCATGCCCCACTTTGGGAATTGGGATTCATCCCATAATGGTGGCCCGAGTTGTGGCAGGCTGAAAAGAGCTGCGCCACGCCCTGCCAGGCTAAGCTAGGTCAGCCCAAGTCCTGCCCCAAAATCATCCTGAAATTTTGCAATAGGCTTAGGGCCTATTTGGATCCCAGGAGCTCAATATTTCTGCGATTCATCATCATAATCTAATCAATCGATAGCACTCAGATTACCTGTCAATGTTAGATATGTTTATCCTTAATTGGTTTGTAGGTCTGAAAGCTCGTTGGGTCGTTGTAAATCAAAGAAGCCGTTCAGAAATTAGTAGTAAATTGATATTTACACATATCTAAATGTTCCACGGCCTTGGAACGCCTGCGCTGCACTCAGTTTACTATAAACCTAATCGTTTGCAACCCTGCTTACGTGCAATTGCTCTTGTGAATCCTAATGGCTTTTCTGGACCTTCATAAACCCAGCAAAACATTAGGATTTACATGCAAACTGACCTACACAAATCCAAATAGGCGCTAATTGGAAGTGCGTTGTACGATCAGTTTACTTATAAATTGTTTACCTAGAATTAGTATTTGAACCAAAGGGTTCAAGTGGGTTTGGAATCTGTTTGTAAGGATTGAAGGTGGGGTTGATATTAGTCTGACATGATGATCTTAACTGTCTATTTTAGGGCCACTAAATTTTATCTGTTTTAGGTGGGGCCCAAAGTAATCCAAGTCAATGGCCTGCTAAGTCATCAGGCCCAATAGCTAAACAATTCCGGCCGAGTCCAACTGAATACTCAGCCAGACTCGCTCAAGTTACTCAGCTCAGAAACTTTGAATCTGTAATCACTCCAAAGCACCTTGACAAAACCCAAGCCCAGTCAAGATAAGTACCAGCCAAATCCCTAGGCTCCTTCACAACCCTAGCAGGCTAATTGCCAAGTCATATGGGTTATCGTTAATAGATGCTACTTGGACAGCTGTAGGACAGGTGAAACCACATGGGAAAAAGGTGGATACATCTAAGAGTCTAGTATTCCAGCCCATTTACTTGAAATTTATACCAAGGTCCAGATCTTGACTTTAAAAATCATCAAAGTCAGAGTTGGGCATAGACTGTTTACAAAATGCCATTGCAATGTGTAGAAAAAAAAAATATTATCTTAATCTCTTGAAATATATATGCACCAATTCAACAGTGATCAAATAAGTCAAATCCTCATGTACACATAAACCAAGTTAATCCATGTGGCCCCAAAAGGAGTGTTGCCAATGTACCAATCTTTTTTTTTTTTTTTTGATAGATGCCAATGTACCAATCTTTAATCATGCACATTCTCTATCCGTACCAGAGACCAACCGGCAACCGGCAATGGCTGATTGTTTCCAATGGTAGAGAAGGAAGGAAGAAAGCTTCAGTTTTGTCCTGACACTACCAATCTAAACGACAAACTTCAAAATCTTAATATTATCTTCCCTTCCTAGCTCTTTCCAATTGTCCCACCAGCACCCATACCTTCCCTTTCTTTATTCACGACACAACTAGACCAAACCCCCCTCAATTCCATTTATAAATCACATTCTTCATCATCCTAACATGACACTACAACCCCTCTCCCCTCTCTATCTCTAATGGCTTCTCCCTCAACCTCAATTTCTCCTCGTAAACTTCGCTTTGATCTCTACAACTTATCTTACCAAGATGAGCCAACCACACCCTTGGTCATTTCAGTTCTAGCCTCTCTACTAGAAAGAATCATGGCTAGAAATGAAAGAATTGCTAGAAAATGCAAATGGGTGTCACCAGTATTTGCAGGAACCCGCATTTTCGATTGTGATGAAATTCCTGACATGTCAATCCAATCTTTCCTTGAGAGGATTTTTCGTTACACTTGCGTTTCGCCTCCAGTCTTCGTTGTGGCATATGTGTACATCGATAGGCTTTGCCAACTGCACCCACATTTTCGCATCTCCTCCACTAATGTACATAGGCTGCTTATTACTACCATCATGGTTGCTTCTAAGTTTTTGGAAGACATGTAAGTTGCATCTTTCTTTTCTCTTCTTGCATCTTTTTCTACATAAAGATTATGCCATATAGAGTTAAAACTTAAAACTAATTTACGGGTGACTAAATTTTGTTTCAATGTAGGAACTATAGAAATTCTTATTTTGCAAGTGTTGGGGGACTGACGACAATTGAGATGAACAAGCTGGAGGTTGATTTTCTTTTCTCGATGGGTTTTAAGATGCACGTGAATGTCAGTGTCTTTGAGAGTTATTGTAGTCACTTGGAGAGAGAGGTGAGCATAGGAGGAGGTTACCAGATAGAGAGGACCTTGAGGCTTTGTGGAGGAGAAATCACTTCCAAGAAGAGAGAGAAGAGGGAATTGGATTGTCTAGCACGAGCTGTTGGGTGATCAACTTCCATTGATGCCTTTTCTCAGTCATGTCTGCTTAACCCTGCAGTGAATATGAATTCCATGTATATTTAGTGATGCATCATTTGGAAGGGCTAATTGTGCATACTTTCTTGTTGACTGTATAATTCTGAAGGATTGTTTCTAGTTTTAGTTTTGACGATCAAATGCTTTTTTGTTGATTATGATTACTTAGTTTTAATTTCCATATCATAATATCAGATTTCTGGACTTGTACTAAAAATTCAAGAAACAAATTAACCACCTTATACAAACAAGGGCATTTTCTTCTTGCTAGGTTGGCCCACAGCTGGCCAGGAGGTAAACCAAAAGGTTAAGCCCAATATCTAATCCTTGAAAGTGGTTGTAGGGCTTAGGGCTGTTCATGCTTATTAAGCTCGAAGGGAAGTTAAATCATCTCAACAATGTAATTTTGATGAAGATTACTAGTTTATAGAAACTTTATCTAATGGAACAACTGCCCACACCCATTCCATTTCATGTCCTAAACATCAAATAAAAATGAAAATCTACAATTAAATTCCTAGAAAAACTCTTTTCCTCTAAAAGTAGCATAATATCTTATTTTCGCTTTTATTATAAGTGCTGAGGCACTGAATAGGTGAATGTTAGAGGCATTTCACTTCTTAGGGAGGACGGGGTCGATCCTTGGTGTCCTAAGGTATCCCACAACATTGTACACCACTCATCCAATGTAGAAAAAAATGTATATTAACCAATTCGATACTCGCTTTCCTCATCCAGTTCGTTGTAATAAGTTTACATTAAATTGTTATCCGCTCCTTTTTTTTTTTTTTTCATATTTTATGGTCTCATAAGAGATAGAGAGAAAAATAAAAGACTCTGGTTAAACCAATTCTATATATTTTCTGCTGCTGCACCAAAATATAGACTTTGGAACAATATTGTTTTTATTTTTGAAAGATATAAAAGAAATCAATGATAAGAATAATAGAATGACACAAAAATGTATCACACAAAGACATGCCCAAATTGCACACTTAACGCGAGGACCATAGGGGATGGTTACGACCTATTTATTCAGTGTAACATGGTTGATAGACACCACATAAAATTTGCTTCCTCACTAAAAAAAAAAACAAAGGTCCATTGATACGTGCTAGGGCTTTGCATGCTTAAAAAGGCTACACCTACCAAACCCCGTGAGAAATTAAATTCACTTGCCGAGCTGTCTATCCAATTATGGAACTTCAGCCTTCAATGCCTTATACATATTATTTACGACATTAACGTATGGAAGAAGAGAAAACGATATTCGAGAAAGGACCAACAAGCAACTTTATTATTCCCATCTTACTAGTTGTTAGTTACTATACTCGTTAAATGCTTCTGTTATAGCATGTCACGCTTTTCTCTGTTAGTAGCGGGTGATGCAGTTCCTTCACCAAACTGAAGCTACCTCTGCAACTTCTAATTAGAAAAACATGCAGAACCGGCTTTGTAGTGGGTGAGTGTCAATTGTTAATTGCTGCCTACCGCAACTGCGATCAAGGGCTTTTATTTGGGTGGGGCTAAAATTTTGCTAGAAATTTTTTACTATACTTTTTTACATTACCAAATAGCACCTATACGTTTTTCTTTATAAAATGTTAAACTCGCGGAACTCAACTAGATGCATGAAGTTATATATTGAAGATTGGGCAATGAAGAGGTTAGAATCTTAATCTGAAGCACCAAAAAGCTTTAGATGGATAAAAAATGATTCTAACATTGATTTTAGATACTTAAAACTCATATGAATTACCATGTTTCACTAAATTTATTTATCAAAATCAATGCCCAATGGAGATCGCTGCAAATTCAAAGGGAGCAGGCGTGTGAGAAAAACTGAATATAAGAACATTTTGAAGATCTTTTCCCTTTTCACTCTCTCTCAAAGCTTCCAATATTTTGATAATAGAAGTGGAATTCCATCTTTGAATCATAGTGGGGTAAGAAGACATGATAACATGAATGGATTTGGTCATCTTTAGATTTTTGTAGAAACGTTCAGATTTGGTTGTTAGGGCTTAGGGTTTAAATTAAGATTTGGGGATTGAGGGTTTGGAATTAGAATTTGAAAATAAGCATTCAGATTTAGGTATAGAGTAATTTTTAAGGTTTATATTAGAAATGTTTGGCAGATTAAGATGCAGTAGTTTACATGATACATAGGGATTGACAACGAGGAGTTCGATCGATAATTGGCGCCGAGAGGTTTCGAAAGAAGAGGTTGAATAAGATGGAGCGATGTGTTGCTACAACATTTTATTTTCTTTTATTTTTACCTACGAAACTTTACATATGTAGAGCTACTTTTAGACATATCATGTCGAGCGACTAGTTTAGACATGTGAGACATATTCCAAGGCCCCATTTAATTCTATAAGGATTTTAATTCCGATCTGAGGTAAATGTCCCAAATTGGGCCCCAAATCGCTCAAACGTTGGTTTGCCCCTACTCCAAGGCCCCAACCATGGATTTCGATTCCAACCTGGGATGACCCCTCAGGTCCCTACAACATAGGTAAGCCCCTAGCCCAAAAGACGATCAAATGCAGACTTCTTTTCTTGTTGTATTGCAAACATGTGATGCCATCTTCTCCAATGAATACATAAAATATTCAGTCTTGCCCTCCGAATGAATGATCAGCACAGAACGAGAACCCATTTAGAGTTAGACTCTCAGCCCTTCTCCACCCGCTCAATCAATCTTCTTGTCTAATACAAAACAATATAAGCTGGGTTGGTTTGAATGGGTCCGGTAATTGTGGACCATTGTTAATGGGGCCTGAGATGATGCCCATGTCTGATTTTGTGGATTGGATAAATGAGTTTTTTGATATGTTTGGCTCAATATCATGGACTGAAACACCGCTGCTACCGATTGCATGCTAAACTGTTGGGGTGCTCATGGGCCAGGCCAGCCAGAGCGTGATCCGAGCCCATCCCACTTTCTGCTGGGCTTGGACCGTAAAATCTAGGCTGGTTTAACATTTGGGCTGGGATTGGATTAAGTGACAAAAGGCACAAAGCCTGCCCTGACTTGATCCCCTTGTAATTTAGTGATAAACAATTGCTTAAAAGCTCAAAACAACTAATAAAAGCACAGTTTCGCTTGGGCAGATTGAGTAAATGGGAGGGCTTGGGCCTGGCAATTATGTCCTATATTGGGCCCATGCAGGATTGCCGGCATGTGTTTCTAAAGTTGGGCTGGGCCCAGTTATCCTCATCCTGGACTCACACTGCTCATGAACACCCCTGGATAACTAGTGCCACATACATCCATCTGAATATATTCAATAACTGGTTATGGACCAGACAGGACTTGCACTCGGACCCATACATAGGGGGATCCATAAATATGGACCAATCTAGAAAAGTAGTAGATATCAGTTTGTCAGCCAGTAGAGAGATTTTGGCAAGAATTCTCATTCTTTTTGGATTATAAAATGATAGATTTCTGCTATGAATATAAACATCAATGGATCTCAACTTGCTGTCTACAGTCTACAGAAGATCAACATGCAAATGAGGATCATGTGTCTGATATTCGAGTGGGTTGAAAATGGGCCATTTCACCGGTGTTCGCTTGGATATATTTGGCTTAAATTGGACTTACTTTTTTTAATGGTGCATGTCGGACATCCTAATTAAGCTATTATAAAGCCCAGATGACAGATGAGAGAAGAAGAGACAATGGACAGCCCTAATTAAGCAGACCATTATTTTTCCCCTTAACCTGGTCCAATGCAAAAACAATCCCTAGATCGGACATGTGAGTCACAGAGCACAGGAGTTTTGAGTTCGTACAGGTAGGCCTAATGTTAGGTGATCCGAAGCTGACCTGACCCTAACCCAACCTTGGTAGAGTAACCCCCTGGTACTGTAGGTGCAAGATTGGTGGTTGACATGAGACATGAATTCGGCAAAATAGGAGAGTGCTGCGTTGACAATCCGTCGGTTGTAGTGAGATTGAAATGCATGCCTACTATAATTTCTTTTTCCAAGGAGAAAAACCTATTATATATAGTTACTAGTTAGAGAGGCAGCTTTAAAACAAGATATAATTTTGCCGGCTTTGAACTTATGGAATTCCTGCAGACATGAAAGCTGCTTGTGCTTCATCTTCTCGCCTTAATTTTTTTTTTTTGAAGCTTTAAACATAGCTTAAAGATATCTAATGTTTGAAAGGTTTGTGTAAATCCACCGTATATTTTTCTCCTTGATTATGGTATATATAATACACTTAACAAGAGAAGATAAGATTTACAGGTCAAAGTATATATATATATATATATATATATATATATATATATATATATATATATTTGGATTTTATCCTACAACTGTGAGAGGAGATCTTATCTAATTCTATATACAGAAAGTATATATATTTGGATTTTATCCTACAACTGTGAGAGGAGATCTTATCTCATTCTATATACAAAAAATATATTTTTGGATTTTATCCTACAGCTGAGAGGCCCAACCTTGGGCTTAGACAAGTGGGCCTGGATGCCTATGCTAACAATATTCATGCAGATAGGTGTAGTCTGCACACTACTTCCTGGTGCGTGCCTGACCAAAGTATTTATAAGATTTACAGGTCAAAGTATTTATAGGATTTCCTGGTAGTGCCTGATACCACCAAGTTCTTAATTATATAGATGATTTTTTTTACTTTTTAACTTTTTTTTTTTTTTTTTTATGGTTTTTGGAAAAAATGTATGTTCAAGGACGGGTTTCCTCTTTTTAACTTTAGTATAGGAATTATTGCTTATATTCTGTTGTCAACTAGTACTATTGCCATTAGTGTATAGTTGGACAGTGACAGATCAAGGCTAATGAATCAAATGCAACAATATAATTAAAGTGATGCTAAGCCAACCACCATTTCAGTTGATGAGGAGTGCCGACACGACATGCTTTAGGATTGGGTTCTTTTTTAACTAGTGTCAAGCTGTTGGGTGATCGTTGTGGTGAGCAAGCCAAGATTCAATTTAAACAGTCATTTCCCCATAAAATAATATAAGCTTGTTTCAATGAAACAAGATGGAGTGGTTTTAGAAAGCAAATCAAGTGATCCCAACTCTTATCATTATTGGATCATAATTAGGCATTATTAAGTAATTGTGGGTTGAGTTCGACTAGACATTTCAACAAATACACGCACTTTTAAACTGTAATGAGGCAATTTGTGAGCTCGTGTACCTTCCCATGTATCAAGCTAATTAGTGATCCTACATGGATGGCCCTATAGAAGCTGCTTCCATGTCACCATCCTCCTATAATCTTTATGGGGGCCCATTTTTGTCTAATCCAAGCAATCGATGTTGGTCGTTAATGACCTCATCGGATTTTCTTGTGTTCAACTTATCTTCTGGTGCCAATCATATATCACGGGACCTACTTTTGCCTTGTTATTAATTCACTCAATCAAACTTACTCCAAAAGTGAGATATTAAATTTGACTGATTAATAAATAACGGAAGAGTTTAACTCAATGCTTAAAGTTATTTTCCACATATTGATCGATTCAATGGTCAATGCCAATCCAATCCAAATACAGGAAATTTGTGACAACACCAGTCATGAGGCATGTGATCTGAAATGGTTAACATCAACTAAAAGTGAATCGTCCCCATGACAAAATAAACTGACCACTTGATTTAGTGACCATAATGTCGGTTCGCAAGCCAACTTAAGGAGGCACCTAATAAAATTAAAACCCGATTTCATTTTCATGTTTGCTTGGCACGTGCCCTTCACCTCAACAAAGAAACATGATAACTTCTATGATAAGAATCAGTCTTAGAAAAAGAAAGCAACCAGTCAACATCTTTAGCTGGAGAATGTACTGATTCAAGCAAATTATATCGCATAAACTCAAAACAAAATCAATAGCATCTTGATTTTATTATCGGCTAATCTGTGTGCCCCACTTTATATTAGTGCTAACTAGACTTCTCATAATGTTTTAAAAACAGCCGTTTAGTAACAGATGTGCCTGATATATACTAGCCTCCAAGGTCATTGTAAACATAATTGGTTCCAACTTCCATGAGTAAGATATTTAAGAAATATAGGAACATGTCAGTGCAGGGTATTTTTCATAAAATAACAAAAATGATTTTTAAAGAATAGTCTCGCTTCATTTTTCAATGAGGAAATTAATGGAACTCTTTTTTTTATTTTTTTTGCTATTAAAGGGTTTCTAATCCTTTTGGCTGGACTAATCCCTTTGGGCCCGGATGAGGGTATTTTTCATAAAATAACAAAAATGATTTTTAAAGAATAGTCTCGCTTCATTTTTCAATGAGGAAATTAATGGAACTCTTTTTTTTATTTTTTTTGCTATTAAAGGGTTTCTAATCCTTTTGGCTGGACTAATCCCTTTGGGCCCGGATGAAAGCTTGGTAAACTCTCATGTAGCACCCGTGTGGTAGTGCAGTGTCTAACTTACAATTTCCCGGTGCAAACCGTGGTCCTAGGGTAATTGAACTAAGAGGCCTTCATCTCAGCGTAAGCTAACATACCCATTTATTATGCAGCATTAATGGAACTCAAAATTGTAGAAAATGAAAACTTTGCTTTCATTTTTCTTTTTAATAGGAACTACTGCATTAACAAATTACTGAAAGAAACTGTCATGAACAAGCAGAGGCGGATCTGGTATGAATCCAGGCCCCCAGTGGATTTCTAAGTTTCAATTATAATTTTGGTGGGGCCCATTGATTTTTTCCATAAGGCCCCCAGTGAATTTTTTGGGCCCCCAATGGATTTTTGTAGTCCAATATTAACTTTAGGTATTCCATATTCTTGTCCCTAATTTTGATTGTTTTAATCACTTTCTTGTAGCATCATCGCGTTCTCAGTCTCCTACAAGAGCTAATACCAAGGAAAATTAACTGCAGTCATCGCTGAAAACAGTTAAGATAAATTAGTATGTAGAGGCGGAGGTAGTTCCCAGCCCCCCAGTGACTTTTTGGGAAAAAAAAAATTATGTATACTAAGTTAGGCCCAAATCAATTAGGCCCCAGTGACATTGAATCAGGCCCCCAATGACATTGAACCAGGTCCCCCAATGAAAACTCGTAGATAACAATTGTGATAAATAAATATGTCTTGTTTTATTGCTTGAAATTATTATATTATATTTGTTCCATATAAAAGGTTTGGGGTAAATCTGCACACTATTTGTCCTTGCTATGCATGATTTGCAATGCAGTGGAAATCTACAAACTATCTGTCTTTGAATGCACCTTTCTGTGTATTAGTTACTGATAGTGTATGTAAAAGGTCCACTACTTTTTTTGTGTACTGTTTTTTTCTGAAGTATGAAGAAAAAAAGAAGAAAAAATCATTTGCAATCATATAAATAACCCAAAAAAAATTTCCGGGGCCGTTGCCCCCGGACCCCCTACTACTTAATCGTGCCCCCAGTGATTTTGAATCCTGGATCCGCCACTGTGCACAAGCACACCGGTTGGTGGAGCCAAAAGGCCAAAACAACATGCCAGTAAGTGGCAGAATCAGGAAATTTTTTTTGAGGAGCCCATTATGTGAGAAATATATATTTATATACATATATATATATATATATATATATAGATTTTGTGGGTGGAGGGAATGTAAAAAAACCTAAAATTACCTCAAACTTTAAGGGGTGTTCTCAAAATTTTGGGGGGACCATCTGGCCCTGATGACAGTTGCCAACCTTAACAATATCCAGTTGGGGGTGTCCACTTAAGCTCCCATCAATCGCAATATGAGGTCAACGGTGGGGATCAGGTTTACCTAGAAAAGTCATCGTTGTTGCACCATAGCAAATTCAATCTGGTATAAGATTTCTTAACTTAATTAACTTGTATATATAACGCAATCCAAATATGTATTATGCTAATCAAGGTAAAATTTAGACAAGTCTTAATACACAACTTAAGGACACGAGAGGCCCATGTACAAGTGATACTTGTTATTTCAGTTTCTAAATTAATTATCACAAAAAATTTCCGATCACCAAAAGAAGAACAAATAAAAGGTAAAAAGAAAAATACAACCCAATAGAAGAAGAAAGAATAATTAACAAGAAAAGGCTTAAATTTAGAGTCAATAGGAACTATTAATGCTATTAATGAGGAATATATATAAATTTTGTGAAGGAAAACGAGGAAGGACCAACCGACAAAGGAGGAGCTGTCTCTTGGTTCTCTTGGCTTGGAATTGAAGTTATATATCAATGGATTATGCAACTTCCTCCTGCTTGAAAGAAAAGGTCTCTCTCTCCATTTGTCACTCACTAAAACTCACACTCCCCTCTTTCCATTCATCCACAACTAACCAGCCACACATCCCTCAACTAAAAACTAGGACTACTCTCTCAAACACCACATACAACAACCATCCAAGCACAGCCTCTCTCTCTCTCTATCTATCTATCTATCTATCTATCTTTTTCCCTTGTATATTAGAAGTATAAGGAGATTGTTATTTTCTTTTTTTTGTTATATATGCATCTGGCTGTGGTGATGGAACAACATCAGAGTTTCAAGCACTATTGCAGGATCTGCAAGAAAGGATTTGGGTGTGGGAGAGCCCTTGGAGGTCACATGAGAGCCCATGGGATTGGAAATGATTTGGGTCACATCGACCACCCTGATCCACCTAGCGGGTGGTGGGAAGGAAAGTTCGGTGGGAATCCGGTGGCAGGGACCAAGCGCATGTATGCGCTCCGAACCAATCCCAACCGCACTAAGAGCTGCCGTATATGCAAGAACTGTGGCAAGGAGTTCGAGTCGTGCAAGTCGTTTCTCGAGCATGGGAAATGCGGCTCTGAGGAGTTTGCGGAGTCGCTAGTCTCATCACCCGGTTCCTACGACGACGATGATGGCCGGAGGGGTTGCCTGGGGTGGTCCAAGGGAAAGCGGTCGAGGCGAGCGGTCAAGAATTCGAATTCCCCATCGAGCGAAGAGGAGGAACTGGCCAACTGCCTTGTGATGCTTTCAACAGCCACAGTCGACGACCCCTTCATCGTCAAGACAGAGGAGTCGAGCACGTCTGCAGATAAGGAGGAGGAGGATCAGGAGGAAGAGGAGGAGCAACGGCCGAACTACGGGATTCAGGCACCCGATGAGAAGCCTAAGGGAATTCGTAGAGGGATGTTCGAGTGCAAGGCATGTAAGAAGGTGTTCAATTCGCACCAAGCTCTAGGTGGCCACAGGGCCAGTCACAAGAAAGTGAAGGGCTGCTTCGCGGCCAAGCTTGAAGAACTCGACGAAAGCACGGTCGATGAGGAAGTCATCACCCATGATGATTTCTCAATCACTCCAGCGCATCCCTGCTTAGATAATTACCAATCGCAGTTGATAAAGAGGAAGAAGAAAGTGCATGAATGCTCCATCTGCCACCGGGTGTTTGTGTCCGGACAGGCATTGGGTGGGCACAAGAGGTGCCATTGGGTCACTTCTAATTCACCCAACAAACCAATTGCCGAGCTTCATCCACTGCAAGATCACCATGGCCCACAGCTCCAAAAAAGACCCAAGTTAGATAAATCCGAGCCGCTCGATCTCAACCAGCCAGCTCCCACTGATGAAGTTGTTGGAGTCAGTAAGTATAAAGTGGGGGGCCATTTAAGCTTAGAATTTCCTTCAGCTAAAGCTGATCTATATTTACAACCGTGGATTGGTATTCATTTAAACAAGAAGATCAACAACCACGTCCAGAGTTCAATGCTACTGCAAGTGGATGATGAAGCGGATGGTAAGATCAAGCTGGCAAAGCTGAGTGATCTTAAGGACATCAACTCTGCTGGGGCTTCAAGTCCATGGTTGCAAATGGGGATTGGATCATCTGCTAATCTAAGTAACAAGTAACAACCCTGGAGGGTTGAATATATAGAAAAATGTATTTTGTAAAAGAAAAAAGAGAGAGCTCTACTGGTTCAAGAAGCCCAATTCCTTGTTTTCATTTTTATCCTATTTTAAAATCAGTTTCCTCATGCAATTTTCAGAATCATCTTCTAACTTTTGACTTGGATGTAATTGCTTGTGAATAAAAGGTAAACTTTTCAAGAGGTATAGGAGTTGGTCGGTAGTACTGTAGTAGTGCTTCATCCATATCACTTGGGCTGTTGTGTGTGTAAGAGAAAACGCTTTCTTTTGGGTGGAACGGTTTGTCTCCACTTTCTTCCCAGAGGGGAAGAGTGAGAGTTGTGTGATGGAAGTACAGACGCAGGAGCTGGTATCTTTCCAAGGTGATTCATACATAGGATTAATGATGCGTACAAATATGCTAATCACAATTATCATTCATATGCTCTTTAATTTTAAGGTGAGACCAACCAAAAATATGAAGATATATAATTAAGTTGATATAAAATTCATTTTAGGTTATTAAAAGGCAAGCTCCATATTGGAGTTATACCCATCCCACTCACGGAAATGTGTGGCAGAGACTTGAGGGATTTGGACTCAAGTAAATTTCTTCATAATTATCTTTCTCTTTTCTGAGCTAGGTCAAGAGTGATACTTCAAACTTAAAGACATGAGGATTGATCCCACCGTTTAAAAAAATAAATAAATGGGGATTGATCTGTCAAGCATCTGTGTATGAAAAAAAAGTAACATCTCAAGAGCTATAGGAGTTGGGTCTGGCTAGTGATTCATCCATATCACTTCCCACTCAATTTTTGGTAATTACATTATATATATATATATGTGTGTGTGAGGTATTGAAGTGAAGAATTCTCTCACTATGTGTGGTGAGGGACTCCCTTTTTGGGGAGGTTTTAAGTACAACAGAGTGTACTCCCTTCAAGTACAAAAGCCCTTTTGTACTTGAAACCTCCTAAAAAAGGGGAGTCCTTGACTTGAATATTTATCTCTCTCTCTCTATATATATATATATTTATGCTTAACTCAATCTTAGAGTGGAACTAACTTCTATTGAAGAAAAATTTGAGGATATGTCAATATTGGCGGAGTGAGCATTCTTAATGGTATGTGATTATCAATAGGTGGGGCCATGTTCGAGTTCAGCCCATCCCACTCACGGGAAACGTGTGGTAGAGTAATGGGATTCGAACTAAGAAAAAAATACCAAGTGCTGTCTGTGTAGGATGGGTGGCTCTTCATCCTTCCTCAGAACGTGTACGTGGAGATGCTATAATGGTAGTGGATGAATAGTCTGCCATAAGTTCGTAGAGGATCCAAACTCCCTTTTCAAAGGCCTTTGTCCACGGATTCCACGCCAAAAGCAAACACCACCTAGTAAAAGGAGAGGGCCAGGCCAACACCTTCCCGGCTTCCCCATCCTTGTTTGCGATGCTTTGGGCTATACACTCCACTCAAATCATGATGATGGAATCTTGCTAATTTCGTATATTAATGCCACTTCTTTTGTGTTCTCTGCTGTTTGAGATATAAAGTGAAGTAATTAGTTACAGTAAGAATGCCTCTTATTGAACATATTGCATCATAAAATTTTGTTCCTACTGGGCAAATAAGGATTTGGCACATTTTTAACCACCAACAACAAACCTGCTTGTGATTTGAATCATGTAGGGACTTTAAAATTTTCAACTAAGATTCTTGCACGCTGATTTTTATTTGGGGCCTGTTTGTTTGCATTTAAACACATGAATTTAATGCATACGGATTTCTTTGGAGATATTAAAAATGTAGATCAAAGATGAATTTCGTTAAATAATTCATTTTTTATGAAAATAGAAGCAAATGAAGATGGAAAATGAATACGTAACCTTTGGAATTTATTTTTAACCAAATAAAAGATTTATATGTATTTTAATGAAGACAAACATTCCCTTATTGACTAAATAAATTATTTGTTTTTTCTATTGATATTTTATTTGCTGAGTGTTGTAGTCTGACCTTCATTTAGTGGCCTGCCGTTTGGCAAGTCAATTCACAAATGAACTGATTCCATCTTTCATTCCCCCCCTTTTTCTTTCTTTTTTTTATTTTTTATTTTTTATAGTATCCTGTTCCTTTATAGAACTATAACCATGCGCTCACTTCTTGCATTTAAAACCAAAACCATAGTATTTGATTCCGAGTATTTGGCGATTGTTTATTCACACAGTGAAGATTCCATAAGAATGACTGGAGCTGTAGAAGTGATTGGATAAGTGCACTAGGCATACCTTATTTTAAAATGCTCTGCAGTTATACTCGAGAATAATATGAATTTTTAAGTGGACGACCTCTCTTTTTTCTCTCTCTTTTTTTGGTAATATTGTGATGGTGCATCATTTAAAGGTCATTTAAAAGCCGACTATCGTTTTGAATCCAGTTCTAAAAAAATTATGGTCTTGGGAAAATTTTGCATATTTACAAATCTGGATTTTCTTTTTATATTATTGAGGAAAATTTGAGTAAAAACATGGTAATCATTATTGTAATCAGCCATGTTTGGGATGTGAGAAAAGTTTCACACCAACTGTCAATCTAACTAATGCAACCTTCCGGCTTGGGATTAATAAAAACTAACAACGTTGAAAATGAACTTTATGGTTTTTTTTTTTTGCAAGTTATTCCAGTTATATGACAATTTTATCATATTTTCTTGGGATATGACCCTGAAAGGTAAACCAAACTTCTTGCACCATATTCATGTTTAATTGGTGTAAGGGGACTATGTCTGCAGCCGAGCTGTGTCCAAATAAATTTCTAGTGTAGCATCTAGGAAAACTGGGGTTGACAGACTTCCGCTTCTCTACGAAATATTTCAGTTTTTTTTATACCTTTTAGAGCACGTTTACATAACTGGTTTTCCGAAAAAAGAAAAACAAATAATAAAGAATGAGATGTTTTCCTATTGAGACCTTTCTCATTGCTAGGGAAAATGATTTTTTACAATGAAAAGCATAAAAAAACAATACCAATCCGCAAAAAAAAAAGTGTCTTTTGAAAATTGAAAAATCATTTCATTTCATTTTCATAGAAAATACGTTACACAGATGTGCCCTTGAGGTTCTACAAAGGAGTTTTAAAACTGTGAAGAAAGGATATAAGGTTGATATATTGGTGGCTTGGAAGGGCGGTGGGGGATATATGATCCCTAATATTCATGGAGAAGAACCTGCAAGATTCTCAGTGAGATGATTTTTTATAATGGCGAATGAATAATCATTTTTCTACCGAAGAGAAGACTATATATTTGACAACCATATGTAGTTTTTTTACATCAATCTTTCGTGTTTAGCCCCTTCAATGAGAATTCATTGCTTCGAATTCCTATAATCAAACAATTGGGCCTTTAAGACTGAGTTTTAGGGCCTACTAGGAGTTGCCAGTCTCAACACCAGCCACCACACTGCCCCTATATAGAAGTAGTTGGGCTCATGCAAATTTAAGCTAAATTTTACTGTTTTTTCCGTTAAAAGAGTGCATTGTCTATTTTGATTTCAGCCGTCCAGGCTACTAACCTATTGTTATTCTTCAGCCTTATGCCTGGATTTAAATGGGAATATGGTTACTTTTTTATTTCATGGAAATAAGGTATATTTTCATCCAATAAGTAGGAAAAGTATACTTCTTCAAGCTCATTTTACCCTACTCTTTTGAGTTGAAAAGCACAAAACGTAAAATAATTGGGAAAGGTGTATCACTTGTATCCAAATACCACTTAATTTCCCGGTAATGCTTGTAAGCAAGGTAGATTTTCATGAAAAAGGAAACAGCAGGAAAAAGAATAAGAAAAAGACCAGTTGTGTCGGGGCAGAGGAAAAGGTTCAAATCCTCAAAGCACAAAAGAAAGTACAATATAAATCACTATAACAAGATTATGCTCCTCAAATTGGCCGCAGCCCAGAAGCCCCAATGGTCTGGCTCGCCCATTGAAAGCCATAGGAAGAATGCAGTAAAGTTGGAAAATGCATCCTATAATATACACACCAACCCAAGCAAGAGTGTCGCTAAGCACATGTCTCGGCTCATTGCCATGAAACTGTTGAACGGCAAATCTCGTACCACTCTAGCTACTGGCCATTGGTGTGGACGATTTTAATAAGTAGGCGATTTACAAGACAAGCATCCAAGTCTGGTCCTGTTCACTCTCATTTCAACAAAGAGCACTTAATGTACTGACTAAAGGTGCACACGTTATTCACATCGATCACTTTTCAATGCCCAAACCAATCCAAACTCTGTATTTTGAAGGACTAAGCTGTATTCCATACATTGAATCATAGACTTGGAAGACAATTCATAGGACTCTGTTTCTAATGGAGAGTGGTTGGAAGCTCTCCTTACCACTAAATAAAGTCAAGTCAAGCCAAAATCAACATGGGGTTTATATTTACTTTGACAATAGAATATAGGAAATCCCCTTAAGCTAAGTGAACATTCCAAATATATAAATATCCAGCAAATTAGATATAGACAGATGTAGCCAAAAAAAAAAAAAAAAACCACACGAAATAGAAAAAGATGGAGACCATGAGTATTAATTCACTTAATTAACCAACTTGATTTTAGAAAACAAAGTGAAGAATAAACAATGTGAAACAATAGGAATCACACAAGACACTGGTCAAGCAAGAAAAAGTGATGAAATTCAAATCGTCTTTATTCACGTTTTGAGATGGTGGTTGAGAGAGACTCATGGGCACTAAGCATATGGACTCTGTACATACATATAAAAAAAATGGCACAATTCTACATCTGTAGGACTCTTGCTCTCCAATGGTTGGGAGGGTTGTCTGGCAAGAGTAAGTGAGAGGTGTAATTAGCTCTCATTTAAGTGGTGCTACTGACAATAAGGACTTGCCCATGTCGTTGGCAATCCTCCATGTCACTCGGTTGTTTAGAGATCGGTTCTTGGTTGTCACTCTTCCCACTTGTGTGGACTATCCTTTACACTTGTATAGGCTCTTGATCTCATATTGTGGGCCCCTCTTTCCACTTGTGTGGGCCTTTTGGGTCTAGCTCTATAGGCCGCGCTGCCAAAAAAAAAAAAAAAAGTGGTGCTGCTATTCTAGTGATTGTTTGATTGGTGTTGCACTGCTGCTAACTTTGGTGATTGTCGTCTTTGGATCCCTTTCACGTTCTACACTATTGATGGATCTAAATTTAATTTGTCAGTCCATTGTTGGATGAGTGGCAATGCACCTACCCTTTCATTGAATAGACTGAGGTTAAATCATATAAATAGAAGAAAAGGCTTATCTACGAAGGAAAGTAGCACGCCTAAGTAAACTAGAAAAAAAAAATCCCAATTTGACTAAATGATACATGACCACCATTCTAAATGAGATGTCTGTATGAACAAGTTGTCATATCAATTTATTTTGGAGGATCTCATGACATAGTTATGATTATCAAATGAAATGGATATTTTTGCCTCAACACATTTCTTTTTTCTAAATTGGGTCAGTGGTACAATACTTATGAGAAAACCAACCATCCCAATATCAATTCCAGGGCAGTTGTATGAGATGAGACACCCTTACAACTACCTTTCTCATTCATGATTTACACATTTACATAGAGTTCCTCATTTGTGTTGATGTTGGTTGGAATAGTCAAGGCCTCTCAGTATGTGACTAGTCTTTTTTAATTGGTAACATGACTCTGAGGTTGCTGAAATGTTGAGGTCCAACAGAGCTTTAATTTATGATAATGTAACAATATAAGACAATCTCATTTCAAGAATTAATATAATTCTTGAACCAAATGGACCTTTGGCCCCTTTTATAAAAGCACATTACCTCGAAAACCCTTGGAATTGAACAGCAATTGGATAAATGCACCCTCATTCAGAAAATAAATACCTCCAAAGCAGGGCTGTAAAAATAGGCCAGTCTACATGGTTTTTGCTAAATCGGTCACCCCTATTAAAAATTTAGGTTTTCCCTGACTAAGGCATTATTGCTAGTTGGCATCCTATTTGAAGGGCAAGCATACCTAAATAACCCCATCAACTGTTGCAGATGAACCACCAACCTACAGATGAAACATGACACGAATGGGAATGCATTGGTTATCACTTCCCATTCCAACCTCTATGACAATTCAGTTATTGCTCTCACATTGAAAAGATAAAAGAAAATATATATTAAAGTGCAGGCCCTGCCCTTTTTTAGTTGGGCCCAAACTTTACTTGGCTCCATAAGCCCGAAGACCTAGCCTGACTCATGTATAACAAAGGTCTTCTCCTCCAGGAAATGTTATCCTACAAAGCAACTGCAAAGCAACTGCAAATGCAGTCCGTATTGTGGGGCCCACTTGGGCCCACCTTTCATTAGTTGCAGCCCCTTTGATAGTCTTTTCATCATGATTTGACATCAAGCTCAATTTTATAGTTACGGAGCCTGCACTCACCATTGGATTGAATCTAAAGAAACTTTATGGTTGAGATGCTATTAAAATTTTTCGGATTTCCTTGTCCATGAGGAGACTTTTCAATCTGCCCCCTCCCATCTATAAACTTACATCTAGTGGCCTCATGAATTGGATGCAGCCGGCTAGTAGTTGAACATCCCCTTCCCATCCTATATTTCAATTAATTTCTTTGTTTTTCTTATACTTGGCTAAAGTTTTTATCCACCAATCATGACAAGAAACAATGAGAAGGTGAAGATATAGGAAGGCCATCAATCGATTCTTGTTGCTTCCAGCGTTGTGGACAAACTCAGACAAGCCAAGTCGAAAGCCAAACCTTATCCCAATGCAGAATCTTCCTCATACAAAATGCCAACTTGAGGATTTTTTGCCTATAGTCTCGCTCTCTCTCTCGGCCTACTGACATTGATATCTTAACATCATACAGTATACAGTACAGTGCCTTAGTTTGTGAGCAGAAAAGGTGTTTTAAAGACACAAAAGCAGCTACAGTGCGCACCTTCCATGCTCCCAGAACTACCATAGCCAACTAATTCAAGTTTCAACAGTTAATTCTTTTAAAGAAATCAAAGTCGTGCATCATCAGCGAGAGTGCACATCTGTACCGTCACCAAAGGGGACCTCCTAAATTTCACTGGATCTTGTATGAGGAACAACACCAATGCAAAGTGCGCAGGAGAAAATCCTCATGACTCCATGAACAAGAAACACAGTTGATGGTCAATGTCTTAAAGGCATGTTCATTTACTAGAATTCTAAGAATTCTTGTATGGAGAATTCTTGAAATCCTAAATGAGGTGGAATTCCAAAATCCTCCTCAGGGCATGAGCATTTTGGAATTCCACCAAAATGCAAAGAAGGTGAAATTGCAGGAATTCCTAAAGGCTAATTGAGACTTATCATGTGCTGGAATTTATAAATTTTTATAAAGAAACAGGTGATTTGAAAATGCAAGGGGACATTATGTCACATCATGTCTCAAAAACCCCAACCACTAGAATTCCAGTAAGGAATTCTAATAAAGAAACATGTTCAAAGTGTTGATTGTTTCTAGTGACAATTTTAAATTTTGAAGACAAAAACGAGAAAATAGAAATGACTTATATACAATGTAAATATAATCTAATTTTTTGGGTCCTATCAGCAAATATTGTGCTTCAGTGAAAATTGATGTCCGCAGTTTCTCTACAAGATTAATTTGTATTTAAAAGACAAGATACTATTTTCCTACTTGTATTTCGTTCAATGGTCAATATGATTATATATATATATATTTTTTGCTAAAAGAAAAGGAGAAAAAAAAAAAAAACCTGAGAATTGACCCATCTTCATAAATTTAGAATTTCCAAAAAGGTGAATCTTACTTACCCTCTGTTTGGGAAGGGGGGAAATGAGGGGAGGAAAAAAATGGTGGGAAAGTAGAGGAAAAATTATTTTGGAGGGTGTTGGGGGGGGGGGGGGGGGGGGGGGGGTGTCCTTTCCCCTAAAAAATTTCCCCCCCAAAAACAGGGGGGAAAATGAGGGCAAAAGAGGGGAATGGTAGGGAAATTACTAAACCGTCATTTTTCTCCAATTGAAATTTTTTCAAAAGCAAGGATAAAATAGTCTTTGTCTCTCTACCTCACAAACAAACAAAATTATACTTTTTCACTTTTCTTCCCCCGACTTTTTGACTTCCCAAACAAGAGGAGGGAAAATTCCCCCTCCCCTCCCCCCCTCCCTTCCCAAACACAGGGTTAAATTATCATCCATGATTTGAGACACAATCAATGCAAGCATTGCCATTGATTAAACATTTCGAAACAGGTGAAATGGGTAACACTAGAATATATCAATTCAGTTTGAAAACAAAGCTAATGCCCCAGAGTTCGACATTCTAACATGTGGTTTGAGCTGTTGTTACAATTTGCGGTGTCAGATTATGGTTGTCTTGGAAAATATTAACTAAATTCTGAAATCTAAGTGTTTTTCACATTAAAGAAAATTCTCAAAGTTCATTAGATACTTCTATCCCCTTGATCTATGGAGAAATGTTCTCCTATGAACAACAATATATGCAATCAAGCTCCGTGAGACCCATTTGGGCCCACTTTTGATCAATGTAGGCCCTTTCATACTTTCATCTCTACAGCGTCTTGCACCATGCCCAATCTCATTCTCATCAAACCTTTATTTACCATTTGGATTGATATCTAGGTTTAAAAGACACTAAACTTAATAGCTATTAGATCAAAGGCTAAGATGATCTGGCGTGGCTTAGTCTTTTTGTTAACCATTATTCATAAGGAGACCTTTTTATGTACCCTATCCCCACGTAGGCACTTTAGGCTGGACTATATATATATATATATATATATTTTTTTTCATATTTCAATCAAATGATGAGTCCATTTGGCTGAGAGTCAAATTTGGGGCATTCGACTTCTGGCGTGAGGGTGTAGGTGACGGGTTTAGATGGATCACAGGGGCGTCGGTAAACTTGAGAAAAAAAGGAAGTCCACTGCAGAGCAAATGCCTAAAAAGAATATGTATATAGTGATATTATTGGTGAATGGGACCGTTTTGGGCTTTTAGCAAGGGGGGAAAAGAAATCTATAGAAGAACAAACAAAAGACGGACGCGTAAAGGCATTAATTAACTTTGGGGGATGTGGGGCATAAAATTGTAAATGTCACCGTGTGTCCAAATTTATTAGTTTCTGCTACAAGCGCGTGCCTCGTTCATGTGTTAATTACGATGTGAATGCAGAGGCTCTCATTCCGTTCAATCTTCATCAATAATCATGCCGGCATTCAGGCATTGTAAAGGTACCTGTTATTTGTCTGTTACTCATTTTTCCAGCCCAATAACTTGAATTTTGGTTTATGTTGTACATCTTTTCCTTCAATAAAAAGTCTACAGACCTTGACACGGACCCGAATGGGGGCCCGATTTCCCATGGAGTCCGTTGGATCCCGGGGGTCTGTAGACCCGCTGTTCCTGTAAAGGCTGTCAAAGCGACATGATTTCGCCCAGATCTATGTCTTTCTAGACGGGCCTGGACATGAAGATGAAGATGGCTCTAAATTCTAACAAGCTGGACTCAGACCTATGTTTAAGCCCCAGACCTTTTGATGGGTCTAGGCCTAGGCTCATAACTATGTTGGGCCCATATCGGGTATTTTTTATTTTATTTTATATTTTGTTTGTAAATACATCAAGTGTATATATCATATACATCATCATTATCATCAAAGTCTTGTCCCAGCTATTTTGGAGTTGGCTATATGAATTATCTTTTTCCATCATCATCTATCATAAGTCAAATATTTCGATAAGTTACACTTCTTTAATTAGATTTTTATCTTTGCTGCTTCAATATATATATGTCATTTTCAGTCGACCTCTTCTACTTTGGCGGGCCATCAGCGTGCATTAAATAACTTTTCATCACCTATTGTTGGCATGCATTGGACATATCCAATCCATCTCAAACTAACTTTTCTTAATTTATTACTTGTTAATGTTATCTCTAATTGCTCTATGATATTTCCTAGTTTTACAATTCATTTCTCTCAACATTTTTCTATTTCTACTACATATCTGATAAAAATAATATTAACGTAAAGTATGCATAGGCCCTATAGAAAAGGTTTTTATGGTTTTCTCATACTTCTTTTTATAAATTTATAATCATCTTATAGTTTGGATAAGCACTTATTAGGAGCTCTAAATGGGGGACTTGAGCCTACCATTTCCCAGATGGGCAGACTCTAGTTTGAACTTGTCTGTGGGATCCAGACTGACACCCGGACTCTTCCAAGTGTGAATGAACTAGAGTTGGACACTGTTGAGTCCGGCATGTTTACAGCCTATTCTTTACCATAAAATTTTCTGGACTTATATATTATTCGACTCTTCCTGATCAAGTGATAAGTCTGTTATTTTTTATCATCTTACTGAATTCGGTCATTGGGTGACCAGGCCACCAAATATAATTACTAATACTAATCAGTGCTGGCTCAAGCATTAACTACAGCTCAATCAAGAGCCTAAATGGGGAGGGAGACACTAAATGGGGATCCGGACTCAGAGGCAATTTCGTCTTTTTGTATGTTTGTTGCCGGGCCCTTGTCTTGGTTGTCTTTTATTTTATTTTTTTCATTTTTCATTTTTTTTTTCGTTTAATGAAGCTTCTCCCTTTTTATATATATATATATATATATATATATATTTTTTTTTTTTTTTTTGTGAGTAAAGCTCTCCTAAGCTCAAGCTTATAATAAAATTTTGTAAGCTCACACTTGTGAGGGCCACCCTTATTCCATTCAAATGGGTAAAACACACGACCCCACTGAATTGCACATGTTTACCAACTTTCAATTATATTCAAATTTACTGGACCTTTGAATCGACTATGTATCAATCCAAATGGACTCTTGACCATTAAAATTTTGGACCCATATGAAGATGATAAAAATCACGGTTGGGACTGATTTTTTACCGAGAGAAAGATCGTAGGGAGTCCTTAAAATCTTAAGTATTGAAAATTATTATCAATAGTTAAAAGTACTAATAGTAAACATCTTGTTTGTACATTTTAAACTGATATTCAATAAAACTGGTTCGAGAACAATGGGGAAGAAAATGAAATTGTGCGGAGAATATATGCTCAAAAGGATACAACTTGTACTTTAAAAGACAGCAAGTATGTCTCGAGTCGTGACATATTCGATCGACCCCATTATTATCTGGAATTTATATATATAGTAAAAGTGTCTTTTTGATGAGTTGATGTTCAAGAATTCGGCTGTAAGAGGATGTGAAGACGTGGCTCTTCATGGGTACTTGAAACTATTGTAGAGGATGCTTGCCAACTGCCAAAAGAGACGGGGATGAAAATTGTAGTTTTTAATTTCGTTTCTGCTGCGATTTCGGCTTTGCCTTGTAATGGAATGTTTAGATATTTTAGTAAATTTTTTATTCTGAAAAAGATGTGATTGAAGAATAAAAGAAAAAGAGTGTTTAAAATTGAGAAAAAAATAGTTGAATGCTAAAATAATATAAAAAATGCATACTTATATTACTTAAATTAAAAAAAAACTTAAAAATTGACAAATTTTCTAGTTTTCACAATATATGAATGGAAGTGTGAAACATTGGCCGAAATAGAGCGGAATTGGTATGGAATTTGAACAGGAATTTGGACTGGAACAACCAGAATGGACTCGGATTGGGACCAAAAAATTTTAAGGGGTCATTCAGGCCAATTTTGTCTAGAATGGAACAAAATTGATAGCTATGTTGAAAATTCTTCTTTCTAGATGCTCTAATTTAGATTATGAGATACGGGTCCAATGTTTAGACCCATTTTTAGTTTAGGCCCAAGTTAGGGTCATTTGCATGATATGATAATATATTGTGTGTCTGTACCTTTGTATTTTAGGGAGAAACCGTCTAGTGAAATTGTGCAGCATGTGAGTAATAGGATACACCTAAATTTATGCCAACTATGAAAGGTGGGAGGGATTGAAAAACCTTAATAAAAGCTAGGTATGTTCAAGAAATCAACTCTATTAAATGTCATTTGATATGTAAAATGAGATCACATATTTCAGTTATTGCAAATGTAGATCGTTAAGATAAATGGGTTAGGATGATGCTTGTCAGTAGTTGTGAATGTAGACCGTTAAGAATTATGTTTGATGGGCTAGGATGCTTGATGTGGTTGATATTTTGCATATATCTAGTTCTCATAAAGATCTTTCAATCATCCAGACCTCTAGGGTTGACACTAATCTAGGTGACTACTAAAAGTTAGCTCATATATAATATACCGCACCATCTTACTAAACTATTTCTCTTATTTTTAAGGTATATAATATTGAAACATGAGTATTATATACCAACATAACTATTAATTTGTGCCTCAATTTTAAATTTAGCTGCAGGTACAGATCTTGTAACTTGGATGTGTATGAGTTTGTCATGGCCTCTAATATTACTTCAGGTTTAGGTTCGAATACATTGTGAACCAACCCAAACCCGGCCCATTTTACTCCTCGTGAGAAACTTGTTTTTGGAATTAAGAAGTATAACCCCCGATTTAGCACTGTACAAAAGTTAAAAACAAGAAAAAAGAAAAAGAAGAAAAAGGAAGAGAGAGAGTGAGAGAGAAAGAGAGAACTAATAGAAAGAACCACTGCAGGATGGAGTACCTTTGCCGCCCCCCCCCCCCCCCATGTCACGGCGGAAACGCACCCTTGAATTGGACAGACCACCTTGTAAGTGTAAGGGCCCACCATGGATTCCCCACCAGTTCACACTATGATTAGAAATAGAAAGCCAGAAAGCGTAGCATTCTCTTACCACACAAAATGATCGGATTCCCTCCATGAATTACTCTGGGTTTTGACAGACTAATCCTAAATTAAGGAGGCGTGAGGGTGAGCGAGCGTATATAAATCATTCTATAAGAGGATGCGAAGTAAAGAGTCATGTCGACATGTCGTTCTTTCTACGGTGAGTTTGAGTTACAAGTATCGCTGAAATCTACCGGACCCAAGATTTGATCATACCATTTGTGAAGTTCATTATCACAAATATATGCAATATTTTGAAAATAAAAAAAATACGCTGAGAAAATCATAGTAGTAGTCTTTTTCTTTCTTTCTATGACATGGGTATCTTGAGGTATTTGACTCAATAGAACTAATACTAGAGGTTGGGCCTACTAAATCTACACAAATGCACAGTGGGCAAACTTGAGGTGGTTTGGAACAGTGAATGTGGTGAGTAAATTAATCTACATCTTATTCCACTCCACCAACTCTCATATGGGTGAATAGTATTCTTTATTTATTTTGTATCTATTAATTATTTTAATTGTTCCAAGATTAATTTATTCTTCACCACATTTCCATGAGACAATAATATTCGAGAATAACTTTTGTGACAATTATAAACTCTATTTGGATTCAACAACCTAGCTACATCGAGTCATCTACGTACACTCAAGTTTAAGGTTAGAAATCCTTACTGATCGATGCTTTACGTGAAACTCCAAATTTGAGCTCGAGTCCAGTCTGAGCCTGTTTTTTGGGCAACCTCAGGCATCTCTCATGAGGCCATAAATCTTACGAGTTAGACCCAGATTTAGGTCCCAGCGTCCGAGGGTCCAACTCCAGTTTGAGTTTCTCAAATCTGTTTCTAGTGTGAATGCAGGCTCACATAAACTGGCCCATTGAATAGACACACGAGTTAACATATACAGTGGTAAGGGCATTTCACGGTCACCTGTAAAGGCGTGTTTGTGTAGCCGCATTCCTGCATAAAAGTTGGGTAAAATCTGGTTGCTTTTCCTTGGTAAATTTTTTTCATATTTGGTGCAACCAGTTTGCTATAAGAAGAGGTACAAAAGTGAGCTAAATATTTCACAATAAAAAAAAATCTAAAATCAACCTTTTAACACTACAAAGCCCAGAGGTGAAAGTTTCTTGTTATAAAGCACAGATGAACTGGAGCAGGCTCGGGCGGAACACAAAGGTAAATATTTCATTTATTTATGTATTTATTTATTGCTAGATTGGAGTGGAAGTATACTTTAGAGTGCAGATTAAAATAGTTTACCATTTCACCCATGTAATAGGAACAAAAAAAATTGTCCAGTGGGCAGTGATAGTCTTTAAGTAGGCCTCCGCCTGACGGACTAAATCCACCCAGTTTGAATTGGGCTAGAATCGCTGGAAAGTCTTAAGCAAGGCCAACATGATCATGAATCGTATCCGGTCATGCCGCGTACGCATGCCATTGCCGTGGCGAGCATAAGACATGAAAAGGCCATGCGCGTTGCACCTACGTGCGTGCGTCACGGACTCGATGCCTTCTCTGTCCTCTCCTCCTTTCCATGTAATAACTGAACTGATCGAGGCGCTGTGGCATGGCATGTGCGTGATCCACACACGTTCGAGGACTCGGTCCAAATCCTAACAAAATCACCGCCATTTTTACTCCATGCAACACTCCATTCTCAGTGCTAGCTAGTTTTCAATTTCCACCTTTCATTTCTCGCGTCCCTATCCCAAGAACAAGAATATTGATTCACATTAATTTATAATAAATAAACACCTACAAGATAAGAAATAAAAATAGTGGAGGAAGTAGAAAGGAATGGCCGGCATGTCCCCTTTGGGAAGTCCCTTTTTAACAGTTGGCCTAGATAAGACAGACGGAAAATACAATATGTAGTACTAGCAAAACAATTTTCCTGTTTTAGATCTAGACCGTTGTTTCGATGATCCTAGATAGTTTATTTGTGACCCTTTGATGTAGGGTGGCCCAGCCCCAGCGTAGAAAAGCAAAAGCATAGATCATGACTTTGATTTGAGGTCCGCCGAGTAAATGAGGCAACTGCTCTGGAGTTTCCTTCCACGTGGTTCTCAGCTTCTTACTTCATCGTTACAACAAACCCAGCATTTCTCTTGACTTGTACAAGCTATAACTGCTGGCCACGAGTTTATTATTATTAAGCTCCACAATTACAAACAAAGAAAATGAAGTGTGGAATTATCGAAGATGCCCTTGGAAAGTTTTGGAAATACACAAAAGTAACCGTACTCTGCACTGTAATCTCAGATTTCCTCAGATCAGATCTCCTTTTTCGCCCTTACACTGTAATTATGACCAAAATTACCTCATTGAGTAAGATAATTAATTCCTAAACTGAAAAAATTAAGGCAAAAGTCATTTCTTATTCAGCTCTAATCTCATAGCATGTGATGTACATGGGTCAATATATGATCCATTATATAAACAAAAAGGAAGCATTTTATTTTTATAAACAACCAACAAAAGGATATCTTCTATTCCCTTACAATGTTATGTCTCTATTTTGTCCCTTGAAGGCTGAAGCACAAGCTACAGGGTTAAAATCACCATATCCTTATTAATCTTTCTCCTAATCTCCCTTTCCTTTTGTGTTTAGAATTTTCTTTCTTTTCGGGTGCGTGCTCTGGCTTTTGGTGGAGGAATGCTTGTCACCTACTCTTTTTTTAGTTTCCACACACACACACTCTCTCTCCCTCTCTCTCTATCCAATATACTTGCCAAGAAGCTCTTCATAAAGCAAATACACAAAGACAAGCATCTCCATCTAGCTACTCCTCCCTCCCTCACCTCTGCTTCTTCTCCTCTTCTCCATGGAAAAACACACTTGCAAACTCTGTTCTAGAACTTTCTCAAATGGCCGAGCCTTAGGCGGTCACATGAGATCTCACGTGACCGCACTCTCTCCTTCTCCCAATCTCCAAAAGACCCTACCAGAATCAGCAGAAGAAGAGGAGGAAATAAACGAATCCTCACCTTCTTTCTCTGCTGCTTCTGAAGAAGAAGAAGAAGACAACGAGCGAAGAGCTCAAGCTCAAGCTCAGTACTACGGACTCCGAGAAAATCCAAAGAAGAGCTTCCGAATCGTGGATCCAGAGTTCTTCGCAATCGGCGAAGGCTCTGTAATCCAAGACCGAGAGAGCGAGACCGAATCATCGAAAAATCATCTCCGCAAGCGATCCAAGCGAAAGCGTAGATCTATTCATTCAGTTCCCAATCACAAGGCCGAGCCCGAGCCCGAACCCGTGAGCTCCATCTCCTATACTACTCCAGAGGAAGATGTGGCTCGCTCCCTCATGATGCTCTCCAGAGACATATGGATGCGAGACTCAACAAAACCATTCGATCTATCCGAAGAAGAAGAAGAGCAAGTACAAGTAGAAGAAGAAGAAGATGATGATGATGAAGAAGAAGAGCTGAGGTCTTGTCCAAGAGGAAGAAGCAAGTACCAGTGCGGGACATGCAAAAAGGTGTTCCGCTCTTACCAGGCATTGGGCGGGCATAGGGCGAGTCACAAGAAGATAAGAACCTGCGCTCCTCCTCCTCCTGCAGCGAGATTTGCAGGAGCCGATTCGACAGCTCGAAATGCAGATCATCGGCGAATCCACGAGTGTCCTGTTTGTTTCAGGGTCTTCAAGTCCGGTCAGGCGTTGGGGGGCCACAAGAGATCTCATGTTACTGCTGTTGCTGCTGCTTCTCCTTCTGTATCTGCTGCTACTACTTTTAATATGATAGATCTCAATCTCCCGGCACCCGTTGAAGACGACGACTTCAGTCAGCTGGAGCTCTCTGCGGTTTCCCAAGCAGATTTCATCGATGATCCAATTCCAGTAAAATAAAGCAGAGAGAGCAGTTCATCTGGAGTGGATTCCGTGGAATTCGATGAGTACATTGAGAAGATTCGAGGTAAATACTTGTTTTTGCCTCCATTTCATCCGCAAATAGGAGCAGCCATTTCTCTAGCTCTCTCTACTTTTATTTGTTGGGTTTCTTTCTTCTGACTGTAATTCTTTTTAATTATTGTTTCCTAAATTTTATCTTTTCGATAAGTAAGTGCTTACTGCAAAAATCAATCCACTTCCACTGTCAGAAATGGGATTTTAATTTTTGTGATTTTTTGGGTATAACCTTTTTTTTTTTCCTTCTTCTTCTTCTTCTCACTGGGTGGTGTTTTAAGAGATGAATGAAGTGGTTGGGGAAAGAAGTATCAAATTCATAGAGTCTGGTTGATGGATGCTCTTTTCCAGCTGTACCTAGCTAACCGTTCTATCTTTTTTTTTAGTACTGTATATAAAATTGAAAGATATCGATAGAATATTTATTATATGTTTGTAGGAATAGTTTGGTGAAATCTCATACTACTTCGGTTCTAGTTGGTGAAGCTAGTCTCTGCTCCATTTCTACTTTATTTATTTCTGTCCTCTTTCTTCTCTGATGGAGTTCAGCTGACTGATACTTCCTTGGGTGAAATGAGTACCAAAATTAGCTTTAAAGGGGTTTTTTTTTTTTTTTTTTAATGCCAGTGGACTGGAAATGGCAGAAGTTTTCTTCTTCTCTTTGATAGCCAATCAGCAGCATTTCTGAAAGGTTGTGCAAGATATTTTACTCATTTGCCTACATGGGTTAGAGAAATTACTCCCTAATTAAGCTTGCTCATTTGCTATAACTTGATATATTTTGCTCTGTTTTGATGATGTATGGATACAAGGTTGAATTGTGAAGGTTTGATATCTTCAGTTCTGGATGGATGGGGGATAAAATAAGTACTGAATGGAGCTTGTAAAAGTAAGGCTAGTTTGGTCATTTGATGAAAAGAGCTTGATTTTTCTTATCTTAAAAAGAACAGAAATGTTTCTAAAGTGGGTTGTTTGGCTTTTAATTGATGATGCTGCTGAAGGAAGGGAGAGGTTGCGAGAAAGGCAGTCTTCTCTTTATCAAATCTGAAAATATATAGGGTAAGATTAAAATCTCATTTCAAAATTCAAACATACTAATCACCAACCACCAACCGTTATCATCATGATATGCTTTGGGAGTACTAAATAAAAATGGACACGTGTCAATTGCAATTTGATTTTCAGATTTTCTTTTCTATCCACCAGGCACATTTTTTTAGCCGCCCATCGTATGCATTTCCAGAAGAATCAGACAAATGGGTATTGGTCGTAAGTCGTAACTGTAGTTTTAATACTGATAGGTAATTTGGATTTGGCCGTCGTTAATTAATTAATATCCGGTTCTACGTACTGTAAGATTCAGACAGTTGGACGACGTCCGATCGGTAAAATTTTGTCTTAAAAACTCATCCTCGTCATTCATTTGCAGGTCAGTCGACTGCTTGATGATTTTAGGATGTGGCCCCACAAGAGTGGTGAGGGGCCCACTAGAGGAGTGGTTTGATAGTTCACGATGTTCTATCCCTTCTTTTTTGGCTGCACATGACATGATGGGTGGCGTGGCGGCAATGCAGTGTACAGGTCAGATTTCCGTTCAAATATTTAGCTACCCGGGCAGATGCTAATGACTCCAACTTTTGGGTTACCAACTGGTGGGCCCACAGGCCAGCCCTTGGACAACTATCTAGGCTAGGAAGGACGACATTTTCCTGAGAATTCCGAGTTTTAACAGTGAGTCCATTAATTTGAATGACAGTCCCTCCTTTGTCAGTAGGAGTATTAAGAGTTGGTCCATGTAAGATTAATACTATTTAATTATATTATTAATCAATGGTTAATCTCATATTAGGATAAACTCCTATTAAATTGGAGAGAACCCAGCACATGAGGTTCATCATTTTGAGTGGATCGAATTTATAATAGGTGTGCTTCATTATGAAGTTCCATTTCTTAACAAAATCTCTCAAAAAAAAAAAAAAAATGAGAGAAGAAACTCCCAAGGATCGAGTTGGGACTCTGGGATTCTTGGGGGCTTGACAAAGAATTCTAGAGTTGGAGGGGCAGACCCATTAGGGCATGTTTGTGTACACACTCTTTCCATGGAAATGGGAAATTGCCGCATCAGCAAAATCCATAGAAATGAATACCATAGAAAAGGAGTTCCGTGGAATTATCCAACTTCATGTTTGGTGCGACTTTTTTTCTCCTGATGAAATGATACTAATGTTGTTTGGTGCGACTACGGATTCTTGGATAAAAATCAATTTTATTCCATCTCAACCTAGCCAATGATCTCGAGTCCCACTACACAACCCATCTTCAAATCCACCATCATCTCCTCCCTATCCATCATCAACCCTCCCGCGCTTTACAAAATTCTGCTAGCACCACAAAACGTTGGCTATCATTGTCAAGATAGATTTGGTTGGCACAAAATTGGGGCTTTCATCCATCGTGATGTCCAATAGATTTGGGTGGACAACAAGCAATGCAGTCTTTTTGATCTATCCGATTTGAGAAAATATTCTAGATTGAATACAGAAACAAATTTGTTTCACAAGCTTTATAATTGTAACAATACAGAGAAGAAATGCCCCATGCCGATGAGAAACAAATGGGCTCTGCCCCATGCTGATGAGAAAAAAGGAGAGAGATGAGGAACGAGGAGGAAGATGGAGAATAGAGAGAGGGAGGGAGTCCATGAGATGGAAGAATCTACAGATCATCTTCTTTCGTCGTTAGATTTTCCAGTCGAGATGAGAGTGCTAGAGGGTTTCAAAACCCCCCTCTTTGTTTCAAAATCCCTCTCTTGCTCGAACATCTTCTTTTATTGAAGGAAAAAAATATATGGTTTTAGGGTTAGGACTTTTGGAGATAAATTCGGAATGGAGATGGACTAAGAAATAGAAATCAAGATGGAGCTTGGAGAAGACCCAAGAGTAAGAGAGATCGAAATGGAGATGGCTCTTGTTTTTTCACTGCTCTCGTTCCTTCTTTCTTAAGGCGATTTTGACGATGTGGAAGGAAATGAGGTTTATATATGGGGGCCTTCTTTTCTGCGGAATTAGAAGTCCGATAGTCCCCCATAGGAAACGAGATTCTACTCTAAGTGTGGAAAAATCCTACGTGGCAGAATTTAGGTTTCCACAGACTTTGCTGCACCAAACACACAAAAAATCTGTTTTCTGTGGAAAATCACTAGCTTTTCTGTGGAAAATGGCTCAACCATTGAGAATATGAGCTATTCAGAACTGAATGTTCTTACTATGTACAGGATATTTTTAAATTTTTTATTAGAGTTGGCTCCCTGAAAAAGATTGACCATATGATAATAATGTGATTGATAATTATCACATGCTCCATTGAAGTGGAACCGAAAAGGTGAGGGGATTCATTTTGACCGGTTAGATGGTCTCAATTGTAAGAGTTCCACACTTGCACTCCATCTCAGAAATGTAGGTCAAGCCAAAAAACATCTCGACGACTTCTTCAGAGCTGCAAATCCTGATTGCTGATATATTAGGATTTGCAGCTGGTAGTGGGGCCCAGCTGAACACATCAGATAAAAAAAATAAAAAAATAGAAGAAGTTTCTAGAATCTATAACATGATACCGAAATTAAGCTCCACTCGGATGTTCGATCTAGCTATTGGATGACGAGATGGATTATTAGGATTAAATAGAGAGTCCGTTTCTTTTTCTACACTAAAACTTTGCATTGGATGGCTGAAAACTTTTGGACGGTCTCCTAATCAGATTGCCAGAAACGTCTGATGCAGAAACTCTCGTATTCGGTGGGACCCAATTTGGAAGCGTCCACTTATCTTGGTGCGACCCGGATTCATCAAATGAAACTTACAAGGCTTGAAGGCTAATTAGGCTGGATAACAGAGAGACCCACCGAATATAGAAATGGATAGGATGGGAATCAGGATGGGATAGGAATACACGGAGACGAGAGGACCGAGCGAACGACTACTTTGTCCAGGTCCAAGTCCAACCCAACCCAACCCTTCCGTTACGAAATGCGTGACGTTTACGAAACTAATTTTGTCCCAGACGGACACAGCTTTTAGCATGCAAACGCATTCATGAATCATGATGCTTTCACAGTCTTTATTTTATTGGGGCATCTTCGAATTCTAAATTCCTACCCTTGACTTGACGTAGAAAATCCAATTCTTCTATATTGAGTAAATCAGTTCATTTTATTCATTTTCTTAAAAAAAAAATATTTCACATCAAATGACATAGAAATTGTCTTCATAACAAATAATTAAACCATTTTCCTTTGTTCTGTGCATTCCTCTCACATACTCCTCGACCCACCCAGGCCGTTACCTAGACTAAAGGAGTGGACCTAGAAAATTAAACTTGGACGGCCTTATGTAAAACAAATATTGGAGGAAGGACAAATGTAAAAATAAAAATAAAAATAAATAAATTTCAAAATTTACATAGGTATTCTTAAATATCTTAAACTTATTTCAGGTATGGTGGGGCCTTTGGCCCCTGGACGTGGGTCTATCCCTGCCCTAATAAATCTCAAGCTAGGTGAGCCGAAATTAAAGTTGGGTGTATCCCTGCCCTAATAAATCTCAAGCTAGGTGAACCGAAATTAAAGTTGAGAGAGGCGTGAATGGTATTTTAATTATGACTGCTAACTGCCGATACAATCACTATTGGGAGGTTGAGATGGTTGGGAACCATCACATGTTATGTAGGTGTGGGGTCCACCCAAAGTAGTTAAAAGGGGAACATCACATGCCATGGAGCTTCTTCCACTAATGTGGCGATGGTTAAGGAGTAGGGACCATCACATGGTAATGGAGGAGCTTCTTCCCGTAGCCATCACAAGATTAAGAACACACACAATAAGAAAGAGAAAATCATTATAACAGAAAAAAAAAAAAGGAAAAGGTCTAACACAAGGATCGTTCATGTCATGTCATGTGGCACTGACACTCTTAGATGATGGGCCCTTCTCTGTTATAACTCAAGATTCCCTCTGATCTGATGGAACGGAATTGTGTTTCTTGTGGCTTTGGTAATAATACATATAGAACAATTGTTTCACGAAATGAACTTCAAAGACATAAACATAAACGCTCTTGGTTATAAAATCACATTGAGGAGATTAAATTATGAACTTACTTTCAGACCCCACCTATTCAGTCCTTTACATTTGAAAGAAAATTGTGCTATATCTGAACGTATCTCCATCCATTCTTTTGGCATTTTCCAGTTTTATGTAATTATGATTGATATTTTGCACTTCTTTTCAATGCTCAATTTGAATTATACTCAAATATATCAGGTATTGGGTTTTTGTCATAGGCCCAATGTCCAACTATTTAAGGACATATTGCAACTTCAATTTAATCAATTTTATTTAATATTCTTTGCAATTGAAAAAAAAATGCGTGATAAAAATTATATATGTTTTGCACATAGGACCCATTTGGATGCATGAAAGTCAATTGATTAAGGGAAATGAATAGGTTAGGGCATGAATTAAAATTGGGCCTAATATCAGTTAGATTAAATAATCCTGGTTTCTTATAATATTAACGCCTCTGGATTTAATGGCTCTAAGTAGTGCAGATTTCCGGTGGTTAGACTCAATCCAATTATTTAGATCTAAAAGTGAACGCGATGCATTGAAAAATAAGAAAGAAAAAGGAGAGACATATACGTTCTAGGAAGAATAAGAGTTTTCTGAGGGATGAAAAAAAATGGGAAAAGAAAGAAAACTCGCAACAGCACGGCAATGTAATTTCCAAGATAAGTGAGTGAATGATGTCTCCGTATCTGGGGTGTTGGAGACTTCACTTTCATTCCAGTTCTAGGTTTTTAAGAAAATAAATAAAGTCCATAATTTTGCAAAACTTCAAAGAAAAAGCCGGCCCATCTACTGTGCTTTTACTAAAATCAACCTTAATTAACCATCCAATGTAGGAAAAGTAACTGCTATTGTTAACTATCCTCATCGATCCTAAATTAGCCTAGTCTAAATCCTAGAAATCATTCACCAACCTAGGGTGGTCCACTTCTGTAAGTGCCTAAAAATTACAGATTTGGTTAGGAGAGGATTAGGCTCTCAATTTGATTATTTGGGAAAATATTAGCCTCCTGAAACCTGAAAGGAAAAGCAGAGAAAAGACAATGTTTGCCGGGCCAAGCCTCCTCCAATTCGTTTTCTACTTTTGAAGTATAAAATAACAAGTACTTTTAGTGGAGTCCACTTGGATGCAAGATGACCAGAGAGGCACGACGATGGAAAATCCGATCGAATCATCTTAGTCATTAGTTTGTAGGTCCTCAAAGTTTAATGGTTATATATCACATATACTTCTTTTAATAGAATTGAATGGTGAATAATGTCAAAAGAGTGTGACTATAAGCCAGATGTGTGTCATTGATTATTTGGTTTATTACAGGTGGATCCTTTCCTAGGACGGCTAAAGTCTATTAGCAAATATTGTTAGAGGTACCTTTTACTTAAAATAATTTACTATTGTTGTCGTAAAAGATTATTAGCAATTGTTTGACGTGGTGAATAGTAACTTTGGGTTATTAATTTATCATTCAAGAATTCCCCTTTATTAGTATCTTTTCCTTTTATGCAGTTTGCGTCATTCTTCCATGCTTCAGCAATGAAATATTACTCCCATAAAGAAAAGTCCAAAATATGGATTACAAGAGTGTTTTCGCAACTCTGTCAGCTGGTCAATTTTGTTACACTTAGTCCCTATTCGATGGCGCAGAGGAATCGGAAATCTTCATTTTGTTTTTATAATTCATCTGTTAGGAATTTTCAAAATAAGGCCTTAATGTTTGCCCTTATTTCTTAAAAATAAAAATAAAAAATGCAAGCTTAAAAGTTTTCAAATTGGGGTCTAAGTTTGACAACCGGCCATTTTAGGGGATTTTTCTTATGGGTTTCACCTTCCAGCATCTTCTTCTCTCAATCTATAGGTCTTTTGCCCTCCTCGGATCTCCCGTTAGCAGGAGAAACCTGACGTTGCAGAGCCACTGCTTCTTGCCCTCTCATTGGAGGTTGTACATCAAGTCATTTCTTTGTCAATGACTCGATCGATCGATCCGATGCTAAGTATGGATTTACTAATTACTTAATATTAGAGATTAGTATCTTAGATAAGAATTAGTTTGGTTGTTAGAGATTTTAGGTAGTTTGAATTTTAAATAATTGTTGATCGGCCCGGCGATGATCTTGCGATCAAGCTGGTATAATCCCGTTTCCTATACAGTCAAATTTTCAATTTCAATAAAAAAAAATGTACATCCTCTCTTATCCATCCATCTTATGATCTCACCAGATCTAATCTGGTGGGCTATCGGCACTGGGATGGTACAGACATACATTGATCACCAAAAAGACACGAAAATCGATTTATAAGTTCTTATTTTTTTATGTTTACAATCACAAATACTTTCTTCAAGAGTACTATGTTGAGATTTTCCAAAGGCTAAGAGAACTTTGCTTGAAAAAGTGGTGCTGCAAAATCTCTGCACAGCATCTATCCGGTTCTAAGATACAAAGTATTACGCTGGTTCAGCTATATCCTAATCTAAATCGGTCTTGATGAACATAAACAATACAAATGTTACATCCAATTCCAGCCAAAGTGGAAAAAAAGAATATCCCGATTATAATGGGTCTGGATGACTGCTACATCCTAGCAGTTTCTCGACCTTGACTATAAATAATGGGGCCCACCGATTGAAATCTAGGGATGATGAGATGAGTGGCTTGGATCTTGTACAAATGAAGTCACATTTGCCTGCCAGTAGTAGTTAGGTCAGGTGCCTGTAGTTAGAGCAAACCTATTTATTTAATGCTTATCTAATCATGCAGGGTAATTAATACAAAAAGAAAGGAAATCCTCTCCGTGTCTTTACGTGGGTCGGTTAAAGAAAAAGAAGAAGGAATGGTGGGTGCTGAGTGCTCCTCTACATTTCTTTCTTCCTGTAAGTAATGTCTTGGAAAGAAAAAGGAGAGAGAGAATATGCCGGCAAAGTCCAAAGGCCAAAATATAAAAAAAAAAGTTTTTGGTCAGGTCAGTCAATTATGTCGTGTGGCTTCTCTTATTTTGTTTTTTCAACAAGTAACACCTACAATACAAAACTGACTGCACCGTCTCCTCTACAAAAACTATCTACATTCAGTGCAGATCATCGTTTCTGGTATCTTATTATGTCTTTTCTTTTAACAAGAGTACTACAGATTCTTTAAAAAGAAAAAGAAAAAGAAAAAGAGAAAGAAAAAGAAAGAAAGTATTTAATATTACACATTGGTGGACCGACTGGTTCAAGCCTGCTTAGCCAGATCTCCCGGTCCTTAAAAAGGGTCCTCTTACCAGATTTTTGATTTTAGCTTTATGGTACGTGATCCATTTAGCTTTATGAATCCTTTCCAAAATTTCAAGCTTGCCGAAAGTAGGATAATCACCACAAGGAGTTTTATTGAGATAGTACTCCATAAACCCATGATCTTGGTCAAGGGCTAATAGGGGTGTGGTTTATGTCTTTTCCGAAGCGTCCTTTAAAGCATCCAATTCCTCTATTTTGTGGTGCAGGACCTTCAAAGGAGCCGAGACTTGCTTCTTCCAAACAAGCCGAAAGAGGGTGATCCTCTACAATAACGCTGGCTAGAAGGAAAGGTTTTGACAGGATTATTGTTCTCTCGCTCCGATGCTGTATGAAAATGGATCATGGACTGGTCCTTCGTGAATGTGGCTCTTGACATTTTGGTGGTGGCTAATGGTTTTGATGGCATTGAGTTTTGTTATAATCCTAGGAACCTGAATATTGCTGTTGCTTACCAGCTAGCTCTCTGAGACTTAAATTCTGTCTGGAATTGGATAGACCCAACCCACCCCCCCACCCCTTCCCAACATACTATCCTACAATATTATATAATCATTCATTCACTGAATCATTGTATAGGTAGAACATATAGTGTGTGAGTTAAAGAAGTTCCATCATATTTCAATATACTCTCCTTGGATGTTACAACTGTTCCTTGAACCATGGGAATACAGGTTGAAAGTTTGATCACAAACCTACATGGGTCCAAACCACAAAGCCCAAAATGGATGACTAAGGAATCTATGGAGAGAGAGTCTCGTGCTTTCTACACCATATTTAAAATGGAGCTAGGGGATAGTTTGCTAAAATCAGATGTTTATGAAGGCAATCCAATCTAATTGCTGAGTAATATTACAGGTTTTGCTGAAATTAAGAGTCTTTCAATCTCCACAAGACAACATTTACATGGTGGTGAAATCTCAACAAGCCAACATTTACATGTTGGTGTCTCCCGACAGATGAAGCAGATCAGCTGCTTTGGCATCCAGTTTTCATAAGGAAAATGATTAATTTTATCACACTTGACATGGTATCATGAACTTAGTTTTCAGTGATGATGCTATGAAGTTCAACTTAATTTACTAGTAAATTTACCAAAAAAAAAAACTTAATTTATCAGTATTAAGCTCCATCATATTGAACTTAATTAATGAGGTAAAGCAGTTGAACTCAATGTTGAAAATCTTTGCTGAAAATTTTATTAAATTCAACTGATACCATGTCAAGTGTGGCTATCTAATTTTATGGCCGACAAAGACGCATGATTTATTTATTTTTCTCCCCTTCTGTTAGACCATTCCCTCTTTCTATCAAAACTCTAACCACATTCATCTGATTTGCAAAAAATCCCTTCAACTTAATAACTAAGAACTAAAATAAAGAATGGAAAAAAGAATACCCTATTGCATTGCCATGCAAAAAAAAATCCATAAAGAGAAATGAAGAAAGAGGAGACGCCAAAAAATTGTGCATCCTAGTTCCAATATTAGATTTAATTTAACACATCGATATATATATATATATATGTATGTGTGTAGGACCGAGGGGAATGAAAATATCTATGTTAGACTACCTCAAGTATCAAGTTTGACTCCAAACTCATGTCCCTAACCCTTTCATCAGTGACCCACAAATTTAATAAATGAGTAGTGCTACAAAACTGTCCGGGCGCTTTTCACAAAAAAAGGCTCATTTTCTAAGCGTATAAAACTATGACATGTGTCATCATCAAGTAAAATACGGATGAGAAATTTAAATTTTCAAAAATCTTTTTTTTTTCCATATTTCCTATGTGAGGTGGTAAAATCTCATTAGACAAGTCAAAGGGGGCAAAAACTCCCCCTTTTTAAATGGGGAGTTTTTGAGAAATCCTCATATATATATATATATATATATATTTAACGGGGAATGTTCATATGCATCCATCCCTCACCATAGGGTGAGGGATGCTTCCATAAATGGGGGGTTTCAAGTACACCCTATGTACTTGAAATCCCCCTTTTGTACTTAAAACCCCTCATTTATGGAAACATCCCCCACCTTATGGTGAGGGATGGATGCATATGAACATTCCCCTATATTTAACAGTCCGTAGCATATAAATGGTCCACTAAAACTGGGATTAATAATGTCAAATTATATAATCTGACCATTCTGAGATGAAAGAGGTACGTATGATTCATCGATGTACTCCCCTGGTACATCCTTATGCCTTGATGGTTCCTCCTCCTTTTCTCCCAACAGTCTTGCTGGATTCCCTAGACCTTACTGTTGTCGTTCTTGGCGGCACATCGATGAACACAACAGAACCTGCTCCGATCATTGCAACTTCCTCAATCCTCACATTCCCAAGAATTGGTCTCTCTCCTAGCCATCATGTTCATCTCCTTCTCCTCTCTCAACCGCTCTTTGCTGCACAACGGGAAGCGACGAAAAGAACATTAATTGCAGTATTGGTACTTTGGTGCTGGCCTTGATCCCTTGATTCATCATGATGTACTAGCCATCAGATTAATCCTTCAGAAAAGCTTATATACTGTTTAACAATCATCCATCCAACCGCAAAATATGAGCCAATGCCAATGCCAATGCCAATGCCTCGTGGAGTTTATTGAATGGTTTGGTTTCGATCATTGCCTGCGATTTCAGGTAGGCTACGTACCTTTAAACATATGACCAATTTATCACCACTTGAGTTGGGTTGCGGTTAAGCTTTCCAAGCCTAGCCAGTCTTTTTACTCATGGAGCCTAATTTATTCATGAGGCATGAAAGTTACCCTGGAGTGGAGTGGACTGGACCCAACCGATTTTGCAACTACTCAATGTCCATTACTGTTTATTTGTTCGGCTGGGCTGATAATTGTAGTTGGTCAGCCGGCCCCACAATAGACACAACTGAAAGCATAACTCTAATCCAACCTAGCTAATGTGGGCTAGACCTGGCTAAACACAAGTTGGGTTGGCCCAAAATTATATTATTATTATTATTATTAATCAAAATATGTTGGATCAGGTCCTATGATCAAACAGTAAAAGCATGCATAAGCCCGAGGCCAATGCATTTATGTTTATGGTAAAATAGCAAAAAAAATCTTAGGGCCAGCCCAATGGCCTGAAATCGGAGCCCATATCCTATTCATGAATCCAGGGTTGGCTCGTGAGCCGTGACTAATATTAGTTGAAATGTTGCTACCAAAGTAGGTGGTAAAATCGCTGCTTCCTCCTATCCTTTTGGGTGTATTCAGATGGGTTTATAGTCTTTCCTCTAGGTCACTAAAAACAGTCCTTGCTTCATGCCATGCCACCCTCATAAAGACCACTGTTAAGGATAATTGCTTTAATTTGACGAGGGAGCATTGTCTATGTCAATGATAAATCAGTCATGTAAAATGGGCCACTCTTTAACTCAGTCTCAACTCTCAACCCAAGCTATTGCGCGTCAGGGCAACTTTATTAAATGCAGAGAAAACTGTATCCAATTTCAAATGGGGCCTTAGTCGAACATGAGTACACACACAGCATTTTAATATGGATGAAGAGGTTGCTTCACATTGTAGAAGGTCGGATTGGGAATAGGGATATCAATGGGTATTCGATTCTCCAATTACCTGGAGCTTCCGAAAACCGGAGTTGGGTCCCTATTTAGGCCCCGATAAGTAAAACGGTCGAAGTTTGGTTCCACCTTAGTTCGGACTTAGTTAGGACCCGCAGACCCGAGACCCGATATATTACCTCAATTTTCAAAAATCTCTCATAAAAATCATGTTTTTTTAATATCATTCTCTACCTAAACCCGAATCTGGATCCAAACCCGTCTCATATATGGTTCTGGTTCTGGAGCTAAGAAACCTATTCCAAAGCGGTTCCGGGTCCGAATCCGGTTCCACATTATCCTTAACTGTTCCGATTCCGAGTCCACTATAGATCCAGACTGGAACCGACCCGTTTCCAATCCTAATTGGGAATGTCTTGGTTAGTTGGTTAGAATTAACTAGGCATGATGACCTGCCAATGCCATAATAGGGATGCATTTGGTCAGGTTATTTACATAAATCTCTTTTGCCGGATACTCTATAAATGAGACTCTTACGTTTATTATTAGAAAGGAAATTTCAATATATAACCCACTTATTAATTTATTCTCGTATTTAAGTTTTCGTAGGGGGGGCCAATTTGTGGGTCAATCAAATCCCCCAAATCATTATCATCAAAGAGATACATAAGTTCCGCTTCTCCATTTCGATCTATTTTCAGCCAAATTCTCAAATAAGATGTATTTCTTCAGATTTATTATTATTACTTTCATCCATATCCTCTTTGGCCTACTTCTTTTCCTTGGTGGATCAATCCCCTACAGATATCACAATAAATTTGCAGGAGACAACCGCCAAACCTGAGAAGCTAAAATTAAAGAGCTTGGATTATTTTGATTTGCATGGTACTTGGTATTCGATCATCAGAGGTTCTAACCCACATTCAAATCTTTCTATTTCTCTACATATGAAAATGTTCAAGCATTGGAAACAAAATAAAACAAACAAACAAATAACAAAATAGCCATCATGAACAGAACATAGCCAAATTGAGGCCATAAATACTAAAAATTGAACAAAAATAACATAAATCTCACTCAAGAATGTGAGTAGTGACAAAAGCGCACCTTGGTTGTCCTATGGTTAAGGTCTTCTACATAATAACATAATAATAATAATAATAATAATAATAATAATATTATTATTATTATTATTATTATTATTATTTTCTAAAGAATTTGGCATATTTGCAGGAGACTAGTTTGTACCACTAGTTCAGTCGATAATAAAAATGATCATATATGCGTCCCACTTGATTTGAATATAAGTCTTGCAAAACAAAACTCAAGATTGGATATGTGTTCAGGGGTTTTTATAATTAACAAATAAACAAAACATTAAGTAGTGAGTGGGGTGAGATCAGTGGATCTCTAACCACATAGAGTGGCTCTTGGATTGGGTATTTGTAATAAAAAAATACAAAAGAGTCTATATATTTATTACACCTTCAACTGTTTTTGTACTCCATTATGCCACTAGTCAAGAATGACCTGAGTATAGTTTATTAATATATTTATTCCAAAAACTCCCTTTTAAAATGGAACACTAAGTGGGCCCTAACAGGCCCAACTACATCCCAAATCATGTACAAGATAATTCAAAATATATATACAAGTAGAACTCACACTTAAAAATCTGAAACCACTCAAAGACAATGGACCTCAAGATTTATCAAATCATGTAAAGCACTTAATTAAATCTTCTATTTTATGGCTTTGAACAAGCACCAAAACAACAATGACTTTTAAGTGGTTTTTATTTCAAAGATAAGATGAAGATGTGTAGATCTACCCTCCTCGAATATCAAGTGGGCTTCGAATATCGGAAATCGCACGGGTGATGAAAGCTGGCAGGTCTACTATGCATCGCATGGCGGGACTCGTGTGGCCTTTATCTAACAGGTGTCAACTTATAAATTCTATTTAGAACCGTTCGGTAATTTTATTAATATAATCTAGTGTAGCCAAGTGAAGTTAAACATTTCATCAAAAGCATTTTTTTACCAAAATTCCCTCCATCTTTCTAAAGAAAAAAGTAAAAAAAAAAAAAAAACTACATTTACTCACTAAAAGACAAAAAAAAAAAAAAAAAAAACTCCATTTCCTCATACAAAAAGTAAAAAATATTCAATCACAAACAACTAAAAACAAAATATCATCACAACTCATTTATATTTTATTTATTCATTTCATTTCATTTCACTCCACTTTATTTTAAAAGTAAATTACCAAACAGATCCTAAAGAAATCCCGAGTTCAAAGGAAGGGAACTCAAAATTGGGCCGCATCTACTTAAATCAAACCATTCAAAAATAAGAATCAAAATCTTATATTAATGAAAAAAAAATATTTTCACCACCGTTGAATTGGCTATTTAATTAAAAATGTGATTGTCTTATTTATAGTTATTACCATGTTCTTCATCAAAAAGTCAATCTGTTGAGGTCAATGTCCACCCTCGCTTTTAAGCGGTTATAATTGTAGTCAAACTCTCGTCTTCACCACCTGTTTCTTATCACTAATTGTTTTTCAGGATAAGTGGTAGCTTAATACGGGTGTAAGATCTTACAAGTGGTATATTGGTATTGAAATAAGTGGTAGCTCAATCGGGATAAGATACTAAAAGTGGTATATTGGTTTTTGGATAAGTAGTAACTTAACCGGGGGGGGTTGTGCAACCCAAGAATTTAAAATAAAAAAAAAAAATTAAACCGTTTGGATTTCAACCGACGGAGCCCAGTGGGGTTGCACTCCTTTTGAGTCACATATGCCTGGGTTGAGGCCTCAGAATAAATGCTGTCTTGTTCCCTGCCCTTTTACAAGAGTCATTACGCTAACAAAATAAATAAAGGGTCATATGCTTTTTGTTTTGTTATTTATCAGCCACGGCCACGAACTTCGTCTCCTTCTGTTTTATTATTATTTTTTTTCAATTTTGTTTCTCTCCACCAGAAAATTAAAAAAAAAAAAAAAAAAAAAATCCAAAAGAGAAACGAGACGAGGCCTTTGGTCGGTGATTTGTCATCTGGAGCGAAATCGAAGGTTCTCTCTCTCTCTCTCTCTCTCTCTCTCTCTCTCTCTCTCTCTCTCTCTCTCTCTCGTTTTCTCAATTTTCTTACAATTCAATTGAATTCCTTTTGATTCTTTAATTTTAGATAAAAAACCAGAATTCTTTTTCTGTTTCTCATTCTCAAAACCATAGATCTTGTTGATCTTATTCGTTTCGAGAGCTCTCGATCCGATCATTCTGCAATAAATCCCCAAATTTGTATAGCTATAATGTTAGATCTCTAAAGTTTCGGTTTTTTTTTTTTTTTCTGATTCTACGTCGAGTGAGGATTTCGGGAACATCATGAGAATTCTCATCATCAGCAGCACTAGCGATCAGGGCAGTTCCTTTCTGGTTTTTGTTTTTGGATATTGCGAGGGGATTTTGGGCGTGAATTGGATTTGTTTGCGGTGAGTTTTGTTTGTGTGTAGAGTTGTTTTGAGCCTCCATTCGATTCGATGGCTTCGAATCCTCCAATCGAGGTGGAAGACCAGACGACGGATGAGGACTTTTTCGACAAGCTTGTTGACGACAGCTTTGGAATTGAGGAATCTCGTACTGGTACCGGTACCGGTACCGGTACCGGTTCGGAAGGCGTCGCTGAATCTGATGAGGCCAAGAAAGCAAATGAGAATGTGGGTGGGATGCCTATAGGCAATGCAGGTACGGTTTCAGAAGGTTCTGACCCATCTACGTCTACGTCTGGGTTGGGTTCTACGATTGAACCATCATCATCGATGATTCCTCCGGAAATGGAAATTTCGGCTCCTCCTGGGGAGATAACCTCCCTTGTATCTTCAAACTCTTCTGCATTAGAAACGGAAACCGAATTGGGGGATCCAGTTACAATGACGACAGATGTGGCATTATTGGATTCCATGCCCGCCAAGAGCAGCAGCGGATCTAGAGGAGGTGTAACCATTAAACAGGTAGATTGGAGCGCATTTAATACTGATGATTCAGCTCGGGAAGAACCATATTCGGACTTCTTCAATGAATTGGTGGATAGCTCAGTTGATCCCTTTGCAGAGGTCGGGGATATGCCCAACTCCACCTACAGTTTTTCTGGAAACCAGGTTGCTGATTCCCCGACAACATCGAGCTTGTCAGAAGTAGAACATCAACAGGACCATTCTTATGGAAATGCTGGTGTACAAATTCAAGATGGGCAGGATTTGTATACTAGTCAATATTGGGAAAATCTCTATCCCGGGTGGAAGTTGGATCCGATTTCAGGGCAATGGTATCAATTAGATGGCTACAATGTGGACGAAACCACCCAAATGGCCTCTCAAGAGAAGGGTCAGCCAGACCCAGAGGGTGCTGATGTATTATTAGACCATAGATCAGAAGTTTCTTATTCGCAACAAACCACACAATCAGTTGTAGGAGCTGTGGTGGACGAGAGTACAACAGGTTGCGTTTCTAACTGGACTCAGGCTTCTCAAGGGAGCATTGAGTACCCATCAAATATGGTTTTTGATCCTCAGTATCCTGGTTGGTATTATGACACCATCGCCCAAGAATGGCGTTTGTTGGAATCTTATACTCAAGCTGGAGCTGTTCACATGACTAGTACAGGCAATGAACAAAAAACACAAGATGGGAGTGCTTCTGTGGGCGGTTTCTCTGAAGAAGATCAAGGGTTATATAGTGAATTCAATCAATTTGAACAGTACAAGTCACAAAACCAAGGTGCACAATGGGTTGGATCTGGAAATAATCATGCTCAATCAAATATGTGGCAATCTGAGCAGTTTGGTAATAAAGGTGCTGCAATGGGATACACTGTAAGCAAACAAACAGAGAACCTTCATGGTTCGATGGGATATGTAGATAACTGTTTAAACCAACAAATGGGTTTCAAGAAAATGGAAACTGCTTCTTTATATGGGCATGCTGATAACAGTTATGACGGCCATTCTGGTGAGAATGGCTTCCAAAGCTTTGCTTCTGCAGAGAACTTGCATCAGTATAACCAGAAGGTGGAATATAACCAACAGTCGCCCGATTACTATGGGAAACAGACATCAATAAATTATGATCAACAACCCTTTCATAGCGGAAATAATTCCAACATGAGTTTAGCATATGTCCAAAATGAAGCAAGGTCATCTGCAGGTCGGCCTCCACATGCTTTGGTTACTTTTGGATTTGGTGGCAAACTTGTAGTTATGAAAGATGATATATCTTCATATGGAAACCAGGTGTGTCTCTGAGCCTGTCTCACTCTGAAGTTTCATTAATCATCATTTTATTGGTTTGCTTATTTTGTTAGTTGTTGTCACTTGTTGCTATTTGAGATGGTATAAACATTTTTCTTTGTTGGTATTGTTACCATTTATGATCAATTGCCCCATGTTTTTTTTTTCCTTTTATGAAGGGCACAACTGGTGGTTCAATATCAATTCTGAACTTAATGGAAGTTGTTGTGGATAAGATTCAATCTACAAGCTTTGATACTGGGGCATGTGATTATTTCCGTGCCTTGTCACAGCAATCCTTTCCTGGCCCACTTGTTGGTGGGAATACTGCAACTAAGGACTTATATAAATGGATTGATGAGAGGATTGCAAACTGCCAATCTCCCAACATGGACTTTAAGAAAGGAGAACTTTTGAGGTTGATTCTTTCACTTCTGAAAATATGCTGTCAGCATTATGGAAAGCTTCGATCTCCTTTTGGTGTTGACTCAGCATTACAGGTATTGCAATGGTTGTTCTCTAAGCTTATGCTTGAATTATTTCCATTGCATTTCATTATCATTATTTATTTAAGTTTTCTAATACAATGAAGTTAGAAAGTTCCTTGGGTTTTTTAATTGAGTGCCATAGGTGATGCGTCCAAGGACTTCCCAACTATGCGAAATTGGTTATACTTGCTGTCTTATTAAGTTACCACCCTGTTAACGATGAACCATATTGATGAGCTCATGATTGCACAATTCTAGAAATGCAATCAGAAAGTTATGGTCCGTTTCTCCACTGGTTGAGATTTTGGGGGCACTTAGGTATTGACAAATAACATTGAAAGTTGCTTAGAAGTATGAATGTATCTATGATCTATAACTATGTAAAAACCTGTCATGTACATAGCATGAGGACTTTACTGACCAACCCATTGTTAGAGCAGTAGTAAGGCATCTTGGGGGAGACCAAGGTTGAAACCCTAGTGTTTACCTTAAAAGGACGAAAAATCTTGCCAGTTAGTTAAGTGGTACCTAGCAAAAAAAAAAAAAAAAGTGACCATATTGCTTTCTTTTGAGAATTCTCTCCCATAATTTGTGTGGAAGTGTGGCATAGATTCCTTACTACAACTTTAGCCTTATTTTATGTTTTTCTTTGAACGCAGAGTGCCTTTTTTTTGCGATCATATTTTATTGATCTCCTTATATTAGGGTGCCCCAAACTTAAGCAAAGGGCGAAAGAGGAGTGTCGGAGATGAGGATTTTGAACATGAAGCTCAAAATCTTTATTTTTTTCAAGAGATACAAGGAAAGGAAGGTGCTCAAATTTTAGCATCATACTCATCAAGTTGGGGGGCTGAGGAAGGGGGACAGGGGAAGGAGAGGAAGAAGATGCCATCCAGCAAAACTGAAGAACTTGGCAATGCTTGAATCTTTCATGCCCACCAACTCCCTCTAAACCTCAATCTGCATTCTTTTGTAGGATTTTATACAAATATTCAAGAAAATCTTCTACTGGATGCAATCATGTTGAAATCCCAGGAAACATAAGTGTTATAGAATATGTCACTTATGTGCTCTTGCGGACCACTACAAGTGTGAGTGTATGTATACTCTTGGACGATAAGGATGCAGGACAACATACATTCTAACCCCTTGTGTTTTTTTTTTATACCATTTTTTTTTTTATACCATGTATCATCCTTTTAAACTCTCTCTTTCTTTTTCATCTCTACAATCAATTTCTTTTCTGTCTTATCATATTCTTTTTGCCCGAATTTTGGATATCAAAGTGGACTGGGTTAACTATCTGACAAGCCAGATCTTCGGAGGATCCATACTAGATTACTACGTGGACATGATAATAATAAACAAATTGCTCAAAGAATATCTCAAACTTAAGTCATAAAAAATATTGATAAGTTTAGCGAGTTGATTCTCCAGTTGGAGCAAACAACCCATCTAAATGGGACATGGTCTGGTCCAAGCTTTAGAAACACACCTCCAGGAGCTTGTCACTGATTGCCGTACCAAATTCTCTTTTTATTTTTTTTAATGTTCCCATTTGTTTTTCCTGATAGGAATCTGATGGCCCTGAGTTAGCTGTGGCTAAGCTTTTTGCCTCTGCTAAAAGGAACGGTGTTCAATTGAGTGATTATGGTGCAGTCACTCATTGCATGCAAAACTTACCTACTGAACGACAGATTCGGGTATGAAATGTATTTGCTGCAAGCTTCTTATATCTTAACAAATACTAATTTCAGACAATGGTAAATGCCATTTGTCTAGACAACTGCTGTTGAGGTTCAGAACCTTCTCGTTTCTGGTAGAAGGAAAGAGGCTCTCCAGTGTGCGCAAGTAGGTCAGTTGTGGGGCCCAGCTCTTGTTCTTGCAGCACAACTTGGTGAGAAGGTTAGTGCCCGTTTCTTTTGCTTCCCATTTATGTTGATCATTTATAATGATTCTACCGTTGATAGGATTATAATGTAAGAATGTTATTCTTAGTATGCACCAAAAATTGATGTTGTCTTGGTTCCTGTTGATCTATTGCAGTTTTATGTTGATACTGTGAAGCAAATGGCACATCGTCAGTTTGTGCCAGGATCGCTTCTGCGGACATTATGCCTGCTGATTGCAGGGCAACCAGCAGATGTGTTCTCTGGAGACAGCTCAATCAATGCTAGTCCATTTAGTCCTGTAAATTCACCTCAACTGCCTCCGCAGGTGATTGATTTTCTTAATCTATCCTAGCAGATTTAGGCCATTTGTTTTATTTATTTGCTGGTTTTATGTTTTTCTGGATACTTTTTTTTTATTGATCCTTCAATCTTCTACTAGGCTATTTGGATGTGGTGAAAGGGAGAAATGAGGGATTCCTATAAATTGGGAAGATGAGCAATGAAGTAGAGGGGAAATAGGTGGAGAAAGAGAAGATTCCTTCTGTTTTGCATTCATAGGAGAAACTGTGAAAGGATACTCATCAGTTTCCACTGACAAAATATGAGCTTTCATTGGGGTTCGGAGAATAAACCCTTTTACCTTTTGAAGATAAATCCCTTCCGAGTGGAGCTCACATTTTTTTTCTCTCTTATGGAGATATCTGATTGCCCTTATTTTTCCTACATAAATTATATTCTTATGTAATTTTATCATATGGATGTTTGCAGTTATCTATATGTATAAAATTTCAGTAGTAGTCTGATAAGTATCCAAAAGGAGCCTGAAATTTTTACCATCTCAACGGGGCTGTACATATCCATGTAAAAAAATGGAGCTAGCACCACCAGTACCCATCTTTTCCAACCTACACAGAAAAAAATAATTTTGGTGCATGTGCCGCCGCCAAATGATGTAATCAAAATGGACCTTACCCAGCCAATGAAATAGTGGCGGGGTCCACTTTCCTAATGATGTAATCACATTGGACCCCATTTGTCCAATGAAATAGTGGCACGGCCCACCATTCAGATTAGTTAATCTCTATAGACTCCACTCTCTTTAGGATGGAACCATGATCTCTCCTCGCCCGACCACCACCACCACACACACAAACATACATATGATGGAATCTTGGTGGATCTCACATGTCTAGTTATGGAATCATAACGGGGCCCACCCATCAAATGATCAAATCATGATAGAGGCCATCTACTTAAATGATGTATTCTTGGGGCCCTTCAACCATCTAATGATGAAATCATAATTGGTTCCATCCGCCTAAATGTTGCAATGCTGCTGGGTCTCTCACTTTCTTAGTAATCTACGTGGGTCTTACCTGTGTAATGATCTAATCATAAGAGAAGAGGGTACCAAAATGGCTTTGATGGAAAATAACTATAAATCCTTTAAAATTTTCAATTGACCAAAATCCCTTGCAAATGTTATGGGGAAAATCCAGTTTGCATGTCAAATGTGAAACAAATGCCCTTATGTGGAGCATAAAGTGGTCGAAAACTCAAATCACCAAAGAACACCTTTCTCCTGCAGGGTTTTCAAATGTTTAAAGTTTTAAAGACCACCATAAAGTCCTTTCATCCTGGAAAAGAAGAAGATGAAAAGACCAGCATAAAAAAATTTCTCCAATAATAAGAGCCTTCAATTTCTAGAGAAACATGGCTACTGAGTCATCCCACAGTCCTGAGTTCTATCACTGTGAAATTAACTGGGATGTGTGTAGTGCCCTACCATTCCATTCTGTCTTAGTGAGGTCCATGGTTTCTTGACCCAGAGGCTTCATCTGACAAGCCTTGTTGTTGGAGGATGCCCTATTCACTTCCAATTGCAATATCCTAACTATCACAAAAAATAATAATAATAATAATAATAATATAAATATAAATAAATCCCAATTACAGTGACAGCGAGGAGAGAAAGCTAAATATTTGGACTATTTCTATTTTAAAGTTCTTTTGGGCATCTTCCATCTATGGTGGGGCTTATTGGATTAATGCTTTAGATAATCATGTATGCCCCACTTATGTCCACTAGGTACATTGGGACTCTGGACAGATCTTCTTGCATAAGGATGCCATGGATGTATAGCTTACATAAAACACAAAAGATATGAACAATTGATAAACTTGTCATTTTGTCTGGCTCTACTCTGGCTCCCTTGAGCAGACGATATTTGTTCAGCCTTGAATCAGCTTAAAAACTGACAGAAAATACATTGATATGAAGATATTGGTGTTAGTACGTTGGAGGTGGTTAGGTTGAGAAGAGTCTTATCACATCTAATGATAAAAGCCCTAACTATCCTATTCACCCCATCTAATATTGGCAAACTAATGATAAGACTCTTATCATTCTAACAATCTAACCACCTCAATATATCCTAGCAATTGGTCCCCCTTGGAAATGGGCTGGCTTTTATTTTCCTTGTATATGCAACTTTTACATTTTATTTGAAAATGATCATGAGGTTGTTTAATAATCTCTTAGCAACATCATTGCCTAAATAAGCTCATTTTGTGTGTTTCTTGGAACATAGTTTTTTGCCAATGGTATGCTAGATGATTGGGAAGGGAATTTGGCTGTCATAGCTGCAAATAGAACAAAAGATGATGAGCTTGTAATTATACATCTTGGAGATTGCCTATGGAAGGAGAGAGGCCAGGTCTGCAATCCTATTTTATTATTCTTCTCTGGAAGGTGCTGGTCCTGAACATAGCATTGGTCTTACACAAGTTATTTCATACAGATTGCTGCTGCACATACCTGCTATTTGGTTGCAGAAGCAAACTTTGAGTCATATTCTGACAGTGCGAGATTGTGTCTTATCGGTGCAGACCACTGGAAATGCCCTCGAACATATGCCAGCCCTGAGGCTATTCAGGTGACATTTACTTGTTTTTGCCTTTCATGGCATCCAAGTCTTTCATAAAGAAGAAGATATTTTCCTATTGAATTATGTTTGCATTAGTTGTCCACTTTTCCTACATGTTTTCATTCTTATCATTGATTAGTTCTGCTGTTGAGGAAAAAACTGTGTCTTTGTTATGGGTATCCTTTTGTTGGAGTTAATTTCATCTCTGGACATCTGCTGGTGTATGATGAAACTAAATCCATTTAGCATAGATCTTCCTTAGTGTTGGAGTTGACAGTTATGATGCCCAGAGACGGGATGGATACGGTAGTTATCTGATACGATACGACACGATACGTTGCCCATTTTGAAGTATCCGTGCATCATAGGTTGACAGTGTTGACTTTGTTGTTCTGTAGATCTCCTAGCAAAAGCGGAAGATGAATTGATTCCCTAATAATATCGTAAAATCTTGAGTGTAACATAAGTTCCAAAGGACATATGGCTCTTTCATTTCCAGTGGTACCCAAAAATCATTGTAATGAATGATGAAGAGTTTTGAATTATTAAAAGTAATGGTAGAAGAATAAAAATAAAAAGATGAAACTTTATAGGAAAAATTTATGGTTCGATAGGTGTTCAAAAGCATGATTTGTGGAGCTCATGATAGCTTACAGTTTGGACAAGCAAGAGTGGAGGCAGTACTCTCAAGACGAGTAATCCGAGAATGAAGCTCTAAAATTTGTGCATCAGTGGTGCCAGTGCCATTTTGTAGTAGTGTAATATGAGATTGAGAACCAGTATGAAATGTAGGTGTATTTGCCCCAATATATGGAGGAGGATAACTTACGTGATCATAATGAGAATCTCAGGAATGATTAAAGGGAGCACTTCATTCATCGCAACCTCTTCCTTGGCCGCATTATGCCTTCATGCTTGTCTTCCTTGACTTTGTTTATCATTTTGTGGGACTTCAGAGATTGATTTTCTACTTTCCTTTCTTCTGATTGCATAACGAGATGTATTTGTTCTTCTCTTTGAAGAATTCAAATAATTCCAAGAGAAGTAAATGTGTCATGGTTATTTTAACTCGAAGATGTTCATAATTCAAGTCAACCTTGCAAAAAGCTCATTTCCATCCATAATATCAACACGTGGTGAACAACAACCATAAAATAAACTCAGCTAAACAAAAGCAATCACAACTTTCTTAATAGTACCCTTAGATAGAAGAAATAAATAAATAAACAACTTTCTTAATAGTACCCTTAGATAGAAGAAATAAATAAATAAATAAATATTATAAACCAACATAAGTGTGGGCATAAAACTAATTGAAAGGGGGCTAAAAGGATCTCAAAAAACTCTGATTAAACATCATCATCAGATCCCTATCCTGATCCTTTTATTCTGGGGTGTGAGAGGGAGATGCCTCACCACTTGGGCTACAAGGGGATTGACAATTGAAGATTTGGTTAATTAATCAATCTCAAATTTTTCCCATTGAGACTCATGAATTTATAGGTATACCATCTGGTCCTAACCTAATAATTTGCTTTGATTAGCAACACCAACTCACCAAGATATAACAGGTTTTATAAAAACAGGGTCCAAAATCTACAATTTCCAAATGTCATGATATTTTGATGCTTTACCTGTTGAATTTAACTTCATTCTTAATAACCCGACATCGCAAGGAAAAAGAAAAAGAAGAAAATATTATATATGTTTTTGAAACTTTAAAAAAAAGGGGGGAAAAAAACCCTCAAACCTGCACTATATCAGTGTGGTCAGTAAAACACAGATTCTAGAATTACTATCCTTCAAAACTTGAAAGCTCTATTATATTTGATTTTGAAGGTGAAGAAACTGATTAAAAATTTGACAAAAGAAGCACAAGTTGATCTTTGAATACGGGTTGATCTTCGAATATGGGTTTTCTGAAAATTTTTCTAGGGGAAGGAGAAAGCACACCTCAACCAGTTTTCAAAAATTCCACAATGATCACCATTTAACTTTAGAAATTGCTAGGTTTAGATGACTGATTTTAACTCAAGTGGGGCCTCTGTTACACCTGTTGAATACGCCAGACATGTTTGGGAATCCTTCAACGAGGAGCTATAGCATCATATGATGACGCTAGTGCGCTCTGATACCATGAAATATCATACTCAACAACACGTGCATGTGAGAAAGTATTCCTGATGTGGGAGTCTCTCCTTCATTCTTTAACGTGTGGTCTCTAAAGATGGTTACAATTGAATCCAATTCCAGTTTTGAACTATTCTTAATTTATGTTGTCTAGTGTTCTTAAGATGGTTGTCATATACACTCTTAGAGACAAAGGATCACAAGGATACTAATCTTGCCATGATCTGCTTGGGGATAATCTTCCAATATCCTAGTACTGTGGTACATTTTGGAGAATGACATGCCTCTCTCTCTCTCTCTCTCTCTCTCTCTCTCTCTCTCTCTCTCTCTCTCTCTCTCTCTCTCTCTCGTGTGGTGGGGCCCACCTGGGGAACCACATTGGGGGGGGGGGGATCAGCCCCAACCGTGGTTTCTGCCAACGGTCCATTCGGATCAGTACACAGTCGATCCAACAGTCTAGTAAATTTAGATCTGACCAAAAGTTTGGTGGGCATGTACAATTTAGGGGGGTCGTGTGTTTGGCCCATTTGGATGGACCAAGGATGGGCCCTAGAAGCATTAGCTTACGAAATCTTATCCTAAGCTTGAGCTTATAAGAGCCTTGCTCATATATATATATATATATATATATATATATAAACACTATATATATATATATATAAACACACACACACACACACACACACACACTTGTCTAGAGTATCCTTCGGGGCAGCTGTTTAGTTGGAAGTGTGATGTTTTAAGTCCCGTTGCCTTCAATGTGCCATATCCTGATGGTGCATCATTTATAATAATTTTAAATGCCGTTTTGTATTATAACCTCTCCTTAATGACATCGTTATTTTTTAAAATAAATCAGCGAAAAAAATGAAAAAAAATGTTATTCCATTTTATCAGTATAGAGCTAGAACACTTAGAAAACCCACCAGTTGCTGTGTTAATGGTGCATGTGTGTTGGTGGGATTCTAATAGTACTGGCTAAATTAAATTCTTGGTTTCCTGGACAGAGGACAGAGTTATACGAGTATTCGAAGGTTCTTGGGAATTCTCAGTTTATCTTACTACCACTTCAGCCGTATAAGCTTATATATGCCCACATGCTGGCTGAAGTGGGAAAGGTGTCAGAATCTTTGAGGCAAGCACTGTTATTTATTTTATTTTATTTGATTTTATGGTGTGAGTTCTGTATCCATTGTTCTTAGCTACCGTGGTTTACTCAGGTATTGTCAAGCAATTTTGAAGACACTGAAAAACTCTGGTCGTGCACCTGAAGTTGAAACATGGAAATTAATGTTATTATCTTTTGAGGAGCGCATTAAGACCCACCAGCAGGTAATGTTTGTTCAGACAAGTCTAACTTGTGAATGGGGCTGTCTATGGATCGGGTCAGCTTGATGACCAAGTTTCTGGTATGACTTGTGGGTAGATCCACATTTGGGATCTTTTGGATTTTATGACGTATAAGATCCAGCTCCTGCAATCTGATAATAGGGCTAGATATGGCTAATCATACATTACAGTAGGGAGAGGTGGGGTTGGGTTGGTTTGACCAATGCCCTGACATAAGTAGACCAATAAACCTGGTTGAATACCAATTCTGGAGAACACTTAGGATCCATTGTCTTCAATGTTTGTCCTGGTTCTGGATCCAGTTATTAATTGGGTTAGATATGGGTACATCCTGATCTGTGTAGCATTGTAAATTGTTTATATCTCTACCTGCAGACATGTTTGACTGGACTACCTCATTCTTAATCTCCTGTCAATTTTCTCATGTACAGGGTGGATATGGCACAAATTTAGCTCCTGCAAAACTGGTTGGTAAGCTATTCACCTCTATTGATAGATCCATTCACCGCATGATTGGTACTCCACCACCTTTGCCATCAACTTCCCAGAGCAGTTTCCTAAATAGTGAGCATGATAACCATTCAAAAGTAGCAAATAGTAAGTCAACAATGGAAATGTCCTCTTTGGTACCATCAGCATCAATGGAGCGCATCAGCGAATGGACAGATGATAACAATAGAATGGCAAAGCACAACAGAAGCATTTCAGAGCCAGATTTTGGTCGAAGCCCAAAACAGGTGGATTTTTTCTTCCAATAAATAGAACCTTTTATTCATTCTCTGTTTGTTTCACCTATCCACTGACAGTTGCATTACTATTGCGTTCAATTTGCTTACGTAGGACAATTCTTTTATATCTATTCACCTGTCTTTTATATCTATTCACCTGTAAGCTGACTCCAAATAGATGGGATAAAGCTAAGATGATGTTGATCTATTCACCTGTAAAACTTCATAATATTCTAACTGATGTTTCTTAGGACCAGGTGTCTCCTAAAAAGCATGCAAACCCAGCTGGTGGTAAATCATCCACAGCTGGTGGACCATCTCGCTTTGGCCGTTTTGGATCACAGCTCCTCCAGAAGACCATGGGGTGGGTTTCAAGATCTCGGCAAGACCGTCAGGTAGTTTCTTTTTTAACATGCTTCTGTTACAGACTTCTTTAGGGATCCTTACTCTTTTTATCTTTTATTGACCTGTTTTATGTTTGGTTAGGCAAAATTGGGTGAAAAGAATAAATTCTACTATGATGAAAAGCTTAAGAGATGGGTAGAGGAAGGTGCTGAACTCCCAGCTGAAGAAGCAGCCTTACCACCCCCTCCCACTACTACATCTTTTCAGAGTAGTGCGTCAGACAAAGGCCAAAGTTTGCCTTCACCAGAATCTAGGTCTCCAAATTCCTCAGAACATAGCAAGGGACTTCCACCAATCCCACCGAGCGCAAACCAATTTTCTTCTCGTGGACGAATGGGTGTTCGATCAAGGTAGGAGCATTTTATGGATCTGGGTTTGCCAATAGCTTGTCAGTTACTGTTAATTGTGAGGAAGATTAGGTGTGACATTATCTGGCTTGGCGGTTTTGCAGGTATGTTGACACCTTCAACAAGAATGTAGGGAATAATGCAAAATTATTTCAATCACCGCCAATTCAAGTTCCCAAAGCTGCTGGGGGTGCCAAATTTTTTGTTCCAACCCCCATGTCTTCTGTTGACCAGACAGGAGAAAGCATTCAAGATGCTGCCACCAGTGAAGAACCTTCTGCATCAACTGCAAATGAGTTGTCATTTTCATCAATATCATCATCGACACCATCTCTGCAACGATTTCCAAGCATGAATAACATTGCCTACATCGAAAACAAGGGGATGAAGGTATCAGGAAATGGCAGCAACTCTGCTCCTTCCCATTCACGTGCGGCTTCATGGAGTGGAAGCTACAATGACATGAAGGCGGTTTCATGGAATGGAGACTACAATGACATGTTTAATGCTAAATCTAATGAAACAAAACCTCCCGGAGAGGTATTGTGCAGGCCACTATCATCCTTTATGTTGCCCAGTGACCCCTCACCGACCCGAATGGTGAAGAATGGCTCTTCTGGGGATGACCTTCATGCAGTTGCGCTCTGAGGAACCACAGCAAAATGTAAATCCTATCCTTCATTTTCATTTTTGTGATGACTGCATCAAGTCAGCATTCCCTTGGTGTGAGTGGGGTCTTGGACTGGAGTTTTTTGGGATTTATGCTGTTTGATGAGACGCTTTGCTCTAAAAATGGTTCTGTAGGGTCCAAAGTCCAGGTTTTAGTGCCTAGGAGCCACAGTCCATCAGAGAGCTGGTGTCCTGCGGCAAGCCAACATAATATATGGGCGCACCATTGTACAGTTCATTTGTTGATTATTGAAGACAGGAATTATATATATATATATATATGATGTTTTGACCCTTGAATGAAGATGTTAAAGAAAGCCTAAACAGATCAGTTTGGCATAACAATAATTAATACTACAAATAATGTTTTTCCCCCTTCCATTCTATCACCCACCCATGCCAATGGCATAAATCCTTTATAAAGTTTTTGTCCGATCCTAACCAAGATTGTCTGCTGCTTTGGTGGTATAGTGATCTGATGATCCCATGCAATTCAAATGCAATCAAATTGACGTTCTAAGATGTAAGCGAGATGTACAATGTTGGTTTGTGCATCTTCGCTGGGACTGTTGTGGAAGCTGTCCATTTACTCCTTCAGTTACCTAGAAGAAGAGAAATCCGTTGCTGACTGCCTGCTAGGAAAGAGTTTTAGCTTTAGATGTCCATGGAGATTCTTAAATCGTTGGCCTCGATCGGTACCCGCGACTTTGATTTGATTGCACAGGGACAGGGGTCAAATGTAATTCACAGGGAGGGAGGACTCTCATCACCACAATCAGCATGTGGACTAGAGAGAGATGATGGTTGATCATCCATCACATTCGAACCAAGTAATGTTCTTGGTTAGGTCCCTTCTGATGAAGGCCCCCCAAGCACACAGGCGGGCCATATTGTTACTTGTGGTATGAGTATGACTGCCTTGATGGTCTCAGATCCAATAGCTCCACTGCCTGCCCCACATTCTGCTCCTTGGAACTCCTGTTTACATGGGCCGTATAGATTCTCTTAAGCTGGTTTCGTCCTTTGCCATGACCAAATACCGTTAATTTTACAAGTACTGGAGTTTCAAGCCATGAGAACCAGTTGGTTATCTGAGCAGTCACTTGGCAGAGCCATTAAAATAAAATAAAATAAAATAAGGTTAAAGCTCTTGCCTTCCCTAGCCCTTTTGCCCCCTCTCTCTCTCTCTCTCTAAAGTGGGTAGGAGGTGGAATCATTGCCAAACGCTCTTATCTTCCGTAGCCCATTAATCTCCACCTTTTAACCTTCTCTCTTTACCCCTTCGCCTTTCTCATATAAGCCCTGCCCTTTCTTAGGAATCCAGTCAAAATTCTTCCAAACGTACCCTTGCGAAGATTAATTTGATGAGCATGCTGCGTGGTGATTCCCATTTACCTCTTGTGTGGGATATTTTCCTAAGAGTAGGATTACGCTAGCTTCAGTAGCAGTACCAACTCAGTTCATCCCGATCTCGGTGTCCAAGTTCGACCACAGTGTCAAGATCCGTCTAGTTCGGTAACGATACCAGCTAGACATCTCTTTTCAGCTCAGTAGACAGTGTCAGCTTGCGCCAAGCTTGAGCCAGTCTCGGTAAGAGTACCGACTGGGCTCATCTCGGTCTCGGTATAAGGCACCTCGCCAATAGTGCCAGGATGCATCCAAATCCGGCCTCAGTATCAACTTTAGCTCGGTCCGTCCACATAGACGGGTATTAGACCATGATTGTACTTCTATGAAGTTACGACTACATTGCAGAACATGCTGACAGACAAGACAGACGCCAGATAGTGATCAGGTGTCGTCTTGATCAATCACATCCACATTAATACCAAGGGTCATCTCTTGATTCGACATGACAGTATCTCCACCTACCCCCACTAAGGGTGTGCCAGATGAAACCTCTACATAAATAAGGATAAGAATCCCTTTGGAGGTATGTTTTAATTTTTTACAACATCACGCCATATTACGCATTGCATAGCACGTTACAGAACGCCTTGTATAAGAGCATACTTGCCTCTCATCTTCATCCTCTGTTCAGTGATAGCATTAACTCAAGCATCAGAAAGCCTTCGGCTGATGGCAGCCAGGGTCTTTGATCATTATTTCTCCTTTCCTTGCAGGTCGTAAGGCGATCTATCTTCCCCAAATAAGCTTAAACAGTAAACCACAAGTCTCACACTAATCTAATTTGAGTCCTTAACTTTTAGGCGGTGTTTGGACCCACATTTTCAAAAATTGCAGCAACTATCAATGAGTTGGTGTTCTCTAAGGCTGCTCGGTCTTACAAGAACTTTGTGAAGCTTACCATTCAACAAAAAAATAAAAAAAAACCTTTGCGAAACTTGTCGTTAGGACCCTCTTGTTAAATTCTGAACCACTCAAATAAATACCCTCCTGTATAAGCTCTTGTCAAATTTTACTCGTGGAGATTGAGCAAATAAATGATTTTTTTAACAATATTTTTATTCACCTATTTTTTAAATGGTTAATCTTATGATAGGTCCAACTACTCCTGGAGTGAAATATGGTATAGGCCCATAATAGGATATTTTGGTTGATTTAGATTTTTTTCCAAGTGGACCCACTGCGGAGTCTCACGATTTTCTCAGCAATCTGAGCCTCAGAAGGTCTGGACTCACTAGCAATATATATTCTGTAGGTGGTTATGGATCGTCCAACCCAAACCTGATAAGGGTCTCCAAGTTCCAATTCAGATTGTGTTCATCCAGGGCCTGGCTGTTGGCCCACATATTCGCAGGCTCATTAGCTAAGAAAGGAGTTGATAGATCCTCTAATTTTTGTTAGCTTTCACAATGTAATTTGATTTGTTTTGTGTTCTTTTTGGTATAATGTTTTTATTTCATTGTGACCTTTTATTTTTTGATAAATTTATAAAAAAAAAAAAAAACACTTCAGGTAACCAGTGGACCTAAAAGATCATTTTAACCGACCTTACACTAAATTAGTCATTTTGCTTGAAAATGTGTTTTTTTTAGCAGTTTCAACAAGCGTTCCTAGTGACCTTAGTTTTATAACGCTAAGGGTCCCTAGGGACCCTGGACCTTGCGGTGTATACAACTTAGAACAAAGACATCTTTCCTCCCCTCCAACATCCTCTTCGTTTGCTGCACCTGCTCCTCGCCCTTCTACCAACTGTGGTCCCCTCCCACATCCTCTCTTTAAAAATTAAGTGTCTCTATTTTGATGGTGGGGGAGAGCATATGAGCAAAAGGATCAAATCTTTACCAATGAATAGTGGGAACTTAGATTAAATCTCATCCCTGCACACCCAAACAAAACAGGTGAGTAGAACGGAAACACCATCACTTAGTTGAGACCCGTCTTTCAATGATGTTTAATGCTTCCTGCCTCGGTTTTGGCATGATGCATTCTCTACCACAAAATACCTAATTAAAAAAATGCCAATGCGTCATTTGTGCTCCATATCCCTTTGGCAGAAGTTGTTTTCTCAACAACCAGACTACTACACACTCGGTCTTTGGTAGTGCCTGCTTCCCATAGTTGAAACCACCATATACTTAGCACAAATTAGAACCAAGAACCAACTGTTGTGTTTCATGGATATAGCCTAAATCACAAAGGTTGTCATTGTTTAGAGATATCCACAGTTAGTAGGAGGGAGAAGGAAAATGGACTTGTTGACGATCCAATACGAGGAAACACGCCTATTTTGTTCTAATTTGTGTCATAAAACCAAGGTCGTTAGGGACGCCAGTTGAAACTGCTAAAAAAAAAACCTCCCTTTTCAAACAAAATGACTGATTTAGTGCAAGGTCGGTTAGAATGATTTTTTAGGCCCACTGGTAACCACCTAAAGTGTGTTTTTTTTTCTTTTGTAAAATCCTCTTAATTATTTGTGAGGCTGGTTGATATTTTATTTTTACCCTGTTCCTATTAATATATCTCACTGTTACCAATGGAAAAAAAAAAACATTATCTGATATAGGGCTCATACTACACGCGTGCCATTACACATTCAGGAACCTGTAGCTTACTCAGAAGAAAAGGGAAGATACCACACTTGCATATTAAAGGTGGCAACATCGCACATGGGAAATGTAGATAGCTTTTCTGTAGAAGTGAAGATGAGCTGAGGGTTAAAATATTTTTGTTGGGTTCTCTTCATTTCTTGTTAAAAGAAAACTTTTCTGTCACATACAAATCAAGGAATTGGGTTACATCTGAAAACACAAATAAATCAATGAATGGGTATCTGATGATGCATGATAAAGCAATGAATGAATCAAGGAGTTGGGTACATCTGAAAAATAAACAAATCAATGAATGGAAAACTGATGATTCATGATACAAAGAAAAAAAGGATTCAGATTGGGAGTGTAGTAGAGTCCAGAGAGGAAATTAAGCGTCTGTTGGGCCAAGCCAATGTCTTCCATTGACGAAGCTCTTGGCTAGGAAGGGATGCGCGGTGTCATAGTCCAATTCTCGGGCCCAAGAAACACCCCTCACTGCTGCAGCTCCTGGGCCCCAGCACTTATACACCCCAAAAAATGCAGTCCTGCAATAAAATTTCAAAGCTACTAAGATGAGCAAAATGAACGCGTACAGCAGTGGGACATGGATTGGACAGTGAAGTTTCACGGGCCCATCGTGGTCAGGTTTAATGGGCCTTCTTCAGTGTGTCCTTTGCTAATTCTACCATGGCCCAAGTTTGCAATCTGCAGAGCTACAGCCTACAGTGGCACTTTAATAATAATAAATAAATTAGTATATATAAGTATAGTACTGCGCTCTCTCTCTCTCTCATAGAATCAATTAATGTACCCACACCTTCTAAAATTCCGAACAGCCGTGCTACACGGCCCAACTGAGGACCGAATTTGGGCCCGGTCCCCCATGAGGACCATTGGATCCCATCCCAATTCCGAATCTCAATCGCCCTTAATGGCACAGGATGGAATATCAGTGTCACTCACTTGTCTCAGGATGAGGCCCAGCACTGAAATCATCACCACATGGTTTACCAAAAACTGGTGGGGTCCACAAGATGAACTGCTTCTAGTAGCTAGTTTGAACAAATTAACCAACCCAGATGAGTGGTCAGGAGTTCAGGATGAATCTATCTGTCTATCTGGGGCCTGGGCCTGGGGATGATATAAATTTTAGCTTACTTGTTCTTGTTGCTGACGTGGTCCCAGTCATCCCATCCACCATGTGCGACGACGTCATCGAAGTAGGTGTAGGAGAAGACGATCCTTGAGTACTGGCCCATGGCTCGGCCCACGTAGAGTGGGCCCGTCCCCGTCACCCAACAGTGCAAGAAAGCGAAACCCGTCTTCTCCTCTGGAGACTTTCTATCCTGCGCCGCTATCGAACCGAACTTGGTCGCGATCGACTGAATCTGGCACTCCTGCGTTTTATTAAAAATGCCAAGTGCCAACGTTAATTAAAAGACCAAAATACCCCTTATGCAAATTCTTCCATTTCTATTTATTTGTTCCACTTCCTCCTCTCTTAATCACAAGGTCTACTTTTTCAATCCTCAGAGTCTAAAAGGGTTTTCTACCCAACAACAGCAACAAAAAAGCTAGAAAGGTTATAGGATTATTTTTTTTCTGTTTTTTTTTTTTTTCGGTTTAGCTTTTAGTGTAATGTGTATTATAACAATGATTATATATATAGATTTTTTTTGTAAAGAGGAGGATCCCAGAGAGTCCTTGAAATTTTCCACATCCTCATCCCCATGAAAGTCCCCAAGTGGGCCCCACCACACACTAAAGCTTATTTTATCTTAAATTTAAATTTAAGAGAGCAGCTCATAAATATATATATATATATATATATATATCTAAGAGGGCTGCTCCCCTCAGCTGCAGCCCCCCTCTAATATCAGCTGCAGGTATGTGAGGGATGCCTTCACATGCCTGCAGCTGATATTAAGGAGGGCTGCAGCTGAAGAGAGCAACCCTTATATATATATATATATATATATATATATAAACACGTCTGTCTCAAGTGTCAAATTAAAGTGACGGAAACATTTTAAGGAGAAATGTTTAAAACAATTCGTAGAAACTTAGGAGCCACTCATAACCAAAGCTTGGAAGAGAGCCTTTCCTCATCAACCAGCAATGGGCCCAACAGCAATGGCATTTAACCCAAAGCTTGGATTGGACCGGACCCAAAGCTTGGAAGGGAGCCTTTCCTCAACAACCAACAATGGCATTTAACCCAAAACCCAAAAGCAACTTGGGTTTATCAAAATGGGCCCAACAAAAAGAAAGGAAGACACAACCTTGTTATGCGGTGTTCTCCAACAACATCGAGCCTGGAAAAGATTTAGGCCAAGAGGAGGCAATGGAAGACTGTCCAAGGCGCGCAACAAAACTCGAGAAAAAAGACAGGAAAGAGTACGCGCCCCAAACATTTCCAATGCAACTCTTTCTACATTTCCTCAACCTTTTCAACAAAAAGCAAGCAGAGCTTGAAGAATCTTTTCTTATTTTTCGAAAAATGGGTGAATCAACTTTCTCCTGTTGCTTTAGTCACTTGTGCAGTACGACTGTGCTGAACGTGAAAAGAAAGAACCAGGCCATGAGTTGAGAAAGAAAGGCTCCTCGCTTTGTCCTCCACGAAAAGGTCTGAAAAGAATCTCCTCCATGTCTCCTACGTACAGTTCCACCACTGAGCTTTTGGTTTCTTATCATGTAGATAAAAAAATGACCCCTTTAGAAAATTGATCGATGAGCTTAATTATATAAAGTTATTCTTTCTTCGGAAAGCAGAATAAACATATTATAATTGTTGTTGTTTGCCCTCGTGCCATCAAAAGCATAAGAAAAAAATATTCACTGATGATGATAACTACGAAGTCCTAAATGAGGTGACCACATAGGCATAAAATATATACCCACTTTGTACATGGATCTCCCATTTCCGAATATGAAATCGATGGATCCTTCAATGTAACACTCCTTGAAGTAATGGCGTCCGGCATCGTCACAAAGAGTGTCTTGGGCCCCATAGAAACCGCAACCAGCGAAGTAGGCCTTATCCCCGGCTATGCGAAATGCAACTGCTTGCCATCCTTCCACGCCAGGCATTGGAGCTGGAGCTGTGTTCTGCGTTCATCACAACATTTTTCATCATAAAATTAAATTTTCCTACCAAAACCTTCTTGCATTGGACCGGAGTAATGTAGGGACTCAACTCTTTTAAGCTCTATTTTATTGAGGGTCTTCTAGCCCCCAAAAATATGGAAAGTAAATTGAATGACTAGATGAATGATTCGTGTATGTTTATCAAATGAGCCATCTCATCATCAAGCTGATCATTTGTAGGGTATGCACCAAGTCAAGTGTAATAACCATCTTATCGAGGTAAGATGATAAGCAAGCAACATTACTATAATTCCTCACCTTGAAACTAATATTTCTAGCAGTGAAATAATTAGCAAAAACAGTAACAGAAGCTGTATGATAGGTGCGTAGCTGTTGGCCATCTGGTCCTCGATCACACGCCCGGTCGTGCCATTCAATTACCGTAACATGTCTTCCAGCCCCTTGGAAAGTAATGTATGGTTTCGTTGCAGGAACCACGACCTTCTCACTGCCAAGATTAAAACTTTCCGATCAAACCCAATTACTTACCAAAGTCACCAAACAACAGATGAAAGAATGTTGAAAAAAAAAAAAAAAAAAATTCTACTATAGACAGAAGTACATATAACAACATGTAATGTAAAAAGAAAGGTTAAATTTACATGTAATAGCCTGGATTGATCTGTATAATGACATTCTCTTTGTTGTTCTTGGGGATGGAATCTACGGCCGATTGCACGGATGTGAAGTCGCCAAACCCATTAAGATCGACGATGATAACGCGGAGGCCGACGGGTCCTACCCACTTATGGTGGTGGTGCTTGGTTGTGGTTGAATTGGAGATATCGGCACTTGCAGCGAGAGTTGATGGCGCATATCCATGCAAGTGTAAGCAAAGAGTGAAAGATAGAGAGAAAATGAGGGTCCTGAGGCGGGCCATGCAATAAATGAATTGAGTCGTAATATAATGAAGAGAGGAGAATGTATGTCTCTGGAATTGAGAGGAAGAATGAAGATTTCTAGGAGAGTTTTAAAGGAGAATGAAGGGTGAGATAAATAAATAAGACAGCATAGAGAGAGAGAGAGAGAGAGAGAGAGAGAGAGAGAGAGAGAGAGAGAGAGAGAGAGTGTGAAAACGTTTATTTATTAGATGAATGAATGCGGCCTAACGGTCGGGATTTTTTCTACTGTCAGGATTTGGACTTGCTCGGCCAAAGCTTGACTTGAAGGTATGCTATTAATTGTAAAATAAAAATTGGGAGGGTTTAGCAGTCCATGATTCCCAATGATATAAAGTAGAGTTAGGGACCCACCATTTCATTGAAATTCTAATCACTTTAGGCATGTGTACTGCATCATTACAGGCCTTTTAGGGCTTATTAAAATAAGCTTTGCCACAGTAACCCCATGTGCCCATGAGCTTGGTTATGATAATACATGCCCAGAGATGGTGGATAGATCATCGAACATATATAGACTGCTTGGATGGACCGACTACCAGTCTGATTAGACCCAAATCCACTATTTGATTTAAACTTTCGGTCTAAAACTTTTTTAAGATGATATAATTTTTTTTAACACATGATTATATGTGCATATTAATTTTTGCACACACATATATATATATATAGGTCATTTATGCAAGTGGGTGGATAAAGCAAATGTGGGCTCTACATTTGATAATTTAAGTGAGTTTCTCAGGTAATAATAATTATTATGAAAATAACAGGTGGGGCCGAGCTGAGAAGCCGAGTCTATTCTACTCCAACGGTCATATCCAATCGTTTTGTTTCTACAATATTTATAGTAGATTTTGTCATGTACTGTATGTGGGGAGTATGGCGTCTAGCATTTTGTAATGTAATGTAATGCAGAAGATAAGACGGAGACAAGAGTTGAAATATCCGTTTTGAACGTTGCAAAGGGTATGAGACAGCACGGCCATAGAGCTGACACAGGTATAAAAATGAAATTACCCCTTTTGGAGCTAAAAGTGCTATCTCTAGCCACTGTATATCAACGGTTAAAACCTCACCTAAAAAAAGAAATAAAATGTCTTCTATTTATCTACTTTTCAAACAAGGCCACTTTTCTGGGATCATCTGATCAGGTGGGACGCACCACTCCGGGGTTTACATATTACACGCATTCCAACTTGTGGGGCCCATTCAGATGTATATATATATATTTTTAATGGGAGGACACATGGGAAGGGACCCTAAAAATAGCCCCACTACCAGACTATCCAAGCCCCAGAGGGCTTTAGTGACATCCTAACCGTAGGATATATAAAAAAAAAAAAAAAAAAAATCAGATATCATGGCATGAAAAGATTCCATTAATAGAAAGGACTGCATTGATGAAGTTGCTGGTATTTGCCGGTGAGCATTTTTTTCACTGTGTATAATCATGATTTATAAGCATACATAACTTGTTCTCTGCAGAGTGGGCGGAGTAAAAGGCCTTTATTCCCCCAATCACGAGATGCCCGAGCAGCTTTCTGCTCCCATCCCAACAAATCAATGGGGAGGGAGCGGCGCTTTACAGCCGATATAATAATTGTAAGAAAAGTTGGCGAGGGTTTAGAGAAAGCAGTGCAGTGCAGTGCAGTGCAGCGCAACTATATATTATGAGTAATGCTATTTGGACAAATTTTTTTGTCAGAATTTTGGTCAACCCATATGGTTTCCATTGAATATCACACTATGATATTCAATGGAAACCATATGGGTTGGCCAAAATTCTGGCCAAAAAGTTTGTCCAAGTAGACTTTTTGATATATTATATATGGCCGAGTGACGAATTGGTAATTATTGGATGATTCCTTTGGTCATTGTCATCAAATCTTTAATTAGCCGGTCACTTGGTACATATGGAGCCAAGGTCTTTTCACCTAAACCAGGAACAGAAGCTAGTTAGTTGCTATGGTGGGGTGCAGTATCACAGGGCCATCAGTACAACCGACGTGATAGTCAAAAATATTAGATGCAAGTGATCTTCCAATCAACTGTTTTTGTTTTTGTTTTTTTTTTTTTTTTTTGTTTTTTTTTTTTTTAAATGCTTCTTTTGAGTTGGAGCACTTCACAAGATGGTGGGGGCAGTGAAATCTCGGTGTCGGGCTTTTGCTTTGGGAGATCAAGTAAAGTTTTCGTTTTAATGAATGAAGGGCGGTTAAAAACAGATTTTCACCCTTGTTTTTTTGGAAAAACTATTGGTGTGCTGCTCCACTGTGACGATTTCTAAAGATGCAATTGTGCAATGAGAGAATTTTGCAAAGAGAGGAAGATTCTGTTTCTTTATATTTGACTAGTAACACCCCGTGCTATGTATAGACCACAGAACCACTAAATACATAAACTCATATGTATTATTTTTATTAAAGAATTTAATTAGTAACCAATTGAGTCATTTTTTTATTTTTATTTTTGCTAATTTGGTTTTTATGTGTTTTTCCAAATATTTTATTATTTACACGAGGTATAAATGGATCTTGCTATTTTGATATTATTGTATGGAGTAGTAGAAAAGCTTACCTGATTCTATGAAAATGATGTATTTATTGCTTGGACGGTTTGCAAACAGGAATACAGATCCAGCCTTTTTCCAACTTCTAGTATGAGGTGTGAGGATGATTTTTTTTCTAGAGCCTTGATGGTCTGATGATATAGTTAACTGTAGATCTGGGAAAAAAAAAATCAATGCCTCGTCAAGAACATGTCAAAAACATTGCTGACATGGAGTCCCTCTTGTTTATTTTTCCAACTCATCAAGTTTAGATGAAGGTGCAAAAAACATGAATGTTTTATTTTTCCCTTCCTGATATGCCCTCTCACTGAACAAGGTGCTGGATGGCCCAGGCCTCCACACCTGACAAATCCAGCCCCGTCATCCAGAGTTACATCTGGGTGGCAGGATATTGGGTCCCATTGGGACCCGATCACAGATTGACCCATTTGAAGTCATACTTGGGCTAATTTTAACCCCTTTCTAAGGATAAACTTGGGTTGAGTCGTTAACCTCAACCCATTTTTTTTTAGCCTGCATGGTTAAGGGTTCAGGCCTGTATTTATTAAAAACCCTTTTTTTTAGCAATTCCATTGTAACCAATTCCTATTTGTAGCCAAACTGTTGAGTAATTTTAAGTCTATTCACAGAACTGATTTTGAGCTTCTTCATAGTAGTTTGCTGAGCCAATTTTCAGTCCATTTAGGACTCACTTCTAGTTTGTGTTTCAACCCACCACATCTATCTATTTGGGGTGGTTTTTTACCCTATCTCAACCCATTTGCTGTCGAAATCGGGTTATAACCCAGCCCAATTTCAGCAATTGTTTGAGATAAAATCTAGTCAAGTTTTAGTCATTGTTTAGGCAGATTTTAAGCTCATTCAGTTTTACAGCTGTTCAGCTTGTTTGGATATGAGGACCCAAGTTGTTTGTTTAGGTGGATTTGAATTTATTTGAGTGTTTGGTTCTAATTATTTCAGGGTGTTTGGTTGGGAGGATTCGGTGAGGGCTTGATTTTCTTGCGTTGATATCGGGACCTGGTGGGCCACCCGATAACCCATCTGATTCGTAGATCCGAAGGAGGACCCACAGGCGACCTAGTAGGTAGTGGACCCCTGCGAGGTGAGCCCTGTTTGGCCCACCATCTAGCGTCTGATTAGAGAGAGGGAGAGGATGTGTTTTAAGAACAAAATCAGTTTTGCAGCAGATTGTTGTGGGACCCACTAGTTGATCCGATCACCGATTTGGTCGAGAACCCAAGTTGTTTGTTTAGAGGGATTTGAATTTATTTGAGTGTTTGGTTTTGATTATTCCAGGGTGTTTGATTGGGAGGATTTGGTGAGGGCTTGATCTTCTTGCATTGATACAGGGACCGAGGCGGACCACCCGATAATCCATCTAATCCGTGGATCCGAAGGAGGACCCACGGACGACTCAGTAGGTAGTGGACCCGTGCGAGGTGGGCCCTGATTGACCCACCATCCAGCGTCTAATCAGAAAGAGTGAGAGGACGTGTTTTATGAATAAAATCAATTTTGCAGCAAATTGTTGTCAGACCCACTAGTTGATCCGATTGCCGATCTGGTCGAGGATCCAAGTTGTTTGTTTAGGGGGATTTGAATTTATTTAGGTGTTTGGTTCTGATTATTTCAGGGTGTTTGGTTGGGAGGATTCAGTGAAGGATTGATTTCTTGCTTTGATGCCAGGATCCAGGTGGGCCACCCGATGACCCATCTGATCTGTGGATCCAAAGGAGAACCCACGGGCGACCCAGTAGGTGGTAGACCCGTGCGATGTGGGCCAAACATGGCCCACCATCCAGCGTGTGATCAGAGAGAGGGAGATGACGTGTTTTAGGAACAAAATCAGTTTTGCAGCAGATTGTTATGTGACCCACTGGTTGATCCGATCGCTGATTTGGTCTGACCACCACTTAATTTATAATTTCACATTCTCCTTCATAGTGCTTGTGACCTCAACCCAGAACATGGAAAAACAGTTTGGAATAGATAAACTGAGCACAAAAAAATTCTATATCCCAAACAGCCTCCTTAGTAAAATCACATTCTACAGAACCCATGACTTCAGTTAGACATAAAGATGGAGGAAACAAATATTAAATACAATGAACGTACTGAATATATTATAGAAGGACGAAAATCTTTTTTCCTGGAGAGTCCAAATAGATGATGTGCAGAGAGACAACCTTGAAGTGTAGCAACGAAGAAGGCTATATCCTGCAAAAATTATAGAGCGAGAACTAAACAAAGCAAGCAGTTTAGAAGTGGATTTTTTTTTTTTAGGAGGTTATGGGTTTCAATTATTGTAAAGAGAGGATAGTGGAGAAAGAGGGGAGTGGAGGATGGAATGAGGTGTTGACATCTATATTCAGGTGTTCTAAAAAATGAGGATTCTTAAAATGGAGGCATGTAGTTAAATGAAGGGAAAAACATTCCCCTAGAGATATAGATTTGTAGAAAAGAGAAAAAATAAACTTGTTTTCCTCATTAAAGAAATTCCAATTGAATGCAATATTCCATTTTTCCTATGAAAATATAAATCCCTAAAACTTGGAATCCTCTATTTACACAAACAAGTCCTTAGTGCGAAGCATTTTCTCTAAGAAAAAGGAAAAAAAAAAAAAAGATGAGTTGATTTTCCTCGAAATAAAAGATTTTGATTTTCTATATGAATGTTAGGAATGTAGGATTCCTCTTTCTAGCTTAAATGGAAATCCATAGATAGTAGAATCCTCTCTCTTCCTTTTTTTTTCCTTTTTATTGGTAGATTTAATTTCTTTTGTTGATTTCTCTCTCTCAAATCAACCCAACTGCAATGGCCTTGATGTATCTCGGACTGGAAGGCTGAAGGAATAGTCCCAACTTAACAACAGAGCGTCCTGCCAAACATCAAAGTTTTACATCTGTTTGTAGGCTCCGTCAATCGGATAACATCCCAAAGGTCTGCTTCAAATGTGAAAATGCCCAAATATACTTGGTTTTTATGTAAAGAAGAAACAGGGTTGGTGGCGAATTGGGGGCAATGTCACGGACCCCAATATTCCCCTGGATTCTTAGCAACAACACCACATGGTAGGGTCGTGACACACTCAGCTCTTATTACGTAAAATAGAACATGAAATAGCACGGAAAAGAGAAAACAAGAACAAATCAACGGTAGTGCAAGAAAGAAAAAGAGTAAGTCCACTTGGACAAACTCTGGGACCGGGCCATGAGGACCGGGCCAGAGTTTGTCCAAGTAGCATGGTTGAAAAAAAAATGAGAGAGTATCTCTATGGCCTTTTGGAACTGTTTTGCTTTAGACAGATTATAACGGTCTATGGGATGGAGCCACTTCTCAAAGGGTCCAAAACTGTCGGCTTGGAAGTGCAAACTGCACTGTTGGAACTTTATTTTCACTCCCTTAATTGGTCAATAAATTGAGCTCCTTCCATCACATTGTCCTGCTAAGATTTCCTAACTTTAGATGGTTTCCAATCTGATCATTTGTTGTTGTTGTTTTTTTTTTTTTTCCCCTACTCTTGAATATTGTTTTAATTGTTACTAGTTATTACCCCCTTCCAAATTCCAAACCCATCTATCTGTCTGTGACCAATAAGCAAGTCTCGACATTTGCATGCGAGGAAAATCAGTTGCTTGTTCAACCCCATTTATACATTCACTTCATTAGTCGCATTACTTCCTTCTCACCCTACGCTGACCATCTTACACAACCTTCAGTACATATTTAATTCTTCATTTTTCTTTTTCCTTCCCTATAATGATAATCAGCCAAAGACAACCAAGAAATGTGGGCTGTTCATATACAGTAGTCTTGGAAAATTAGATCATGAAACTGATTAGTGCAACCAAGAGGCTATTTCCGAAGCGAGACCAATATGAGATCATCTGATCGCCATTGCTCCATTTGATTTACCGCATTTTGAATTAAAGAATCATGCCACATTCGAATTCCTGATCATGAGGAAAAGAAAATTTTTGCTAATGTAAGGTTCATGAGCAACTCTATTACTCATTGAGCCTCCGAACTAGGTATCAGAACCTCCTCGACTGCAAAGTTTATGCACAGGCATTAGCTTCTCCCTTGATCTCAGTTATCTGATTTAGGAAGCCAAAGTTGAGCTGTTGGGATTCATAGCCTTGTTTTGGTTCAAATGGCACTGCAAATTGATTTCCCCACGTATTTAATATTAACTGCAGAGTTTTAAATTTCAAGCGCTCCATCAACACCCAGTGGAAATGTCTTTCACCATTGGCATACCAACTGAAAAGAGGAAGAACAAGGTAGATGAAATTGGACATTCTGCTCTTCCTTTCCTAATGGTCCCCCGTTTCAGCAGCAAGAATACAGCAATTTGTATTGCTTCTACATTCACATGCAACACAATTCATGTATAGGAGTTGAGCATGAGGACTTGGCTACAATATTATTTTTTTTTATACTTGAGTTATATATATTTTTAAATGCGCCTGGCAGTCAGGACTCACATGGCTGTAATTGCATTCCAATTTTCTTGAGCTAAACAACCTGATTAATCCTGTTTCTCGACAAAAGACTCATGCCCTTTTCACTTTTTGCTGTTCAGTCTTTCACCTCTAATGTAGTATACAATTCAATGTAGTAAATAGCAATACAGGAAGCTAAAACAGTCAAAATCATGTATAAAGACCAAGTTAAGAGGTGGCTTGTCAGTACAGTTTGCTAAACTCAGGTTGCTGGAGAGATTCTCCCAGTCTTGGAAACAAGACCTCCTTTTCAATTGATACATGCAGAGCGGCCATCACTCTCTGTAGCGATACCCACACAAATGGAGCACAACAGAAGGCATAGCCAAACACTACTAAGGCCCGAATTACTCCATTAGGATACCAAGGAAATGCCATGACTGCAAGAGTGCCCACGATCCCAAACCACGGCATTAGGACAGGGAGAGCTGGCATCAGGAAGGTGTTGATAACAATTGAAGAGAGAGCCGACGAGCCAAGCAAGTAGAGGGACCAGCCCAGGAGGGGGTGCACAGTCCGAGGGATGAGGAAGAATGGGACCGTGTATGCAGCTAATATGGACCAAATTGCTGCAATTTTACACACAGTATAAAAGCAAGTAAGACCCTTCTCCGGACGCCGATAACACAGCTTACTCAGGTTGGGCCGTGCCAACCGAGTCATTGCCATGATCACCAGGTACATTGCTGACTGGATTAACACCACAGGGACCTCTGCACCGTATCTGTTTAGCATCATCACCCAACCCCAAGCAAGAAAGAGCGTGGAGTCAGATCAATATTGCAGTGATGTTAATAACATTAATGGACGGTAAATGGAAAAACACAACAATGCTTCCAAAGGAACAGACAGTTTTTTTCAATTTCAGGATGTACCTAACAATGTCAAGAATTCTTAAAATTATGCTTTCGATGCTACACAGGCTGCAACTGGCATATATTGACCATTTGCACCAAGGATATTTATAAGCATGCTCTGCATTGTGGATAGCGAAAAAAGTGCAGGGATAACGTTGGAAGGAATCCTGTATTTTCCAAATATTTTCTTGGCCTTAAATCACCAATGGGATATGGCACTAGTGATGTTTTTGGGGTGTGGAAAACAGAAAAATATTATCCCACCTGATGTGGTAGCAATCTCCAAACATGCATGACAGAAGAGGCAATCGCCCTTTCTGTTAAACTGTTTGAACTTTTGGATACATCCCAAAATGGACCCCAACTTCATCTCTGGCCTCAATTTTCTCAAATGAAGGCAAAGGTAATTAACCATCAAACATTGAAAAGAAAGCTTTTTCTCACCCAAGGGTTGCTCGACGTCTATCATGCCATGAGAGGCCCAATGGTAACACAGGCCAAGACCACCAATACCATGGCTTCAACCACGGTGCACTCGGGAAAGTGATTACACTGTTGGGACCACATGGTATGCTCCAACGAAGCTTCAGATCTGTATAGAAGATATATGTAATTAACATCAAACTCGAAGAAAGTTCATGCCTGAGAGTAAAAAATGGTTAATGGAATACTGGAATATAGAAGTAGACACTTACAGTAATAGGAAGCATCCATCTGGTAGCCTAAAGGAAGGCGGTAGTTTCCATCAAGCTTGCTTCCATTGGGGGTGGGATGGAACATTGGGCGGTCGAGCAAGTCTGAGAAGTAACCGGAAAGGAAACCCTGGTCTGCACCATCCGGGTTAGCTCGTTTAATCGCCAATTCATGACGCATGTTATTGAATACCTCCAGTGATGGCTACATTTCAAGAGCACATGAAATTAGAGATGAATGGAAGATGATCACATCACATGCAATTTTCTAGTTGAGTTATAATGAGAGTTCAAGCATTTGGTCATCTAAGAGTACCTGCAGGACAAAGAGACCAGTGTGAAAGATACATGGGTTAATGAAGACAGCACAGAACTGGCCGCATTGGAAGAGCTCATCAGTGTTTTGCAGGAACAGGTTGTCAGAGTCAAGCATGACAACACGGTCATAGTCGATAAGGCTCCATGCATACAGCTTGTTAAGTGTCAGCTTGAACCTGTTGTCAAAGTTGACCTGCTGCTTGTATGGATTCTCCATGTTCTTCACCATTACCACCTTCGCACCATCTTCATGTTTCCTGTTCCATCAAAAGAAAACCAGAATCACATCATCATCAAGTCCTATAGATTTGGGGTGATCTTTTTTTTTTATTTTTAAGATGGATTTAGGGCCAACATTTTAAGTGCTAGTTTTCCATTCAACTAGGAATGTAAAGGAGCCAAGTATAGATTGACCAAACTCAATGTAGGATCTTACACCCCATTGAGCTACCACTTATCCCAAAACCAATTGGTTTTGGGATAAGTGGTAGCTTTGGGGAAAGTGGTGGCTCAATGAGGTGTAAGATCATACGAGTGGTATCAGAGCCTGGTAGTGACGTAACTTGGATCCACAAGCGGTGATGAAACTGGTGTAAACAAACCCTGGGAGAGAGTTCGCCGAATTTCCAGGATTCCAGTGAAGACCAACTCCGCATATGGAAATTGACCAAATTCCTCTGAGAACTCAATAACAATCTTCCATTGAAGATAAAGAGAAAACCAAACAAACCAAGCAATCTTTATTATTTAATAATGATGAACTACTCTCCTAATAGAGGGATTACATATTTATAGGAAGGGTTTGACATCCCCTTTTCTAATAGGACTCTGCTTTTCTAAACAATGAAGGAAACTAAACTTACTTACAATCCAAAAAAAATAAAACTCCTAATTTTAATGACTTCTGAATAAATAACAACTCTCTAAATAAGACTCTTAACTAATAAAACTCTCACTAAATGAATGGTCTATTGGACTTGTGGACTGAGCCCAATTAGCTGGCAGACCATGGGTCTGGCTTGCATCAGGTAGGTCGGGTGTTCAAATCATGGGACACGCGTTTTGCGAGTTACGCAACAAGAGTCACGACGGGTGTGCCATTGAGGGAGGGATTGTTGAGGTCAACATCCACCCTCGCTCATGAGTAGTCATAATTGTTGTCGAGCCCAAACCCGAGCCTTCACCATAAAACTATTGTTGTGTCGTTTCCCATTACCAATTGGTTTTGGGATAAGTGGTAGCTCAATCGGGTGTAAGATCCTACACTCAAGCTCAAATCCAATACTCTAGCTCGAATCAAGCCTAGGTAGCCCATCACAAGCTCTATTCAAGCTACTTTTTTCAAGCTCGAGCTTGATTATAAAGGAAGTGTGCTTAGTTTAGCTTGAGCTCGGCTTGATCTTTTTTTTCCTGATAACATAATATTTTAAGTGTTTTGACCATACATGGGCCACCCCTATAGAAAAATAACTAGAGAATGTAATATGCAAACGATATTTTGCCTTTCCCTTCCCTCCTCGAAGTAGGCCTTAGAGAGAGATAACTATCGAACACCTCTCATGGGGAGGCATCCATTTCGAATTCCATCATTCATGTTGTTGTTGTGGAGAGAGAGGAAACAAGCGGCAGAAAGGGAGTGTGTGAGGTGTGTCTCCAATTCGTAGTTGGGTCCCGCATGAAATAAAAAATAACAAATATAATTATGCTATGTAATGAATAATTTATCAAAGTGGTATTATAAATTATTAAAATATATTTCTGTACAGACATAACTGGAGACTAGTTTTGGCACAGCCCCAAATATGCAATTGACGAATAGATCAATTTCCCAAAGAATTGATTGAATTCAAAGGAGGACTCAGCCACTAGGGCACACTCATGACGAGGAGAAATACCATAACTGAAGAAAAAACTCTCATAACTCAAAGATTAATTGATAATAAGCATTCCATTACAACTGAGCCATAATCATCCTTATATAGTGTAGGATAACTTGGACATCAGACTTTCTTAAACAATAAAGGAAACAAAACCACTAAACTTGCTTAACAATACAACTAAAATAAAAATATTAATTTAAAAACTTCTAAATAAATCAAAAATACTTAATTAAGACTCCTAAACAACCTAAACTTCTAATTAAATGGATGTCATGTTGGGCCTATGGATTGGGTCCAATGGGCTGGCCGACCCATGGTCTCGCCTGCATCAGGTGTGACTTTCCTCCCCAGCTCGTAATAGGCCCCAACCACTAATAGGCCTCAGACCTAGAGAGACGGATAACCATTGAACACCTCTAATGGGAGGCATCCATTCTGGATCCCATCATGCATGTCGCCCTTGTGGCAAGAGGAAACAAACATAGAAAGGGTGATTGTGAGGTGTGTTTCCTATCAGTAGTTGGGGCCTACGTATAGTGATGTGGCGATGGCTCCCTCACAACTAAGTCTAACACAAATTAGGGTGAATTAATATATGGGCCAGATTCAAGTTTGATCTAAACCTATGATTTGACCCACCAACTCAATCCAACTCATTGCACACTAACTTGCCAATTGCCAACCCTACCTGAACAGAATTTAAAATTCGAGTTGACATTGTCTTTTCTATTCTTTCGACCAAGAAAAGGATATACAATGTGTCCAATTGTGATGCTACCACTTACAACAGAATCTCATTAAATTGCAATTAGATAAATCGTCCTACGTTTTTCACCAAATGAAGTTTCTATAATGAGGACTTCATCTCACTCACTTGAATATATGGCATGCCCACTTCTCAATAGGCACTTGCCCAAATTTGTCTCCATATGGAGTGATATCTGTTGTATGCAGAGGTGATGGATTGATCAATGTTTAAAATGCTTAATTAATTGACTAGTTATTCGCATTATCAAAAAAGCAAACTACAACACCAAGATACTTGTACATGTGTAGCATACCTACATCCAAAGGATATGATACTAGTGTTAGCAATGAATACTGAAGCAATTCACGGTATGGTGAAGGTTTAGCAAATTTACCATATTGAGAACATTATTGCATATAATTCTATTAGTTTTCTTGCCTTTCAATATTTAGAAATGAAAAATGAAAATAATGAAAACTCGATTAGGTTAGAAATATTTCCAAAAAAGAAAATTTTCTAATTTTTACAATAAAAAAAGAAATCTTATCGTAAAACACCAAACTTATAAGGTGGCGTATTCCTAATTCGTAGCTCAAGTCATGAAGTCATGAAAAGTACAGACAGAGTCCTAATCAGTTATTCGCTTATTTTATAATTTTATCACATAAACAAAGTATCATTTCAGGTGGAGTGAAATTTGGTCCAACACCTTTCGCCTTGGTTCGAGTGGGCTGGATCTGTATGTTGTACCCATGTTGCTCGTAGAAGTAAAATTCTAATTTCCCAGCGCATAACCAGCTTCCACAGTAGCCTTGCATCAGAAGGATTGGGGTTTGGGGGTTGTTGCACATGTAAGACAGGTGTAACTATGGTCAAAGCATATTAATTAATGGCTTTTGTTCATATTTAAACCTCTTGTTCAAGTTTTAAGTCTAAAAAATATATCATGAGATGCACGAATCCAGCTTTGCTAATGTTCTCGTTTCTAATCATCCGTCCATATCGTGGAACGCACTGTATTCTGTATTGGTGTGGTGGTTGGTGGGGGGAATGAAATACTCTCCTCCATCTGAGTTCTGACTTTAATTAGGGTTCTTATCGTGCGCATATTTGGCCCCCAATGGGACCCGGGGGGGAGATCGGTGCGCACAATCCATCCTTCGATTCGATTCGATGGGCTGACGGGCCAAAAATAAAATTTCCACGTGTCCTAGAAGAAAAGAAAAGGAAAGAAAGCAAGCAAGCAGGACTCCAATCCGTCAAAGAAAGGAGACGAGAGACTCTAAACTAAATCAGAGCAAGAGGGTATTGGACAATTCCGATAAAAATTTCCCATGGGTATAATCGGAAACATCTTTATTCTGATTATCAGACTTCTTTCATTGTCACACACATCTCATGATGCCATTCTTATCAACATTAGATGGACTCTTGTCAACAGAAAATAAAAATAAAGAATCATATGGATTGGAAAACCCTAATTATCCAATCACAAAGACATTTAAAAAAAAAAAAAAAAGATCTAATGAACGGTCTGGATGTTAGATTCGTTGCGTTTACAGAGACGCATCCGATGAACGGCTCGGATCATTTATAAAACTAAAAATAAAAAAAAGTCTCCCCCTTTCCCAAATCAAAAACTACATAGTACATCCATAGTCGTCGAATCAGGTCTTTTCCGTTACCGGCGTAAAGAAGCAAAAATGGGCTAACATGCGATAGAGAGGGAGAGAAAGAGAGGGGTTTTACTTACATAGCTTCAATCCAACGACGAGGAACGTCGAGAGAAGCGATGACGACGAGATCTGCTTCCACTTTCAACCTCACAAGCGATCTGAGCATCACTCGCAGCGCCACGTAGAACTCGTAGTCCCTCGGCGTCCCCATATACATCATCGCCGCGTACGCGTTCCTGAAATGCCGCTTCTCCTCGCCACCGATCGCCGATTGAACCGACAAAAGAACAAGTGCGAAGAACAAGAAGTTCCTCCAAAGCCCTAACCCTACTACTTTCCTCTGCTGTCTCTCCGCCATCCTCCCTTCCCTTTCAGCAGCCAAACATGAAAAAAAACAACCCAAAACCAAAACCAGAAATCTTCTCTGAAAGAATCAACCTTTCAAGGCTCCAGAATCAGCTATAATAATAACAATAAATACGAAAGAGATGAAAAGGATTCTCTTTTCTCCAATATCGCTTCCACTTTTCAGAATCCAAAACCTAAAGAGAAGATATCAGATCGAAGATTGCAGCTTTCCACAGCCAACTGTGAGCGAGTTAGAGAGAGAACGAAAGTAAAAGAAGAGATGGGTATTAGAGTTGCAAAAAAAGGAAAAGGGAAAAAATTGGAGAACGCGTTCGCCCCCCCTCTCTCTCTCTCTCTCTCTCTCTGCTCCCTCGGCCTCGAGAGAAGAAGAATCGAATAAAAAGCTAAAAACAGGCTAGCGTCCGTTTCGATCGGGACCTATGGATTATATTCCGAAACGAAAAGATTTACACACATCCGACGGTCGGAGCAATGAGGGCCCCGCCAATTTTGTCAGTATGCCACGTGGCTAATAATTAGATCTTGTTGTAGCCGTTTAGATGCGAGAGTACAAGGGGATGCAGCTAGTGGGTGAGGACTGAGGACTGATGAATCCGAATCTTCTGTCATCATGCATCTGTTGCACTCGAACCCTACAACGGATGCTGCGTGATCTCTATTACGAGGCCCAGATGGAGATAATCCGCACGCTTCAAAATAAATTCCCTCTCTCCCTCCCTAGTCATAAATCATAATCTAAAGTTTAAGTTCAATATGATCGGATCCTACCGTCAAGGCTCACCAAGCAGCAACCAGTCATGTTTTCAATGATGTGACCCTCTCTTATTAAATTTAAATTTGAGGGTACGTCGCTACAAGGATTGGTATCTATCACCTAGTCATGTTTTATCACCTAGTCATGTTTTAAATGATGTGCACAGAATCCACACCTTGTTCGTAGTGGGCAAGGAAATTGTCATGGACTTGAACGACCCTGTACTTGCCGCTCATACCAAATACAATGGATAAGTTTTAAGTGCATTTATCACTCGTTATAAGATAAGAGCACTTTTCTTTTTTTGTATACGGAGGCAAAGAAGTATACAACATTCTATGTATTTAAAAATTTATTTTTGTATTTAAAAATTTTCATTTATGAAAGCAGCCCTCACCCTATGGTAAGAGATTGATGCAATTGAAACCTCTTATATATATATATATATATATATATATATATATGGGGCTAGCTCTCTTAAATTCAAGTTTAGAATAAAGCAGGTTCAAGTGTGTGGTGGAGCCCATTTGGAAAACCTCATGGGGATGGGGATGGAGATGGGAGAAATTTCAATGACTCCGTGTGATCATCTTCTTTGAAAAAAATTAGCCTCAATCGTGATTTATATCATCTCCATATGAGCCCAAAAGTTTAATAGTCAATAGTCCATTCGGATCGATACATAGTCAATCTAACGGTCTTCTAAATTCAGATTTAACCGAAAATTGGTGGACATGTGCAATTTAGAAGGGTCATGTGTTTGGGCCATTGATTCATTTGGATGGACCAAAGATGAGCCCCACAAATAGGAGATTACAAAATTTTATTTTTAAATTTGAACTTAGGAAAGTCTTGCACTCTATCTATATATATATATATATATAAACTTTAATTGACTGGGTCACTCTCTAGTTGGTTTGCGAGCCTGAGCTGTGCTCTTGTGTGGAAATAAAAGAAGTAGATAGCTTTTGTTTCTTCGCAGAGTGTATACACTAAGATTCGGTCTGTGTATGATATTTCCCAGTTACCACCATGACGGTAGAGGTGGGACCACTACGTGGACCGGTAGGTTCATGTCGACGCGGGGGTGATCGGCACAGCCGTTCATTCTCAGTGCCCTTTGGTGCTGGCGAACTTTTTATGAAAATGGGAAAAATGCCATTGCCGTCTCTGATCTTCATATACCCTTTTTTGTTTTTTTTTTCTTTCGTTACTTTTCTGTCGTTCTTGGCACAGCAGCCAAGGGAAAGTAAGTGGTGAGCCTATTGCCAGTATGGTGAGGGCATGAGTCCCATCAACAGAGACATTTCAGTATTTTTGTAAGAGCCTATTGCCAGTAGATAAGTCGGGATCGTGCCACTCCCACATGCTGGGGCTTACTTAAGAAATCTTTAAATGTGAAGAAAATAAATGCCCCATTTAACATGGGTCCATCGTCATCCTATAGTTGGGGTAGAAAATTTTAGTATTACATTATTTATGTATTTTATAAGAGATGAATTTGACGCCAGTCCCAATCCCATTACAAATTTCAGCAATTTGGATTTTTAATGAGTAAAGTGACTAGGAGCCATGAATTTCTTATGAGTACTCCAGCACGCACGATCGAGCTAATTCATCGCTGGGGCATCATTAATTGAGATAATTCTCTGGGCCACGGATCACAGCCTCTACTTAAGACAATAAATATCTTCGATCCCCACTTTAGTCAAGGGCATGCAACAGCTTACCCACAAGTCTCAACTCTTAACTACAAACTACAGGACAGAGAGAAAGAAAAAACCAATCCATGTTTGACTACCATTTACACAATTGAAGACCAATCTATCATTAGAAGCGCCCCGAGTGAAATGACCCGAGCCCGAGATTAAAACTAACCCGAAATCATCTCGAGTCGCGTTGCATACTTACTCCCGTGAATCTCAACACATTAAAATTCACAAGGGATATCATTAAACATTATGTGGAAATATTCACAAATATACATTGCTGGTATCTAACCAAATTTCTTTACTCTATATTCAACTCCATCACTTGCATATTTAAATACAATGCAAAGATCAAAATTGTGAAATGTTTCATCTCATCTCAACTCAACTCAACTCAAAGTTTTACTTCCATTCAACTAGTCCTCCTGGAGGAACCGTACCGGACGTCTCCGGTTGCGCAGTGGTCTCAGAAGGACCGGCAATGGCAGCTGTGCATGTAATGTCATCAATAACACTATGAATTTCACAATTCAGCAATATATAAACACTTACATGATTAACATGCTAATGATACATGTAATTCCTTTCATTTATTATTCAATTTGTTTAATTCCAATTCCAACTCATAATCAATAAGAGTCTCTTTCTTTGGCAAACTACAATAGCATTTCAATTTCAATTCAATTCCATTTCCACCTCCCTCAAAGGAGAGGATTATCTCTTCCATACGGAAGGATTCATTTATTGTGGAAATTATCAGAACCCGGGTCAAGAACTACTGATATCACCACGGAGTTCCGGAACACTCCCACATAATTTGCTGCAGCAGAATCAGCTCAATAAGCTTCTAGAAATCACCATGTAATGCCAAACTCACTGCTCAATTCAATTAGCAATTCATTTCCCATTGTCTTGCAATTGAAGGAATCATTGTCCTCTTTGGCATAGGGCAGAAGGGCGCACCATTCATGACCCAGACCTCAAGAATGATTCCTTTCAGTTCATGAAGACAAGTCAATAAACAAGTAAGAAGTAACTAATATCATCCATTCAAGTGTAATCCCAGATGTTCAATGTACGTGTTATTCCTGATGAACATTACAATATATGGAGTGTGTACATTGAATTCTCCTAAATCAACACCAATGGAGGTATAAAAAACTTAAACAACCTGGAAACAGTCAATAGGCTTACTTTTAAACCTCAGAATTAAAGTATGAATTACTTGACTTACAATCCCCGTTAGTTTCCCTTTTTCAATCTATAAGTGACTTTGGAATAATCCAACTTTAGTTCACTTTGGATTTTGTTATCCAAAGATAACATTTTATGGAACTAAGAACAAATCCATTAGTCATTGACCATAATATAATAGTCTTTAAACTATATTTAATCATTACTTTAAATTATATTTCATAATTCAGAATCTGAAAAATTCAACAATTTCCAGAAGGCCCGGTCGACTGACTTCATGTGTGCCCGGTCGACCGAGCTACTAGCCGGTCGACCGGCAGTTCTACTAGCCGGTCGACCGGCAGTTGTAAATGAAATTCAAAAAATTTGGCTTGATCATGTTTCCAGAGAGCTGTTTCCAGTTTGGCCGGTCGACCGAGCATGGTGGCCGGTCAACCGAGCTACACCAGTTCTGCTACAGAATTCAGTTCAGAATTCTGTTTTGGTTTCACTCATCCACAACCTGCAATACACCTTGGAACCTTCTATTCCCTTCTTGCAAACATCATTGAACTCATACAACACTTCTACTCTAACATTCAACCACTATAAAACTCCTTCAATCAATCTCATGATGATTCCATTTAAACAAACCCACTTCTATTTCAAATTTAACTTGATAAACTCTCAAACAATTAACCTAATCATCATAAACAAGTGTTTATACTTCCCTTAGAAATGAATCTCACAAACCCCTTTGTTCCAAGCTTTACTTGATTTCAAAGCACCAATCTCTAAGAACAACCAACCCACTTGTTGTGGTGGAGAATATGATGATCAATTTTCCTTACCAAATTCACTTGAAAACTGCAATTATTTTGATCACACGAAGAAGAAGTGAAGAAGAAAACCTCAGCTGCTGTAGTACTCTCTTTCTCACAGTTGCTGAGATGAATCACCATGACACTAACATGCAACTTGGGGTCTTGACACATAACATATGTAATTTGCACATGAATCCCTAGGTTTAAGCATATTCTTAAGTTGAGTCAATTCAAGACCTATGTGATTCATTTCAAGTCAATTGAAAAGGTGTCTTTATGAAAGTTATTGCACTCATCGAGATACACACGATGGTATCAAATTTCACCTCATTCGACGAACTACGCACCAAGTCATATTTACGAAAAAGTCCTTAAATCCATCACTGTGAGTTTAAACTCAACTCAATCAAGTGAATTCCTCTCCAATCCAGTCCATTATGTATAAGTCCCTCAAATGAAACTAATTCGAGCCAGTCTAGTCCTTAATCACTCTTAATTTGATTAATCACGTTTAAACCATGTTAATCTCGATTAATTAGCATTGATCTTGATTAACTCGGGACGTAATGTAACACATAGGAAAATGCTACAAGTCACAAAACAGAGTGGGGAAAGATAGGAGGAAGGCTTGAGAAGGGTTGTTCTAAAATTAAATTAGGCCCTGAATAATGTTCTTTTAAGGCAAAGGTGACTGTCAGCTACAATGCAAAGGGTTCCTCCGGTAGTTGGCCTAGTCTTGGACAATTTGGACTAAAGGGACTCACACAACGTTAGCCCTAAAGTTCAAGCAGACTAGAGACACAGCAACTATCGGTAGACTAGACCCAAGTATGACTAGTCTGACTTGCCATGGACGGACCAACATGCAGATGACCTGGGGAGGTGGCCCTAGGTCTATTTTGAAACAGCTAGAGAATTAGATGGGCTAGAACATGTCCCATTTATAATTAATAAATAGTTGCCCCACGTCTAAACCGTATGATCGTCCCACGTCACAAAACCTGGGTAGAAACACTCATGTCTTTTCATTTTTTTTTTCCGCCGAGAGTAACAGATCATCTTCGCGTCATTCTTTTGACATCTTCTTTATACTGAGAGTGTGAGATCCTCTTCAAGGTAGTCCTCCCGTGCTTAGTCTTTCTCTCACCAAAATAACCATAAATAAAGCAATCCCCTCTTTCCGATATCGTATAATTCCACTCTATACCTAAATTTGAACCCTTAATCTTCAAATCCTAATGTAAACCTCAGTCCTAAATCACCAAATTTGAGTATATTTACAAGATGACGAATCACCATTTAGCACACTTTAATCTCCAATTCATACATAAATTGGGTCTTAACATTCATGTGTAGATAATTTGAATTACATTTAAGTGGTGATTTTTCTTCTTCGTCATGAGCTCATGACCAACTATAGCAAAGTATTTTTACACCTATGGTAAATACATGTAACCAAATTCTTTAGTCCAAATAAAATCTCTTTGGGAACCCAAATTGGGTAATTGGGTGCTCACCGTAATCATTGTTTCAAGGCATTGCCTAGGATTAAAGAAAATATCATCTTAAGCTTATTTGATGGCGATGAATTGATGATAATCCGAGCTTGAGAGAGATAGTGAGAAGACCCTCCACTGCTGCTTCACCTAATCGCAATTGGTTAACCCAAGTCAAAGAAAGTAAATGCAAAAGAGCTCATGGATTGTTGAGATGACGTCCATGTGAAAAGTGCTCAAAAGTGCAACTAAACCACTATCTCTAGGCAAAACACCACGGCAATACATTTCGAAACCCAGTCGTTCTTTAGCAAATGAATACCTAAGAGCAACTCCAACAGATACTTCAAATGGCCATATCATCCTCCAACAGCTCTAAATGACATATGAGATTGTCTCCAACAGATACTTCATATCCTACATGGCATTTGAAGTATGTGATGGTATGCCAAATTTGGCATACCATAAAGCATACTTCAAATTTTTTTTTTGAATAAAATAATGGTGAGAGCCCACTTGCATTTGAGTTTTTGGGTGCAAATCTTTCTTTTGCATAAAATAATGATCATAGGCCCACTTACATTTGCATTTGGCATCTCTCTTGGAGTTGCCAAGTTACATTTGCCAAAATACATATGCCACATCAGCCTTCATTTTTTAAAAAGCATATCCAAATTTAAAGTATCTCTTGGAGATGCTCTAAACAGACGAAACCCTCATCGTGTGCGCGGGAGCGCACCTAAGGGGAACTCATAACTAAAAGCTGTTACTATAACTGCCTCTCCCAATCATTTAAGCAATGTAGGGAATACCATAAATAGACCTAAAATAAAAACTAGTTATGTGCCAGGCAACTTCTAATATAACTCAACACGGAAGAACGACAATGCAGCTGCTACATAAATAGAATGATGCATGCGGCCACCATCTTCAATGCATGGCAGAGCCCACTAGTGGTGGAGATTTTTATTTTTTGAAAGGCGCACATAACCAAAAAGACAGTTGGACTTTTGGGGGGAAATCCAAAAACTTTATATTGGTTTGAAAAAGTCTTCTTGGACAAACAGGGGGGGCCGGTCCAGGAATCCGTCCCCCCTGTTTGTCCACCTAGCACAGCTGTATTGGTTTTGGAGGTGCACTTTCATATGGCCTTTGGAAGTATTCCTAGAAATGAACGGCTTAGATTTTGAAAATGTAAGCCCCATCATGTATTGAAGATGGGCGCATGCTATAATGTAACAACACTGCATTGTAGTTCTACCCAACTCAAATCTACTATTATGATATGCTTCAACCAATAAAGTTGTCATTTAGGGCCCGTTTGGTAATTTACTTTTAAAATAAAGTGGAGTGAAGTGAAATGAAAAGAATGAATAAAATAAAAGTAAGTTATGATGATATTTTGTTTTTAGTTGTTTGGAATGGAATATTTTTGACTTTTTGTATGGGGAAATGTAGATTTTTTGTTATTTAGTGAGTAAATGTAGTTGCTTTTTGACTTTTTTTGGAAAAGATGGAGGGAATTTTTGTAAAAAGTGTTTTTGATGGGATGTTTAACTTAACTTGACTTTATTAGTAAATTTACCAAACGGGCCCTTAATGTTGCATGAAACACTTGTTATAGAAGTATTAGTACTTATTCAACTTTTAAATTTAATGAAAGCAGTTTTGTTTTCGTATGTACTGAATCCAATGTTGTATATTGTTCTACTGCTCGTGATATTTTGTGAATTGTGGAAGGTGCCCTTTGATAAAAGGATATGGATTCACAAAATATAGGATAATTTGTAAAGCATCAGAAATTTATTGATAACACAAGAAAGTCTTTGTGATTTTTTGTTTTTGACTTCTTTTTGTCGTTTGATACAATATTTTTGGTTGCACAAAAATTAAACCATTTTCATTTAACTAGCAAAATCATTTCCAGCAAGAGAGAGTCTTATTATGCTATTGAATTCAAGCATTGCACAGATTAAGGTTAGAAAATTCGTGATCACTCGAACTCGAAATGTCAAGTGATAAAAAAAAGACTTGGATCGAGTCAATGTAGAGACTCCGCAGAATCATGTCTTTTTAACCTAATTTAAAAAATATTATATTTATTTACATGCATTTATGATAATCAATTAATTCAAATTAATAAACTTATTATATATGAAAGAGAAATACTACAATAAAGAAAACAAAAGAAAAAAATATTGTATATGACATAATTTGTTAGTTCAAATATCCAATGTAAAATATTAAATATATGTTTCCAATTACATTCAAGTCATCATTCTTCAATTGCTAGGCTCCAAAACTTTGTGCATAATTATTTAAGAATAAATATTAATTATTTAAAATTAGATATATTTATCAAATGGTTAAGAATACAAATAACTAATTAAAATAAGATCAGCCGAGTCTCTCTTGTATTTCGCTCCGTATTTTGGCGAAACAAGGTGACATCGATAGTCCAGAGTCAACACATGGATAATTTTCCAACCATCGCACATATGTGTCTACTCATGCCCCGACTTGCTGACTGTAACCTCTGCTCGTGCCCTGACCTGGCTGTAACCTTCATTTGGATCATAGCATATACACCAAATCCAAGTGTATATTGTTTCATATACAAAACAGATCATGAGTCTTTTCAAGTTGGTAGGTACAATGCCGGTACTCACGTTGACATCTACTCCCATTCTTGTTTTCTTCCTTATTCTAATAAAATCATCCAATGGAGCCCTGATACATTTCCAAGTACAATATGCTTGTATTGTATCTCCATCTGCAAATGGCATAATCCGGACCCTTGTAGGTTACGGATTCTATGCTTAAAGACATTTTCCTTAAATTATTTCGTACAATACTTATATATAAGAGAGATGTTCTTATGAGAGATATCTCTCACTTTGAATAAAAGATTGGGTGAAGCCCTCACATCTATATTTAATGTCAATAGTTTAAATATGAGCCCCCCACCTCTATATCTCATATAAGGTGATAGGGTGGTGACCCTTACATCCATATCCAATACCAACAACTTAAATGTGAGGACTCCCACCTATATTTCTCATATAAGGTGATTTATATATATATATGAGGACAGTTCTCTTAAGTTACAATTTAGGATAAGGTAAGCTAAGGCAAGCTCAAGTGTGTGGTGGGGTCCACATGGGGATAGGAGAATTTCAAGGCCTCTCTGGGACCCTTCTTTTTGCAAAAAAAAAAAGGGCCTCAACCGTTCGTTTCTATCATCTCCATCTATACTCCAAAAGTTTAATGGTCAACAATCCATTTAAATTGGAGCACAATCGATCCAACGATCAAGTAAATTCGGATCTCACCAAAAGTTGGTGGACATATACAATTTAGAAAGGGTCATGTGTTTATTCCATTTGGATAGACAAATGATAAACTCCATAAGCATTAGCTTACGGAATTTTATGCTAAACTTTAGCTTAGGAAAGCCTTGGCCCATATATAAGTTGATATTTGAGCTATGAAACTTATTTACTGCTATTTGTAACTTTTGTATACTATTAATTGAAATTTCCGCCATGGGCCTGTATGGTAACTTCTAGTTAACTAACTTCTAGTAAAGTTAACTGAGGTGAACAGTCAAATTAAAAGACATTAAAAGAGGTGTCATTAAATCAAAGTGTGACCTTTCGTCAGTTAGTGATATAAGAACGTAGTTTCTTTTTTGTTTTTTTTTTGTTTTGTATACTTCACTTTAAAAGAGGAATCATTTAGTGTACGAAAAAGTAATTTTTTCCTTTTTTTATAAAATAAATAGGGGTTTTCTAAAATTTGAAACTGTTTGATTTAACTTCTCCTCTTTTATTGTCTCTTGAATTAACTATTCACCTTAATTTACTAGTAAGAATAATTATTTTATTTAATCATGCATGATAGCACGCACCAAGCAGTTGGTACATCTTTGCATCTTCGATGTTATGAAAGTTATTTAATTTTATCAAGGGAGAGGATTGTGCTCTCACTTTTGCCATCTCAATGAACCATGTACTCGGTGGCACAATATTTGTTAATAGATCATATGTAACGCCCTAATTCCGGATACCGATAAAGTCGTTCGAATATCCGAAGTTGGCGCACTACTTCCCGGAAAATCCGAGAACTTCCAAGATCGTAGGCCCGCAGTGAGGTCTAATTTAAAACTTTTGAACATTATACTATCAATGGTCAAATTGCGGAAGCATAACAGTTAAAGCGGAAGCAATTTGGTATTAATATATATATCAAGTAAGAGCGGAACAGTAGTCTAGTTTAAAGTTATCAATTTGTTAAAACAAAAGTTAATACATTTTTGTTAGCTACCTGACTCACTACAAAATTCGCTCTAAAGCCCAAAATAAAGAAAGCTCTCAATGCCCTGGCAATAGCTCCCCACCCTCCGGCTCGACATCAATGTCGGCCGGGCCCCACGCGAACTCTCCAGCTACGGGCGCTTCTACGAGCGCAAGCGCATCCTCTGCGATCTCTGGGTCAAAGCCGAAGCACCAAAGATGGGTCAGATTTAAAAGATCTGGCAAGTCACAGTATACAAATAACATAGGACATATATATCGAAAGAGTAGAGACATGTATATAATTTAAAGAATAACAAGGTAAATGAACTAGGCAGTTGAGCAAGATAAGCATAAGGAATCAGGATAAATATACAACATCTAATCTACTACAAAATGACACATTCACACGAGCTGGAATACCGCGAGATATTATGTCGCAGCCCTCCCATACTGAACACAGTCGCGGCGGGAAATCTCACTAGAGATGGAAATTACTAATCCCGCAAATCACTCATCAATCTCATCACACTCATCATTCGAAGACTGGACCCGGTATCACACCATCCGTCTTAACAACATAGCTCATCATGATAGCTCCTCAACACTCATAATAGCTTCTACCGGGGATGATCAGTCCACAGGTTGAACTTAAATCAACCAAGGGAATGTCTATGCCGACTCAAGAATAACTCTAAGGGGCTGTGTTTGTCTAGGCTTTGCCTTGCGTGAACAATGTCCTAACCAAGTCTCTAAGAGGTTTATATATCAATTAATCAATGGATTATAATTCAAGTCCAAGCTCACTCGTTGGATCCATACCAAGGCCCATCAACACATGACCTGGTCTAAAACAGTCCAAACGAGGCATCATATCCATTTCTACTGATAAACAGCTCCTTCTAATCCATAAGGTGTTATAATTTCAATATAAATTACCTCTCCAATCTAAGGGTACACATATCCATACTTAGGCCCAATAAGGGCCCGCCTAGCCACAGACACGGGTCAGTGTTCTCCAAATCAACCTATCGGATCACCTCTAGATATCCTACGTTCAGGTCATCCATTTCCGTTAATTAACAGTTATTAACTACACTAAGGATATAAGAATAACAGTAAATAAGAAATGTGAAGTATGAACTTCTGTAAGAGAATCAACAATGAAAATAACAACAGTCCAATCCTAGGTAATGGACCACATTCAGGTTCAGGCTCATCTCAGGTAATTTGATCTCTAAATGGAGTCTCAGATGCCAAGAGATACTGTGTTTGGTGCTCCTGAGGTTACGGGCATCATTGACAACGTTTAAGCATCGAATCATCTTAGATTACACGACCAAAACCCTAATCGGTGGTCCCCACGAGTCACGGTTGAGCCACACCGTTGACTCGGGCTTATTACATTGATAAATGTCCATTTGGATGATCAATGAGCCCCACAAATGATCACCACTTCAATTGATTGAAAACTGGAAAATCAGGGTTTCCCAGTGTGCTCGGTCGACCTGGGCAGGGCCTAGTTGACCGGGTACACTGGGGGTTGACCCCCAGGTCGACCTGGTGTGCAGTGTGCTTGGTCGACCTCTTGGCCTGGTGGGTCGACCGAGTGCACTGGAATAACTAGGGCAGGCCTCCTAGAAGACTTATCTTGTTTCCAATGGTTCCCAATGTGTCCGGTCGACCCCTGGCCTGGGTGGTCGACCGCATACACCAAAAATCCTGGAAAAGGTGATGTCCCAGCTTTCAGACATTTTTCCTGCAAATCCCAGTGTGCTCGGTCAACCTGGAGCAGAGCTCGGTCGACCTGGCACACTGGGTGTCCGGGTTTGAGAGAAAATTCCCATTCCCAGTTATTTCCTGCAGAAACAGTGTGCCCGGTCGACCGGGTACACTGAAAAACTCAGTCTGCAGAAAAATCTAATTGGGAACTATTTTTCCGAAAATTCAGTGTGCCCGGTCGTCCGGATACACTGGAAACTTGGTGTTGCAGGAAAATTTAACTGTGGCTTGTTTTCTCCAAAACTTAGTGTGCCCGGTCGACCTGCCTGCAGGTCGATCGACCGGGTACACTTGGAACTAGGGAAAACCCAGATTTCAGGTTTTTCTCCATTTCAACCCGTTTTTCCACCAAATCACTTCCAATCACTCCCAAACATCACTAAACCAACATAAAACATAGAAATACTCCAATGCACCTCCATCCAACCCTAAATAGGCCCATTGATCTTCCAAATGGGGTGAACCCCATCCATCAATGTCCAATCATTTATCTATTCTCAGCTCAATGTAGTTTCTAACACATGAAAATAACTGAACTAAAATTAAATGAATCAAATGAAACAGAATATACATTCTATGTTAAGAGTATAATGCACTTGCCTTTGATTGGAGTAGAAGGCTGTAGAGAGAGAGAGAGAGAGAGAGAGAGAGAAATATAGAACCAAGCTAGGAAGAAGATGAAGTAGTTGCAGCTCCTAAGGTATTCTCCCAGCACAAGAACAGTAGCTCAATCCTAAGTCTAGAAGAGAAATGAGAGAGAGGAAGAAGAGGGAAATGGAAGAGAGGAATAGTAGTAGGGTTTGCCTTGGGAATAGTGTTATATTTATAGGATTTGGGGGTGGCTAAAGACTGAAAAGCCCTTTAGGGTTGCATAGAATTAGGGTTAGGGTTAGGGGCAAATGGGTCTTTAGGTGGGAAAGTTCTAAAATGGTGCTTTTTAGGAAGACCCCCCTATAGTTAACTCTAATCTCTTGCTAGGGTCTCCCCTCACTAATTAACCCAAGAATTACACAAGACTCCCTACTAACTCAATTACTAACTCAACTAAGCTAGTCTAACTACAACTTAGGAAAATCTATCTAATTACCCTCACTAACCCACTAATTAACATAATTAGCTACTAATTAGTAATAAATAGTATTTAAAATACAATTAGAGGGCCCACAAGGGGTGGGGCCTCACATCATACATGCATGATCTAGAACTCCTAGCCCCCGACTTGTATTTTTTTTTTATCTCCACACAAACAATTGATCGCTCCCCATCTTATGCTTAAATGTTTCTTCTCCATTCGTTACTTGATACATATTATTAAACCTTCTCCGATAACTAAATTTCACCAAAACCTCGAGATATTAACAGAGACAACAAAAACTCTTCTCAGCAAATATAATTATTTATATATACTTCTTCACCTGCCAGAGGCTCGCATTAGGGTGGTATTGAATTTTTAATCCATGTCATCTTAGAAAAAAAAAAAAAAAATCTTGCATTCAAGCTATACAAGTCTTATATAGGGGAAACTTGCTTACTTAGGACTTATTTGTGCTGTACGAGCATTTTGTTATGTAATTTCAATTTTCACACGGGAGAGGACTCTCGTATTCCTATCCATCGTCATCACCAAAGTCTTGTCCCAATTATATTAAGCCAAATCCTCTTGCATTCTTATCCATTTTTTGGGAAATCAAAACTCACTATATATCAGAAAAAAAATGATTATTTTCTTCTTTATAAGAGAATTCTTTACACCAAATAACTTAGCAATTGAAAGAAATAAGAACAATTTTTCGCACTTCCATGAAATCTTCCAGCTGCATAAACACACATTTTCCATGACATGAATTATGAATACAAGGATGGCACCTATTTACCATTCGCCACCCCAGCGCACGCATGTCCTCATGAGTAACACACACACCTCATTGTACATTGCGTGGTTTTAAAGCCAACAATAACTATAAAAAGACAATTAGGCAAGGGTTCAAACATTTCTTTATGGTGATGTCATTCATTCAAAATCATTCGGACATTTTTTCTTGGCCCCACAGGCCTTAGAGGTCGATTGTATATGAAGACAAAATAGGTGAACTCCAAAAAGTATTCTCCACTACCTCCATTTACTTCTTCATTCACTTTTAATTTGAACATACAAGTAATAACAAGTATATTTGGAAAGAAGTCGGTCCTACCCGACTTTATGCGATAGCTTGTCTTTTCTTCATTTCGACGCTTAACAGTGATCTTCCACACGCTTCTCACCAGTGGGAAGGAATGAAAGTCACGGTGAATAATAAAAATTTTAAAATAGAGCTTTTTTTATATATACCTTTAAAATTTATAGAATTTGTAAATAAGCCCGGGAACTTTTAGTATTTGCAAATAGGCTTCTGCATGTTCATTTTCATACCTTCCCTATCCTCAAAATCAATAGTATTTCTACCACCATAGGTTTTTAGAGCGAAGTGACACTTTCATCCATTTCTTTTATACTTATATGTATAATTTCAAAAGCTTGGACTAAATCTTTTTTATAAAGTATGTAACATTAATAATTGTATTTAGTGGGAAAGAATAGCCCTGTATAAATTAATTATTTTATCAATACAAGGCTCATTTAATTAAATCTAAATTGATCATGATAACAATCAACACATGTACTTATAATCGGCTATGATTTATCCAATCTATACATGACCCACCATTATATTGATGAAATGTTCAAAATATATGATTATGCTTCATTTGTAGAGAGTATAAAAAGAAATATTAGGAGAACGGGCAAATGTAAAAGAAAGAATTAATTTTTAGAATTTACAGGGGGGCATTTTAAATTTACAGGGAGCCTCACCCCTAGTCATGTGCATGAGAGAGTTATTGAGTAAATCATTAATGGAACTTGAGATAAAATAATTATATTTTTATAAATAATATTATACTCATTTTTATTTAATAGATGGAAGGTAAAAGTATCATTTATATAAAAATCCAACACAAATCTCATGGTGGCTGCCTATTCTAATGAAACTTGATTAATAACATCCAATGAATAGGATAGTCGCTGAATTTAGTAGCCCGGAACTTATTTCCGCGGGCCCCACTCTAGGTCACACTCCATCCACTCCCTCAGGAAGCATATGGGAGAGATCATAAAAAGGAATATTCTGGACTAGAACCTTATCGGAAAGATTCTGTTCCCTTTGTGGCATGGAGGTGCGGATAAAACAAAGAGACTATACCTGCTTGGCCCTTTATGCTTGCTTTTCCCTGTGCATAGAAATATTCTTACGTACATTCCTTCGTTCTTTCTTCACACCTAAGAAAACAAAAACTATTGCATACAACTTTTTACGTGCCTGTGCCTGTTCTGATTTGGAGCCAACTACATGCTTCTTTTTATGCCAAATCCATCAAGTTGGTGGACACTACTATAGTGCTACCAATTGCATCATGCATGTTCTTCCACAAAGTCAACATCACTGCTAGTAGTTGCGTTTGCTACAGGTGTGGGTACCGAGTCCGAGCCCCGAGCCCGCCTCCATTTGCGTGGGGAAAGTCTAAGCCCAAGTGCAAAATTTTATATATATATATGTAATTCAAGTACACGAGGCCTGGGTCTGATCTGCTAATTAATCAATGGTCAGGCCCGAGCCTTTGTCCCAGTAGGGGCTTTGTGCCGGCAAGGACAGCATGTTCGCATTTAGCCTGGCCCAGGTGCACCCGGCGCCCCTATCTGCAGGATGGACGTGGAATAGCAGTGGTGGAAAATTATTTTGCTTTTAAATGAGTGGCTTTCATTGGGTTTTTTTTTTTTTTTTTTTTGCGATAAGGGAGAACTTTATTTAGAAAAAGAGCAAGAAATATAACATTTGAGGGCGAGCCCTCCAGAAAGCATAGACCCGATCAACATAGCACCAAAGGTAAACAAAAGAAAGAGTGAGGAGCACAGAAATGAAGAAACCAAAAGACATGTCCGCAGTCCAGCAGGGCCTATATCGGCTATCAGGTGTAGGATCCATGATCAGCTGGATTGGGTGGGTCAGCCCCACTGTCATTACTTGCAACGGAGGAAGTGAGAGTCTCCGCTACATTGATAGAGCTGTTGTAGTCCGTGGATTGATAGAAAAAGGATTGGGTGTATTGGGCAGCTCTCCGTTTATCAGCATTCAGGGCCTCCCTAACGTGAGGTGGAAGAGAGGTCTGTCCCTCCGGGACCCCATCAAGAATCAGTTTGGCAAGCAAATCTGCAACTGAGTTTGCAGACCTCTTGTAGTAGTGAACGGACCAAGTTGAGAGAGAGGTTAGCATGGCCATGGTCTCCTGCCATAGAGGCATGAGATCCCAGGCAAGATGCTCTGAATTTTGTATATTGGAAATGATGATAAGACAATCCCCCTCAATCTGGACGTTGGACGCAGTCACCTCTCTGAGATGGACGATTCCTCGTTGAAGCGCCAAGAGTTCAGACTCCAAAGGGGAGTGAGCAAGAACTTCCACTGTGAAGGCCATGAGCATGTTGCCGTAAGGGTCACGGATTAGACCACCAATGCCGGATCTGCCTGTGGCTGGGTTGAAAGATCCATCAAAGTTAAGCTTAACCCATTCCGGAGGGGGAGGCATCCACCAGTCTGGAGAAGGTGCCAAAGAGCTACCTAAACCTGCATACACATGAGATATTTGGCGTTCAAGAAGATAATTAACAGCTTTTTGTATGATAGATAGGGGGTTCACCGGGACATATTCAAATATATAGTTATTCCGTGACTTCCATATATACCAGCAGACCACTGTCCCCACAGTGCGATCTGAATTTGAGGCCAAGTGCCAGAACCAGTAGGAGAGGGAGGAGGAAGGAAGAGGCTTCCTGTAGAAGTTAGGTAGCATATCCCAGATCAATTTGGAAAAGGAGCAGGCTATGAAGATGTGATCCACTGTTTCAGGAAAGTTTCTGCAGAGTGGACAGATTGGAGGGATGCCAGTACCCCATTTGGAGAGACGAGCTCTTGTGGGCAATCTATTCAGGAGGAGGCGCTAGCAGAAATTTTTTTAGTTTTTGAGAGAGTTGCAGCTGCCACAAGGTTGTCCAAGGAAGAGCAGGGCCCATTGGGCGAGGGAAGAGGTGTTGATAAAGAGACCTGAAATGACACGAGCCAGCCGGATCTGTCTTCCAGCAGGGTAGGTCTCTGGAGCAGAGAGGGATATGTAAAATGGCTTGAGCTACTTGGGCTGGCTTTAAAGTATGGAGCAATGTTTTGTTCCAAGATGTCCCAGATTAAGAAGCCATTGTCAAATCTGCCACCTTCAGCAACTGCAGATTGGGAAGGCTAGGAACCACGGACGTGGCAACTTTGTCGCTCGAACAGAGTAAATGTGCCTCTAATTTACCTAGGTTTGGCACCCAGATGTCTGTGAGGGCATGGACTGTAAGGAAATTAATTTAGGCCCATTACTTGGACCACAGGTCCTTTCCTTTTTAGAAGTGTGGTCATAATAGGAATCCGTTTTCATAGGATACATATGCTATAATTACTCAAAAAGGTTTCCTAATGAGATAGTTTCCTTAATATTCTCTACCTTGATGGACGGTTGAGATAAAATCTAAAGTAAACCTAATTGGAAATTTGGTCATCTCTCCACCTATAAATAAAGCCTTTGGTCCATCACAAAGGCTACACACAAAATCAACACATTAAGGTTTATAGGCAAGGAGAGGGAAACCGAAACCATTCACCCAGCCTCTTCTTCGACGGATCTCAACAATAGCGCCAGACAGCAGGATCGGAAAACTCTCTGCATCAGGATGTCTGGAGGTACTCTTCAACTTATTTAAGATTGAATCCTATATGTGATTATCATGTTGTTCATGATCTTAGGGTTCATGTTAATAATGATATAACATGGACTGCTACCCCGCAGCCTATAACCCACCTCAGATCCGAGTAGATGACATTTTTGTGAAGAAGGGGAGCTTTCCAAGTTTTTGAGTCACCTTGTTTGGGTGTGCAGGATTCCAGGGACTATGATCGCAAATATCGTTGGGCCAAAAGTTTGGTCCACCAGGAAGAAGGTTGAGATATCATACGCCAGACCACATGAGAAAGACTGGCTTTGTTTTCAATGGAGGCATCCTTGATGCCCAAGCCACCATCAATGTGGGGGAGGGTCACAGTGGACCAATTCACTGGACAGTAGACCTTGCCATCTCGGGCACCTGACCAAAGGAATGCTTTTTGAGTGGACGTGATCTGTTTTAAGTGAGTTTTAGAAAGAGGTTGACAACCAGACCAATAGTGTGGGATGGCTGTAAGAACAGATTGCAAAGTATGCCGCCCAGCAATGGATAGAGCTCTTCCCCGCCAGTGGTGTACTCTTTTGGACATCCTAGAGAGGATAGTTAGCCCTGCTTTGGACGCCTCACTTCCCAGGCCAATATTGACTCCGAGGTAAAGGAAAGATGGGGAGACATTGTTGATGCCCAGCACTCCTTTCACCATATTTACATCACTATGGGATGTATTAACACTAAAAGTTAGGCTGGAATTGGAGAGGTTAAGCCATTGTCCTGCTTCCTCACCATATTTGTTCAACATTGATTTCACAGCAGCTAGCGGCACTTTTATGGTTAGCTCGGATGAACATGAGAGTGTCATCTGCATATTGCAGAAGCGAAATCCTATCTCCTTTAGGGGCAATAGTCGGAAACATGGCTAGGCATCGAGCAGAAAGAGTGCAGATTGATCTGGTCTCCACATATGATGAAGAGGTAGGGGGATAGGGGGTCCCCCTGCCGCAAACCTCTAGAGGGCCATATGACTTTTGAGGCATATCCATTAATCATGGCACGGTATTGCACAGAGGTAACACAAGAGAGAAGGTGTTGCACCACATGCTCGGAGAAGCCCATTCTGCAGAGGCATGCGCTGAGGAAAGGCCATGAGATTTGGTCGTAGGTGTAACATCCCGCCCCCTAATGGCCTATTAATTATAATTAATTGCTTGATTAGTTAGTAAGCTGGCTTAGAGTCTAAATAGTTGGGTTTATCGACGAATCGCGTGTACGAAGTTTCGCACGATTCGGAGTGCGTTTGGGTAGGATAGAGAGTCATTTTAATAATTGGGTAGGGTTTTTAAGGGATTTATGAGAGTATGAGTTTTTTTGTGAATTTGGGTGCATTGGGTAGGTTTCGTTATTTCATGAACCTTAGCCTTCAATCGCGTTTCAATTCGACGCGTTGAAGAGGCCCGAAATCCATTAATTGTATACGTGGGCCTACTCGGAACTTGACCCATCAAGCCCAAGCCCAAGCCCAAAACCCATCTCTTAAGTTAGGTCACAACCCACCTTCTATTCCTCCTTCATTTCATTCATTTCACTCATTTCACTCAACAACCACAACACACAGCAGCCATCGTCTCTTTCCTTCATCCCTTTCTTCTTCGTCGACGAACACCGGAGCTCCGGCGAAGGAAGCCAAGCCAACCATCATCTTCTTCAAGCTTCCAAGAGTCTATCCATACACTTTTCTTCTTGTTTCACCCACAACCCATTTAGAGGTAAGCTCTCTAAGCTTGGAAACCAATTTATCTTCTTCCTCCTTGGTTAGAAATGGAGTAGATAGGCTTACCTTGACCTTGGCATGCATGTGCAGGAGCTATTTGGGATTTGGAAAGTGTTTCACCCCTTTGGAGCTTTCAAAGTGTTTCTTTCCTTCACTTTCTTCTTAGATTTGAGTTCATCACATCACTAAGGCAAGTCAATAGCTATATTAATACTTGATATGCTTGTCTACCTTGATTTGTTTGATAAAATCATGTTTTAGATTACCTTGGCTCAATTGATACATTAATAGTTGAAAAACATGATAATATGACTCATTAGTTGAATGGAATGGATGTAGAGTTTGATGACTTGATTAGTAGTTTTTATAGGTTGTTATTAAGTTATTTGTATCCCCATATATTGTACTCATCAGGTCTTAGAAGTAGAAAATGGGAAAAGTCCCATTTCAGCTCAGAACAGAGCTACTGCCCAGTTTCCGCAGGCTTCTCGGTCGACCGAGACCTGTGTGTCGGTCGACCGAGACAACAGGGCCCACTCGACTGAGACTCGACCGAGCCTTGTGCAGATTTTGGCCAATTTTCCTTTTTGAAGGGATTTTTACCCTGTTTTAAGGTGGACTTTGGTGGACCTTTGGATACCCCTTTTGAGGACTCATTTGACTTGTTGTGAGGACGTTTTGAGCCGGCGTTCGTCACATTTGATCCGGTTGTATTGGAAACTAACTTAGTTCAATCTTGAATGGTATGGGACAACGGGATACTCTTCCTTAAATCTATGCACGAAGATTGTTTGTCCGAGTATCGCGAACCCTAACCCTTCGTTGACTGAATAAGTTGTGCGATGCTTCAGGGTTGACACTTTACTTAGGATTGGATTGTTTATTTGCTTTGAATTCAAATGGTACCCTCGGGTACTATCTTCTACATGTGATGAGCATGCTCGTTAGTTCTATTTGCTTTGTTTTATTAGAGGATTGCTTTGAGAACTTAGAGGTTGGACTTAGGGTCCCCTTGTATTGTTTCGTTCGTTTCGTTATTCGTGTGAAGTGTTGAGGCTAGGGAGTTTTGATTGTCAAGCTTTGAGAGGACTACTATTGGTATTGGTTTGAGATTTGATTTGTTTTGGAATAAGTAGTTCTCTATTGGTATTGAATCTTGTTCGCGCAAGAAACCTAGCCCTTCACCTTTGTTTTAGGATTCTTTGTGTCAGGCACCACTCAGCTGTTAACGTTCAACACAGTTGGGGCACCGACTGTGGGAGAACATGATACCACCTCGAAGCAAGATAGAGCCAGAGCTTACGGAGCCCGAGCTACTTGAGCTGAGAGTTATTTATATATTCCTCGAGATGTTCTGTTCTGTTCTGTTTAGTTCGTCCTCGAAGCAAGATAGTGCCAGAGCTCTCGGAGCCGGAGCACTTGAGCTACGAGTTGTCTGGATATTGGATACTGGGATTTATCCCAATTGATGATATAGCTTAGCTTATGTGGATCGCCTACTTTGATAGTTTGTTTATGATTCGAAGGCAATGTATCTCTTACGATCGGAGTGCTATGCATATCTTATAATCATGGTTATCGTTTACTCTCTTTAGTACTGCATATCTATGTGATTTATACATCTATTGCTTTGCCATCCGTTGTGTTGATGATGCTACTCTTGGTGCATAGGTACCGAGTACTTCTACCCTGAAGCGGAGGAAGCGACGGAGGAAGTTCAGGCAGATCAGCCTGATGACTTCCTAGAGTATAGTACGGACGGCATCGTATAGCCGTGACGAAACCGTACACGAGCGCCTCATGATTGTCCTCGTAGCTTCATGTTTTGGTTTTCTTATACTTTTGTTTAGGCCTAGTTTCAGTTTGGCCTTTCTACTTGTAAATTATATTTTGTATTAGTCTTAAACTTCAACCTTAACTTTGATACTCAGTATATTGCTCTTAAACTATACTTCTATAAGATACCTTTTGTTTTATGAAGCTTCCGCTATTGTTTGATTTATTCGAGGAAAATGTTTATACCTCACAGCGGTCTTCGATCCAGATGGGACATGATTAGGGCAGGTGATATGTTATTATCATTGGAAAAAGTTTTAAATTGGCCCTAATCTCACGCATACCCCGGTTTCACTTTTGGGGGCGTGACAGTAGGCCTTCTGGATATCCAGCTTGAGAGCACATAATTTTTTCTTGCGAGAGGATTTACTCATCATGTGTAAGACTTCTTTGGCCACAAGAATGTTTTCAGCAGGTCATTTCCATGGGAGGAAAGCACCCTGCAACTCCGAGATACATTTTAAAAGAAGAGGGCGAAGGCGATTAACCAGAATTTTAGAAATAATTTTGTACTTGACATTGCACAAGCTAATGGGTCTGAACTCTTCCAACGTACAAGCGCCTTCTTTTTTAGGGAACAGAATGAGATTTGTGTCATTAGAGCCTTCCTCCAAAACTCCTGAGCTGAAGAACTGACGGACCATATGGCAAGTGTCCGTGGATAGTAAGTGCCAGTAGGATTGATAGAAGGCAGCATTAAATCCATCCGGACCTGGAGCTGAGTTCCTATCGATCGAGAAAATTGCTTTTCGAATTTCGAAGACTGAGGGCTGAGCCAGAATAGCGTTGTTATCCTCCTCCGAGATGGAGGGGGAAATAGCCTCAGTCATAGAAAGTGGACCAGTGAAAGGGATAGATTGGGTACCGTAAAGAGTTGAGAAGAAAGTCCGGCAGTGTTCGGCTAAACCAACCTGGTCACTGATGGAAAGGCCTGAGCTGGTTGTAAGATAGCGGATATGATTCTTCCTGGAGTTGGCTTTAGAAACTTTGTGGAAAAATTTAGTGTTTTTATCCCCTTCAAGAAGCCATTTCACTCTGGACCGCTGTTTCCAAAAAGTTTCTATTTGAAGTTGTTTTAGGGAATAATCTCGTTGAAGGGAGAGTTCCAGGGAGTGAAGGAAAGTGCTGGTCGCATAGTGGTGACCCTTGTGAATCCCGTCAATCCGTCTTTTGAGCCTGGAGAGGTCCCTGTGAATGGAACCAAAGAAGCTAGATTTCCAAAATTGCAATCCCCCTGTTAAGGGCAGAGAGTTTAGACGAAAAGGAGGGAATTAGAACTGGAAGAATCCACCCAAGCCTTTTCTAAAACCAAGTGAAAACCCGATTGAAGCAACCACATATTTTCGAAACGAAAATTAGAGTGGGGAGGTCGCTGTCTTCCAACATCTGACAGCAGCAGGGGGGCAGTGGTCAGAACCAATACGAGGAAGGTGAGGGAGAGAGCAGTCCCCAAAGATGCGAGTCCATTCATCATCGCCCAGACTGCGGTCCAGGCGTTCCAAGATTCTGTTTGGAGGAGCTCTGTTATTGGTCCAAGTATAAGTGATGCCGACAAAGCCAAGGTCAGAGAGATTAGTGGAGTCCAGGAACTCTCTGAAGTCCCTATGTCGAGCCAGTCCCGGGTCCCACCGCCCTCCTAATTTTTCATGGGGCCCCAGCAAGCTATTGAAATCACCCATGAGCAGCCAGTGGCTTTCATTGATTAATACTGTGAATCGGTGCTGAAAATCTGGTTTTGCTTCTTTTTTATTTTTATTTTTTTGAGCCATCTCGATGTATCCATTCTCAGGACCCGGTCCGGAGATCTTTTGGCTCCTAGACATGGCACAGGCTTGTTCTGTGTCAAAATCTGACGTGATGTGTGTGCCGGAAACGGAAGTAGCACCTGGCAAGAAACACTATTTGTGCATGTTGACATGCCTTGCAAGTGTCATATCAAGGAGTCCGATCTCGTGAGGCTTTACCCTGCGATGGTGACGGGGTGGACGGTTACCGCCGACAGCGTGCTACTGTCCAAGGCTGCTGCAACTATTGTTAGAAAAAATTATTAATGATAATAGACTTTAAGTGGATGGATTGCGAAGGTCACATTTTGCTTTAAAAAATTAAATGCCCCTACACCAGATAGATATTTACAAATGGATTACCGACAAATTTGCCTTCAAGATAAAAGAGGCCCAGCTAGAGCATAATGGGCCCAAAAGAAGCCCAACCCATCCCAAAATGAGATTGGGTCAACCCAAGTTAGGCCCAATAAAGTCCAAAATAAAGACTCATTAAATAGCTCAAAGTGTAAGCATAGGTCAAAACCCTTCATACTAAGACAAAAAGGTTATCCAAATAATTATATATAACAACATCCTCTTATAACTATATCCGATGTGGGATGGGATGGAGGATAATATACTAATAGGATACAAAGGATTATGAAAATTTCCAACGTTTCCCCACAAATTTCAAAATATTTTAAATCGTCCCCGCCAATTTTGAAACACATCTAAAGAAGGAAAATATGAATGTGTTGTGTGTGTGTGTGTGTTCTGGGCATTGGAAATGAATGCACACATGAGGGAGTCTATAGACTTGAACCCCCACTTAATTCGAGTACATCAAAGCTAACCTAGGTACTTAGTGAACTTCGTCTTGAACTAAGGACCACAATTGGCAAACCGGGGTCATTGTAGGTCAAGCGTGACAGGATACCGATTCCATATGAAGGAGCTAAGATACTCTGCTTTTAAAGCTGTAAAGCGTGGCAGATTTTGTGGGATTTTTTTGCTATACCAATTTCAGATTCTCTACAAATTTGAGTTGAGGCTGCTAATTTAAAGGCACTCATAAAAATAAAAATAAAAAAACATTCAACACACAAATGTAGGAGTAAAATCTTCCACAAACACACTTTATGTTTGAGTGGTTGTGGTATCTTGGTATCACAAGCACCTAAGATCTATCCATAGATCTTCAGGTTGATATAAATCTTTAATTGTAGTAATATATGTTAAAAAATATCCAAGTGTTCCTCAAAAGGTTTTTTTTTTCTATTGTTATAGACTTATAGTAGAAGACTTTTAATTTAATTTGATTGCAAATTAACTTTAATTTTCACTCTCATCAGAACACACATCAAGCTATTATTATACATCGTAGTAGAAGGTTTTTAATTTAATTTTGAAGGCTACTTATAATTCTCACTCTCAGCGGATCCCAAATTAACCTATTATTATTTATTATTTCATGCCTTGGTTAAAAATTTGTAAGTGAAAAAAAAATCACTAAAAACTTATTGATGGGTGAGAATTTTGTAATTTCAACCACTTTAAATTTTATATAAGTGGGCCAAAAAAATAGAATTATAATATTGCTTTCATGACACAATTAAAATTCATAAGTGGGGGCCTATTATGAAATTTAAATTGCTAAGAATTTATTGATGATTCTAAATTTTATAGAAAAGCAGGGGCGGGAGGTTCCTCTGCACGCGGCCGGAGGCCACATCAGCCGCAACGAAACCACCAGCGTTGTCTCTTCTTGCAGGTTTGATCAGCTAGGCTTGTATCTGGCGGCTCCTGATTTTTCCTTCCTCTTCTCCATCTAGTCTTCAAGTGCAGATAAAAACGGGCCAGGATAAAAGATCGGGAAAATGCCTGCAGTGCCGTACCCCGGCAAGACAATGGGAAGTCGAACCGTTGCAGTACTTGGTGGTTTCTCAACTCAACGCACTGATAATACGAAGAGACAGCTTTCCATTTTGCATTCCTCCTCGCCTTCTACTCCTTCTCCTTCGCCTTCTTCACTGTGTATAGGGAAGGCCTCTCTGTGTGTTAATATTTCTGACACGAATTCCCTTGTGTGGGGCATTGATGCAAGGCCGGTCTTGAATTTTTTAGGGCCCAGGGCAAGAGTAAAAGTTAGGCCTCTTCAGCCATCATATATGATAATATCATTGGTAGGTCTCACTGATGTGAAAAATTGGCAATGGGTTGATGATGCCCAAGTATAACTATTTGAAAAAAAAGAGAAGAAAGAAAACTCAGACCAGGATTTAAGCATCATATATGGGGAATTAAAAATCATTGGTGGGCCCCACTAACAAATTAGAAGAACGGGTGTAGGGCTGAAGGCTTGATGATCTATTTGTAAAAAAAAAAAAGCCCTAAATCATCCCAACACTAGACCAGATTCTTCCAGAATTTCAGCCATCAAATATAAAATATCATTGGTGGGCCCCTCTGATGGTTGCTCAAATAAGTGATGCAATAAGCACTCTCAGATGATTTGATGATGGGTCTATTGATGCTCAGGACGATGGAATCCATTGGATGAGCCCTGCCCTCACCAAATGATTGAAAAAAAAAAAAAAAAAAAGTAGAAGGGATTTTGGGGATTTTGGGCCCCCTCAATAAATGGGCCCGGGGCAAGGGCACTTACAGCCCTTGCCCAGGGCCGGCCCTGCATTGATGGAATTCCCGGGTTGGGGATTCTTCATTTGTTTGAGAGGGATATCCAAAAAGTAGGCATTCTAAGTATTTGGGATTTTTAGAATACCGAGCATTTTGAAATTTTAGGGAGAGGTCGAGCATCTTAGGATTTCTTTTTGGTAACTTCACTTATGAAGTGACCAAATTTTACAATAATTTTGTAAATTAGGAAGCTTGAATGGTGTGTGGTCCGCGGTCCGCCTAAGGTATGGAGATCTACTCTTTGGTCTCCCTTTCCTCTTAGTGTGTTCAAATTCAATGTGGACGGAGGGGTGCTTCGCAACACTAAGCATGTAGGTATTTGTAATTCTAAGGAAGCAGATGTGAGAGTTAACTTGGAAGTTCTTCGGTGCTTCTCAAGATCTTTTACTGAAAGCCTTATTGTGGACAATGAGTAACTCTTCGAATGCAGTTTTATGAGTGTCTAACCAAAAGGCAAATTCCCAAAAATTTCAATTCCTCTTCAATGAAATCCATGTTATATCATTTTCCATCAATATTACCTTTTGCTATAGGTAGGCCGCTATGAGTCTAGATCAGCCAACTCTATGGCAGACGCTACGGCGCGAGATCTATCCCATGGGTGAGAATTGTTATGTAATTGTGGGGTGAGTGGGGGGTACATCTCTCTTATACATTCTCGCTCTTCTCCTTATTTCTCTTTGTATCTTTCGTCTCTTTTAATGAAATCTTTTATTTCCGTTTCCAAGAAAAAAACTTCACCAATAAAATGAAGTGACATGAATGGTTAAATTAAGAGACAATAAAATAAAAGTGGTCAAATTAAAAGGTGAAGGCTTTTTTAATTTGAAACGAGGATGTAGATGTTTTGATTGTTTTTCAAAAAACGAAGATGGTTTCCATGGAAAAATAACTTTTTGACTCTTTGGTGAAAATTGGAGGCTTTCTCTTCATGGGTTGTGCAATGGAAATCCTAAAATGAGCATAGGGTTTTAAACAGGGATTGAAGAGGTTTTCAAGATTGTGTGTGTGTGTGTGTGTGTCTGTGTGTGTGTGTGTGTTTGTGTGTGTTGGGGGGGGGGGGGGGGGGGGGGGGGGTTTGGATGAAAGAGATGAAATGGGGTTTTGGATTAAATAATGTTTTGAAATGGGTGTAGAAGGGCATTGAGGTTTGAGAATTTTGATGGGGGATTGAAGAGGGAAGGAAGAGTTGATGTGTCTGAATGCTCATGTGCAAATGCAATCTTTCATGGTGAAGGCTCATTTGGAAGTGTTCTTATGGCCAGCTTTCATTAGTCATCAGGTACACCTGATCTGGTTCCGTTGTTAGCCCTTGCAGCTTGAAAGATATTGCTTATGTTAATATCGTTTTACATGGCTATGTAACTTTTGTTTGTTAATAATGTCATATTCCTTTGAAATGAAGCCCTTGTTACAGTCCCGCCCAACTTAACTTGATATTGTCCGCCTCAGCCATGTGTGCGCGAGGATTTCTCAAGCGGTCACCTATCCCGGTATGATGCTAACTAAAATACTCCACTCTTATCTTTGTAGATTTTCCTTTCTTTGTTAACTCATAGGATCACTTGACCTGGTCTTGCCTTAAAGAATTAGGCAAACTGTTACACCCTGACCCAAGCTAATCATGATTAATGCTAATTAAGCATGAGTAATTGTGTTAATGAGGGTTAATGACCATAGAGAGACAAATTAGTCTCAAATGATGCATTAAGCATAATGGAGTGGGTTAAGATGAAATTGAATTGATTAAGATAAGTTTAGACTTAAACATGTTAGGTCAAGGACTTTTTCGTAAATACGGATTTTCACGTATTTCGTCTAATGCGGAAATTTTTTATACCAACGTGTGTACCTCGAATAGTACATTAACTTTCATAATAGACGCGATCCCATTTGACTTCAAATGGACTAAGTGAGACTTCAATTGACTCAAAATGTAATAAAGATTAATAGGAGGGGGTTTTAGTGTGAAGTGTTCTTATATTAGAATGAAATGAATCTTTCATTCATTTCATTCCAACAACCTTAGACTCATCTTCATCTCCTCCATTCTCTTCCATTCCTCTTCATCAAGAGTGAGATTAGGAGTGGTTTGAGTGACCTTGAGAGAAAAAGCTCCATCTTCATCTTCTTCCTCAAGTCATCCCTCCATTTTTAAAGTGATAAAGCTTGGAAGAGAACTTAAAATCTCTTTGCTTGGAACCACAAGTGAGTAGTTGGTCTTATCTTAAGATTTTCAAATTCTATTGAGTAGATGGAGGTAGTGTGTAGCACAAACAACTTATAGATTTGTGTATTTCATGTTTTCTTGGAATTAGGGTTTCATTTGGGGGGGGGGGGGGGGGGGTTCAACTCAAAAGCAAGTTAGACAAAGGGCTTTGAGTTAACTAAACTTCAAGAGAGGCAAGTATAAATATTTCTTGTGATTAGTGTTAATCATTGTAGAAATACATAGAGTTTTCATGGATTTTTGTACATTTCCATAAGATTATGGAATTATTTATGATTGATTAAGATGGGTAATGAATTATTAGAAGTATTGTTGTGGATGAATGGTGTATGAGGTGGGAACAGTAGGTTCCAATATTTAATGCAGGTTGTGAATGAAATGAAGGAAGAAAGGAAAGGGGAGAGAAAAATTAGGTTTCGGACCTGCAACTCATCCCAGGTCCGATCGATCGAATGACAATCCAATCGATCGGACTGTCATTTAACTGAGAGGTTTTTCGGGCCAATCGATCGGACATACAGGCCGATCGATCGGACAGTCCGTAACTGGGATATGATTTCAGGCCGATCGATCGGACCCAAATACGCTTTCTATGAGTCTTAGTGGTCTATAAATTAGTATTAGAAATAATTATGCCCTAATCTAAGATTATCAAGATTAGGGGAAAATAAAAGAAAAGAATAGTGACGAATTAAGCATTAATTCTTCAAATGTGTTTTAAACCTGCATAAGTGTTAGCTTAGGTTATTTGAATGTACAAACTACTATCATAGTGATGTTCATCAAGAATAACACGTACATTAAATAACAAGTGTTTCACCCATTTATTTGATTTAGAAATTTGATTGTGAATTTAAATAGAATTAATAGATGTCGTGCGATTTCTGAGTATGACACTACTTAGTAATCCCTTAAGCTCGTTACTGAGCTGAACTGAACAATACAATAAATAAATGGATTAATGAATGAACAGTTACTAAAGGTAACAATGAAATGAATAATCCTACTGCAATAGATGGATTTTGGGGCGTTCCGGAGCTCTGTGGTGATGCTAGTTGTCCCTGACCCGGACACTAGTAAGTCCCACATATTTTGATCATATCTATGGGTATTGATTGATGCCTTTCATTCAGAAGATGAATCAATCCTTTGAGGAAAGATGGTAAATTAAATGAAATGAAATGAATGAATGAAAGGTATGGTAATGACCATCTTGTATATGTCTATTTTTTAACTTTTAAATTACCTATTATCATTGGAGGAATTATCTAGATTTGTCTAGAATGATATTTGTTACCAAATGGATTTAATGAATTCAGTATATGTATTAACATGTGTTATTACAAGATCTGTTTGTACATTGTTGAACTGTCATGTTCATTAGTGTTATTCATGGCATTATAGGCCCGTTTACCCCCGCCGGTGCAGCAGCGCCCCCGGCGGCAGCGGAGGAGACCGCTCCGATTCCTCTAGGAGGATTGAACGAATGGAACGGCCGGAATACCGTTTGATATGGGTATTCGAGCGCGAGAAAGAACTATAACATTTTGAGAAACGTTTGAAAAGATTTTGTTTAACCATTTTGAGATGTAATTAATTATTACTGCATAGTATTTTGGGTACACATCGATTGACAAGAAATGATGGGAATGATACATGTATAAGGACGTTACTCTTTTGTATACATGTAAATCGAAATTTAATATTGTCAAATATATATGTTTCCGCAATATTGTGTAATTGACAGGTTTATTGAGGATGTTATCCCTTGTGGATTCCGTTTTAACTTCAGTTAATTCGGAGTTTACGGGAGTAAGTATGGGCTCACGGCTCGGGGTTATAGTAATTTCGAGCCCGGGTCGTGACACAAACGGATTGGAGTCTCACAGACCATTTGGAATTCAATGTCTTCTCATCACAAAGACGCGGTGGATTTTATCCAAATATAGTTTTCTCAAATTTCTGTAACCCGAGATGCTCGTTTGGCAATAGAGTAATCATCCAACATCGAGGAAAGGAGCTTCCAAGATAGAAGGGGCAAAAATAGTGCTGAAATTTTGTGTTGTTCAATCCAAAATGGGTTTTGGATAACGATTTCTTATAGTAGTAGGTCTGAGTTATAATTGATTTAGGAGCAGACTTGGATTTTGATAAGATTTCTCAAGTATTTTAGGTGAAAGTGCAATGTGAACTGATGCATCTTTGAGCTTCTGGTTGGTATGATTCCTAACCCCTTTTGAAACAAGCTACTTTAGTTGTGAATTCTAATGTAGTGGGTCTGCTTTTGACTGGGCCAATTAGCCTGGCTCAGCCAATGTGCATCCTGAATGTGGCCTAGATTTGGTTAGAAATCATTTCTTCTTTTTCTTTTGTGGGCTAAAACTTGGAGCTACTTTTGGTTTAAAAGTTTTGCTTTGGATGATCAAACAAAATGCCTCCCAGCAAACGGAACACGAAAGCCGAATTTATTTAAAATTTTGGATGAAGCCTTTAAATGGTTCAGTGTGTTTTGGGATCTAATATATTGCAGCAGTAGTGCTATTTGGACAGACTTTTTTGTCAGAATTTTGGACAACCCCTATGATATCTCCCATGATATCCTTTGAATATCATAGGAATATATAGGGATTGTCCAAAATTCTAACCAAAAAGTTTGTCCAGATAGACTTTTTGTATATTGCAGATCATGTGCAGGAATCCGGGCCTCCTGTAAGGTCAAAAAAACTTACGCCGGTCTTGTGCAAGCTAATTCGGCCCGGTACTCCTCGCTCCCTCATGTTTTCCTCATTGGGTTTTTGTCTCTCGCAAGAGTCAAGACATCTCTATCTGTTCTACTCGATCAGTACAGTATACATATGATATGGCGACTCGTTGAGAAGAATGCACCTCACATGTTTTACCATAAAAACCCAAAAATATCGTGTTTGGGAATGAACAAAAGAAATATTAAAACCTTGACTAGACGTTTAAGATGGTACGGGTGTACTTCATTCAAACCTACATATATTACAGAAAGTTCAGTTCAGTTTGCTATCTTCACAGATGGTTAACATGTTGACAGTCGTTGTTAGTTTAACAAACATTCGTTGCTTTCTCTTAAGAGAAGCAACGATTGATCAGTACACTTATTTAAGGTACATTTTTCGAATCAATTTATCTCTTCTCCATTTCAAGTTGGTAGTTCAAAATCTCCTAAAAATAAGATTTTTTTAGAGCGGTACATGGATGGTTCGGATCGGTTTAACACGAAAACCAACAACCAAACTGAACTTGTCAGTTTTTTTAATTAATCGATCCGATCCGATCCGATCGATGGAGAGGGCCGTTGTTTTTTATTTTATTTTTTTGAAAATCAGACATTGAAATTTTCAAAATGATGATACCTCGTGCTTTGGATTTATTTCAATGTTTAGTGAAAACATAAACATCCAACATTCCAGACTGGACTAAATGCATATAAAAAATAATTCTACTCCAAAAAGAGAGTTTAGACTAAACACAAGCTCACAAAAAAAAATAACTTTCAGTAAAACATTTATTCCACCTGATACCATTTGGAATTACAATAGAATAATGATTCATATCAAGAAAAGTCACACACAAACGGAATCGATCTATATAAGAACCCGTTGTATTTTTCAGAAATGAAGGTTTCTTAACACATTTGTTAGGAGAGACCAAAATCAACCATCAAAAGGTTAGGCTCTACTGGCTTTTCTAGCATTCTCAAGAGTGCAGCATTCTGATAAAAACTTCACTGAAACGGGATAGGAATTATGATGGAAGGAAAACACCATGTACAATAATCCTTCCATCTGCAATGAAGTATCAAAAATAATTTGAGAGATTGGAAGAGATGCACTGAGACGGTGTTGACGGTTGAGTTCATGTAAGAATGAAGTTGTGGAATGTAACTTTGAAAGTAGTCAAAAACGAAACCTTAAGGCTAAAATAGTAAAAAAAGTAATACTTAAGTTACTACATGATGTCGGTTCGGTTTAAGCGGTTAACCATGAGCTCAAACCGATAACCGACCGATGTAAGCGGTTTTTATGATTTTTAAACCGTTAACCAAACCGATCTACTATAAACCGATCCGAACCGCCCAGTTTGATTCGGTTTTGCAGTGATACCGAATTTTTTGTGCAGCCCTATGTAATTGTGTAAAATACATGATTAACTACCAATCAAGCAACATTGGGAGAGACAAAATTTTCTTCTAGGGTACAAATAGTGGTTGGCCAATGATATTTTACATTTAGTAGTGCTTTACTAATTATTAGGAAATTTTAGTTTCTGCAGAATTCTTAATAATATCTAAAGAAAAATCCCAAATTTGAAAATACCTCGATATTTTTAATGACAACTTCTCAAGACTTGTGAGGGCAGTTAAATACAAATTAAGACAATTAGAGTTACCAAAAACGAATCTAAATCTCTCAAAGTAATCATCTAATCTTTATTATATACCTGAGAGTTGTATCTCACTCTTAACTTTTTTTTCTTTTTTTTTTTGCTGTAAGGGTAATTTCATTAAACAAAAGAAAGCAGAAACAAGAGAGGAGAAAGATAAATGGGTCTCAGGGAGACCTCCAAAAACAAAAACTCATGAAAATAAAGGAAACCAGAGAAAGGGGAGATCTTCCGAAAGCAGCTGCTGACCAGAAAGACGGAGGAGGCGAACAACAGAAGACTCCCCTAAGAGCTGAAGGAGCTGGCAGCAAAGGGGAGGAGAGAAGCGATCAAGAGAACTGCTAGCGGAAAAAGAGAGCTTCCACTGGCGATCTGCAGAGGAGAGAAGCCTGGGAGACTAGGCCCTGGAGAGGCCAAACCCAGAAGGGGAAACTAGGCGATCGAGACTGCAAATCATAATCCGATCACCCAGTTGGAATTCTGAGGAAGAGAAGAAGAGATCTGAGTTGATTACTGCAGAAAGGCTTGGAAATTTTCCTCAAGGTGGTAGAGAGGTACTCCTGGAGTTGCTGCTGGAGAGAGGAGAGGGGGATCTTCCAAGCTTCGAAGGTTTCTTTGTTCCTTGCCTTCCATAGGAAGTAGATGACATAGATGAAGACAGTTGCCATGTGTCTTTTGCCAGCCAAGTCGTTACTTCTAGAGAGAGCTTCCCAAATGAGGAGACTGAAGGAGTGCAGGGGACGGGAGTCTTAGCAGAATGACAGAGCCACGTCCAAATTGCTTTGGCTTGCTCATAGGAGAAGAAAAGATGGATTAGAGAGTCATCTTCACTACAACAGATATTGCATCTAGAGGCTAAGGAGAAACCCAATCGCTTCAGGTGGATCTCAGTAGGGGTCTTATTATGCATTAGGCGTCATCCAAAGCAGCTGATTTTATGGAGACTTATGCCATTCCAGATGAAAGGAGGCCAGTCCAGAGATGTAGTTCTAGAGCGGATGAGGTGCCAGGCTGCCTTGAGAGTGAGCTGACCGTCAGAGGAATCTCTCCACCTGAGAGAATCCTTGGATGAATGATCAGGGGAGAGGGAGGAGAGGGCTTTAGAGAGGTATCTCACTCTTAACTAAAGTAGGACCAATGCTAGATTAATAATCTTGCTGGATCGATCACATGCAAGTCAAAATATTGAGAATTAATTAATGAAAATATATTGATTGGTTACTTATGATTATTTGATAGGCCACGATGCTTGTAGTAGGCATGGATGGTTAAAAATTCATTAATTAATTATTTATGATTGTTTGATGGGCCACAATGCCTATCCTAGGCTTGTATGGTTGAGAGGGCATCTCTAATGATGAATTAATGAAAAATGCATTGATTTGTTATTTGAAGCGGCTATGTGTGAATCATCTCTGATGGTGGAGCAGCTTGGCCTCTAACTAGAAAGGAGCAAAGCTAAGGTGGGTTTGGGGAAATGTATTTGCCGATATCTATTTGACATCTTTAAATTCTGAATTTAAAGTTTTCGGTTGAATAGTTGAGACAAGACTTTGATGAATTAGGGCTGCACATGGGTGGTTCGGATTGGTTTAAAACTAAAACCAACAACCAAACCGAACTTGTTGGCTTTTTAATTAACCGATCTGATCCGACCGATGGAGAGGGCTTAAACCGAACTGAACCAAACGGTTCGGTTCGGTCAGTTAAACCGTTGTTTTTTATTTTATTTCTTTGAAAATCAGACATTGAAAATTTCAAAATGATGATACCCCGTTCTTTGCATTTATTCCAATATTTAGTGCAAACATAAGAATCCAACAATATTCCAGACTGGACTAAACGCATATAAAAAATAATTCTACTAAAAAAAGAGAGTTTGGATTAAACGCAAGCGCACAAAAAAAAAAATCAGCTTACAGTGAAACATTTATTCCATCTGATACCATTTGGAATTACAATAGAATAATAGTTCATGTCAAGAAAAGTCACACACAAACGGAATTTGTAATGGAACCCACCGTATTTTTCAGAAATGAAGGTTTCTTAATTCATTAGTTATGTGAAATCAAAATCAACCATCAAAAGGCTAGGCTCTACTGACTTTTCTAGCTTTCTCAAGAGTGCAGCCTTTTGATAAAAATTTAATTGAAACGAGGTAGGAATTATGATGGAAGGAAAACACCCTATACAGTAATCCCTCCATCTGCAATGAAGTGTCAAAAGGCATTTGAGAGATAGAGGAGATGCACTGATGCAGTGTTGACGGTTGACTTCATGTGAGAATGAGTTGTTGAATATACCTTTGAAAGTAGTAAAAAACGAAACCCTAAGGCTAAAATAGTAAAAAAACAACACTTAAGTTACTATATACTAGGGCTGTCAAAGGGCTGAGCCCGGGCCGGGCCGGGGTAAGCCCTTACCCTACCCTCATATATGCGAGCCGGGCTTAGGTCAAGTCAAGCCCTCGGAGCCCATGGCGGGCCAACAATATTAAAGCCCTTATCCTACCCTCAAGGGTCAGGGCCGGGCTAGGGTTGGGTCAGGGCCGAAAAAAATGATTATTTTTTTTAATATTATCATATATAATTATATTTCTATACTATAATGCTAACCCACCTTTATTCGAGGGGCAATGTAAAAGTCAATCTTTTTGTAACACTTCTAAAAGACTGCACAAAACAAGTTACTTCATCATTTTATAAAGATATTGGTTAGGATTAAATGAAATAAGGTAATGTGATAGTATTGTGATATGAAACTAGGAAATACACTTTTAAATACCTTAATACACTAACAATAGTTACATAGTTTAAATAATGTGCTCGGTTTTGTTTGTTTTTAGTATTAATAGTTTAAATAATGCGCTCGGTTTTGTTTGTTTTCAAACTATTATTAAGATTGTCGTAGTTGAAGTTTTGCTGGTTATTGCCTTTTTTACTAGTTCATGTTCTATATATTTTTATAAAGCAATAATGTGAACCATGAGAGGCAAGTCGTGTTTGATTCGATTAAATTTACTTCAAATAGGCATTAGACTTATTCCAAATAAATTATTTGTATATGTGGTTCAAATAAACATTAGACTACTCTTGAGTTAGCATTAACCCTAACTTGTATTTCTTCGAAAAATCACCCTTGGATTTTATAACAAAACAATTAAACTTTGAATACCGAAGATGAATAGCAAAGATGATTTCATTTATGAGTCACAAACTTTTAACTCCGAATGTGGGGTCCACATGAATGAAACAACAATAGTCATAAAAGTAAGGGTATAGAAAGAAATTGGCATCGATCAATAGTTAGAGGTTGAAACTTAACCTCACTTAATGATAATGTTAATGATCATCTATCTAAACTTTCAACCTTCAATAGTTTACATTAGTGGATATCAATATGATGAACGACAACTTGAATTCCCTTTTTATTGAAGAATATGTCCATGTTGGGCAAACATAGAATCAAATATATCATTCAAATGATAACATATAATTAAATATAGGTGGCAATATTGTGATCTATGGGGTTATCCATTAAAATTCTTTCAAAGCCTTGGTTATTATTGTTTGACAAAATATTAAGCCTCTATCATTAATTGCTAATTAGAGTAGTTCTTTATATATTTTTTTTAAAGTCTCTATATATGTATTCTATATTATATATATATTATTTATTTTATATATTAATAGACAAAGGGCCGGTCCCCCTTGGGCTGGCTAAGTCAAGCCCTAGCTCGGCCCTCAAGGTTGCAGGCTTTTCAAAATAGGGCCCTACCCTACCTTCGGGCTTTAGGACAAAAAGAAAAGCCCTCGCTTTGAGGGCTTTTGCGGGCCGAGCCGGGCCGGGCCCCCTCGTCAAAGGGCCGGATTAACAGTCCTACTATATACGGTCGGTTCGGTTTAAGCGGTTAACCGTGGGCTCAAACCGATAACCAACCAATATAAGCGGTTTTTATAATTTTCAAACCGTGAACCGAACCGATTTACTATAAACCGATCCAAACCGCCCGGTTCGGTCGGTTCAGTTCTGTTTGGTTTTGTGATGATACCGGATTTTTTATGCATCCCTAGATTTTTTACTAGTATATTTATTTTCCATTGCTTTTGGTTTAGAATTTGCTGATTTAAATTCTATGCTTTTATAAATAAATAAATAAGATGAAACAATTTCTGATCTCAAATGGATGTTGATTACTTTTAGTTACTCAAAGAATTCTCCAGTTTTATTTCTTATATTGATTGGGTTTGAAACTTTCTTTTTATATTTTTATTTTTCATATACCGTACCTTTTTGTGTATTCATGATTCTCTTTCATTTTACAAGCATTCCAATTCACATTTTCTATTAAATTCAGATTTCACCGTAGAAGCCTTAATTATGCTTGTCATATTGTGCGATGCAACTTATACACAAAATTAAGAGACTGTAGGATGACTTGGGCTCATCTTCTTAGATCCAAACTTGTCGCTGAAAAAAAAATAAAAAAAATATATATATATATATATTTATATTTGGGGTATTCAGGTGGGGATTTCCTCACCATGACTTTCCTTTTTTGGAAGGTTTTAAGTACAAAATGGTGTACTCCCTTTAAATACAAAAGCTTTTTTGTACTTAAAACCTCTAAAAAAAAAGAGTCTCTCACCATACATAATGAGGGAATTCATCACTTGAATATTTCTCATATATATATTATTATATTGATACAGAGATTGATTCTGATAGTCAACAATGGGCCACATTAATAATCTTCTGGGCATGGTTTTGAACCGGGTGGGTGGGAAATGGAAATGGGAATGAGAATGGGATTGGGAAGGTGGCGTTTACTTGAAGAAAGAACGTGCGTGCAGTATGTGCTTGTAGAATTTCAACGGGCCGTGTTGACTGTTGCAACGACACAAAAATGAAAAGGAGTAGTGCGTGCATCGCACACTGGCTCAAAAACTACAAAAACTACAAGCAACTATATATATATATATATATATATATATAACATAGGCTGCAGCCTGTGTGATCCCACCCCTATATGTATATATATATATGCATGCAGCTGACAGCCTGGGACTTTTTATCTATTTCCATAATTATTTAGTATTGAACGTGTTCGGTTGTCACTTTGGCCCAAGTGGCGGGGCCTAATTACGATCGAGTTGGTCCAATTTCACTTTATTTTGGTGATATATACTACTTACTATTAGTGAATGTATTAATTTGTCTCTGTGTATATGACTCAAAGAAAAAGCTTTCATATCTCAAATGTCAATCAATGTAACGGGTCAGAGGGAATTATCTTTTATTTGGATTGTAAAATTTGGCCCCTAGCTTTCTTGTTTTGCCTGGAGCTCTCTACGGTATTCTTTTTTTTTTTTTTTTTTTCTGTTAAAGGGAAACAAAACCCACGAATATCAATCGCTTCTTCTTTTTCTTCTTCCTTTTGGTTTACGCGGGAACCTTGTTGTTGTTCTTCAGCTATATATATATATATATATATATATATATATATATATATATATAGATAAGCCAAATTAATCAGATTTGCCAGGAGAAGAGAAGATGGACAACAGTCGCCAGACTCTCACTTCCGGACTCTCTCGCTCTCCTCGACTCCAAAGGAGCCGAAGCGGAGCTTCCAGTACTATATCCGCTACATTCGCACCAGAAACTCAGCCCTTCTCCTCCAATTCTTATTCTTATCACAGGATTTCTATCAACCGATCCAAATCCACATCTAAAACACGTACCATTACCAATACCAATACCAATACCAACACCAACAAAGTTAAGGACAAGGACGAAGAGAATCGCAATCCCAAATCTCAAGACAAAGATTATTTCCCTCAACTGCTGCCCTCCTCCAAAAAGCCTCAAGAGATGAATCGTGAGAATCTCGCCGCCATCTTCCATCGGCATGGGATTGCTGATGATGTATCTAAGGCTGCCGAGGCAGCAAAGCTGAAGGCCAAGAAAGAGAGATCGGACACAAGTTCTCCCTCTCCCTCTGCGTGGGCGCTCTCTCCTGGCCGGTCTCCGACTCCGGCGATGGAGCAGTATGGTTTTGGAGGAGCATCGAAAAACAAGAAGAAAGAAGGCGGCAGTGGCGTAAGCAGCGTTTTGAGCTATTTCCGGCAGAAGAAGAAGATGCCGTCGGCGAGAGAAGAGACGTTTCATCAGCTCCGGATTCTTCAGACGAGGCTTTTGCAGTGGAGATTTGTAAATGCTCGTGCGGAGGCCACGATGGCCGCCGGTAAATCGACAGCTCAGGTAACAAACAACAACAGATGATATATATATAATCCTGGCGAATCCAATCCCATTAACGCGCGACGGTCCCGGGATTTTCAGTCTTATTTGTGATCTGTCCTGTCCTGAATTATTAGTATTTATTTTCAGGACCCAACCCCACCATTGAGAAATTCTCAACTTTACAGATTTGCACATTAGTACTAATTTTCTTAAGCTACATGTATGTATCGGTATACATGCACCAATATTGATGTGAAATCCTAGCTATATATAACTTGATACCCTGCAAGGAATCCTCTCATTTTCACAGAAGGGAGTAATTTCCAAATCTATAGAATCCTTCTTGACTTCTTCACCACTAGTAAATTTATGGCTTTACACTTTGCGGTGGGACCCAGCATTCAGTTGCAGGACGTGGGTGAGTATCAAGTTGCTGACTGGCCTAATGAAATCGCATGAATTAAAATAAAGGCACAGCATTTGTATGAGATTCTCATATGAGAAAATAGTCCTATTTAATTATCCGTCTAATTAATAATAATAATCTCAGGCCTGAGCCAAAGCTCAAGTACCCAAGAGCTCAGCCAAAGTCCGTCCCGGTCCCTCTAAAAGAAACAAATGTAATATGTTAATTCTCACTACTTGTTTGCATCCAAGGAAGGGAGCTTTTGAACTTTTAAATTGTCTTGTGGTGTTCGCAGAAGAAATTATTCAACGTCTGGTTAGAGACATTTCGGTTGCGAAACTCGGTGATAGAGAAGCGAATTCAGGTGCAGAAGCTCAAAGCAGAGATAAAACTACGTGGAATACTTTCTTCTCAGATCCATCTTCTCAATGAATGGGAGAGATTAGATAAAAGGAACCTTGAAGCTGTGACAAAATCGGCAACAATCTTCCGGGCTGCGTGCCTCAACGTCCCACTTGTTGGTGGTGCCAAGGTATGTGTATATATCTATACCAGAAACGAGAATAATCTTTCAAGGCTGTAAACAGATCCTAATCCATACTGGGTCAGGATGGGTAGGTTCATTTAGGATTCAGCGGGTGTGATTCAGGTACTAACCATAGTATAAAAAGTCAAGAGTCGGACGTGGATTCTGGCTGAGACGACTTGTTTGAGTTGGCCAACCAAGTCAACTGTTAAACTATGACACTAATTACTGACTACTGGTCAAAGGGTCTGAATTTGTCGACATTTTGATTCAGGATCTTGAAGCAAGGATCTATTGGGATCTATTATTATTAGACCCATTTCAGATCAGACAACAGTTTGGTATTTGCTCGCTTTTAGCCCCATTTGGAGTTTCCGTGTGAACTTGGGTTCAGGCTCAAAATAGGCCCGATTGCACTCCAAATTTGGACTCAAGTCTGGATCTGAATCCAAATTCAGTTTCAGATGCTAAAGTACTCCATCTTTGATCATCTTGTTTTGCGTGGACTCTTTTTATGTACAAGTCATCACATGTAGAACCTTTCAGCTGGTAGTTGGTACTTGGTAAATATATAGTACTATAGCTTTCCACTCTCTTGTTGCAGGCCAATATATATTCTGTGTACAGAGCATTTTGTACCGCGATGGATGTCATGAACGGAATTGAAGACACTATCTCAAGATTTTTCTTTCAGGTGCAATTCCTCACAATTAGTGTTATTCAAGCCTATTTTTTATTAGAAATGTCAAGTTGGAGCATTTCGTTTTTGAAATTTAAGTACAAACTTTCAATACCAGCCAAAAGATAACCCAGAAATTAACACAAAATTGACACTCCATCTAAGAGTTATTCCTTACCGAGACCAACAGATTAAGATATAATTGCCAGGATGAATGTACAGTCAAGCTGATACCAAAGAAACAGAATCAGGAGGCTAAAAGGCAAGATAAAAGAAAAACTATTCAAGTACACAATCTAAGCTGAAAACTCAGCCTTCAATCTTTGTAATTGATGGATCTAGATATGCCAATAGCACACCAAATCCATTCCAACTTCCAAGTAAACTAACAGTTGTCTGATCACCTCCCTTGCCAGGTTGGTTGGACATTACTTATAAATATCAGTTTGAAGTTGATATTTTCAATTTTAACTATGGTTGAGTTCAATGGCCTGATATAATGTCTTTAGGCTGGTGCAATGAACTTATAATTGAACAGGCTCATTTTTTTCTCTGAGAAACTGATGTATGAACACAGTTGTTAATTAGTCATGTTGGAGTGCAGTCTCTGTCTAATTGATCCACTGAAGGTCATCTTGAACTTCACAGTTACTAGAAAAATGGCTGCAACAGTCTGCATATGGTCACCTTGTTTTTTTCCCTTTTTTTGTGACACTCTAAACACAGGACTTCACTGAAACTCCACTGTTCGTTATTGCATCATGCTCAATGATTTGTCTGCATGAATTTTCTCTTGAAACTAATGACATTGAAGATTATCATTTTGGATAAGCATTCCTTTATATTTATAACAAAAAAAAAAACAAGGAGTTAAAAGGAATTATGTCATGGTTTGAAGTTTGAACCGGCACATTTATTTTTGCTAAGTGTATATGATCCTGTGGTAGAAAAGGAGTCCTTACTTATATAAAAGAAAGTAATCTTACCTTGCTGACATTGTAAAACACACATTTGTTAAAGGTTGGGAGGATGAGTTCATTGTTGACAGAGCTTGTGATGGTGGTAAAGCAAGAAAGTGAGAGTCTAGAGAAATTGATGGAGACAACAATAATGACAGCTTCATTAGAGGTACGGCATGATGGGGAACTCCTTCATAACAATAGGAAACCCATTGACTTCTTGATTTCTTATTGATGACTTTGCTTTATAACCAAAATCATTCAAAAAATGGTGTAAGGTGGCCAAGCCATCCATTTGAATGATTTATCTTTGATAATTGTGATTTAATATTGTGATATGAATTTTTTTGAACAGGCTCAAGAGAGAAGTTTAAGGGTACATCTCATACAAGCAATGACAGACAGAGCAACTATAAGTTTCCCATCAATGGTGATCTGGTCATGACGCAATCTCTTCTTGGCAGACTGTTATTGTACAATAAAATCAAACCATGGTCAAGAGATGAAGAAATCAGGTTCACTGCACTGTTGGCATTAACTAATGTACATGTACTTTCAATTTGATACTATAAAAGTCCTTTAATTATTTTTGGCACAAAGAGTCCAGGTAGATGTCTTTTCTATGTTGAAAGTGGAATTTTTCACCTCCTTTTATTGTATATGTACGGGTTCTAACAGCATTAGTTAATGAAGCTGAGAAGCGCAAGTAAAATACCTAGTTCAAGTCCTGTCTAGTTATTTGCAGAAATTGTGTTTTTCTTTTCTCTCTTTTTTTTTTTTCTCCTCTTTTACTTCACAACAGATTTAATGGAATTTAGCCCAGAATGTCATGGTTAATTCAAAGCAACAATTTCAAGCTTCAGGCAGATCATCATTCAAAGGATCTGGTTGCTCAGCTCCTTCACTGAGAAATCAAAATTAGTTCAAGACATTTCATGTAAGCTACTGGTAGATGGGATTCAAAGAAAAAACCTTTGTAGGAATAAACATTGTTACCTTGGTTCAGTGTTTATCTGTACTATGAATGTAAAATAGGTGCTCAATATTATGATGAAGCATTAGCAAAGCATGCTAAACCCTAAATATAGCTCGTGTGTATTCAATTGATAAACTGCAGTTATTCAATTTAGGCTAAAAAAAGGGAGGTAATTGAAGAATGAATTAATGACTTTAGTTATGCTTGTTTGCATTACAGAAAGAAAACCTCTAGTATGAAGAGCTTCCCAAAGTTGGCTGATGAGTTGAAAGGGTCCTTTCCAATATCATTTTAAAGCTTAAAAAAAAAAGGTGAGTTCTTCTAGTGACTGCTGTATGGTCAATTTATCTTACAATATGAACATTCAGAGATTAACATAAACTAGCTGATGAAAGAAGTGCCTGGACACACAAGATGGTGAGACAGACCCAGTAACATCACAAATATGGACATTTATTCAAAAGAAAATAAAGTTGAGATAAAGTAGTGGATCAAAATAAGTGCTTTGAGGCATGACTTGTTGGGGACAGGCACTCTATAGGGCCTGGATTACTGCTGTCATTTATTCAAGGGCTTGCAAAAGTAACACTTCTCTTTCAAGGCTGGTAATTAATGGCCAGAATTATCCTATTTGGCCCTTACAGACAGACACCCCACCTACCTAACCCCTCACACCCTGCCGTTGTCTGAATGCATCCAGCAGACAAGTCCCACAGTGGCCAGTAAACACATTGTGATGAGACACATCTCACTTGCTTTGATCAATTTTTTTTTTCTCTCTTTTGAAGGTACATACCTTATTTGCACGGTCACATTAATTATGTATATATAAATGACTTACAGTCCTCACATAGTGAGTACTAGTTTCTGAGCTCACATAGATCTAGCCCATAATCAATCAAACACCCTCATCCTCGCTAGCCCACCACGAGTTGGCACTCCTGCCAATTTGATACTTTTCCAGTTATTACTTACAGTTTTTTGTATGTTTTCACCATGTATCTTCAGAGGTCTCAAAACCCGTATCTTTAGTGACATGATATTGTTGATTTTTGAGGCATTCATAATCCATGCCTAGACTTCTGCCCCTAGGTGAATCTATAAAAACATTACTCATATAAAAAACGTTAAAAATTTTCTCAAAGGAACAAGGCCATAAATGTATATGCACATGAGAAAGGGGATGCAAACTGTAAGCATGAAATACTGAGCTGTATAGACATATTGCATAAAACAAGAACACAAGTTTTGCAAGCAACGCCTCTTTATCAATTTCCAGACCAAGTTTGTAACACTGGAAATGTATATTCAACCTTCAGAAGACATCTGTAAGTAGTTGATACGTAAGATACTCAACCTCTGGTGTGTACTGTGTATGAGGCTGAAATTAACCTGAATGTGAGAGCATATAAACTGTTAGAATTATAAGTGTTTGTAAAGGAGACTCTTAGCATATGATAGAAATTTGGTATTAATAGAAAAAAAGAGAGGGTTTTTTTTTTTTTCCTTTTGCCAGTAATGGAGAACGCATTAATAAAGAAGAGAAACAAAAAGTAGAAACAGAATTCACATGTCGAAAAGAATTTATTTTGAAAATGTGTTAAGCCCTTTATTAGGTGTTGCATCAACCTGCACTCATTAGCCACTGGAAAAAATTCATCATTTTCTTCCCACTACATGTATCTTTTATATGTTAGAAGAATGTGGGGTTTTGATGATTGGGAAAGGCACCCAAACTATGAAATTACATAGAAGGTTGAGTAGATGAGTGACCTATATGGATGGATGTGAAATCTCACAAACTTTGTACTAAAAAAACTTCCATGAAAGATTGCTTTGTCTATTAGAATCAACAAGATGTAGCCAGGGATGAGATAAGAAATTAACATTTGCCAATAAAATGGGAGATGATAATGGACCGGTGTTGGAAGAGATACAACAAGACCACAAAGCAGAGAGAGAATCAAGAGGACGAGATCTAGCGTTTTATTGTTGTTAATCCTCTGCTCAGATATCCCTCTCCCCATAGTCATCCTGTTCTCTCGAGCTGTAAAAACAAAAAATAAAAGATACCAAAGATTGATGGGTCTGGGGTCTTACGGCCATCTACCATCATGGCAGGACTAATCATATCAAGGGTTTGGATCATTAGACGACGTACCCCCACATGTACAGATCAGCTTATCAGATTATTCCCTGTTATATAAATGCTATTTTTATTTTATTTTTTAATGTATAACGCAATCAGGATCATACAAGGTTCTCATAAAGATACCTATTTTTATAACACACAGATTCTTAGTGTTGCAGTTATAATCCAGTGATAGCAACACTGATTAGTTGAATGCTTAGAGAGCAGCTACTGGCCATGGTTCTATTTTGCTGCTCTTATGTGATTGTAAGATGGTTGGTTTCCTTTAAGAATAAGGAATGAAGAAGCATCACACCAGTTAACCATTGAAACTGATAAAGCTCAAGAAGTGTAAAGCAAAGTCCTTGAGAAAATGAGGTGACTAACAACATTAAAAAAGTAGAATCCATTCTTACCATAAAATTAAAAGAAGAAGAAGAAGAAATAAAGAAAAAAAGAAAGTAGAATCTGTGTTCTGAAGCTCATGGAACTCAATTCACCTTCACTTTGTCTATATGCCAGTCCAATCTTTCCCAATTTTGGACCTCATAGATAGTGGAGTATGAGCCAATTAAAAAGCCAATCAGCTGATACTGACACAACTGATTTTCTTAGATATAAATTTAATATGGATAGGATGACTAGATCAAAAGCTGAGAATTGCTCATTTCGCATAACTCTGTTCTGATTACTTACTTTAGATGCATGAAACAAAAGCAGAAAACAGGAAACGATGAAGGTAGTCAAATATTGCAAGGCGAAAAGATGGTCTTAGACAAAAACTAGAGAGATTGGGCCCGTGGGCGTTAAGGGTAAGGTACCTAAAGGGCAAGCATGGAGACTGAATGAAGGCTGGTCTCATGGGACTCTGCAGTTGAAAACCGGCGTCTAGTGACATAAGCCCTCTCACAGAGAACGCGAAGTGCTCTCTCCCACCTGTGTCCATGGCGTATAGATTGTTCTTGGAATAGTACCTGACTCAGTCGAAACACGATGAGGACGGACGAAACGGAGAATCGGGTGCAGGCTCTAGAAATGCATCCTGACAGAGGAATTTTGAGCGCAAATGGCCACAGCAGGGCAGCAAAAACTGGTCCGGGGCAATGGCTAGTGGCTAGAAGCTTGAGCTTGGCCAGCAGAACCAAGTGCAGCCCCATGTTCTTTCCAACCTTACTGCCTACTGGTGCTGAATACAAAAAGAGAATATGTGGAAAGTGGTCATATTCTCCAAGGGGCCGATGGGAGAAGGAACTCTCTGATATGTTTGTCTTGGAGTGTACATTCATATGGGTCATGGGGCCACCAAATTAAAACTAACATGATCCGACTGCATGATCATGTGTAATGACTACTTCTAGTTATGTGTTAGGAATCCAAATAGGAAAAGAAACTGTATCTTTTCACAGTGCTCAGAGAGTAAAATGATCCCTGTTTTGGAAAGCAAGGTTGATTTTGCCTGCCTAGGAGAAGATGAGAATACTTACCATCATGATGTTGGGTAGGTTGTAAGTTTTGCTTTATCACTCATCTCTATGGCTATGCTACCTGTCACACTCCCCATTATAATGTTCTCTCTCTGAAAAACTCCAATACAAATCTGTATTTGGCCCCATATATTCATTCAGAGTTTACATGCATCAATCTCAACTTAATGGGAATAAAATTTATAACCAAACCCACAAATTTGTTTACCTCTTATATTTAGTTATATTTTAAGGTTGAGGATTTGAGATTATTGTTTGATCCCACTTCACCAACAAAGAGAAGGTTTTCAATGTTTTCTAGTCAAGTTTCCCTGATCATTAAATATAAGACATGCAGATACAAAAAGGATATTCTTGTGATTTTTTTTAGTTTTAGGGATGTGATATGGTGTGAAAGAAGAAAATTTGAGGTAGAGTGGGCTCCATGAACTCAAATGGCGTGTCAGTGTCTTTCAAATTGACAGGCACCTTCCACGCCTTGGGAGAGGACGACTCAATCATCATTGCTTTTTATATACAGAAAGCATGAGTATTTTGGCAACTTGAAACGCAAGACTGTCCAATGCATACATCATTTCAGGTAAATTTGGCAAAACCCAATTGTTCTTTTATGTTTTTCTGTTACATGCCATAATTCAATGCTGTAAAAATGGAAAGAGAGAATCGAATGCCAGAATCGCTGATTCTCATATCTTTTTGATGGAGTTGGTAAATAAATTAATGGGGATAGGCCGCTCCTCCTTGACAAAATATCTACTGTTTACCGAAAAGCCTACAAAAAGAAAGTAAGGTGCTAACACCACTCAACTATTAGTATGTGTTGGCTCCGTTAGTCACCTTGGTTGGGATAAATTCAATGGGATTTTTTATTGGACCAGGACTTCAATTTTGGGTTGGGTCTAGATAAAAGATCTTCCTATATCATACTATTCAATTCTCGACAATGAATCAATTTGATAAGTTAGATATTGTTATCCATGATATTGATATGATTCGGTATCATCATGATAGATTTCATCCTATTGAATTTACAGGGGAAAAACTTATCATCTCTGTGGGATTAGATCCCGAGTTATTGGGAAGCTAAAAAAAAAAAAAAGCATGGTGAGACTGTGGAAGGAAAAAAAAAAAAGAACATGAGTGTGATGGCACTTGGGGGTACTAGAAACTATTTACCCCATCAAAGATTATGAGCATTAGGACAGAAGAAAACTACATTATACTGCTTTTACAATACTGTCAGATTTCCTGCACTTTTCACGTATCTGTACAATGAAAACACAAATCACCAACTCTTCCTAACCTGCCTCTTTCCCCTTCCTCAATGGACCAGGGGGAGTTGGTGATACGGCGTGGGGACGTTTTTAGGTTGCCAACTTCAGCTCCCTAAGTTCCCAAATCAAACATGCAGGTTCGTTGGACGCTGAAAGAAAGTGAAATAGCCCCTGAAAATTAAAATGTGTAGGAACTTTGAAATTCCAAATTTGAGATTTCTTGAAAAGCCTTTTTCTCTCTTTTGTAGCACTTGAACGGTTTAACCGAAATGGCAATTTGGATAAGAACAGATTTAAAATTTGTCAATCCCATGTCTAAACTGGAAGTTGAAGACGATTTGCATTCAACAAGGAGATTATTTGAGAAATTTCACTGGACTCAAGGGCACCAAATCAGTAACCGTTACTCTGACTCGTGCTCTTCCAAGTCAATCGGGCAGATTTTTAGATTTTTTTTCTTTTCTTTTTTCTTTTTTCTTTTTTCTTTTTCTTTTTTTTTTTAAAAAGCACTAGAATTAGCCTCTTCCTTGTAACTAATTGAAGATTTAACATGGAGAAAACAGTTGATAAGGTACCATGATCTCCTGTTTATCGCTCCAATATAAAATTAATGGCTCTCTAAGCATCATGACGTAGCTGATTTGTCCTCACTGATAGACTATTAAAGACTTTCAGTAAAAAAGAGAAAAAGGAAAAAGAAAAAGAAAACAATGAAAATGAAGAAGGAATCTCACTTCAGGACATGCCTCACCTCCTGCTAGAGAAATGTATATAAGACGTACACAGAGAATCAGACTCTGACTAATTAAAATGGATAACAAAATCTCCCCCGTAGCTACTGCGCCAACCGTGATGGACAGTGTGCTCAATCCCACAGCTCCACCCAGGGACTGATCCTTGGTGGACAGGTTTACTTAAGGAAAGCCACTAGGCCAACTGGTGAAAAGGGGGCAAAAAAAAAAAGGTACAACGCCGATTATGTGCATGCAATGTAAGTAGGCATTTCAAGAAACACAAGGCCTTTGGCAGAGGACACATTTTTTGTATAATAGTTAAGTGTAGCAGCAAAAATATTCTAGACACGTCGTGTTGAGGGCACGGTGGGGTTTGGGGTGTAGCAGCTAAAGGAAAGAGACGAGCATGGTGCCATTCATACTCTTTTAGTTAAATAATCAACCTCAAGAGTCAAGACTGAAGTTTCCCTCTAGAGATGCAAGAAAACAGATGGATTCATTTTCCTCGTTAATAACCACTTTCTTCATGCATGAGAGTTGACGGCTCAAGAAACACCAATTTCCTTTTTAGCATCAACTCCTAGACCCATTGATCAGACAGACCCACCATTGCTGGAGCACAATCCAAGAGCTTTGAATCCCAGAGCCCCACCAAATATTTATGGTACAAAATACTGACAGGACGAAAATGCGCCAGCAGCCTGAAAAAAAGCTAATAGAAAGGATTATAATATTCTATGATGGATACTTCAACAAAGTGTACATTTGGAGTAGATCAGCAGCTCATGACTCTCTCTCTCTCTCATTTTTCAAGTTATTTTTAATTTCAAATCTTCTAGAGAGGCCAGTAACATTGGATTCATTCTTTTATTGGATTCAGATATTTCTTAGGAAAAGAGTTGGAAGCTGCAAATGAGAATCAAGCCAGCCTGACAAATTTTCCAACTAAAGTCTACAGTAAAAGAGGGGGGAAAGTTACCACTACTGTATAACCTTTACATGATGCCAGACCAAAGTTACAAACAATCGAACTTAACCCATCTTTACTTAAATAACTGAGTTTACCCACTAAACTACATACATAGGTGCTAGCATGGGGAAAAAAACATGTGTAGCATGTGGCAGAAACTCATGGAATAGATCATCAGGGATGCAATGTACAATGGGGGTGGCAATGCACATCTGTGACGCCCTCCAGAGTTAAAAGTCAAGCCACTTCAAAACTTTCCATGACCAAATCATTCAGCATCTTTGAACATATCATGAAATGTTGGGATAAATCCTAACGGAGCACTTGCTGGAGGGTCCACTGAGCATGAATTTCTCCAGTCCAGCATTAGAAGATCACATACCTAGATAAGACTCACCTTTATATACGACTAAAAAGACAACATAATGCTCCAGGTGGTGTAGGTAAACTTCTGATTTTGTCCAAACTGGCACATGATAATCTGCAAGGTTACATAAAACTAATAAACCAAAAAAGATTGAGGGAAAGGCAATGTTGCATAAAATAGATAAAAAGGAATGATGGCAGGAGAAGGTAGCATGTAAGACAGCCGGGAAAAATTCCACTAGGCGCCGTCTTAGAAAGGAGAGGAAAATGTGAGTTCCATTTCCCTGACCAATTAACAGCCATGTAAGCACCAGGCAGTGCCATGTCAGACATGGACCTATAAGATAAAGCATCAGCCAAGTAAAGGAGATATTAACCAAGAACTCAAAGCCAAATATCAACCCTGGCATTATGTCAACATAACATGGACTTTTCCACATAATTACTAGCAACAAATTCACAAAAACTTATTCAGTAATGATTGCTGCATATGGTATAATATTACAGTACTGACAAAATTTTGGGTTTAAGCTGAAAATAGTCAATGACCAATCTTCCAGAAGAAAGACTGCTGATCCAAAGAAAACCCATGTGGATATATCTTGGCTCAACCAGAATATTTTGTATCCTTGGAAGCCTCATTGCATAAAAAAGAGATTCAAGCATTATGTAATTCCATTCAAGTTTCCTTTATTCACAAGCTGAGAGACAAATGTTGTAGCTGACTCTTACAAGTCAGGCGGACAGAGATTCTTAATATCAGGGACAGCCCTTGTAGCATTTTGGTCTTTTCATTTTCAATTGTTTTCTGGTACATGTCTTTTGTACATTTAGTTTTTCTTTAATACAATTTACTGGTTATAGCTAAAAAAAAATTAAAAAAAATAAACAATGAAAGGTCAGCAAAGATTTGAGTATTCAATGCCAAGTTCCATACAATCATTGTGTGATGAAAACTTTCAGACAAGTGGATGGCAGAGAATGAAGCTAATTCTTTGTGTTGAAAACTGGAATATTAATGATTACTTGTTTCCATAGGACACTGCCAACACTTGAGGACAGCCCTGGCTGACCTTACGGGAGTGATCATCAGTTCCCCTTCTCATCTGCCAGTCGCTCTTCCAGTAAATAATAACTCAATCCTAAAATATAATAAACAAGAAAGTATCATCAAGTTTCTGATGCATTCTTACTGATAAGTAGTTCAGATGCGGAGCAGATGCATATTCCTCGGGTGCACACCTTAGAGTCAACACGGTAGGTCATCTTTTTCACAATTCATTCAGATGTAGGCTTACATTCATGAGGTGAGCTCGCGGGAGCAATCTTCAGATATAGTTTCTGCAGGCTGTCAGACGGCATTTCAACTTTCTCAGGATATTTTGTGGAGAATAAGAAAATACCCACTAAACAAATAAATAAGTAATAACCCAAAGACTGCATAGAACATAGGTTTGAAATGGAACTTACAAAAGCCATAGTGGTTCCAGGAAGCTGAGTCCAACGCAATTAGAGCTGGCTTTCAGAAAAACAGATTACCAACAGTGCAAGTACAACATTTGACCTAAGAGTAGATCAAATACCAAAAATCACCATCTGAGAGATCAACCGCTACTAACTTAATTTATGAGACAGTTATTTGGAACAATACCCATGAAACTTATACAGGTTCCCTAGACAATGAAATCCCATGTGTATGGTCAATGCTTGGAATAATTTTTGGTAATAGTAGTGATGGCTTTAAACTTGGATCCCCACTGTCAGGAAGACATTTTAGCTCGCTCTCCAGAACAGAATAAGCATCTGCAAATGCCTGGTCCATGAATTGTGTTAGGAAATGGACAAAATATATGCAAAAGTTGCAGCAAGTTCATCTTAGTTGGAGCCTAACAAGCAACAATTTATATCATGACAGACTGAAAGTTGTTTATTCAAATCCCACAGGCCACAAGCAGAGATCCTACCGCAGAGTTGGCAATAATTATGCCAACTCCTGGATAAGGAAACATATTACAATAGATAGGTAATTATTTGTCGTCATCATCATCAAAGCCTTGTCCCAATCATATTGGGGTCGGCTACATGAATTTTGCTTCTCCATTCTAGTCTCATCATCATTATCTTGAAGCCTTGTCCCAATTATATTGGGTCAGCTACACAAATTATATTTCTTCATTCCTATCTATCTTGAGCCAAATCGTCACATAAGTTGCACTTCTTCAGATATATTTTTACTACCTTCATCCACGTCCTATTTGGCCTATCCCTTCCCCTTGGTGGGCCATCAACCATCATAGCCAAATGTTTCCTTACCGGCGCCGTTGCAGGCCTACATTGGACATGCCCAAACCATCTCAAACGGGTTTTTCTAATTTTATCCCCTATTGATGATCCCTCTATATGCTCTCCAAAGCGCTCACTTCTAATTTTATCCTTTCTAGTTTTACCACACATCCACATCAACATTCTCGTCTCTACCACATCCATTTGTGCATATATTGCTTCTTGATTGGCCAACATTCTTCTCCATAGGTCATAGCTGGTTTAATTATTGTCCTTTAAGATTTTCTCATCAATCTTGTTGGCATTCGTCGGTCACAAAGCACTTGCTTCTCCACTTCAACCATCCTACTTTTATCTTATTTTCGACATCTTCATCAATCTCCCCACCCTTACTAATTATAGAGTCAAGGTAACGGAAAGAATCTCTTTGTAGTAAAACTAGGAAGATTACTAATTTCTTAATAACCCAAAACAGTTATCCTGAGCCAAATTCTCGGATGGGTTGCACAGACTGCTAATTCCTTAATAACCCAAAATAGTTATTTCAGCAGTAGAGTTTTCATTGTAGCTCATTCAGTGAGTAAGCACAATCATGGAACCAGCTGCTGCACTTACACTCAACTATAGCAACTCAAAAGTTGCATATATAAGTATGACCATGAAAAAAAAAAAAGGGAAGAAAATAAGTGTTGGTTAATCATATGGTGTCGTATGAATTTCTCACTAAGAAATAAAAAATTTATAACCAAATCATGCAAGAGTTTTTCCTTAAAAATATGAAACAATTTAACAGTTTGAAAGAGTAAGAAACAATTTAGATGACTAGAAAACTAGGCTAAAAGATGACCTTGATACACTGATGTATGCGGAAGCAATTCCTCCCTACATTATTTGTTGGGTATAGAGGATCATCGATATGAATTGGGTCGATGCTGCAAAATTAATTAGGTAGAATAATTAGAAAGAAAAAGGCAACACATCATGAACCTTCGGAGGGACCTAAACCAATTTATTTGCGTACTCAAGCATGCAAAACCAAAGACTTGAGTCCTTACCTGTGTCCTCTTTCTCGATTAACATAGACTCCACTTCCTTGGATTGATATTCTCATTTGACGAGGATCAAATACATTCCTGAATATAATCATAATACATCAGCAACAACGGAGTACTGAAAAGGATGCATGTGCAACTTACAACTCAACAGCCTAACCATATTGATGAATTGAGTTGTCAAAGCACACATATAGTCAGTGCACAATACAAATGCACCTCACTTGCCAGTAATTGATGCTTACCCAAAGAAGTAAAGAAAATCCATCAGAAGGCTTCCTAGGTTCTGCAAAAGCATTAATATATATAAGTTGCTTCCAGAAAACAAACTACAGATGGTGCTTTTAAAACAAAGATCAATGCAAATAAGTAAACAAGAACAAAATGACCTTCAACCTTGTATTGTCTTACTATTGTTAATGAAGTAGATATTTCTATAAACTATAACTTCCTTACTATTATTTCCAGGTAAGATTTTAGGTGTTTACTTGATTAATAGGCCGACCAATATGATGCTCATGCTGAAGAAAGCGTGTAATCAGTAACACCTGCATGAGTGACCAAACAGTAAAACGGATTTAATATGGTCAATAGGATCAACAGTAACTGCTAGGTGGAATTCCATAAGCATGAAGTGTAGACTGCCAAACATGTCTCTCATAGAGTTGCATATTCCTTATTCAAAAAGCTTCAAATTTCTAGGGACAGAATAAACTAATATTACCACCAACAGCTTCTATCATCTTAACTATACAACAAGCCTAAGCGCCAAACATTTTGGTTAAATGATGCAGGAGCAACAACAAAATAAAAAATAATGTTGACACAAATTGCAACAATAAGCACATGGGCTGCCTTGTGAGTTTAAAGGGTCAGAACAAACATGAGAACTGTGGGATCGGGGATGTATATATCTCTATAACTAAAAGTGTGAAGGTGAAGGATGGAGAGCAAAATGCGCTGGTATTGCAGGAGTTGGTGGGTGAGCAGGCCTGCTCGCTGGGTCATGGCCCCTCTGCCAAGAAGGATCCCAGATCTGGGAGAAAACTCCTCAGTTTGTCTCTAATATCCCAGAGATGCTCTCCATCCTGAGTTAGGGAAGACGTTTTGCAGGGCAGCTTGAATCTGGACTGTTTTATTCCAGAGGTAAAAGCAGTGGAAGAAATAGAGGCTTCCCACTTATGCAGTTCTGAGAACCTGAATGAGCAATAGATCTGGTAAAAGCCGATCTGGGGGAGGGATAAAAATCAAGGTTAAGGTGGTTCACTACAGTTCATCACAGAAAGAACCAACATTATCACGAACTTGCATCTAATTAGGATCAACAGGGAGCATGTAGCGAAGAAATTCTGAGTACTAGCGTCCCAGCACCATGACTGGACGATGAATGTTGACTGCACTGAAGCCTGGATGGTGGCCAAAGGTAAGGAGAAGGTTGTGCTAGTGGCTGATTGAGTTGTGGTAGAATAAAAGAAGTAACTCTACAGTTTCTTTGGCTTCTTGAAACCCGATAGAAAAGACCAACTGGGTTTTCCTACTTACTAAGATAGAATTGGAGGAGGTCCGTTATGTACTGATGTAGTCTGATTGGTGAGGAAGGATCCATCCAACTATAGGCATCTTCAAAGCCACGACACAATTAGTTATAGGGTTGTACCCTAAAGAGGAGGAAATCTGAATATTATTAAAGATTAGTTTAAGAATACACAATGAAAGGTCATCAATAGACTTCTTCTTGGACATCCACAGAAGTAAGTTTTCTTTTACACAAAGATTTTCGTTTCTTAAATGCATTCAATCCAACTTAGACTGTAACAAAAATATAAAAGACAAAGAAAGATACTTTAAATGGAAATATTGAAATAAGAAACGTGCTAAATAATAATATTACTCAATTGGAGGCCTGGGCTTCCTACTGTACACAGTTGTGTCTGTTGGGTAACTGTGGGGACTGGGTTCGGCCCAGTGGACCTGGAACTGGGCCATGGGTCTTGGGCTGGATATGGCCATTTATCCAAAAGCCCATTTGTGTAACATAAGTGGGGAGGGTGATGACGATATAAGCTCTAGATGCTCAAGCCTTGAAGATGGATTACCCACTTTTGGCAGGGAGATGTCCTTGGCAGGCTGTTTGTATGGGCCTCCGGCACTGGAATGCTCTGAGCCACCCTGCTGTCCTGCTCAGGTCAGCATGTCCACCAACCGATTGCAGATCATGAGCTGGAGGACAACATTAGTTTGTGGGCTTAGCATTAAATCCTTCCTGAGGCCCAGTCACGTCTTTGAGACCTTGGGCTACCAAAATTCAAAGAGTTAACGGGGTTTCCAGAAGGCTGGAGCCTGTGTGAGGTTAGGGAGAAGGAATGAATTGGATTTTGGCAATTTAGCTCCCCACCCAGTTTGAGGCCCTTTGCCTTTTTGCCCTAGGTTCCCTGGTTGTATTTTGGTTCAGGGTGTATGTTGGCGGTCAGCATTTTGGTTCAGGCTGGTAGTACCCTACTCCCCTTTGTCAGTGTAGTTTTATACTGTTCTTTCTTCTATAACAATAATAAAGGAGTGAAGCATGTCAGGAACCCATTAAATAGACCATTCAGTGATATAACAAACAATACTATGAAAGAACTCAGGCAAAAAGGTAGTTCAGGTCAGGCACCCATGAAACAAAGCATTCAAGGATACAATATTTTCATAAATGCTAAATTTTGTAAAAAGTGGTAACTTGTTTTGGAAAGTATGATTTTTATAACAAACAATTATGTAGTGCAAAATGACTTACCAAACAATATGAACTTAAGCCACCTGAGTAAGAGTGGTCCAGGTTACGATCTGCTAAAAACTGCTTTAATACCAAAGCAAGGGGTATAGCAGCAGGAAACTGCTCAGTGAGCTCCCTAACCTGCACATGATTTACAGTAAAGAAAGGCATGAACTATATGAGAGAATCTCAGGATGTGTACAGGTAGTGAAAGAAGCAAAGGGCATATCTATGAACGGAAGAATTATCCAGTGATGATAAATAAGCGAATATCTTTTTTAATAGTAATCAGAAGGCAGCATGAATTACCAATTTGGTAGTTTGGAGTCCAGTATGCGATGGTGACTTAAAACTGATGTCAAGACGGACTGATTTTGTGTCAATGCCATCATCATTTTTTATCTTTGAGCACAATGGCAGAGAAGCTTCTCCTAAACCCGTCATATTGGAATAAGTAATACTACCTTGCTCCCCTGTAACTCGTGTAGATTCAATCTTTGATGTATGTGAAATAGAAGTACTTCCACCAGAAGAAATAACATCCTGGGGAACTTCGACCACTAGCATGATAACAGGTATCTGGTAATAAAATTATAGCATGATGAGTAGACACAAAAAAATACAAATGAAGGAGATTAATAAAAAAAGAAAGTACAATACTATATAACTAAAATTATCCAAAAGAAAAAGAAGTGTTACAGCTGTATTCTCAATGGTCTTCAGTGAATCACTTTTAACCCACTCCTGGTTGGCCAGGTACCTAGCTGCATGCTGGAACACCAAACTAGAATGATGTCAGTACCCGTGAGCGAAAACGAAGAATGAGAACAATAATGCATTCGCTGAGGACATAAATTTGGAAAACTACAATGTATGACATCCCTACAATTTCAAAAGAATTACAGAACAGACATGGTGCAGTACTCATGAATAATTCAATGCTTTGCATTTCTCATAGACAAAATCAGAGTAAGTTTCTACTAAACACTCGCCAATCAAAAAATAAAGTTTGTACCGTACACTGGAAAAGTCATTATGCATTAGAAAAGTTTTGCATTAAAAGTGAATGTTACAAACCAAACAGACCATTGTGAACGAGACACTGACGAGATAAAAATTACATATTTAAAGAACAAATTGAAATAATGTTTGCCGAGAACAAATTTCAAAGTACAGGACTTTTACCACAAAATTCATGTTTTTCACACTATGCTGTAGAGCTCACACAAAATACAGGCTGTCTGAATAAGTTTTAGATCTTTGGGTGGTGGATGTGTGTTTGGGTGGGTATGTGAATATGTGTTGTAGGCTTACAAATCCTATAGCTTAAGAGTTTTAAAGAGAGATTTAGTTCCTGGACATTCATTTTCCATTTTTTCTTTCACCTTTCACTTCTTATTTTTGTCTCTAAAATTATTATCACATAGCAGTAACAGAACAGAGGTGGTGCAGTACTCATAAATAATCAAAATGTTTTTCATTTGACATAAGTACTATCAATGCATTTACTTCAAGTTCTTTTTTTTCTTTTTGGGTTAATACTATTAAGTTTGATTTAGTTTTTAATATCATCATCAAAGCCTTGTCCCAACAATGTTGGAGTCTACATGATCTAAACTTCACCATTTCAGTCTATCCTAGGCCTGGGCCAAATCCTCGGATAGGTTGCACTTCTTTAGATCAATCCTTACTAATTCTATCCATGTCCTTTTCGGCCTACCCCTTTTCTTGAAGAGCCACTAACCTGCATAGAAAAACTTTTTCTCACCGACAATATTCTTGGCGTGGTGTACGTGTCCAAACCATGTAGAAGAAGATTAAAAGGGGAAAAAACTGTTTTCTTGATAAGATAGATAAAATTGAACTCATGCTTGCAAAGCTCAAAATTGAAACTTCAAGAAGAAAAGAGGATTCTGCTGCAAAAATCATGTTTGTCGTACTGTGTTTTAGAGCTTAGATAAAATTCAAGCTGTGTGTTGTCTTTTTTAGATCTTTGGGTGTGCGGGTGTGGAATTGGGGTGGTATTCGTATGTGGAATATATAGTTTCCAAAGAATAAGCCAAGCACGAGTTGTCGTTTATGGAGTAATGAGAAAGATAAGCATAAACTTAACCTTCAAAAGATATACTTTCTAAAGAAAGCCAAGCATAAAGCTGTCATTTTGTTTCCTAGTTTAAGTACTTCTGTGGGTATTCAGTGCAACTTGTGGGAGAGTATGAAAGAATCATTAAAATGTCCAGCATGCCAGAAATGAGACCTCACAAAAGAATCATTAAGTGTGCCAGTATACCTGAAGGCATGTTTCTTTAATACCATTACGGCCCTCCAAGATACCAGCCTCTTTGATAGGTTCCTACCATATAATTCCCGCAGTAAGATTTCAACAGAAAAGGCTAGAAAGATGTCTGCAATAGTGGTAAATTGATCCCTGACTATTCATCAGCAACTCTCTTACCAAATTCCGTACTGGTGGGAGACAAACCACAAGATCCACATCACTGGTCGGAAGAGCCAAACCTGTTGCATTTGAACCAAAGACATTTGTCCTAGAACGTGGCCAGAGAACTTGGAGAGATCGTGCAACCCTCTTGACAGCCCAATTAATATAGGGCTTTTTAATCAGATTTCCAGCAGCGACCTTTTTTTCACAAGTAGATGAACCAGGATTACCGTAGGAAAGTCAGCTTAGTTGACCAATGGGGGAAAACTGTAAATCACATGCATGTTCACATATATAGCAATAGACTTGAGAAAATAAAATGATAAGCACTAGGAACTGTATTTACATTATTTTATGTGAATGCAAAAGTATGCAAATCTTGAGAAGCAAAAAACAATTGATGAATGAAATACCTATTGAACATACCTGCTTGCAGAAGCAATCTATTTCATCGTGGAGAAGATTATGCATCGCGGTTAGGGACATGTTACGAGCAGCACAGTTCAGCAAGTCTGGAGGTTGCAGAGGTAAAGCCACATCTGGCTGTGATGCAACAATATTGCCAATACAACAGATTCAGCAGAATGATGTGCCACACAATCACTCTAAAACTTTTAAATACAATACTTACATGTTCCTGATCGAGAGGCAGTTGTGAGATCGCTATCAGGCGATCTTGCAGCAAAGAACCTGGTAATGGCTTAATCATTGGAGTGGCAGGAAGGCCTTTATTTCCCCATGAAGGCCAAACAACTTCTGCACCATCCACACAAAAGCGAGCTTCCTCAGAACTAGTCCCATCATGGTACCAACTCCTCACACCCCAATGCCTCGGGCTAGAGCTGCCTGACCTCACAGTTGGGAAGCCTCTCTGCTTTCTAGGTTCGCCAACAGGAGAAGGTGGAGGGGGCCGTGGAGCTCGAGGAACACAAAGAACAACAGGTGAAGGTGGTCGCTTGATCCGAGGAGTCTCTCTCCTAGTAGGAGGAACGCATGGGCTTTTATGGTCATGACTAATCTTAAACTCTGTTCCTGATCCCTTCCTTGAAATATTCGAAACAATGATGGGCCTAAGAATAGGGTATGAGAGTGAATCCCCACTCATTGTTTCTACAACACCACCAGGCGAATTAGTCAACGATCCAGAGACATTCTCTTCTGCCACGACATCTGTCCCTATTGATGAGGGATGCACTACCTTTCCACTTACATCATTCCCGGGCATTACATAACCAAGGTGCTGGTGTCCAGGTCCCAATTGATCAAAAGGTGAACAAAAAGGACCAGCAGGTGGAGAAGTCAAACCATTTGTGCTATAAGAAGCGGGCAGGCCAGGTAAACCAACCATATCGTCAATGGCCCTATTCAGATCTGCTTCATGCCAGGCCCATGAGCTATCCTCCGAGCTTAGAGAAGGAGGGCGAGAAAAGCCAGTCCCAGAAGGATCAGCTGTATTCCAGTACATAACTCCACCCCCGAAATATTGATTGTAGTCTCTTCCAGAATATGCATGAACCTCAGATTCATCCTCAGCCACCCAATGGTTCTCACTATCATCTATTAGATCTGGTGGGATTTTTATATCACTAAAGTCCAAAAAATCCCCATTGTACTTCCTATCATCCTCATCCTTGGACCCATTCAGTTGCATCCCATTAGCTGTAAAACCTGAGCAAAACGAAGAATGTAGCCTAGGGATGAATCCAGAATCATAGTTGCAAGGCAATGATGGAACCAATCTACTACCACCCCTAACCATTGGGGGCCAATCTAAACTCATTGGCAAAATTTGAGAAGGCATGATACGGCTGCATCCACCTTCCATTGATGCATTCCTTGCCTGATGCCTCGTGGACACATAAGACCGATGCAAGTGACTGCGCCAGTTGTGGCCAACATCCAAATGCAGTCTATCTGTGGCAGCTGGGATATGCCGTGAATTGGCTGATGGGATATAAACAGACGTTAAGTTCGGCCATTCATATGATACACCTCCTAGTAAACTTGAGTTGACATGAGCGTGATACTCCTCACTTTTTTTCTTCAGAGGTTGAGCATTTTCATCTTTTGAAACAGTCTCATTCAACTCCGAAGCTTCAACCGGCTGAGAGACAGAATCGTTCAAATATAGAGAATTTCTATGCACGACATTAGTATCCTTAACCAGAATAAGAACAGGTGGTGTTTCAAAATCGAAAGCACAATCTAGGGTGTCACCGCTTGATATGCTATCATTTACAGGACCACGACCAGGTGGTACCTCCTTGAGTTGGATCTCATCATCCTTTCCAGGATTCAATAAATCACAGTTGACAGAATCACCATTTTCCAGTCTGTTTGAAATCTGAAAATGCTCCATGCCACTGTGACAATTAGATACAGCAGCGCCATTGACTGAATGCTTCTGAATATTCTCACAAGTATCAATCCCATCCTCTATATTAGGCTCATTAATAGCATTACAAATACTTGGATTTGGTGGCGATTTGTTATGGTCAGAAACAACATTTGATAGGTGATGAGCAATTGAAGGATCAACTATCCCATTAAATTTAGAAGGTTCACTTTGTACGGTAAAAGATGACAAAGTAGTTTCCATGATGTTTGCTTCTGAATTTCCAGTTGCAATCGGCCCTTTTAAGTTAGGATTTTTAATATTATTCAATTTTTTCCTGCTCTTCTTCCTGGTAATCTGGGTCTTGCAATCAACTGGCCCTTTTGCAAGTTCCTAAATGGCAAAAAATCAGTTATCAATTATTTGAAGATGTGTCCCAAGAAAAATAATAAAAAGCAAAAGTTACCATCTCAATGTTCAACGAAGAGGTCTCCTTTGGAAGATCTTTCTCTTGCACGCTCGACTCAACCTTCAAAGGCTTCCCATTTTCTACCAGGCAGCTAGGCCTGGAACCAGCACCACCACTACCGGCCAACCCACCTCCATGCTCCTGAAATTTAACAATCTGGAATCAGAATTGAACCTTTTGCAACTGTGAAAGAATCCTATCATGTCCTTGGAAATTAGAATGAATACCTTCTGTGGGTTTTGCGAAGGCCTCGAAGACTTGTGCCCTGAATTTGACCTGTTAAGGTTACGACCTTTATTCTTTCCTTTATGGCAACCTCCACCAGACTTCTCTTTGGACTTTTTTGGTGGGGCCTCTAAAGTATTGTCTCTCAGAAGTTCGAGCTTTATACAATCGTTGGAAACCACCATAAGCAATCCTCGCAATCTTCTGAATAAGCAATCTGAAACAGTATGTACAGAGCCCAACATACTGAAAAATAGTTTTTCTTTTTCATATTCGTCCTGCTGGCATGCTAGCATGATGGTAGATATCTCCTGAAGTACAAGCAATCTATTACAGGCATTGGCTAAGGAAGAAGGCTTTCCAGAGATTGAGGCAGGAATGATGCCGAAGCTAACATCTGCATCAATTTCTGAGAGTGCCTGCATATTTCTTTGACGAGACGAAGTAGAGCCATATCTCAGTTGAGGCTCTGCTCCTATATCAAAGAACCATTTTTCATCCTTAGCGGCTTGATTTGCCCCCTCAACAATTTCATTTGCCTGGCAGCTTACAATATTCAAATGTCAGACTCATGAATGCATGCATCATAAAAGAGGGAAGATATGAATATCTATCAATATATTAAGTTAGCACTGGCATTGCACAAGCACATTGAACAATTAACAATTGATAATTGATAATTAATGGAGTTGTAAAAAAGAGAGAAACAAAACAAAACACAGAGGAGGAAATTCAGTATTGAATTGGAAAAAAGAATACCAGAGATTTGGCCGCCCTCCCCAACACTGTCCTCAATATATCCCTCCTAGTTCCAGGGTCCAAACCACTCCACCAATCCAAACAACCCTTCTTCCTCCAAAACACGTTTGCCGCAACCCCTGCAATGACCCCAGCAGCCTTCTCCTTGTCCTTGGACTTGGTCCCCCGCTTCTTCCCTCCATTACAGTTCAGCCACGCCAGCCTCAGCGCCAGCTCGATCCTATTCGCCATAAATGCCTGCACGCTGTAATACCCCTTGGACTTCAACCACGGCAACTCGCACCACGACGAATCCAAGCCACCGTCAACCCCTCTTAGAAAACCCCCATCTGAAACCTCGTCCATAATCGAGACAAACCGATCCAAATCGGCTACCAGATCATCCGAGACGGTGATGGAATCCAGCGAGTCGAGGGAGGGAGAGCATGCGGCGGGCATGGGCTCTCCTTCTTTGGAGGCGAAGATGCGGATGGAGGAGGAGATGGCGAGTAGGGAGGCGTTGGAGGAGGCGGAACGGGAGAGGAGGCCGCTGGAGCGGCGGAAGCAGAGGGATGGGAGGGAGGGGCGGGCAGGGGAGGGGAGATCCGGGAGGAGGATGAAGAAGCCGTGGCCGTGGCGGAGGAGGTGGCGCTGCATCTGGAGGAGGATCTGGAGGAAATCGGGGTCGACGACGGTGAGGGAGGACTGGCGTTGGGGGACGGAGAGGGAGGAGAACCAGCGGAGGATGAGGTTTCTGCTAGGGTTAGGTGGAGATGGAGAGGAAGAAGATGGGATGGAGGAGTGGTAGAGAGCGATGTGTGCAGTGAGAGAGTCCATCAGCTGCTGATGATTGGAGGAGGAATCCATTTTGCGTTTATGTTTACGTTTGGGTTTGGGTGGTTTTTCTCCCCTCACTCTTTCTTCTTCTTCTTCTGTTTCGTTTCTCTTCTTCTTTTCTTTTTCCTTTTTCTTTCTTTCTTCGTTGTCTTCCTTTTTTATTTTTTTTGGACATTTACCATAAAAATCCCCTTAAATAGAGTAACTACAATTTGAGGACTCTAAATTTTTATAATAACGGTCAAGGACCTCCAGCCCAAATTATTATTATTTTTTTTATGTCAACATAACGAGTCCATTATTCTGTCATGAGTAATATTTGTTGACATCAATAAAACATTCGTCGATATAAACATAAAATTGTATTGACATGAACAAAAATGTCCAGTTATTACAATCAGTGACCTTATAAATTTGTAGACGTTGATAGAAGATTCGTCGACATCAATATAAAATGGTATTGACGTCAACAAAAATGCTCAGTTAACAGCATGAATGACCTCGTGAATTTGTTAACGTCTATAAAAAGATTCGTGAACATCGACATAAAATTGTATTGGCGTCAACAAAAATGCTCAGTTAACAGTATGAGTGACCTTGTGAATTTATTGACGTCGACAAAAGATTCGTCGACATCAACATAAAATTGTATTGACATCAACAAGAACGCCCAATTAATGTTAACAAAAATTGAGTTTTCCATTGTTTAGGATTTTGTTGACATCAAGCAATCTCTCTCTCTCTCTCACTATGATTGAGAAAAAATGGGTAAGGCGTTGATCTCAATCTTCTATTATATGGTTGTTGTTGATTTGAGGTGAAGAACGTTTTTTTTTAGGGTTATGTTAACATCAACTAACAAAGGGCAAAAAATGAAATATTGGATTTTGGGCTTGAAGTTCTTGGCCATTATTATTATAAAAATTAAGAATCATCAGCCGTAATTACCCTATTTAATGAGATTTTTGAAATATATGTCTCTTATTATTTATTTATTTTCCTCAATTTTCTTCTGTTCTTGTTCCAGAAATGGAGATTGATAAATGTAATAAAATGTTAGAAAAGAGAGAGGAATGGAGAGGTTTTTTAAAATAGGTAAAAAGTAAAAGAACCTCGTTGTCATCTTCGTCTGGTTGAAAATTGAAATTATGGCTTTATGTAATAGGGAGGAGGTAGAGGTATTTATTCTTTTTCCCATTTAATATTTTAATATTTATTATGATGGGCCTGGGCCTTTCGCTTGGTCTTAGATTAAAGGGATGGAAAAGTGTACAATTAATATTACTTTACTTGTTATTTATTGATTTTCTTTGTTAAAAAGAAATTAAGCAATAGAAAGCATGACTTGGCGTGGCCCAATTGATAGTCAACCCTACTACATGTTTGAGGTGGCTTATGTAGGGCTTGAGCTACCAACCATGCATGAACACGAGGTCTGTTTGCTTATATAGGTGCATAGTAAAATCAAATAGAATTGAGTGTAAAAAAAAGTTAAGAAAGTTGAAAATAAAAACATAAAATGAATAAAAAATATTACTTTAGTTGCACAAAATAACAAAAATGATGCTCTAAAGTGACACAAAATGACAATATATATATATATATGTTCTCAAAAAGCATAAAATGACAAAAAGGGATATATAATCATATTTTGAGATTTAAAAAGGAGATATAGAATATATTTCTATATACATACACACTTGATGTTTGAAAAATTGTTCAAAAACCAGATAATTATAATGATTGTCGATTAAATATCCTTGGAGGCCTTTTTATAGATTTCTTTTAGAAGAATTTATCAAAAAAAATCACTTTAGATACACTTATACTGAAAAAGTCTTTTTTAATTGCGGTCTCACAAAGTACCACTTCCTTTTGTTTTTGTGAACAGTATTCATAGTCTTCCGCCTCCTCTCTTTTTAAAATCCAATACAACGGAAAATACCAATGTGAAGAGAAAAGGCCAAACCAGTTTGGAAATATAATTCTTTTAAAGATAACATAAGAGGAGATTTGCAAGATTCCAACTTGGGATTTTAGTGTTCCAGTTTGGGGGAAAAATCAATACCAAAATACCCTATGTTCAAACCAATATAAACTGAAATAATGGAGAAGTCATGTCTCGGTATCTTCGTCTGAAACTCGGAGAACCCATGATTCATATGATGCGACTGATGCACTAAAAGTTAATGAACGGACCTAGATTTCGAATTCCACGATGGAGAGTTCATGACAGAGGAGGATTGGAATTGCATGAAGCACTGAGAACACCAAGCAACACTCTTAACTCATTCTGACTCTGAAACATGCAGTTGGCGTCCAATGTTCCCATTCATGGGATTAACATAATATCCCATGATTGGAGGAGAAAGCATGTTGTTACTGCTAGTGTTAAAGTTGCTGTAACTGTAACATGGAATCTCTGGAGGAAGTTCCAATGGCATGTGATTTTATTTTTTTTCTTTTTGGTAAAATCCTCTTTCTTTTTCTATCCTAATCTTACCAGAAAAATATTGTTCAATTGCCAGGGTCCACCCACCAACATTTGTCTTCTCCAAGGATGCTGCCAAGGACCGAATATCTCTATATTTAGGTGTGATACTGATAGTCCTCAAAGACAAGACTACCTTGATGTTTTAGTGGGATTGATTAAGCCAATCTAAGTATGAGTTGGGCTTAGTAAGAATATGTCAATTTGAGTTAAATATGGGTTGAGATCCGACTGAGACATTAGGCAATCCAGCCCAATTCGCCCCCATCCGCTAGCACTCGTAAATTGTTGCAATATTTATTTTATTTTATTTTTTATGTCCTTTAATCATGTAGCTTTTTTCCTGTTTTTATTTATTTTTTATTATTTTTTGTGATCTGTGAGGATCAAAGACGACTGATCCCGGATCTAGATTGTCAGCCAACCAGCTAGCTCAGATGTATTTGGATCTTCTGTCTTTACTGTTTTTTCACATTTTAGATTCTATGTATAAATTGAAAGATTTATGATAGGAAGACCTCTCAAAATTCAAATTCATTGAAGACAAATCCCCTTTGAGTTTGACAAATTGGCTCTCAAAGACAACAACATCATCTACAGTAAAAACAAAGACACGTGTGTAGGAAAATACATGATAAGGACTGATCTGATCGAATCAGAGCAAAGAAAATGGAGGGAACTAGATGATGATGGTTCTGCTTTTTAGTAGTTCCACACTTAAGAAAGGAAGAGTTATTTTAAAATCAATGGTACCATGTAGCGCTCTCCATGACAAAATATAGATCAAAAGTGATTGAGGATCCTCTACCGCAACTATTAAATGGAAATCTTTCAAGATGAATATAATCCCATTCATTGATGTATTCTTGAACTTCAGTTCAATGGGACTAGGGCACATTGTCTGGCGCCACCTATCATTCAAGCATGCTTTCGATTATGTGTTTAATTTTATGGTAGAATCCACTCTAATTAAAGTGAAATATGAGACTATGTCCCTACAGAGGATGGGATTCATCCTGAACAACCCAAATCATCTCTATGTAAGCCCCATGGTGGAGTTCTAGGCATATGTTACACAAGTCTAGTGAAATACCTGTCACAGAGCTTGGATTCTTAAAATGTTGATGAGAAAAGTAACATTGTTGAACTCATCAGAAGTGACATTTGCTATAAAAAAAAAAAGACATAACATCAAACTAAAATCCGCAAGAGCTTTTTAGGTTTCTTGGCGAGGTTCCTGTAGATGCCTATTATGTCAGCTTTAAGACTTTTGATTAACTAAATGTAACATTTTCAAATATACATCAATGTCTTAAGCAATTAAATATTTTTTTACAAGTTTTCCGGAATAACTTTTATAATATGAGAAGTTTGCTTTTTTTTACTTTCACTTTAATGGCAAATTTGCTTGCCATAAAACAGCTTTCTCATATTGCCAATACATTTATGGTTGAGTGGCGTTGGCACAGTAATAGTTTAAGAGTATCACTCCTGACCAGTAATTTGACTTAGCCAAAAAGAAAAAGAAAGGAAAAAAGAACTTTCTCATATACTTTTCCAGTACGATAAGATTGCTTCTTTTTAAAAAAAAAATAGGATCAGATATACTAAACCACTTTACAACGGCTCTATTTCAATTAGCTATATTTTAAATAGATAAGACTTTAAAAAAAAACCTTAATATTCTCCTATTCTTTATTTACAGAATCTTTTCCCTATGACATATGGTTTTTCCCCAATGGCACGTTTGTGTACACACCCTTTCTGTAGAAAGAGAAAATTGTCACGTCAGCAAATTTCATAGAAATGAAAACCTTAGAAAAGGATTTCCGTAGAATTTAGAAATTCATGTTTGGTACAAAAAGAGTTTCCGCTTTGAATTGGTGTAGATATTGTTTGATGCGGCTGTGGATTCTTTATAGAAAATCAAAATTTCTTATTTGGTGATATAATTTTTTGAAGAAAAATAACATAACATGTATATTATTTATTTAACATTAAATAATAACTTATATAAAGAAATAAAAAATGAAAGAGTTATAAGGTTTTTCGGTTGAAATGGATAAGAGTGAGGAAAAGAGGGAGAAGTTTTTCGAGGAAATCCATTTCCCATACCCCCCATGGGAAACTCATTTCCACAATTATTAAGAAAAATGCTTACGAGGCATGAAAGCATTTCCCTGAAATTGTTCAGCACCAAACACCGGGAAAATGGATTTTCCGCGGAAAACCGTCCATTTTTTTACAGAAAAGTGTTACACAAACATGCCCCAGAGATACTCAAGAAAGTTGATGCAGCCTATAGGAAGATGAGATGATGGTTGATTCCTTACTATTTGAAGGTAACAAAATCTCTGGACCTGGGATTTATGCGGAATTCGGATTTTCTGTTCCCACTGGTCCTTTGTTTGCTATATCCTGTCTCTCACTCTCTTGGGTGCTAAAAGCAACACTTCCCATGTTACAAAGACTTGACAACTGAATATATGCATTGTATGCCAATTTCAGACACATGTTAGGGGCAGCGTAAAAAAAACAGCACAAAGAAGAAAAAGAAATGTTCTCTCTGCTTGCTTAAACTTTCTATTCCTGTGTAGTGTTGTGGGATTACTATCTAACCATGCTAGCTTATAATGAAATGCTTGTAGATCTCATCTTAATATATAGTGTACCTGATGGTCAGTCAAGAATATTGAGATACTAAATCACACGCATTTTTAATATATCGCAAATTCTTAGACCATCTTTAGCAATTTCATTCTATTGCAGTGTCATGCAGGCATTTGTGCTTTGTCAATCTCTTAAGGTTGTCTGAAAACACAAAGATTTTTAAATTGCGAGATGCACAGTGTCACAATCCGAGCCCGAGATCCGATTAATCCGGATGTCCATACTTACTCCCGTAAAATCCGAGTTAACCGAAATTAAAACAAAATCCACAAGGGATAACAATCATTAATACCTATTAAATGTATATTTGCGGAATACACACACACACACACATGGACGGCCACAATTAGATAGTGCGAGTCCTTTACAATAAAAGTAAAGTTCAATATAATTCATTTCCCTAAATAAGTCAACTACTGCATATTCAAATATAATATAGGTGACTACTATTTACATCACAAAATGATTAAACGAAAGTATTTCTAAAATGTTCCAGTTCCATTATCAACACATCAACAACAAAAGTTCATTATAAATATGTCACGACCCGGCCCCGAGATCAGAGTCGTTAGGGTTAACCCCCGGGTCGCGATGTAATCATACTTACTCCCGTAAACCCCGATTAACCGAAGTTAAACCGGAGTCCACAAGGGATCTTGCATACCTACCTGTCAATGTACAGTTGCGGAATACATACAAATAATATACATTGACAATACTTAACAAAATGAATCAGAACATTTACTTCTTCAACTACATCTTTGAATTTACATCGTTTCATTTCCACTATCAACCACTGCATATTTACATACAATGCAGGGGACATCGTATACCGTACCCACAATACCAAAATGATTATACAAAATAACTTATATAAAGTTTCCAAAAGCTTTTCCATGTATACGCTCTCCAATCATGTCCATTCAGCTAGACCTCCTGGAGGTAGCGAATGGGCCTCCTCCGCTGCCTGGACGGTCGTTGAGGGACCGGCACGGGCAACTGAGCCTGTAATATCATCAGTAATACCGTGAACACGACGGTTCAACAAGGTATACATACATTTATGACATGTTCATAATTCTTAGCAATTTATTGTCTAACAGTGCTAAACAATTCATAATAACCATAAATAACAATAACAATAAGATGGCAACTACACTAGCATTGGTTTCAACTCCATTCTATTCATTTCATCTTCCAAAAAGGAAGATATGCATATTCATTTATTTATTAGGTTCAACCTTTATTAATGGCTTTTCAGTGTATGACTCTTCAGTCAATGACCTTTCGGTCCAATAAGGTGGGATCTCCCAGTGTCTTGATCAGAGATCACTGGTGTCACCACGGGCTTCGGAACACCCCAATCTCATCTACTGCAGTAGGAATAGTCATTTCATTTCTCAATTCATTCAATTCAATTCAATAATGAGTTTAAGAAACCGCTAGGTAGTGCCAAACCCGTCAACCCTTTGTATCAATCTCATTCTCACTCTAAAGTAAGCCTACATACAATCCTCTAACCCACCATTGAGTGTAACTATGGTTATCAATGCAAGTATTACTTTTGATGACATTACTTAATTGAATTATGCATTTGAATAACCCTAGTTACACATATGGAGGTGTACTTAACTATACGAGAACCATTAATGACCACATAAGCGATCCTAGTTCTCGAAAAATTCCAAAACTCACTGGTTCCCCCAATCGCGAGGACCGTTAGGTCCGAGCAATTGGCCAAAATTTCCACTTTACTATTTATATGTATTTCTGTTAGGTTCGCTCGAGCGGACACTTTACAGAAGGATGGTCGCTCGACCGCACTTTAATGTTCGCTCGAGCGACCAGTCCAGGACACGTTTTCCTGAAACAGAACCTCGGTCGCTTGAGCAACCCCCTGTTCGCTCGAGCGAACTGTCCAGAATTTGACTCCGAAATTCTGATTCTTTCTCTCTTCTTTCTCACTCACTTATCCCTTATTCCTCCACAACCTGCAAGCATAATGGGACCTCCTGTCCCCATCCACACCACCATCCATTTCAACTAATCTAACAATTCATACCCAATCTCATTAGGGTTTTGAAACCCATAATGCACCCTAAACATCAATTCTTTCTATCAAAATCCACAAAACTACAAAACTACTTCAATAAGCATAAGCATATGTATCACTTGCCTCAATGGAAGCTTTGCTTGCTATAAATCCCTTTCTTAACTTGGATTGAGTTGGAATCCTCTAATTGAAGCTTGACTCCCAAGAAGATGTTGAAGAAGATGAAGAAAATGAACTCCCCTTCTCTTCACTCACCTCAATTCACACTCAAGGAAGAAGAAGGATTGAAAGAAAGAAGAAGAATTTGAAGAAGAAAGAAGAACCGGATGAAGAAATGAAATGTTGCCTAGGGTTCCATCTCAACTTATATAAAAGGCTATTTTACATTTAAGCCCAATAATTCTCATGAATTCCATTTCAAGTCAAATCAAGGTCCATTTGGCTCATTTCTCGTCGAATCCCTTCAAGTCTTTTATGAAATTCGTCGTACTCGTCGAGATACACATGCGGGTATCAAGAGTTTCCGAATCCGACAAAATACGTATAAATCCGTATTTACACATAAGTCCTTCACTTGCTTGTATAAGCTCAATTTCAATTCAATTTAGTTATGAATCTTGTCTAACACTTCATTAAGCCTAAATTAGGCTAACTCAACTTCATTTGGTGATAAATCACCATTAAGTCATTTAAACCGACTTAATTAGTCTTAAGCTCAATTAATTAGAGTTAATCGTGATTAACTCGGGACGGAGCCTAACAAAATATTTTCCAAAATTTCTCAATCCAACTCGCACTTCGACTCATGTCTACTCAATCAATCCTCCTGGAGGAATCGGATTGGCCTCCTCCTCTGGCGGCGCAGCCTTTGCATAATCAACACGGGCAACTGGACTTGTAATGTCGTTAATAATACTGTGAACACAATAGTTCAATAATATATACACAATCTATGATAGTACATGCTATAGTAATTTAATTTATCAATTCTAGACAATTCAAATCAATAACATTAACCTATACATTTGGAATCGAATAATAACAAGTACTAGATTGGCAACTATAATAGTATCCTTTCATCTCAATTCTTCCAAAAGGAAGCGTTCATTCATGTTCATTTATTCATATTCATTCATTTCATTGATCTACAGTGAGTATTCTTTATTAGGTAGCTGATCATTCAATAAGTTCAATTCATTAAGTGACTTATCATTTCAATAATTGTGGGATCTACCAGTGTCTGGATCAGAGATCACTGGTATCACCACGGAGCTCCACAACACCCTTAGTACATCTACTGCAGTAGGATTGTTCATTAATTATTCACTAATTTATTTCATTAATTCAGTTCATTTTAACTCAATAGCAAGTTTAGGAAATTACAATGTAGTGCCAGACTCAAGGATCAAATCGACAAACTCTATTCAATTCACTTCCTATATTCAAGCCATTAATGATTCAAAACCATTCATTTAGGTGTAACACTCGATTATCAAGTGCAAGTGTTATTTTCGATGAACATCACATTAGATATGTGTGCATTAGAGTCCCCTTCATTATTACCTATGATGGTTCAGTTACAACAATTAAACAATTAACACACTATTGAATTATACCTAAATTCATTGATACTATTTTTTTCTAGTATCCACAATTCTTAATAATCCTCAACTACGTTATAATTAGTCCTAAGACTAAATTACAGACCACTTATGCTCATGTAAAGAGTCGTTGGTTCAAAATAGAACCAATTTAGCCGATCGATTGGACTAAAACCATGTCCCAGTTAGGACCTGTCTAATTGATCGGCCTTTCATGCCCGATCGATCGGACCTGGGACAAATTCCAATTTCATATTCTAAAACTGAATTCCCTTCCTCCTTTACACTCAAATCACTTCCAACCTGCAAGACAATGGAACCTCCTGTTCCCCCTTTAATCAACATTTACATTCATACACAACTTCTTTCAATCATCCATCCATCCAACCCAATTATAATTCAATTCTAAGATTAGGGTTGCAATCCCATTTACAACAAAACCAAGAGAGAATCTTAACAAATAGCATCAATCACACAATGATTGTTCTAGTTGCCTTGTTGAAGATTAATTGACTAAAAGCCCCTTTGATTAACTTGGTTTGAGATGGAAATCCCTAAATTGAAACTCTTTTTCAAGCCTAACATCAATACAATTCACAAAACACCACTACTATGAGCTATATGTGTTATAAATCATTCCTAAACACTTATGAGAACTTAGAAATTCTATAATTACAACTAACTACTTACTTGTGGGTTGTGAAGAGAAGGTTGAGATCTTCTCCTAGCCCTAACTCCCAAGAAATGAAGGCAATTAGGTGGGGAAGATGAAGAGGATGAAGTTATCACCCTCCAAACACACATGCAAGCTTTAATCTTGAGGTTTGATGAAGAAAATGGATGAAGAAGAAGAAGAAAGGAAGAGCCTAGGGCTCTTGTGCTAGAATGAGGGAAGTGAATGAACATTGAGTTCATTCCAAACCTTATAAACCCATTTTTGCATTAAGCCCCTTAACTTCTCCTATTTACAATTTGAGTAAAATGAAGACTCATTTGATCTAATTTAGGTCGAATGGAACCCCACCTATTACAGAAGTTGACGTACTCCCCAAGATACACACGTTGGTATATATCAAGAGTGACTGAATTCGATGAAATACACGATAATTCGTATTTACGAAAAAGTCCTTATTTTCTTTTGTTTGAGTCTAAAACCAACTCAATTACCTTTATCTCATTCATTATCACTTCATTAAGTCTAAATCAATCATTTGAGACTAATCTAATTGAATTTGGTCATTAACCATCATTAGCTTAATTAAACACGATTAATTAGCAATACTTTCAATTAATTAGAGTTAATTTCGATTAATTCGGGACGGGGTGTAACACACAGTCTATTGCTTGTGAAATGACAAACCTTTTGATAAAATGTTTAATATTTAGGAGAACACCAATCCAAAATATTGTTCATGGGGATCGCAAAGGATAGCAAAACAGTGTGCAGTGTTCTACAATATTGTTTAATGTCATTGAGCCCGCAAAGAACCCGCATGCACCTTATTATTGAATGTTGTTTCGTATAGTTAGATGTATATATACTGCAATTCATTTATTCAAAAAGAAAAGGATACACAAATAAATTTGGCATTTAAAAAGAAAGGAAGAAAAAAAAAGGAGAGTACCTAACTATGGAGTGGAACACATTAATCTCAAATTCTCAATCCACAAAGAGCCAGTATCTGTTTTAAATTCTTACTCTTCAATTTATTACCAAATTCTTTGCCAGACCCCTTTTTCTTCAAATCCACTAGGCCTCTAAATGTAACTTCTTTCTTGCAAACATCTACCGCATAATCCAACAATCCTGCTTAAAAAAAAAAAAAAAAAAAACAAATAATAATGGCAGAAGGTATATATGAGAGAAATAAGGTCAGTAGAAAATAGAATAACGGGATGCATTTTCTTTGCAGGGCATCCAGTAAGACCAAGGACACAACTGGGATTTTTCTAAAATGCAAGACGTTAATTGCACTTTTTGGGTGACAGAAATAGAGCAATAGTAGGTTAGAGGATGAAAGGGAATGGCCAATTTTCTTTGGAAAATGGTTATCCATATATCCCCTCCAGAAAATAAACTCAAGCTTACAAGAATAGAATAAAATGGTGGTCACTTGTAAAACTTCAGCCTTTACTCCTTTTGATTAATAAAAGACCCTTTCTTAAAATCCATTTAAAAAATGTAAACGACATGAATGTCCTCCATTTCCCTAATTTTAGAATAATTATGGGAGTTTTGATTGCATAAAGGAGAGGAAAAGCTAGCTACATACACCCTATTGAACATACCACTTCACCACTAATAAAGGAAAAGAAAAACCTTTATCATTTGTTTCTCTAAATGTGATGAAAGCCATATCTACTTCTTCACATACAATGATATGTTGAATCTCTCTGGTAATTGTTAATAAAATTAAACATGGTTTTGCTGCCTATACATCAGGTTACAATTGATATGTTGAAAAAAAAAATATATATATATATATTGTTTTTTGTTTTTTATTTTGTCAAGTTTTCTTGTACAGTGGCTTAGGCAATTAAACAGCACCCTCTGTCTTATTCCATTAGCAAATACTCACCCCTCATCCTGGAGATCATTCGAGCAGTTCTTTGGCGGCAATGGATGCAGCTCATGTCTGCACTCATCACAATAATCTGGACCTAAACACAGAAGATTTTGTTAACAATAACACAATCTGATGACTAAAAAGTTCTGTAAATTGGCCGGGCATTCCTATAATTGTGGGGGCGGGGGGGGGGGCGGGGGGGGGGGGTTTAATCTAATATAATTAGTGTGTGTGTGTGTGTTTTTGTATATAATTTTAGTATAACCAAAAGAATATGATATTGCACCTCTCCATATATATATACAGAGCTGGATGGAGTATGAAACCAGGCCCCCAGTGGATTTCTAAGTTTCAATTATAATTTTGGCGGGGCCCACTAATTTTTTCCATAAGGCCCCCAGTGAATTTTTTGGGCCCCCAATGGATTTTTGTAAATATTAACTTTAGGTATTCCATATTCTTATTCTCCCTAATTTTGATTGTTTTAATCACTTTCTTGTAGCATTACCGCGTTCTCAGTCTCCTACAAGAGCTAATACCAAGGAAAATTAACAACAGTCATCGCTGAAAACAGTTAAGATAAATTAGTATGCAGAGGCGGAGGTAGTTTCCAGCCCCCCAGTGACTTTTTGGGAAAAAAATAATTATGTATACTAAGTTAGGCCCAAATCAATTAGGCCCCCAATGACATTGAACCAGGCCCCCCAATGAAAACTCGTAGAGAACAATTGTGATAAATAAATATGTCTTGTTTTATTGCTTGAAATTATTATATTATATTTGTTCCATATAAAAGGTTTTGGGTAAATCTGCACACTATTTGTCCTTGTTAGACATGATTTGCAATGCAGTGGAAATCTATAAACTATCTGTCTTTGAATGCACCTTTCTGTGTATTAGTTAATGATAGTGTATGTAAAAGGTCCACTACTTTTTTTGTTTATTGTTTTTTCTCAAGCATGAAAAAAAAAAAAAAAAGAGAATCATTTGCAATCATATAAATAACCCAAAAAAAATTCCGGGGCCGTTGCCCCCGGATCCCCTACTACTTAATCGTGCCCTCAGTGATTTTAAATCCTGGATCCGCCACTGTATATATATATATTAGCTTGCTTAGGAGAAAGTTCTCCTAAATGCTTGTAAGATTGCTGAGGAGCTTCATGGGTGAAACCGTGAAAGCCTACTAGTGGGGCCCATCTGGGAGGAGACAAAGGGCTTGCTTGGATAGGGAGGCCATCAAATCTTAGATCCAAAGGAAATGAGATGGTCGAGATATGGGCCCTCATAATCAATGGCTCAAAAAAAGCTGGATGTTAAACTAGTAGACCCATGCACCTCACAAAGTAAGGGCTTTCTCAGGTGGAAATTCTACTCAATTAAATATTCCTAATTTATGAGAAAATATATTTTTTGAATTAAGATATAATTTCACATTACTCTCTCCGTCTTTCACAGAAGAATGAGTTACAGGTAGCATCTTAAAAAGATAAACAATATATATATATATATAATATTATAGCTCATTATAGAGAAAAACCATGGAATCAAATCCAGTACCCCCCACAAATGATCACTTGCTCATATAATTATATGATCACTTGTTTAAAGGGCTTATCACTATTCACTAGTCACGGGAAGGTTATGACTTATGATCCTAACAGTCTGCCTTCATGGCAGGTGGTCACCACTGCATGTATATATATATCGTTCAACTCTTCCCTTAAATTTTAAAATATCCAAGCAGGGTTATCTAACGACTAAGAAGACAATTAAATTAATCAGGACAACAGGAAAAAGGAAAAAAAGAAATACAATTAAGGACCATCAAGAAGATAAATTAAAAGCATCATCCCTGGATGGAGTTTTCCTAATATGCTAATGGCTACCCAATTTAATATGACCCATGAGTTTGCATGGAGTCAAATCCAATAGGAATTCCAAGAAATGCATTCCTAAAAGTGGCTAAAACTAGAAAACACAAAGGCGAAGATCCAAAAATGGCAGACCACTCGTTGAAAGTCATTTTATCAAGAATTTCTAGGAATTTAATTCCATGCAACCAAAAACAAAAACAGGGTGTCAACTTGAAAATATTTCATTGTAAAATCTAAAAGTCCCTCTTTGCCTCTAATTTCTATCCATTTCAATTAACTCCCAGTAATCGAACCATACCTTAGGTTCAAAGTTTCAAACGGCAATGCCAATAACCGCCTAACCAATAAACAGTTCATAACAAAAAAGAAAACACAAACTTCTATAAAAGTTTTGTTCCCATACAATAAAACACTAAAAAGAGAGAGAGATAGAAAGATAGGGAGGAAGAAGACGACTGAGAAGGAGAAGCAAAAGAAGAAAACATACAGTGGGTAGCGTCAGGTTCTCCGCGAACCTGAGCTCTTGTTTAGATACTGCTATTGCTTCCATGTAACAGATGTAAAAACGGAAGTCGTTTCAGTCTCCCTGCTTTTGCTAACTAAAGTTCACATCTTTGGAGATTGGAAAGGTGCCCCAGTCCTTCCATTCCATCTAGAATCTTACAGAGACAAATGGTTTGGCTTCTGTATGTTTTTATATTTAATAAAGAGAAATAACTTTAAATAATATACGAGTTGAATTAAAATACTAACAAACTAAAAAAGAGCCACCTTGCAAGAATATGGCTGATGGCATTATGCATAGACCAGGTCAAAAAAGATGCGTGTTCCCTTCTGTCTCTTAAGTGGTAGCAGTACAGTATCTGTGTATTAATCCATCCAAAAAAACTGACCACTGAATGATAATTTTCCTGGCAGATTAAGAAAAACCATGCATTGATAACCACCTATGCTGAGCCAGCTCATAGTCAAGGAATCCCAAATTTTTGCCATTTAGATGGTGAGAATTCACAAAACTAGACCATACCAAATGTCACTTTTGGCTAATAGAATTGTCATAATCTCAGCTTTCAAATTGCAGGGACACAGGAACCTTTAGAATTCTACATGGGGACAGTATTTATGGGACTCCAAGTTCTGAAGGACAAGAAATCTTGCAAACAAACAGAAACAGTCCCTCACCTGAAAAGCAATTTCTTTCTTCATCAATGCTCAATGCTGGTCAGGACTTTTGAATTTTAGTCAAACATAGAATATGCTTCCCATTTTAAGTTTTGAAAGTGCACCCAATTTTAAGGCAGTCTTGGCATGGATTAAAGGGTGCAAAGCTGTTTCTTCCTTGTTCTTCATTTTTAGCATAATGAATCCAACCACTCATACAAAATTCTGGGTTTATTTTTACATAATGGCCCCTCCAAAGAAAATTTCCTGGCTCCACACCCCTCAATCCAACCATGAATATGAGTCGAATATTTCCCTTTATTATATATATATATATATATATATATATATATAAACTGTACTGGTAGCCTATTCATTGGGTGCTTGTCGATGATATAGCTCTACTACAGTTTCTAGCATGCTTGTTCAACGGACATGATCCACTGTACATCTCTATACAATGGACATACTGAGTGTGCCGCATAGCAAAGTAGTTGTGTAAACCTTTTTTATTTTTTTATTTTTAATGTTTGGTTGTTAAATTAAATGGCTAGGTCCCCCAACAGACCTTAGCTGTATGAGCATCAGTTCTATTTTCCTTTTAAATGTAAATTTATAGGTAAAAAAGCCCATTTTCAGAAAACACAATTAGAAGGTTGAGATTTTCTTTCTTTTAATATATTTCCATGCGTGTCAGATAAACAGTCTGGATCATCCAAAGGTGGGCCCCGCTGCCTGAGCTGGCCTAGTAAAATGCATTCTTTTAATTATTGCCCTGTGCCCAATGTGGCAGACATGGGAAAAATGTTTGGACCAAGAAATCATTAACCTAATCCAGGAATACACATGAGGGATAAAGGGAAATATTAACACCAAACCCACTTGTTTGGTAGCCCACCAACCTTTCTTGCACGTCTCATACTGTACTGGACAATAAAAGGAGTTAAGAAACTGAAGCAGTTGAGTTTTGACTACAAAATAATATTAATAGACATTGTCCAAATGCTGATCTTTTTTTTTTTTTTTAAATGTGGGTTGGAACACCATAATAAATAATAATAAAACAAAACCTGGAAACATCTCTCTAACTTGATCAAAACTCTTCAATATCACTGCTTTGTACCAGTCTGACCACAGATTTCTGTTGGGTTAGACTTTAAAGTATATTCTAACATACAAACAGTTCGATTTTAGACATAACAGCGGAAAGCACTGATGCCAGCTAGAGGGGTAGTTCACAAATCCTTTCTTTCTTTCTTTTTTTTTTTTTGGCTTGAACATGCTTTGAGAGTACTGTTTATATGGTTTTAAAACAAAAGTTGATCAGAGTCTAGTGTGGGCCCACTACTTAAAAATTGGGTCCTGGTATGGGCTCAGGTCACCTACTACTCAGGTAATGGAGCAAACTAGACCGTCCATACCCAGAGTTTTTGTCAGAACCATCAAGTAACCGTGGCTGTCCCATTGACGTCCATAATAGTGATGACCAAGTCATAGCAAATTCAACAATAGAACACATAAAAAGGTCAAAGCAAATTCAACAGATCTAAAGAATGGGATAAATAATATAAACACATCACCACTAAATCAAATTTACCAAACAGAACTTCGGAAATATTGATGTCCAAGGTGTCAAACACAGCAACCTCAATAAGGATAGGATTAAGCTAAGAATAATCTTTTAAACTACAGAGCTAGTCAATGGGTCATTAGATGTTAAGCTCAAGAGAAGATCATGCGTTCTTAAACCTTGGCCAACCTATCTGAGTTGTTAACACGAGAATTTAATGTTCTTCCCTCGTTCACAAGACACAACAGAGATTTTGCAGATACATGAGAAATTAGAATTCCCCTCAAAGAATACCCACTCATTCTGTCAGTCCTTTTGACTCCAATCATGTCCATCTCCTTCAACATCCCCGAGAATCTCAATCATTGAGAAGTTAATCAACACGAACTGGTCCCCATGCTCAATGAGCAGCCTTCAAAATTGATGCCATTTTTTTCACTCTACTCGTTCCAACCCTGCTACAGGTCACCCCCTTCCAGTCTCTACCCAAAAACCATTTAACTCTTTGTTCAAAGCTAATTTGTTTAAAATCAAATCTTATCTACTGTCCTTGACTTCCATTCATGGTCTCCGCCATACCTGTCATTTGTAAACCACATTATTCATGGAACACCTTCAAAAATTTCATTTAATATTACATTGTTGTTAAGTGTTGTGTTTAAAACTTGACTGTTCTTGCTCCCTTAAAAATGATATCATGCGCAATTTGCAAGAGAGAATGGGAAAGAGCCTCTGGTCCTTCATAGCAAGGTGAAACATTAGGATTAAGAAAAGCATTTGACCACACCAAGCATGCAACCCAAAAAAAAAAAAAAAAGATTCTTGCAACAATGATACAATGTCTCATCAGACAAATTTAATCAACTGTCAAAAAATAATCATCAATATTTCTTGAATGGTCAGAGAGAAGACAATGGGAATATGGGATACTGGCAAGGTCCTAAACAATCAATGTAGAATTTGACAAGTTATGAAGACACTAAAATTAACAGATCACTCAGACAGTTATGACCTAACTCTCATAAACATATATGAATAAAAACCTTTACCAAAACAAATAACATCTTCAAATAAAGGAAAAAAAAAAAAAAAAAAAAACTTACGAATGTAACTGCATCATGTGGAAAAGAGAATATCATTAATACCTTTCCAAAATACATAAGATCCCTATGACCATGGAATATAAAAAAAAAGACATGAAAAGAAATGTCTTTAAGGTTATTATTTGGGTCATATGGAAAGAAATAAATTTGTGTTGCTTTGAAGGGAAGTCTTCCAATGATAAAATCCTTGGTGGAGAAAGCAAATTTTTTTTGTAGTAGCTTGGGTTTCTCTCCTGATCCTCCACCAATTTCAAAATATATCTATAGCGACAATCATCAGAATTTGGAATGAGGTTGCGCTCTCTTCCCCGTCTATGTATATAATTTTGCCAGGGTGGTCAACACCTCGGCCATGTTTAGTTGAGCTTAAATTCAATGGGATTGCTATAGGAAATCAGGATATAGCAGGTGTAAGCAGGATTCTTTGTGACAATGTAACTGCGTCCATCATATCCTTTTCAGGACCTTTTCCCCATTTTCTGTCAATGATGCAGATATGTTGGGCTTATTTAAGGACTAGTGACCAGAAAGCCCATCGTCCTGATCTCGGGCACATGATGGTGGAACAGGACTCCTTATGTGCTATTCGATGGGCCTTAGGTCTAAGTGAGGCTCGATGGGGTCATAGCAAACATGGTGGACCTAGCTCAACATCTCGGTGCTTCATTTCTCCGTGATAAGTAGAGTGTGAATTCACTAGCATTATTTAGCAAAGAAAGGTGTTGTGCATCAAAATTTGTTTATACTTTATAGCTAATGATGCAGGCCGGACTATTGGGCCCCCTCTTAAGTTTTATACCCAAGGGCCCAAGCCCACAAGGGAGCAGTAAGTCCACATTTTCAACTGCTCTTTCAAGACAGCTGATCTTTCAACTGTCTCCGATAGAAGAAGCAATCGGCACCGCCCTATGCTACATCCTATGCTATGTGGAGTGTTCCCTTAGTTTTGGTTAGCATGCTAGGATAGAACAGTGATTGTTTGTCTATATAAGGAGATGTAATCTTCTCCAATAGGGACATTGAATATGAAGCAAGAATTTGAGTTTCCTCTCGTGACGTGTTCTTGTCTTTGGTGTGAGACCAAGACTATTGATCCGTAAGGATCCCTGTTCTAAGCCAAACGGAGGCTATCTCCCCCTCCCCTGCACTGCTTCAGCTAATGATGTAATCGACTCCTATATGATAGGCTTCTTTTCTTCCTCTCTGTTTTCTGGGTTTTCTAGTTATTGGGCAATGGTTTTTGGACCTTCTAGCATTTCAGTACATATCTACCATGCGACATAGTTTCTTTAAAAAAAAAATACCATTCAGGTGGGGGTTGCGCGAGAGAGAAGGAATGTAGAACACAAATTTGAACACATCCACAAAGGCACAAGGAAACCATTAATACAACACAGACAGTAATGGCATTATGATGTAAAAATCTTCAAACAAAGAAAATATCTTGCCCCAGTTCATGAACATGGGTCATTGATCCTACCCAAGGCTTTCCCATACATGGATTTTTAGAGCTGACAGATTCATTGTCCAAGATGGCCCCGTAATCATAGAAGATAAATTTACCATTAGAGAATCACAATCAAAAAATATTTTTGAAGGCACCATATAAATTGGAATGATGTGGAGAAGATTAGCATGGCACCTGTGTCAGGGTTACACAGATCAAGAAAATGTAATATATATATATATATATATATGTCTAAGTGCAATGGCACTAAAAGAAATAGACAAAACAAACAAATAAATTGCTTGATCTGTGTTGTACCCAAACAACATTCTACCTTTGTGTATGTGTGTGTGTGACGTGGGGAGTAACACTAGCTGAGGCACATAGCTCATATCCTTAATAATCATCAGCCATAAGGCCCAAAACACCATTCCACCACATAATACACATCACTGCATATCTACCAGCCAAAACACCATTCCACCACACAACACACATCACTACATATCTACCAGTCAAAACACCTACCAAATATCCTTGAAATTAGGATAGGTCTCAAAAACAGGATGAGCATTGAACTTGTTGAAGATTTAAGTGCAGGACAAATGCTTTGCATGCTAGCTTGGATATCTAAAGGGAGAATAGCGCCCTGGCAAAGGAGCCATATTTTAAATGAGATAAAATAAAGTTTGTCTAAGGAAGTAGAGTTTAAACATGTTTTAAGGATTGCTAAAGAGATTGTAACCTGGACTAATTAGCTAAGCAGGGACTGGATAGAAATGACCGTATGTTGGGCCCATCTTTCCATTTTTTGGTTTCCTCTTGCATGTTTTGTAACTCTGTGTGGTATATGTTGACCATTGTGTCTTTCCTTTTATGTTGTAATGAAAGTTAACTGTTCACAATTTTAATAAATGCAAGCTTTGTAGGTGCATATCTGCTGAACTGGGATCAAAAGTTTCCTTTTTACTGTTTTGTTTATCCTGTGCGTTCTTTCTTACCACAAATTTGGGGGCTTTTTCATCATGCATGTTCCTTTTTTTCATCAGAAATTCATGTTGCTAGAGTTGCTTGAACTGGGATTTAAACTTGTGTTTTCTTAATGTTGATTATCCTGGTTGTTCTTTTTCATCAGGAAATTGCAACCACCATCAAAATTAAATGTGTGGAGTAAGGATGTTTTTGGATAAAGAAAAGAGAAGAAAAGGGTATATCATGGAGGATTGGCAGTAATTGGGAAAAGGGGGTTCTTTGTTTAGTGAAGACTTGGGCAGGTAACAGAAAAGTTTTGGAGGTGGACATAAAAGCTCGGTTCAAGAGAGGAATGAAAATGAAGGCAAAGATAAAGACACATAGAAAGCGGGATGGTACTACCTATTTCTTTCATTGCATTGGTACAACCGTGGAAGAAAAAACAGTATTACTCCAAAACAAAACATGGTAGACGACTAGACAGTTCCCAGGTGGAGGATAGAAACACTGAGGAATGAGGATGCAATGAAAACTTCCACTCAAGAGAGGAGAAGTGGAAGAGACTAATGGTGTAATTTGTTTTGCTTCTTGGTTTTTTTTTTACTTTCTTGTTCCTTTTCCCCGTGTCTTGGTATTTGGTTTCCTTCATCTTTACCTGCTCAGTCCTGGTATGTATGGGTTTCCTATTTCCCACTTGTGGCCTCTTCTCTTTGTCACTGATGAAGTCCACCACGTCAAAAATTAAAACTAGATTGAAAAAAAAAAAAAAAAAAAAAAAAACTGTGGTATACAGTCCTAAAGACTTATATCAAGGATGTCAAAAAGTTAGAAAATGAGAAAAATTTCCACATTTTCTGTTCATAAAAGCCTTGTGCAGAATTGATAAGAACCCACAAAGTATTAAAGGAACAAACCCACCAGATTTGCCTCATTTCTATCTACCCAAAGAGATTGCTAGCACCAACACATCCACATAAATTTGATCAGCAGCACACAATTGAAAACAAAAAAATATATTAAAAAAATGGGTTGCAGGCAAACAGATCGACACATAGATAAGAAATTAAGAAACCCAACACAATCATTTTGATTTCACAGATAACAAACCTTGAAAAATCATCTGCGCCTTGCAGGAACTCTATCTCTATTGTTCTTCCCCAACAACAGAGCCCGTTCCCTTTCCTTCTCCCGCCTCTCTCTCTTCATCCGCTCCTCTCTCAATTCCTCCAATGTCTTCTTCCCTGATGACTTCCTGATACTCTCGGCCTCTTCGCCGGTAATGGCAGATTCTCCATCGCCATCCTTACCGTCTGACGGTCTAGAGAGGTACCAAGGAGCCTTCACGCCTTTGCCAGCAACACCATACCCAAGCCTGTACTTTTCATCCTCGGCGGGCACAACCTTTGGAGCGGGAGCGGCGGATTCATCTTTCCTTTTCCTTTTCTGCTCCTTGGGACCATCTTCCCGAGGACTGCCCTCATCACTGCCAGAAAAGGGGAAGATCTTCAGGCCCTCAAATAGGTTGATGTGCTTGGAATCAGAGGAATTCCGTTCAGGGGAGTGGGGGCGTGGGGCGTTGATGCCGCGGGCCTGACGTAGGTGCTCGAGGCGGAATTCAGCATCGCGCTTTCGGGATTGCTCGCGCTTGAGCTGCTCTTCTTTGGCGGCAGCTTCTTCGTCGCGGCGGACCTTCTCTCTGTTCTCGTAGTTGTAGACGTTCCAGCGCTTCTGGGGGAGAATGTTTAGACCTCCATGGCCTCCCATTCTTTCTTACTTACTTAGATTTTGGGGGGGGGGGGGGGGCGCCCTTTTAGGGTTTAGGGGGAATTGTTTCTGAAAGCAATTTCCAATCTATATCTATAAGGGCATGTTTGTGTAGCCCATTTCCACGGAAAAGGTTGTAGTTTTCTGCGGAAAACTTCTTTTTCATGTGTTTGGTGCGGCAGTTTTCCGCGGAAATGCTTTATCGCCACGTCAGTTTTTTCCTTCCTAGGTATGGAAATAGACTTCCTATGGGGGGTATGGGAAGTCCATTTCCACGGAAAACTGACCCCCCAATTTCCTCTCTCACCCTCACTCCACCCAACCACCATCTTTATTCCTCTTCCCCTCCCAACCCCACCCACCCCACACACATACCAACCCACCCACCCAATAGTTTTTACTAAAAAGTGGTTTTAACTAAAGAAATCCATAGCTACACCAAACAACATTAGCACTAATTCATCGAGGAAAACCTTTTTGCACCAAACATAAAATTTTGACTTCCGCGGAAAAACTTTTCCAAAGAATTTGAAACCCATAGATTTTGCTGATGTGGCAATTTCCAATTTCTATGGAAATTACATGTACACAAACGTGCCCTAAAGAGAGAGAGAGAGAGATGGGAATTACGACAAGGGCTTCTAGAAAATTAACCCAACCAACCAATAAAACACCGAAATCAATCAAAACCCTAGATTAGCAGTCACATAAGAACCCAAAGGTATTGAGAAAATCGGATGAGGAAGAGGAAGAGGAAGAGGAAGAGGAAGAAGAAGGATGAGATGTTTGCTCGAGAGAGGAAGAGGATGTTGATGATGCAACATAGCGCGGGAACTGAGAAACAAAGGAAGGAGTAGGTGGAGCCAAATAACCCCACGGGTAGCTTAGTTGGCCTAAGACCACGGTTTGCTTCCGAAGGTTGTGGGTTTGAAACTCCGCTATCACACTAGGGCTACAGGGGATTTACCCGGCTTCCCTCTGGGCCCGGAGGGATTAGTCCAGCCCAAAGGGTTGGGAACCCTAAAAAAAAAAAAAAAAAAAAGTTGGAGCCAAGCGATACTGTGAGGATTAGAGCAGGGAGGAAGGCTTTCGTGGGGCTGTAATAAAAATTCTCCCATTACTCCAAATTTCCTATCCGGAAAAAATGAGGCATGGAATCTATTTTAGGTTCCTAATTAAAAATGGTTCCAGATCGATATAGATTTCGATCCGTGCATATATAATTTTTTTTTATTTATAAATATTTGATATTATAAATTATATTTAAAAATATTATATATATATATATAATGGTAAAAGTAATAGAATTGATACTCTGCTATAAGTTAAATGATATATTTATTTTAAGAAAAAAATAAAAAAAAATTAAAGAGAAGTTAAAACCAATTTTTGAACTATATCTAATTCTCTAGGTGGATTCGACTCGAAATTGGTTATGAAAACAATAAAATAGATTTCGAGTCAAAACCGAATCCGAAATCGAAATTGTTATTTAGAAATTGGCCTGAGTTAGGGTCCACTATGGTTGTAACTCGAAATCATTTCATTTGCAACCCTACTCCCCACCATCCAATCCTTTTTTTCAGCTATGCTTAGTACACATCCATCCATGGGACGCTCTCACAAACAGACTAAAATACCCACTTCTTTTCTCTCCCTTTTCCTCCTCTGTCGCGGGCCAAATCCGCCCGCTCTCCCTCTCACTCTCCCCATCCCTGCCTCTCCCGGTGCCCACCTCCGACCTCCTTCTCTCTCCTTCTCCCAGTCTCTCCCTATCCTCGTGCCTTCTCCCCGATCGCTATCCCTATGCCGTTCGGCCACTCAGGGCCAACCAAATGATTATATTATTTTGCAGAGTGGCCCAAGGGCATTGCCGGAAAACTTTTAAGCTTTAATTTGAAAAGCTCTGAAATTCTATATTTTATTAACAAATAAGATAAAATTTTAAGACCTTATTTAGAATTTTCTCTTTTAAACGGACCCTTTTCTCTATTTTGTACAAACTGATAACTGGCCTCTGGGATTCCGGATCGTCACCTGGACTGGATAAAAGCGAACAAACTGGCGGGAGGAGAAAGGATGCCGACTCGTCTCCTTTGAAGAAGAAGTTGTAAGAAGAAAATGGCGGCAGCAGAAGAAGAAGAGCCTCCTTCCGACTACTCGGAACTCGAAGAAGAAAAACCCCAAAAATCGAGGTCTAGCACAGAAAATCGGATAGATGACGAAGAGGAAGAAGAGATCCCCGACTATGAGAAACAGAGGCTCTCAAGGATCAGAGAAAATAGGGCGAGATTAGAAGCCCTAGGTCTGCCGACCCTCGCCTCTTCCTTTCTGGGCTCCGTTGGAAAGCACCCCAACACAAAGAGCAAGGGAAAGAAGAAGGTTTCAACAAAAAAGAGACAACGAGACGATGAATACCGACCCTCAGAAGGAGAAGATGGCGAGAGTTCATCTACTGAAGAAGAAGACGACAACGAGGAGGGCGATGGGTCACTGGGCTCCCGACGATCTTTCACGCGCAAGGCAGGTTTTAATCGTTCCCCTCTCCCTCTTTCTTTCTATCTCACTCTCATGTCATTAAAAGATAGGTTTGGTTTTGATTGCGTCTTCTTTTTTTTTACATATAATGAAAATTGTCATAGTGGAGTGGTGATGGATTCATTTAGCATGCTGTTTGATACAATTCAATTTGGTTGCATTGACTGGATGCTTGGATTGCATTGCACTATTGCTCATTGGTTTAATTGGGTCTTTCGGAAAGAGATTATATTATATTTAGGTACTTGCTTTTGAATGCCTTTAATTGTATGGATGCGTTGTCCAATCCAACGGACTGTGATAAATTTTACAGCCAGCCATGAGCCATCCATATACATATGAACCCATGGCCAACTGACCAAGCGTGCTCATGTCCAGACGTGGATTGGTGAAGCAGTTAACCCTTAAGTTGAAAGAATCAGAATAGCGCCCCCCAACCCCCACCATTTTTTTTTTTTTTTCTGGGAATGGAAGAAGCCTTTTCACTTTATTGAATCCATAACTAGAAGGACTGAAAGGAGATTATATCATCAATTCACCTTCTTTAAATGGACTCTTCTGATTCTTGCTCTTATTTTATAGGTCTTTGGTAGCCTTTGAGGAGGTTTGGTAGCAGAAAAGGTTGAATCCATAACTAAAAGGACTGAAAGGAGATTATTGATCAATCCTAGAACAGGGTTGCAATTATTAATTATTCTCCGCCGTTATCTCCGCTTGCAAAAGCAGAGATGTTAACCGAGTATCGTATCCACTGGGACAAAAAGGCTAAGTTGTGTTGTTTCCTAAATTCCTAAATTAATCCTACTGAGAAAATAAAGTTCTGATTATTAAACTAATCCTATTAGAGAACGAAGTAATGGTTGATTGGTTTTGATTTCTAAATTAACAAATTAAAAGACAAGTTTTGATCCAATTAGAGAAAAGTCTTAGGGTATGAATCCACCATAGCCCGTGCAATGGCGAATATAGGTCTAGGGTTTCACTGTCAATGCTTTCCAGACTCGTTCTGGTTACAAACCTTCACAGAGTCACCAAATAAGGGTAGTGGATGCAAATCAGGGCATAACCTATCTCTATGGCATAGATTATCCTAGATCTAACAAACACATTCATTCAAGCATCATGTTATATGACTTGGTATTCTAAACTACAAGAATAAAACACCAAAAGAGATATTGCATTAATAAACGAATCCAATCAATGGATTAAATCAATGTCATATAATCAAAGCATTTAAAATAAAACCCTAGAACCTATACATTGCCATAAACACAAAACTAAAGTTTCATCACAACCCTAAGATGGAGATTTAGTTACTCATGGAAGATGATTGACGAAGAAGTCTTGACGAAATCCCCATTGATGCTATTCCCCAAGCTCCAAGAAAGCCTCCCAAAACTTCTCCCAAGATGTGAATATATCCAAAAACGAGTTTGGGCTCTTATTTATAAGTTTTGGGGTGAAAAAGGTCTTCAATTCGTGTAGGAGTCGGATTCCCGTCGGGTCCGGGCCCACTGGTCATCACAGCGAACTTCGCGAGGTCGTATCTCCCTCGATATAGCTCCGATTTATACAATCTTGGACTCCACGGATATCTACTCGAAAAGAGCTTTCCAACGGTACGTAGATTTCACGAATCCGACACTCGAGTTGAAAGTTATGACCATTTCAAGTTGCTGCCTCTGAAAATTCCGAGAATACTAGTGTAATTAGAAGACCTTCCATGTTGGCATGCTATGGGATGAGTGGGACCCTATGTTGGATGTCCAAGGCATGTTTGGACTCTTGCTTTGCTTTCTTCTTTGAGTCTCCTCCCATATTTGGCAGCTTTCTTACTTGCAACTCCTTCTTTATCATGCTTTGTGAGATTTCTTCCATTTTAGCTTTGAATTTCTCTCCTTGCCTTTGTAATACCTACAAACAACAAAATAACAAAATTAAGCTAATTAATCTCTATCGACGGTATAACCAAGTCCTCATTAAGGGGCCTAAAATTTATCTTTTAGGCTCTCATCACACCCCCCAACTTACACTTTGCTAGACCTCGAGCAAAGCTAAAACAACAAGAAAACTAACTAAGGCCACTTTCGTAGGGAGCACGGCTGTACTTAGCATGTGCAGCAAGCCTTTAAACCTCTAAGTTCCCCCTAGAGGACGAGTTATAGTCTCGTGAGGGTTTGCAGTGAATCTACCCACAAAATTCCTAAAACATAAAAGAAAAACAGGGAGAATTTTCCGCCAAGGTATCTACGAACACCGGATATTCCTGATTTTGGGGTTTTCAATACACAACTCAAATGTGATTCACAAATCCTATCTTTTGGTCAGAAATCCTCAAAATCATGCTGGAAAAATTAATCGTGCCCGGTGAAAATTGTGTACATATAGAAGCATGAAAGCATAAAACGATCCACTAACAATTTCCGTGAAAACACATCTCTTTTTTTTTTTTTTTTTTTTTTTTCAAAATGCTGGGCCACCGAACCTCAGTCAAAGTTAACATAATTCCTCTCAAGGCATTTGTGGTGGCTTTCACACTTTTGTTTTTCAAAGGACAACACTATTTTGATTTTTTTTTTCTTTTTCTCTCTTTTTTTTTTTTTTTTCTTAGAGAAATGACTGTGCAATGCCTAGGTCCCTTAAGCTTTCTAATTAACCCATGTAACGAGCATTCAGCCAATGACTCCCAAGACAGATGTCCTTAGGGCACTAGGTATGGCAATACCCCAATGGGCTTACTGGCTCGAGTTAAAAAGGCTACGAACCCAAACTAGTCACAATTTTTTTTTTTATTTATTTAGGAAAAGACTACAAGTATAAAAAAAACTAAAATCAAAGGAAAGGACTACAAGTAAAGAGCACTAAAAACATGACTCAACACTTCCTTTATGTCTACCTCCTCCAGGTTAGGAACTAAAAATCTCTGCATATCTCGAGAGAGTGTAAAATCAGCGATGCAAGGGGGACAAGATATGTAAATGGAGGAATCAATATCTTCCAACTCAGCAACTAAACAATCGAGTGCATTCTTGCGCAAGTCCAACCCATCCAAAATTTGAGCTTCCCGACCATCAGACAGATCAGGAGCAATGACAGACGGCAAAGTATCCTCAGGGTGAAAAGCGTTTTCTACAATCTCATCAACAACATTGATTGCAAAGCAGTCATCTTGATCTGAAGGTTGATGAGAGGCCCTAAAAGCATTCAGCCTCACTTTCATATTCCCGAAGGAAACATCCATAACTCCGGTTCGGCAATTAATGTTCGCATTGGCCGTGGCCAAAAAGGGCCGTCCAAGAATGACAGTAGTGTGCTTCCGTGAGTTTTGCACTGGTTCAGTGTCAAGGACGATGAAATCGACAGGGAAAAAGAACTTGTCGACCTTGACCAGAACATCCTCAATTATTCCCCGGGGCACCCTGACAGATCTATCAGCAAGTTGCAAGGTAACCGGAGTGGGCTTCAAGTCCCCTAGCCCAATCTGCTCATACACCGAGTAAGGCAAGAGATTGACACTCGCTCCCAGATCCAGCAATGCATGATCTATAACGTGACTCCCAATTGTGCAGGTAATGGTGGGAGTGCCAGGATCTTTCAGCTTGGGAGGAGTGTCATTATGGAGAATTGAGCTCACTTGCTCGGTAAGTAAAACCTTCTTTGGCACATGAGATTTAGATTTGCGCTTTTGAGTGCACAAATCTTTCAGAAATTTAGCATAAGAAGGGACCTGCTTGATAGCATCTAGCAAAGGCAGATTAATCTTTACTTGCTTAAACACCTCCAACATCTCATCCATGGTTGCTTTCTTTTTACTAAAGGGAGAGGGTGAGTCAAGACAAGTGGGAAAAGGGGCTTTAGGCACATATGGGGGTGCCTCATTTTCCTTAGAAATCATGTCAGCCCGAGAGCTCTTGGGATTGGCTGTGGTCTCTCTCACATCTTTCTTAGGCTCCTCGGGCCTAGTCTCAACCTCACGCCCATTCCGTAATGTGACAACCATTTTCGCTTGCTCATGATAGGTATCATTATGTTGCGAGCCACTACCCACATCAAAAGAATTCTTAGGATTAACCGTGGGTTGGCTAGGCAAGCGTCCCTCCTCTCTTTTGTTAAGAGCATTAGCTATTTGCCCGATCTGGACTTCTAGCTTAGCTATGGATTGAGAATGGGAATGGACCAGCTGAGTGGTTGCTTTGAGCTCTTTGAGCTCTTGCAGCGCTGTCTCCTCAAATGATGGAGTTCTTTGAGGTGGTTGAGGGTTGGGTTGCTGGTAGGATTGTTGGGAACGATAGGCCGCAGGATTGTATTGAAAGTTAGGCCCATTTCCCGGTTGAGAGAATGAAGTGCCTTGACCGGGCGACTTCCATGAAAAGTTGGGGTGATTGCGCCATCCCGGGTTAAAAGTATTCGAAAATGGATCATTACCCGGTTTGGAGAACCCCTGTGCAGCATTCACCTGCTCTTGCACAAACTCAGGAAATTGGGGTGCTGCAGGACAACTGCTCACAAAATGAGCGGGACTATTGCATAAAGCACAAGCATCTTGATGAGCAGGGGGCTGGGGAGATGAAGATTGGAAAGATTGTCCCCCAGAAATCAGCTGATCTAACTTTTGGGTCAAGGCAGCCACTTGGGTTGTGAGCTCATTAGAGGGCTGAATTTCAAATACCCCCTTAGGTTTCTGCAAAATCGAGGCTGCTGGCCTCTCTAATCTAGCAGTGGAGGCATGGTGCTGAAATGTCTCACTCATATTCTCAAAAAGTTCCCATGCCTCATCCTCATTTTTCAGCATAATTGATCCCCCACTGGCGGTTACTACCATGTTTCGCCATTCGGGTGATAGCCCATCATAAAAGAATTGCACCAATTGCCATTTGGCAATTTGGTGATGAGGACACTTTCTAAGGAGATCCTTAAATCTATCCCACGCCTCATGAAATTGTTCACTGTCAGTTTGGGCGAAGGATGTGATGGATCTCCTATACTGATTTGTTTTGCCCACAGAGAAATATTTGTCCAAGAATTTTTGTTGGAGTTGGGCCCAAGAATTGATAGAATTTGGAGGTAAAGTACTCAGCCAATACTTGGCTTTGTCCTTTAATGAAAACGGAAAGAGAAACAATTTTAGGGCCTCACTACTGAAATTGTTTATTCGCACTGTGGAGCAAATAACCAAAAACTCATCAATGTGGTTGTATGGGTCCTCATTGTTCAAGCCATAAAAAGAAGGGATCAGATTGATTGTGCTGGGCTTGATTTCATATTGAGCTGCCTGTAGTACACGATGGTGACGCGTATTCTGAAGGAGTATAGTGCTCCTTCAAGGGTCGGAGAGGTGGAGCCTCATCTTCTTTTCTTTCCTCAGCCATTAGTGGATTTGTGTGTGAGACAGCAAAACGGTGTTTAGATGATCTAATTTTCCTAAGGGCTCGCTCTAAATTTTGGTCTAAAGAAACAAAATTTGGATGACAAGAGCGACGCCCAAGCATGCGCACACAAAAATTTACTGCAATTATATGAAAAGAATCAGAAAGTCTAGGCTTACAGTGCCCGTGGGAGGAGAGGAAAGATTTCTTTGAGCAAAGCTTTGTGAACTCTCGTAGATCCCTGCACAAATTCTAAGATTCTGTGTTAAAATCAAAGCCCTGCAGTAAGGATAGTAGAAGTGTGAGAAGAGATGGTAAAATAAAATAAGAAAGAAAAGAAAAAGGAAAGACTAAACTAATACTAGAATTAAAGGAAACAAACAACCGTGCTAATTGTCCCCGGCAACGGCGCCAAAATTATGATCAATCCTAGAACAGGGTTGCAATTATTAATTATTCTCCGCCGTTATCTCCGCTTGCAAAAGCAGAGATGTTAACCGAGTATCGTATCCACTGGGACAAAAAGGCTAAGTTGTGTTGTTTCCTAAATTCCTAAATTAATCCTACTGAGAAAATAAAGTTCTGATTATTAAACTAATCCTATTAGAGAACGAAGTAATGGTTGATTGGTTTTGATTTCTAAATTAACAAATTAAAAGACAAGTTTTGATCCAATTAGAGAAAAGTCTTAGGGTATGAATCCACCATAGCCCATGTAATGGCGAATATAGGTCTAGGGTTTCACTGTCAATGCTTTCCAGACTCGTTCTGGTTACAAACCTTCACAGAGTCACCAAATAAGGGTAGTGGATGCAAATCAGGGCATAACCTATCTCTATGGCATAGATTATCCTAGATCTAACAAACACATTCATTCAAGCATCATGTTATATGACTTGGTATTCTAAACTACAAGAATAAAACACCAAAAGAGATATTGCATTAATAAACGAATCCAATCAATGGATTAAATCAATGTCATATAATCAAAGCATTTAAAATAAAACCCTAGAACCTATACATTGCCATAAACACAAAACTAAAGTTTCATCACAACCCTAAGATGGAGATTTAGTTACTCATGGAAGATGATTGACGAAGAAGTCTTGACGAAATCCCCATTGATGCTATTCCCCAAGCTCCAAGAAAGCCTCCCAAAACTTCTCCCAAGATGTGAATATATCCAAAAACGAGTTTGGGCTCTTATTTATAAGTTTTGGGGTGAAAAAGGTCTTCAATTCGTGTAGGAGTCGGATTCCCGTCGGGTCCGGGCCCACTGGTCATCACAGCGAACTTCGCGAGGTCGTATCTCCCTCGATATAGCTCCGATTTATACAATCTTGGACTCCACGGATATCTACTCGAAAAGAGCTTTCCAACGGTACGTAGATTTCACGAATCCGACACTCGAGTTGAAAGTTATGACCATTTCAAGTTGCTGCCTCTGAAAATTCCGAGAATACTAGTGTAATTAGAAGACCTTCCATGTTGGCATGCTATGGGATGAGTGGGACCCTATGTTGGATGTCCAAGGCATGTTTGGACTCTTGCTTTGCTTTCTTCTTTGAGTCTCCTCCCATATTTGGCAGCTTTCTTACTTGCAACTCCTTCTTTATCATGCTTTGTGAGATTTCTTCCATTTTAGCTTTGCAAAATAACAAAATTAAGCTAATTAATCTCTATCGACGGTATAACCAAGTCCTCATTAAGGGGCCTAAAATGTATCTTTTAGGCTCTCATCAATTATATCATCAATTCACCTTCTTTAAATGGACTCTTCTGATTTTTGCCCTTATTGTATAGGTCTTTGGTAGCCTTTGAGGAGGTTTGGTAGCAGAAAAGGTGGAGGAATGGGAAAATTGGCAAGTGTCTGCCTGCCTACAAGTCCACCGTAGGGAGATATCCACCAATAGCATCTTAAGAGATAAATGGGTTACTTGGGGTATATTAAGTAGAAAAAAAGGGAGAAAATAGGGGAATACCTATGAATTGAGGTTATTTAGAGGAAGTAGGAAAAGTGGGTGGGAAAATCTCTTTTTTCTCCATAGCATTTGCATGGAAGAAACAGGGAGAACACTTTACAAGGAAACAACTGATGTTTTCTATGGAAGATGGAATGCATTTTCTCCTTAAAATGGGACGCTCGCTCTTCCAATGCCTGGCAAATGTTAAAACACTGACATGGGGGAAAACACATTATTCCTCCCCCTTTCCCCTCTTTTTTTGTCATTGCAAAATGTTCCCTTGTTCTATGGAATATGGTCTATTGAGAGGAAATGATAATTCATTTCATTTTTAGTTTTTGCTTCATTGCCCATTTGAAAAGAATCAAACCATACACATTACACAGTGCTGCTTGAAAATTAATATCTGTGATTCCTACCTTCTACTGGAAAAGACATGAACTTTTTGATTCTTCTGTCTTATTGCTTACAGGCATGCTGTCCATGCTGGAAGTCAACTACTCATCGATGGCTGTGATCCCAGTTTCATGGGAAAGCATTAACCTATGAGTTTCTTCATGTTTTGTGAACTCCATTTGATGAACACTGAGTATCATTAAACCGAAAATATAAGGTTGTTTTTGCTTGAAATGTAGTGTTTAGGCTCATTTGGATTGGAAACTGATGGTGGTCTTTTTACCAGTGAGTCGGTTTTTGTCTAGCACAAGATTTTCACTGGCTTCCAGTGTAAGTGGAGGCTTCCCCCCACCCCCACAAAAGCCTTTTGGGACATGTCTCTTAAATCTCTGATTTATAGAAAACAATAGATCATGGACTAGCAATGCTTGGAGAAAAAAACCAAGAAGATCTTATACAAAACTCTGAGGTTGAAAGCAGTGGCCAGTGGGTGAGCTTGGGTTTATAGAATGAGCAAGTGGGATAGACCCCCACCCCCACAAAAGCCTTTTGGGACATGTCTCTTAAATCTCTGATTTATAGAAAACAATAGATCATGGACTAGCAATGCTTGGAGAAAAAAACCAAGAAGATCTTATACAAAACTCTGAGGTTGGGTGAGCTTGGGTTTATAGAATGAGCAAGTGGGATAGACCCCCACCCCCACAAAAGCCTTTTGGGACATGTCTCTTAAATCTCTGATTTATAGAAAACAATAGATCATGGACTAGCAATGCTTGGAGAAAAAAACCAAGAAGATCTTATAAGCTCTGAGGTTGAAAGCAGTGCGTGAGCTTGGGTTTATAGATGAGCAAATGGGATAGAAAATATGCTGTTACTGAAATCTTGTAATGACAAAAGCCAGAGTGCCTGAAAATGCCTATTTATCTGGTATGCACAGCCTTTGTTCTCAATGAGCTTGAATATTTGCCTCACTGTGAATGTGAGACTCCTTCCAATTGAAATGGAAAGTCTACATATTCTCCCCACCATGTCATCCTATGCTTTCAAATATATAAAATAAGTTTAAATGGACCATACAAGTGGAACCTGTTCTTTGCTCTTTTTCTTTGATTTTAGAATTTGTCCATACATAATCTGTTGCATCTGGTGATTATTGATGATGATGATGATGATGAATCTGTTGCATCTGGTGGTTATTGATCCTCAGTTCAACGATGTTTATTACTTTGTACTTTGGCTTGAAGTCAGTGGAGTGGCATAGGGTATGGGTTTGCTCCCCACATCATGTGTTTGAAACCACCCCAGATTTGACTAGTGTACATTTGCGTGGGTTTAGTGGGTGCCGCCCAGGGGATTAGTCCCATTGGTCAAAGACCTCAAGGATGCCCATGTCATTAAAAAAAATAAAATAATAATAATAATAAAGAAAGAAAGAAAGTTAGTCCTTATAACGTCTGTCATACAGTGTTTGAACCGTTCATCTGATGGCACTCCATTCTAGATAGACCATGCGTAAAAAAGATCTCAGATCTGAAGATAATATAAACACACTCTCTGACCTCACTTTGATAACTCAGAGAAGATACGCCTATCTTTGACCTTCTGTTAAATTTTGATTGCTGTATTTCTATTTGCGAGACAAAGACTATAGGGTAGTCCTATCAAGGCAATTTTGGGTCATAGACTCATAGTCCATCTCTGGATGATGCCACTCATATTGTCTGCATATCTTCAGGTTGAGGATCATATTGTTATTGTGACACTGACAACTTAATTGTCTTCAATTATTTGTAGTATGGAGTTGGAATGTCAAACACCTTCTTCTTGGTGGTTCACTGAAATCATTGTGCCTATTTCAGGGGAAAAGTAAAAGTCCTTTGAATGCAGCCAAACGTAAGAAGACATTGCCAATTCAGAGGGACGAGAATGAATTGGATCTCATTGATGATGATGTTTCTTTGCAGCAGGTTGATCTAAGGAGATGCTAAAGCAATTTTGTTTTCCTTTTTTCAGTTTTTTATATTTATTATAATGTTTGGAATATAATATACTTGCTGCAACCTCATTGCCACTTCTTTAAAATTCATTTAAAAGGCCATTGCTCTTTCACTTGGAGGCCCACCAGAGGAATTGCCTTCCATGCTTAGTCGGTTTTCTCAAGATTCTGCGACAAGCAAGAATGATATTGGTCGCAGTGGAAGACAAGATGGGGTTGGTGTTCATGAAGCCACTCAAAGAAGAAAAAGAAGAAAATCGGTATGCTTATGATTTTCCACCACGTCTTCTCTTATATTGGATTGCAATGTTTTCCTAATTGAAGCCTTGGTTTGTATGGTTTGGATATTGTAAGCTTTACTTATAATGTTATCTTGGTCTCTTTCTATGCTGTCAGAATATTAGTCGGGTGCAACTAACTGAAGATGAATTGATCGCATACTTCCTCTCATTTGATGGTAAATGATTTTCTTATGTTTTGTTCCACATTGATCTCCATATATGCGCACACATCTCAGAAATTTTCACCCACACATGCGACCACCATGGCCCACCTACAATCAATCCAACCCCTTCACACTTTCTAGTCTCTACCTCATCCACTACCACACAAACCCACTTCACAAATAGGCACTTACCCAGTTTTAACCCTCATCAAGCCTATATTTACTGTTGGATTGAATCTCAAGAAAAAAAAAAAGAGTTACAGTAAAAGAACCATTAAAATTTTATATCAATAATGATAATAATAACCATTAAAATTGAGGGCCCTTTAGAATTTTTACTCAACCCTAATTCAAGATGATACCTTTTCCACCCTCTGTAGCCCCGCCGATTGATTGGTATGCATCCAAGTTGGTCCCACAAGGAGTTTTGCATATAAGCTACATGCAGACCATCTGCAGGTGAACATTGGCCATGCTGACTGTCCACAAAATAGCTATATGCAGCTCTTCCTGTAAGTTGCCCAGTTCCCTTGGATCCGCTCCTAGCTTATTGGTGGTTTTGACTTTTACACCAAGCCTCGTCTTGGTTGTCTAACTTAGAGACCTAAATTTTATGTCTTGTTGTGAATGACAAATATTTATGCATTACTACCACTGTAAGAGGAGTTTAAGACTTCATTGTACTAATTTACAGCAGTACAGCTAATACTTGTGTAAATTGTGAAATTGTTGTACAGTACTTGAACACTTCTTATCAATTAGACGCTCTCTAATTATTTTAAAGAAATAATGGAATTAGTCACTGATTTTTTTTTTCATAGAATTTATTTGCATGCTATTTTTTTGTTAGTTTACTGATGACACTGCAGTCAATGATTTTTGTTAACCAATCAATTTCATGACCTTTTGAGGGTGTGTTTGATGCTGTGTTTTAAAAACAGGACTGTGGGTGAAGTGGTGGAGTAAACGGTTCGGGCGACCATCCAGCTTAACCTGGTTGAATTCTGAGATAAAAGATACAAAAATAAAACAACATATAATATTTAAAATGATTAATGGTAGTACCAACCAATTCAACCACCAGGTTTTAGGGATTTTGATTGGTTTTACCGGGTTTGACCATTAATACCAGGTTTTTACCAATTTGCAGTTTTGATCTAACCAGATCAGTCAAGGTACTAGTTCTGGTAGAACCCAGTTCTGTCAGCCACTCCGGTTTGGATGATGTATTCGTATGATAATTTTTCTGTATATTTTTGTGATACATCCTTGCTGCCTAGCTTGAGTCGACAGGCCAAGTTTTGGCCCATCAGGCCAGGCCGCATTCACAGGCCACCCAGGCCCACCAGAATCCAAGCCAGGCGAAGCAGGGCCTCTGCATTATGTGGGGCTCCAGTGGACGGACCAGATGGTGTCCAGAGTCCAGACTCCACTGTACAGTCGACCATAGGGAGGTGTGATCCAGCGTCTCAATCTTTTTTTTTCTCCTATTTAATTTTGAAGCTTGGGTGTAATTATAACATTTTCTTCGTTGTTAAGAATCCTTAAAGGGTCGTTTGTTTCTTGTGAAAGTGATTCACATGTGTAAATGACCCACATATGAGTCATTTGCATATGTAAATGACTCACATGTGGATCAAATTCCACCGTTTGTTACTAACATAACATTTCACATGTGAATCTATGAATAAGTTGTAGGTTGTTTGATGATATCTCAACATCCAAGCATCATCAATGGTTGAAAATTGGACACATGACCGTGTTTGAGCTTCTGAAGAATATGAACGGTCCTGATTTTTCAGGTGGGGCCCAGAACCTTAAAAAAATTATAAAAGGCGGACCGGGTATGTGAGTAACAATAGGTTGTATATTGTTTGATGATATCTCAACCTCCATACATCATCAACGGTTGAAAATTGGACACATGGCCGTGGTTGAGCTTCTGAAGAATATGAACGGTCCTGATTTTACAGGTGGGTCCCAGAAAAATAAAAAAAATCATAAAAGGCGGACTGCTATATGTTAGTAACAGTAGATTAATCGAACGGCTGTGATTATGTTGATCATATCTCAACCTCCATGCATCATCAACGGTTGAAAATTGGACACGTGGCCGTGTTTGAGCTTCTTAAGAGAATGAACGGTTCGGATGTTACAAGTGGGGCCCAAAAAAATTAAAAAAAATAAAAGGCGGACTGCTCAGTGAGGCACTGTAGCAGTCCGCCTAGTAACAGTAACGTGTGTAAGTTTTTCACACCTCTTGAGGTGTGAAAATGCAATGCATAAAAAGGGCCATCTTTCACACCATTTACACAACTATTTTACACATGTGAATCAAAATCACACCAAACAAACATGATTTTTGTGTATCCATTACCCATGTGATTCAATTACATATGTAAATGGAAAAAACAAACGTCCCCTAAAGGAGTAGTAAGATAGGGATTTAAGTAAAGGACACTTTCCAGGGGTGGAACCACAGTAGGGCCTTGGGGGGCCAGGCTTTGGAAAAGTCTTGAATATCACCACAAAATGGCCCCCCCAGGATTTTGTCCATCCTGCCCCTGGCCCCCCAAGTTTTTGTCCGGCCTGCCCCTTTCCCTATTCTCATTTCCCCAGGACCCCAGCCCCTTTTTCAAAACCTTTCCAGCCCTAATCCCTATCTCTTTTCCAAAAGTAAAACCCCTTTCCCACCATCCCTATTCGGTCCTACCCATCTCTGCCTTTTCCAAAACCTCTCCAGCCCCACCATCCCCTGTTCAGTCCAAGTGTCCAACCATTCTCTGCTTTTCCAAAACCTCTCCAACGGTCCCATTCTCTGCCGTGACTCGTGAGTCAAATGCCCCATCCATTGAAGATTTGAAGTTGTTGTTGACTTGCTGTTGATATATCATATATCCGTCGCCGGTTGCTCGGATTGTTGCATGGAACAGTGAACACACCGACTAGGCGACTAAGACTCAGGGCCTTGGAGCAGGTAATTTATAAAAGTTCTAAACCTATCATGTTTTAGTAAGTGTGATTGTGTGAAACTGTGAATGAATTTAAGAATAAATGGGTGGTATAATCTTTTCCATATTAATATGCATAGACAGTATTTCTGATTCTGAATGCATATACCTTTCACAAAAAGTAGTTTTAATCTCCTAAAATTAGTATAAAAGATCTCCAAAAGCCTCCCATAGCTTCTTCCAACAGGAAAATATGCACTAAACAAAAATGTTTTTCAAGGCCTTTTCTATAGGAATCAGCTAGAAAGGGGACTTTGGAAGGCATTTCAATGTAGGTCAGGTATTTAGAAACTAGGTAGTTTTTTCTTGTTTGTGTGTACACCAGGAGGTTTTCTGTAAACATGCTTATGAAATTACCTCACATCCAATCTTATGGATGGTGAGTGCAAGTGCTTCAGATACCCCCTGTTGATGGACCTTGCTTTCTACAACTCCAGAATTTGTTTTTGCATCCTGCAATCACAGTCCCAAACGTATCAAATAAAATACTGTAACTAATGTGTCAAATTAGTAAATGATATGTCATTATTGTCATATGTGATATACTGATATGTGTCAAATTAGTAACTTAAGTACTTAACTGATATGGTTTTGGTGCTTCTTTGAACTACTGTGTCAAATTAGTAACTTATGTAGATGAATTCAATGATACAAACTATGAGAGGTCAGGTCTTGTGAATTTCGTGTCATATCATTTAATGGATGTATATATATGCATTTTGAGCATTAATCACCCGTGTGTTTATTGAGTTGTTTGATGAATAGTTCATATTTTGAGACAATGAATACTTTTTATTTGATTTTGGACATATAATAAATATGGTTTTTATTTGATTTGTAGATGGGAAAGTCATCTACAATTGATGGATTTTTTAAAAGAAAAAATCCTCAAAACTTAGAAGCCGATGCTTCATTGCCGACCTCTAATGTTGAGAATCCAATTTCTGAAGATCGTCCTACAAAATCACAAAGAACTAAAATCAATGAAGTTGATATTAGTTCATTAGAGCGTGATCCAGGATTGCGTCCACAGATATGAGATTATGATATTAATCGGCGTGATGAAATTCGACGGAAGTACATTAATGTTGGTCCATACCAACCTATGCTTTCAAAGTATCCGAAATCTGGATCAACAACTCATCTTCGTAGCTTTCAATATTCGTGGTTCAAGCTATTTCCTTCATGGTTGGAATATTCCCCAGAGAAAGATGCTATTTTTTGTCTACCATGCTATCTTTTTAATAAGCAAACTGGACTTGCTTCGCAAAATGTATTCACTCTTATTGGATTTAAGAATTGGAAGAAAGTTAAAGATGGAAAAAATTGTGCGTTATTGAGTCATGTGGGGAAGGATCCTAACTCTCCTCATAAAGTTGCCGAGAGATCATGTGAAGACTTGATGAATCAATCTCAGCATATACAGAAAGTGCTTGACAAATTCACTTCGGAAGAAATTGCAAATAATCGACTACGGCTTACGGCTTCAATTGATACAGTCCGATGGCTTACATTTCAAGGTTGTGCTTTTAGAGGCCATGATGAAAGTCATAGTTCAATCAATCGTAGTAATTATATTGAAATGTTGAATTTGTTGAGTTCTTATAATGAGAAAGTTGCAAAAGTTGTGTTAGATAAAGCTCAAAAAAATGCTTCTTACACATCACCAAAGATCCAAAAAGAAATTCTACATGTTTTTTCAACCAAAGTGAAGAAGATAATTCGTGAAGAAATTGGTGATGCAAAATTTTGTATACTTGTTGATGAAGCTCGTGATGAGTCAAAGAAGGAGCAAATGGCTATAGTTTTGAGATTCGTCGACAAAGATGGCTTTGTGCGAGAGCCTTTTTTTGGGCTTGTTCATGTCTCCAACACTGCATCATTGACCTTAAAAAATGCGTTATATGATGTATTGTCTTATCATAATCTCAATGTTCAGAATATTCGAGGGCAGGGATACGATGGTGCAAGCAATATGCGGGGTGAGTGGAATGGATTACAAGCTTTGATTTTGAATGATTGTCCATATGCTTACTATGTCCATTGTTTAGCACATCGCTTGCAATTGACATTAGTTGCAGCATCAAAAGAAGTTAATCCAATTTATCAATTTTTTACTAAATTGACTTCTATTGTCAATATTGTTGGCGCTTCATGCAAGCGTAATGATGAGTTAAAAGTTGCTCAAGCTGCTGAAATTGCACATTTGATTGCCATTGATGAACTCGAGAGTGGGAGAGGACTTAATCAGATTGGTTCTTTACAGCGGGCAGGAGATACTCGTTGGAGTTCTCACTTGAAATCAGTTTCTAGCTTGATAAAGATGTTTAGTCCAACATGTGCAGTTCTAATTAACATCATTGAGGATGGAACTACTTTTTCTCAACGAGGAGATGCAGACTCAGCTTACGAGGCAATGACTTCATTTGAATTTGTCTTCATCTTGCATCTTATGAAAGAAATCATGGAGATCACTGAATTACTTTGTCAAGCTTTGCAATGTCAATCTCAAGACATTTTAAATGCCATGCATCTTGTTTCATCTACTAAAGCGCTTATCCAAAAATTGAGAGATGTTGGGTGGGATGCTTTACTTACCAAGGTGAAATCATTTTGTGAGGCACGCAATATAGATGTCCCAGATATGAATGCTCGTTATGTTGCGAGACGAGGTCGAGCCCGCCATCAACAAGATGAGTTTACAATTGAGCATTATTGTCGAATAGAAATTTTTTATGTTGCGATTGATTCTCAATTACAAGAATTAAATAGTCGGTTTAGTGAGCATGCTGTAGAGTTGCTTATTCTTAGTTCAGCTTTGGATCCTCGAAATGCACATGAAACTTTCAGAGGCGATGATATTTGCAAGTTGGTAGATAAGTTTTATCCTCAAGACTTCACAGAGAATGAGAAAATGCAATTGAGAATGCAACTTCACCATTATGAGTATAATGTAGTTCGACATTCCGACTTTCAAAAATTGTTAATTGTTTCTGATCTGTGTCAATGGTTGGTAAAGACTAGAAGATCAACAGTCTACCAACTTGTTTTTCGAGTGATTGAACTTGTGCTTACTCTTCCAGTTTCTACTGCAACTACTGAACGATCATTTTCAGCCATGAATATTGTCAAAACTAGGCTTCGCAGCAAAATGGAGGATGATTTTCTCTCTGATTGTTTGATTGTATACATTGAAAAAGAAATTGCTGAGAAGCTTAGCACAAAATCAATTATAGACGATTTCCGAGATTTGAAAGAACGTCGAGTTCCATTTTGATAGATGATTGAGTTAAAATGTACTCAGAAACAATTATTATACGACTTTTCTTTGCTTATATTTTATTAAGGCTGAATATATACTAGTTTTAATTTTCATGTAAAAGTTAGTCTTGAATCGTAATATATTTTTCATGCTTGAACTTACAACTATGTCGAAAGAAAACTTAAAAATATGTTAGTTATAATAATTGGTAAAATAAAAATTTATTCAAGTTTTGGCCCCCCCGCATATGAAATCCTGGTTCCGCCCCTGACACTTTCCATTTCAGAAATTTCTTCAATACAATCTCGTAATCTTCATGTACATCTCTCTCTGACTGTCTGGCATACTGGACTTCTGGTCTTCAATAGTCCCTGCCGACTGTTTGGAATGTATTTTCTGGTTTAGTTGGAAACTATTTCCCTTCCAGTTGCTGTTCGACCAAAAGTTTCTAATCAGAGGCCCTTTGGTTACTGAGTTCTTGGAGGACTTACTGTGGAGATTTCAGTTGATCGTAATTTCAGTCAAGTGCAAGGTGCAGTCTGCTCAATTCTTTATATGTTGCAGTTACTCTTCACATGATAGTCAATAGGAACCCTTGCACAGGCACAGTTTCTACAACACAGGATATATTTATGGGCTGAGTCCTAGGAAATCAGAAGTTATTCAGCAAACAAAAAATTGGATTTGTGCAACTGTCTATAAATGGTAGGAGTAGGGGTGAGCGACTGAGCGTCTGTCTAACGAACCGAAGTTTCAAACCGAACCGAACCGAAATTTTTTATTTGGTTCGGTTATATGGTTAAATTGGTTAGGTTCGGTTAAAATTTACAGCAAATTTGGATAATATAGTTCGGTTCGGTTTTGGATTTGTTTCATCAAATTAACTGAATTAACCGAATTTATTAATATACATATAAAAGTTTGTATTTTAGATATATAAAATATATAAACTCTTAAGGCTGATAAACTGTTGAATACTTGGCTTTAATATCTTTTTTATTTTGGATATTTAGAATTTGCTAGTTGTATATACTTTGGGTTTTTTTATTATAGAAATGTTCCCAACAAATTTGGGCCCCATAACAAAGCCCCAACACATGGCCTTTCGACCGAATTGACCGAAATTTAACCGAAATATTTTCGGTTCGGTCGAATTCGGTTACAACTCATAATTCGGTCGGTTCGGTTAAGAATTTCTTCGACCGAAATATTTCGGTTCGGTCAAAATTTCAACCAAAACCGACCGAATTGACCGAATACTCACCCCTAGGTAGGAGACTGTCTGATTATTTGAACCAAACTGTTCCTATATATATTTTTTTGGGTATAAACTGTCCCTCGTCGTTGATCTTAGAGTAGTCCTTTGCTTTGAGAATATTCTAAACTAGAGGACTTGATTTAAATTAGGATCAGAGCTTTCAGGTTATATCAATAATTGGTTGCAGAGCTTTGGGTATTTCATTGTTTTTTGCAGAAAAAGATGGTTATCCTTTGTGCTATGCAGTTGGGCTGTCTTTCTCGAAAAACTTCTCAGTTCTGATTGCCAATATCCACTTGGGGTGTCAACTCCAAGAAAATGAATACCAACTATCATTCCACCCAAAGCACCACCTAAGTGACCATCTATTCTACTACAATACCTAACCAACCATGTTGGGTACACCCAAAGGTCGCAAGGACCCAAACACATCATAAACTATGTGTTCAATTACTATGTTTACATGTGCATTTATAATTTTGAATTGTAAATTTGTGACAACCCTTCTGTTATCTTCTTTGGTTTCACTTGTGTGTACAGAATATGGTATTGACTTGAATATGGTTGTTGTACAGAAGCAGGAAAGGGGAAAATAACTGTACGTGATCTACACAGATTAGCACAAGCTCATGATTTTAATTGGACGGACAAAGAGTTGATTGATATGATTGATTGTTTTGACAGTGATCGAGATGGGAAGGTTAGCATCCCCAAATTTTCATATATATATATATGTATATATATTTGATGTGGTCAGGTGGTCTAAGTATCCTCTTTTTTTTTTGCTTGTAGTCTAAGTATCCTTTGATTGCTGTTAACTAGTGTAGTTTTTTTTTTCCTTTCTTTTTTGAAACTGGTGTCAATGGTTTTGGATTGATGTTGATTAAATGAAAGCCTGAATACCCACACGTTCAGAGTATTAAAACATGATCAAGGCCTTTCATTTTTTTAACTTATAAAAAGAGAATAGAATTTTATTTTGCTTATTTCATAGTTCTTGGAATGTGCAAGCGCATATTTCTTTGTGATGGTTTATAGAAACACAAGGCATTTCTCGTATGTGGTTTTTAGATATATGGTTGTAGTTCATTTCAGTATCCCTAATCTGCACAAATTTTAAACAATCAATATTCTAAATGTCTGGAAAATGAAATACTGTTTTTCTTGCAAGAAATCCCAAAGTTGGGACCCATCTTTCCTCATTTGGTGCCAAAATGATGAGGACTTGCCTTTCCTTACTTGTGAGTGACCTTTCTTGTGCTTTTGGAAGCCCCACTGTTCCCAGGACTTTGAAAAATGTTTTACCAGGCCCATCTGTTGCCACCAAACAGTCCCCTAAAATGTATATAAAAAAAATGGCCCTTTAACTATTTCAAAAATGATTTTTTCTCCTTTTATGGTGGAATAAAATAAATATAACTGTTATAAAAAAAAAAAACTATTTAAAAAATGCAATGTTATTCTTAATCAGTATCCAATTATACTGCTTGATTTGCTTTTATTGAGTAATGGTTCCATCTACCACTGCCTGGTACTCTCTTTTTCAGCTAAGTTTGGGTGATTTTCGGACAATTGTGGCTCAGTGCAACATGATGCAAGGTTGAGAAAATGTTGAGATGGGCGTTAAGTACTGAAAGAGACATGAAGTGAATACTGAAATTCACTGGTAGTAGTGCTTTGTATTTGTATATCCTTATGGAATGAATATCCATGTTAACATAGATGGTTTGTAACTGAATATGTATTCATGCTTTTGCTGGATATATATATATATATATACACACACACACCTCATATTTAAGTTGTTGGCATTGGATATGAATGTGAGAGCCCCATTCAATCTCTCATTTAAGGTTAGAGATATCTTTCACAATAGGGATATTCAAGTGAGGGATACCCTCACCATAGGGATATTCAAGTGAGGGTTTTTGTTTTTTGGAAGTTTTAAGTACAAAAGCACTTTTGTACTTTTCGGAAAGATTCTCTTTTATACTTGAAACTTTCCAAAAAAGGGAGTGTCCCTCATCCTATCCTGAGGGAATCCCTCACTTGAATATTACTCATATATATATATATATATATATATACTTGGAATTTTATGTATGTTCCTTTTTGGTATTAACCGAGATTTAAATATTTCGTTCCGAGGTGCACTCAGATGCAGGATTTCAATGCTGTGATAGTTTTATGGTTTACATATTTTTACGGAACAATCCTTGGCATCGGAAATTTCAATTGTGTGGATGGTTGGACTGTTTGATTTGAAAGTCTGCACATTGACAAACAAGACCTGCCCTGAAGGACTTTACTGTAAGAAAAGAGAAAAAGAACACTTTCTGTTAGTTGGGTCACTCATGGGTATAAGCACGTTTAAAATTGCTCTTTATAGAATGTGCTGTCTTCTTGGAAGGCAGAAACACTTTAATTTTCATATAAAGCATTATTAGGGTCCGTTTGGTAATTTATTTTTAAAATAAAGTGTAGTGAAGTGAAATGAAAAGAATGAATAAAATATAAGTGAGTTATGATGGTATTTTGTTTTTAGTTGTTTGGAATAAAATATTTTTGACTTTTTGTATGGGGAAATTGAGTTTTTTTGTCTTTTAGTGAGCAAATGTAGTCATTTTTTGACTTTTTTTTTGAAAAGATGGGGGAGTTTTGGTAAAAAATATTTTTGATGAGATATTTAACTTGACTTGACTATATTAGTAAAATTACCAAACGGGCCCATGGGACGGACTTATGGGCTGTAAATCAATAATGAATTGCAATCGGCCCATAACCTGCTAAAAAGAATATCCTGATGACGACAAGGGATACAGCATATAGCTAAGAGATAATGAAATTGAAAAAGATGAGTGTCTTGCTACTTTCTGCCGAGGATCATTCAACAAACCTTTTCCATGGGACAGCGATCGTACATCTACTAGATAGAACTAAAGAAAGAGCATCATATTCCGCATAAAGCTAGTTTCCGTTAAAATGGTAAATAAGTTAGATGACTGTAGAACTTATTCATACTTGGAGTAAATTACTTGTTATAGAGAAAATATCTTATCTTCATCAATCCACAATATAATCTTTTTTTTTTTTTTAAGAAACGTTTGTGCGATGCTGTGAATTCCTTGATAGCAAGGAAAAGTTTATGATTTTTAGCACTCAGTTTTGGTTGCAGATGCCTTCCTTTTCCTATATCTGTTTTTAATAATTTAATAAAATTTTGTGGTATCATAAAAATGAAAAATATCTGGACTTTGATCATCAGAAAATCGACGGTTACAGTAAAGAAAAAACTCCTTTCGGTGGCCCAAACATGTCAGAAACGTCAAAAAATTCATCTGAGCAACACCATCACACCAGGTAGAGGATAGATGGGTATCATTGTATCATGTGTATAACATACATAGGATACCTTATAGCATGTATCCTATAGCATGGATAAAGGTGATTTTGGTGGTCCTCACATGCCTGAAATGTCAAAACCGATTAGCTCATCTCCACCCCACCCACTGAGAACCAGAATATTTTCTTTCTATGTTGAAAACGATTGGTATCCTATTCCTATCCATAATGCGTGCACAATAGATACAAAAGGGCAAGTGCAGAAAATAAAGTGTTTTGAGGTACATGATAATGAGATATATATATATATATATATATCCTGATGTCGAAGTATATGTAAGATGATCCTTAATTTATACTTCTTTTACAAGGTGCAATCTGCAAGTTGGCTGTACTTGAAAGGAAATTAGTTGCAAGGAGAAATTGTCAAACGCCAGCAATCCGCATGTTCCGTGAAAATCTGTATTCTAATTCAGGGCCGATGTCAAACAAACAACAGAGGCAAATTTCTACATGATCCGTGATAACTAAATACAACCTTTTCCGGTATCCCCCACAGTTGGTGAAGTGGCATAAGATACCAACGTCATAGGGGATGAAAAAAAAAAAAAAAAACTCCTTTAGATTCCGGTGGGTTCGGTTGGCAAGGGAAATTTGGTGTACCCCGACCCCCAAAGACTTTTCTTGTGCAACATCCATCACATGATCTCAGCATTACATGTATTCCGTCCATGATCCACACCACTTAGACCGTTGGCGCTCATAGAAAATGGTGGAATTATAGGTTTATATATTTATTATCCTTAAAATTGTATCAGGAGTCAGTCAGGACATGTACAATGTCCTCGTAATCTCCCCACTCCTGCATCATACAAGTTTGACCGACCCGGCCCCATGGCAGCGTTGAGGAAATTATCGTCAAACTGGAAGATCCTAACCGTCTGCTTGCTGTTTGGTCTTGATGGAAGAGGACCCACCAAGTAATGTAATCATCCTGCGTGTTGAAAATGATCGATCAATTAAGAAAAAGAGGACTTGATTAATTATTTCCAGAGAGTGGGAAAATGAAAGAAGCGTTGAAAAGAGACAAGTGCCTTTTTTTTTTTTTTTTCCCTTCTTTTTTCTCTTTTCTTATTTTCTTTGGTAAATAGAGACAGGTGCCTTTACACACACATGCTCAACAAGGCTACTTTTCACGCCCTTCCCCCATAGAAAACGAGCGACCGTTTGCTTCCTGTATCCTGCGTCGCAGCAACCAGCAGAGTGAAATCCCAGACACAGAGAGAGAAAGAGAGCTGTCTTCTTCACTTGGCACCACACGAGCTATTTGGCTATTACCAACAACAAGAAACAAACATATACACAGACAGAGAGATAGAAAGAGATGAAAGTTGAAGGGGTAACAAACCATCAGGCGCTGAGGTTCGCAGAGAATCTGACCCTTCCCAATGTAAGTACTCCTTCAATTTTCATTTACTATGAAAGAGAGTTTCTGTTTCTTTGCGTGGAACAACAGTCAATTGATTAGCATTTTTTGCCAATTGAACCCGATGAATTTGGGTCAAGAGTAGTGTTGATTCTCTGATTCTTCTTTCATCCGTACGAATTGTGTTTTGCCAAGATTTTCCCTAGAATGATTAGTGATTTAGAATAATCCTAGCATCGTACAAGACGGCTCGGGTGCAACCTCACATTCGGGAGTCTGACAAGCGTGGGATTTCCTCCTCTGCTCTGCTTTGAGGAGCGAAGCAGGGGGAGGATTTCCTTCCTTCCTGCTCAGGTTATCAAGTGGGCCACCTGACATGTTAGTGGGGTTCATGATGATGCTAATCCTCCACATAACACAGAGGTGGTCTCAGGCAAAATTCAGCCCCCGTAAGGCCTGGAAATGTTCAATCCAGATAATCGATCGGATGGTTAGAAATGGTCTCTGATTGGGCAGGCTTGTGATGGATGGTCCCCAAACCTGGTGAAAAAAATAAAATAAAATTGGGTGGACCCCACGGACGTACCTTGTGGACCACCCATCCCACTTTGAGCTTTGATTGGGGAAGTCCATGGTTCGGTCGCTTGATGCAATAGATGATGTCCAACAATTTTTGATCTTCAATGACGAGCAGAATATAATCAATATATATATATATATTGCTTTTAATGATTAGGGCCACCGCTTCAATCAATGGTACCAATCAGCACCTAATATCAATATGAATATGGTCGGATCATTGTTGTTGGGAGTTGGGACTACACTACCATTTTACTCTCTTTTTATTACGGGTCTAATATCATCATTATCATAATAGTGGTTGTCATTATTATTAATTTATTATCATTGGGATTTTGTGTCCTTGTTAGTTCCTTCTTCTGGCCTCTTGAGTCATCCGGTCTCGATCCATTGGAATTATTGACCTAGGATTTCGCAGCTACCTACTATTGATTTCAATCTTCAATCAACACTGCCTTCAATCTTCAATTAGCACTCACTTGATTATCAAAATGCAGACACATCACGCGTTTAAGAAGTAGCAAAACAGTGCTTCAGAGTCCGTGCTGATACGCGCTTGAGAAATGGGGGTGTTAAAGAGTCTCATTCAAACTTTCTACCACCACCCACCACCCCTAAAAAAAAAGAAAGAAGAAAAACAGAGAGTATCAATCAAACTGATAATATGCTGTAGTTCCAAAGACTGGCAAAGTGTTGGATAATGGAAGATTGAACTCAGTCTTCTCAGTGTTTCTATTATAATAATAACCCCGAGAAAGAAAAGTCAAATTGATAGATCTTCTCCATCCTCCCATCGCCTTTCTCATACCTTTCTCTCTTTTACAGAAAAAGTAGGTGGCCAATAATTTTCTTTACCGGAACGGAACGGGTTTGAACTCGCCTGACACTTTTTATTTATTTATTTATAGAGATCCGTTTAACTTCACCTTGGAAGGCTTGGATCTCTTCTTGTACGGCACTGACATGAATGACAGCAGCTTGGCATGGACATGTTATGGCCAAAGGGAGCATCGACATTGGTAATTAGTGATTACAAGGAGAGGAGGAGGAGCCAAGGAGTAGTTACAATCATTTAAAGAGTATGAGTTCTCTTGGAATGTTGATCTCCCTTCTTCTCCATTTTCAACAATTAAAACTTTACCAAAAGTGCAATTAAGAAACTGTTGACTACCGAGGCTGTTCTGGGTTCAAACGCAAGCTGGCATCTTTCCTCATCTGAGGTTGTGATCTCTCAACGGCTACTTCCCTCAACATAGGGCCCCCCCACCCCCACCCCGCCCGAAATTTACTCTCCTCACCCGAGGGCCCCCTCTCCATAGCATTAGGTGCCCCAGCCCCCATAAGTTGGGATATTAAAAAAAAAAAAAAAACTAAAAATCTGAAATTTCAAGAATTCAATATGGAAAAAAGTAACTTTTTGAGAACTTGATTTTTAGAATTTCAATATTCAAATGTAGGATTCCAAATGCTCTCATTATATCACCGACATTGGCATTAGAAATTTTTAATTATATTAATATTTTTTTTATTAAACATACCTCCAAACAAATATGCCTAGTGTAATTGCTCAACATGCAAGAAAATTTATAGTTGTAAATGGGTTGTACTTGGTCTGGGCTTATGTTGGATCTTAACCAGATCTAACATATCTCCCATGTATGAGACCAATCTCTATTCAAGCTAAAGTATGTTATCGTTATTTTTTCTTTCCTCTTGGTAAGCTGCAATGTCCGCCAGAACTATATATAGTCTTTTAATAGGTAGAGCAGGGTTCACATTCTCTACATTTTTACCCATATGCACATACATGCACAATTGGCCTCGTTGTAACTCAACTGAGATTTGGACACAGGTTCAGGTGATTGTGATGAGTGCTAACATGGCTTGCAGTCATTGCCGGGAAAGGGTCTCGCTCGTTATTTCTAAGATCAACGGTGAGAAATTACCTCCTCTACACCACCTCTCTCTCTCTGGAGAATGTTTATTTTAGCCCTGCTTTCGATCTAATAAATAAATCTCAACCACCCAGTGATGATGAGTTTAATGCATACACCACTAGAAGGTGCATAGTGGCACAATCATGATCAAAGACTGCAAGAGCCAAACCCCACAAGAGCAATTTTTCAGACATGGGACGATCCAACATGGGGCCTACTACATGAACATTTTCTCCATCCCATCCCATCCCATCCCATCCCATCCATGAGTCTAATAAATGCATGGGCATTCATTTTGTGTATCGAATAAATTCCCAGGGAGGGCTGGCTGGGGTTAGCTGAATGAAATTTTCTATTCTCTGTGTGTAGCAGGATTACTGGATTATGTGATCGATGTACGCAAGAGAGAAGTGATCGTGACAAGCGTTGTTGATTTAAAGATAAGGAAGTCGGGCAGGGATCATCAAAATCGAATGAGCAGGAAGATGTTCACATGCTTCTTCTAGTTTCTCCTAGGTATTAATTTACAAATAATCCATATGTGTTTGTATAAATCAGTTATTTGTAATATTCTGCAAATTAAGAATCAATCAACATTATGTATGTCTAGGATTAGAAATACAAGTTAAATGTATATTGTATAATTTATTCATGACACTTTAAAGACAGCCTTAACATAGGCTAAGGTCCCTTTAAAGAGTTGCTTTACTAGATTTCAATACCTTAGTGGATTTCAATTCCAGTGATTAAACTTGTTGATTAATCTAAGTCCAATTAAAAACAATCAACCACAAAAAGAACGAGACACAAGGTTTATACGTGAAAAATCTTATAAAAAAAAAAGACCACGGGCCATATCATCTAGGCTAACAAAGAGTCTACACTAAAAATTGAAAATTGCAAAAACTCACTGATCTCTTTTCCAATTGCAACTCAACCTATGGAGCAAAAACATAAAAAGAAAAAAACAGAAACAAAGGCTATTACTCTTGCACATGCTGAGCAATGAGTTGGGACTTAGGATGGACCACCTACTATCATGCCTTTAGGTAAACATATGATAAGGCCCAGAGCTTATTCAGTAAATTAGAAGAAAAAGAAAGTAATGATTAAACCGAACCTAAAGGCCTAAAACCCTTCCCAAATCGATCCCAGCCAGAGTTGGTTATGCTCGAGCCTGTTGTAGCAAATTATTGTTCAAGGCTCATTAGGAGATATTGGAGCTAATTGTGGTCAATTTTCACAAATATCGTCTCAATCTTTGGAAGGTGTCGATAATTTCAGAATTTGGGGTCTTTTCAGGATAATATCGGAAGAATAGTGTGGAAAATGAATTGATTTTTAAATCATTAAAATAAAAAACACAATAAAAAACATTGATATATATACGAGGGCCCCACCCCTATGTCTCATAATAAGGTGAGCGATATCTCTCATAGGAGCACCTCCCTATATATATATATATTTACAAATTTTCTATTTGTTCTTCTGTTTTCTTGTGATATTTCATTTTTCTGATGACATGTTGGATCTTATTAGGTAGAGTACGTAAGGTCGTCCCAACTTATTTAGGCCGACTGTTTTCGGTTTAGACTAGTCTAGAATTTGAGTTGAGCCGAATTCCATTCAGTACTATGTTGGATATGAGTTGGCCCTTCTAAAATTTGGTTCGGGTTCAAATTGGCTTAAAACCTGACATAGTAACCTAATTAACGAGCAATGGATACCCACAGTACTAAATTGGGCTAGTAGTAATTATATTCATCTGTAAAAGGGAATATTTTAATTTTAAGTAGCAGTCCCCCTTCCATGGTAATGTTGGTTGCTGAAAGTTTTTGGGGGGCTACTAAAATGGATTACTAGTTTTAATATAACCAGTCAATGCAGCGGAAATACACCAATCAAACAATATAAAACTAGCTATCTACCAAGCAATCACCATAAGAAGGCAGACATAATATTTAGTGTGAAAACCCTTTTCAGTGAGAAAAATCACGAACCAGAAATCAAGAGTTTACGAACAATTACAATATATACTCACAAACTCATTTACTTTAGTCTGTACCTCGACATAAGGGCTGTAGTTGTTCTTGTAAAGAATCCATCGAACAGTTACAATATATACTCACAAACTCATTTACCTTAGTCTGTACCTCGACATAAGGATTATAGTTGTTCTTGTAAAGAATCCATTAATACGACATCCACCGTGCTCCGTTCTCCTTACTTGATCTCCTCGGACCTTGTCAGTCAAGATGAATTATCTTCTACAAGAAAGATGGAAGCAGCAACAACCTTCTAAAACAGCCATTCAGAATAATTTCCCAATGACTCTAGAGAATAATCTCTCAATAAGATATCTCTGACTCAGATTAATGAGAGTGGTAACTTTTAAGATTGAGATTAACACCCTATTTATAGCCTCAAATTCATGCCTTAAACTTAGTACACAAATAGGACTCAAATTGGGAAACATAGCCTCAAATGAAACATTTCTAAAATCAGAATAGGAGACTTTCCCGAAATTCTTGCGCATGTCCGATCGATCAAACAACCCATAAATGGGGCTTGGGGGATTTCACTCAGTCTTCTTTTTTTTTTCTCTTCTTTGATTCAGCTTTTCTGGCGACACAACCACAGTCTATTGTCCAATCCATAATGAATTAGTTAACACAAAAATACAAACAGTTGCCCTTCCTTACACACAGAATATAGACATTAGACACAGAAATGCAAGGGGGTGGATTACTTGCTAATGCTATGAATGGGATCACTAAAAATCGACGTAAGCAATGAAATCTTGATAGTCAATTGGCCCATCATATCACGGACTTCTTCATTTCAAATATAATGTTAGTCGAATTTGGATGACAGAGTGCCAGCGTGTATTGATGATATGTATTTTTTTTCTCTCCCTCTCTCAGAGGAAAGACTAAGCATGAAACGACCTTGCTTGTGGGGCTTACCTAAGTTGTAAGTATGTGGTAGCTTGACAATCACATGGGTAGATAGGTTTGAAAGGCACCCTTATATGACTTAGTGCTGTTAAGGAGAAATTAATCAATGGGCATGGGAAGCATCCTTTTGAGGGCCTCGGTCCTCGGAGTTGTCCAACTCTTTTAGCTTTTCAATGAAGTTCTGTTATGAATATAATCCTTGACTTAATGAGGGCCTCAGAATTGATCATGAAATGTGTCTCTTTTTAGGGCGTCAGAATCGTCCTATAGCCTTTAAGTCACAGTTGGATGAGTGCCAAATTCCTATCAATCAATCTAGGGGCTCATTAGACTTTATTACATTTATGGTTTATGAAGGGAAAATATTATTCGTAGATAAGCCACCAGCCTTGGGTGGTGGCCTGGTGGGCCTTTTCAGAGTAATTGTCACACGCATTCATTCGACCTCCCTAATCAAGTTGCTCTTGTGCCTGCCTGAAGCAATCAAGGTTTGATCTTGTGGCCTCCGCTACAACTGGCATAAAATAGGATGAATTCGGTTGATTTGTTTTATAGGTCTGGCGGTGGACAATTTGTAATTTCCACCAATTTTTTATACTCTACGTTGGAGGTGACTTTGGTTTCTCTACCACGAAAACAGCATGAATTACGTTTTTCTTGGTGCAGGTTAATGAATCTGAATTGAATTCGGAAGGCACAAACCTCATGAAATCGACCTGTCCGGAGGTGACTTTTGAAAATTGAAGTCCTGTCAACATAATTGATTGATGATATGGCCAGAATTCTTTTGTTGCTGCCCTTCCACAATCCTCACCTTGACTTGGAAGGCTATAGATGTATGATTGATTGGCCATCATTTTCATTCATTCATCCTAAAAACTGTAATAGGGTAGGGTGAGATGGGACTGGGAGAGAGCACGCCACATATATAAATAAGGGAAATTTACTCTACGGACGTTCTTAAACGGTGCATTTACCCAGGATAAGACGAAAAACTATAATTTATCCATCAGCAGATCGTATAGGAAAGGACATTGAAAGTTGGACAATTTTACCCTTTTTCCTTCGATATCCTAAGCCAATAAAATATCATGGAGTTCGATATCCCAGATCACAAGGATATCCCACCGTTACCTACTCCCATATATAACTCATTTGTACACCACGTACATACCTCCTTTCCAGACCTCCGTTTCCAAAAAATGCACAGCTCTCCTTTCCAGACCTTCGTTTCCAAAAAAATGCAGAGCTTCGCTTCCATCTCCGTTTTGGCTTGTGGGTTCCAATAGGATATTACCATTCCATCTTCTTTCTTCACTACTTTATACATTTTATTCATCACAACAGGTATGTAGGACCATATAATTTCTGAATGCGTTAAAAAAACAACCCATTCTGAACTTTACAAAAATACCCTCGAAGAAGAGGGGTCTCGCTATAGGGAGAACCTCGCTATAGGGAGGCTTGTCCTCTAAGACGGCTCGCTATAGCGAGCCATAGTGATTCTATTTTTGAACAATTATTTTTTAATCAGTTTATTGGTCTATCCAATGGATCAATTGATTCTATTTATTTTATAATATTAACATAAAGGAATCTATGGCTATAGTGATTTTTGGTTGAAACCACCAAATAAAACCAAATAGCCTCATCAAATTATAATCCCTAGCTCTTAATTAAGTTTTCTTGTACTTTCAGGCATGTATCTGCAGAGCCTACTGCTCATGAATCACTATTAATGACACTTTTGTAGAAGGGCCTATCTACCCAATGAGAAATACTTTTAGTATTCTGAGTTTACTCATTACATCATCAATGTTTTTTTGCTGGAATTTGTGCTAATTTTTTGGAGCTGTGGTCTGATAATTGTTAAAATTAAATAATCAAATATCTGGGAATTAAGGCTATATCCTAGTATTTTCCCTTTTTCTTTATAGAGGGTTATTATGATATTCGGTACAATTTTCTCTTTCAGTTGGCCCTGTTAAAGCTTATTTCAAACTTTCCAGATGGATGCTGGAGTTGTGAATCTAGTTGTAAGGGGCCCACCTCCAATCATGACAACATAGGAGAGGTTGAAAGATCTTATTCCAGATTGCATAATAACATTGCACTCTGGGGCTTTAAAATAAATGGTTTTGCCAACCACATTGTGCCTTTGTAGGGCGCATCCAATGATCTGAATTATGAAGTGATGGCTTTCAAATCCATCCTGCTTGAGTGATTGTTATGAATGGAGACACAAGTGGGCTACGTACACAATCAGGAGTTGTATGGTGTTTCTGTTGGTTTATAGCCAAATAATCCTGGAGGTGGACCATGTAGGGCTTGAAGATAGCCAGGAACTAATGGTATTTGTATTGGATCTTTGTACCAGCCAAAAGATGCCTTCTGATTGCCATGGGCTTTCATCATCATCATTATTCATCAATAAGGCCTTGTACCAAGTATGTTTGGGTTCAGCTGCATAAATTCATTTCTCCATCATAGGAAGTCAAATCCTTGGATAAATTACACTTCTTCAAAATCTATCCTTACTGTTTTCATTCGTAACTTCTTGAGCCTACTCATTTCCCTTGAGTGGCTATCACTCTCCATAGAGGAACTTTTTTCGACTGGTGCCCTTGTTAACATCCGTTGGACATATCCAAACCATGTCAAATGAGACTCAGTTTTCTCGAATGCACTTATTTGTGATTGAATTTTTTTTAGTTTTATGCTACATCTGTACATTTTTATCATCATGGAATACTCATAGCCTCGTGACATCCATATGAGAGAGGGTTTCCTCGTGCAGGCATGCCATTTGCCAAACTCAGAGCCTATGGGCTTGGGTTCCACATGAGAAATCTTGGCCTATATGGGATTCATTTAGTAAGCATAGGTTTAAGCATCAACCACTTCAGATGGGCAAAAAAATAGATGGGTGTCAGCCCTTTCAATGACACTGATTGTTGTAGTGAACATTTCAATGTGATTTCAATCTGGCTGAAAAATAAAACATAAAAAGAAAAAAAAATGGTCCATATCACTTGGATTAATGATACATATATTGGCATGCAGATTTGTCACATCAATGATACATGGACTGCTTGGTCATCATACTCTCAAATGAGTTTCTTGAAGAATCAATAAGTATCAGCTGATACTCTATGTGTGTGAACTGATATTTAAAATAATGGAAGAGGAAAAACCATTGGAAGATCGAAGAAGAAGATGATTACAGTAAAAGCAAAAGTGGGTTTTACCTGGGGTTGAAAGGAGAAAGGAGAACGGTGAAAAGTTTGAAGAAATATCATATGCAGGGAGGATATCTACAATATCCTACAGATGTGAGATATTGAACCCTGGGATATCCTACTGGCGTGAGATATCGAATCCTGTGATAAATCTGAAATATCCTACTGGATTAGGATATCGCAGGGAAAATGGTAAAATTATCCAACTTTTGATGTCCTTTCATGTACGATCTGCTTGTTGGTAAACTATGATTTTTGATCTTGTCATGGGTAATTGTGGAATTTAAAAATGTCCCTACGATAATTTTCCCTATAAATAATGCCTATCTTGATCTCCTCCCTGTTAAGGATGAGTCATTGACTTCTCCTTAACACTCCCAAGACCCTTTCTATCCAAGAGGGCACTTGGTCCCAATTTGACAATCATTGGATCCATATTGATAGCTTTTAATACTTTATATACCTTTAAGAAACTGATAAGATTTTTGGACCTAAAAATCAAGGGTTGGAATGATTCTAATCTAATCCATATGAAGACCCTTTTATCATCCAAGTTGGCAACACGGGTTTAAAATTGTTTCCTTCAATGTAGATGAATGCAAAATTTGGATTGGATTATATGTGGGTCCCACCTATAGTTTTTACGGTTTGAAACGTAAGATCAGTTCTCATTCCCATATATATATATATATATATAAATAATTCGTTTTTTTTTTTTTCTAATAAATTTCACCACATATGAAGAACTTTGATTAGAGTGAAAGTTGACTTCATCTTATTATATAGATTAAATGAGGTCCAGTGCACTAGAGTTGCACTCCATCCATCATATGTCAACAAGTCATGTTGATGTGGTGACAACCAGTGCCACGTTTACTACTAATTTCATCCAAGAAACCACTAATTTTGAACAGTGAATATGACCTGAACATGAAAGAAGAAGCAGCAGCAGAAGAAAGAAACGGATGGGTGGATGGATGCATTGTCCTTCTTTCTCACACACACACACACAATCAAAATAACGACAGAAGATGTGAACATTCCAAGAAACCGGCCGAGGCTGATAAGAATTAAGAAGCTCCCCACAACCCCACCCCACCCCACCCCACCCTGCGTCTTGTGTTGCCAACCACAATAACCGCACGTCCCACTGTCTACAATCCTACGCCACGTCGGATGGGCCCAACAGATCCAGATCCACCTGCATCTCTTCCTATCCATGCAAGGATCCGCTTAGGCTCCCAGTCCCGACCATAGAAAAAGATTTTATATTCTACTTGTAAGTACCTAAAAATTACGGACTTAGTTAAAAGATGATTAAACATTTGATTTGGTGATCTGAGGAATGATCGGGGAAAAGGATCGGGTCTCCGACGACCTGAAAAAGGAACGAATGTCAGAGCCCCTGGCTGTAGGCAGCCGAAGGCACTTCAATGCTCAAGTTAGTGTGATAACTGAGAAAAATGGAAAAGAATCAGGAAGAAGAAATATGGGTCAAGCTTATTGCATACCTCATGTTGTTTTTCTCCATGTATTATATAGACGTGGGAGTCTTGTTGGAGTGGACCTTATGGAGAAATGAAAGTCTCATCAACATGTACTTTCTCTCATGAGTGGGGGTAGGTAAAAAGGGAACGTCCCATCGGACCATCTCCCTATACCTATGGACGTGACCCTGACATAAGGCGTGCCACTTGTCTAAGTCCGGCGCCCACTCTATTTGTCAGTTTCGACGTCCCCGTCACGGCATCGTATTTTATGGCTGCATTTATGACTGAGTGACAGGAGGCCGAGATCAGACTTAAGGCCGAGACCGAGGTGGATACTCGTGACCGTGGCCACCGAGAAGGGCTCCACGCTCCTCCCGAGATGGTGCTACTGCCGAGCTTGGACGACACCGAGACTAAGGATAGTCCGAAACCGAAGAGTGGCCCCACATAAGTCCGTGATTACAAAACGACCCCACACACTAATGAAAGAAGAGATGCCCCTACCCTTACCCTTACACTTTGAAAGGCCCTGATCAAACTAACATCACCCTTTCATCTTATCTTGAATTATATATATATATATATAGGTATATAGGTATAAATAAAGTGGAGCCTCTTCTTCTTCTTCTGTTTTTTTTATTTTTATTTTTATTTTTATTTTTTTAGGAGTGGCAGCCAAAGCCAGAGGCAGAGGATCTAAAAGTCTGCCCACTGATTATATATTACATAAAAAGAGTGTGAGAGATCAGAAAAGGCATTATAGCATGACATATGTGCGGATTATTCCATTACGGAAGGTATCATTCGTTGGAATATGCCATTTCCAATTAATTAACGTCGGGGCATATGCTTTTGCCGCTGCGAATCTTCCATTGGGATTTGGGAGGCCTCAGGTCCTCAGCCTTCCCTGCTCAATGCATGCATGCATGCATGCCCTCACCCTTTCAAATTATTACGATGATACCCCAATTTTTATTTTATTTTATTGTCATGTGACTGTATTGCCCATCCTGTTATTAACGACACTCCTTTTAAAGGATTCAGCTTGCATTTGTACCGTACAAATAGAGATTATATAGTATTCATTGATCCCAACCGTCCATCTATTCAGATTGGTATGCATCTCATGTTTACATCAACTTTAATATTATAAAAAGAAGAAACAAATAGCTTTGACAATGGACACACAAGTTCGCGAACCTGTGCGAGAAAATTTGTTTTTCCTGTCAAAAATACTTTTTTTTTTCTTTCAAATTTAATTTGCTTCTCTTTTTATTTTTTTTTTCTTATAATCTTCCTCTTGGAAGAGTTCGAGTTCACGTTCGCCAGACATTTTTTCTTTTTGCTTCTGCAAAAGAAATCTATTTTCAGCAATATTACCACTTTTAAAGTTAGTCTATTAAAAAAAAAAAAAAAAGAGTCCATTTTCAGCAAAGTTTGTAACTTGTCTAAAACCATATATGTATGCCACTAATATATAAAGATGGGAAAGGCTTGGATGATAATGAGAAAAATAAAGATGATCATAAATAAATAAATAATTAAAAGCTATTAAGATAAAAGAGATCCATATAAATGTTCCTCCTTCCCCGCCGTAAGATCATATATACTATAATGTCACGTTGGTATCTGCTGGTGCTGGTACTGGTACTGGATCTACTGCTGTCGGAGCAGACAGGAATAGGATTACTTGCCGTAATTCGCAACCGACCCAAGGGTATTTTCATAACACTCCATTTCAAAATGAGTGTGTCTTTGTGTCTTTAAGATTTAAGAATCCCACCACCGCAAGCGACTCTTTTCAAGCCTATACGCTTCTTCGACAGTCTTTTTACTTCTCAGCTCTGAGCGCGCGCGCGCTGTCTCTCTGCAAGGTACCTTCTCCCTCTCCTTCTCCCTCTCCTCATATCTAACGATTTTTGGTTTCTTAATTAGGCTGATCAGATGGAATGAAATGTCTTGTTTGTTTGTTTGTTTTTTTTTTTTTTTTTAATTTAATTCCCACGCAAGAGAGAAAGCCCTTTTTGGGGTCAATTCATCCCACGTGAAATTTGAATTCCATCTGTATCTCTATGAGCACTCTTTCCCATATCAAGTTTCTGAGATAAAAAGGAACTGATTTGGGTTTTGTATATGGAACTTGAAATCGCTTTCGGGAGCTAATCTGATCAATGGATTTTGTTGGAATCAATCATTCTATAGAAATAGAATCCTGGGCATCGTTTCACCGGCCCTTCTCTTTTGTCTCAAAATCCTCTCTTCATGGGTTTTGTTTTGTTTACTGTTTGGTCTTTGAATCCAAAATAAAATAAAAATCTATATATATATATATATATTTTTTTTTTTTCTTGACTTCTTTGCCATCAATTATCTTCTTCTCACCGGTTTTTCAGTTGTTGTTTCTGCTTGTTTTGATGGGTATTATCATTAAATCCTTAAACAAGTTTCGGGTTATATATCATTTGTTTCTGCTTGTTTTGATGGAATGGTTGCATTTTTTTTTTTTTTTTTTCTTCTATGGAAAGTTGTTGCAGTGGGCACCGACCCTGTTTGGCATGTGTTTAACAAACTGCCATTGCAAAATTTCCACCCATCCAACTTCCGATTTTGTCAATGTCTTTATGCTCTTTATTTGGGCAATCCAAATTCCAAGGCATTTACTTGTTGACCAGTCTAAAACTTGCAAGTTTCTTTAAATTTAAAAATACCTTATGAGTTACGTATCTCCCTTCTCTTCTCTTGGTATTTATTAGGCCTCAGTCCAAATGCACCCTGAGCAGCAAATGCAAATTCCCTGTTGTCAGTTTTTATTGCTCTTTTAAGTGTTTTGATATAAAGACTCACCTGTAAACTTGAATTTCCTGTTTCTTGACTTTCAGGTGGTGGATTCCCTGTTTTCATTAGAGGGACATTAACTCCCCTCACTTTGCCTATAAATACTCTTCCTTTTTTTTCTAAAAAATAAAAAAATAAAAAATGGGTTCTAATTGTCCAGAACCAGAAAAACCCCTTGGCATTCGCTTCACAGAATACATCAGGGGCTCGACCCTCACCTTTAGAACATACCAAGCCATTGTCCTAATTGTAACATTTTTGGCATACGCTAGCTACCATGCCACCAGAAAAACAACGAGCATTGTCAAAAGCACCCTTGATCCCCAGTCGGGTCAATTGAGCTTCTCACCATGGCCAAGATCCCATTTCCTCAGATCAACCAATCAAACACAAAAGAAACAGTCTCTTCAGAGTGGCTGGGCTCCCTTCGATGGTTCAGATGGCACTGCCCTGCTAGGAGAAATTGACCTTGCCTTCCTTTCGGTATACTCCATTGGAATGTACTTCGCCGGGCATTTAGGGGACCGGTTGGATCTAAGAATCTTCCTAACCATTGGAATGGTTGGGACAGGTCTTTTTACTTCGCTCTTTGGTGCTGGGTACTGGCTAAACATCCATAGTTTCTACTACTTCTTGGTAATTCAGATGTTTGCGGGTTTGTTTCAATCAACCGGATGGCCGTCGGTGGTTGCAGTAGTGGGGAACTGGTTTGGAAAGAGGAAGAGGGGTCTGATTATGGGCATATGGAATGCGCACACTTCTGTTGGGAATATCACGGGATCCCTGGTGGCTTCAGCTTTACTGAAATATGGTTGGGGTTGGTCTTTTGTTGTTCCTGGAGTTATGATTGCAGTCATTGGGGTGACAGTGTTTCTGGTCTTGCCCACTGGTCCTGAAATTGTTGGGGTTGACGGTGAAGAAGATGGGTTGCTGGACTCACCAAAGAAGAGTGAAGTCACAGAGCCTCTTTTGAACGGGACACCGGAGGTTGAGGACAGACCGATTGGATTCATAGAGGCATGGAAGATTCCCGGGGTTGCACCATTTGCTTTGTGTCTCTTCTTCTCCAAATTGGTGGCTTATACTTTCCTCTACTGGCTACCTTTCTACATTAGCCACACAGGTATGTGTTTTTCATGCTTATCGTTCTATTTGAGACTGATGAATTTTTACTTGCATAAACCATATGGGGAACAATGTGAACATCTGAAAGTAGAAATGCTGGATCCAATGAGCTTGATCATGGGATGGGGATCTCGATCAAGTTAATGTGATCTTATGAATTGTATAGACTAACAGACAACAAGGAAACACTCCCTATAGTTACTGCAAGCATTCTTCTTTCTGAGTGCATAACATACTCTTTTTCACCCCACCCCCCCACTCTGCCTAATTGAATCACATTGTTATCTCGCAGCAATTGATGGTCGTTATTTATCTGATGAGATGGCGGGCAACTTATCAACCATCTTCGATGTTGGGGGAGTGGTCGGAGGGATCCTCGCCGGCCATATCTCTGACCGGCTTGATGCCAGAGCCATAACAGCAGCAAGCTTCATGTACTGCGCAATTCCAGCTCTCTTCTTCTATAGGATATATGGAGATGTCTCACTGTATGTGAACATTGCACTCATGTTCGTTGCGGGTTTGTTTGTAAATGGTCCATATGCCCTCATCACAACTGCAGTGTCGGCTGACTTGGGCACCCATTCCTCACTGAATGGGAATTCACGCGCTTTGGCAACAGTGACAGCAATCATAGATGGTACAGGCTCTCTGGGTGCAGCTCTGGGTCCATTGTTGACAGGCTACATCTCCACATCGAGCTGGAGCAATGTGTTTACAATGTTGATGGTGGCAGCACTAGTAGCAGGGTTGCTCCTGACTCGACTGGTTATGGCCGAGGTTGCAGTGAAGATTGAAACTTCGAGGGCACAAGCCCATCCATCTACGAGGGTGCCACTGGTGTGAGCTTGTTTTACAGGGCATGTAGAGTGAGAAATAATGCTCTGCTTTCATGTGATTGCATTACTCGATTAGGGGTTGAGGGAAAGAAAAGAATCAGACGCTCCTCCTTTCATATTTTATTAGATGAACGAGAGAGAGAGATTGGTGTGGTTCCTCTACAGTTGATCAGTCGTTGCTTCAAGTATGTCTGGCAACGAAATTTGGGCTTGCGGTTTTCTCTGTGTATGTACATTCTTTTGAAGTCAGCATATAAAGCTTCCAGGCTTCCAGTTCATCGTCCAAGTCAGAAAATTCAAAGGGTTTAATCCTTTTTTTTTTTTGTTTCATGCACATTCCAACCAGAATGTGCAATAGAATGAATTTTAATGAATCTTTGGGTTGCTATGTGGTGCAAATGACTTTCTGAGCCTTTTTAGATTCCACCTCTCTGCAAGGAAGAGGTTTTCTTTTCTTTCTTTTTTTTTTTTTTTTTTTTTTCTTTTTTTGCTTTTTTTTGGTTTGAAAATATCATACTAAAAACTAAAGACCTTGCTTGACCCATGTATTTTAACTCCCCTCTGTTAGGGCTAGTTTGAAAACTTTGCATGTAAAAAGTGAAGTAAAGCGCCAAATCAAAAGAGAGTAAAATACAAGTGGGTTTTTGTCTTTAGTTTTAGTGGCTTGATAATTAATCTTGGGACATGTACAGGAAAAATCCCCTTAAATAGGGTAATTATAGTTGAGGACCCTAAACTTTTCTAATGACAATCAAGACTTCCCGCCCAATTTATTTATTTATTTATTTTTTTTGTCAACATAACTCTAATCCTATATTAAGGTTATTTTATGTTGATGTCAACAAATTATCTGTCGACGTTAACAAATTATATGTATCAATGTTTTAACATGTGCCGTGCACAAGGGTCGTTTGATTGTGCTAACTGGACGTTCTTGTCGAGGTTGACAAAAGTTTATGTTAATGTCGATAAATCTTTTGTCGACATCAACGAATATTACTTATGGCAGAATACAGTTTTTTCTCGATTTGGGTGAAGAGACCGATTCTTGGGAATAAATATGATTTTTTTTTATTTTTTTTATAACATAAATAGGGAATATGATTATATTGACATCAACAGAGAAAGTGCAAAAGAAAAAAAAAAGAAAAAAAAAAAAGGTAATTTGCAAGCAGGAGTGGTCGACCACACCCTATAGGTATTAGGTAGGCAAAATGTAGTGAGTGGTGTACCCACAATATAAGGTGGGCTCCAGATGCGAAGATGGGTTCCCATCCCATGACTTGATGGGATAGGTTCAGATTCCCGTTGGATTGGGTTAAGACTTGTGAGCCTCACCTGACCCTATGATTTGAGTGAAAATAAATCCTAATCCTACCAACCCAATTCTCTACCAGCAGAGTGTCTCGCAGACGCTATTATTTTTTATTTTTTTTTTATATAGGAAGGTGTTAAGCCCGTTGGGCCGGACAAATTCCTACAGGTTTGAGGGAGCCAAATAAATATCTAGTGGCCCCATTGTAGTAGTGCAATTTCGAACCCTCAACATCTAAGAGAAAACCATGGTCCTAGGTTAACTAAGCTACCCCTCGGGATCTCAAAGATGCTATTTTCTTCCCGAAAAGGAGTACAAGTCTACCATTTTTAGGGACCTATACTCTACCTAAGCTGAAACATACATTCAAACCTAATTACTTAAAGAAGCTCCACACACATCCGTGCTTTGAAACCATTGATAACGTGAAGACAGAGGCCCTAATGACGCATGAGATTCTAAAACACCTTACTGGAGAAATCAGCATGCGATTGACTCCGAATTTGATGTATGGTCTCATCCAATGTGTCTTTTCCCATCCCCCACAAGTCCCAAAATTTATGGGTCCCTAGGTAGGCCCCATTAAGTTTGTCCCTCACCATATGGTGAAGGAATGATGCATATGAATATCCCCCATATATGAAATATTCATGTGCATCCATTCTTCACCATGTTATGGTGAGGGACAACATAGTAGGGTTGACTTTATAACACATCCGAACCATCCACACACATGGAATCCCCTTAAGTACACTACAACCATTGAATTTTCACATATTCAAATAGATTGGACCGTTGGATCGAGGGTCAAAAATTTTCCTTTAATATAAAATCATTAAATTTGTAGGCCACGGATGAAGGGGTTAGAGGCATGTGATTGACCCCAAATTTGATGTATGGTCTCATCCAAGGTATCTCTTCTCATCCCCCACAAGTCCCAAATTTTATAGGTCCCTAAGTGGGCCCCATTAAGTTTGTCCGTCACCATATGGTGAGGGAATGATGCATACGAATATCCCCCATATATATATATGAGACACGCTGCAAAACACATCGGACATTGTGTTGTTAAAAATGCCCCTCCTAATTGGTGTATGCGTTCCTCTTGTCCTATTTTTTTAGAGAGAGGTTAAAATCTCTATTTTTTCTGTCTAAAAAAGAAACAAGTTATGCTATCATTTCCCTATTTTTTTCTCCCTCTATCATAATATCAATTCCATATTGAGTCCAATGACCATAAATATCTCCTCTTTTTTTTTCTCCTTCTCAATGGGCCATCTTATTTAAGTGATTAAATCAATAGCAGCTAATGATTTGATTATATATCAAGTTAATGTCAATGTATTTTGTTAATCATTGCTTGCATTCTAGCATGGCAAATTACGAATAAAGAATCTACTAGTGGGCTGCACTCAATTTTATGATTAAATTCATTGAAGTTAATGGGCATGGAAATATTTGAAATCTATAAGCAGGATCATCTTATTTTTAATCAATAACAGTTAATGATTTGATTGGTATTAAACTAATGCCAATTCATGGTGTTAATTATTGCTTCATAGCATGGGAACACTAGAAATATATCAGTAGGACCCACTTATTTTGTTATCATAGCATGGGAATTTTAGAAATCTATTAGTAGGACCCACTTATTTTGTTATTAAATCCATTGATAGTTAAATGATCAGATTAGTAACAAATTGGAAAAAAAAAATTTTCATAGAAGGTAGATGAATCGAACGGCTAGAATTTATCTAAATATTTATGTAAAAGGCTTTATCAAGGGTGTGGCCACTATAGAAAATAAAGAAGGGAAAATAAAGGTTTGTGTCAAATGCACATCCTATCATCCTCTCGGTATTCAAATTTTTGAAAGAAGACTTTTGTGAAAGAGAGAAAACAAAAGAATGTAATGGATTTAACTAAGAGAAAAGTTGGGAAAATATTTATTGCTTCTGAAAGCTTAATAGTTATTGCCTTTAAAGGGGAGAAATCATTGGCCGTTAGGTGGCATTATCTCATTAAATAAATCAAGCGGGGAAATACACCCCTTTTGGAATGGGGAGTTTTTGAAAATTCTTATATATATATATATATATATATATATATATATATATATGGGTCAACTCTCCTTAGCTGAAGCTTAGCTTATCTAAAATGAAATAATGCCGGTCCACAAATCAAAGTCGATTATCGTTGTTTTTTTGCATGATGATCGTTTCCAAAATCAAAATAAATCCAATCAGAACTGGATTTTCCAGATCTATCATACAAAAAAAAAAAAAAAAACAAAAGTAATCAACTTTAATTTGTGAGACTAATACTATTCCAGTTTAAGATAAGTTACGCTGTAGCTTAGGAGAGCCCTGCTCACATATATATATATATATATATATGGGTAATATTCAGGTAGGAACTATTCTTACATATTATGTAAGAACTTTTTGTGGGGCCCACTTATGGGCCCCATTTGAGAATGGGACCAGAGGGGATGAAAAGATCTATGTGAGACCACCCCAAATATCAAGTTTTATTTCAAACCCATGCCTCAAACTCCTTCATCCGTGGCCCACAAGTTTAATGGCTTCATATTCAAAAAAATATTCAACCATTGATCCAACGGTTTAGTCTATTCAGATGTATGCCAATCCTTGGGATTAGTGATTATCAAGGGGTTCTCTGTTGGTTGCTAAGTTTGGATGGATTGCTAGTTAGGCCCCGCAAAAAAGTTCTAATATAATAGGTGAGAACTATTATCAATATTCAAAATATATTCAACCATTGATCTAACGGTTCAGTCCATTCAGATGTATGACAATCCTTGGGATTAGTGATTATCAAGGAGTTCCCTGTTGGTTGCTAAGTTTGGATGGATTGCTAGTTAGGCCCCGCAAAAAAGTTCTTATATAATAGGTGAGCACTAGTTCTCACTTGAATATTTCCATATATATATATAATGATAATTTCACTAGAATAGACTCAAGCCTCTGTATTTCCGGAACGTGGAAATTCCTAACCAATTTCACATCGAAAACTTTTTTTTTTTCATTTTTTATTTATTCTTATTTTTGTTGCACTCTTAAACACATACATCTATAAGAACCCAAGATCTAGGAAATCCCAAGAAAAAATAGAGGTAAAAATCAAAATCAAAATCTGTAACACTTTCTTTGTTTTTTTTTTTTTTTGTAATGGTTATGGATTTATTCTATCAAAACAAAGATTCAGAAATGACACATGACTCTCAATGAGTCCTTGGTATTGGTACAGTACAAGAGCCGTTAAAACACCATAAAACATTCCTGCCAGCACCTCCAAAGACGGAAAGTGAAAACCCCAAAAATTCCACAAGTACAACAACCTATATAAAGCCTTTGGGGCCTTCTGTCTCAAATTCAATGTCAGTCATGGATTTCTTTTGGAGTACTCAAATGTTTTTCTAACCAAATCGACTAGAAAACTTAACGCATTAGAACTTCTAGAGCAAAGGAAATGTGTATAAAATTATAACCGGCATGTCCTTGATGTAGCTTAACGGTTAGAGACATCATACACCACCATTGATGCACGAGTCTCCATTCTGTAAACAGGCTGTACAAAACAACCAATGTTTTCTGACAACTATGAAGGTGATAGATAGCATTAAGCATCGAATTTAGTGTTGTCACTTAAAGTTAAAACTCGTGAACGTCCTCCTATTTTTCTAAATATTAAAAATCCTTTGCATAGTATATAGAAGATTGTGAAAATACACCACTGCAAACTGGACAATTTACATCTGACCAGTAATTTCTCACTCACCACATCGAACAAGCCATTTGTGGCAGCATAAGATAAAGATTGACTAACACAGGAAAGGATTCAGCAGTTAGGACAAGAATAGTGTGAACTCATCATACCATGGCTGATGGCTCCCCGTACATGCAGTAGCAATACACCCATCTTCAGAAAATGAAGTCGCTGAGCTGCCCATGCCTGCCATTTTTATAAAGTCTGCTGATAATATATGCACTGCCTTCCACATCTGCATTCAAGCAATTCATCCTGTGCCTGTATACAATGACAGCACCAGCAAGCCAAATTTGTTACTTGTTAGTGTATCTTAAGACGACAAAATATGATCCTGGGCAAGTATCTGGAAGTACCAAGCGAAGTGCTGATCACAACATATAGAACCCAAGATAATAGAAAGCCCAGCTCCTTTCCTGTTCCAAGCAGCAGATAATTATTAAAGAAAGACATCCCCCACATACAAATAAGACTGATCTTTTAGCTCATCATAGATCTCATCTAAATCAGAGCCAATGTGGTTAGGTTTCTGAAGCCAAACAAGCAACAAACAACAACATAAGGAGGGTATCGTGATACACGTATTAGTAGGAACATTAAAGAATCATGCATCAGAAAATGCAGCATTTGGAACAGCACCAATTCCACTAAAGTAACTCCCAAAGTTCTGTGGTTTATAATAATGATATGAGGGGCCCTTCCCGAGAAACCTTACAGATTGAAAGATCTTAGCTTCCAAACCTTATCCTTTCTTTTGGACCATATTTATTAATCACCCACCCACAGCCTTTGGCTGGGTAATAGATCATTGCATGGATCATTAGGATCATCAGATGTAGAATCTTTTAGTCAACTACTTGTTATTGGCTTGCCCATCAGATCAATCACCAATATTAGCCCTCACTTGTACAGAATGGCACACATCAGGACACCACATCATTATGCAAAGGGCATCAAGATTTCTCACTAGTAAGCAGGAAAAAAAAAAAGTGCACAAACTAAAGGACGAAAAGCATTATTTGTTTGGGCCACATCGACAAGGAGATTATTTAGTTAGATGGTCTAGGAACTTAAGAGAACAGATAGCAGGTAAATTTCCATAAACCAAGTACTGCAGTTGTTTCTTATAAAAGAAGGATGTATCATTATCTTTTTCGAGGAAAGAGATATTTGAAACTCAGTATCTTAGAAACATCAATGGAACTACAACACGTTAAGTACATTTATTCCAAATTAAATAAATTCAAACCAAGGGAATTTAATCATTACTTCAAATCCAAAAAACCAATTCTCAGAAGAAGCCTTTGGAAGAGATTGTTGGCTACCAACATTACTCACCATGTGGCCGTGTACATATCATAGAACTTGTCGAAGGCTTTATCAAGGCAATAGTGGCAAGCTAAAAGATCTTTTATGTTGGTCACGTTGCATGTTGATTTACAACATTTCACCTACATCAATATGGAATGACACAAATAATCAGAGAAGAGATAAACCATAAAACAACAGAAGATAAGTCAAAGAATTATCTGTTAAGCCAGGAAAAAAGGGAAGGAAATCGCTTGCAATACATTCTTACCAAACGCTTAAGCTTATAAGAATAAAATTGTTGATGGGAGGGATGCACAACAATGTGCTCTGTCAAATGACCTGCACTGTTTAGGTAAAAGTTCAGTTTACTACCATGTTGTCACAAATTGATATTGACATTGACAAACAGTAAAAAGCATAATATCTCAACCTGTAATGCACCAATAAGTTATAGCGCCCCCACTAGATATTTGTTTCAGTCTAAGCACACCCAACTAATATTTAGGGTGTGTTTTAAGACTTTAAGTACAATATAAATAATATGCACATTTTAAGCTTTACAAATTGCATCATTATTGCAGATTGTTCAAAAGGTATCACAAGTCCCTGATGTCTCTACTATTTACTATTTACTAATTAAAAGTAATCTAAAAAAAGAAAATATCACATTGAAGAGAAAAAGCTTCCTATACTAATCTACTCACATCCTCTTTGCTGAGGTATTGGAAATCTCATGATTTAACAATTAAGTCATGCTTAAGATCCCATCAACCACCCCATCCAAGATAGGAAAGTAAATGTTTCGCGATAGGTCATGAATCACAACAGTCCAGAACACAGTCCAACAGAACACAATTCAACAACTGTTTTTCATACAACTTTAGAAGGAAATGAGTGTAACCTCTCTCTCTCTCCATCTATTTTTATCTATATCAATATCTATATAAATGCACACACACATAAATGAACACTACTGCTGCTGGGTTTAGAATTGCTCTTATGTACTATGTGCAAAAATCCTCGATTTTGCTCTAGAAAAGCTCCATAACGAAAATTTTCACTGTTGTACTTAGTTATTTTCAATTTTAACCAACTCTTTCTCCCTGCTCTCAGATCCACTAACCAGCATTCTGTATGTTCTGTGTTTGATTTGCTAATTTCCAACCTATTTGAATTTATGCCCTTTTCCAAACTCCTAGCTTATTATTTGCTTTCTTCCTTGATCAAAGAGTAAAACATCTATTATGAAATGCATGTACCATGGAACTTCATATTGATATTGTCATCAAGTTGCCTATAACCAAGGTGAATAAATTGGGCTCAAAGTGAACCTATAATGCAATCTACTTCCAACTAGAAACTTAGATGTCACCGTGCACAGTATTTATGCGTGTTACAGCCCCTATTGAGAATGTCCAACTGCCCATTCAGCATTTTTCTAGTTTACATATTTACTGTTGTCAGTTCTGGTTTATCCCTACATTTGTTGGTCTTCAGAAGTGACCCTTACACTGACATACTAAATGGGATTTTTTCCCCTTCCTTTCTCTCTCATTTTGTGTGTTGGGTTTTTTTTTTTGGAGATAGAGTGGATAGGAAAAGCACTTAACATAAACTTCTCAAAAAAAATATTGCTACATTCAGTAGGAAACTAGGAACTCAAACCTGTCACAAAGTATTCTACTACAGTCGAGGCACATTGCCAAACTTGATGAGCCGCAGCAGGTATTGCATTTTGCACTTGACGAACCTTTTCCTATTTTTTGGCATCTACACATAAGTACATGGGGAGACAAAAAGGCCTTCATGAGAAACAAAAACGAAACAAATAATCAACAACAATGATAATGATGCATATCAAAAAAATTTCTAGTGCCGCATACATGCCAAAGGAAGACAAGAAAGCGATAAAAAGAAATATCTAGGATCCCATTATTAGTAGTCACCGTTAGAGTCACAGTTTTTTAGTATCATTATATTTATTTTGTCTTCATATGCTTGTTTGGGTCTAACTGGCTAGAGCAAAGATTATAGAGAGGGATATGAAAACAGGATTAAATGATCGCTTTGCTGACAACATGGATTTGTGTAACCAACTCTCAAACAACATTTAAAGCAGCTTCAAATACATAATCAATCAAGATGCTCCCCTGAAGGTAGGGGTGATAAGGGACTATAGTTTCACGTGGTATTGCAAGATAAGATAGTGTTAATGACCCATTTGTTTGCAAGGAATCGAATTCCTATGAATATACGGTGAGGGGAGAGGGATATAAGGTTGAGATGTAGATGACGCCCTAACTTTCCCAGAATTTAATTTACTAGAGTGATGGTTGTGTATTCATTTACTAACTCCCCTTACTCATTTTCCATTAAAAGGGAGATAGTTTGATGGCCATTTGTGGATCTTCACCTTTGTTTTTTCAACGTAGCCACCCTAAGTGAATCATAACCACCACCAAAAAGCAGAAAGAAAAGAGGGAAAAAGAAAAACATTGACAAATTTATACATCTGCCTTTTCCTTCAAAGATGCTATCAACCCATCACATCTTCTTTTTCCTTCAATACAGTGTTCCACATTATATGCTAGGTGCAATGATAAGGCATACGCATAACCCCCATCCATTGTGGAGTAGTGCAGGGTTCAAATCCATGACAGGTTCCCTGACACTAAGTGACTCCTCGCTGACTAGGGTGGCAGAAAAGTGAAGCAATTCTCACTTTTCTATATGGACAACATTAATATAGAGCCCAACTGGATGCATGTGACCATGAGGGTAAGGGCGGGGTGGGAAAGTCCATGCATGGATTACGGATGCCCCAAAAACCAATAGAATCAAATAGTTATATAGATGGATTTTGAGGCCCTAAAAATCAATGGTAAAAACTTATGAAAGAAATGGACATTTCAATACATATAATAGAAGGATGCGTGTCAAATTGGGTAGAGTACTAATTGTTAAGTAGTTGTTTGTGCAGTTTTCTATCATCAATTGGTTTTGAGATTACTGGCTAGCAACACTGCCATGGTATCAGAGCCAGAGGTCTCAAGTTCGAAACCATGTAGGGAAAAAGGCCCCATGCTGCATTCTGGTCTTGTGCAGGCATGTGTTTCAGTTCCTAGCAGTGTCCCGCCCGAAAGGGGGGGGGGGGTTTAAGTAGTTGTTTGTGCAGTTCCCTATCACCAATTGGTTTTGGGATTATTGGCTAGCAATATTGTCACCAATACATGGGGGGTCAGTGAGTATAAGGATGGTAGATGATCAATGTTTGTGGTGGAAGGTCCAACGCATGGATTATTGATCATATGTTGGTCCATGTGGGCCCCACAAACTAGATCTCACAGAACTTGTGTGAGTTTCTCATAACAAAATTTCTACACATAACACACAATTATAATTATGACTTGTTTTGTAGATGAGATGCCCATTCTAGCTAAATATTCAGTCATAGAGTATGTGAAAACCACTACTGAAGGAGAAAAATAAAAGTGACAATGTTAATTTTCAAACCATAATTAGCCACCACGTGATGAAAGAGAATTTTCTAAAACATTCTCAAGTACGCAAGAGCTCCAATTTGCAGGCAATAGTCATCTCAATAGGCTTTGTAGACCCAGTACAGTTGATAGCCGGATTAGTTCAGGCATTGTATTAATATAATGACAGACCCATAATTCAAGGAATGAATCGCAGTTCTCGTCAAACATGGGGATACCAAGTACTATCCTTTTTCTTTTTCTGATTTGTAGATGCCAACATGCAAGAGTAAAAGGGAGTACTATGTAGACAATCATACAGAAAATACAGCACCATATGCAAATAAGATTGATATAGAATAACCTTCTATACAAGGCAAGAAGGTCTCTAGATATAGAACTAGCTTTGCGTTCTCCCCTGGGCACCTACATAAGGCAATAAAGCACAACTTACAGAAATAAAAGAGTGATTATTTCCAGATTTTGGAAAAATAGGAAACATAGCTAGAACTAGATTGCATGTTTGACAAGAAGACACTGATGAAACACATACCACCACCAAACAATCCTCTGCAAGGTGGCCAGGCTTCTGACACTTCCAACTATGATGGACAAATTTACAATTAGATAAGTAAAATGTGGAATATGAAACGCTAAATAAATATACATGTTAACAATATCATTGTAAAAGCATAAACGAAAAATATTTGAATAACAACAATGTCAAACAGTCTTGCCTCTTCACCCAGTTTGATTCCATTGCTATACAAGTTTCTCAGTAGTTGAGATAGAAACATTTAAAAAAAAGGGAGTTGTGATAGAAACATTGTAAGCTGAGAAATGATTAGAATAAAAGATTCACAATCCCCCTAACCATCCATGGTGATTCAATTTCTTGTAGTAGTCTGGATTTCATTATTTTCCCATTTCAAGACATTAGTGAATAATAAACATCATTATTTAAGACAATAAATTTAGAATCCAAACAAAGATCCGATTAAATAAGGCAAAGAAACTAGTCATACACTCATACTGCAATGATAAATCATGCACCAGCACATTGCATTTGAGGATATTTCTTCAGTTTCTTTTTTTTTCTTCTTTTTTTGTGGGTGGGTGGGTGTGGGTGGTTTGGGGGGGGAGAGGGGGGGAGGGGGTTGTGTTTAAAATATCACTTAAAATCCTCCATCTAATGATATTTCATCATGTGCTGATACCAAGCATGGGTACCGGAGGGATATAGAGTATAGATACAAGGTCAGATGTACGTTGACCAATGACCATGCAAGCGTTAATTAAAGATGAAAAGCTAAAGAATCTTGGTGGATAAAGATGATGTTAAAGGTAGACATATCTTAAACATACCTTATCTCCCATAATAAGGTGAGAGCATCTCTCATAGGAGCATCTCCATATATATATATATATATATATAAATATATATGGGAAATGTTCAAGTGCATCCATCCCTCACCATAGGGTGAGGGATACTTCCTTTTTTTGTACATGAATCCCCCTTTTGTACTTCACCCCATGTACTTGAAATCCCCCTTTTGTACTTGAAAATTTTCATTTATGGAAGCATCCCTCACCATAGGGTGAGGGATGGATGCACTTGAAACTTCCCATATATATATGCTTCCATAAATGGAAATTTCAAGTACAAAAGGGGGATTTCAAGTACATGGGGTGTACTTAAAACCCCCCATTTATGAAAGTATCCCTCACCCTATGGTGAGGGATGGATGCATATGAACATTCCCCTATATATATATATATAGAGAGAGAGAGAGAGGACCGCGCAACGTGGTATATACTAGTAAAAAAGTGGTTTTGATCCAAGAAGACGACTTGAACTATAAGCATAACAACTCTCCTTCTCCTTGCTTACCTAGAAGTATACTTGCTTCGAAATTCTTTGAGGTTCCTCCTATATATGAAAATTATCTCTATTTTCCTTCCCAAAATGCTCCAAACCTTCTCTCCTCCTTGTTTAGCTAGGGGCTAGGAGTATACCTGCTTCAATATTTTTTGAGTTTCCTCCTACATGTGAAAGTTAAACCTATTTCCCATCCAAAAATGCTCCAAACAATTGCAAAATTCAGAATTAGATGCTCCCTTCCCACTCCAAACAACTACATAATGCAGAACCAGATCTTCCAAAATGTAATCATGGTTACCGATTTTTCTTTCATTTTTCTTTAATGGTAAGATGACTTGAAGCCACAATCTCGTGGTTGCGAAAATGTGCACCTTCCAACTGTGCTTCTTCTTCATAATAATTTCTTTCATTTTTTTAATAAATGGTAAGATGACCTGAAGGCTGAAGCTGCAACCTCATGGTTGCGACAATGAGCACAACTCCTGTGCAATCTAGGCAACCAAATAAGATGACATAACATACCACTCATATGCACATAGACTGGATTGTTTTTTGCTCCATCGATGTCTGTTAAAATCCCAAGTATCATCCTTAAATTCAGACAACAGATCTGCATTCATTCCAAACTCAGCCATCTCCAGTGCACCATTGGACCTTTCCAAGCAGACAAGAGAATGTTGGTCACATGTTACTACCTGAAAAGTAATGAACAAATGGCCTAAGAGCAGAGATCAACTGCGCTTTTTTAGATTTTTGTTCAGAAGAAATGTTTAAAAAGGAACAGAAAATTCAAAGGGTTTAAACAGTCCCTAATTTTAGAAGTCAGAGTTGTAAGCAGTTTTCTTCTTTTTTTTTTTTTTGTTCTTTTATTAAATAGCGAGTTGTAAGCAGTTATTACCTCATCAAGGTCAAATTTTCGAAGTTTTGGCAGCTCAGCTTTGCAATCCATACTACAAATATCTTCACCTGTCTGCATTGCATTAGAACAATATCAACAATGCAGCATTCAAGCAAGAAGGATTAATAGAAGGAAACAGTCCAAATCGTTGCAGATCCTCACCTCATTACAAATATACTCCCCATATTTGCCACATACCACACAAACAGGCTCCCCAGGAACAGGAAAACGCTGTTCACTTCTTTCTTTAACCCGCTGTCCATCATCTGTGGGAGCTGAAAGAACATATGTAAGATATTGCATTCAGACACGACTATCATATTTCACAAACAGTCAAAAGACTTCAAAGAACTCGCACATCTGATCAACACCATCCCCTAACAACCCACTTCTCAAAATAAATAAATAAATAAAATAAAATAAAGGGGAACCAACACCACAACACCCCAGCATGTAATACAGCTTTTAAAACTGGAAAAAAGGGTGTAGGAATACACACTTCAAAGAACTCAATATTAAATAAACATTGTCATCTTCCACCAACCAAGTATTTGCTTATGAGAGTAGTCACAAAAACCCATGGTGCATAACATAGAAACTAACCAGGACATGGCCCATCCGTCTTTTCTGCAGATTCTTCTGAAGAAGTATCCCCGTCCCCTACAACTCCAAGACAACAACAAATCATTAGCAGATAGCTTAAAAACATTCTGAAAAAACAGGCATAGAAGTTGGAATGCAGTGTAGTATGTACAACTGAAGCTTCCACATGTACTGCTTGTCAAGCAACCAAAATGAAACATTTGTTCAAAATAACCAACTTGTTAAGGGTCCGTTTGGATATCCGCAGGATATATTATTTACAGATTTAAATAATAACAGAAAGAAATAGTTCAGAATATAATAGAATAATATTATAATATTGCAGTATTGTTGCTGTTTGGCGGTTTTTTAAGACAGATTCCGAATGGGGCTGTTTGGCCATTCGTGCAGACTATAATTTATTTTGAAATCAAAATGTGCACAATTTTAGATCAAACAAACATTGATATATAACTTTATAAATTTATGTAAAAAAGTACTTTTCATATTCAATAGAATCTTTTAATAAACCTTCAAAAAACTAAAAAAATAACTTTCTTCTTAAACAATATATCATTACTAAAAATAATTAATAATAATAATCATTAATGGAGTTTTTTTTAATGGGATCATTAATGGAATTTTCAGTTTTCTTTGTTTAATGTATTCTATTTTCCAGAGAAAAAACTTATTAGAAAAATTAGAAATAAACCAAAAGAAATAGCATAGAAATACCCAACCTAATTGGAAAATAAAATAAAACTTGTTAGTTTGCATGGAATTGGATTCCTAAGAATTCTAAGAAATCCAAGAAATAGGTAAATCAAAGTTAGGGTTCATCTCCAACTCCACCTCATATCTTTCACCCCTAACCTCTTTGACCATCTTTTTGTTGGAACCCATTTTACCTTGAATTTCTTGGAATTCAATTCCACTCAATGCAAACAAACAGACCTAGGAAAAAAATATATAAGAATAAAAGAACGTGAATAGACAGTAGATTACGATAGTGAAGATGAGCATGACAATGATTTCATTGATTGATTTTGATGACATCCAGATGTTCCCTTCTTCTTCACCATGGCCTGAGTGCTAATAATGAATTACAATCGACTAGATGGGAGATAATAAAAAACTTGCAAACAAGCCAAGCAATCAAGAAGATGTAGATAGAAAGTGAAAAAACGCAGCAAAATAGAGTGATGAGATATAGAAGAAAAGGGATGGACTAGATGTTTGGAATGGATCGTGGATATGGCATCTCACAGAAAGCAACAACAGTTTGGATTTAGATTTTTGGAAATGAGAAAGCAAAAGGTAATAGAAGATGGAGGGCAAGGGAGACAGGGAGGTCGAGACAGAGTAGGGTAAGGGAGGAGAAGAAGAGCAAAAGAAGGAAAAGAAAGAGAAGAGTTTTAGAATAGGTCTGGAGAGGGCATCCACAAAGAGAGCGTTACCTTACCTACAAAGGAATGGGTATCCCAAGGTGAGGAGGATGAAAAGATGAGGAGATGGGAGGAAGTGGAAATATGTAAGGAAGATGATTGTGTTGTTTTCGAACAGGGTATCCATTCCATAAGTGAGATCCCATGAAATGGAAGAAAATCTTCTTATAAATTTCTTCCTACACGATTATGCTGTATGAAGAAATCTATCATTATTTTGGTAGAAAAGAATATATTATTTCATTTTATATAGTTATCCAAACAGCCACAACTGAGAAGGCAGGAATATCTTCTTCAAAACACAAAAATCTTGCACTTTATTGTGCATCCAAACAGGCCCTAAACCTGAATATATCTGTCAAGCCCACTATATGATAAATTGATAATTTTAAAGGTATTTTCCATTCAGAAAGATATAAAACATAAAGGAAAAAAAAATACAAAAATAAAAAAGAATACCTTTCTAGAGTAATCATATCATGTGTGTATTATAACAATGTAAGACGGTATTTTCAGATCAAGCAAGCCCCCATCTTACTGCGAAGATTGTATACAATTCTGGGCTGAGGATACCCATTGTACCCACAGCCTGAGTTTGAACAAGTAGGGTCTGGTGCTTGATTATGCAGATCATTGGTCTAACAGATTGACTGTGGATGGATGATGTTCCAAAACTATACCTGATAGGGCTATTGTAGCAAACCAATCATTGGTTAAGTTCCCACTTGTGAGGACTATAGCTATGTTCTATGTTCTTATCCTAATCATCCATTTCCTGACCACCAATCAAAGTGCAACCAGTGGCACTGTCCTAGAATGGAAACCCTTGGGGCATAGTCAATTCATTATGGAGCTGATTGGCCAGAAGCATGGATCACAGAGACAGAGCAGATCCCCTGTTATACAAACTCAAAGTCTTCAAGGATGCATACTTGTAAACACACAACAGCTCTTATGATTCGACTCCAATTACAACAGTCTCATGTGGAGATGTCAAAATTGAAGAACATCTGCAAAACCACCAGTGCTAAAAGAGCAGTGACTAGTCACAGCTTGGTGCCTACAAGTGTACCAGTAGCAGCATACTAATCAGCAAATCTTCCAATACTATAAGCAGAAAACAAGAAAGATCTGGAAAAGATACTGACAAAGGTGCTAAATGCTTTTAACTGGGCATTGTGGAATCTATCATGTTCAGTGTATGGAACTACTACTTTACTGGGAAAGGAATCAATACATTCTAGCACTGTGTTCACTACCAACTCCACAATTAAAAAACAATGTGGGAAATGAAAACCAAACCAAATACAAACATAATATCTTAAGACTCACCTTCATAATTCACCAATGGCTCAAAACCTAAAAGTGAACTTCCCTGCCAGAAAATAACAGTAAGCTAAGCAACTTAGTGTATAGTTGAAGTAAGAAATATTGCTGAGGTTTATTTTTTCTTCTTTCCACCAAAATTGCAATATTCCTACGCCACATTTGGTTTGTTTTGGTTTCAGGGTCAGACACATAGCAATAAAATAGTGAAATATTGTAATGCCATAATGTATCAAACAACTGAAATGTTTGGCTCCTCCAAACAAACCAGCATCATCATCATGATCAAATTATCAAAATACATTTATGCTAGCACAAGTGCTGAAAGCACAATAAATAGAGAGAGAGAGAGAGAGAGAGAGAGAGAGAGAGAGAGAGAGAGAGAGATTACCAATCCATCTGCAGATAATTCCTGGATAATCTGAGCCGATCTGACTTCTTTCCTGCATATGGAAATCGCAACATTACGAGCTAACAGACAAAAAAAAAAAAAAAAAACATATATATATATATATATATCTATATTTATTCTTTAGGTATTTGCAAATCACACTACAGTTGTAGTGTCATCAATAATAATAATAATAATAATAATAATAATAAGAAGAAGAAGAAGAAGATGGGAACTTTTTAAACCTTGTCTTTTCGATGTAGGTCTCGTGGGATAGAGTGGCGGCCGTTTCTTCGGAAAACCCTTGGATGCTGTAGTGGTGCTGTTTCCTTTTTCGATCTGAACCACCCCGTTTGGGAACCTGTTTCCCTTCGACCGGAAATCCAAATTCTTCTTCTTCTCTTTCTTCAATTGGACAAGGAGGAGGAGCGTTACCGGTGGCGGCGTTGTAACCTGCGACAGGAAATTGCAGGCAGATAGAGAGAGAATTAAGGAAGAAAGGACTAGCGTATCAAAACGGAAGGGAATTTCTATCGGAAGAAGAAGGAGAAGAAGAAAGGAAAAATAAAATACCTCTGAGGTTTCGGAGGACGGAAGAGAGACTGAAATCTTTCCGGTAAGAGAAGGAAGGATTCTTGTAGAAATTCGTCCTCGTCGAACCCATCCTTCTCCTTCTCCTTCTCCTTCTCCTTCTCCTTTATTATTTTTATTTAATTATTAGATGATCAAATCATCTCTCCAAATTTTCCCTTCTGTTTCTCCCTCAGAGTCTCGCCGCCACCAAATTTGATTTTCTTTTTCCTCCAAAGTCCGAACTGAGGCGGAGTTCAGGAGCACCGGTGAATTTACATTTGTTGGAGGATGTTTGTCTTCGATATAATTATATCTAGAGGAATTTAAAGGGAATGTCACTGGACCATACGTCTTTCCGATTCCCTTATCATGTTGTGTTGGACACCGGAGGTATTTTCATGTGACCCTTTTATTTTATTTTATTATTATTATTTAATGATATTATCGATATCGACCATTATGCAGTGGTTGTTCTTGATTTGTAGAACCCAAATGAAAATTTAGTTTGTTCTTTATTGGTTATTGGTGCTGCTCCAGAGAGGTGGATGAGTCAGGGGAAGCAAGGAGACGGAGGATACGATACGAAGGAATAGAAGGCAACGAGCATAGGATCATCTTTGTCAGAGGAAGAGGGAGGGGAGGCAAGGTTGTAGGCGGAGATGAGGAAGAGGGCTAGGCTTGCATGTAGTGGGGGGAGGGGATGAGGACCAAGGACCTGCAGACCTAAAGGGAGTGAGAGGAGGCGAGTGCGGAGTATCGGCAGCTGAACCTGTAGATTCGTCTATTTTCTTGTTATATTCAGCAAATAAGACAGTTACATGTTGGAAAAAAAATTTGACAGAATGATTTATATCGACCATATTGCAAAATGACAAAAAAATAAATTAAAAGGGCCACATGAGGACCCCTCCCGTGTCCAATATGATACGGGGACCTAGTAAAACGTATGGGGTCTTGCAGGGACTTTTTCCGTAAATTCCTCTCTTTTTTTTGGGGGAAATTAGTCAAAAGTCCTTCAGCATGGTCTTGTAAGGCATCAAGTCCAACAACTTAACTTAACATATTTTGGCGAAAGGTTCCTATGTACGCCACATCAGACATTTTTATGACTGATTTTTCCTTTCAACTGTTTAGGTATAAAATTTTGAATTTTAAATTTTCAAATATTCCATTCTCCCTCATTCTGGGGCAACGTAAAACCCTAAAATCTCCTTCGATCTATTAGAGAGACTAGTTCAACTCGGTGCTTCTCAGTTTCGATCTATGCAATAACTTTTTGAAGAAGATGAGAAAAGTTGCAGAGGAGATCTCTGGTGGGCCGCATAGACTCGTTGGAGTCAGATAAGAGAGAAGAAGTCCGGGTTCTCTGTTTTTTAGAGTTCCAAGTGCTTATTTCAAGGGTTGTAGAGTTCCATCGCATCTCTCTTGTCTGGTTTGCATGGTCAAAAGCACATGGTCATTTCTCCCCTGATCTTGACGAGTGGCAGATAGGGAAAGATATAGAAGAGAAGTTGGCTTGATTCAAGCCAAGTTACCAGACGAAGATAGAAAAAGGGGAAGAGGATGACTGAGTTTTTGCACGTGATTGCCTGTGATGCCTAGCATCCCCTTGGTCCGTATACCAGAAAAAGGGGCTTCTCTCTACGGGTTCTTTTGCAGGTTGGGTCACAGAGTTTTTGAAAATTTTATCTTAGTTTTTATGTAAATTTATCTAAGTTTATGAACAAATCTTTCTGTGTTTTTGGAAAATTTATTTGTGTTTTTGGTAAATTAATTTAAGTTTTTGGTAAATTTATCTGAGAGGATCTAGTAGGCTTTGAGCAGGTTCTAAAGCAAAACCCAAATTGAAGAAAGAACACCCAATTGGGTCTATTCTAAGGTCAGGTTCAGTTTGGGCCAGGTCTGACCAGCCCAGTGCAGAAGCCTAGCGCAGTGCGGTCCTATTTCTGTAATGTGTGCTTGGGATTTATCTTAGTTTTTGTCAAATTCATCTGAGTTTTGTCAAATTTATCTGAGTTTTTATCAAATTTATCTGAGTTTCTGTCAAATTTATTTGAGTTCTTGGTAAATTTATCTGAGTTTTTTTACAAATTTATCTCCATTTTTGGAACTTTCACTGAGTTTTTGAATAAATCTTTTTGTGTTTTTTGAAAACTTATCTAACTTTATTTAAAAATTTATCTGAGTTTTTGGAAAATCTACTTGAGTTTTTTGGAAAATTTATTTGCGTTTCTTGAAATCTATGTGTTTTTTAATTTTATTTGTGTCTTTTGAAATTTATTTACATTTTTTTAAAGTTTATTTGATTCTTTTAAAGTTTATTTGTGTCTTTTTAAATTTCTTTATGGTAGCGTTTGGTTAGCTATAAAGAAGGTTGGATTGTTACCGTATTTGGTTCGCAAAAAAGTGGCAGAATGATCATTACTTCCGGAATCATCATTCCCTTATGTAGAAGAATGTCTATTCCATGGGGAGGTAGAGGAATGACCATTCCATTCCTTTTGTAAATTTTTATTGAGACCAAAATAACCCTTTATCCTTCTCCACCCTCCTAGTCGCCGGTTGGAAGGAGACCAACCGGAAGGCACCCGCGGCATCCCCGACCGCAAGTTACCCCCCCCCCCCCCCCCCCCCCCCCCCCCCCCCCACCCCAAGAATCCGATAGCTCTATGGCCTTCTTCCTCCACGGGGAATGAGCAGTCGTTTTTCCAGTGGTGGTTTATGGGAGATGTGGATGACCCATCTTTGAAGCAGTGTTGTAGAGCGATGGATCATTGGAATTCGAAAGTGGGGGGAATGGATTTGGGGTGGTGGATTCGGGTTTGGGGTATGGAGGTGGAGTCTCATCTCCTGCGAATGTGGATGCCAATCCCATGAATCCTCCTCCTCTTGTGGATGCCAATCCCATGAATCCTCCTCCTCTTTTAGGTGTTGTTTCTGCTGGTAGTGATTTTGGTTTTAGTTGCAACAATATCAGTAATAGGCTTCTTGTTTCTTCTTCAAATCACCCATCTCTTCCTCTTCCCAACTTGAGGGACCCTTTGAGAACATCGGGGGTCCGCCCGGAGACACTGGTGCCTAGGTCAAGACTAAAATGGGGGTTAATGAGCGGCCTAGTCAAGCCATCAGTCAGAGACTGTGAGATTGGCACTTTGTAGTGTTATTGGGATTGCCGAGGGTATGAGCGAGGCGCCATAAGGAGCCGTTGGGGCAAAGATAGATGCGTCCCAAATTGTGTTTGACTGAATTAAGTTAATACAGCGCCCAATAAGGACAAGAGGACATACTTACGTCTAAATTGCGACCATCGACGCCCTGCTCTAGGGTAATTTGGAAAGGGCGGGCCTTGACCCAACGGGAGATTGGATGGGACGGGGAGCTTGAACTCTCGATAATTCCCAAGGGTTCTTGCTTTGGTAGTAGGAGCAATTGTAACAGCAATCCTTCAAACCCCATATTGTTTGCTGCTAATAATAATCATCTGAGTCTCCCTATTTCACTACCCCAAGGAGGATTTTATTAGCAGGAAGCCATTGATGAAAAGCCACGACTTTTTAATCCCCAACTGGTCTTAAACCAGCAACAAGTGCAACCTGTTCAAAACCCAATGAGGGGGGCGGAGGGAGGCCGGGTGGTCTCCTTCCCAATGGGCGACTGGGAGGGGGGAGGAGGAGGGTATTTCGATCTGTCTCATGTAAATTTTATTCCATTCAGGGCATCATTCCAGCTATCAAACTTTTTAATCCCCAACTGGTCTTAAACCAGCAACAAGTGCAACCTGTTCAAAACCCAATGAGGGTGGGCGGAGGGAGGCCGGGTGGTCTCCTTCCCAGTGGGCGACTGGGATAGGGGAGGAGGAGGGTATTTCGATCTGTCTTATGTAAATTTTATTCCATTCAGGGCATCATTCCAGCTATCAAACGTAAAGACAGGAATACGAATTCTATTACTTGATTGATTCTTTAGTCTAACCAAAAGTTGGAATGGAAATGACCATTCCTGCATCATTCTATTCCTGACTCAATTTACTTTCTATTCCATTCCTGTGTAAAACCATTCCAACCAACCAAACGCTACCTACGTTCTTTTGAGATTTATTGTGTTTTTTAAAATTATTGCATTTTTTGAAATTTATTTGTATTTTTTGAAATTTATTTGTGTTTTTCTAAAATTTATTTGAAAATCTCATTAATCAGGTTTCATTAATTGTGGTCAATTAAATGGTAATTGACCGATTAATCATAAAATATGATTTAAAAAAAAGATAAATTAGACATTTTAGGTATTTATATTAAAAAAAATATTGTGAAACTAATAACATAAAGTGAAATGTTTATGACCTCTCGTGGAATGCCCTGTTTTTGGTTTTTGACATTTTACCGTTAACGTCTGGTTCGTTGAGCACTGTTTTTTTATTTTCAACGCATGGGTAGTATATAACTATTATAAGTGCTTTCAGTATAAGTTTTTTTTTTTTTTAATATGTGTTAGAAGCACGACTTGGATTTGACTGGAGAAGAAATACATCCTTTCATTCATTATCTCTTGCCTTGCCGGAAAAAACAGTGGGAAAGAAGCACAGAGAGAGAGAGAGAGAGAAAGAAGCACAGAGAGAGAGATCAGGAGATGATGGGCTGTGACAATAGCTCTAAATTCAGCGAGCCGCTGCCATGGATTGGCCTCTACATAGCAGCTGCTTCTCTCTTGTGTTCCCTTCTCATGGGGCTCGATACCTTTTCCGGCTTCCGCCGCCAGAAGCTCTGGTTCCCTTGCAGATCCTTCTCCCTCAACGCGACTTCCTTGACCCTCTTATCGGTGGCGACAAAGCTACCAGTAGATCTCAACACCTCCATGCCCCGCCCTCAAGATCAGCTCGCCAAGCTCAGTGGCACCGTCTTGATTTGCACCGTGATGGGCAATTTCATCACCTCTCTAGGAACAATGGACGAATCGGAGCTCATCTCCAACGTCCTTGCTCTGGGCATCCTCGTCCTCACCGTCATTGCAAACATTGGGATTCAGATGGGTACTGGTGTGATTTATGCCTTCTTACCTGAACATGCTGTGATCATGTTTCTTATGCTTGTTTTGCTTGTCCTCTTGTGCTCCACTGCGATAACGGCTCCCACTGCAAAGAAGTTGTTAGAAAAACAGTATGATGAGATCCAATTCCAAATGAGCTCTGATGAAGGGTGCTCTGGTGATATTAAGAGACAAAGGGAGGATGTCAAGAAATATTGGTTGATGGCTCACACGGGCAGCCCTCAGTATGTAGTGGGGCGCTCTGCAACTTGCACTGCTTCAGGAGCTTTCTGTCTCCTCAGTGCTCTCATCTTACTGCAGTCAGCAGTTAGATCCCTCATCATAGGGTCTTTGGATTTCTGTCCAGGCCCCTGTGATTACAAATGGTCAGTGACAGTGGTATTAATCTCTCAGGCAACTGCCATAGTGGTGGGTACCATTGCCCCTGCCATCAGATGGTTCAATGCCATCTGCTTTAGGAGCCCCAAGAGCTGGAAGCAGAGCTGCAAAGGCGAGTTTAATGTAGAGAAATACTGGGTGCAGAGATTAGTGGGATGGAAAGAGAGCCCTTTACCATTCCACATCAGCAACCGGAGATTCAGGAAAACCCTCCATGTCTCCAAGAATCAAATTATAAGTGTGCTCATAGGAATGCAATGCGCAGTGGTAATAGTGAGCAAATTGATTAGGCTGACTTCTATATTGCCCGTGAGCTGGCTCAGTAGACTCTCCAGCTGCTGCACGAGACTAGGGACATCTGAGTCGCTGTCTGGTTCAAATGATGTAGATCTTAGCAGTTACGTTTTACGCCTTGATGGGGAGGAAGACTTGGTCCAACTGATCATGACAAATGGCCGCGAGGACACACTGCACTGGATCCACAGGGGCAAAAGCAACCCACCCAAGTACTTGATACAACTTTTAAGGAGGAGGTTCACAATATCGCAGGGCTTCCAAGGAGTGGTGGAGTTTGACAGCAACCAAGTTCCCTTATTAGGTACTACTGAAACACCTCCTCCCAATTGCTGGGCTCTCCCAATAGTGACCCTCACAAGCATCGCCATAGCCATTGCAATTCCCTACATTGAAAAACATGTTGTCAAATCATTGCAACGTGGTGTACATGAAAGCCTCAAGTACGTACGACTCGTAGAAAAGAACCTGGATACAAAAGGGTTGATCAACATGAGGAAGGCGGCAGATATTGTCTGGCTAAGTATTGATATTTGTGACCATTGGCTTGGCAAGGATCTTAAGAAACTGGCCCTTTCAGAAACAAGTGCCGACATGATTCTCACAAAACTTGCACAAATTGGAGAAAAATATGTTTTGGATTATACTGCTAGGACTGAAAAAGAAAATGATCCTCGTGATTGGCCTGCCAAGGTATTAGCAGCCAATTCAATGTACAGACTCTGCCGAACAGTTCTACTTAAAAGGCTTGGGACTGCAGATAAAATGTTTGAATGGTTACAAACAACAATCGTTGAAATACTTGTTGCTTGTCTTTCCAACTTACCACATGTGATATCCATGGAATGCGTTTGCTGTCCCATTGAATTGAGAGAAGAGAGCGTTAGAGAAGCTGCATATCTTCTTGGTGAAGCTGAAGAAATCCTGATAAAGCAAGAGATTGATCTGAGTCCTGGTAGCACAGCAGATATTGATGATTGGATCTTAAGCAAACAGAAAAACCGTTCACTACTCCCCTGTTCTTCCGACAACAACAGTTCTTATTGCATTTCAGTTTAATTGCCTACAACTGTCATGTAGGAATCCGAAGCCCAGACTTTGACAATGAAAGGGTGCATTCGCCACTATTCTTTTAGATGATAGTTTGACTTGGTTTGTTAAGTTCTTAGTAGTCGGCATTGTACTGTAAATCAAACTATTTGATTGTGGCTCTTCATAATACTTGTTTCCTGTGGCAGGTAGAAAATAATCGTGCCAATCACAATATTCCTTGCAATATTGGTTCTTACTCCAGTCAAAATATATGGTGGTACATTGTTCTTTCTACGAAGGGAGTTGATTTTATTGAGAAGTGGGCTCCGCTCGAGGGGGAATATTGAAAAGTATTTCCGCTGCCTCTACTAACGCTTTGAGGTTTTTGTAGGAATGGCTCGCTAAAGAATTTTAATATGGTATCAGAGCAGCCGGTCCTGAGTTCGAATCCCAGGAGGAACGACTCGAAGCAAAAAAAAAAAAAAAAAATGCGTGTCACCAAAAGTGCGCCGGCCAGGTTCCACCTGAGGGAGAGTATTGAGAAGTGGGCTCCACCCGACGTAGGACCATCAATGGTTGGCTCTTATCATATTCTACACACATGCACCACATTGGTACATCAGCTGGTAGAGACTTTGGGTGAGTCTCTGGGTTTGGGTTTGGGTTCGGTGTGTGAATACTTTCCTTTCGAAAAAAGTACAAAAAAAAAGAAAAAAAAAACACATTAAATGGAGAGTAACGAATAAATATCTCATCATGGTCGTTTGTCAATGTAAATGGCCCACCTCTTGGCCTGGCTTATTGATTTGATCACCACATCGATGGGCCATGCAACTATGGATGGTTGAGAATATAAAGGGGTACACAGATCGCAAGGGCATTTTCAATTAAAGGATTGCACCATACAAAAACAGTAGTATAGTTTTCTTTCTCATAATCTCTACGATGATAAGATGACAATAAAAGCTCAAATTCTGTGTGTCTCTGTCTCTCTCCCACTATATGAAAAGCCCACTAACAAAGTCTGCCGAAAATAACCAATCATTTGTCGAAAAAGTAATCTCCATCGCCATCGGCATCAGTCCCCCACTCCAAAACCAAGCAGCCGCCCATGAAATGATAGAACAAAGAAAAGGGCAGCAATAATTTTCTCCAAACAAATGACACGAGACATAGCTCCAAACTAGAGCATGCAAACGCCTTAACAACTCCACGTGGCTGCTGTCCCAATTCCATTTGACCTGATCTCTTCGTACAGAGTATGCTGTATGTATGAAGAAAAATATGGGTGGGGCATGGTATCAGTAGACATTGACTAGGGGAAAAAAGAAGCATTGAGATAAGGAAGAAGAGGAAAAGGAGGAGAAGAGACAAAAACACCCATCAAAGCAAGTTCTATTGTGAAAACGAACATAACAAACCATGAAAGGGACGTGCAAGCCAGTGAATGTTGGGGTTGACCTCTATGAAATAATGCGAATTAAGAGGAATGAGAGAATAGAAAGGAGCAAACAAAGGAGGGGGCTGTGGAGCCAAAACTCCACTACGCAGCAAAGCAGTCCAAAGAAGGCCACACTACTTGGGCCTGGAAAAGGAGTAAATGGGATGAGAAGGTGGGCCACACATGAGAGAGAGAGGGGCTCGAGGGTCAAGAGAGGACGGTGTTGGGCTCCACCCCGTGGCTTTCGATGCGGATGAGTGCGTACTTTCGGGTATTGGTATAAAAGAAAATGTTCGAGAGAGGGAAGGGATGCGTTGTTTCTACGCCCACATGACGAGAGAAATGAAAAAGAGAGAGAGAGAGTGAAGAAAATAATCCCAACCAAGGAAAACGAAACGGAGATGGAGATATATATATATATATATATATATATATATATATATATATATATATATATATATTGTAGCCAAGCATCTGTAAAAGAGGCACTAAAAAGGCTGTGTGATGACAATCCCCCAACTTTTTCTGCAGACGCCCACCTCTCTTTTTCACACTTTTAGCCTCGGTTTGTGGGTGCGTCATAGGTTGACTGCACTATTTCACACACTTGGGGTTTATGTTAATGTGCCCCAGCCCATCCGTCCAGTCTACCTCATATTAATGGGCTGTCTTGTGGATGGGCCTTTTAGCTCGACTTCACACTGATCACATGACTGACACTGGATGGCTAATGAGTAGGTGGGTATATTATCAGTTGATTAAGTATGCATGTCATGTGATATCAGATTGGCATGTGTAGGTGGTTTTTCATTGTTTGAAACCTTCGTATTGTCGTGTCCTATTAGCTCAGGGGCCAAAGTTTAACTGTCATCCATGCAAGCAGAAAGGGTGTACCGTTTGTTAAGGCAAAAGGCTGGCTCATTGTCTCCTGTGCTCATTTTCCATTCCCAAACCGAATTATCCCCCACTTGTAGTTGTGGGAGGCTTCTCCGTGACAAACGCATCATTCCCTTACTAATAAAAAGAAAGTTGTTTATCATTATACTTTCCAATGAAGACTGATTTCCAGAACCTGAAAAGAGACCCTGCACCTTTGGTCTCTCTCTCGAATCTTCTTTCTTCTGTCGAGGTGACTAAAGATTTTTTTTTTAAAAAAAAAAGAAGAAGAAAAAAGAAAAGACATAGCAGCAGACACTGGAAAGAGAGAATGGATGAATTGGGTAGTGGTCATGAGAGCGATAAGGGGAACCCTCTTTTCCACTCATTTCCATCCGTTGATGGTAATAGTTTTCCTCCCTTCTTTCGATCTTTCCTTTACTTGGTTGGTGAATTCGGCTGGGGCCGACAGAAACTCGGCAATGTCGGTCGAGAGATAAACCCAGCATCACTTGGCACCACTTGAACCACAAGTGGGTTATTGATGTGCCCATCGATTCACTTTTTTCTATTTTTTATTTTTTATAGCTTGTGATGCCTTAATTTTGCCACGTTTGAGCGTATGGTAGACTTGTCAATATGCCTTTCTAAGCACGGGGATGAGGAAAAAGTTCTCTTCTTATTATTTTGGATTTTATCTAGCCGAGCCAAAGGGGTGAAATGTGGAGAAATTCTTGAAAATCTTCAGGAGCTTCTTCATAAAGTTTAGAGCAAGTCGAACGTAAATGGGGGTCTGTGGCCAATTTGAACTGTACATTAATGGGTGACTATTATAAATTCTTAGGGTTCCGAGGGTTTAGAAAATCCATGTTGGACAATTATAAACCGTAGAGAATTTGGCCGGGTGGAAATCCAAAAAATCTGACCATCCCCAAAAGGATTTGGAAATCCTCATTGATGTGGATTTACACACCGGCTCTAATCTTTTGAGCTACTTGCATTGAATCAATACACACCGATTCTATGCGAAATCCTCATCTAACTTATTCGATGCGAAATCCTCATCTATGTAATTCTTAATGAGGAATCCTTAAATTTTCCACAGCGATGAATTCTCAAATCTGTGAATTTCGCAGGGATTCCACCCTTCTAATCAAAGGTGCCCTATTTAGTCATAATCTTTCCATTGAAAGAAGACCTCGATTCGATGAGGGGACAACTTTTAAAGAAGCAATACGTGCCTTACTCCTCCAATTTGGCCGTTGCTAAAATCCTTTGTGATTCTATGCGATGGCCCATCCATGATGGGGTCCACCTTGGTGAAATAATCCACCAACTGTGCCTGTATGCGTAGGTCTGATGCTATCATGCTTGAAATGGTACAGTAGTTCCTTTGTGCTGTTTTGGTGCAGATAAGATTTCTAGTCGAAAGTTGGAAATGTAGAATCCAAACTGAAGTCAAATCAAAGAAAAGTCAAAACAAAAATCATTCTTATGGTGGAGATCCTCTTGATTTCCTTCTATTCTGCCTTGAACTTCCCAAATATGGAAACTGAATGGTTGGAAGGAAGTCAAAGAAGCATGTGATTGACAACAGCTTTGTCCACTGAAAATACAAAGACTTCACCCACGAGTTTAAGTTAAAAAAGGAACCAAGGATCAAATCAATGCTAATTTGTATAGGAAGAGGAAAGGAAGAAATAAAATCTCGATGCCATACGGTTCTGCATTCGTCATTTCAGTGCAATGTCTAAAAAATGGGACAAGCGCGTGATTAGACAAGTTAGAAGAGGAGGTTTAGCCTCCTCACCAAGTCCAATTATTGGATCATTAAGGCCAAACCGTACCATGAGGAAAATTACATCATTGGGCTCAATTCACCAAAGCCCATCATTCCCAAGTTTATTTGCAATTGGGAGATTGATTGCAACAGCTTCATTTGGGTTAGTTTGAAATCGTGATTACATGACAGCAAGCACTACTTAAGAGTTAGGCGGCTACCAAGGGGCTAGAATGATTGCTCTCGCGTTCGAAACCTGAATTTGCTTACAATTGAAGAGCCTGAGTTTGAATTAGGCTTGGTCGCAGCCCCTGCAACTTGGTTGTGGATCCACTCCCGCACCTGGGTAATGTTAATGCTAGTTTATTTGTACGGTTGGAACTTGAACAAGGATCTCAAGTCTCAACACTCAACCCCCAACCCCACCCCCAATCCATTTCTCTACTGGGAAAAAAATGACGTCCAATAGCTTTTCTAGCATTGAATGTGTCACCAAATGTCCAAATAATAATAATAATAATAATAACCCATGCAAAATCCAAACCTTCTTCCCAATTACACGAGTATAAGAGACTTATACCCAAGACAAAATTACACAAGAATAACCTCCGAGGGAGACGACCTTTGACCCCCTTGTTTGGCTAAGGAGTCCGCCAACCGTTTTGCCATCTAATCACATGATTAAAAAACTAAAGAAAGAGAAGAATCTAGCTCCTTGATCTCATTAAGAAAAGACCGAAATTTCCAAGGCTTGCCTGCTGACCTCATTCCACACATGTTGACTGTTGAGTGATCCCATGAAATAAAATTTATGTTCTCATTGTAATTAATGCACTGAAACATTAAACTTTAATTGGAGTGAAATTTGGGTCTCTTTCTGTGTACAAGCCAATTTGATTAAGTGAAAAAAACTGAGTAGATTATGAAATAAGGGACCATCGTTGTTCTGAAGAAAGTGTTGGGTCATTCCCCAAGTGCATATGTAAGGTTGTCCTTGGAGAAATACTGCTGCAAATGGTTGCCCATGGCTGCCTAGATAGTATGCAAGAAAGGGACATACCTTACTTCCCATTTTGATGGGGTAAGGTTCTAATCATGATGATGGGAGATAGCTGCATAATGATAGATGCACAGGTAATTAATGACACAACTGTCAACATGCTCATCCCAGGTTTTGTGCTAGAGCTGCCAAAATCATCATAGTTAAGTTGTGGTGATAATATTGGGATTATGCCACATGCCTTAGAAATTGATATGCGGATAGCAATGTCTGTACCCTTCATGTACAACAGAGAAGGCAGCAGTATAGCAATGAATGTCTCTTGTACACCCAACAAAATGAAGTTGATTACAAGGCAACATGTCATTTAGCTTATTTCATTGGGTACGCTTGAAATAAGTCCCATGCCCATGTCCAGCACCTCAATTATCATTTCAGAAGCTGGACCCCGTGAGTACATGAAAATCACATAGGCCACATTGATCCAGACAGAAGAATGCAATTGGCTTGCCAGAGATGATACCAATACTAATGAATATAAAGCAATGTACAAAATAAAATTTGGGTCCAAAAGCTCTGTTTGCAGCAGCACCACCACCACCAAACAAGTTAGGCTGCCTTTTGTACTATCGGATCTTGAAGGATTGTGGAAGATGTAAATGTAATAGTTTTTAATTTGTACGAGGCAAGATGCAAGAGGCAGCTTTATCTGTAATCTTTGGTTTTAGCCCTTGTGGGCAACTTAGCCAAAGGCACGCTAGTCTAACAAGCTAATATTGCAGAGTTGAAAAGGTAAAAACAAAAGAACTGAACAAGATGCAGTTGAAAGAAGCTACTTAGTCATATACATGAAAACAAGAGCAAAACCACGAAGTTAAAGCTGAGTGGCTATTTGACTGACTAAACGCCCATGAGCTATGTTACCTGAATTGGGTACGATGACAGACAACAATGAGACAACACAATATACTGCTTGCATTATGAGTCGCCAGCTTAGTCCACAGATGTTGCATAGATCTGGACACAGATATGTTCATGCTTTCATCTGGAGTGTGGTGGTAGTGGTACATCTAAGTGTTCATCCTTGCCACCAGAAACGCCCGACACGAAGTGCACCTGGTAATTCCACATCCTAATATCCATACTGCTTCAATGTGAAATATCAGAGGCACCTCGACTTCTTTGGTCAACCTGAATGAATTTGGGAGAACCATCCTAACATACAAGTTTACAGGAATTCCATTAGATGAAAATGAACTACTTGATGACAGGACCCACAAATGGGAACTGATTTTTTGGAGGAACAATTTCATCATCTCCATTTCCTTCTTGTTAGTGTTCAACCCACCACCAATTCAACCAATTCAAGAGAGGGATGCTTCTCATATAACAAACAAACAAACATAAAACATCATAATTCAAAACTTTTAACACCCATGTCCTACAGAAGGATTGTGAATCATACTGAGTTTTCCAATTTTCCTTGAATATTTCATTCCAAAGTCACTAAACTATGAAATAGAGCAGAGAAGCACAGGCATGAGAATGCATGGAAGATTAAAGACAGATTGTAGGTAAATTACCAACTACAGTTTCAAATTAGAATAAAATTGAAACTAGCTAGTTCTTGGGGGATTGCATTACAGACAACATGCCTGTAAAAATTGCGGCTCAGCACCTCCACGCCGACACCGAGACCAGCTCTCCCCGCTGCCAGCCGAGGCAAAGTGATGCCTGGCGCTTCTCTACGTGAAATCCCCTCAATTGGAGCCTCTTCAGCAGGTAGTCTGCCTGTGTCTCGGTAAAATTGCTCAGGGGCGCTGGTGAAAAGCCGGCAGAAGTGAAAAGGCTCCTCCAAGGAGGCAGCTTTCCCCCTGTCCTGTGCCTCCCCAAGACAGTGCTCTCAATCTTGGGCTGGAGAATAAACCTCTCAATCTTCTGCACCGCATCAAAACTCGCATTGGATGCATCGAGGGAGTCCAGTAGAAGCGAGTACGATTGGAGCGCATTGAAGAAATAATGGGAGAAAGGGAGCTCGCTGCGGTCACACCCGCAGTCCACTGTAAGAACAATCTTGGGAGAGAGCTGCTTGGTAATGAGGCGTAGAAGCGACGGAGTGGATGGCCCAACCGGGAGATTGACTGCAACAGCTTCATTTTCGGACCAGTTACGGACTGGCAATGCTGCAATTGAGGAGAGGTCGAGAGAATCAATGTTGAAGAGGCTGAACTCCAAGGGGATGGCGAGCTCATTTGCGAAATGAGAGAGGTTTTCCTTGGCGAGGCAGAGCCCCAGAGGGTCCTGGGAGGAAAGGGAGGCGAAACCTGTGATTTTGAGGGAAGGGGCACCTCCCGGCCGGAGGGCCAGCTCTTGCATGAAGGAAGCCCACTGGCCGCCGAGGCCGAGGCCGATGTCGAAGTCAACGATGTGGATTGCGTCGAATCCGTGGAGGGCTTCAAGGAGGACCTGATTGGAAGTGAAATTGACGAATTGGAGGAAGGGAGAGACCTCGGAGAACGCTTTGTAGGCGGTGATTTTGAAGACTAGATCCAAGGGAGAGATGGGGATGGAACGAGGGGTTGTTGAATTGTTGTTCTCGAGGAGAAGTTGCAGCGCCTCCTTGAAGTAGAAGGCGGCCCTGTGAAGAGGCTTTCCAACAGGGGAGAGCTGGTGATTGAGCCGCGCCAATATCTCTTGCGCGTGTATGGAGTTCCCAGCCTCGACCAGCTCGGCCGCCTTTAAGAGCTGATCCACCAACGCCTGCTGCTGCTGCAGAGTCGTCGAGTCCTCTGGTGATCCACCCATCAGCTTCAGAGGCGGCTTATGTTGCAAGTGTTGAGGGAGGAGATGTAAATTAGAGAAGCTCTGCTGCTGCTGCTGCTGCTGTCGCCGGAGGAAGAGCTCCAGACCCGAATCGGAGAATGGGGCTCTGGGAATCAGGAATCCCATGTCGGGGATTGTGGGGTGGCGGCGCTTGGGCTGGGGAGGGAGGAGGTGGTGGTGCTGCTCTTGGGCATGGGCGTAAGGAGGAGTAGGTAAAAGGAAAGCCGGGTTTTGAGGATGTATGTGATGCTGGAGGTTGAAAACATGTGGTTTTTCGTCCAGAGGATCGAGTATGCTCGGAGGCAAAGAGAAGATGGGGTTTGGAGGATGGCAGTCGTTATTAAAGCTGCTGCCGCCGCCGCCGTCAAAGCTGGGGAGCGGGTTGGTGGGGTTTTGAATCGAAAGCAGCTGCTGTTTACTGGTATTCATCATGTTGCCATTCAAACAAGCAAAATCAGTAGCAGCAGCACAAGTTGCAGGAGCGCCGAAAGAAATGGCATTCGCACTCGCATTTGCCGGAGAATTAGAAGAAACGTTTTCGAACCCAAAACCCATATCAGGAATCCCAAGCCCTGCACCGTCGGTGCTCTCAAATTCCGGCGCTCCTCCGCCGCTCTGCAACAGCTGCTTCAGAGACGGGTCGTCCATGTCGCCCCCGAACCACTGGAAGAAGGACTGATCGTTGCTGGGCGAAGTAGCTGATTCCGGCAGCACGCTCTCCCATTCTTCCATCCCCAGACCGCGTTTCTCGCAGTCTCCTGCCCCAATCTCCAACGACGACGCCGGCATCGGCTGCTGCAGCAAGTGATTGGCCCATTCCTCCTGCCTGCTTCCGCCGCCGCCCTCGTCCTCCGGCGCAGGGCTGGTGTGCTGAGAAGGCAGCCATTTGTAGGGCGGATTAACGGAGGCAGCCACCGTGCCGGCGTTGTCCCCAAAGGAGGAAGAAAGGGTGGACGTGGAGGAGGTTGGTGGGCTTGGGCTCCTCGTATCCAGGACGGAAGTGGGTTCGGTGCTCCCGAAACTAAATTGACTTTTCGAGTTGGGCAGAGGAGGAGCAGAAACCACAACCACCTCTGCCGGCCGCTGAAGAAGAGCCCCCTTCCCCTTCCCCTTCCCCGGCAAATGACACGGGACTCCCTTCATCTAAAAAACAAACAAACAAACCCAGATATCAAAATGTCTTTTTTTTTTTTTTTTCTTTTTTTCTATTTTTAAGGTGATGATTAAAAAAAAAAAAAAAACACGATCTTTTCTTTCAGCCGGCTAATGGAGAATGGAGAATGGAGAATGGATGGGTTTTATCTTATATGACTGACTATTGGAAAGGAAATGGAGGATCGACCATGACCAATATGGATGGATGGAAAAAAAGGAGCGAGATCAGAGCCCCCACTCGTATGGGTGTAGAGGGACTGACGATCCGTTTTATGTTTTTATGAGACCCGCAACTATCTATCTTCAGTAGTTGTTTCTTCTTCTTCTTTTGGCTTTACATTTCCTTTTATCTTCTTCTTGTTTCTTCCATGGAGTCGTATTAGTAGAGCCCTGTGTGGGTGTGGAGCCTTCCCTCTCAATCGTAGTCTATTCTGCCATGGATGCGTGCAACATAAAAAAAGGTATGTAGTTCCTGTCTCTCTCTCTCTCTCTCCCCGTCTCTAATCTCTCTTCCCACGGGCCGGCCCACCTCCCTTTTTCTCTCTTTTGAGCTTTTATTTTTATTTTCATTTTATTTTATTTTTATTGTCTCGCTCATTTTTATTAAATTCGCTGCTGTGAAAAATGAAAAACATTTTATACAGCGGGGAGCACCTCTTTTGATGGAAGGCCGCTTGCCCGAGAATGAGAATGAGATTGAGATTGAGACTGAGAAAAATATGAGTATGTTTATCAGAGAGAGAAAGGGGAAAAATAACTTAAAATGCTTTGCTAATTAAAATGATCTTATTTAATAAATTGAGCCCGTCAAAAATAGGGCAATTTATAGTATCGGGAAATCTTCCGTATTACATGAACATGATCTTGGGTGCATGCAGATCATAATTTAGATATATCATAGCCATAGCATAAATTCCTAACCCAATTCATCCACGAAATCTAAAGTGTAGTCTGCTTATCAAAGCTTGAGTTGACCTTTTTTTTATTTTTTATTTATTTGTGGAAGTTAATTGGAGTTTGATATTCTCGACCATCAACCAAGGGCCTGGAGTCCATTATTTCTACTTGATTTGAGTTTGCCTAATTTAACTGATTCGAATATAACTTGCCAATTATATTTAAATGAAACTTATAAATTTAGGTTTTAGATTGTCTCTTTTTAACTTAATAATTATCCTTAAAGCCTTGTCCAACCATGTTTACATAGTCTATATAAATTATGCTATTAGAATTTATACTTGGATTGTGACAAGAATTTTACATTGGTTCTCAATCTACTTAATACAATCTTTCTACTTTATTTAGACATGTGACCGCCAGTAAAAATTAAAAAAAAAAAAAAACAAACTGGTGAATCTAAAGATGTTAACCATGCATAAATGAAATCCTTTTAACTTCCTATCCCAAAGATAAGTCGATCCTGGGCTGGTCGGGCCTAGAGATGTTAACCATAGTTCTAAGCCGCCTAATCCAATCGATTGTCGCTTGTCACCTAGAGTTATGGCAAAATACAACCATTCATCTGGCACAATTGAGTCTCCTTTGAAAGTCCCATAGTCATTGAATATTCTCTACAATGCATTAGGATTGTATAAAATATCAAACAATCATAAGATTAGTTAAATGAGTGTCTGATTTTATGAAAGGCAACTACTGATTGAGATGAGCACCCTCATCACACAAAATACAGGGAGGAACTAGGATTATATATGGGTTATTCTCAACTTACTCCGCGGCTGACGGCTGACCCAACAATGAACAAAAACTAACTACTGCCACAGTTGGGTGAGATTGATCCTGGATGGGTTTTTATTAGGAACTGTTTCTTTGCTAGAGTTTTCTGTCATGAATTGTTGTGGCTGGCTCTCAAATTTTGAAATCTGTATTGGAAATTCTGAAATCTAAGTAGTACAAGTGTTGTTGGAGCTTGGAATGGCTGGTGGATCACAATCGGATTGCTGCCCCTGTGGTAAATCCATGTTACCCCCAGTCTGCTAGAAAAAAAATGTTCCTGAGTCTTTATCCTTCTCCTGACGAAAATACCATAGCATGTTTGTTGATGGCACTCCCTCTGCGGAAACTGATGAGGTTAGTAAGTTTGTGTCATTTTAGATTTTTCTGTTTTACAGGGATTTTCAAGTGTAAAATTTACACCAATTAAAGACCTCTGTGTTCCCCCACCCCCCACACTACAGGGCAGGGCATTACTGCCTGTCTGTCGTCTGTTCGGCAAGTAGTCACAGAAATCAAGTTGACCACCTGTGGCTGTGAGGGGGTTTAATGTAATTGCTAAAAAAAAGGCTCTTGTCCCAATCAAATCTTTGTTTAACTATAACTTACCTATTTTGACCCCTAATATCATATTAATGGGACGGCCCATTGTAAACTTCACCTCTTTTTGCCCCTAATATATTTTATATTTTATTCTAGTACGGGTCTATTGTAATTTTCACCTTCCAGATGAATTCAGAAAGAAACATCCTTTGATAGGTGGTTCTATTGTGATTGCATTTGTGGGCGGGGGTAGTATTATGAGTCTATAGATCTTGCGTCAATTAATTGTCATTGACCCCATAGTGATCAGAGAGGGCATTTTGACACTCATCATAATTTCATCACTTTTATTTTGATGGTTCTGCCCAGCATCATGAGGAAGACGATCGATGGTCTCTACTGCACTCCAAAAGACCTCAAATTGATAGAGAGAGGGAGGTCCTGTGCATCGGGCGGAAACACCTTGGGAGTGACTTTATCAATAAATCCAAAGTGGCAGATAAAAACAAATTGGAGCATAAAATAATTATAACTTGAGATGATGAAATGGCTCATTGACTTTGACTCTAAGTTCCCTGGATCTTTCTTATATATAGTTAACAAAAATTGAGTGAAGAAATCATAATTATGACTTGAGATGATGAAAGGGTTCATCCAAAAATGTTTGGCCAAGGTCAATGAATCCAGTTGCAGTTGCCAAAAATTGAGAGATGCCCATCAGCTTGTCATAATCTAGTAAGTATCCCATGATCTGTGCGAACCCCCTGAACTTGTCACATGGGATTGGGAGGAAGGCCATTCGAGCCACCACCATACCGCAGGTCTGCTAAAGATTGGCCGCTGCACCCAATCACAGCGCTTCCATTAACTGTAACTGTACGGTCCTACAAATCGACAGTGGTAGAAGAGTCGTCAAAGTAACAGCCAACTGTCTCACATTAAATGTAAAAAAGTTTGAGCCGTCGGACAACTAAATATTAAGTACAACTTTTGAAGTTGTTTTTGTGGGATGTTCTTTCTACGATCCGAGCACTACCTACATGTGGGATGTAGGTAGCAAAGGGATTTACCCCTTCCTTTTCTTTTCGTCTTTTAAATTTTTCATGGGCACGCACTAGTTAAGCAGAAGGAAGTTTCAATGCTTTCTTCTGCACAAGGATAGAATGGCCCACACCACACACTATCAAACCCTATTTACCAAGCAGTCGTGCTACATGGCCCAACCTGGGGGACCGGATTCGGATTCGGATTCGGGCCCGTCCCTCCCCCAGATCGGCCCATGTGGACTTTCCATTTACCAAGAGGGTTGAAATTGTAGGTAGGAAGGTTCGCAGGATTATAGATAGATATGGATAGGTAGGGCCACTTCGATCTAGAAAATTTCCAAAAGTTTTATCTTGTTTGGCAGGGTTCCTAGTTTTCTGTGTACATCTCTCAAGAGTCAAATTGAAGAAAGGGCTACGAGTCTACGGGAGTGGGGGTGGCAGCAATGCATGGAATGTAATAGGTCGTGTTGGATGCGAGCGTGAGCCAGTGAGTGTGGTGTGGATCTCCAAATAAATAAGGGGCACTACTCGATCGTGTATAATACTACTAGCATTCCAATCCCATTTTCCCAAGTCCCAACGGTGCGTGTTAAATGTTAATGTCTAACTCCTAAAGCGAGCGGAACCCTTTTTACCGTTCAAGTGGAGCCCATGGTTCAGTGTCCAGGACATGACTGTGACTCATCAGATTTAGAGATAAAATGGAAATCCGGTGTTTGGCATTTTATCTGGCTCGACTCTTGCTCTCTTCCATTGTCCACATCTCATCTACGATTGGGTCCATCAATTCAATTCAATTCATGGCCCCACAGTGGTGCATCCCAATGCAGTAAGTAATTCTTCCTTTTCTTTTCTTTTCTTTTCTTTTTTTTTTTTTCTTTTTTTTATTGTTTTTTGTGTTTTGGCTGGAAAGTAATTCCTTACTTTTGGGAGCTAAGATTCTTTTCAGGGCTTGGGGGAATGCGCACGGATTTGCAGTCCCTTGGCCTCGGACCCTTCCTGGTCCCTAGTCTCTCTCTCTGAGTATTCATGGAACAAAAGTTTTAGCGGCTTAGATGGCCTTTGGTGCTCGGTCAAAGATGGGGGGCTCTCTTGTTGTTGCCCCATGATCTCAAGTAATTACCAGCCACAAATGCAATTATTCATTTTGGAAACCACCGATTGAGTTGCAAGTTAATGTTGGATGTAGGCTCACCACAGGGTAATGGGGTTGGTAGGGCATTCATGCAAAAAAAAGTTTTACGAGTGCATGTACTATGTATATTACATATGGGAGCTGCTTTTGGCACACAAGAAATCTCCCTTCTCACACACACACATTAAAAATAAAAATAAAAATAAAAACTATAAAGTTACATTTTTACCTACCCTTCTTGTGAGGCCTCATCCCCTGTGGACCCTCAAATGGAATTTGAATACTACTTTATAGCCTATAGTACCTAATTATACTAATTAATAGGGATTAGTAAGGGTAAATAAGTATTTTCCTAATTAGGCCATTTGGGTAATTTATAGAGTTCATAATGTGTCTTTTATAATTTTGGAGTTAGTTAGTTAGTTAGATGTCCTATATAGTAATTAGGATTAATATGAGGGGTTTTTCCACTTGAAATGCTTTTAGAATCCTTGCTTAAAGACTAAACCATCCATGGCCTTATCTGCAATCCTATTCAAACTAAATATGGTATTTTAGTACCTAACCCAACCTCAACCTACAAATACTACCCCATCCCATGTCATATGTTGGCTACCATCTTCCTCACTCATTTCCCTCTCTTTTCTCTCTTCTTCTCTCATTTCCCTCCAACTCTCTCTCAATTTCCCTCCAATTCTCCCATCTCCCTCTCTTTCTCTCTTTAGAACCCTGGATCTAGAATCCTAGCAAGAAGAAGAAGAAGGCTATCTACTACAATCTCAGCTACAACTTGTTATAAGGATCTCTCTCTCTCCATCTTGTTAAACTCTCCTCCCTCTTCCAATCAAGGTATGTATCATCTCCTAGTTCAATTCCATTAGAATTTCTCTCTTTCTCTCTCTAAATCTAGGTTTTGGGCTGGTTTGAGTGTGTGGAACACTATATGAGCTTTGGATTGCATTTTGAGCTTGGATCTCTATTTTCCTCTCTATGTATTCTTGTTGTTCGATTGAGGCAAGTGTAATATACCCACCTAGCATAGAATGCATGATTTCCTCCATTTGATAATGTAATTGCTATTCATATGATGCTAGAATTGATAGATCTGCCTTTGAGCTTTGTTTTCATGATTTTTGGCCATTGATGGATGGGTTTCATCTCATTTGGAAGACCAATGGCCCAATGATGGATGGTTGGATGTGTATTGAAGTGCTTTTCATGTTGTATGATGTTCCCATGATGAATGGTCGATATTGAATGGGTTTTGATTGAAAATTGGACTGAAGGAGGAGAATTCCATAATTCTGGAATCTATAACAGGCCAGTGTGTTCAATCGACCGACCTCCAGCGAGGTCGACCGAAGACACTGCAATTTGGGAAAATTCAAGTCCCAGTTATTTTTCTGCAGGTTCCTCAGTTTTGTGTACTCGGTCGACCGGACCTTGTGCTCGGTCGACTGAGGACATTGGTTTTTGCAGGAAATAACTGAGAGATGAAATTTCTCTCAGAACTTAGAAAAATAGTGTGCTCGGTCGACCGACTCCTTTGTCCGGTCAAGCAAACACACTGAAAAAGACAGTGTCTAAGAAATTACCTATGTTCTGTTTGTTACAGGTGAACCTATGTACTAGGTCCACCGGATGGCCACCAGGTCCACTGGGACTCCCCAGAATACTAAACCTTTGATTGTTATAACTTTGACTCTTTAAGTTGGATTTCAACCCTGCTATATTTGACATAGTTAAGTGATACCTTACATTTCCTTCCACTTTTGTTACTTTGTTTCCGTTATAATTGCTTGCTTCTGCATTATTAACCGTTGATATTATATTGTTCAAAAAGTTTTAAATTGGACCTCACTGTGGACCTAAGATCTTGGAAGTTATCGAATTTTTCGAAAAGTAGCGCGCCAACTTTGGATACCTTGACGGTTTTCTCGGTATTCGAAATTGGAGCGTTACACTCCTCCTTTCTCTCCCCCCACCTTCCCTCCACCAACGGTGCTGCCTTGCACTGGTGGCGGCCACCGGCTCCGACCCGGGACGGTGGCGGATCCCTCTCCTCCCTTCCCTCCCTCTCCCTCTCCCACTGTTTTGTCTCTCCTTTCTCCCTTTCTCTCCCTCCCCATCTCAGGTTTGGGCCTAGACCGACGACAGCTTCTCCCTCTTCCTTTCCCACTGTTTTCCCTCCCCCTTTCTCTCCCTCCCCATCTCAAGATAGGGCCTGGATCAACGACAGCTTCTCTCCCTCGCCTCCCCCCCTCTCTCTCTCCCCAAGGGAGAGGGAGGAAGAGAGATAGCGAGGGAGAGATAGGAAGAGTGGGGGAGAGAAAATATTGGGGGGGGGGAGGAGGGAGGGAGACGTGGCCTCCGCCAGTCCTGGCCGGAGCCAGTTGCCAACGTCGGTCCAAGTCGGAGGCAGAGAAGGGGAGGGAGAGAAAGGGAGAAAGAGAGAGAAAACAGTGGGAGAGGGAGGGAATGAAGGGGAGGAGAGGGATCCACCACCGTCCCGGGCCAGAGCAAGAGGGAAGGTGGGGGGAAAGAAAGGAGGAGGGTGAGCAAAAATGTAACTTCATAAAATTTATTTATTTATTTTTTAAATGTGTGCATGGAAAGGGAGATTTCTTTTGTGCGATTAGCAGCTCCCATGTACTATAGCATTGCAAGAATGAGGTCATTTGATCAAATGACTGCGACCTTCGGATCTTGTTCAAGTGAGACCCATTCGTTAATGGAAATATGAAATCAAGCAATCTCCTTACTCTACGATTTGCTTGAATCCAAGTGTGAAAGGTGGCAACTCTTAACGAGCCCGCACAAGAACATCTGTATACGTACAACATTTGTATGTAATATATACAAGTCAAAAGAAGAGAAAAAAAGTCATCGATGAATCATGTATGACTTCTCTAGGTACGTAAAAATCACATTAGAATCACGTGAAAATTACATAAGAATATTATATAACAAATAACTCAAATAGTCACATAAAAACCCAACCAAAATATCAAATAAAAATTATACTCAAATAAACTGACATATATGTACCTCGAAACTTATTTGTATATAAATAAGAAAAACAAGAGGGTAGGCCGGGTTAGAATTATTAAGCCTATCTTTCAAATTGATACAACGTACCAAAACTTCATCTAAGCGCGGCCAAAAAGCACTCATTTTTGCAGGCTTTTTGAGACCAACCCCATGCCGATCAATATATACTAGTGATTTCCATCGCTCATAATTTGAAATCACTAAAAATTAAAGATGTAAAAGAAAAAAAAAAAGAGGAAGACTATCAGAAAAATCCTCATAGGACCGACGAGGACTCAGTAGCATATTAAAGACGCGAGGGGTCCTCAAGTTCCTTTACAGTCTTTTTTTTTTTTTTTAAATTATTTGTGTGATGGTTGATATCGACCATTTTATAGTGTTTAGCAAATAAGACAGTTACATGTTGGAAAAAATCTGACTGACAGATTGATCGATATCAACAATTAGGAGGAAGTAGTAATGGTTGATATCGGTTATTCTATCGTGTTTAACGAATAAGACACTTATAGGCTAGAAAAAATCTGATCGACAGATTGGTCAATATCGCCCATTTGAGTTAAGAAGAAGAAAAAGCGTCCTTCTCTCTTCCGCATTTGAGCAAGAAGAACGGAGATCAGATGTTCGACAAAATGACTAAAAGAGTACCAAGAGTGAGATGGCAGTGAGTGAGTGTATGGGGCTGGTGTTATGAAGGAGAATGGAGAAATGAGAGTAGGTGCGGTAGTGGACCAAAAGTGGTGCAGGCGAAGTGGCAGCGCGTCAATGAGTGTAGGGGGAGAAGGGAGGAAGGAAGACAACATGGAGAGGGAGAAGGAAAGGAATGGAGAAAGGAAGGAAAGAAAAGAAAGGAAGAAGGATTAAGGAGATGGCCAGATGTGTAGTGCAGTGGTACAGGTGCAATGCGGGAATAGGAAGTGCAACACGGGTGGGTGCAGGGAAAGAGAAGGGAAAAAGAAGGAGAATTGATTGAAATGAGCACTATAGAATGATCGATATCAACAAATCTACAGAAAAGATCAAAAGACCACTCTTGTCTTCAAGGGTCCTCGTAGGTCCTATAGGGCCCTATTGGGATTTTTCCGATAGTTTTCAAAAAAGACAAAGAAGAATGGAAATATTGGAAAAAGAAAGTCACCTCGATACATTTCTTTCTGTGGATGCACCCCAACGGAGGGGACAACCGAGACAGAGAATTAGAACCAGAGAAGCATCACGTCGGCAGGTAGGCCTCATGTAGTTGTGCTTCACATGACCATCAAAACTCGACGATGACGGCAACGAAGAGGAAGAGGAAGGGATCCGGATCACCTGTGTGGTCCAAACAGGGAAAACCTGTTTGGACCACACAAGGGCTGCCACATACGGGGGAGATGTCCCTCCCTCTCCTCTAACTTAAAAAAAAAAAAAAATTTCAAGGGGATGTGGATCCCCTTCATTGGTCCAAACAGGGGATCCACTTCCGGAAGGAAGATGGCATTCTCATTGTTGAATGATGGTGTAACAGTAATACCCAGTAAATCCTGAACAAGAATTAATTAATGGGTAGATATACAGAGGAGTCCAATCAGGCCCACGTGCTTTATTTCATTTCTGAAAGGAAAAAAAAAAATGGAGCCCGACCTTTTCCAGTCTAGAGATACTTAGGATGTCATGTCTCGAGAAATGGAAGTGTAAATGAACTCGATTCTAACTATAGTTCCATGGTTGCATGAATATTTAAATCCACCGCTAAGCGACAAAAGAAATTGACCAGGCAGGGTCTGGTAATTATGCACCACATCATTAGATGCAGACTTCATGTAGGCCATAAATACAATTGATCCAAGTAAAGTAATCAGAAAAAATGCACTGGATCAAATAAATTCGTTAAGAAGAAGGATAAATTCTAAAAACTAAAATTATGATTTACAAGAGGGCAAACCAAAATCTGCCAGAACAAATAGGGAGTATCAAAAAAAAAAAAAAAAAAAATATATAAAGCACCCTACTAATGAGCAGTTAATCAACATTTTGAAATTTTACCAAAAAGGGAGTATCAACATTGTTAGGGGTTTTTCTTCACTAAACTACCCATACAATGAGAAATGATCGTGTTCAACCATCACATGAATTTAAAATTAATTCGATGATCGTAGCCATTAAATAGAGAGTACTATACTAGCTAGATAAACAGTTTACTTGGATAGCTCTATCATTTTTATTGGGTTTTTTTTGCTGGAAAGAGGACTCATTCAAAATAAAGATAGAGATGTGCAAAAGAGGTGTCTAGACAGAAGATACCAATTACCAAACAACAAAACATCAACTTTCAAATGGGATAATTAATTACCTAATGAAATTGATTTTTTTTTATTTTTACTAGAGATAAGCAGTGGGAGCCTCTATCCAACAATTAACCATGGTTAATATAGAAGGTCAAAATGGGCCTACTAGATGGGTTGGACTCCCTTTTTCTAATGTGGTGTTGATGAAAACTAGATTGCGATCTAGAAATCAACATGGGTCTCAAGTCTTTTTTGTTATTATAATGATAGAGACTTTTATACTTAAAAGTGGCAAAGCTAGGTGTGGGATCCACTTAACACACTGATTATCCACTAATCCACATTATCTTTTATTGTTTGTTTAGAGAAAGTTTATTTTAACCTGCTTCCAAACAAAAGCACTTCATGGTTTTATATCCATTTTCACTAATGCTTCATCGAATGCTTATGCAAGAAAAGCTATAAGCTTATGGCTGTATGTCTAGTATGAAGAATGGAATCACTTTCGAGCATAGAGTGGTATGCATCACTACTATTGCTGCTGCTGCTGCTAGATTATTGTTAGTATTGGATTGCAACACATTGGCTCTGGCTGAGATGTCTGCACAGCAATAGTAACATACTTTACAAGGGCACTACTAGAAAAAAAAGGTTTTTATATCGGCTAAAAACCGATATAAAAGACCTATTATATCGGTTTTTTAGTAAACTTCAAACCGATATAAGTACTCCCGATATAATAAATAACTATAACCGATATAATATGTATAATATTTCATATCGGTTTTTGGACAACTGATGTCTTTTGAACCTGAAATTATAACACATATTACTGTAAAACCGATATAATATGTGTAATATTTCATATCGGTTTTTGGACAACTGATGTCTTTTGAACCTGAAATTATAACACATATTACTGTAAAACCGATATAAAAAAGAGTAAAACCGATATAAAAAATATTTATAATATCAGTTTTAGGTAAACTGATGTGTTTTAAAACTGAAATTATAGCATACATTACTGTAAAACCGATATAAAAAAAAGTAAAACCGATATAAAAATGATTTATAGTATCGATTTTCGGAGAACTTATGTGTTTTGAAACTGAAATTATAGCATACATTACTGTAAAACCGATATAAAAAAGAGTGAAACCGATATAAAAATTATTTATAATATCGGTTATAAAGGGCTTTGTTATATCGGTTTTTTGGGATTGTATTATATCGTTTGTTCTGTAGCCGATTTAATATTATATATGTATTTTTTTTATCAAAAGAATTTACATTGCTGCAGTACCTATAAAAACCTGCAGTACCATAAAATAAACCTGCAGTACCATTGCAGTACACTGTACACCAATAAAACTTTGCACTATATATACAAATTAATAAAGTGATCATATATATATATATAACTAATTAATAATTAACATAAAGCTTGACTAGACAAATCTCTATGGAATTATAGTGTGTATATATATATATATAGTATCTACATTGTCTTCCATGGGATGTACAAAAAGTTGGAACTATATATAAACAAAAAAAAACCAAAAGAATGGCCTGAAGTAAAAGTAGGCATGGCATGGCATGGATGGTCCACACGTGCATAAAAACAATCTGCATGGTCGAGAGAGAGATAGATACCTTCACCTCCCTGGGTTCTGAAAACTTTTCATGTGCAACAAGAGGGACACCACTCTTTTCCTGTTATACAGTATTGCCAAATTCATTAGCTATATTGAGGCAACTGACTAAAGTTATAATACCAAATTCATAAGATTTCCATTGCAAAGAAGAAAATTTCAGAGTTATCAAACAACTAAAGCCATTTAAAGTTAGAATTCTTTTATTGAAAAAGTGAATCCCAACACGCACACACACACACAAAAAAAAAAAAAAGCTTCTGCCTGAGAAAAATGAACTCTCGTAAATTAAATAACCATCAGCTTTTGAGATCCCAACTTGTTTTCAACGTTCCATCTTACATAGAGATTCAGAAATGGACAAGCAATGGTTCCATCCTACATAGAGATTCAGAAATGGACAAGCAAGGCAATAGATAAATAATATCTTAACAGCCATCATCGAATATAATGGTGCAAACTAAACTGTATATACAAGAATATTCAAGATTCTGCTTTCCAAATGAAAACAGAGGTAAACGACAAAGTGTAAACAAACAACCTTTGAAACTGCTTCACCAAGGCAAATTTTCTTGGCTGGTTTTCCAGTCATTTACCCTTCTCTAGGGAACATTAAAAACTCCAAATCAGCAACCTCTTTGTATTTCGGGTGAGATTTGTCATCAGGATCAACAAAATGCTCAATCTTTGCAAGCGTGAATTCACGCACTCTCAAAAGTCCTTGGCAAGGAGATATCTGTAACACAAACAACAGTTTCCAGGAGATGGTAGTCAGCTTATACACAAACAAACAATTGCAATCAGCTTATGCACAAATAAACAATCTCATAAAGTCAAATAATTAAGTGGAACATCAACAGTACAACATGAGCCTGTATTTGTTTTTGTGTGTGTGTGTGATGAGGAAAGATACAGAAAAGAAACCCATGGCCACATCAATGCATTCAGCATGAGAAACAATGAAACATAGCAACTGATCAAGTATATCAGATATTCAAATGATTTCACATGAAGAACAAATGGAGGAGAAACCTCATTTCTAAAAGCTTGACCAATCTGGGCTGCAGCAAAAGGAAGCTTGTTCCCATTATAATAGTACAAGTCCTTGAAGTTAACAAAGATGCCTTGAGCTGTCTCAGGGCGCATATACCTATAGTTCAAGGTTTCAAGCTAAGTAGAGATCTAGACAGAGAAAAATTGCAAGCAAATAAATGAAAAAAACCACTCAAGAAGATCCTTGCAAATTCTCACCCAGGGCTCAAGCCAGATGGACCTATTGAAGTTTGAAACATCAAGTTGAAAGGGTATGGATCGGAAAGAGTGGCTGTTTGTATGGATCAAGTTGAAAGGGTATGGATCGGAAAGGGTATCAGGATAAACTTAGGAATTCCTGCAATGAAAAACAACATATATGAATATGAAGAATTACGAGTCCTCCGAACCAGAAGTATACATGCATTAGTTCACTGATTCATTAAGACGAGGCATAAACAAGGCTGGAGGAACTAGCCGGCAATCCGACAGCTATGCTTAAGAGAGCAATTCTATTGATTCCAGCATGCATGTTCACATCACCAGTAAATGTGAACCTCCTATTTTCTCTGTTTCCATGGGCAAATCTTAATACAACATAGATGCATTTGGTTGGCTTTTCATTTCATGAGGTTTAGTTATACTGTTCTATCCATGATAGGAACAAGGTAGAAGTTGTTGTACTAACAAATGTCCCTGACAGTTGTCCATTGATGAAGACATGGAGAGCATGGCCTGCTGATTGTACAGTAAGAACAGGAGGCCGACCTCCCCGCAAGGATGATTCGGATGGACTAATATCAACACTGAAAATAGCATGATGTTAGTGGTTTATGACAATAGGATATACATATGATAAACATTTCATACCAATGAAGCATGAACCATAATTAGAAGGTTCTCAGCAATCAGCATGGATGGCTGAATGATAAACCACATAAATGGAGAATCCAAACCCTTCCAAGGGTGGATTTTTTTGGGAAAACTGTACAGTTACATTTACTTTAGTCAACTTGTTTCTTAATCATATCTCCTCAGAAGTGACTGAATTGATGATTGTCCAAAAAAATAGTTTTGGGCTATTGACCATCCATAGTTTTTGTTATTTGAAACCGGTTAGCTTACTGTTTCTTGAGAAGGTGAACTTGGCCTCTGTTCACCTGGTCATGTACCACAGATAGTCACTGGAATCCCTAGTGACATTTAACTGCTCCAACAAACCAACTGTAGTGATCATCAAATTATCCCCCAATGAAGCAATAAAACACCTTCTCTTTTTTGTGTGCAAAAGCTCCCTAAAATAACATATGATGCAAATCAGGAACAATAATATATAGAAACACATGGGAATTGTCGCGACCCAGGAACGGATCCCGGGCCCGCGACGCAGTAGATGATACTTTCCCACAGGTTCCCGCGGTGAGGATTCCCTAAGACACGCGGAATCTGGCTCACATGATCAAGCATGCAGAAGCGTGTAGCAAAACACAACAAGATGAGCACCAATAAAATATTTAAGTGCCCTAACAATAATACAAGACATATGTATCAAAGAAAGAGCTAACAAGGCAATCCCATTAATATTCAAGTTATAGGACTAACACTAAAACAAGTTAAGTTTTGTTACAATTCCAAGAGAGGCCAACAGAGGCCAATACACTTCTAAAAATATAACCCAAAGAAACCCCATGTTAAAAGGTGACGAGACTCAAGAACCCGCCCGACGTCTAGATGACATCGTCGGGCTGCCACTCTCTCACATGGGTTGGCTCACAAGCCTCCTCCTGACGCTCCTCCTCAAAGATAACGTCTCTTGCACCTGGGCACCAACAAACAAGGGTCAAACACGACGGTTTGACATGTAATCAATTTAGGCATGAACATGAACAATAACATTTAGAGAAAACCTGTAAGCAAATCTTTGATATGAAATACTATCAAAACTGAGGTACATGTTCAAGAATACGAACAAAACTGAGATACCGAAACAAACTAGCATGAATACATAATATATCATGAATAGTTATCAACCACAAGGAGCTCATCCTTTCTCTATCATTTATATAATGAAAAGAGCAAGCACGCACGACAAGCACGATATACATAATATAAGCACGACACGATTTCCCACAAAGATGGGAATTCCGGCCGCGGAACCGGACACGCACGATGTGTAATAAATACACGACCAGTTTGCAGACAGTCCACATGTTTAAAGACCCCCAGACAGTGGATCAGACTGAAAGGGCAGTCTAAGCTCATTGATGTTTACTTAATTCATGAATGCACAAAACACGCGAGATATTAGCAAAACTTGTCGAGATAAAAAGGGGGAAATCACTTATCAAAACACGATGAACACGACTAGCAAGGGCATAATTGATATGCATAACACGCTTAGGAAGTGATCCCCTTTTTCTTGAAAACACATCTTCAAAACTAGCTTGTATTTGACTTCAAAACGAGTACACGATGATATTCATCATATCAAAAACCAAAGTACGAATACAAAGCCTATCAAGTTCATGCAAGGACCTTTGGTTGATCGTTGTGCAGCCGAGCCCAGATGTTGGAATTAAAACAGAATTGGTGCCCCAGAAGTTCAAGGACATCTCGGGTTTCGAGTGCATAATATCCGGCTAAAGGCCCCTAAACATGTTCTAGTTTTCATTCTTGCAAAAACTCTTCAAAACAAGCAAATGTGTCAATTTCGGTCAGCTCGCGGTCAGCTGTCGGCTAGCCGAAATGGGAACTGGCGGCTAGCCGCAAGCTGACCGACAGGGTGACCGCTGGAAACCCAGGTCTGAAACAGCTCTCTAGAAAAGGAACCGAAATGCCCGCGATTGGCTTACGGTTAGCCGCAAGGGAAGCTGGCGGTTAACCGCGAGCTGACCGCAGGGCTGACCGCCGAACCCTGATGCAAAAGCCAGCTACTGGAAAAGTAACCGCCGAGTTCGGTTAGCCTGCAGTTAGCCGAAGTGGAGACTGGCGGCTAGCCGCAAGCTGACCGCCAATGCACGGGACGCGCGGTTCAGTGCAGGTTTTTCACATCTTCTTCTACCCTTTTTCTTATTCTCATTCCACCTGCATTCCCTTGAGCCTACAAGCTCTCCAAGGGTAAAACACACATATTTTTTTCCAATCTTAAACATTAAATCCGAAGAAAACATAATCATGAAGCTTGTAAACATATTTGTATGCAAAATTTCCAAAACAACAATGTAGCTTAAGATATACATGCACAATGGTCCTATAGAGATTACTTGCCTTGCCCAAATGCTAAACAATCCTCTCCAAGAACTTCACTCAAAAGCTAAGCCAACACTACAAGAAAACCCAAGAGAAAACCACACAACTTACTCAAAAAATGGAACTAAGGAACCCATTTTAACAAAAGGGTTTGCAAACATGGAAAACATGATCTTGAGGAACCAAAATAACTCCATGAAAGATATGAGTGGAAGCTCTTACCTAGAGAAGGTCAATCAAGAGAGGAGGAAGAAAATGTAGGGCTTGACCCACAAGAAACTCCAATAAGCTTGTATCAATGGATAGCTTGCAAAGAGATGAAGAAGATGGTATTCTTAGAATTTCCTTTGGTGATCTCTAGCTATGTCATGCAAGGTGAGGAAGATGGAAAGGAAAGAGGGATTTTCCAACCCTAGGTCAAGAGAGTTGCAGGAATTGGTAAAGTGAATGAAAAGAGAGGGAGATGGGGCTTAAGTGATGAAAATGGGCCCCAACTAGCGGAACCTTGAAGTGACCAAAACATGATCTTGGGAGCCTCGGATGACTTCGACGAAGAAGGATAAAACGATCGTCGAAAAATCTAGTTTCCAAAAAGTATATTTTTGACATGGTTTTGAGATCTCGAAAATTGTGTCCAGATTTGTGCAAGAAAGACAATTTTACCATCTTTGGGCCAAAACATAGGTTTTTGGGCTTCAAACCTGAATGGGCTTAAGACAAAAGTTGTAACACATAGAAAAATCATTCAAACGAAATCAAGATCACAATCACACGGAAACCGATACGATCTCCTAAAGCTTACACGCGCACTCAGGCCTTCCTGAGTGTGTCTAATAAATACTAAACGTTCTCAAAATTCCCAAAGCTATGTCCAAGACTAAAACTAATTACTTCTAACCCAACAACAACTAAACCCACTTAGGACTAAACACATACTAATCGCACACTAATCGACTTGGTCTGGGTCGGGGTCTAACAGGAAGCTACACATGCATGTTTGTCTATAATTACTCTGTCAATTGATTCACCGCTAAATACTAATGTAGGCCACATCACTCTATAAGAGAAGGCAATGATTCATTCAGATTAATCAGAACAAGATTTCCTCTAGTTGAGAAGAGGTGTTTTAACAAAATCAAAATTAAAAGGAGCAATCAAAATAGTATAGAATAGAACAAACCAAAAAAAAAAAAAAACAAGAAGAAGAAGAAGAAGAAGCAATCAGACCTGAGGAATAGATTGGCTGGGCCAACAAGATAAGCTGGATCAGTTCAGTTCCATTCTTTTTTGTGGGTGGAAATTTATGATACCCAGATGCTTCAAAATTGAAAACTTCACATGGTATATGATGCTTCCTGTTTTCTACAATTCCTTGTACCTGCCACATCCACCCTGTACTATGTGGAAACACTAGAAGAGAAATTGAAACATTCAAACTCATAATACATGTAAAGTGATTCTATACCTATACTTTTTAAATTTAAATAGACTAGTAATCCGGCCAAGTGGACTTAATGGTTATATTTTAACATTTCTGGCGGTTGTAAATGCTGGAGGCTAGCCTCACCAAGTAAAATCAAATTAATTTTCATCTCTACTGATCAAGAATAGAAATCAAACCTTGAAACCAACTTGTCTAAAAAAAAAAATCTCAACCAACTTGTCCAAAAGAAATCCCACAAAATCCCCAAACAAAAAAAAAAAAAAAGAGTTTCAGGCACGTAGTCTTATGAATGATGAAGAAAGAGGAAGGAAAAACCCAAATTCCTGTTGATCTATTACAAATCACAATGCAAAATCATCCATTTGATATGGGTTTCTCTGAGTCATATTCTTTTAGAGCTAGAAATAGACAGAGAAGAAGAATACAAAAATTAAAAATCATGAAAAATTAAATGCAATCATGCTAACATTATGCAAACCGAATCGGTCACTGAATACCTCAATCTCCACAGCTTGGGAGGCTAGAGCTCACCACATCACCACCTTAATATCCAAACTTCGAACCTAAAACCCTAACTTCTCGCTCTTTCTCTCCTCAAATCGTTCGAAAACCTAAATAGCTCTTGCTGGGCTCCAACCACTATCCTCATGGGGCTCTGCGTTGCTACTGGTGGTGGTGTGGTCTGCGCGTGGAGGATGAAGGGGCGACGGTCCGCGGGCGTGAGAGAGATGAAGAACAAAGAGACTGGAGAGGGGGGTTGCCTCTTAGATGGGTTTGCGTAGGGGGTTGCGAGATGGAGAGAAAGAGGAGGTGATGGTGCTGCGCCTTGGTTCCGGTGTGAGAGAGATGGAAGAGGTCTGCTTGCGAGGATCTTTAAGAAGAACTCTGTATAAATTGAGAGAGGCTATCTTATTTCATTTCGTCGCCCAATAGTGCACGAAAGAGAAACCCCAAACTGAGATGGCACGATTGATGGAGAAAGAAAGAGAAGGGAGGGAAGGAAAAAAAAGGAGGGAAAGAAGGAATGACGGAGAAAGAAAGAGAAGGGAGGGAAGGAAAAAACAAATGGTGGGAACGGGAGTGAGCCCGCGTGGGGAATGCAGCATATTATATCGGTTTTACTAATAACCGATATTAAGAGATTTTAAAACCGATATAAAATCATTGTGTATATAATATCGGTTTCATAATAACCGATATAAAATATAGAAATTAATATCATATATTTTCTAACCGATATTATATATAGAGATTATTATGTCGGTTCCTGTGTAACCGATATAAAAAAAATTGACCGATATAAAAAAAAAAATTAACCGATATAAAAAATCTTGACTGAAGATATTATATCGATTATATGAAAAATCGATATAGGGCAGTTTTTGTAACCGATATAGAAATCCTTTTTTCTAGTAGTGGCAGGACCCTCATCCTCTCCACTGAGAGAGGATCCCTCTACCAACAGGTTAAGCTTACCAAGGCTACCAAGCCTCTCGTTTGAATGAAGGGGAATTTACATATGAAACAACCTCATAAAAAAAAAAAAAACTTTCACAAGCTTGATCTAACTACACAGACTGGACAGTAAATGACTTTCTTGTACTACATTGTGTGACTATCTACTTTTTGTAAATCCATCTGGATCTGGGTCGAACTTCTGACCAATAGTCAATGTTTGCTTTGTAATAAATTAAGAGAAAATCTTAAAAGTACACTAAACTTTTAGCTCTTTTTTTTTTTTTTTAAATCATGCAATAAATTGAATATTTCAAAATAGTATAAAAATTTTCAATAGTTTTTTCAATCATGTCCTTTCCAGTGGTTTTTCTCTAAAAAAAAACACCCTTACGAAAGCATAAAAAGAGGTTTTTTGTCTTTTAGAATTAAAAAAAATGTAAAACTTTTGGCTCATTTTCAAAAAGTATATGAAAACTGAATATTTTAAAATAGTATAAAAGTTTTCAATACTTCTTTCAAGAGGATTTTAAGGGAAAAATCCCGAAATATAGCCATATATCCCGAAAGGTCCTCGCAAATTGTGTAGCACCAATAAGGTCTGTTAGGCCTTATTTCTTTTTTTTTTTCAACTTTAATAAGCGTCGCTCGTCAGCGCATCTCCTTATGCACAATTTGCTAGTGGGGGAGCTGAAGAAATATACACAATTTGCTATATCATTACTCGTCAGAACATGATGAGTCATGACTGTTTATATTCTTGGTTCTATCCTTTCGCCCCAGTTAAATTTGGGCTATTTAGTGTAATTGTCAATTATGTGGGTAGAGTGTTTTAGTGGGGAAGATATTAAGTGGTCCATTACATGCTAGAAAACATTGAATGAATAAATTATATACTGAATGTGGGCTGCAGTGCTGCGTCTTGTACTGTTGCTTGTCTATGCCATCTATTAATAACTAACACATAATGGAAGATAAATTATCTGCATCCCATTGCATTCTTATATTTTACATATTAAAAATAGACTACATGAGATTATTTATGCGTTATTGTGTTGCAGATTGCTGTACGCATCGAGGCTTTATCTGGATTCAACGGCTCACTGTTTTGTCCTTACCTACTCCCTCAAGTGTCTTATCTGCTTCTTTTTTGCTTTATACTTTGTTGTTGTTCTTCTCCTCAATGTTTCTTAGTATCTCTTATCAATTAGGTATCATTGGGCGATCAATTGAGAAGTATATGACACCGTTTAAAGAAGCTAGTCCCTTGCAAGTTAGTCTAGACTTGAAGAAAGCGGTGATGCGTTTATATAAGGATGATGTAGTTCCTGTTGTGGATGACTGAGGTAGTTGTGTTGGAATTGTGCATCGTGAGGACTACAATCAGGTGATTATTTCTAAAATTAGTTTAAAGTACAATCTCACATGTAGTAGAACTACTAAGAGCCAGAAGGATTTTTCTTGCTGCCTCCCTAAAATTGGAAGCCAAGTGAGCCCGACGAGTGACGATATAGCAAATTGTGTATATTTCTTCATCTCCCCCACTGGCAAATTGTACACTAGGAGATGCACTGACGAGCGACGCTAGCGTCGCCCTCATCAAACACGAGCGACGCTAGTGCCGCTCCTATCAAAGTTGAAAAAAAAGAAAAAAGGAAATAAGGCCTGAGGGACCTCAATGGTGTTATACAATTTGCGAGGATCTTTCGGGATATATGAATATATTTTGGGACTTTTACCGTAAAATCCTCTTCTTTCGATCAAATCCTCTCTTATAATTTCTCTCCAAAAATCAGATAACTAAAATATCATTTACCAAATTGTATCATTAAAGAAAACCCCTCTTCAATTGGATTTTTATGCCCACTATCAAGATTATTACATCCAAAAGCACATAGGTTGAATCATATTATTTTCTTATTTTAATCATATTATCATGTTTATGGTGGATGTAATTCTGGTTAAAAACAAAATATCTTCTCAAAAAAATATATTAACCGGATTTTTCGATGGTTATTTATTTATTTATCTTTTTTGCCAAAGAGTCCATCATCATGATTTTGGAGCCAATCATGGCCTTTCATTTTGTTCAATCACACGCACACACACACACAAGTGGGCCAGGATCTTGGTGTGAAAAAAGATGGGGCTACGTGACATTCATGATAGAGGAGGGGTGAGAGCTCAGTTGTGTGTGAGGGATTTAATTAGACGGATCATAGGAGCTCCCCAAGAAAGGAACCTCGGCATCTTTATCTGCCCTGCAAAGGTGTTGAATTAGAATACCTGGTGGGAGTTTTAGGAGGGATACTGTAAAAACTCTCTATTACTTCCACCCCGAGCCGCCTATCCTAAATTGAGCATCGGGTGGGTTTAATCTGCACCAGGACCAGGTTAGAAAAAGAAAAATCTTATATTCTTAACTGGGTTTAATTTGCCCTGGGTCAGAAAGAAATCATTTTCCATCTTTCACCACATTTTTATGCTGAATTTTGTCAACCAGTTGAAAACTGATCACATTTGAAAGCTAGTCAATGTTGATGCATTGAGGTTGCCATTATTAATAAAAATGATTTTCTTATAAATAAAATAAAAATCATAGTTACTCATTCGTAACTGTTAAAAAAATTATAAAAAAAAAAAAAAAACCCCAACAAAAACGAGGAAAAGTTCCTCTAAAAGCCAAATCTATGTAATTAGAATAGGAAAATGCTCGAGTGGTTTACATTTCAATCTCTTGCTGACAACTCAAGCTGTAAATCCTTCTAGATATACAAGTCAATGGATGACCTACCTACGTACACACTAATAAAACTCAAACGCCTCTCTCATAGTCATGGGTGAATGATGAACGATATGGAAATGGAAGGGAACATGATGCGGTGGTGGAACAAATTTAAAAGCCTTAAAAGGGTATTCTGGTAAACGTTTTCATTACAAGAGGTGTTTGTTTCCCCTGTCTTTCTATGCAAAAAAAAAAAAAAAAACCTGTGCTTGCTGTAATGACTAATGAGGGAAAGGGGCAGAGGAGGGGACATGCTTGTGGTCTTTTGTGAATAGTCTAGGAAAACCATGATTTGGATGTGTCAGATTGGCGGCTTTGTTTATCGCAACGCCCATGTGAGGCCTAACAGCAATACATATCCCTTCCATTTCATCAACTGGAAAGGGGAAGGGACCCAACTTAAACCCTTTATTTTCCGCCTTCTCCTCCTCTCTTTATCACCTTCTCTTTTGTTTTATATGGGTTTTTCCCCTGCTGGAAAACGGGGGAAAAAAAGAAAGAAAGAATGAATGAATGAATGGATGGAAGGTGATGGGGACATGTTCTTTCCTCTTCTCTCAAGACTCCTTGCCATCTTTAGAATATAGTCAGTACATATACTAATAATGTTGTACCATCAATTGCCCAACTTCGCTTATGACACGAGGGAAGAAATCAAGACCAAGGGGTTGTTTGATGGTGGAGTGCACACATACATTGATCGATAAATGGCCACTAGTACGCCTGGAAGTCAACAGACTATTTACAAACTATTTCTATCAATCATCAGACCCTTCCTATTTGTGACAAAAGATTGATGGTGTTTTTGAAATGTAACTGTGCGTGAAAAGAAATAATAGTATGTAAGGCCGAAAACTGCCAAAGATAGAAAGTGGTCTCGCTAAAGCGAGAGTGGCGCAGGTTGCGCAGTTCGATCCGGATTTTAAGAAAAAGTTTGAAAGAGGACTCTATTTTAAAGTGGATTATTATTAGGAGTCTTAAGCACGGATTTGAGAATATAAATTGGGTGTTTCTCACAATACAAAGAACGACAGATTATCTCTCAAACTCTGAATTAGAGATTTAATTGAGAGAAATTCTCTCTAGATATTTATTGAAGAGTTGTGCTGTCAAGTACTCTAGAGCTAGTTTATTCTGCATCATTTGTAGAAGATCATCTTCTTACGTAGAAGATTTAATGAGTTAAGCGCTGAACTGAATCTGTTGCAATCAATGATGTGAAGTCGTTAAAACATGAAGCGACACAAGGTAACTTCAGTTTTTAGATAGGGAATATCTGGGGAGGAAATCTGAGTTTCTTGTAATTGCGATATTCATAGTGTTTGATTGTTAATCCAGTTTAGATTGGTGATTTTTCACCTAGTTAGGGTTTTCCACCTTAAATTTAGTGTCCTTGTGGTGTGTGCTTTGTGATTTTATTTCCGCTGTGTAGTTTATTATTTTTTGCACACTTTTGGTTTGATTGATTGAGTAGACCAATCTAGGGATCACGGGCCCCTAAACCTTCATGGTAATACTAACAAGGGATAGGCCAGTGGCGAGGGGCATCCTTTATTCTCACGCAAGTACTGGGGATCAACCCTTTGGCACTAGTAGAGCTCACTAGAGACGTGTCCCAATGGCGGAGCACGGATGGAGTAACTGTAAAGTGCCTCTTATCTATTAAAATGAATGCTATTCTAATAATCAATACAATAGAATTAAATTAAAATAAACTAGCAAATAAATCTACCTATCACACACCACAAGAAAGCAGCCTCAATATTTATACATAGAAATTCTATTTAGGGAGAAAAATCACGATCCGAAATCAAGCACTATTGAACACTTACAAGATATATTCACAGCTCCTTTTCCCAATCAATCTGTCAACCTAAGGACTATTTCCATGACTTCTTCGCCATGCACCGTTCACCGCACTTAATTCAGCAACACATTGAGAATCAAGATGAACAAATCTTCTACAAGAGAGTAGAAGCACCAAACCTTTTATAACAAATCTTTAGCACAACCTTTCATTGATGGCTTTAGAGAACAAAGAATCTCTCATAAGGTTTTCTCACCTCATAACAAAGAGAGAATAACATTTTGTCTTGCTTAGGGTTGAGAGAAACACCCTTTCATATAATCCAAAACTCGTGCCTAAGTATTAGAACACAATTAGGACTAAACTTGGGAATGCCGGTTGGAAAAGGAAACAATTTTGCGCAGCCTTTGTGAAAAATTCATGAAGTCCGATCAATCGAGTCATGCACCGTCTCTCGAAGATTTACTCTGTTAGCCTGTTAGCTGAGAGCATTGCCACATCTGACCGATCCTACCAACATCCAATCGATCGGGCCTCGTGTGTTCGCCCGGATTTATTCTGATTTTGTTCTCAGTCGTTGCTTTAGCTCTTTCGGTGACACAACCATAGTTCATTTTAAAATGAATCGAAAAATATAACTTAATGGACCTAGAGTTTTGTTTAACCCATGAATTATGAAAATACTAACATAAACACTTGGGTTGAGCACCGTGCAAAAGTGACAAGGGCAGAGCATGGAAAGGATGAGCACTCAACTAAAAGATTACACTAGTTTAGAATTAGGATAGTTTAAAACTCCTCCCATGTCATGAGAGAGAGAGAGAGAGATTCAACCACACCACTATGAAATAAGGTGATCCAAATATGCAACTATGAAGTTTGCTTTCTGAAAATTTATACCGTTCAAAAGATGTATGCATGCAGTCTCTTTGTGCCTATGCAGGTTCACCTCTAGTTTGGGTTTTCTTATTTATAAGAAAAAAAAGGCTAAATCACATATTAAACATATTTTCCTACTAAAATCAAATAATTCATAGAAGGAGGACCACATAATTAAAATTAATCCAAACCTGTTTTTAAATTCTTCCTACAACTGTGCAAACCATAGATTTCGAGTCAATTAGAATAATTCTAATAGTATTGAATTGAACATATGTGAAAATATTTGTGTTTGCCAGATGAACTTCGAGCGTGTAATTTTCAGTTGTACCTGGGCTGGTTTGGACACCAAAAACAATCATAATGGATGAGAGTGAGCTGGTTCAAATCCTTTTAAGAAAAAAGATACAGCTTTAGGATTATTGCTAAACTTATACCATTGTAATGGAGAGGAAACTACAAATCCAATGGACAGCCCGAGACACTGAAATGTGCACCCTAGGGGGAGCGAAGAAAAATGATTTTTTTAACAAAATGTTAGTAATTTGTAAACTTCTTTTCTTCTAATCCAATAGGAAGAGCTCAAGCTGATAATTCCATTCTCAATCAATCTCAGGCTCACCTTATCATATAATTAATCACCTCCCAGTCCCACTAACATATATGTCGTGGGACTGGGAGACTAGCTACGACCGTGACACATACTCCAATCTTGATGTGGTTAGCTCGTTAGCTCCTATCTAAATGAGGTTATATTTCTTCCGTAGCTTGAAGACTCATAAAAATCGGTTCAGCCAGGAAATCCATTACAGAAAGATGATCCGGATACTCGAGGGAGCCTTGACCGAGTAGAAATCTTCAAAACACAATAATGCAAATGTGTTTTAAACAATAACGCATATATATACATATTTTTAAGCAAGTCTTCTTGAATCTGATGGTCATTTGATTGAACCAAAAGTTAAACTAAGTCATCTCGGTCTTAATTGAGTTAATTCAAGTACCACACTATTCAGTCCAGAGCTCTACTAACTTCCAACGAGTTTTTAAGCAAGGGTTTCCACATTGCAATATTCGATCAGTACAAATTATCAACTTTTAATGTCTCAACCAACTCTCAACACACACACACACACACATATATATATATATATATATATATATTAATATTATCCAACCTATTTGTGAGCTGTTGCAACATCACAATCGTCCAAAGACACACTCTATACTTAAAATCTCTTGTTGACCTAGGCATCCAAAACTTGCATGTGAAAATCATTTATTAAAATAATGATGATCATGACGAAACCAGGGCCAACGGGGGATTCATCATTCAAATGCTCCACACAATTTTTAAAGATGGCAGTACTTTTACTTCTATTCCCTCCTGTGCCATCATAATAGCCAAAATTACTGCATGATTAGTGGCAACAATAATTGTGTTTTTAAAGATTAGCGTTTTGACGACTCAAAGAATTCTGAGTGACAATGACTCCTTCACAAACAAAACGCTACCATCTGAACTGCATGTTGGGTCCCAGTTTATTGAAAACCATTCCGCAAAACTCATCCCTCTTTTATCTCGTCAGTCATTCAGATTAGATGTATCACAATAGCTAACACTGATATTCAACGACAAATATTTAATGACAACATGTTAAACATGCCAAGAAAATGGAATTAGTCCCATTCTGTTTCAGGATGCATGGACTTGCTCATTTGTATGTTCTAGATAGATGATTGGCATGGTGAAGGTCACTGCTAAGCCAATTCACCTGCTTGGAATAATAAGAGCGCGCCATTACGAGTATTGATGAGTCATACATTAATTTTAGGCACATGCAGGGCCTATGCAAAGGGCTAAAACCATGCATGGGTCCAAGAAGGTATTTTCTTTTAACCCTGCTAGGGTACGTGGGTAATTTCATTATTTAGAAATACTCTGCTCTCAGAGTTTCACCGTTTACTCAAGCTGGTCATGAAAGGCCCATATCAAGAGGTCCTGAAATTTACCAGACTTGGAATGAAATTCACATGCAGTTTATAGTACCCTTGTTTGAATTATCCAAGCACTCGATCTAGAAATTATTTTGGAATCACACTTCCATTCAAGATCATGGTTTCGTGGGAACACGGGAGCAATCAATGTGGTTCATGTGATTGAGGGGAATTTAATTGGGTGGGTCTGCTCAAAAAAGGTGGCCGTGGCGAACTACTACACGAATGTTCCACGTTCAGGATACAACAGACAAACACGCGGGGCCACGAATTGTTCCAACTCAACTGATGACCTGGAGGCAGGACCTCCTATTTTCTGGACAAGGGGTGGGGCTTGACTTGGTTCTTGTACATTGTATGCCTACTGGGCACTTTCTTTAATTTGGCCTTCCAAAATAACAAGTTACACTTTAATTTATATAGAGAGCCTGCCTAATGCTAGCTTCGTAAGCCAGCATGTGAGATAATTTTGCAGTTTTGCTTCTTTTTTCTTCTTTCATATTTCTTATCCTATGGCAATCATACTTTAAAAATAAAATTACTTTTGAGAAATATTGGTTAGCAGTGGAATACACCCATCTGCAGAAACTGAAAGTAACCAATAAACTCCTACTTGAGGCACCTGTATACTTGGCCCGCCATCAACCATTGGATTTGGGCATTGAATGTGGACCATTGAACTTTTTTTTTTCTCCCTTTCACCCGTGATCCTTTCCTGCCTTGAAACCCAGCTGTTAGCCTCATCTGACAGTCCTTTTTTTTTTTTTTTTCCTGACTAATGAACTTCATTTTCGCCTTTTTGCCTAGACCCCGGCCCCAATTAAGTTGATTCACTATATGCATCTTTACACAAAGCACCATCTAAGATGACTAGGCTTGCATGAATAAAGAGCAGATGTGCAAAAAAAAAAAAAGCGGGGGGCGGGGGGGGTGGATGGAGAGCTGTTTTGTACCTAATCAAGCTACACACTCTTATCTTTCCTGTCTGAAAGGATCACGTCTTTTATTGCCTTCTTTTACAACATTTGTTTCCCACGGTTTTCCGACTTACAGTGTTTCCATTAATTCTCATAAAGAACTCATATATAATTAGATTAAATTAATTAATTTTTTTTAAGGAAATGCATATATATATATATATATATACATGAGTCCCTCCTCCAATACCCTTCTGGCTTTTCAGATTATATATGTGCCATTTTTCATCTGTTAACGTAATCAATCTATGAAGTTATGGGTAACGTAAGACTAGGGGCCTTTTTTTTGTCTTTTTCATTTCTTAACCAGCTGGAGCGGTTTTGTTGGGGGTGGCGAGGAACTTTTTGGTCATAAAGCACTTATAAAAAGAAAAGAACTAAGAGGGATTGAAGTCTTGAGTGGATAAAAATAAAGAGCAAGACCTTTGCTTTTGAATGGGTTTACTTGTTAGAGTTTGTGTCCTCTCTGTTAACTCTCTAGTAGTTATCTTCCCTTCTTTTTTCCTCCAATTTTCCCCTCAGCAAGCGGGCAATGCTAACTATCAAAAGTAGTGCTTACACCAAAAGTACGAGGATTTTACGATTAAGGGTGTCCAGACCTCTTCTATTTACTTGTGTCTAATAGGAGCTACACTAGTGTTGCTCTTTAGGACCTCTTCTATTTTTTACTTGTGTCCTTTAAGACCTCTTCTATTTTTTCTTTTTAATGATTAAGGGTGCGACGCTAGCGTCGCTCGTGTCTAATAGGAGCTACACTAGTGTTGCTCTACGCAATTTTTGCTAAACATAAAACTCTTTTTGTTTCTTCTTCTTCTTATTTTTATTTTCCTTTTCTCCTACCTATTTTTCAATCCCCCCACTTCATTTTCTTCCAATCATCTTGGAAAAACAACATCACATGCTCTATAAAAATATTATTACCAACCGGCATACAGTTTCTTTCTTTCTTTTTTCTTTTCATATTCTTAAGATTTATCTTTAAAAGTAAATGAGATGAGAAAGAAAAAAAAATAGCAGACATAACATGGAAGAATGGTTTCAATAACAATCTTATGCTCTTACATTATCATGTAGAGCTTTCCCTCAACCCACATGAACCAATCCAAAACCTATAGTCACAGCTTTTCCGCCTATACTCACAGCTTTTCCACCAATATGAATATTAGGAAACATGTACTAGCAGCTTTTCCACCCATATGAATTGTGGGAAACCTGTATTTTTTGTATTCTCAGCTTTTCTGCCTATATGAACAGTGAAGAACCTGTAGGGTTCGGTAAGAAATGGAGTGGCGCCTATTGAGAAATAGGAAAGAGATGAGGAAGAAGAAGACGTGATGACTTTCGCCTTGTTGCTCAGGAAAAAGTACAATTTTTTTTAAAAAAAGTGGCGGGAAGACCGAGTTTGTGACGTACAATCAGCAGCGACCCTTCGCGAGGAATGACCAAATTCTAAGGTCTTTCTCGTAAATTCCTCAACTTGTGTTGTCGTTATCTTATTACAGATATGTGAGGAAGTTGGACACAGTTAGTCGCTGGTGAATCTATGAAAATGAGGAATTGTATGATCCTTACCTGAGTGTGTTAGAGAAGCTTGGCTATGGGTGTAAGGCCCCTGGCCTTAATTAGGGGCTAAATATTAATTAATAGGATTTAGATTAGCTGATTAGGCTGAATAGTTTGATGCAATATATAGGCTAGTGGAGTGGTTATTGTGATGAGATCAGGCTTAGTGGCCTAATTCACTAGGATTAGTAGAGTGGAGTGCATTAGGAAGTAAGTACCATGCATGGCACTCATGACTTGGACCTATCATTGAACCCACCTTGGCCCAAGACCCACATACAAGCCCATACCCTTTTGCCCAAGGAACTTGTGGTGAACCCTTCCAAACCCTTGGGTCTTATTTGTAATTTCCACAAAAGTTTATGCAAAAGCCCTAAACCCCTTCTTTCCCCTCATTTTCTACATTTTCTCTTCTCTCTCTACTTCCCCATTCCCTCTCTTCTCACCATCACCAAGCCAAAGACTCCAAGGCTTCCAAGGTCTCCCTCAAGCTCTCGAGACTCTCTCCATCATCTCCTTCACCATCTCTTAATTCCTTCCTCATCCTAGTCAATGCCAAATTCTTATTTGTTTATGTAGCTTTCTCGTTTCATTACTAGGGTCACGCATTCATGATTGTAGGTGTTTTTGTTCTTATTTGGCATGTAGTACATATTTATTATGTATAGATATTTTACATATATATGGATAAAGATGGGGACATAATGAGAATTTTTCAATTTCTACTATTATAAAATGTCTAAAAAAGAGAGAAAGATTATGTACTTTTTTCACTACACACATGTCCAATAAAATGCAAATTGTGGGGCCCACCCTTATATATATTTATTATGTATATGTATTTTATATATAGATAAAGATGGGGACATAATGAGAATTAATTCCCAATTTGTTTAAAATAAACTTTGGGTCCGACTTGGATTTAGAGGGGTTTTAAGGATCTGGATCAAGATGATCTAGAAGACTAAAGTTTAGGAAATAAAAATATCTACCCAACGGTACCATAATCTCAAAAATCTAAAATTACAAAAAAGCTCTCTAAATTCTCTGGAAAATTACTAACTACCCCCAACTATACCCAAATGAATTCGGATACAGATCAAACTTGGCACACACGATCCTAATAATTTTTTTAATATCTTATATTGAGTAGATGCTGATATTTTAAACGTAATAAAATTTCGTTTTAATACATTCTAATAAATCGAGTAATTTTTTTTTTCGAGTTCTTTGTTTTTTTTTTTTTAAGTAGTGGAGAAAAGAAAAGGAAAATGTGGATAAGATTGAAATCTATTCCAAATCAATATCTCAAATGTTTTTTTTTCCTCTTCTTTTTTTAATTTTCTTTTAACATTCTTCTTATTTAGATACTACAAGATTTTCAATGCAGGGAATTTTGTGGGTATGAGGTTTTTCCTCTATGAGTAATTGTGTGAGAAAGAACATGATATTTTAACATATTCTTTATTGACTCTTAGCTTCTTTTGGAATGGAGGAAGTTTTCATACATGTAAGTGAACACTGTCTACTGAAATTATTATTGTTTGATTGTAAGAAAAATGGGTGCAATCAGAGTTAAGAAAATGATGATGAAGAGTTGGTTTTTTCTTAATTTCTCATTTTTGTTTGGGCCAAAGTTAGGCCCATTGATAGCCTTCGTGCTCTGATAGTTTTAATTTTATGTCTATTTTATTTCTTGAATCTTAACTGCAGGCTTCCAAATTGTGCGTGTTTCATTATGGTAGAACTTTGTATTTAGTTCTCACTCTATGTTTAGAATATGAATTTGTGCATAGCATTTAAAATGTAAAATTGATACTGTTTTGTTATGTAAGATAGGAAAATGGAAAATTCAAACAAGAAATGTCCTGGTTGAGAAAAGCAAAGTAGACAATAACTAAAAGGACGATGCTATGAGGCATTGAAAAGTTTTCCATTATCTATCAGAATCTGTTTTCCTTCTCCATAGAGTAAAAGGGGAAATGCTTTTTTTTTTTTTAAGCAGTACACGTGCTAATATTCAAAAGGCCAAAAACTTAATCCATATTTGTATAAGAATCTGAAATTTTATTTTGTTTATTTTTCTTGTTTTAGTTTATGTTAGTTAAATTCTTACGTTTTAGAGCAATGCCTCTTCAATCGTCACCCTCCAAACCCCTTAAGAGTGGGATAAGACCAATAAGCATTCATTTGTGGTCCTCATTGAACTAATTTCTAAATTTGTATTCAGTTTTTTTTTTTTTTTTTTGTCTTTTGTAAAATTAATTGTGAGATATGATGCAATTAAAGAATCATTTCAAAGGAAAAATATTTCAAATTTTATCATTTAGAAAGTTTTTTTAGTCTTTCTTGACACTATTTTGTCCACCCCAGTTAATAAACTAAGCCAAGGTGGGAAAAACAAAAGATTTTAACTATGTGGTTTATAGTGTATATACTGCATTTTAACTCTGAAAACTTAAAAAATGCCATGTGCTTTTTCAATGATAAACCTTGAGCTAAGATGGCATGAAAATAAAAGATAAAATGAATAGTGTATTTTGTAATGGATCAAAAGAAAATGAATCAAGTGTATTTTACTTACTACCTTTTGGTGTTCAATACTTACAATTTTGTGGGCATTTTAAATACTTCGCCATTAGTTTAAAATTTGAGACAAAAGGTATTAGCTAGCTTGCTACTTTTGTTATTGTTGCTGGTGGCCAATTAGTGGTTGTGTTATAATTTAAATACCAAATTGACTACACACGAGAGAATTAACATTCTCTTCTTCTTTTTTTTTTACCTGAAACAATACTAATTGTGCAAATAGTTTCTATTTATTTATTTATTTTTATTTTTATTTTTTGGTGGAACTAAAAGATACTTGAGTAGTATTTGTATTTGGAAGTTGAGAGTTAAGAACATTAGAGGGTTCCGAGAGGTTTCCAGAAGATATGAGATTATTTTCTTTGTACGGATGTAACCTTTGTTATTATTTTTTAAATATTAACCCTTTAATCTTTTGTAGACTAACTTTAAATATTTGTAATTTGATGTTCCTTCAGTTGTATATTATTTATTATGACATTTGTAAAAGGTATAAGGACCTCCAAAACTTATAAGCACATCCCATATAGTTTGCATTATTGCTTTATGTTTAGTTTTTTCTTTTTTTAGAAAAAAGTAGCAACTAACAAAATATCATAAATAAGTGAAATGTACAAGCTTAAACTCATTTTATATCTGCCCTGTCTTTTTCTCTCTTTTAATGAAAGTTTCCATTAAAAAAATTTAAATATTATTTTCCCTTTTGCTTCATGTGTCTGTATTTTATTTAGTTAGAATAATTAAGTTTTCAATCTGACATATAGTTGTATTGATCTTGATTTATACCCCTGTTGGAAGAGTAATCACAAGTTGGATAATGTGATAACTACTACTAAATATTGGTTTTCTTATGATATTAGTGATTGTTAAAGATAATTCCATAAAAGTAATTTAGTGGTAGGTCTTATAGCACTACAACAATTTACATTTTTCCCGGCGCTAAAAAAAACGCCGGCAAAGGTCAAAAAACGCCGGAGAAAACATTTACCGGCGTTTTTTATTGCGCCGGCAAAGCGCCGGGAAAAGTACGCCAGTAAAACCTTTTGCCGGCGAAATAAGGAAGCGCCGACAAAAGTTTACACATTACCGGCGAAAAATAACGCCGGGAAAAGTGCCTATTTCGCCGCAAAAAAGTGTTATGTTTTAAATAATAAATTTTTAAAAAAGATTTGCCGGCGTTATTTTCGCCGGTAAAGGGTTATATTTTGAATAATAAATTTTTTAAAAACTTTTGCCGGCGTAAATTTTCGCCGGGAAAAGTGTTACGTTTTAAATAATAAATTTGTAAAAAAGCTTTGCCGGCGTTACTTTCGCCGGTAAAGGGTGATATTTTAAATAATAAATTTTTTAAAAACTTTTGCCGGCGTTAATTTTCGCCGGGAAAAGTGTTATGTTTTAAATAATAATTTTTTAAAAAACATTTGCCGGCGTTATTTTCGCCGGTAAAAAGTTTATATTTTAAATAATAAATTTTTATAAATCTTTGCCGGCGTTATTTTTCGCCGGGAAAACATATTTATTTTTCGTGAATTTTTTTTACAAAATTTTTTTCCGGCGCTTTTTTGCGCCGGGAAAACATTAATATAATTTTTTTTAAAAATTTTGCCGCACTTCTTTTAGGTCGGCAAAATATTTATATTTTATTCAAATTTTTTTCCTATATATAAATGATTACACTGAAGGTCTCTAATTAAAAAAACATTAATCTAATTAATAAAAATCTATCAACACAAAAATATACAATAATTGAAAAGGGCGACATCCAACCAAAATGAAAATTAATATAATCCAATTCGTGTAGAGTTGAGTCGACTGTTAGAGAGGAACAACATTTTGGCTGCAAAAAATCCTAGACATCATTCATGCGTGCACTCTCAACTTCCATGTCCGGCTTTTGGGTGTTCTTCTGGTTGGCTTTTTCCTGTAATTGATTCAGAGTATGAATCTTCTATTATGAATGGTTTTCCTTACAGCAAATAAGTTACCATTTAGAGACAGAGAGAGAGCGCTCCCTCTTTCACTCAATGTGGCATCTATCAACTCCACAACTATTCCTTCACTCCAGTGACTCCATGCCTGCAACAATGCATCAATCATCATTACTTAAATTTTAGGGAATTCGATCAGCAGGAGTCGACCATGCGTTTGGTTGGTCATCAAAGTGCAAATGGTAAATGACCCATAGCAAAAGGTGTCAAACTGATTCAAAGTGCAAATGGTATTGATACCTTTCTTGCCTTAGTATATAAGATCCATAGAATGAAACCACATTCCACACAAACATGCTCTGGATCAAACACAATTCATAATAAATGATAGCCTAGAATATCACTCTGATTGAAGTGATATTCACCTTTAGATTCAATAACAAAAAATATAACCCATATTTACAGTTATAACATAACGTTTAATGATTTTCACACTAGCAACAAAAATAGTACTCGAAAGGGATTGAATGTTCCGAAGCTTACTAAGTTCTTACTAAGCTTACTAATTGATGTCACACACAAGCCAACCCAGTTCTTCCAAGTAAAAGTAGAATGAAAAACAAGCATCCTCACCACAACATATATAGCTGGCAAATCAACATGTCAGACTACTATAACTACAATGCCTCATTCAGAAAGGCCAAAAAAAAAAAAAAAAGCAAACCAAACAGGTCAGACTACTATAACACCTTAAGAATGCAGTCCAAATTCAAAGCAAACCAAACAGGTAATGAAGTTCTAGCATTCACAAATCCAAAACTTAACATTCAAACAGACCACATCTTCTTCCTCACCCAAATTAAAATCTAAACTATGGTGAGAATTCTACATCCATCAACTCAACACTAGATCAATGGATTCTATTCATTTCCAAAGAACTTTAATTACCCAAAATCTCAACAAGTAAAAAAAAAAAACCCAATACTACCAGCTTGAAGAGGAAGAGTAAATACACAAAGTCTATGGTTTCCAGCATGGGTGGATCATGAAATCAAAAGGAAATCAAGAAAACAACATAGTAAAAAGAAGAATTCATAAATCAAATAAGAAAAATAATAATTCAATCAAATGAGATGAGATTGGAAAAAAAAAAGATGAATAGAAGACAGAATTGGAATCAAACCTGATAATTGCTTGTTTGAGCTTATCCAACTTCTACACTCTACCTAGAGCTTACTGATATCTTCCATCAGAGATACACCTGCAGAAAGCAAAAGATAAGGTCTTTTATCTTTAAATAAATGCAAATACAAATAAAGAGAGGAGTAACACTAAATAACATACTTATCCAGCATCCTTTCCACAATGGCATATGAGCACCTTTATCAGAGCATATGAGCACCTGAAACATCATTACCCATCAGTACACAAGTACCAAGAGTGCAATGAATTTTCTCGATTTTTCATCATTCAACAAATTCAAAATTGCCAACATCAAAACTAAATTGGATATTTGCACCAAATGGGGTAGTAGCATTCAAAACCCAAACATAGATTTAAAGAACAAACAAACAATAAAGTGGAAATGAATGTATATACTAATAATGAAATGAATAACAGCTAGCCATTGCTTGTATATACTAATAATGAAATGAATGTTTATATGTATTCATGTTGATGTACATCAGTTAACATAAAAATGTTGAACTTGTCATACCAGTCCAAATAAGTGCTTCTGGATAGAAGAAATCATTTGAAAAACAAAGCAAATTTAAATGAAAAAGAACACCAATATGCCCAAACATTAAAAGAGGGCAAAAGACTACAATTACACCTATCATATTGTACTATTTCTTTACTAACTTGTACACATCATATTACCTGTTTATAGTTAGATCTCTCAGATACGCATCCTCTTCTGCAGTGCCGGACTTCTGCAAGATATTATGCATATAGAGCCAAATTTAACCGTTTCAACAACATAGAAATTACGAAGCATGCATTGGAGCATTTATGTTCTATGGAATTATGCTGTCTGAATTTAAATACCCATTTAAGATGTTCTTCCCTTAAAAAAAAAAATACTTAACAACCATAGTCCATAGCTAGGTTTCACAATGTAGCACGAATAACGTTCCATGTTGAGTATGGGCTGTTAGTATATATTTCAAGTTGAATATATATATATATATATATATATATATATTGGTAGCATCACAATATAAGGTTATAAACAGAGAGAGAAATAACAGAAATTCAAAATACTAATGGAGGATGAATGAGTTATGGTGACTTTTTTGTTTTAAATTTTTTTGCAGGTAACAAGAATTGAATCAAAATAGGGTAACCCCGGGCCTCAGGCCAAAGGTCCGAATGTTGGGCTGGCGAGGGATACATTGGGTCCCTTGAATCTGCAATCTGTGACAACTGACAATGAGCAAAGTTCCAACTCTTGCAATAAAAGGAGGTGCGCAGTAGAGAACAGAAGAGTCATTAACTTAAAACTATTCTGGATTAGCAGTGAAGCCTTCGTTTTCTTTTCATAAATAACATATAAGATGATGCTGTGAGAGTAAGTTGGGAAAATTAAAAAATAGTAACTTGATTCCAACACCACCCTGCATGATGAATTGACCACCCCACCAACCCCTCATTGGACTCCTTTCACTGCCCTCGACGACTTGGACCTATTCGAATTCCTCATCCGTACGTATTTTGGTTTGATCCCGGAGATGGGTTCGGACTTTTCGAAGCTAACAGCGAAATGGCTGCTTCCTCAGGTCTCTCCAGTGAAGTCTGTTGGTTTTCTACACTACCCAGCATCTTAGAAGACTTCACTTCTCCACACATTCCTTCTCCCCGCCGCACTCGTGAAATCCGATTTTTCATCCAAAACCGGGAGTTGCTTTCTAGACGAGGCAGAGAAGAAACTCATATTTCTAGAGGAGAGTTAGGGCAAAGCACCTGTATAATTGTCATCCCTGATTAAAGCTAAACCTTTTGGGTTTGATCCTTCATCTACTATTCATTCATGGGATTCCTAGGGGGGTTCTGACTCAGTTGAATGCTAGTTGGGGCCAAGGCAGGATATGGCCAAAACATACTCGCACTCTAGCATAAAAAAAGACTATTGCTTTCCACATCAATTATCCAACACCCTGCCAAAAGAAGAAACAAGAACCAAAGATGACCCACCAATGTGTGATACAGCAATCCATATTAAAATGGGCAGTGCACTGTCTTTTCATATATTATAGTATTTTAACATTACAAATGACAATACCTCATAGCCACCAAAAGTTGCATAATGCAATCAGAACCTTGAACTTGAACAAAAAAGAACATCAAAAGGTCAAAAGATATCAATGAAAAACCACACCTGTTCAGCTTTTGCAGCATTTTTTGCAGTTTGGCCATGTAATTCTTCTCTAAATTCAAGTTGTCCTTTTAGCTTTTTATCTTTCACTACCTGTAAATATGTGAACACAAAACCAATCAGCAGAATCAAATACAGCACCATCCACACTTAAAAAGAGAAAACACAACGAAACAACAAACCTCCAAATTAGCACGATCCCCGCGAAGGTACTTTTTCATTTTTGGCTCCAAGTCATCAGAAACTCCCTGCACATTAAAAAACTGAGATTGAGATTCAGTTTTTCTGCAGATTCTTATAAGATTAAGATTTCTTCTTCCTCGTATTTGTCAAGATAAAAAGTAGAGAAAAACAAAACAGAACTGAAACTAATTAAGGTAAAGGGAAAGAAAATAAGATGCAAAACAGAATGCAAGGGTAAACTACCACCCTACATAACAATCAGTTGAAGCACATATAGGACAAATATGGGATCCCATTGATCAATGTCGGACCCAGGATTATCATTTGGATGGTGCAGGGAATGGTCAAGTTAAGAAGTCAAATAATAAAACAGAATTTTTTTAAGGTATTATTTAAGAAGTTTCTCCCCACCCGCATCTTAACACTTAGGTCCGCCCGCCCCTGCCTTCGATGCTGGCTCTAGGAGGGTTTTTCCCCTCATCTTTGGGAGTTTTTCCCTCTTGATGTGTTGCAATAAAATTAAGCCACCATTGAAATATACACACGCATAAATAATTCCAAGTCACCAAATTCAATTTGGACATAAACCCAAGAAAAGAAACAGCCAACAAGACAGTGGTTTTACAGATTCAAATTTCATGTCAGCTAAAAAAAAAAAAAATCAATGATAGTACTCCAATGGAATCTAAAAGGGAAAGCTTTGGACTGACAATAAGAGACCATAATGGGATTCATATTCAAGACTTTTGGAGTACCATTTCACTGCTCAAGCTCAAATCAGACTCAAAGAAAGCCCTTTCAACCTGATTGTTGAAGGGTCATGTATCTATCTAGTCAACACCAATTCCATACTTTCTGGCTCCTTAATTCTTCTTTCTTTTACTTAACTACAATACTACCATTACCATTCCGAATGAAAAAGCAAGAAAGTCAGCTCCAAACACAAACACAAACACAATGCAGAACAAAAAAAAAGAAGGATTCATAAGGATTCACAATTCAAGAAGAATTTATAAGAGGAATCATCAACTGCTACAAGTGGTTTTCCATCCACCATAAAGAAATGAAATGAGAATATTCATAAGGATTCATATTAATATTCAAGTATCCTTACAACATTAAAAGCACCTTACTAGGTCCATTGTAAAATAAAACAAACATGATAACATTCCACTCTGTAACAACATTCAAAACATTGAAACTCTGAGTTCTGTTGGCTGCATCTTTTCCACATGGAATCACACACCCAAAAATCTTCTTCACTTTTCATTCAAACCTGCAAAAAAAAAAAGAGCAAGTTCCACAATGTAACAAGATCGACAGGGAGTTAAAGAAAGGACTCTGTTTTAAGTGTCAAATAACTAAAGAGAAAAAATTAAACAATTGCTTCATAGTAGTTAAATATAAACTTCTTCCCAACCTGTTTTAGGTGTCAAATAACTTAAGTGAAAAAATTAAACAACATCCATTAAAGTGGTACATAATCTATAAACCCATGTCCAATTGGTTTTGAAGGGACTCTTTTCCAAGCACAAATCAAATGGCAATTATAGAAGACCTGAATTAGATCAATCTGTCACAAATTCCATGCCTTGAACACTTTTTGTGCACTCTATATGTATAGCTCCCTATATTCTTATCTACATTTATCCTTAATTAGAGATAGTAATTAGAGATAGTAATGAACGTGCCCGTAAATACCATTTTGAAAAGAGTAATCATATACAAAACCTGGAGAAGTCGCATCTTGAGCTCCACCAGAGGTGCCATCCCCACCCACAAGGGAACTTGGGTCTATGCCTACCCGCTCAGCTAGGGAGAGGACTAAGCCCTCTAGGAGTTCTACCTGCTGCCGCAATTGAACAATCTCAGGATCAGGGCATATCCGATTCTGGGTTGAGGCTAAAGTGGACTTCGTGCGAATTCCAAAACCCTTAAGGTATCCCGATCTCTGTCCAAGCACCCTGACGGATATTTGCTCATCAGTCATCGGAGATGTGATGGAGGGTTGGGATTGTTCGGCTGTCACTCGCACTAATTCCTCCTGTCATTTTTAAATATGTAAAAATCAAATAAAGTGAGTTTAACATATGCATATAAAAATCGATCACTATATAGATATATATAACATGACTTAGGCATACGTACATGTGTCTTTTGAGCCTCTTCATTTATCCATTTTTTCTTCCCGTGCATGTAGTGAGTGTCGTGGTAGAAATCGGGAAAAGGCTGTGCATGTCCATCATTTTGTGCTCTCTGTTATGACTTAATAGAAGAATTTAGTTTCATAACTTAGTCAAACAACCAAATTTTCGTAAATCCGCACTTACGATTACTGAACTACGTGCTAGGAACGATCTAGAGCCGCTCGTATGATTCCACGGCATTTTCGATCGGCTTTCTCTCGCTTTCTTTGACTTCTCCTACACAAAAAGATAAAAAAAAAACAATATATTAGTCAAATAATATTTAACTAATACACTGATCTTGATCAATAATTGAGGCAGAGATATATACAAAACCATTAAAAGTTACCTTCCATGCCATAGTCTCCCACAAATTGTTGATCATCCAGGCCCAGTCATCTGCCTTACAAGGCTTTAGTGGGTGGCTCTTTGGATCGGGCACCCCATCCTCCAAAAGAGACAAATAGTGGGTATGTAATTCAGACTTCCAGTCCCTGTACAGCTTCTGGCACTTCGCATCAATGGCAGCCTTGATGATCGGATCGTTCACATAGTCCTCGAACTCAAAAAATTGCTAAGCAAGTGCAAACATAAACATGTAATGTGAGACAACAATTTCACATTAATGAGTCTAATTGAGAATGCATTAAGTTATCTCAGATGAAATTACCTGAACTCGGCAAAACACCAACTTCTTGATCCCCTCAGGAACAGACTTCCAGCCTTCTTTCCAAACAGGAGCCTCATCTCGAATTGCTTCCCCAAGAAGGTTTGAAAAACTAGTGGCAAATTCACCCTCTGGCGCAAGGCTCGAAGCAGGGATCGGAATTGGGATGGCATGGCCAAGCTGCCTCCTCAGTTTTTCCACCTTTAACCCCCTTGTCTTGCCTCGTACACGGCGAGGGCCCTCTTCTGAGGCTGATGCTGTCACGACCATAATATTAATTAGAGTTACTAAGCATATAACATTAGAAGATCGTACATTTTAAACGTAAATAATTCTATAATTCTCACCAACACTGCTGCCATCAGTACGCGGAGTCAAAACTTGGTTAGGCTGGCCAGAAGAACTGGCAATCTGTGCAGGGCTACGCTCTCTAGCAATGGTCGCCACCTCTGGCAGCTACCCGTATGAGAAGACTGTGTGACTCGAGTAGGTGCCGGTGCAGCTTGGCCCGCAACCTCGGGCGTGTTCTCTACATGAGAAGACCGTGTGACTGGAGGTTGCGCCGGTGCAGTTTGGGCCAGTGCAGCAGCTACAGCGCAAGCATGTCTACTTCGCTTCCCTCGATTCATATGGGTAACCTATCACAACACAACAAGAAATTATTAGTACATAAATACATAAATAAAGCCAATGAAATAAAATTTACAACTAGAATGGCATGTCATAAATACAAATAAACAAATTACCATATTTTTCGGAGACCCAGAAGTCTCATCATCCCCATCATCACCCGTATTTTCATCCGAAGAAACCAATGAAGGGTCACGTAAATAATGTGGTAGATATTCGTCGTTGTCATCATCTTCACCCGGTTTTCTTTTTCCCTCACCATTTTTCCTTCTGCTCGTTTGACCCAATCCAAGAATGGTGTTGGATATGTGCTTTACCCCCAAAGCACGACATCTCTCGTCTATTTCCATGATGTTCTTACTTCTCACTTTCTCATATTCTGTCAACTTGGCCTGTTTGGCCACCCACCCAGGCTTGACATATGTTTTACTTCCCTTGGGCATTTTTGACAACTATATATGACATACAGGAGAATGAAGGCATATAAAATGAAATAAAATGAGACATAAATAATGAGCCATGAAATGTAAATTAAGCAACAACGTCATTAAGTTAGAACAATTGTCCATACACAAATCAGAAAACAAACACTACACATTATACTCTATATCAGGATCTATATCAGAATCGGACTGGCTACATAGATCGTCTTCATCATCATCATCTAAATATTCCGCCATAGTATCATCCTCGTCATCGCTATGCCCCGCCATTGGCTCATCACCATTAACTTTCTCCGGAGGAATATCATCCCTACAGTAGTGAACATCCCTATCTTCGACACAGACTGGGACAACATCGGTGGTTTCATGCTGCTGGAAGGCCTCACTAGGCACATCATCCAATTCTGGTACATCCCACACTCCCCGATGCTTGACTCGTTCTACGATTCTCCAGTTGTTGCCTTTGCAGGTATCACTGACATAGAAAACTTGCTTTGCTTGACTTGGTAGGACAAATGGATCATCTTTATACCACCGACCTGTAACATCAATGCTTGTTATGTGTTGATCGGTATGTATTTTGTTTCTGGTACCGGTGTTGTACCATTCACATTGGAACAAAACCACCCTACCCCCATGCATATATGTCAGCTCCCATACTTTGCACAAGTACCCGTAGAAGTCAATTGTCTTCCCAATATGCTCCCCTTGCACCACCAAACCACTATTCTGGCACTTTCGCCTATTCTCGCGATCTCTGGTGTGGAATCGGACACCATTGAATATGCACCCTGAATATAGATAAACTATCGAACCAGGACCATTTGCTAATGACCACATTTCATCGGTTGCTTCTGGCGACCCTTGGTTTCGCAAATCATTCATCTACATGAGCAACATGCAGTAAGTTTGTTAATCCGGCATTTGAGGCCCAATAGATAATGTTTACTGTGTCAATAGTGCATCATATATCTTACACGTTGCTTAAACCATTTTGGAAATGTGTCTCGTTGTATTTGACTGATGTCATGCGCTCCTGGATTTTGTAATGTATTCATGTGTTCCCTACTTAAGCCAAAGCAATTCATAAGCAAGTAAAAGTAGATGAAGAATCAACAAGAGAACAATCTATACACACATGTATTTAAGCCGAAGCACTTACTCGAGATATGGCTCTAACTCGGGACTGTTATGCAATACAAACCAGTGAGCCATGTTGCGTTCATTCTGAGAAGGATCTGGTGCCCTTGTGATTGGTGCAAAGGGACGAACATTTTGCCTGAAGATATCCATCCCGGGACCACGCACGCCACCATCATCATTTTGTTCGTCTCGATCAGTCCCTTTTAGGTACATTGAGCAGAAAGTCAAACACTCTTTGACAATGTAAGCCTCGGCGATCGAACCTTCGGGTCGTGCTCGGTTAGTAACATAACCTTTTAAGGTCCCGAAAAACCTTCAAACAAAGATCCATTAGTATTAAGGTTACTTATGCAAGACAAACACACAACTACTTGTGAATAACACTTCATCGGATGGTAACAATTACCTTTCAATAGGGTACATCCACCGATATTGCACCGGTCCAGCAAGCATAGCCTCACGTGGCAAGTGAACGGCCAAATGGACCATTACATCAAAGAATGCTGGAGGAAAGATCTTCTCGAGCTTGCAAAGTATGAGCACTCCCCGTTCCTCTAATTTCTTTAACTCGCTCTGTTTCAATGTTTTTGAGCATAGGTCCTGGAAGAAACTGCCCAACTCCAATAGAGTTGTACTTAACTCCTTATCAACATAACCAAGTAGGCCAATCGGAAATAGACGTTGTAGGAGAACATGATAATCGTGACTTTTCATACCCGATAATTTGCCATTTTTTGAGGTCACACACCTTGACAAGTTTGCAGCATAGCCATCCGGGTACTTGATTGATTTCAAGAATTCAAAAAAACCCTCCCTTTGTTTCGGGTCCAATGTGTAGGATGCACGGGGTTTCATAATGGATCCTTCTTCATTCCTCTGCAGATGCAATTGTGGCCTGATGCCCATATCTCTTAAATCGTCACGCGCCTTGTCCGTGTCCTTATTCTTCTTATCTATGCCCACCACAGTACCAACAATATTTTCACAGATGTTTTTCTCTACGTGCATGACATCAAGGTTATGCCTAAGGTTTAGTTTCTTCCAGTACGGTAGCTCATACAAGATGCTTTTCTTTGTCCAATTCAACAGTGCAGGCTCACGAGGTCTTTTCCTGATGTTGGGGCCCTTCCCGAACTTAACTTCCGGTAGTTGATCCAACTGATCGAGTACCTTTTGCACCGGTAAATGCAAGGATTTCACTTTATGTTCTAGCTGACCGTTGAACTTTCTGCTCCTCCTCCAAGAGTGATCCTCAGGCAAGTAAGCTCGATGTCCAACCCACCCAATCTTACTTCTCAACTTACATGATAATGAATCTTCGTTGCAAGGGGGACAAGCCAAATAACCTTTTGTGCTCCAACCAGACAAGTTACCATACGCGGGAAAGTCATTTATGGTCCACATCACAGCCGTATGCATTCGGAAGGTCTGTTCACTATGGGCATCATAAGTCATGACACCAATCTCCCACAACTCCTTCAACTCGTCAACCAAGGGCCTCAGGTACACATCGATCTCCTTCCCAGGTGCCTGTGGCCCGGGAATAAGTAAGGACATCATGAAAAATGGATCCTTCATGCACATCCAGGGTGGAAGGTTGTAAGGCATAAGTATGACAGGCCACATGCTGTAAGAAGTGCTCATATTGCCGAAGGGGTTGAACCCATCGGTGGTCAGTCCTAACCTCACATTGCGGATCTCCTGGGCAAACTCTGGAAATTTCAAATCAAATTCCTTCCATTCCTTATAGTCGGCCGGATGCCTACCCAGATCGCCATCCATGCCATTCTCATGATGCCATCTCATCTCTTTGGCTGTCATCCTGGACATGTATAATCTCCGCAACCTAGGTATCAATGGGAAGTAACGCAGTATCTTATGAGCAATCTGCTTACCCTTGCCATTATTGACCTTGTACCTAAGCTCCCCACATTCGGGACACTTCTCCAAGTGAGCATTCTCTTTCCAAAAAAGTATGCAATCATTCTTACAGGAGTCAATGTGCTCATACCCCAAGCCCAAGTCACGTAGTAGCTTCTTGGCCTCATAAACGGACGCGGGAACCACATTACCTTCTGGTAGGGTGTCCCTAAATATCTCCAAAACCTGGTCGAACGACTTGTTGCTCCACCTATAATGTACCTTCACATGTAGCATCCTAATGACAAACGCTAACAGGGTTTTTGAATCTTTACAGCCCGGGTACAAACCACGCTGGGAAGCCTCTAGCATAATTTCAAAGTTTCGCACATCATCCATCCCTAGGGTATCATCCATCATGTAAGTCCCCCTGCCATGGTCCTCTAATAACTCATCATATCCATCCCGGTCCTCATCCGATTCATCGGATTGTGGAAGTTCCCCATGCTGTAACCAAGTTTCGTAGGATACCATCATCCCACGCCGGAGCAGATGGTCTCTCACAATCTCATAATCATGCTTAAAACCATTACAGCAGTAGTTACACGGGCATTTAATCACTCTACTCCCACCCGAAGTCGTCTTTGCGAATTCAATAAAAGAATTCACCCCGTCTATATATGGCTGACTAAATCTATTACGATACTGTAACATCCAACTCTTGTCCATATCTGTTTACATATATAAAATGGTGGTTAACTCAAATTCAACCAATAGATGGTACAAAATAAATGCAAAAGGAGAAAAAAAACAAAGAAAAAAGAAGAACTCAAATATAAGAAAAACAAATCAACACTTAATGCCTTAAATGAAAAAAAAAGTAAGAAAAATAAAAAATAAAAATTAACTTTAGAATTTAGACAGATCAAGCTCATATAATGGACATGATTAGTATTAGACAAGAATATAAAGTTCCGCATCTTGAAATTAGAAAGGTAGCAAGAAAGAAGAAATCTATATTCAAACAAAATTGGATTGGAGTGAAAAATTGGATTAAAGGGTTAGAAAAACTCATTTCAGAATCTATTTTGGCTTGGCCTCTCTAAATCGATATGTTTTCATAATGCATTGCTTAGAAATGGTATATTATAGGAAGTGAACCCTTCTCCAAAGATTCGTCAAAAAAATTTGATGGTATAGAATGTATTTCTATTTGATAAGGAATTTCAGGTTTTTCATTGTTTCATGCTAAGAATCTGATTTGGTGGTTTGGTAGGATGGTTTAATGGAGTTTACAATTCATCCAAAAGTCATAAAACTCCAAATAAGATAAGTTGAATGTAAAGTAAAAAACTTTACAATTCATCCAAAAGTCATAAACTCCACACAAAGATTTCCATTGTCTTCAACAAACACAGGACTCAAAAGTAGGAGGGACTTTCTAAGAACAAGACTCCATTATCTAACATTGTCAGGCAATTTCATTATTGCAAACAAAGTCAGTCAGTCAATTGCATATGAAAATGAAAAACAACATGTATGCATTAATCAAACACCCACCACATCCAAATTCAAATGCCAGAAAAGAATAAAGTCACAACAATAATAAAAAAACATCCCCTGCCTCCCCTCTTCTCCGCATTTAGAAACAAATAAAAATAATCAAGCAATAAAGTAAAGACAGATTAGCTAAGGGTTTTTCTTTCTTATTGATTTTCACCGAGATTTCTAAATCTCCAACAATAATTCTTGAATGGGGTCCTAAGAAAGCGTACGCCAATCACCAACAGGCCTTATAAAAATGCCGTTTGCTAGTCAAAATTCAAAATCCCACTTTATACAAAAGTGGTGTTGGTTTCCAAACCAACCAGTCTTTCCCAAAAAAAATAAATAAATTTAGTATTCAATTCGTATTTCGTACGGGAGACGAAAGCTTCAAACCAAACGCACCAAAACAACCATTGACAAAAACTGTAAAACAAGAAACCCATAATAAATTATCAACCAGAAAAAGAACAAAACTGCACGAACGATTCAACCTTTCAATACAATGGAACCATGAAGGCTCTCCATCATTCTGGTAAGGCCTGCATTCTCTGAGATGCAAGTGTTGTTCCATAATGAAGGTGAATTCTAATCCAGGTGCATTAGTTAATGAAGGGATTAGTAAGTCATCTTTGTGTAGCGGTGATTCACATCCATTACAATTAGTTAATGAAGGATTAGATGTCATCCTTGTATATTGCATTGGTTATTTCAAAACTAATATTCTTGCATGAAATATGTTGACCGTTACATGTTTTATTTTAGATATTTATATGTTTTTAAATGGTCGACCATTTAAGCACTAGAAACTGTAAATTGCTATTTAAGCACTAACAGATGTAAATTGCTATTTTTTGAGATTTTGGCCAATCATAGAAACTGTTCTGGAAAGTTTTTAAACACATAAGTCCATCAGTTACAGAATTCTCAACTTTCCTCTTGGATGGCTATATATACCCCTCACCTCCTTTGGTTTTCACAAAACAAAATCTCCTCTTCAATGCAATTCTTCTCTACATCTTACATAAAATTTTCTTTTCCAACATGTTGTAATTGGTTTCCACTGCCAATGTAGATCATATGTGTCCTACAATCTCCTTAATAGCATCTCGCTTGTACACCATTCTTAACAATCTATTTTTCCTTTTCTGCAAAGTGTTTTTAATTATCTCTCAGAAAAAAAGTGTTTCTACTCACAATGCAGCAAAGAACAATCACAGAAAAGCAAACAAAATTGATACTTTTTTATGCCTTCTCCACACCCACTTATTTTCAATGATGAACAGCAATAATGATTTTGAGTGACAACTGGGAAAAAACATATTCACCAAACACAATAACTGATTTCCTTCCCACCCCAAATACAGAGTAGAATGAATAGCAAATGTAAATTGGATTACATAAAAGACACTCTAAAAACCCTAAATTGTTTCCTACCAAACCACCAAATCAGATTCTTTAAACAACAAACGAATAAAATTTTCAACCTTTCAATGCAATCACCAGCTTCTCAAAAACCTTACAAGAACTATCATAAAAAGTTAAGAAAAGAAAAAAAAAAAAACCTTCTACAAGAAACAGAGCTCATCCGCCACCACCAAATTGTCATGTAGCTAATGTAACATGTACTATTATTAATGAGAATCAAATGCTTTTAAGTGTCCAAAATTTGTTGGGACTTGGGAGTGCCTCGTGAGTTGTGTAGTGTGTCGAGTATTGGCCCGTCCATTTCCTACAACTACATGATTAATGAAACTTTGCTACTCGATGGTCCCTAGGAACAAAATTAAAACAAATGCTAGCAAAATTATCAGACACATTCAAAATATCGAGAATGTGGGAATCCTCTGCCCCCTTCACCAGCCCAAGAGCAGCATTTGAGAAACCCCAATCTAGAGCATTACTTATTGTGAGAAGAACCTAAGTAGAACCGCCTCCGCTTCAGCTTCCTTGGAGGAGTGCCCCTTTAGCTTATAGCAGTGCCCCCACCCAAAAGACAGGGCTGTCGGAAAATATGTCAAAATCAAGAGTAAATTCCTCATTTCTCATCAGAGAAAGCCGCATCATAAAAAAATCAAAATTTCATTTTCCCTATTAGAGGGTTGAAAACATGGAAACCCATCTTTCTAGCATCAATATTAAGTCTAAGAGGGTTCAATTTTGTACCTATGAAAATAAAATTCCTAGCCCTCATAAAGGCCCACCAGATAGCCAGAACTCATATATTTCAAATATTGGTTCTCACCCAAAGCAAGGTAACCACCATCCAGTAATTCCTCCCTCGGAAATAATATGGAGTTACAAATCCAAATGAAACGAAAACTCTAACAAATTCAAATTGGGAGAGAGCATGCTCTAAAGATTTATTTCTCTTTACTGTCGTTTCAGTTGTTATAAATTAAGGTATAAGAATCTATGACCCATACTATTAATCCACCCTATTCATGCATATGTATGGATGTTAATAAATAGGGCTGCGATGGTTCGATCCTGTTAGATGATAACTCGACTTTCACTGGGGAGAAAACAGCGGGACCAAACAACGGTTCTGTTCGGGGTTTCAAAGTAGTGGACAACAAAAAAGAGGCAGTGGAGAAGGTTTGCCCTGGAGTCGTCTCATGTGCTTGGGTTTTTTATTTTAATGGCTTGAGGAAAATTTATTTAAAAGTAGAAAAAAATAAGAAAAATAAATAAAAAGGAAAAGAGAACAAAAGGCTCAGATTTGCAGACAGATGGAGAAGAAAACGACGCCGACGAAACAGAGAGCACATTACCTGCAACCGATGTCGAGCTTGGGCGAGACGGAGATGGGCGCTGCGAGCTTGGGCGCTGGACGAGGGAGATGGGCGCTGCGAGACGGAGAGGGAGCTTGGGCGCTGGACGAGGTGAGAGGGGCCAGGGACCGAGAGGGAGATGCAGAGAGATGAGGGAGATGGACCGAGAGGGAGATGGACGATTTCTTGTGTGCTTTGGGGAAATGCAGAGATGAGGGAGAAGGACCGAGAGGGAGAAGCAGATGAGGGAGATGGACCGAGAGGGAGAAGCAGAGAAGCAGAGAGATGCAGAGATGGAACGAGAGGGGGCGCTGCGAGACGGAGAGGGAGAAGCAGAGAGATGGGCGCAGAGAGAGGGTTTGAAGCGGAGAGAGATGATCGAAGGGATTTAGAGAGAGAGGGTTTATGTTTCGATAAAAATCAGGGAAAATGCAGGGATTTAGTGAATTACAATCAATCCCGGCGCAAATAGTGCGCCGGCAAAACCACTTCGGGGAAACAAAACGCGGGATGTCCCAAATGAAGGCGCGCGCGGGAATTGCGCGTGACATTTGCCGGCGAAATATAAATACGCCGGGAAAAACCACTTTTGCCGGCGAAAATTCGCGCCGGGAAAAGTTTTTAACAACTTTTTTATTAACACAGTTACCTTTACCGGCGAAAAAAAAAATCGCCGGGAAAAAGTGACCTATACCGGCGTAAAAATTATTTTCGCCGGGAAAAGGTATACTTTCCCCGGTGTTTAATATTTACGCCGGGAAAAAACGCCGGGAAAAATGTAAATTGTTGTAGTGTAGATTGTTATTGTAAAACTGTTGTAGTTCAGTACAATTTTTAGTTTCTTAATATACAACTTTTGTGAATTTTTTTAATTATAAAAGGGCATTTCAAGGGCATGAATATATTTATTTATTATTGCTCTTACTCATGAGGCTTAAATTGAAAAACTTTGATCATTTTATAACACATTTATTTCTTTCATCATTGCAAGCTTCTTCTTCTTCTTGTTCATCTTCTTCTTTTCATATATTTCAATGAAATATCATGCATTTCCTTAAAGAGAAAACGAGAATCTCATAGAAACTTCTTGTTGTGCTAATTCCATAAATGTAATTTAGTGATAGGTCTTATAGATTGCTATCGTAAAATTGTTGTAGTTCAGTACAATTTTTAGTTTCTTAATATACAACTTTTGTGAATTTTTTTAATTATAAAAGGGCATTTCAAGGGCATGAATATATTTATTTATTAATGCTCTTACTCATGAGGCTTAATTAAATTGAAAAACTTTGATCATTTTCTAACACATTTATTTCTTTCATCATTGCAAGCTTCTTCTTCTTCTTCTTGTTCATCTTCTTCTTTTCATATATTTCAATGAAACATCATGCATTTCTTTAAAGAGAAAACGAGAATCTCTTAGAAACTGCTTGTTATGCTAGCGTTACTACTAACTTTAGAGTCAATTAATGAAGTGATCATTTTAAGTGTAAACAACTAAAATAAGTATTTGATGCTGAACTGCAACAAATTCAGTTTGTCTTTATTCATTTCAAATTTTTCTTACTTTGATTAGCACTTCTATCCTCTATACAGAACAGAGCAGAATAGTTAATTTAGAATACCTGAGTTAATTACATTCTTATATATTTCTTAAGAGGAAGGTCCAATTGTTTTGGCAGATTTGTATTTGTTGTTTTTTATTTTTTGGTAATTTTTTTCCTATGGATATCTTTATTTGTGAGCTTCCATTTAACTGAACTTCTATGATTACTTTGTATTATCATTTTCTTACAGAGTATAAAATATAAGACTTTGTATCAAGCAAAAGAAGGTGCTGACTCTTGGAGAGGTATTGCCTCTTTTTACCTGATAGTGATCTGTCTTATAAAATAAAACAAAGTACATGTTATATACTAATATTGATCAACAAGTGCTCTGCAAATCTTTCCTGTCAGAGTTCATATCATAGTTCGACCATTGTTGATCCCTGTCACTTGAGGACAAGTCGGATTACTTCATTATTCTTGACGGTTGGTGTGAGATGTTATTCTTCTTTGGAAGTTAAGACTAAAACCATCATCTCAATTTTGTTCTTTTGATGTCCTTAGGTAAGATATAATTAAATTTTTTCCTTAATAGAATCTGATTTTGTAGTGAACATATCATGTTCATGGTAATTGGTTAGAACAGTAAGCTCATCCGGTTCTTAATTTTTATTTTTATTTTTATTTTTTATAAAATTGCAAGTTATCAATTTAACTATGCTTTCGACTGGACTCCAACTTGAGGAGGTCAAAAAAAGTTGTGTCAGCTGTATTTGGACATTGCACGACCTTGCAATTTACAATCACTCATTTTCTGTTGAAATTTTATTTTTAAATGTATTGAAGCTTCTACTAAAATTTTTAAGAACTTTATTTTTTAAAAATTTTCTTAGTAAAATTGTGTGTTCGGTGCACGTGCATTGCACATGCAGGGCTCCACTAGTGTATGTGTGTGTATTGTGTTATCTCACAATCTGTGCAGATTGCATATTTTGATATTTCTGCGATTTGATCATGATGACTGATCATCATTAATAACCTCACCGCGGACTTCGATCCACCAAATATTGGGGCCACAAAGGTAATTGGATGAAAAAAACTTAATTGGCTTGATTCTCGCGCCCTAGGGATCAGGTTGGGATTTGACCTAATCTTGAGGGTGTGACAATGAGTATAATATTTGGATCCATTTTTAATTTTGGGCTGGATTCATATTCTAGCAAAATTAAAATTTAGGCTTAAACCTAGAGCATTTTTTAATTTAGGAGAACTAATTAATTAACACTGATGAGTTGGATTACAAATGGGTATCCGATAATTCAATGTCTCCCGTTCTGGGTAAAGCAGGTTTGCAACCTAATTATTTATTTATTTATTTTGGGAGAAACTTAGATATAAATCGGTACATAACTATTACATTGACATATAAAAATCTATATAGATTTTAAAGGCCTAGATAGCTTGAGTTATTCTCATGTTTGAGAGTCTATTAAGTTTAGTCATTTACCATTTATTAGTGATACTTTTATATCTAAAATGTCTAGTTTTAAGGATTTTGAGGATTTTACTGGAAAATACCCAGTATTTGTTCGTTGCACTTGTTAGTGCATCGGAACTAGCACCACACAAACGGGGTCCGTTAGACCCCGTTTGTTTTTTGTTTTTTTGTTTTTTTTCCAATTTGAAATGAGTGACGCTAGCGTCTCTCATTGTGTTGTTTTTAGTGACGCTAGCGTCACTTTTCGGATTTTTATTTAAACCCCGAACCCTTTCTCTCCCCTTCCTTCCTTACTTCCTTCCTTCCTCACCACCACCACCACCACCGCCATCATCATTATCTAACATGTCATGTAGGACTCATGGCAACGATGCAATCACCCTCGTAGAGCATTCGATGGTGCAGGACACTCTCATGCGCAACATGTTTGATGAGGAGCTGCTATGGAGAGCATCAATGGTCCCGCGAGTGCGCGATTTCCCCTTCGACAGGATTCCTAAGGTTGCATTCATGTTCTTGACTAAGGGACCACTGCCTTTGGGTCCACTATGAGAGAGGTTCTTCAAAGGAAATAACGGGTTGTACTCAATTTATATGCACTCTCATCCTTCATTCAATGGTTTAGAAGCTGAAGACTGGGGACTTCCATATTGAGAGTTTTTGGGTGCGTTGATGCATGGAGATGATGCTAACTGGGGACTTCCATATTGAGAGGAATCTTGTGTTTCCAAGCTAACTAGGGACTTCCATGCAAGTGGGTTTCGAAGGTGGGTTTATATAAAGAAGAGTGACGATAGCGTCACTAAATTTCATATTGAGAGACGTTATCGTCGCTCTGAAAAAATAATAAAAAGAAAAAAGAAAAAGTGGCGGAAGGAATTCTTCCGTGGTTAAAGTGTTCCGAGGCACTAACAAGTGCAACGTACAAATATTGGGTATTTTCCAGTAAAATCTTTAAGGATTTTTTATCCAATTATACTAATGCAAATACATTATTATTTTAGAACCGGCCCCCACCCTCTTTTATGTTGAAGCTGGAACCCATGTGCAAAAAATAAGTTTAATCGAATCCGGACTTTAAGGAGTCTGGTACGATCCAACATGGTTCCATCCCCGACCTGACCCATTTGCTCGCTACTAACTAAACCCATACCAATTTGATTGTGTCAGCCCAAAATTCTAAACTATACTACTACCTCTCTAATATCTCACTGTTAATACTGATACTGACAGTTGTGTTTAATTTTTAAATGCCCAAAAGCCTATTGTGAAACTATCAAAATATTGTATTAAAATTTATTTTGATTTTGAGGAAATATATGATTTCATACCTTTTCAACTGGGCCACAGTCTCGCAAATTCAAATCAAACAATCGAAAGCTTGAATCTGCTTGCCCTAACTAATATTAAAATATACACTTGATATTTGAATTACCTCACATTTTGTAATGGCTATTGGCAGATAGTTGCAGGGATGCTGTAGCGACTGGGTTGAAAAAAATACTATTCATCGTGGATATATGTGGTTCCATTTTAAATTGACAAAAACTGTTGGCAAATGTTGATGGGGTGAAACAGTATCTTCCTGCACTCCTCTACCTTTTATATGGACATACTCATACATACATCATTATAAATATATATATATTATATATATACATCTTTCCCCAAAAAATAAATAAATTAATATATATACTTAAAAGTAAAGTCACAATGAGAATGAGAATACCCCAACAGCCCTATCCTCAGGTCTTCGGAACACGTACAAAATCTTATACAAGCTAATAGCTTTTTTGAAGAGCGGAAAAAATTAAATTGGGTGCAACAGTATTTTTCAAAAACTCCCCAAACCTTTTCTATGGACATACTCATACATACATCATTATAAATAAATAAATAAATATATATATATATATATAACTAGATAGGGAGGTGTTCTTGGGAGAGACATTCTCACCTTACTATAAGAGGTAAAGGTGGGGCCCTCACAATTAAGTTGTTGTTTGCATTCGATATGAATGTGAGGGCCCTACCTTACCTCTCGTATAATAAGGTGAGAGTTTATCTCACAAGAGCACCTCCCAACTATATATAGAGGGTATTCAAGTGAGGGATTCCCTCCTTTTTAGGGAGATTTCAAGTACAAAAGGGTGTATTCCTTTCAAGTACAAAAGCCTTTTTATACTTAAAACCTCCTCAAAAAAGTGGTGAGGGACTCCTCACTTAAATATTTTCCATATATATACACCCTTACCAAAATAAATAAATAAAATTTAACATACACAAAGAATTGATTGTTCGAAAGAAGAGTTGGGTTGAGTTGTGACTTCCTTGGGAGCTTCGTCCTGTATTGTTAGCCCCAACGCGAACGCTGCAGCATCCATCCAAAGAAGAAGAACAAGAAGCTCACGACGACAAAGAAAGGTTCGACTTTTCGTTTGTTTTGTCTCATGATTTTGAAAATGGAAAGTTAAAATCGCATCGCGTGATGATGCATGCAGCTTTGAGTTGTTGTTTGAATGTTACATTTGTATTTATCTAGGGTTTCTTCTTCATCCATCCATCCATTCAGACCACTTGTGATTCGATTGCTTTTTATATTTTTGTTGTATTTAGGGTTTCCTCATTAAATTGCGTCCCCTTTGATTGGATAGTAGTGGAGGTTTAGGGGGAGGGGGAGAAAGGAAGATGCTTTATATGCTATCAAGTTTTCTTACGTGAGGGTTTTGTTTTGTTCCCCTTTCTTTCTCTAATTGTCTTGGCGTCTTTCAGTGATTGTGGAAAGATGACCAGAAGTTTCAAACAGGAGTTCGACCTCGGTATGTGTTGTTTCTTGTATAAGCAGATTGATCTCCTCTGTTCCCTTCTTATATCACATTCATGGAAATTGGAAAATAAAACAGAACCCTCCCCCCCCCCCCCCCAACACACACACACACAAAAAAAAATTAGTACTTTGCATCGGTGTGTATCCAATGTTGTTAATGTTGGATGCTTACATCTTTTTTTTCTTTATACTGTCCTTTACTTTTAACGCAGAGAAAAGGCGCGCTGAAGCTGCCAGAATCAGGGAAAAATACCCAGATAGGATTCCGGTATTTGTTAAAATTGAAATCCTCACGTTCTTAAACCCCTTTATTTATTTATTTATTTCAAACTGATGTTGTATGCACTGTGCTAACTAATTTGTTTTCCTCACGAGGATCTCTAAGGTGCTTCTTAGTCACCCCAAGAGATTCAGTCAGAAAATTGGGTTGGGTGAATTGTATTTCACCCTCTATCATGCTTAGTATTTAACTGAGCCTATAATAAATACTCATTTGAAAAACTCACATGTCCCTTTTTCACAAATGCTCCTTTTTGGACTTTCATATAGGGGGCCCACCTTGATCAATCCAACCCATTCACACTGATTGGAATTGATCCCATTTCACACCATTTTTGTCATCGTTACATTGGGTTTCATCACAAGAAGTTTGCTCAATCTAAAGCCATTAAAACTCTAATGATTTAAAACTAAGGGCTATGGTAGCTTATTTTCCCAAGTACAGAGCCAACCCTTTCCATTGCCATGCCTACCTTGTCATCATCCGTCCAGGAGGGCCCCACAGTTGAGTTGTGAGATTTGCTAAGTTTAAATGAAGGGTATTTTCACCATTTGTTCATAAAAGCTTATAGAGTTAATTGTTCCCCTACGAGACCAGGTGGTTTTAGTAAAGAAATACATAGTAGTAGTACAGAGCCTTTTTGAGGTTGTCTCAAAATACAGGGGCCTTTTGTAAAAAACTTTTTAAATTAATCTAGTTATCTTAGGCTAAATATTATTCTTGGTCTTTAAAACATTTCTTAATATATATATATAAATTTACTGTTTACATTCTATTTATAGAATTGTAGTGCATGCCAATCATACGTTTTTATGATAAAATAAAATAAAATAATGATAGAACTTTAGGAGCTATGAAACCTAGTGGAGCATCATAGGGTGAATTAGTATTCTATTATCTACAGTGTAAACCTCAAATACTATGTTTTTTTATTTTTATTTTTATTTTTTTTATACTAGTAGTTGGGTGAATATCTAATTAGCTTTTCTTCCGAGGTGCCGTCCATAGTTTATGGATTGAAGAATCTTAGGGCACGTTTGTGTGGCGTTATTTCTGCGGAAGAGGATCAAGAATATTTTTCTTGCCATTTCCCTGTCCCATGTTCAGTGCAGCAACACAACTGTTTTCCCTTGAAACACAAATCCCCCACCCACCCACCTGTGTTTTTTCTTTTGCGTCGTTGCTCAATTATTGTTTAGCAGATGAAAAGCAGAATAGACTTCAGTTTAGGAATTATGTTTTAGGTCAGATGTACAAGCCATTGTATTATGATTTATGGATCAAAGATTAGTTCATGCTGTGTGTTTTGAGAGTTATGAGTGTTTGCAGCATGGTTCCTTGAATGGTGGGCTTCTGAAATCTTTCAAACATTGTTTTTCCCAACTACAATTAGGAATTCAATCAACCATATTTATGCTTCTCTTTCACACCTAACTATTTTAGTACAGGCTATTATTTTCCCTCTTTGGAACATATCAACTATGATGCACTGATACGGCATCGATACAGCAAGGATACTCTATAGACACGACAGGGACACGGATTTTACATATAAAAAGTGGAGTATCGGATACGATACAGTTGAAACTGATGAGTAGATGTATTTTCAATCACACACAAATCTAGAGGCTATTACAATTATTTATAAACAATAAGAAAATGCAGTTGCTAAAGATAAGATAGAATACAAAATTGTAGGAGATGGAAGATTAGGATAAATGAGACTCGGTCAAGACAGCTGAGACATTAGCTGATGTGTCTTTAACACGCCCCCGCAAGCGTGACTGGCCATCAAGGACAGTACGCTTGCTACGTAGAAGAGAAAAATCTAGAAGCACTGAGAGGCTTAGTAAAGATGTCTGCAACCTGATCATTAGTGGATACATAGCGAACATCAAGTTGACGCTTGGATATAAGATCACGCGTGAAATGAACATCGACTTCCACATGTTTGGTTCTGCAATGAAAAATTGGATTGACTGAAAGGTACGTAGCTCCCAAGTTGTCACACCAGACTGTGGGTGGCTGACGCAAAGAGAAACCCAACTCACGAAGAAGGGAATGAACCCAAACGAGTTCACAGGAGACAATGGCAACGCCCCTGTATTCGGCCTCAGTACTAGAGCGAGCAATAGTTGCTTGTTTATTAGAACTCCAACTAACAAGATTTGAGCCTAAGTAAACTGCATAGCCACTAGTAGATTTGCGGTCATCAGGGCAGCCTGCCCAGTCTGCATCTGTGTAACCATGAAGTTGTAGAGGGCCAGCAGCATGGGGGAAAATGCCATAAGTGATAGTGTGCTTCAAATAGCGTAGGATACGCTTGACAGCAAACCAATGATCTTCAGTGGGCGAATGCATAAATTGAGATACCTTGTTAACACTAAAAGAGATATCAGGCCGAGTGAAGGAGAGGTATTGCAGTGCACCAACAGTGCTACGATATTGAGAAGCATCAGACAAAGATGGAGAGCCTGAGAAGCGAGATAAGGCAGTGCTAGTAGCCATGGGACTTGAAGTGGGCTTAGCTCCATCCATATGGGTCTTCAATAGCAAATCACGAATATATTTGGCCTGGGACAAGAAAAGTCCAGATGAAAGACGTGTAGCCTCAATGCCAAGAAAGAAGTGGAGGGACCCAAGATCTTTGATAGCAAATTCCTTGCCAAATTCTTGTAAAAGAGAGTCCACTTGCTGAGAATTAGAGCCTGTAATGATAATATCATCGACATAGATAAGAAGAATAATAATAGACTTTGCAGTGAGCTTGAAGAAAAGGGAGGTATCGGTTTTGGAATTGGTAAAGCCATGCTGAAGAAGAAAGCAACTGAGCCTGTGATACCATGCTCTTGGTGCTTGTTTGAGGCCATACAACGCCTTGTGCAAGTGACAAATATGAGTGGGGTAATTTGGATCAACAAAGCCAGGAGGTTGAGACATATACACCTCCTCATGAAGAAAGCCATTCAAGAAAGCATTATGCACATCAAGTTGGCGCAGAGGCCATTTAAAAGTAACAGCAAGACTGAGAATAAGGCGAACCGTAGTTGGCTTGATGACTGGGCTAAAAGTCTCCTTATAATCCACACCTTGTTGTTGATGAAAGCCCTTTGCTATGAGACGAGCTTTATAGCGTGCAATAGAGCCATCGGCGTTGCGCTTGATGCGAAACACCCATTTACAACCAAGAATATTAACATTGGACTTGGGTGGAATAAGCTGCCACGTTCTGTTACGAAGCAAAGCATTAAATTCCTCGGTCATTGCAGCTCGCCAGTGTGGGTGCTTGGATGCTTGAGTGTAACAGGTAGGCTCAATATCCGAACATTCAGCTAAGAGAGCACTAATGAACCCATCAAACTCCTTTGGTGTTCTTGTGTTATCTCTGGTGCGAGTAATCATGGAGTGAGATGGTAATGGCTTGACAACAGATGGTGACAGAGGTATAGATGAGGTGGTGGGGTTATCTACTGCAGGCTCTGGTTGAGGCTCTAAAGGTATCTTATGTATTGGTGAAGACACAGATGGGTTTTCAGGTGGGGCTTGAGATGTGTGAGAACTTGCAGGCATTAAATCTGAAGGAGCCAGAGCACTCTGACATGGAGTTGGGCTAGATGGTGTCACAATAGATGGATCAGGCAATGGTAACATGGATGTGATGAAGACCGGATTGGATGATTCTGGGACATGTGGTGAAGTTATTTGAGAAGCAGCAAAAGGGAAGTCTCGCTCATTGAAAACCACATCACGAGATATATAAGTGCGACCGGTAGCAAGATGAAGGCATTTGTAGCCTTTGTGAGAAGAAGAATAGCCTAAGAATGCACAACGAACGACACGGGGTTGTAATTTGTTGGCATTGTAAGGTCTGAGATTGGGGTAACATGCACAACCAAACACACGCATAAAGGAGTAATCAGGCAATTTTTTATGCAATTTTTCATAAGGAGAGGAATTGGCTAAGATAGGGGTGGGCATTCTATTAATTAAATAAGCATCTGTTTCAAATGCCTCAACCCAAAATTTGGTAGGGATGGAGGCCTGAGATAGGAGCGTTAACCCTGTCTCAACCAAATGATGATGCTTGTGTTCAGCAAGACCATTCTGAGCATGGGTATGAGGACAGGAAAAACGATGGGCAATACCATGAAGGTTGAGAAAAGACTTAAATTTTTTGTATACACCACCACCATCAGTTTGCAACGCTTTAATTGGGTAGCCAAAAAACTTTTCAACATGTGCTTTAAATGAAATAAAAATAGACAACGCGTCTGATTTACGATGCAGAGGAAACAACCAGACAAAGCGACTAAAATTATCAGTAAAGTGAATATAATAGCGGTGCCCATTTATTCCAGGAACTGGAGATGGTCCCCAAAGATCAGAATGCAATAATTCAAATGGAGCAGTACAACGAGACTCGGATAATGAAAAAGAAAGTTTGACACTCTTGCTACAACGACAGGCATCACAAAAGGAGATATCTTTATTCAAAAAGGGAAGGTGAAATTGGGTGCGCACAGTGTCCACAACCCGTTGAGAAGGGTGACCAAGCCTAGCATGCCAAATGTCGGCCGAGGCCTTCTCACCAATGTATGCCGCTGTTTGACAGGGATTCAAAGAGTCCAATGTATAAAGGCCATTTTTAATTTTGCCTTGGAGAAGAAGCCGACCGCTCCCCTGTTCCTTAACAAGGCAAAAAGATGGGTGAAATTCAAAGAAAACTCCATTGTCTCTGGTAAACTGTCTAACAGACGAGATTTTTAGTAATCTGAGGAACATGAAGCATTTTACGTAATTGGAATGAAGCACATGGAGTGCGAAAAATAGAAGAACCAACATTTTTGATAGGGAGAGTGTTACCATTACCAACATGGACCTGATCTTGTCCATGATATTCAGAAAGAGTAGATAGATTGGCCATATCAGCAGTGAGGTGATGAGTGGCACCTGAATCTGGGTACCAGGCATTGTCATAGGAACCAGCAGAGGAATCTGTCATGAATGCGGCTGGAGGAGTACCATCATTCGAATTACCGGAGTCATACCTGTAGTAGCAAGTAACAACAGCATGACCAGGCTTATGACAAATTTGACAGTGAACACGAGGGCGATTAGGACGCCCAGACTGATTGTAATTGGTGTAGGCACGACCACGACCCCAATTTCCACCACGTCCACGAGGAGCATTTCCACGAGCATATGCCCATTATTAGAGGGCTGAACAGAGTTGTTGGAAGGCTGATCAGTAGTTTTGGAGATATTATGGGCAGAGGGTATAGCCTTTGTAAACACAGCATCTTCAAGTCTGACTTCTTGAGAAAGAAGATAGCCGGTCAAATCCTCAATGGAGAATGGGTCCAGCTGTGTAGTCATGGACGTAATGAAAGCCTCATAATCAGATCCAAGGCCACTAAGCAAACTGGAGGCCAGATCTGAGTTCGAAATGGGTTCGGCAACTGCGGCAAGGTTGTCCGCAATAGACTTCTTTTTCTGAATATAATCAGCCATGGAAAGTGATCCCTTCTTGAGAGTATGAAGTTGATACTTCAGCGTCATGATACGTGCACGAGATTGAGCAGCATATGTTCTTTCTAGAGCTTGCCATACGTCTTTGGCAGTAGAAAAGCCAATGATCTGGGCAAGTATAGGTTCAGTCAGAGAAGAAATGAACCAGCTAAGAAGGGTTTGATCTTGGGTTTGCCATTTTTGATATTGTGGGTTTTCAGTAGTGGTGGGATTACCGTTGGCATCAACACGAAATCGAGGAGGGCAGGGACAGGTACCGTCAACATAGCCCATGGCATTGTGGAGACGCAAAATGGGTAGGAATTGAGACCTCCAGAGAAGATAGTTACTTCTGTCAAGCTTAACAGGCAGCATATGAGAGATATTTGGTGCAAGGGTGGAAAAGGTAGAATGGGTATTAGAAGAAGATGGGGCGGCCATAGAAAGAATGACAATAGTCTGGGGGCTCTGATACCAAGTTGAAACTGATGAGTAGATGTATTTTCAATCACACACAAATCCAGAGGCTATTACAATTATTTATAAACAATAAGAAAATGCAGTTGCTAAAGATAAGATAGAATACAGAATTGTAGGAGATGGAAGATTAGGATAAATGAGACTAGGTCAAGACAGCTGAGACATTAGCTGATGTGTCTTTAACAGATACGACACGATACGTTGCCCATTTTGAAGTATCCGTGCATCATAGCATATCAAGGGAATAGCTAACAATCACTTAACATCTTACTGCCAAATTTTTATGATTTCAACAAAAGTCATGGCCATGTCGAACATTCTATTTATCTTGTCCATACTTCAGAAACTCTCATCAGGCTTGTTTGGCTCAATGATTGTATGGGCAGGGGAAGTATGGGGAAAGGTTGATTTCCATATGTTAATAGAAGCTTTTTAACACTAGTTGGTAGTTCCACTGTTTTGTGTAGCAAATTTTGTGTCAAGTATGATATTCTCCGATGATGGGAAAACTTGTCAAGTATGAAGTCTTGTTTACCATCAGATGATGACAAGCAAATTTTGTTGATGGAACACCTACCCTTTTCTTTCCCTTTTAATGTTTATGGTTTACTTTCTGAACATCTAGTCTGCAATCCTTTCTTGCATGATTTGATTCTTCACTTCCACAAGGGCTCGAGTAATATCTGATATTTGAGGACCCTGTACTAACATAAACTAATGTCTTTATGCTTTGATTCTCCTTCTGTCTCCATTGAATGAGTTTGTATGGTGTTACGTGGGAATCCTGTACTGACTTGTGTGTAATATTGCTGTTTTGGTTTAAGGTGATTGTCGAGAAGGCAGAGAGAAGTGAGATCCCCAGCATTGATAAGAAAAAGTGAGAATTGTTTCACTCCAAGAATTCCCTTCTATGATTCACCTTTGTGTTTGTTCCTTGGGTTGGTTTCCTTGGGTTACCTATTTATAATTGTGAGATTTTCTTTTATCAGGAAGAAATCGCAGTATGCCACTTTCCTATATGAGGGATTTGTTCTGAAGTTGTGCTTTGGTTATGAAAACTTCTTTCTGGCTATTTTTCTAATGATTTTCTTAAATAAATAATTTGGTTATAGATTTGAATCAATGAACCAAACTTGGGAGTGATGGTCCAAATTAGCCGTTTCATATGGACAGTCCTTCCTCATTTGGAATTACATTTTTTCCAGATTTACAATTCAAGTTTCAAGCGCTATTTGTTTTGATTTCCATTAAAAGTCATCTAGAACTAAACCTCTTCTAATAAGTGATTTAAGCACCCACATGTTACACTCGGCCATGTTGGCCCAGGCCTTCGTTGGACTAAGCCCCAACCCAGAGTAATGGTTAGTCCCTAGAGAGTTTAGATGAGTTCAACTCTGTTGGTGGAATGGTGGAGCAGAGTCATTGGAAAGTGCTGTGGCGATCTCGTCTCAGTCTAGCAAGCAAAAACACACACACAACGGGAAAAGGAAAAAAAGAAAAAGAAACAGAAAGAACAAAGGAAAAAACCTCTGCTTTCATACTTTGTTTACATTAAGGTTTTGTTATATACCATTTTCAGTGGCAACTAGCCCTTTTTTTTTTTTTTTGAACTTAAAATGTTATGTTTGGCACTTATGTACAAGAATAGGTAATTTATTGATTTTGCTATTCTCATCTAGGTACCTGGTCCCAGCTGATTTGACCGTGGGTCAATTTGTCTATGTAATCCGCAAGAGAATCCAATTAAGTGCTGAGAAGGCAATATTTATATTTGTTGAGAATGTCCTTCCTCCTACAGGTACCTTATATCTATTCATGCACCATATGGTTTTATTATAGTTAATTTGTTTTCTGGTCTGATCCTTATGGTGTGATTGTTTCAGGGGCAATAATGTCGACCATATATGATGAAAAGAAGGATGAAGATGGGTTTCTGTATGTTACATACAGTGGAGAAAACACGTTTGGAATCCAGTTTTCACTCTAGCCTTTTGGGTATCTGTTCATGATTACTGTCGTCGTTCTGTCCCTATGAGTTCTATGGTTACCGTTTAAGACACTGTTGATTTGTTAGTGTACCGCAGCTATATTCTGTACATAGCTTCAAGGATTTCTTAAGTTAAGAGTTTGCTGCTGGAAATGGCTATATCTCCTTAGCCTGTGCTGGTTTAAGCTGATTTTCTTCTTTTTCTTTTAAATAGAGTGAGAGAGAGAGAGAGAAAAAAAAAAGTTGTTTGTGTTTCTTTCTTGCCCACTGCCCTACTCATTTGATGTTTACTTTCCTTGAGTTTGAAATATAAGTTTATTGATTATTTGGCTTATCATTACCATGGAAGGTATTGAGTTTGTGCTTAGGGAATAGAGTTAGCTTCCACCACAGTTAAATAGTGTCTTAAGAATAATATTTGTTTTAGTGCTTGTTTGGCTTGGAGTTGGTACCAGCTCTTCCTTAGGCTGGTGTCTCTCATTTTCTTGAGGAATTTGACCATATATATGAAATCTGTTTTAATAGAAAAATAAGTTAACCCACCAACATGGTATTAGTGTGCTTTTTTTGGTTGTCCTTTTCTTCAATCAATAATCTAAGGCCACTAGCTTTTACTGAATTCTGGACGTACCTACCTGGCTGAAGCCCAATCTGTACTGTAAATTTGCTTGCCCAAATGCAATCCGGATGAGTTGGGCCACAACCAGTCGGGTCAGGTAAACCCTTGTTTTCTTTATTGGTTTGATACATTGGTTTTCAAAGGGGGGGTATTGTATTTGGAAAATGCATGTTACGGGAACCCGGCCCACACAAGGATGGTGTTGCATTGCTTGATCTCTGCCGTCATTCAAATTAAGGCGCCCACAGAGAGCATCCTGACACCTGAACCTGAGCCGAATGTCATGTGGGTTTGAGAATTAAGTTTGTTGAGCAAGGCCAGTTTGAATTTTGCTTTTGGCTGTTTTAGGCGATGCAGGTTCTGATCTGGGCCCTACTTAAGTTTCACATCTACTTTGCTATTAAGTGTTTTGTCAGGTCTGAGCTCTGTAATTATAACAGAATCTTATTATTATTTTATTTATATTCAATGCAAAAAAAAAAAACTGAAGTAGATTACACACCGACTGGTTCGTTACATCGTGTGCGAAAGCACCCACAACTCCACATGCTTCGTTTACTGCTGTACATTTGGCCCATATACGCCCCTTCCCACCCAAAAAAAAAAAAAAAAGTAAAGGGAAGTTTCTTTTGTATTTTTAGGCCCCATAGACTACCCTATGGTGCTCCACCGATCAGGACTTCATTGGAACCGAAATGTACAGCTTAATTAATTAATTGCCTAAAACTTTACCCAGGTGTTCTATCTATTTATATGTGAGAGAGAGAGAGAGAGAGAGTCACTCTCACCATCCTGGGCAGGAACACGGAAGGCCCTCATGTGGATGGGTGGATTAGGCATTTGTCCCAAAGGAAGGGATCAGATCGATCTGTTAACAGTGAAAAAAATTGATCGCATTGGGGCGGAAGCGTATTTTACAGTATGAGACAATGAGATCTGTTGGGGTCCATTGGACTGGGTTACATAGGCGAAAATGACAAGAAAATAGCTGTTAATACATAAATAAATAATATGGCAGTCTTACAACAAGTCAGAATCAACCCGCGAATGCAGAAATGTGGGGTATAATTAATAGAAGATCCAAAAGAGTCTTCTCTGCTTGTAAAGCTGTTAAGTTCTCTCTTGCGGGAGATTGGACACGGGATGGTGGGGATTAAATCCCCACTTTCCCCCTGGGAATCAAAGGCAGCCACCCACTGAAAATCCCATCCCATCCCCCCACACCTTAATGAATGACAAGTTGTATTATGTATGTATCTATGTATTATAATACGTACGTACGTACGTATGTATCATGTACGTAGAAACAACGTTTTATGATTTGGATAGAGGCAGAGGCAGAAGAGTGTGTGTAACGAGAGAGAGAGAGAGAGAGAGAGAGAGAGAGGGGGGTAGAGGTGGGCGTGGGGTGTGCCGTCCCAGAGACAAGGGCGCCAAATTGGAAACCCAGGTGGCCATTTCCAAGACACGAGGCGAGCCCTTAGCACAATTGGTCTCAGCTCTCAAACTACTGCTACCATCATTACTACACTTGGCTCGAATCCCCTCCACTCCTACTCCCTACTCCCTACTCCCTACTCCCTACTCCCTACTCCGACTCCTCCCGATCGAGTCGTAAGTCTCCTGACGCTGGCAAGTGACTTGACCGACCCTACCCCTATCAAGGGCCCAGGGGAACCATAACAGTCCACGTGGCAGGTCAAGGAAGGGCCACTTGCACATGGGGGTTGGCCTCCACGTGGAGTGCAGATCCGGGGTTAACGGCGACCCCAACGCTCTTGTGTCTGGGGAGGCAGGTGCAAGCGGCGGTTGTGCATTCACGTCTGCCTCTCGAGTTTGTCCCCCCATCTTCCCACCCCCACGGCCCACCTGTCCCTCCCTTCTCTCTTCTCTCCTTTTATGTGCCCCACCTCGTCCCTCTCTCTCCACAATCCCATTTAAGATGGAGTGGAGCGGGCAAACCCATAAACCCAATTGTCTTCATTTGTCAATGTCCAAACTCTGAAAAACTTTAGATTATTTCTTCCCATGTTCTATTAGATGCTAGCTAGAGAGCATAGTTGAATTGTACGTTGGTTCTCTACAACGTCTAATCCTCACCCGTCTTAAGTGTTTCTTTCTCTTTAATTAAGTAGGGTTTAGGGTTAGGGTTTTTTTTTTTCTTCCTGGCTTTTATGTCTTGTTATGAAGGAAGTTGATTTCTTACATGTTGGGACATTGTCAATAGTCTAAGTAACAAGATTATTTTTTTTTGGCTACATAGTCCAAGTAATACGAGTTGTAGTTGTGATTGCCTATAAAATAGAAATTGTAGTCTAATTTCATGGGCTTTTTTAAGGTGTCAAACAAACTCCAATCAACATAATATAGGTCTGTTCGATAGGTTATTCACTTACATATCCAAAGATTTACAAGATTGTGAAATTATGATGTGAATTAGAAATGTTTTGACCCTGATGATGTAGCCTAATTACGAATTTAGTTTGATTTTATCATAGAGTTGCAGTGCAACTAGTATATATATACTTCCACAATTAGGATCATAAGAATGAGCGATGCTCCTACAAAAGTTACTACAAGAGCATCTCCTCATAAATATACTACTTCTTAATTTATTCATACTATTTATTTGGGAAACTTTCTGGTATGCACGCCCTCCTATGGTAGCTAACATCTAACGGTCAATAAAAGTTTGATCCCATGAATTTCGTCTGGTCCCACACAACAAACAACACCGATGCACAATGCCCAAGTGAGTAGGAGAAAATTGCACTTCTCTTCCTTCCTTTCTGATTGAAGGGCCTCCTAGCTAGATCATAAGAAAAAGAAATTCTAGACTACTGATCATAATGTTATGATACGCTTATAGGTGTCCAGACTAGGCTAATCTCTAATCCACTTGTAACTCTGAAAATTTCATGGACTTCATTTTTGAAAATCTCTTGATTATTTTATTGAGATTAGTTAATAGCTATTTATAGGATTACAACCAAAGATAGCTATCCAATAATCCAATCATACCTATAATAGGAAACCTAATCAATAATAAATACAAGACATAATCAAATATGATTCTAGCTTAATAATCCAAATCCATTATAATCTAATATCATCTTTGCCAAACCCATCATTCTCTAATACTCTCTAAAATATCCTCTATTACTCTCCCGCAATCACAGGTTCTTTTCAAGAAAGGAATGTGTCTTTGGTTACAATGTAAAAATCTCTTCTCATCTTGGTTCATGTCTTGCCAAAATGTTCATCTTGCTTCACTAATGATTACTATCTGTTAATAGAGTCTATACTATCGCATCCTGCTCTTGTGACTCTATTGATCGACGCCATTGCTCCATTAGATCAGATCTATCAGATTCTCCCACAAGCATATGGATTATAAAGTTGGATAGAAGGGAAAAAAAAAAAAAAAACAAACATCGAGATTGTGAGTCTTGAATGAAATGTGGAGGGTTTGAAAGAGAATCTTAAAAAAAAAAGAAAAAAATTCTTAGACTGAGGAGATTTTCGCAGTAACACTGTAAGAAATCCAATGAAATTTTATACACAAGTCTTACAAGTCTCACTTCCACTGATGAAAAGAACAGAGAGCATTCCATTCATTGCTTCTAAACTCTATAGATGGATGTTGTTCTTTCATATTTTCCGCGTATGAAATGGTCTTTCTACCTATAGACAATAAAGAAAAAAAAAAAAGAAGGAAAAGTTGTTTCGAATACTTCTCTCTCTTAGGGCATGTTTGTACACACTCTTTCCTCGGAAAGGAAAAATTGCCATGTGAGCAAATTCCATAGAAATGGAAATCTCCAAAAAAAATTTCCGCGGGATTTAGAAATTCCTGTTTGGTGAGAATTTTCTTTCCTCACTGAATTGGTGTTAATGTTATTTGGTGCGGCTGTGGATTCTTTATAGAAAACCAGATTTTCTTTTTTGGTGTAGCAATTTTTTGAAGAAAAATAACATATTATGTATATAATTTATTCAACAATATCAAATAATAATTTATTTAAAGAGATAAAAAAAATGAAAGAGTATAGGGTTTTGGGTTGAAATGGAAAAGAGTGTGGAAATGAGATTATATTGGAGGGAGATGTTTTGTGAGGAAATCCATTTACCATACTCCTGTAGGAAATCAATTTCCAGCATTAGCAAGGAAAATGTTGACAACGTAGGAAAGCGGAGCCGTGAAATTGTTCCGCACCAAATACATGAAAAATGAGCTTTATGTGGAAAACAATCTACTTTTTCTGTAGAAAAATATTACACAAACATTAGACTGATTGGGGCGTTTCTTAAGAAAATAGAACTTTTAACTTGTGGCAGTTGGAACAAACACGGAGCCACAACTCATGCATGAGTGAGATCTAATCTAATATAAAAATCCTAATACCAGAGTCTACCTTTCTAATTTGTTTTTGTGTGCTGTAATTCTCAGACCTTTATTATATTATTCAGGTTTCCACTTTCTATCTTCTCTATATATTCACTTGGAAGGGCTCTAAAGGCCTCTTCTCTTCCCCTGGGGACTTTGTACTTGGCATCCCCATTGATTGACTAAGGTGGGGGATTAGACAAAGGATGTCACCCATATCTTCATCTCACTGCGTTTAATCTCCATCGCCCACAAACATGCATGTACCTTAGAGAAGCTGCATTTAATGCCTTTTCCATCCACAAATATTACTCCATACCAAGCCAGTGAGCCACATACATCCCAACTTCTTCACTTTCTACCCATTACTTCATAATCTAGCTTTGAAGAGTATGTATTTTCTTCTCATCCTTCTCCTTCTATCTTCGTCATCTCATGTATGCAATGCCCGCCATCTTCACAATCACCATGGCAAGGTTGGTGCCAAATAGCCACCAGATGTCGATCTTCTATATAAATGTTTTAGGTGATTTGGAAAGCACCTTGCACTCATTTGATTTTTTTTCCTCTTCTGGTTTGGTGTAGGATATAGAAGATTTGAAGCATGATCGGACTTTGACTCCGCTGAAACGGGTGCAATCTTTGTCCTCAGGACTCCATTCCCAGAAGCATCAACCCATGAATGGGAAAGATGGGATCGATGAAAGAGTAGGCAGTGCAACTACTAAAGACGCAAGAGACACAGAAGCTCTCCCTAGGGATGTGAAGGAAAAAAGCGGATCAGTTTCAGGTGCTGTTCAAATCGGGTCTCTTGTAACGGTTTCATGGCGAATACCTCGTGCTATACATGGAGTACATCCTGGTTTTAACTTGGATTATTCTCCACCCAAGATTCATCCTCCTTCTCATAACTAAACTTATACCCCTTTATTCCTTTGTCTTCTTTTCTTTTTCTTTTTACCTATATATTTAAAATTAAGTGCTTCTACTTACGTTTGACTTCGATCCATCATCTGGCAAAGAAGTAGGAACTAGTGAAATAGCAAGACTCATATATTTACAGCCAACATAACCATATATAACAGCTGTGAACATAATTTGATAATATTGACTACTGTACTGTATGTACTATGTAGTGCTTTTCTTTGGCTCTCATAATTAGATAATTTTGGCGGTTGTACTGTACGTATGGCCTTTTTTTGGCTCTCCTCTTATTATATACACCAATCGGTGCTTTTAAATGAAAAACATGTTCAACAAGTCTTTATATGTGCATCTATTTCTTCGTCTGCTTCTGCAACTATTTTTGCTTTCCTATTAATTGTCATTATTGATGTATGGGATGTGCAGGAAATAAGAATCTCATGCCCTATTCTGATGTGGGTTTGCGACAGAAAACTAAATTAGAGGTAAAAAATTACACCATGGTGTCTTCATTGGAATCGATCGAGAGACAGTAATAGCTAATAGCTGTTGGGTAGTTAAATATGATGGTGGAATTAGTGGCCAAATCCTATATGGGCTCCCACTTCCTGCACCATTCATCTAGTGAAGGTGGGAAAGGCAGATGGTCTGCTCGTGCATGCATGCATCTCTACGTGTATTCATTCATGGGTGGGTGTTGGTGGTCATGTAAAAACGGATCCATGTTCATGATAAAAAAAACCATTATAAAAGGGAGGGTGGTAATGTAACTTGTTACTGTGTGTGTCTGTGTAGGAAACTGGGAGGCGATGGCGATCGATACTAGGATTTGGATCCGATTTCAAAGAGAGTATAGAGTCTGATGTAACCGATGTTGATGAAGATGTAGTCTCCATGGATTACCAGCAACCACACCTGAGTCCTCCCATTCATAACCCTTAAGCCTAGCGAATGAGTTCATAGTAAAAACTGCACTTGGTTCTCTCCATTTTTAGGATAGTGAGAGTGATGGGTCATTGTCCCCTCGAGGGCTTTTTTTTTTTTTTTAACATCTTTGAATGATTGTGAAATAAATAGAGCAGAGAACATAAGACGTGGGTCTGGTCTGTAGTCATTGTAGAAGAATGTGGTCGGTGGTTGCTCATTAAATGAAAAAGGCAGTTATCCGTTAGTTTTCTAATTTCACTCTTTTCGTTAGGTACATTCTGCATTATACAGCATCTGCCCACATGGTTTAGGGCAGCTAGGATGGTCCGAGATACTTTTATATGCATCCTTTTACATATCTCATAACATCCCATTTCCAGCCGTTTCTTCTCTAAAACCACTTATCTGCCAGAACCAAATCCAGCAATGAGGGTTTACTCGACTAGGTTAGAATAGATTTTAGTTTCAATGCCGGACCCAGAGATTTAGGAACTTTTTTGAGCGAATCATTTGTAACGAGCCTAAAATGACTTTAAAGATTTTTGTTTTATTTTAAATCTTTTAATGGCCATCTGCCTGCACATAAAATGGTTGCGAAACGGCATGAAATCATTTTCAAATTCAACACTGAATGTTCATAGGAGCTGTAGCTAACAAATCATATTCAGATATGATGAGTTGATGATGGGGCTATCTGTCTCAACCAACTGGTGAGCGAATGGAGTAATTAATGTGGAACAAAGTCCACACACAGTATTGAAGTTTACAATGATCAGGCGGTGGCCGCAGATAATTATCCACACTGTTGATCGATCTAATGGGCCTGTCTATGGGCAGACTGACACAATCTCAGTCCAGAAGTTCGAAGGGCAACTAATATTTGTACCGTATAAACCAATAAATAATTGAGGCCCTAAAATGTAAGAGCTAGAGCAAGGATCATCCAAGTGATATTTGGCAAGGCCCTGAAATCTATCCAATTAGAGGTGGACTTTCAGGTGTCATTTAATTGGTTTCAATATCAAAAGGTCTACCTCGACAAATTCCCTTGAATGTTCTCATGATATTCAAGGGATATTATAGGAGTTATTTAAAATTCTGACAAAAAAGTTTGTCTAGATAGCAGTACTGATTCAATATATATACCTTGTAATAAATATTGTCGGGAAGAAAGGCAAATATTCTGTATCATGTTGGGCAGACGAAGGCGACGTTTTGTCTGGGAAACGAGTGGTGATAAAGAAGGAATGTTCACCGGAGACATGTGGGATTGTACTAGTGGGGGTCTACAGTTGTAAGTATAGATGATCAGAGGGCTGCACTGCAGATACTACTAGGTCTGTACCATCATAAGCTATAGCAGACATTGATCCAAGACAATTATTAGATAAACGGTAGAACTAGAAGTATGTCATTTTGTTTCATCCATTATATAACTGCTGTCGTTCATTGCCTCGGCCTCTGTCCGGTTATATATGGCTAAAACCCCAGATATTAAAATATAGGGAAAAAAAAAAAAACAAAAAAACAAAAGGAGCATTATACAAGAGGCAAAATAAAATCATCACCCATGCCGCTGTAGCACTAAGAGGGACAATTCTCTCCATCTCTTCCCACGGCTGAATCATTTAATCTTGTCCTTAATTCCCACCTGCTGATCATCTGCTGAAAGTACACTAGAGAAAAGGGTAAAAAAAAAAAAAAAAGAAGGAAAGGAAGAAACTTCTTTGATCTTCTGAAAGTAATTGCAATTTTTTTTTCACAAAAACTAAGGAAATAGCATTGGATGAATCACTCATCAAAGGCAATGCCATATTCGATCCTTTCCACTTTTTCTCCTTTTGCGTTATTTATTTATATAAAGAAAAAGAGGCCCTGTGAAAGCTCTCTGGCTTTTGTTAAATTGTTAAAAACCATCGACCAATATCAAACTCCTCCACTGGGTTGGGGGAGGTTTAGTGACATTAGTGACGAGCCCACCAAAATAATCAAGAAAATGAGAGAGAGAGAGAGAGAGAGAGAGAGAGAGAGAGAGCATGGATAGTAGGAAAAATGATCGTTTATCAATAGTTGTTACGGGTTAAGACTCCTGGATCAAGTGAGATTTTCATAATTCAAGTTCCTTGCAAGTTGGAGAGAAGGCCTAACCTCGGACCCACACCTAGTAAATGGTGGATTTGGATCACACTTGGTAAATAATGCATTAATCAGGGGCGTCTTAAAATGGTCTATTAAGAGGGGGCCTAAAAAGGCTTGTCAATCCCCTTTGGATAATGGAACTACTTATAAATGTTGTTGACATTCAGTCAAAAGGAATGAAGACAAACGTTCTTAAACCCCAGTTCCCGAGCCTATTAACCATCGACAACACCAGCATTAAGTTCAAGAATGTCTCCAAGTCCAAGCACATTATAAAGTACACCAGTTGTTTGACAAATTGACACAAACTTCTAAACAAATGGCAAGCAAAAGTTGCCTGTTCCAAGAAAAACAAACATCCAAACTATGGGCCTAGAATCTGATGCTGCTCATGACAATCACACGGTAGAGATGGTGAGCTGCCGGCGTTTCACCGGACCAGGTCCCCATGGATTTTACTTTCTTATTCATCTTCTGTAGGCAGAATCATGGCTTCTTTCATTTTCCAGAAAGTCTTTTTTAAGTACTACACTTGACTATAAAAGGTTTAACAAAATCGATGAATTGGGAGGTTCTGATCCCCAGCTTCAGATCAACCTCACCACCTCCCAGCCAGAAAAAATCAGGTTCCAATTTTGCAATCGCTTCATCCAAGATCACCTGCAAAAATCCAGTATTTGTCTTACTAATTACTGTTAAGACCACTAAACATAAAAATAAAGTCAAAATAGTGAAACAACTTGCAACAGGTGTCTGGGAAACGACATATTCTAATCAATCATCAGCCATTCTGCCCGGTAGAGCCAGGATAGGAGGATCGGTTGCATTTAGATGCTCAAACAAGAAATTGCAATGAATCCATCTACTTGTAGAAGAAATAATCCACTAGTTGTCATCATTATTATTTCCAAGTGAAATGCAAAAAAGTTGCAACTTGGAGTATGTTTCTTATGTTGATTTATTTGTCCATTACATCTTTAATGAATATATTAAATCCACTAGACCATCCAAATGCACTCCTCAAACATTGTTCTGAACTGCACAAGGGGGGCATATAAGCGATTATTAGTGAAAAAATTATGGGTTATTGGCTTGATATAGCATAAGACAAATGATACTCGCCCCCACCACCAGATGTTAAATTGGAAACAACCGCATTGAGCAAACTGACTAAAATTCCCTCTAGCTTGTAAATGGCTGAAAGTTGTCCTTCAGTTTATTTGCCCTGTATAAGTGATGAGATTGTATATTCCTTCTTAACCAGTCATCAATGCATTAAAAAAAAAAAAATCTAATAGGGCGTGTACCAGATATTTCAATAATCACTAATGGCATTAGATGAGTTGTCACTGCCGAGTGGAAATCAGTCGTGTTTAAGATCAGAAATAGCAATGACCATACAGTTGTCAGTGAAAACAAGCAGCAGCAGTAAAAAAGAACGTATTAACTATTAAGCAATGAATATAAACATCAGAAGTCCCACTACGTTCATTACAATCACTAGGCAGCTAATTTTCATATATACATGTAACACACACCTTGAGGCCCATTTGGATAGGCATGACTCAAGTAATTTAATTTACATGCAAGTTATATCCCCATCTTTTCGTATATGTTGGTACCTGTATTGGATTGTTATGTTGAAAATACACATGTATGAATGTATCTACCACTTGGCAGCCAACCATGGACATGCTTAGAGCAGGAAACCATGTATCATGCAGACTAGATATGAGTCAAGCACAGAGAGATGAGGGATAATTAAACAGACTAAACATGATGGTAATAGGTAGAATGATCAGGGCAGAGCGTAAACAGGGTAGGGTCGGTATCCGACACAGACAATCACAAGGGGTCAGTGTCCAGGCTATATGAAGCAAAGACGGCCATAGAAGTGATGGCGTCTGAGATGCATGTGCATTGATGAAGATGGTCCCCAGTTTGAAATTATTCCGAACAAACTCATTAAAATACATAAAATAATAGACCTTAACAATGTTAATAATTGTCCCTATGAATAACAAAGATCTTTTTATTTTTATTTTTAAATATCAAGGCCTATTCATTCCACCAAATACATTATTGAGGAGCTGCCCACGCATGACAGTTTATTAGTCATCCATGACAGGCGTAAAACCTGAGAAAATGAGTCAAGTTGATGAAGCTGAAAACATGCAATATCATACTTTCACCTTGAAAAAAGTAAGGTCAGCGAGAGAGCCCTTACCATATAGCAAAGCTTAAATGACACAAAAGCAATGAAATAATATAATAAAGGAGCTTAATAGTGATAATATTTGTCACTATTAATAATCAAGGCCTTTTTGGATGAACGAATACATTATCAACGAACTCATGCATGTGAATTTGTTAGTCCCTGAGAGGTGTTGAACCTGAGAGCATGAGTCAAGTTAAAAAAAACGAAGTTGAAAATTTGCCAAATCATACCGGAGATGATGAAACAAAGCTGAAAACACAACAAATCATGGAGAGAGAGAGAGAGAGAGAGAGAGAGAGAGAGAGAGAGAGAGAGAGAGAGAGAAACAAAGCTGAAAACACAACAAATCATGGAGAGAGAGAGAGAGAGAGAGAGAGAGAGAGAGAGAGAGAGAGAGGTAATTACATCCAGTACAAAGTTTGCATTATGTAGCTTTCTAGAAACAACATGTAAAATATCCACAAACAAAAGAAATACCCTAATTTAAAGCATGCAGTCGCTAGCTATTCCTGGCAAGCTATCATCTCTTGATAACTCATAGCATATATTTGTACTTCCGTGCCACTTTTCATTGTATTTTAGTTATGATTCTACCAATCATGAAACTTCCATGTTTGTATCTAGGTTTTTTTTTTTTTTTTTTTTTTAAGAAAGTAAATCACTTGCCAATGGAAGATTTCACACAATACCAGGGAAGAAAAGATTGCTATCTACTGGAGCTCTCATAATTCTTGAGTATGTATTTTAATTTCTCAAAACAAGTTTTATGATAAACCTTGCGAGCTGCTATTGACATGTCATATATTTCATTGAAAATTTTCCTCTTTGGAGAGAGAGAGAGAGATAAAAACAAGTTCTATGAAAAACCTTGAGAGCTGCTATTGACATGTCATATATTTCATTGAAAATTTTCCTCTTTGTAGAGAGAGAGAGAGAGAGAGAGAGAGAGAGTGGGGGGGGGGGGGGTAAAAGCATGCGCTGTAATTTGACTTCCATAAATTTAATGCAATATGATCTTAATGTTGCTTAAAGTTATGAATGGGTATCTAGCCTTAATAGAATCCTGTCTCGCACTGTAAAATCAGTCTGTTTCTTGGAGATAATTTACTTAAACCCTTTTCAAATAGTGGAAATGGACTTCTATTTTTTCTTTCATTCTTGTACTGTGAAAGGTTGTCTGAGTTTGCATGTACGCATGATGCATGTTCTCTAGATTTATAGAAGGCATCATGTATATAGTCAACTTCCCTAAGATTAAGCTGTTCAGATTTTAAGCCACAAATCTCTGAGCTTTAAGATCCTCCTAATGGAGTCAAAAGATTGAACATCCCTCTAGGGTGTTGACTCTCTAAATTGAGGGTACAGAACACCCATTTAAAAAATAGAGCACCCAGAAGCCCCAAAGTATTATTGGAAGTTAGTATGCGACGACTAGGTACCAATGGTGGCATAAAGAAAGCAAAAAAAAAAAAAAAAAAAAAAAAACTCCAGTGATGAGATTTACTGGAATATCTGTCTTCATGCCAACACATGTCACACCATTGTGCTCATATCCAGTTAATTTCAGTGACTCCTCCTCAGGTGCAAGCCTCACTGTATCAACCACAACATAACAGTATTAGATGAAAATAGAAAATACAAGCGAATGGAGAAATAAAACAGGTCAACACACAAGTTAATTCTAAACCCACACCCCCTCCTCTCTTTCTTATTGAAGTCAATTAATTGACAGTTATACAATATTCAACACACACATGTGCCAGGCAAAATTCCCAATTATACATTAATAATTTTCTTTGGAAGGTAATACACACCACAAATGCTAGGAAGTTGGAGGCATGCAACATTTATAGGCTGCATGACTAATGTTTGACTTATGGAGGAAAATTTGATGTAAGATGCACATGATTTATGGAATTTTCCACAATAAAGGAAAGAAATAACTTCGTTAATATTGTCTTCAGGTCGCTACACTCATTTTGTGAGAAAAAAAGGGGAAAAAGGATTTGAAAGATAATGATGTCGGTAGGTGGATTTTGCATCATGTAGTGTCATTATCACTCGAGTAGTGCCATCTTTGATCACATTAACGATGAAGGTACACATTTCTCTCTTTTATGCAAAAAATTCAAAATTGCATATCCTTGTTGATTAGTATCATTCGTAGCATGCAAGAGACTTTTGGATTCTAATTTTGTGTGTTTTTCATTGGAGATACTCTCTCATTATATAGCATACAAATGCCTTATCAAAGGCTACAAATCAGCTCTACAAATTAGCTAGCTACAAATCAGCTAATCTAATCTAATTACAATCTAATTACTGAAGGAAGAAAGCTGTGTAAATATGTGACCAAATCCAACAAGATTGGATACCACCATATTGGGCCTGAACTTGAGTCGACCTTTACAAGTGGGCCTGAGCCATCTTGTATGACACCCCCCCTCAAATTGATGCCGGGGAATCCACAAGCATCAATTTACTAACCAAGAACTGATAGCGAGGCCGCGGAAGCCCCTTTGTGAGGATATCGGCATTTTGAAGATCAGAAGAGATGTGAGGAAGGCTAATCACATCACGCTTGTATTCGTCGCGTATAAAATGGCAATCAATCTCTATGTGTTTAGTGCGTTCGTGGAAAACTGGATTGACAGTAATACGAATTGCACTAGTATTGTCTGCATAGAGTGGTGTGGCACTATCAGCAGGAAATCCGAGATCTGAAAGCAACCTGCGAAGCCAAAGAATTTCTGAACAAGCAGCAGACATGGCAGGATACTCAGCTTCGGTGGAAGATTTGGAGACCTTATCTTGTTTCTTACATTTCCACAAAATCAAGCTATCACCCAGATACATGCACCATCCTGTGGTAGAGCGACGAGTGTCCGGACAACCAGCCCAATCAACATCTAAGTATGCTTTGAGTATAAGGGAGTTGTTGGCTGGATAAAATAATCCACGGGTTGGTGTCCGAATGAGATATTTAATAATACGTCGGACTGCAGCCAAATGAAGATGTCTAGGATCAGTCATGAATTGACTGACTAAATTGACTGCATATGAAATATTAGGACGAGTTATCGTCAAGTAGATCAAGCTGCCAACGAGGAGACGATAGAGGGTAGGATCAGAGAGAGGACCCCCACTGTCTTGCTGAAGTTTAACATTGACTTCGACTGGGATGGGAGCAGATTCTTGAAGGCCAGCCATTTCAATTAATTCAAGAGCATATTTATGTTGATGGAGTACGATGCCTTTTTCAGATTGATGAACTTCAAGACCTAAAAAATAGTGTAGAGGGCCAAGATCTTTTATGTGGAAAGATTCATGAAGAGAGGCTTTAAGTTGGTGAATCATAGCCGCATCGGTACCTGTAATGATGATGTCATCCACATAAACAAGAAGAATGGTAATCCCCGTAGAAGCATGATGAAGGAACATGGATGGATCATATGGACTAGAATGGAACTCCAAGTGGCGAAGAGCATGTTGGAACGTTTCAAACCATGCCTGGGATGATAGATGAAACCCCCTGAGGAAGGCGCATATAGACATCTTCTTGAAGATCCCCATGAAGAAATGCGTTCTTTACATCTATCTGGTAGAGAGGCCAGGATTGGGATGCTGCGATGGCAAGAATAGTCCGAACAATTGTCATCTTTGCTACAGGAGCAAAGGTCTCCTCATAATCAATACCATATTCCTGCCGATTACCCAGAGCGACAAGACGGGCCTTATACCTATCCAGAGTTCCATCGGGTTTAAGCTTGATAGAATAGATCCATTTGCAACCTATTGGCTTAACAGAAGGACACGGAACCACATCCCATGTATGATTTTGCGCAAGAGCATCCAATTCATCCTGCATAGTTTTGTTCCAACACTCATGCTGCACAACCTGAGAGTATGAGTTCGAAATAGATGTAGAAGACATGGTGGCCATCAAAGAAGTGTGGGTAAATCCATAACGAGCTGGAGGCACTGAAATCCGAGATGAACGATGCAAGGGAGGGTCTCCAGTTGGACCAGATGTAGTTAGGGGATCGTTAGGGGGACTATCTGTGGTTGCCGTATTACTCCGCCTATGATATACGAATTTAGGATCAAATTTAACAAATGGAGTTTTGTCCGAAAAACCAGGTAAGGAAACAACAGATGGGGACTTTACAGACTCAAGATATTGCTGAAAAAAATATTGATTTAAAAGAAAGAAAAACAACATTACGGGAGGTACGAATGCGCCGTATTTGAGGATCATAACAAAGAAAACCCTTTTGATGATTAGCATATTCTAGAAATGCGCATTTAGCAGATTGGGCAGTAAGTTTGTTACGCTCAGAAGAAGGTAAATGTACAAAACACACCGATCCAAAAACATGCAGATCATCATAAGACGGTGTAGTTTTGTATAAACGATAAAAAGGACTCATTTTCTAAAGAAAATGAAGGTAATCGATTTATAAGGTGGACAACAATGCTAAGAGCTTCTGTCCAAAAATGTGTAGGAATAGAAGATTCAATAAGAAGAGATCGAGTAACATCAAGAAGATGTCTATTTTTCCTTTCAGCGACCCCATTTTGCTGAGGGGTATAAGGACACGATTTTTGAGAAAGTATTCATTTTTGTTGTAAAAAAGTTTGAAACTCTGTAGACACATATTCACCTCCCGAATCAGAACGTAAAATTTTAATGCAAGTGGAAAATTGATTCTCAACATATGCTAAAAACATTTTGAAAACATTAAAAACATCAGCTTTAGAATGCATAAAATAGATCCATGTAAATCTACTATAATCATCAATAAATGTCACAAAATATTTATATTGAGCATGAGTCAAATGAGGAGCAATACCCCAAACATTACTATGAACTAAATCAAAACACTGAATGCTATGAGAAGTGGAGACAGAAAAAGGAAGTCCTACTTTTTCCCATCTTACATGTAGCACAATCAAAAGAAACAAATCTAGAAAATCCTATTGAGTTTAACAATCCAGAATTAACCATGTGAGACATGGTTTTAAAATTAGGATGTCCAACCCTACTATGCCATAATTGACAATTATTTTGAGCTGAAAAACAAAAAATCATTTGCTGAATTATTCCTAATTGGAGTAGATAGATCAAGAGAAAATAAGCGTCCATGTTTAGGCCCCCTCGTGATCTCCCTCCCTGACATCCGCTCCTGCACAACACAACCAGAGGAAGAAAATGAAACATTATAGTTGTTTTCTGTTAAATAGGCCCAAAGCCCATCTGAAAAGAGCCCATTGTTATAACTCACGTGGGATTGAATGGGAGACAGGAGGACCCTTCTTTACTTAGAATACTATGGCTGTAATTAGCTGTAATTAGTTTCCTTCTTAACTTAGAATCCTGATTGATGTAAATTAGAGAGTTTTCCTTTCTTAGAGCCTAGATTGAAGGCATGTAAAGATATATATATATTGATGTATAATCTCAAGAGAAAGACACACAGAATAATATATTTTCAAGAGTATTCAAAACTCTTTTCAATCGTGAGTTTGTCATGGTATCAGAGAGAGGTTATGATCTTCAGCATTAAAATTCATTCAAGGAATCAATCAAAGAGAAATCTTTCTCTCTTGAAGAAAATAAACAGATAGAGGATCTGTTTTCAAGAGATCGGCATCCATCCTGTTCATGCGATAGGCTCAAATTAACTGTGGCCCACCTGCGATCATCACAGCATCATCAAGGATCCTTCCAGTCAAGATCGCCCAAGTCTTCACAGTATTTTGGTGATTTTTTCAGAATTTTTTCGACACTGTAAGGGACTTTTTTGATCGTTCTCGTGATTTCTCAAAACTGGTACAAGTTTTGATCAAGACCGTACAGATTTTTGGATCTTCAGCAGATTGAGTTCAAACCTCTTCCAATCTGAGCGAATATTTTGTGCCTACACAGATCAAGTCCTTGATCAGTGTCTAGGATCATCTGTGGGTCCCACGTAAAGTTTTTTTAGTAAACATCAAGGACGTCAGGGTCCTTTTTTTATCCTGTTTTTGTTCTCTGCTTGGCCTGAGTGTTTTTTTGTGTTTGGATCTGTCCAGTACCTTCTCCAGCACTCACAAAACTAAAGTTCAGATACTTTGCTCAGTTTATCACTTGTTGTTTCACTGTTTCACACTATACAGTTGAGATGGAAAAATCTGAGATCACTTTGATCAAATTTACTGGAAAGAATTATCCTGCCTGGTCTTTCCAATTTCAAACATATCTCGAAGCAAAGGAATTATGGGGCTTTGTTTCTGGCACGGACCCTAAACCCACTGAGGATGAGAAGAAAATCTCCTCTTGGTATACTAAAGATGCCAAAATCAAATCCTGGATTCTGGGATCCGTTGAGCCTCATCTGATAATGAATCACAAGCCTTACCCCACTTCGAAAGCCATGTGGGGGTATTTCAAGAAAATATACCATCAAGATAACTCTGCCAGACAATTCCATCTTGAATGTGCAATTGCTGAATATACACAAGGGAATTTGTCCGTACAAGACTACTATTCCGGTTTCCGTACACTCTGGTCGGAATACGATAGTATTAAGTATGCGGATGTGGCTGACAATGTTTTGACCGTTATTCAAGACCTTCAGGCCTCTAGTCAGCGCGATCAGTTTTTGATGAAACTGCGGAATGAATTTGAAAGTGTCCGGTCTGCTCTGATGAATCGGACGCCACTACCTTCATTAGATATCTGCTTGAATGAGCTCTTACGTGAAGAACAGCGTCTTATGACCTCGGCTCATATTGCTCAACAGAAGACTGATTCCTATTCAGTCGCGTTCTCGGCCAATAAAATTTCTCAGCCTCCGCCCCGAGACTTGAGCAAAACCCAATGCTACAGTTGTCAGAAATTTGGGCACCTTGCCTCTCAGTGTAAACAGAAAGTCTGCAGTTACTGTAAAAAGTCGGGACATATCATCTCTGAATGTCGCCGCCGTCCACCATGTCCGTCAACACAGTATCAGACTCCACAATATCCGGCTCAGCAGTATCAGACTTCACAGTCTCCGACTCCACACGCATATGTGGCTTCCTCAGTTATGCCTGCTCCTTCATCTGCCTCACAGTCTGGGCCCTCATCATCTCTCACTCCTGAATTAGTTCAACAAATGATTATCAATGCCCTCTCTGCCTTTGGTCTTTCAGGTAAGTCCCCTTCATCTTCTACTTGGTTCATTGATTCTGGGGCATCTAATCATATGACAAATTCCCCCACCCCCTTCTCCACTATGACAAGTTACAATGGCCATCTTCAAATTCAAACTGTTGCCGGTGAACATGTTCCAATTACTGCTGTCGGTGATATCCCTGGTCCCATCCCATTGAGAAATGTTTACCTTTGCCCTAATTTAACTTCCAACTTATTGTCCGTAGGACAACTTGTTGAAAATAATTGTAATATCTCTTTCTCTTCTTCTGGTTGTGTTGTGTAGGACCAGATGTCCGGGAAGGAGATAGCGAGGGGGCCTAAGTGTGGACGCTTGTTTCCGCTGGATCTTTCTCAAATTTCTAGGAATCAATTTGACAATAATGTGTTTTGCTTTTCTCTTAGAGATAATTGCCGATTGTGGCATAATCGTCTCGGACATCCAAATTCAAAGGCTCTGTCCCTTATGTTAAATTCTGGTTTATTAAATAAATCTCTTGGTTTCTCTTCTTGTGTGCCTTTTGACTGTGCTACTTGTAAAATGGGGAAGAGCAAAACTCTTCCGTTTCCTCATTCAACTTCACACACTTCTAAGTGTTTTGATTTAGTTCATAGTGATGTATGGGGAATTGCTCCAGCTCTTTCCCACGCCCACTACAAATATTTTGTGACTTTTATTGATGACTTCAGTCGGTTTACATGGGTCTACTTTCTACATTCAAAATCTGATGTTTTCATTGTTTTTAAATTTTTTTGGCTTATGTTGAAAATCAATTTTCCACTTGCATTAAAATCTTGCGATCTGATTCTGGCGGGGAATACATGTCCTCTGATTTTCAACGGTTTTTGCAACAAAAAGGCATTATTTCTCAAAAATCTTGTCCTTATACTCCCCAGCAGAATGGAATCGCTGAAAGGAAAAATCGACATCTCCTTGATGTCACGCGTTCCCTTCTTCTAGAGTCATCCGTTCCTACTCGTTTTTGGGTTGAGGCACTGGCTACAGCCGCTCATCTTATCAATCGCATGCCATCACCCTCCATTGAGAATCAAAACCCATATTTCCGTTTGTACAAAACCGCTCCATCCTATGCGGATCTTCATGTTTTTGGCTCCATTTGTTTTGTGCACTTGCCTCCCTCTGAGAGGACAAAACTCACGGCACAATCAACTCAGTGTGTGTTTTTAGGTTATGCACCCTTCCAGAAAGGGTTCCTTTGTTATGATCCTCAAATTCGTCGTGTCCGTACCTCTAGGAATGTCGTTTTCTTTGAACATCAGTATTTTTTTCAAAAACACATTGATCCTCCTGACTCCTCTTTTGTGTCCTTACCTGGTTTTTCTGACGACCCGTCAGTTGTTCGTTTTAATCCCAACTTTGTGTATCACAGACGGAACAGCACATCGCCTACCAGGGATCCCCCTCCTGCTCTTCCTTCGGCATCTGATCCGACACCGGCAGTTGCTCCATTCGGCCATCCTTCATTGCGTAGCTCCACTCGGATTTCCGTACCACCATCCCATTATGGGTTCTCCCATACTTCCTTAATGGCCACTTTATCTTCCTCTTCCATTCCCCAATCCTATTCTCAGGCTGTGCAGGACCCATGTTGGAACAAGGCTATGCAAGAGGAATTGGAGGCGTTAGCGCAAAATCATACGTGGGATATTGTCCCATCTCCTGTGGGTGTCAACCCTATTGGATCTTTAGATCGATATAAGGCGCGTCTTGTCGCTCTTGGAAATCGGCAGGAAAATGACATTGATTATGATGAGACTTTTGCTCCAGTTGCCAAGATGACCACCGTCCGCACTATTCTTGCTATTGCTGCATCTCAGTCTTGGCCTCTCTATCAAATGGATGTCAAAAATGTGTTTCTCCATGGTGATCTCAAAGAAGACGTTTATATGTGACTACCTTCGGGCTGCTCATCCGGGACTGGTATGGTTGCCAAGCTTCGTCACTCCCTCTATGGCCTGAAACAAGCTCCTCGCGCGTGGTTTGAGAAATTTCAGGCTGCTCTTCTCCGCTTGGATTTTCATCCCATATGATCCTTCTATGTTTTTACATCGTGCTCCATCTAGGATCACTGTACTCCTTGTCTATGTGGATGACATCCTCATTACTGGTCCTAATGCAACCATGATTCAGACGATCCAAGCATCTCTTCGTGAAACATTTCACATGAAGGATCTCGGCCCCCTACATTATTTCCTTGGTCTGGAAGTTCATCTATCGCCTAAAGGAATAGTTCTCAATCAACACAAATACACTATTGATCTCATTGCCTTGGCAGGCCTTACTGCTTCCGCTCCTGCGGATACGCCGGTTGAACTGAATGTCAAACTTAGTCGCGGGGAAGGTGATCTTCTCTCCGATCCTACTACTTATCACCAGTTAGTTGGCAGCTTGATCTACCTCACGATCACACTCCCTCAATATGAGACTGCTCCTCGTCACCTTCATCTCACTGCTGTTCGCCGCATCATTCGGTACCTTATTCGTACACCGACTCGTGGGTTGTTTTTTCCATCCACCAATCCTCTATCTCTTAAAGCTTATTCGGATGCTGATTGGGCGGGTTGTCCAGATACTCGTAGATCGACGACCGGCTGGTGCATGTTTTTAGGTGATAGTCTCATTTCTTGGAAATGCAAGAAACATGACAAAGTTTCAAAATCCTCTACCGAGGCAGAGTACCGCGCCATGTCTGCTGCATGCTTCGAAATTCTTTGGCTCCGTGGTTTGCTTTCTAACATTGGTTTTCCCGCCGTCCACTCCATGCAGATAATACTAGTGCAATTCGGATTACTGAAAATCCAATTTTTCATGAACGCACTAAACATATCGAGGTTGATTGTCACTTCATACGGGATGAGCTTAAACGTAATGTCATCAGTCTCCCACATGTCTCCACTGAACTCCAAATTGCTGATATTCTCACCAAAGGGCTTCCTCGACCACGTCATCAGTTCTTGGTTGCCAAATCCAATTTGAGGGGGAGTGTTAAATAGGCCCAAAGCCCATCTGAAAAGAGCCCATTGTTATAATTCACGTGGGATTGAATGGGAGACAGGAGGACCCTTCTTTACTTAGAATACTATGGCTGTAATTAGCTGTAATTAGTTTCCTTCTTAACTTAGAATCCTGATTGATGTAAATTAGAGAGTTTTCCTTTCTTAGAGCCTAGATTAAAGGCATGTAAAGATATATATATACATATATTGATGTATAATCTCAAGAGAAAGACACACAGAATAATATATTTTCAAGAGTATTCAAAACTCTTTTCAATCGTGAGTTTGTCAATTTCAACGAGTTGTCTAACTAAAAGAAGGTTTGAAATTAAATTAGGACAGTGATAAACATTCTTTAAGGGCAAGATACTGGAAATATCTCCAATTGCAGTGATAGGAAGATGTCCGCCATTGGCTGTTTGAACATGAGCATTGCCAGTATATTTTGTCAAGCTAGAGAGTTGTGCACTGGAACGAGTCAGGTGATTTGATGCGCCGGAATCAAGATACCAAATGGAAAAAGGGGTTTTAGATTTACCTGTGATGCCAAGTGCAGAAAGGGCATTGACGATCATTTGTTGAACTAATTCGGGAGTGAGAGCAAGGGAAGAAGAACTAGGCTGTGAAGGCACATATGTGGACGCAGCATCAGCAGGAGAATAGTCTAGCTGGGCAGCATAGGCATTGGGAGTCCGAGTTTGTGGACAGCGGCAACATTCAGTAATGATATGTCCTTTCTTCTTGCAGTAATTACAGAATTTCTGGTTGCATTGAGTAGCAAGGTGTCCATATTTTTTGCAAGAGTAGCATTGGACTTTGCTCATATCCCGAGTCTGAGGAGTCGGAGAAGACTGTGAGATCTGAAGAGACTGAGTGTTCCCTTTAGCAGAGTATGCAACAGGATAGGTTTCAATGTGCTTTTGTTCCAGATGGGCTGTTGTGCAAATGCGTTGTTCTTCTCGCAGAAGCTCATTCAAACAAATATCCAAAGATGGTAACGGGCTCCGGCTCAGCAGAGACGAGTTACAGTCTCATATTGAGGACGCAATTTCATAAAAAACTGGTCCCTGTGACTTGAGGCTTGAAGGTCTTGTATAGTTTTAAGAACATTGTTCGGAACAGAAGCATATTTAATCCCATTGTATTCACTCCACAAAGTGCGGAAACTAGAATAGTAGTCCTGAACGGTCAAATTGCCTTGACTGTATTCTGCAATTTCACACTCAAGTTGAAATTGGCGGGCAGAATTATCTTGATGATAAACTGTCTGCAAGTAACCCCACATCTCCTTGGAGGTTGTATAGGGTTTGAGGTTCAGAATCAGATGAGGTTCTACAGCCCCAAGAATCCATGTTTTAATTTTTGCATCTTTTGTATTCCAAGTAGAAATCATTTTATCATCCTCTGTAGGCTTTGGATCAGAACCAGAGACAAATCCCCATAATTCCTTGGCCTCAAGATACAATTGAAATTGAAAAGCCCATGCTGGATAGTTTTTCCCATCAAATCGAATCAATTTAACTTCAGACTTTTCCATTTTTAAAATGGCAGTGGCAAAAAAATGCTAACAAAAATATCCAGCAACTTGTGATTACAAAAAATGATTATGTATGATCACCAAAATAAGGCTTCGTCAACAAACAGAAGGATGCAATAATCCAATGATGGGATATACAGATCACTGATGAAAAGTCCAAACAGAACTAAAATAACAAAAAAAGCCCCAAAAATGCTTTAGACGACGAGGATTTTTTCACAAAAACCTCAACGTGGGCCCCACTTATGGATCTGAACAATAATCAGATCACAGATCTGAGTAATATCCCTATATCTTCTTCGACTGGAACAAGTTTGATCTAAATCCAGTGTAGATCCAAGATTCTGGACGGTCTTGATCAAAACCGGTGCAAGATTTTGAAAAATAAGATGAATGATCGAAAAACTAACCTGGCAGGTCCAAAAAATTCCGAAAAAATCACCAAAAACCTCAGAAAACCCAAACAACCTTGGCTGGAATGATCGCTGAAGATGCCTTGATGATCACAGGTGGGCCACAGTAAGATCTGAGGCTATCGCAGATTCTGAATGAACAACGATTTCTCGAAACAGATCCTGGACCTGTTTTTCTTCACGAGAGATAGTGGTTCCTCTCTGATTAACTCCTTGAATGATTGAAAATCAAGAGCTCTGATACCATATCATTTGTAGCATGCAAGAGACTTTTGGATTCTAATTTTGTGTGTTTTTCATTGGAGATACTCTCTCATTATATAGAATACAAATGCCTTATCAAAGGCTACAAATCAGCTCTACAAATTAGCTAGCTACAAATCAGCTAATCTAATCTAATTACAATCTAATATTAATGAAAGAATATTTGACTAAATCTAATTATAATCTAATTAAAGAAGGAAGAAAGCTGTGTAAATATGTGACCAAATCCAATGAGATTGGATACCACCATATTGGGCCTGAACTTGAGTTGACCATCACAAGTGGGCCTGAGCCATCTTGTATTTGACAGTTGGTCAGTTCATCTGTTACAAAAGTACATTATGGTAAAATTCACGGTCCATTTTGTGGTTTATGACTATTGAAAGGAGAAAATAATCTCATATTCCATATAATCCTAGAACAATAACTCAGTGGAAATAGGACTCTTTGGAATTTCGACCCAACAGAGCCTTATTGTTAAATATAAACACCTCCAATAAGATACTAAGATGACAAAGCCTTAATGTTTTTGAATTATTTTTTGAAAGTCTTTTATGTTTGTCCATAGATTCTGTACAGGGAGCAGTGCAGTCAATAGTCATTGCTAGTTACAGAGATTGAGAACTTGAAGTATTTGCTACAAGCATATGGTGAATCGTGATCCTGTCATTAAATATAATTTGAGTGGGGAAAGAAAGAGGTCACTTTCATTCACCATGCTGAATTATTGGTAATTGGCAACGAAAAGTGAAAAGGCCAGCGGTCACTTTCATTCACCATGCTGAATTATTGGTAATTGGCAACGAAAAGTGAAAAGGCCAGCGGTCACAATTCTCTAAGTGAAATAAGAAAGCTATAATAAATTTGATTTTGGATTTATGTGCCATCGAGTCAATGATTTGGACCATTTTGTTGCAAGAAAAAAGAGAGAGATTTGGATCATTTTCACAAAATAACATTCTAGGGATTATCGTCTGGGGGAAATGTTGGGATATTTTCAAATTTGAAGGTTCTCTTAAATTATAATAAGGAAAATGTTGAAGAAAATTATTTTATTTTTAAATAAATAATACAATCAACAAACAAATAATAATATACAGTTAAAATATCTTTATATATTTTTAGGATTTTACGGGAAAAAAAACCCATCCCATTAGATGCCCCGTGCCCCAAGTGATTCTCCCTCCTCTTTCTCCATCTCTATTTTCCAAAACATGAAAATCACTCATAAAACCCACGGCCTGCACTAGCCTTGCAGATCCACTCCCATCTCCCAAACCGTTCTGTCTACGTCAAGTGAAAACCAGTCGACTGAATTCAACCCATTCAAAGATTCGTTCAAACTAGTAAAACTGAAATATCCTCTGCAACTCTGCCCATACACGCTTGAACACCACCCAACTCCTCACTTTCATCTCTACCACCTACCACCGTCCTTCATTATAGCCAAACCCCCTACCTCATCAACCAAATCCGAACCCATCTTCGACCCTTCACCCAGCCGAACCATCATTCCAATCCCTCTACTATCATTCACTGTGAACCCACCTGTTGTACCCATCTTTCTTCTCCATCTCTTTCTTTTCTAGTCAACCAAACAGCCATGTCCAACTAATTGATTCAAACAGACCTACAAAACTGATCCAATCCAACCACCATCTTGTCCATTTCAGCCCCTTCTTGAGCGGTGATATTGTCACTCTTCAGAACCATTAAAAAAATGAAAACAGGCCCATGAGACCCATGCTGTTCAATGAAATCTAATGGGTCCTTTTTGGTGCAAGGGCCATTTAAGGGTTTTTTCCACGTAAACTCGTCTAGATTTTTCCTATTTATTTTGATATTTTCTCGTGACATTTTCATTTTTGGTGACATATCAAATATATTGCTATAATATCAGGAAAATACCATTTTAGGTATATATTATGACATTTTCAAAATATTGACAATATTTGTGACAGTGATTTAGATGGTCCAGATTGTTGAGAATGTATGCCACAAGTTAGGGCTGCACATGAGCTGTTCGGATCGGTTTAACACTAAAACCAACAACCAAACCGAACCTATCGGTTTTTTAATTAACCGATCCAATTCGACCGATGGAAAGGCTTAAACCGAACCGAACCGTTTGGTTCGGTTCGGTCGGTTAAACCGTTGTTTTTTATTTTATTTTTTTGAAAATCAGACATTGAAATTTTCAAAATGATGATACCCCGTCCTTTGCATTTATTATAATGTTTAGTGCAAACATAAAAATCCAACATTCCAGACTGGACTAGAAGCATATAAAAAATAATTCTACTCCAAAAAGAGAGTTTGCACTAAATGAAAGCGCGCAAAAAAAAAAAAAAAAAAAAAAAACCAGCTTGCAGTGAAACATTCATTCCACATGATACCATTGGGAATTACAATAGAATAATAGTTCATGTCAAGAACAGTAACATACAAATGAAATCTATATCAGAACCCACAGTATTTTTCAGAAATGAAGGTTTCTTAACACATTAGTTAGGTGAGACCAAAATCAACCATCAAAAAGCTAGGCTCTACTTGCTTTTCTAGCATTCTCAAGAGTGCAACTTTTTGATAAAAACTTCATTGAAACGAGGTAGGAATTATGATGGAAGGAAAACACCTTATACAGTAATCCCTCCATTTGCAATGAAGTATCAAAAAGCATTTGAGAGTTTAAAGGAGATGCAGCTGAGGCAGTGTTGATTGTTGAGTTCATGTGAGAATGGAGTTGTGGAATGTAACTATGCAAGTAGTAAAAAATGAAGCCCTAAGGCTAAAATAATAAAAAAGCAATACTTTAGTTACTGGATATGGTCGGTTCGGTTTAAGCGGTTAACCGTGTGCTCAAACCGATAACCAACCGATGTAAGTGGTTTTTATGATTTTCAAACTGTTAACCGAACCGATCCACTATAAAGTGATCCAAATCGCCTGGTTCGGTCGCTTCGGTTCGGTTTTGTGGTGATGCTGGATTTTTTGTGCAGCCCTACCACAAGTAGTAGATTAGTCGTCATAGTTCATAGAATTTAGGAAATGTAAATACATATTTAGAAAATATCAAATAAAAAACGGAACCATGATGAAATTAACATAGTCTGCTCTCATTAGAAAATACAAACTCACTATTGAATTTCTTCTTTGGTATCTTTCCATTGTTAAGTGAGTATAGGAAACTCTTCACATTTTCAGCATTCAGTCGAGCTGTATACTGCAACAAAGAAGATGGGAACCACAAAGAAGTACGATCATACCCAACAATAGATATTACATCAAATTGGAACAATTAGACAGACCTGAATGACGACGATATAGTATTTTGAATTATTGCGGTCACTGCAATCATTGACACTAGCAGGAGCTTGAGTATTGACCTGAGTAGATAAAAGAAGCTTAAGATGTAACCAAAATAAAGAAAAAAGGAAGATCAATGCAATGAAAGAACCCAAGACCAACTCATGGCCAATAATTGTTCAGTGAAAAGTTTAAAATGTTTGAAGATTTACACAATCAAATAAAAATATTTGTAAAGAATTTGTCTAAGGAAGTTAGAAAAGGAAGGAGGGGAATGAGAGTAAAGAAAACTCCTATCTCCATGTTGGCATTCTTAGGGAGAGAAAAACTCATTGCACTTTCTTATGTTTACTTATAATCATGGAGAAGAGTGATTCCCTGACCAAGGGACAAAAAACCATCATTTCCTTCTAGTGAGAAGCAAACAAACTTTCTCACACTTTTTTCTCCTATTAATGCCAAAAAGAGCTCTATTCCCGTTAAACCCAGTCCTACCTTTTCCAACTTTTTGCTCACTTCCTCTAGTGGTAGGGATTCTCATGTTGCCTTCTCCTCACATACCCTTTACCAAATGCCCCCTTCATGACAAAACTTGAATAAAAAAGATGAAAATGTATTGTGAAGGAAACTTGAAGCTACCCTCACATGAAATGTCTCTCTATTAGACACCAATAAATGAAATCCAATACATTGCAAACAATTGGAAGATATTTTTTTCTTCAACGGATGAAGAATTCTAAAGACACGTGTACAATATTGTAAATTGTCGTTGCTGAAAAGGAATTTCTTTGCATAAATCATGCTCAATTTCATTGTATTTCATGAGTTGAGAGATGTTCTGTTCATTCTTGCTAGTAATAGGTAAAATAGGTAAGGTACAACATGCTCTATATGTTGAAAATTGAGTAATTATCACAGTAATGGCACTGGCAATAACTTCAAAACTCTTATAGTCCTGCAGTCTCATTTCTCACTACCCACTAAAGGAGTACTAATTGTAACAGATATGCAAGTATCTTGTTAAGATAACATAGTATTTTAACCAATATGTTAGATTAAATATACCATAAATGCAATTGTTTTGAATATTCTGGCAGACTGCCATCCCACTACACATTTAAGGACGTACTTCCAAATCAAATTTCTGATCACATAGGTGGGATTTCATTTTTTCCAACTTTCTACCTACACTAACAATGGTGGTCAACGCTGGTAATGACCTGGCTGCAAATGGAAGGGAAAACAAAATACAATTCAACAACATTGCCTGTGGTTTGGAGTATATCCAACAAATCCTTTAGTAATACTATCTTTTGTCATTCTTGAAAAGTTCTGATCCATATATAAGAAGGTAAAGATCCATTTGGCTCTAAAAGAAACTTGGATCTTAGTTTTGTAAGATCATGAATTGCAAACTTGGAAACATAATAAATTTTATTCTAATTTGTAGTATTACAGAATGTTTGGTTGATATATTTTTTCAAGCATGTTCTATTATATTAAATAAAAGTACAAGTTAGTGGTACTTGGCAGAGTGGGACTGAGTTGCACCCTAGAGCCTACGAAACTGTGAAAATTGTGAAAAAATTATTAAAAAATTCTTTAAAATGGAAAATGATATCATATGAATTTGTGATTTAATTAATTAGAATGAATTTTAGTAATAACTGGTAGTCATATTTGGTTTTCATTCAGCCGGGTGAACATTACCTTCAATCTTTGAATGCTTAGATCTTCTAGAAAATATGGTTTTAATCTTCCAAAATAATGCAAAATGACTCTAAAAGTCTCCAACATCTTCTCATAACAAGACTAACCATTCAAAAAAAAAAAAAAAAATGCTTGAAAGAGATCATGGGTTCAAACCATTGGAAGCTCATTTAAAGAAAAATAATCATTGAAGCATCATGAGAAAGATTTTTTCTACAAATAGTTATAAGTGTTCAAATCATGTTAAGGACACTACAAGTGATAAATTTTAGTATTATAAACAACCAAATCTAAAATAAAATAGAAGAGAGTATATATATATATTACATACTAATAATGATAGGACTTGAATTGTGACCCATTCAGATTACAACATACAACTACCCCCACAGGAAAAATCTGTGCAAAAGAGCTTTATACCCTACAACACAATTACATAAAGACACCTCCCAAGGTGAAGACCTGACCACGGAAACCCAGCCTTGGATCCATTATGAGTAACCCACAAGACAAGTGTAGTATCTTATCAAAGTACAACCGTTAATCAAAGCCAAATATTCACCAAATGTCAGTTGCACAGCCATATTATAAGAAAACCCTGTAATACTATCATGATACTTCAAAGGAAGAGCTGAAATCTATTCTAGAAGCTCATGCCAAACTTGAAACAGAGCAAAAAAGCTCTCATATTGAGAATGCAGAAGCAAAATGAGTGAAAATCAAGAGAAAAAAATCCATGAAACCGTGGACCTCATCCGGGTAGTAAATCAAGCACTACATTTAGCGAGATGTTATATCTTAGATTTTCACAGTAAGAAAAGATAAAAGCACTAAGATAACCTTACCACTAAATTTCTTGTTTATTGAATTAACAAATAAAGAACCACATAAAAAACTACATTATCCTTGGTCATAACCTCTATATGTGGTCAGTGACCCATGCAACTTTATATGGCGGATTTTCCTCCCCTTTGCATGATCAAACCTGCTTAATGCTAATGTAATTTTTGGCCATGGCTGTCACATCATATGCGCATTCTTGGTCCACATCAGTCAGGTATGGATGACCTGTAGTTTAGACTAGTCCCAAAAATAAGGGCAATCCACTAATGTACAACGACAGACAATTTAAATGATCTCCAACACCCCACATTAGAAGTACATGTGTGGCATGCATGCCTATAGAGTAGAGCAACCTGATTTATTGAGTTCTGTTAGTTAGCTGATTTTCTTCTATCACACACTGTCTAGTGTTAATTTTTTTTTTTGGAACCCTGAAGGGAGCGAGATGTTTCCCCCCTTGTTTACTAGGACGAGTCTTTTAGTAAAACCTCATTCAATGAATGGATTTTCAAGTTCAAACCAACTCTTTTCTAAATATTTATCTAGCAGATGAATAAGAAGGACGGGAAATGTTTCATTTTTCATTAATTAGATTCACGAGAGGAAGGAGGAGGGAGAGTTGTTTTGCTTTGTCAGGGTGAATCAAGAGAACCATTAGTATTCATAAATAAATATCGACCTGAAAAAGGAAAGGATCTTAGTGGTTGATTAGTTTGTTCTATTGATTCGTTGGAAACAAAGGCAAGGCGAGATCATGTAGAAATTATTCTGACCGTGCACAGAACCTATTCGACAAAAGTGCATACAGAAGAGGGAAGGCGTAGTAGAAAAGAAAAGAAAAGAAGAAGGGGGAAGAGGTGTGGTACTGTGGGGTGGGTACCATAACAATGCTCTTGCAGAGATGATGGATTGTTGGGGCGCCCAGAATTTCTCGGCGGGCATCGATGCTTCTGTCGTAGTAATCGAAGGGCACCTTCTTGAAACAGAAATCTCCGACGCCACCGTCCCTTAGGAGGGCGGAAAGGCGAGATTCGATATCGGTGGAGGCGCTGTCCTGTTGGTGTTGGTGTGGCAAGAGAAGAAGCTGCTCCAGTGCTGATATCCGCTGGAGGATGCGTTTCTGGGCGATTTCAAGTTCCCCCAATAACGATAACGACACCACCACCTCCTCCTCCACCACCATCGCTGCTCTCTGAGTGTGTGTGTTTTTTTTTTTTTTTTTTTTTTTTTTGGGCTCCTCACATATGCTGTGTGACCCGTCATCATATATGCGAACCTCGATTAGTTTTTTATATTCTGGATGCGGAGCACCTCTCGGATGATCCTGCAAAGAAAAAACAAAATAAAAAAAACCCCTTCCTATTGTAATCAAAGTTGGGCCCACTACAAGAAGATTAATCAAGCTATAATCAAGCTAATCATGAATGGATTCTGTTATAGTACAGGATTACTTTTAATCTAAACTTTTCCATGTTGTGTATCAAAAAAAAAAATTAATAATAATTTTAATCTTTATCTTTTGATTGTTTGTGGGCTTCCAAGTTCCAATTCCATCCAAGTGGGCCCCGGGCGAGGCCGAAGGCGCTCCCCGTCAGTCAGTCAGTCTCCTTTGATCATGTGAGAACTAAAAATAAAATCCCCCGTTTCCATCCCCATTCCCGCCCATGGCATTTGAAAGTAAAGTTGAAAATAGAAGAGGAATCGCAATTCCGATCGATCTGGAAGAAGAAAAGGGAAAGGAAAGAGCAAAGGGGAGGGGAGGGGAGGGAAGGAAGGGAAGGGACTGGAGAGAGAGAGAGAGAGAGAGGATGGAAGTGAAGGAAGCGGGTACTTGTCTGGATTCCCTCGTATCTTCCTTCAATGCTCGCATTGTCGAGCTCCAAGAACTCGTCATCGCTCGCAACAGTAAGCAATCATTGTCAAGCTCCCTTCCTTGTTTCTTCTTCGTATTCTTTCATTCCATGACACGTGTATCTCTCTCTCTCTCTCTCTCTCCTACTTCCACAGTGTATCCGGCCACGGCCATCACTGATCTAACCGCCGTTGATACTGCTGTGAAGACTGTGGAATACCAGATGCAAGCAATTAAGGACAGACTTCGACAAGAGGCCGAAGCAATCCCCAAGGCCAGGGTATATATATATATATATATATATATATATATATATATATCACTCTTTCTCTCTTTCTCTCTCTTAGGGTTTCCTCCTATCATCTTCATCTCTGTCTACTTAGGTTTCTCGTCCTTTGTGAAATCCTCTAGCCCCTATTGGTATCCCTCGCACAAAAAAGGGTCTCGATCACTGAATTGGGATGGTGGGGGGTTTCCCTCTGCATCATGTACTAATGGACACCCTGTAATTTCTCTCTAGTAGCATAGCATAGCATACAATAGCATTCCTCCTCCTCCTAAGCTCTGCTTTTCTCACTATTTTTTTTTCCTAGTTCAATAGGTTTGCTTGTTTGTTGAAGATTTTTTTGTGCTTCCAAAACAGAAACTCATCGACCAGTCCCTGCGTCAGCAAAAGAAACTGCAGCATATGTTAGCTCACATGCCATCCTGCTTTCTGGAAAGCACAGGCGCATTGAATCGGAACCCCAGCTGGTATTATTGTTTAAGATATTGTAGTTGCAAGTAGTCTATTTTTTTTCCGCTCATGTTGTCAATTGTTGCATTTTGAATTTGGTTCTTGTGGTGTGAGTTTTAGTGCATTGGGGGAACAATCTAATCATCATGATATCCCTTCTCTGTCTTCAAAAGTTGAGGAATTGGCCGCTCCACGCAAGGTATTAATCAATGTTTGGTAGTTTTTCTTGGACCAATGTTTGTTGTGCCCGTCATTTGATTTCAAAGCATTTGGTTCATATTCCATCAAGACTTGATCTTGAGCTTTCAATAAACTTCTATTTCTCCCTTCACTCTGTGTTGCCATTGGAACATCTGCTCATAATTAGGATGTTTTTGGCATCACAATTTTTACGTATCCTTAAAGTATCTCAAACCCAATCCTTCTACGGACATTAATAGTTGTTAGTGCCCAGAGCTTTTCTATAAAGCAGGAGGTTTGTTCAAGGAATGGATCATCCTGTGCCTGAAATTTGGAATATGACATTTGATAGAGTAATGTAGTGTTGATACAGACTATAGAGTAATGCTGTATTTGGCTCGCACTTTTCTCAAGGTTTTTAAAAACAAATTTTATAAAAGAAACGAAGTTCCATTCCCCGTTCTTTTAGGAAAAAAAAGAGTGAAATTTGTTCCTTATGGAACTTGGAAATATTGACAGAGTAACAAAATGTGAAATTTATGAATGAATATCATGATAAGGTAATCTTGTCAGAAAAGCAACATTTAATTAACTGCCGATGCATATAAGAAATCATTGGCTATGCTGATATGTTGCTAAGATATATCTGATGTTGGAAAGAACACTTAACTGCATGCTAGGTCTACCTTTTATTTCAGAATTTTGAACTGAACCTGTCTATGTAGCTTCATATCGGTTGCAATAATTGTTGCATAAATAATATCTTCCTTCCAACTGAAAAATCTTTTTTGTTTTTTTGGGATTTAGGCTAATTATATGATTTTTCATGTTTTCACCATCATCATCAAAACACTACCCCGTTTTCCGTGAGTTGTTTTCCATTCGTCCCCTTTTAAGGCTATATTCTCTCACCTCACCATATTTAAGGCTATGTTCTTTGCCACTTAATAAATTTAGCTGCAGTCATTCAAACTGGTTTTATTTTATTTGTAGGAGAAAAAGGGTCACACATCTTCACCTCGGTGGTATATCACTGTTGAAGACATTGATTCGTTGTCATCGTGAGTGGACATTCCATCTATCATTTATTTAGACGTTATGGGTATTTTTGGTGCTGGGGATTAATTATGCAGTTTTATTTCTTCTGGGACAGCTTACTTCTATTAGCAACAACTGGGTTGTCTATGGGTTCTTATTATACCAAGCTAACATGATTGTGAAGGGAAAATGCCTCAGATGTTTTATTTAAATGCATTTTAACACGTGCACCAATGTCATTAGCACATAGCTTATCCAGTAAACTGTAACCAATAGGAGGGAGGCCTTGTGTGGTTTATAATATCCTTTCACTGATCAATCATCCATGTATTACCCTTTTATGCATATCCATAATTTATACTATCCTTTCACTCATAAATCATCCTCGTATCACCATAATACTAACATTCACACTGGCGGAACCTTTTATTTTGGCAGGATTTAATTAATGTTTGTCTAATCTATACTCCAACTGAGGAAAAGAATATTATATTTGATGCCAAGGTAGTGGGAACAAGTATATACTGTTGTAAACATAGAAAAGATATATACTGTTGTGGGTTTCCAATAACGTTCCCTGCATTCATGATTACATTCATTCACCATCGTGGGCTGGCAAGATCTTACTTAGCCCATCTTACAGGGAACTTACTTTGATTAACCCCGGCAAGATCTTCACCTTGACCAATTATTCCTCCAATCCCAGACATACTAGGCTTACAAGGGAACTTCCATCTGTATTCAACTTCCACTGCCAGGTTAAACTGCTATTTTCATGCTTTCTTCAGCTTTAATTGGTATGTAACCCATCCCATTCTCTTTCCATATCGTAATTGGGCTTGCCATTAAAAGTTGTTTTAAATGCAAAACCCATTGAATATGGTTCGTGGTTCAATGCTAAATCTGTCAGTGAATCCTTCACTCGAGTAGTCCATTGCTCGTACTGCTACTACTACCATCCACATCATCCTTCCAATTAAAGTTCTAATGGTTATGAACTTATCTTCAAAATCTTTGTGATTACTTTCTTTCCTAACTCCCATGTGATTGCCAAAGGTAATCTTAACATATAACTCTAGTGGTTTTAGGAGTAGGGAGCAGGATCAGGTCAAAATGGAAAGCACTTAGTGCCACAGTATGTTTGGTTTGGGTATTAGGGCCAACCTTTTAAAGGCTTAACGATGATAGTGCAAATAGGTTTAATGTAGGGTGCGCAAAAAGGGGTATTATCTGCGTAATTGCGTGAAACTTAGATTAATTTAAAGGGTCAATTTCATAGGAAAACATTTTACTTGCATTGTTATATGGAGTTGGATGTAGGGCAACGAAGGATAGTGAAAAAAAGTACATGTAGTTGAGATGTAGATGTTAAGTTTGATGTGTAGAATAAGGAAAAAAGGGATTAATTTGGAATGAGTACATAACAAGAAATCTAGAGGTGGCTCCATTACAATGAAAAAAAAGGGAATATCATCTCAGACAATTTGGGCACGTGCTTAGATGACTTGAACCCTAAAAATAGATGAGTGGAGGAAGTAGCCTATGCAGGTCCGGGGGTTGGGGGGTGGTGCAGGGGTGAATAGGACTAATTAAACATTTTAACTTATTGAATTCAATTAATCCAACTTAGCACAAGCACAAACTCACTTGAAATACACAACAATGTATGACTATGAAGAATGGCTATCAAGTAATCAAGTGTGAAGTGCTATGGAAGATGTGTGTGCTAATCAATCAATGATATTCCAATTTGTTCAATGAAATCTAGCACATGTGGAGTGTATGCCAAAACATTAAATTTGTATACCTATCTATCACATGTATCTCAATGTATAGATATAAAATGATAAAGCATAAAGAGATAGTGGCACGCAATCAGTTATAGTGGTTCAGTCCTTGACCTAAATCGACTCTCAAGAGCTTCAACACTCTTGGTTCCACTTTTTGAGGTCACCACACAAGTTCACCTCTAATCACATACACATCCAAAAATAAATAAAATTTATACGAAGTGGCATCATGATTTGATTGATATCAGCAGATCAAACGAGTTCTTCTTTCATTCATTGAATGATAAATCACTACAAGTGAAGGAGATACACGATTTAAATAATGGAAGATCCAATATTTCAAAATTGTATCTAGAATGACTGGAAAAGTGGAAACAAGACCGGATATAATTTGATCGTTATGAGCAAATCCAAAATCTTTGTAGACCGAACCAATCATTAGTTCCCACCCCCGGGGTGAGTGGAATCCGATACATAAATCAGTTAATAAAAGAATAGAAAAGGCCTTTATTGTGTCGCTTAAGTTATAGAGGAATTCTTGAACCCAAGAATTCAGAATGACAAGTTCTTCATTACCCAGAATAGAATAACCACTTAGAATAGCAAAACAGATTATGTGGTTCGATCACTAAGATCTAATCCACCAACACCTATTTTTTGTAGTGGTTTGATCACGAAGGTCTAATCCACTTTACAATGGTATTGAAATGAAATAACTCTAAGAACACTTGCCTCTAGACGAAATCCGATGTCTTGAGGGTGCTCTTGATTTACCCTAGAGGAGTGATTCCACTAACCACACTTAATTAGAGTTTTGAATACCCTTAAATATGCCTATTAAGAGCCTAAGTGTGAGTGAAATTGGGTTTTGGGAACTCTAATATGTTGTTACTTGTTACTTAGTGGACACTTTGTGTTGGAGGAGAAGTCTCAAAATCTCAAAAGTTATGGTCATTGGAATGAGCTCATGTATATATAGAAGAGCTTCCAACAGCTAGTCCACAGTTAGCCTACTCCAATTTAAGGTTAACTGCGAAGCCCCAACGGCTAGTTTGACTTCGGTCAAAAAATAGGGTTTTGTTCTACGGCTAGCTTCACGGCGAGCCATAGGTGACTTACGGCTAGCCGTGAGGCCAACCGAGAGCCAACTAGAAAAGTGACCGTGAGCTGACCGTAAGGCTAACGGTTAGCACCCCTGCTCTAGAATTGAGCCAATTCACTGCTCAATTTAGCCGATTTTACCCTATTAATTTAAATATTTGATCTAAGGGTTTTAGGGGGCCTTTTCTTGGTTTGTCTAGGGTCCAATTTACCTAAATAGTTTGGCACATATTGGAGATTCTTCCTTAATGAACAACAGGCCTTCCAAGACTTGAACTTTTGCCTTAAACTTGATCTTCCATGGAGAGACTCTAGAGGCAAGGTTTTGGACTTTTGGCATGGAATTGACAACCCAAGGGTAGTGCATATATGACTATGGCACTAACAAGTATACCTTAGAAAGCCAACCCTAACTGAATGGTGTAAGGCTTCAATGGTGATGAAGAAAAAAATAACTTTTCAATTTAAAACAGAAAAATGAAACATTACAATGGATATGCAGGTGAATAACTTTCCAATTTAATAATGACAAGCAAAGTTTGTTTTCAGTTTGAAGGGTAATAATAAGATTTCTATTGAAAAAGAAAATTGAAGCAAGTACACTGGATATGCAGGTGAACTGGGAGTCAGAGAAAACCAATCAAAAGAGGTCAAACTTAACTCCAAACAAAAAGAAACGGCTGTGGCTATAATGTACAGTGATGGTTAGCGTGTCCCAACTCCTATAGATAAATTGGTCTGCATCACTAACCCCTTTTTTTGCCCCTTTTCTCATAAGATGTTTGGCAAACACATTAGCTTCCCTTCTTACATGAATGAAGATGACTGAGTCTGCTATGAGTCTCATTAAGAAGAAAAGCTATTCTCTATGGTTCTTTGCTGTCATTTTACCTATCTAGAGATTTCCTCTTGATATACCCTTCAATCATGTGCCTATCAGTTTTGATTCCTTAAATCACCAAATAGCCCTTTTGGCTACTAATTCTTACAGCTTCGGTCTGCATAGCATCTTTAACCCTTGCTGATAGGGAAAGAATATTTCTCCCTTGTTGTTGCACAAATTACTGCTGATACCCACTGGCCCTGGGTTACTTCATTACATTAATGTTAGACTTCCAAGCCCCTCCAGTTTCTGGCGGTAATTTTTACCTTAGCCTCTATGGTGCATAGATATGAAATGGATTTGAGTGAGATGCTAGGATGCAGCAGGACATGGATTTTGCACTTAAAATCGAACTCTGGATGCATTATGATACAGATGCTGTGAATACTTTGAAGTATCTGAGTAACATCCTGCATAACGTGTGTGTGTATCTCAAATTGCTTACAATAGATCTTTCCAATATTACCGGGGTTTCATCAACTTTTAGGATCTGCACTGGGGCCAACACATCCTATCTAGGACAAGATGGATATGGTGCTGTTACATATTATGACTCTTGATCATGAGGCTTTTAAGAGAGAGAGAGAGAGAGAGAGAGAGATATATGAGGCATTGAAATTGTCAGAGTATCTATTTGATGCCCATGAAGATTAGGGAAGTCAAGTTACTGATCAGATAAAAGAATAGGGAAGTCAGGTTTGGCACAGTGAAATCATCTTACCATTTCTACAATGCTGAGTTTCAACTGGTGCAACTCAACCTACTTTAGAAGTGTTGAGTCATGTTTGGTTCTTTACATTTTGAGAGAAATAAAACTTGTGTTTCTGGAAACCATGACAGTAGAGGAGAAATACCTGAAAAACCTGGAGAAGATTTACTCTGCCTGCAAATGAGAAGCCACTTGCAGCGTTGATATTAAATATGTTTTAGCTAATGAGAGAACAAATTTTTTGGAAACCTTCCTGTTAATCCTCACTTCGATTTCTTGTCTGCTACAGTTACATGAGGGGGAGACTCACTCTGGAAAAGGTGAATGCTGCTATAAATGAAATGGCCATGTATGCAGATGCCAATGCCCAACTTATCTCAGCTCCCAAAAAGAAAGTAGGTGCTGTTTTCTCCATCCAATTTTCAACTATTGACTGGTTTAATGTTCCACCTCTGCTGATTGATTTTATCTATATGCCCTGCAGTTGTCTGAAGATACTTGGGAAAGGGCTCTCGTAAGTAGTCTTCTTTTAATTTCACCTATAGTGTAGTTCCTTCTCAATGTTCCTTTATGCATTCGACTTCCACTTCCAACTACTGTAGTTAGTGATCTTTGATATATTATCATCAAATTAGTATGTTGTTTGCAGGAACTTAGAGATATTGCAATGGCAGAACCAGTGAAAGGGAAGCATTTTTTCCTTGACAGCGACATGAAGGGATCAGCATTGAAACTTGACAACACTGGGAAAGCAATTCTCACAGTAAGTATTTGTGCACTTGCTTAGTGATCGACTGTTGTTGATCCACAATATTACACATAACATGTGTGCTCCTATCAGACAAGGAAACAGAATCAGATCCATGTTTTTTTTTTTGGCTTTTGGGGCAAGTATGGTGAGAGCCAAATAAAGCTCTCTGTCTCAGGTTCGGTACATACAAAAATGAGCATATTTCACTTAGGACACATGCCTTTTGGCTTGCAAAGTAATTGATTTAAGTGCATCTTGCCAAAGTCATTTACTCACCTCACAGGCACATCATCAAGCCACATGTCAATGCCAAGCCTAATGTTTGCTTCTTTTAGATTTCCTATAATCAAGAATTTTCAAGCAAATAATGTTCACACATTTCAAATTTGCAAACCATCTTCTGACGCCCACCTTTATGCATGCTGCTTAGAAAGGATGGAGGGAATAGAAAGGTCACGTCATAATTAAGGATTGGGTGAAAAATCAGCCCTATCAGATGATCATAACCCTTGATTTTTTTTTCTCTCAATTATCATCCATGATGACCCTTCCATCTCTACCCCTACTAATTGGCACTCATTGAGGTGGGCCCCACAGAACCAAATGGTCCATGTTTGAAAATTTTTCTTCCTATAACACCCTCCATGAAGTTTGTTGAGGGTACGTTGGAATGGTATTTTGTTGTAACTGAATAGTTCGTGTCAAGGTAAATTTAAAATGCCAGTAAACTAATGAAAGAGAGTCGCCTCTTTGTTTGCCTGTTTAGAAAGAGAGTTCTTCCCTTTGGCATTAGAACTTAGACTACTCCATTAATGTGCGAGTGATTCTCACATTTTCTTCGGTGTTTAGAGACTTCCATTGGTTGAGTCTTGTGTAAGTGAGTTGCAAGACTCAATTTATCCCTCATTGCTGCCTTTTAATTGATAGCCATTTCTTGCCATCCAACGATCAAGTGTTTCTGATGCATAGATCCATCTAGTTACTCCAAGCTGCATCAATCATATACTTTCTAGTGTTTGAAATTGTTTGTTCCCATGTTCAGATTTTATGAATCATAAAATTAAACGGCCTGACCATTAAATACAAAATGACCATAATTGTTTCATGCTTTTAATTAATAAATTGTTGGGATTGTCTGTTTTCATGTAGGATGTTAGTCATTCCAAGTAAGGTGTTTTTTTTTTTTTTTTTTTGCCATTGCAGATCCTTCGGCATCTTGGTCGTGTGCATGAGACTCGGATTGGACATCATCGAGTATTCACTCTCTCAAAGCCACAATAGTCGGTTGTCTATGCATGAACCAACATCGACCACATTGTATATCTTCCCTTTTGCCTTAGCATTGAAGTTCAGTATCTTTTTAGTTTTGTTGTATTGTTATTTGGAAATGCATGATCCGATGGATGGTATATGAATGAAGACAACCCACTTCTCAGCATGATTTAAGGTTTTGTGGATTTTGACCACACGATTGTCTTTGGGCGTGACATTTGCTCCAAAATAGTTGAAGTACAATAACGGTGTGATATCGTATGGCCCTAGGATATCGCACAGTATGAAGTGTGCATTATTACACTGCCTTAGAATATCGCATGAACAAGTTTTTGGAAAATGATTAAACTTCAATTACTTAAGGGGAAAATATCACGTCTTTATTCTTCCATGCATGTGAATGGGAACATGGCTGCACGTGCTCAAGTGGTACCTGTGCAAAATCCGAGATCTGCTCAGGTTTATTAAATGTTTACGAAGAGATGTTTTCACCAATAAGGGAAAGAAAGAAAGAAGCGGTGAGGAGCACAAGTAACTAGGGACGTTGAAATAAGCAAGTGAATAATGTGTGTACTCAAGTAGCTGCACTTCCGATAATCACTGAGTGGATGAACCATATCATTTCTGCAATGGTAGGAAATAGATGTGATTTAGATATATTTTACAATGTCTATTTTGTAAGGAAAAAAAAAAACAATTCGTAACATGATTATTTGACTTGAATCCACAATTTGATCGATGCTTGTAAGACTGGTACAAGTGTGTTGCCGCCACTTCTACTGTCACTTTATATAATTATTTTATCAAGGCTTGTGAAACTCGACAGTGTCCTAGTTATTGGTTATAATGGATTTTCTCAATTTGAGAGGTTGTTCACTTGGAAAAATTAATAACATGTTTGGTAATAGACGAGGAAGCCATAGATCTGATGATTCTTTACTATTACTGGAATAAGAATTCCTCGCTGAGGATTTGTATATTTGAGAATTTCACATTGATATTGTTGTGTATCAATGTATATGGATAAAAAAAAAATAGAGTTCAGTATGCAAATCCTCTTAAGTGAGGATTTTCAAATCTTATGGGGCGTGGTCATCAGATTTGAAAATTTTAACAAATGAAGATTTCCACTCTCCCAAATCTTCAGAAATTTACAATTGCCAAATATGAATTTACAACATCTTTAGAGAAACCGAAAATCTTTTCCCTGAAGATTTAGTTGCCAAACGTGACCTAAGTGAATCATGGATTCTATAACCGGTTAGTCTAAATGAGGTGGGGTCTCAAATCTGAGTATATTGAAATTTGAGCTTTAGAGTCGGGCCTCACTGGTGGATTTACTAGGGTGAGCATTTGTTGTTTCTTTCTTCTTTTTTTTCTTTTCCTATTTGGGATCTACCTTTATGCATGCTTTGGATTGTTTTTCCTTCATGTTTTTTTACATTTTTCCTTGAGGTTTTTGGGCTGCCTCTTTACCTACCATAGTGGGACCCAATTATACATGATTATCCCTAATTATCCTATTTAATAGGTGACTAGTAAGGGTAGTTGGGTAATTTCCTAGTAATTAAGCATAGTCTAGTATTTAGGGTTCCTTTGTATTTTATAGAATAAATAGGGGGTCAGTTGTATTTATTAGAAATAGTAAGTTAGTTGAGGGCCCTTGGTTGTAATTCTAAGATAGGATAGGGGTTTCTCTTGGAGACTTATGCAACTAAACATAAAATACTCTAAATAACTCTAGGTTCCTTCATTAGCTAAACCATTAAGTGAGGGCATCTTAGTCTTTTGGCCAAACCAAATTCTATAAATGAGACCCATCCTCATACCCAATGAAATTCACTCTCCCTCTCATTTCATTTTCCATCTCCTCTCCTCATTTCAACTTCCCTCGGAGAGCTTCTTCTTCTTCATCAAGAACTAGTGTTTCCATCTAGATCTAGAACTTCTCCTACAAGATCCAAGAGGAATTCATCAAGGTCCGGCCACCTCTAAGTTAGAGGATCTCTTTCATCTCCTAGATCTCTCTCCCCTCTCCAATTCAAGGTAACTTTCATTATCAAGCCCCAAATCCTTGTAAATCTAGTTCATCTTCTTCAATTCCCTCTTTCTTATGCACTTTTCTCCTTGGGAATGGGTGTAGGAGCTTAGCCATTAGAGGAGTTTTTCCCCAATTTCTACTCTAAGGCAAGTAGACATGTCTAGATTTTCTTTTATTGCTTGTTATTATGCTTGGATTGGTGATTGATAGCATGTATGCTTCTCTTTTCATGAAATTCTGTAAATTAGTGATGATTAGATGATATAATGTGTAGATCTTCTTATTTTTCTAAGCCATTTTCTATATTTTTTTGCCATTGATGAATGGGAAACCCCCATTTGGAAGATCAATGGCCCATTTGCAATTAGATGGTAATGTATGATGGTGTTTTCGTGTATAGAGATGAACTGATGATGGATTGGGATAGAATTGAGGGGTTTTGAATGGAAATTTTGGAATCTGCATGTACCCGATCGACCAGTGACACCACAAACTCCATCACCTGAGAGTTGTGACTGTTGACATACTAAGGAAATGATAGTGTAGCTGGTCGACTGGGTACACTGCATAATTGAGATGATCTAATCCACTGAATCTCAGGCATTCTAGTGTAGGTGGTCAATCGGCCCTTCATGGGGGTCGACCGACACTGCATAACTGAGACAAGCTGACTGACAGAGTTTCCATGCCCCCTAATGTACCCAATCGACCTGCCCTTCACGTGGTCGATCGTATACACTATAGACAATGTTTTTCAAAAACTATTTGTTTTGTGATTTAATCTCAATTGGGCCCCATTAACCTTTCATTTGGTTTATTGTAGCTACCTTAGACATGAGTTAAGGGCTAGACTTAACCTTGACTCATGTAGCTACCTAAAGTAAGGTCTAGTGTTATGAAATGGAACCTGGTGTCGATGGATTGCCTTGGATGCCCATTACCTATAGGAGCATCAAGAATCCTAAATTTAGCATGGATTGCCTTGGCTTCCTTGGCTACTGTCTTGGGTGAAGTGAGACCCCGAACCTGAAGAGGGGGCAAGGACTATGAAGGATTATGGCATATAGTTGCATATATTGTTTATTATGGATGAACACCATGGTTAGGTGGTACGGTCCGATCTGAGACAGTAAGGCCTCAGAAATATACCTAAATCAGTGCATGACACTTAAAGCTTTGATTAACAATCATGGTCTGGATTTGGGTCGTAAGGTCAGGGCATGGCATATGAAGCTCTAATTATTGATTACTAAAATATAAAGGTGGATACATTAATGGATGGACAATAGGATGGGATAAGATTAATTAAGCGTATGGAGGAGTGGAGTATATGTTTAATTAACAATTAAGAGCTACGGGGAAGGAATAGCGACACTCCAAACTCCATGGATCATACCCTTGACTAATATCATCCCACATGAGCACAGTAAGGTGATCTTGTTTGGAACACCCCCACTTGGTGCACTATGGATGATATACGATGAGATGCGTGTACCGTATGTATTTTCGGATATCGAGAACACCAGCGCTCGAACTCGGTACACTATGATGAGTATAATGGATAGTATGACAAGCACGGTAGGTATCTTCAAATACTGAGACAGCCAGACGCGGGAGTTGGGTGCAGTAGGTGTCTTCAAACACTGAGATGAATATGGATGATGGATACATGGTTATTGATGGTTCTTTGTTTGATATGGTTACATGGTGGTACAACGACCATGGGTTGGCTATGATCCCCTATTATTGAGGTCCATCAACTATTTGTTGTATGGATGTAGACTTAGATGGATATAGATATGATGGGATAGTTCTCATACCATTATGGGTATCATTGTTATCTATATGTTCAATGTGTAGCACTTCTGACATACTGATGGTAATATTATTAGATCATAGTACCTGATACTTATCTCTTGTATTCAGATTGTAACTTGGTGATGGTATTAATAACTGTTGGGAAGTCCCACATCCCACATCGCCTAAGTAATAGGCTTGACATATCTTAATATACCTGTATGGGCCTTCCACCTATCAGCTTAAGCTTTTGGATTGGTATATGGTTTCTTACATGGTATCAGAGCGGGTTTCAATCCCAGTGTTCTTGTGTAACCTACGTGACAGGCCTGTCCATGAAATCTGTTGGGCCTGCACATGAGGGGGAGTGTTGGGAAGTCCCACATCCCACATCGCCTAAGTAATAGGCTTGACATATTTTAATATATATGTATGTGCCTTCCACCTATCAGCTTGTCTACACTATGCTATGTTCTTCATTATCCATGGATCATTGAACACTTCACACTACACTATCATACACTACACTTAGAAGTTTTCATTCTTATTATTGAGGTATTAACCATGTAGGTAGGGGTGAAAGTGGGCCGGGCCGTCCTAGGGCCGCCTGCGGACGGCCCGTTATAGGCTCGGCCCGAGCTCGGCTCAAAAGACAAAAGAGCCGAGCTAGGGCCTAGTAGGAGGCCCGTTTGCTTAAACGGGCCGAGCTAGGGCTTGATGAAGCCCGACTCGTAAGCCCTAGGGCCTACATATATTATATATATGTACACTATACAATATATAATATATATATATATATATTATATATCATAATCCATAAATCCTAAACCTAAGCAGTAAGTCATAGGGCCTGCATATATTAATCCATATATTATATATATGTGTACACTATACAGTATATAATACATATATTAATCTATAATACTAAATAATCCATAAATCCTAAACCTTAGTTTTAATCCAATATAAATAATCCCTAAACCCTAAACACTAAGCCCTAAGCACTAAATAATCCATAAACCCTAAACCTAAGCACTAAACCTTAAACCCTAATTTTAATCCAATATAAATAATCCCTAAACAACCTTGAAGATGCATGTATATTAATAGTCTGGAAGACATTTTTTTAAGTCTTATAACTCTGGAACAACCTTTCCTTTGTTGTTATTATTATTTATTAACAAATAACAAGGCTCTATTGTTGTTGTTATAGGTGATGCTGGAGACTTTATTTTATGATGCTAGCCGAATACTTTATTTTATTCTATGATGCTATTGGAGTTTAATTTGATTTGTATTATTGTTGGAGTTTGATAATGCTCATCTACATTAACATTGAACTATTATGGAGTGTTGGAACTGGGCTCCCTTTGCTTTTATGGAGTTTTTCTTATTTTAGTTAATTTTATTGCTGCAATCCAAATTATGGGAATGAGAATATGGGATGAATGCATGCATTTGACCATTTTTTTGTTCTGGTTTGCATATGTAGATTTCTTTGAATTCCTACATGATTTTTTTTTCCTGAAAATATTTTCTTTCAGCTAGTGCTATATCATTAGCCGGACTCAAAGGGCAGGCCCTAGGGCCTCATAACTTAATAAGAGTCGAGCCCGAGCCAGGGTTTTTGAGGCCCTCTCAAGCTCGGGCCGAGCTAGGGCCTACTGAAAAATACTAGGGCCGAGCCTAGGGCCTGTCAAAGCCCGGCTCGGCCCGGCCCACTTTCATCCCTACATGTAGGTACATTAGAGACTAGGTATGACTTTATTTTTCATTTTGATATTGTAACGTAATGTAATTTAAATATGCATATTTGCTTGGCTCAATGAGCTTAACCCAATTCTTAATGTTTTCAGGTCATACTCTCTTTCCTTTCTTGTTTGTGGGCTTGGCGGTTGCTTTAATACCCCAGGATACTGGAGAGATATGCAGTGGATGTATTGAGAGGCCTTCACATTAGAGTTTGTTTTCTTTTGTTATCTTTTAGTGGGCCATGTTGGGCCATGATTATAATAGCTTAACTAAAAACATTTTTGTAATTCTTAACCAAACCAAACCAAGCCTTTTCCCACTAGATGGGGTCGGCTATATGGATTTGATGGCGCCAATCAAATCTGTTTAGGGCCATGTCCTCAGTTAGATCCATGTAGGCAATGTCATGTTTAATAGTTTCTTTTCAACTTCTCTTGGGTCTCCCTCTCACTCTCCTACTCCGGGCAATTTCCATGCTTTCACACCTTTTAACAGGTGCCTCCGTTGGGCGCCTTCTAACATGCCGAACCATCTCAGTCGATTTTCTCTCATTTTATCTTTAATCGGTGCTATTCCTACTTTGCTCCTAATTTCCTCATTCCTAATCCTATCTCTCCTTGTGATCCCGCACATCCATCTTAGCATTCTCATCTCCGCAACTTCTATCTTCTTAACATGAGTATGCTTTACTGCCCAACACTCTGATCCATATAACAACGCTGAACGTACCGCCACCTTATAATACTTTCCTTTAACCTTGAGGGGGACTTTCCGATCACACAAGACCCCCGAAGCACTCCTCCATTTGGTCCACCCGGCCTGAATCCTGTGACTTACATCAGTATCAATCTCTCCATCCTGTTGCACCATAGATCCAAGGTACCTAAATTTTTCTTTCTCTACAATATTTTGTGTGCCCAAACTTACTTCTAAGTTACCAAGTGTCTTACTTTGACTAAACTTGCATTCCATATAATCCATCTTGCATCGACTTAGCCTAAACCCTTCTGTCTCTAACGTTTTTCGCCACAATTCTAGCTTAGCATTCACTCCTTCTCTCATTTCATCCACTAAAACAATGTCATCTGCAAATAGCATACACCACGGCACCTCATCCTGAATATGTCTTGTAATCTCATTCATAACTAGGGCAAACAAGTACGGGCTTAACGCTGAGCCTTGGTGTAGACCAATCGTGATAGGAAACTCTTTAGTCTCTCCGCTAGTCGTTCTTATAGATGTCACGGCTCTATTATACATATCCTTTATCGCTTCAATATATGCGACATACACTCTTTTCTTTTCCAGGATTCTTCATAGAATCTCCATAGGAACTCGGTCATAGGCATTCTCCAAGTCAATAAACACCATATGTAAATCTCTCTGGCCTTCTCTATACTGTTCCATTAACCTTCTCAGGAGAAAGTTAACCTCCATGGTTGATCTTCTAGGCATGAAACCAAATTGATTCTCTAAAATGTTTGTTGTTCTTCTTAATCTTCTCTCAATAACTCTCTCCCATAATTTCATTGTATGGCTCATCAATTTAATCCCGCGGTAGTTCGCACAGTTCTGAATATCTCCTTTGTTCTTGTATATGGGTATAAGAATATTTTTCCTCCATGCATCAGGCATCTTCTTGCTCTTTAGCACTACATTAAAAAGCTTTGTCAACCAACTTATGCCCTCCTCCCCCAAGCACCTCCAAACCTCAATAGGGATACCATCTGGCCCAACCGCTTTCCCATTCTTCATCATTTTCAATACTTCTTTAACTTCTTCCCTACTGATTCTCCTATAAAACATATGATTCGATTCTTCCCTAGAAATGGTAAGTTGCTCCAATTGTATGTCACTACTACTGCTATCGTTAAATAACTTGTAATTCTTAAGTGAAACAAATTATAGGACCTTATTCTTGCTCATATGAGATCTTTATTTACTCATTTATTAGATTTTTGATATTATTTTGGTACTTTCCTACTAACGTTCCGAGATTCGAGGCACCCGGATACTGGGGCGTTAAACAGGGGACGATGTCAGCCCACAAACCATGGATCAAAATAGTGGTCACTACGTATATTGGGCATAGCAGTAAAACCGCTACGCTAAATGGTATTTATCACCGTTCACATCTGTAGCGGCCGGTACGCCCGCTAGAAGACCGTTAAGGAGTAAGACAGATTCCTACTGTCCAAAAAAATTTTAAATGCATAATAAGACTTATTTCTTTTCTTCTTCTATCCAAATAACATTTCTATGCAACTTTTCTACCCTTTTATATTTAAAAGAACACCAAAAAGCACATGATCTCACCGAATTACAGTAGATATAGAAAGTTCTTCTCAATGATTCTTCTCTAAGTACATCCTATTAGACACCCCCTTTTGTAGATGTATTCTTTTCTCTAGGTACTCCTAAGTCTTAAGTCTTGACTTTATGACATTGTTTTTAAATTTTTTAAATTTTATTTTTTTACGAGCCTTTCAGTTTTTTTAAGTTAGCATAACTAAGAAACATGAATATATGTGAAAAAAATGATCATTACTATTGTTTTCTATTTATACAGCGATATAAGATCTCATACAATGAGAGACCGCTACGCCCCCTTGTCTTAGTTACTTTTGGAAAAAAAAAACTATTTTCTCTCATTTTCCAATATTCTAGATTTTTTTTTCAGATTTTTTTAAATCGCATCACTACATAGCATTTTGGTGGCAGGCCTTTATGCTGCCGCTATTTTCATCCTTGCCACAGACACATCTCATTATGCATTTGTTAGAGTTTTTTTATTACTATAAAAAAAATCTGTGGGTGGGTGGGGGTGAGTTTTGTAAACAAGAGCATTTTGTTGTTGGGTGACAAAAAAAAGTAGAGGATTTTACCGAAAAAACCCCCTCATATTCAAGATATGAATGAATTAACTGTAGCAGTCCCAGGAGCCATTTTTTGTTGGTGATTTCCCTGCTCACCTGCATATACGAGTGGAGATATTCCTTCTCATTTTTTATTCTTTTTCACAATTAAGTGACGATATCACCGTCTAAATCAGATTCAGAAAAAAATAATTATTCTTTTGGATGGTGGTTGCCTGGTGATTGAGTTAGATGATGATGATGAGTAATGGAGGCTGGATAGTAATGATGGATAAAGTTGAAGATGATGGTTGAAAGGACAATGTGAGAGATGAGTACAGGTCACAGGTATAAAGCCTGTTTAGGTGTTGTGAATTGGATTGATGGGGAAGGGGATGCAGATGGAATAACATGATATGATGATGTGGGTAGAAGTGGTTGGGAGATGGGCAGTGGTTGTGCTGAGAGATGACAAAGGCGAGTTACAGAGAGAAAAAAGCAGATGAAAAAAAGAAGAGAGAAACCGATGGGTTCAAGAAAGTGGGAGAAGGCGAGTTTTGTCAGATGGAGGTGAAGTTTCATACATTTGGTTGAAAAAAGGTAAATGTGGTCACATGGGTTTGTTTAGGTTGATAGAGAGAGGAATGAGAAAGATGATGGATTTAGATTACTATATGTGATAATGGGGTGTTTCGATAACAAGCTCCCACCTGCATCTAAGTCTACGACTATTGAGGTCACCATATCATGAAGGAGAATGTTGTGTGAGTAAGAGTTTAGTTGGTAAAGGTGGAAGGAGTTGGAGGAAAAAGGAGGAGGAGGAGGAGGAAGAAGAAGAAGAATAAACGAGCGAAAATATTTCTGCTTGTGTATGCGAGTTAGCGGGGATATCACTTGAGATTTTTTTTCTGAATCTAATTTGACGGAAATATTTCCACTTAATTGTACAGAAGAAGAAAAAACGAGAGGGGATATCCCACTTATATATGCAAGTGAGTGGAAATATTACCGCTTGGTGAAACAATAAAAAAAATAAACCAAAATAGGTCCTTGAGACTACCACTATCGATTTTATATTTTTTAGGTTATTTTTTTGTCCATAGTGAATCTAAAGAGATTATTCTAATAAAATTCTCAAAAAAGTAAAATTAATATAATCATCATCAAGATGATTATTAGGGTTACAAGTACCAGTATTGTGGGCCAAATCAAGGGGTTAGAATCCTAGAGATAGTTGTCAGATTTTTGTTGGGCCATCTTGTATCAACACTAGGCGCGGCATTAATCAAAATATTTGAATCCGAGGCCACCACAAGCGTGAAGAAGCATGTGTGCAGACTTTGACCTCGCACAGCAATAGGTGAGCGAAAATAAAAAGTGTCGCGGGGGGCGCCCTCGGCTACCCCCTCCACAGCTAAGCTAAAGTTATAAAATGATATCACTACCAGTACTGGAAGCGAAGTAATTTTTCTTTTTTTCTTTTATTTTAATCTTTCTTTCAACCACATCAAATTCTTCTACTGTCCATGTGCTGCACGTTGAAAGCAACATATGTAGCATCTGTACACTACAGACAAACCACAACACTGATTGGAAAATTTTAGCCATCCAACATTCATTTATACAGGGACCACACCCCAACAAGCAGTGGTGGACCTAGGATTTTTGTTTGACCATAGTCACTTCAAAAGGTTAATTACAATTTTATTATACTTTCTTTTTATTAACTAGGACAAAAGAGAAAATGTATTGCATTTAATTAATGAATAATCTTTGTCACTCTTGCAATAAGTACACATTTGTCAAACCTTGGTTGAGCCTAAACTGACCCCATTTGCCCAAACTTACCAAATTCCAAATTTAGGTTGACTGATTTAGATTTTCGTTGTTGACAATTCCTAGCCTGAAAATCAAAATGAATTCATGGATTCAAGTTAGGTTTATATTAGCCATTTGGGAACATTAGTTTGGTCAAATAGAACTTAGGTTCTTGTCAATTTAAAGCTTGTCCAAAATTTGGTCAGACATGTTGCACTCTTCTCATGTCCACCAACTCAGACTTTCACACAATAAATGGAGCTTTACTTTTTCAACGGAGCTCAATTTAAAATTGATGTTATTCTAGATCTCAAAATTACTTAAAAGAAAAGATGAGATCTAGAATAACATCAAAGAGGACAGTGGTCATCCGCTTATGCCAGTCAGTGGTCGCCTAAGATGAAGAGCGACTGAAGGTTTCACTTTCTTTCGATTTGCGGATTTTTGAGAGAAGAGAAAGACACTGAGAAAGTGTGGGTTTTTGGAGTTGGTAAAGGATAGTGAGGTCTTTGGTTAATTTTAAGTGGGAACCGGGATATAAGGGCCTTAAAAACCTTATATACTTTTTTCAATTTTGGAGGGGGCTTCAACCCCCAGCTTATTAGATGTAGGTCCACCCCAGCATACAAGGTAACACAATTATGCAAATAATAAATAACACGACATTTCTTTGTTCCTTAAAAATACCTTCATTTTCTCGGTGGCTTTATTCACATTTGCCTAACCACAAAATGAACGGAGAGACCCACATCCATTAGTTAGTTCTAATGAGAGACTTATTGTAGGGGACATATAAGGCCTGTTTCGTTATTAGAAGTTTTGACAAAAAGAATATAGTTTTGGAGGTTTTTTCTAAAATATGACATCTTGTTCATTGGCATTTGCAAACGCCATTGTTTTTTCACAAGTAATTTTTAACTTCAATCACCTAAAAGGTCTTAAATTATCTTTTGGGCTTTATGAATTTCAGCCTGTGTAAATTTTTGATGAAATTCCTTAATGCTCAAATGAAAATAAAAAGGAGCATGCAAAAATTCACCATATCTCTGAGAATTCCATCCATAGAACATAGATTCTATGAATTCCAATAAAGAAGCCATGTCTGTCATCTGGATTCTGGAGGCGCGTCTACTGTATGCTATGCTTGGTCTGACTGACTGGTAATTCAAATCTCGCTGGACACACGATCACCTACCATACTGCCAAATAAAATAAAGGGACATTTACTAAATAAATTCCCTTAAAGAGGATAATCACTGTTGGGACTCCAAAACTTTTATATTATCAGGGAAGGACCTCCAGCCCAAATCTTCCTTATTTTTGCCCATTTTACCCTTTGTTAGTTGTTGCCAAAGGGAAGGAAGCTGAAACACAAAAAGAAGAAAAGAAGAAACGGAAGAAGGAGAAGACCAGACCAGTCCAGTCTCCATTTCACTTCCATCTCCCGTTGAACGGCCACCGGTCGCACTCCACGTCTCTCTCTGTCTCTCCTCCTCGCCCTCCTCTTTTCCTCTACATCAAAACCCAAGCCCTAGAGGAAGTCCTCAAAATCTGAAGACCTGGTTTTCAAGGTAATAAAATTCTACACACTCAACTCTTTTCTTCTCTTGTAAAAATAGATAGCCCTTTCTTCTCCAAGGTTCTTCTCCAATGTTCTACATCCAAGGCATTTCTTCTTACAGTGATTTTTTGTTTTTCTAGTTGGTTGATTGGATTGATTTTTTGTTTGTTTAGTTGGTTGATTGGATTTTTTTAGATAATACAATACAAGTAATGCCTTACCCTTGCCAATGAAAGCATACTGATAGCACTATATAAGTTCTGAAAAAAAACACAGAGTTCGTTGATATCAACTAAAAAGTATGTTGACATCAACAAATAAATGTGTTGATATTAATGAAAGCGTACTGATAGCACTATATAAGTTCTGAAAAAAAAAACACAGAGTTCGTTGATATCAACTAAAAAGTATGTTGACATCAACAAATAAATGTATTGATATCAATGAAAGCGTACTGATAGCACTATTTTAGTTCTTAAAAAAAACACAGAGTTCGTTGATATCAACTAAAAAGTATGTTGATGGCTGCTTCTTCACATCACCGCTTCCATCTAAATATCAAGACATGTAAAAGTAACACGATAAGATATAAGAAAGTGTTAAGTGCCAAATAAATATATTAAGAATGGGTTGATGTGCAAAACAAAATCAAACACAAAAAAAGGATCTTCGATTCAACCAAACAAGAAGGTGAAACCATACCTGAAGCAATTATATTTTCTGATCCTTTTCTAGCAGTGAAAATAGTTGATTTGGATGAAGTACATGATCTTTCATCATGCTTTGCTCCCATTGTGAGAGATGTTGTGGTACCAGCCATTGGTGACATTGGGCGATCAGACATAAAAGACTTCTTCCTTTCTATTATATTTTGTATTTTCCCTTGCTTCAAGCCTCCTGAATTGTCAGAACAAGAGCTAATAGTACACTGCAATTTAGCATCTGAATCATCGGTATTTAAGAGGCCTGAGATTGTGCTTTCGAAGGACAGATTTTTGCTAAATGTCTGAATCAACCCCTCTTTTCTTGTGACACCACTGGAAAATTCTCTAGTCAATTTTTGTTTCTGAGAAACATCATGTAACTCTTTGGCTTTTGTCTTTGATTTATTGACAGTAGATGGCCTTGAAAGAGAACCTGAAAGAGCCAATGAATTGTATAGCTTTAAAAAAAATTTCACCAACCGAGAGCTGAATTGCCTCTGCCTTCTAAATAAAGCAAGTTACTGACCCAAAAACAGTAAGGTATTTAAACTTACTGTGAAGTCGTTCTTGCATCCATGATGCATAAGGCCTGGAAGAACCAAGCAGGTGAATAGTCTCCTGAGAACCATTAGCAAAGCAGCTTGTGGGTGAAGCTACTAGATGCACTGGCTTTGGTTTCCCAACATTCGAATTCTTGAATGAATTCTCTTGGGAGAGTTCAGCCCTCTTGGAGCTGGCCGTCCCTGGTGATCCAACAGTTGTTTCAACAGCATCTTTATTTAAAATTGAAGCAGCTTCCATATTTCCTACACGCCTTTCGGAGGGAACCTTAGGAGTTGCCATGGCTTTTATGGCTTGGTTTGCCTCTGCTTTCTGTGCCTTGTTCTTCGACTTTGGAAAAAGTTCTTTTTCACCCAATGATGATGATTTTGGAGTTTCTGAAACCACTTCAGTTTTAACTAGTTTTCGCTTTTCAGAATCTTCCTTGAGCTGGCATTCTTCACATAGCCAGTCACTCTCTGGAACTTTATGCAGCATTATTGGCATGCAATAGCTAAATAACATTAAACGAATATGTTACCCTTAAAGGTGAATATATATATATGAATGTGAAATAGTCAATAAATATAGTACTAGAAAAAAAAGGATGATTACATGTGCTCTGCGCCATCATTGCATCTGCTACAAGTAGCAAGCATCTCCTCACGTCCTGTATCCCCACAGATATCACATACTTTTACCTGTTTCCAGATGGCACAAAAAGTGTCAATTTACGGAAATAATCATTAGCTGAAATATACCAAGAGAAAAACCATTCAAATATAAGAGCATTTTCCAATAAATCTCATGGCTGCTTACAATTTCCAACAAGATGAATCCTGAAATGGTAGCAGGCATCTTTTCAGAACCAAAAGAAGAAAAAGGTCCAATCTTCTAAACATCTTCAATTTGTGAAAAGGAAAACCGACAATGATCGACAATAAGTGTATGCTTCTCTTATGATTTATATTTAAATCAATATCTTTACAAAAAAAAAAACAGAAAAAGAAAGAAAGAAAACATAGCAGGCCATCCTTTTAAATGGTTTTATTATTGTCTAGCTAGGTTCTCATTCCAGTGATCCATAGACCTTTTGAAATTGCATCTTTCATTATTATTTTGATTCATCTAAGGTGGCATTTGCCATGATGAGCTTTTGTAGGCAAGATTGGACATGCTTTCTTCGGGTTAAAATCAGAAATATAAATATATATTTTAATTTTCACTATGCCTTGCCTCTTTCTTCCAAAATGGCATATTCAATACCAGTAATTTAAGGAAGTCTCCATTGCATTCCAACTACAAAAAATAGGCTAATCACAGAAGTAAAAGAAGATCACCCCTGTGATTGGACAAAACGAAAAGGCCCATAACAGTGATCCTCTATATGTTTTTCTTCTCTGGAATGTACTAAAGGCCAGACTAATCTTTTCTCAATGAGATATGAATTCAGTGATTGCAAGATCTCCAGATGCAACAATTCAGTTGACCAAATAAAGAGAAAAAAACATTTATAAAAGCAAACCAAAGTTGCCCTTTGGAAAACAAAAATTCTTGTGGTGCTTGGTGTTCCACTGTCTATGGTCTGAAACCCTCAAAACCATTCAATTCAAAATATACGTGCACCAGTTACATCACTCTACATCCATTGCATTTAGTGTGAAGGGGGAAAAAATTAAAAAAGAACATTATTATCACAACACGGTACGTTATTATCTTGTTCACTAAATTGAATTTTGATTTCTTCCTTGAAAGATGAAGATGGACTAATCATTATTATTTGGATGCAGTGATTCTCACAAAAGCTCTTCGAAAGCACTTGGACGTGACATTTATAATTTTGAAGCAAATCCCGATATTGGAGTAAACAGTATCCATTCTTGTGATACCATTGATCCCACTGTTGATCTCGAGGAAGACATTGAAGCCATCTTCTCCTTTTCACCTGATCACTTTACATTAATAGACTCTCAGCCATGGGCAAATGATGATCCTACAATAGGGGACAAAATGCAAGAAGATGTGGGAATCCGCGCCGAAACGTCAACCTTTGTTGAAGATCCTAACATTGAAGATACGCTAGTGCCAGCTGATGATTTCAAACATGAGTTGCTAGAGAGTACTGCGCAAGATTTGTGGAAAGGGAGAGGGTTTCCAGATCGTGATACATTTAGGAGAACCCTCGCGAAATTGTGGCTACTTGTGGTTTTGGCATTTGTAGCACTTTTTTTTTTTTTTGTAAAGCTGGAACCATGTCTTTTGAAGTTGTCTAACCATCTATTTACTGCACTTTTGTATTTAGTGCCTACATTTGTAACAGGAGGAACAATGTCCTAATATTTTTTGTAAAGAGTGTTGGTGGATGTAGCTCTTTCATTTAATAGCAGACCAATGTTTATCTTTTATAGTGGGTGGATAGAATGGTTGGATAATGTTCTTTCATGATCATTGATGTATTTTCTATTAATGGATCACTGCCATTTGGCAGTGTATATTGGATGGTTGACATGTTAACTCTAATGGCCACTGTTGTTGATTTCATTTTCTTCTTGTATATATGTTGGAAGATAATCTAAAGTGCCCGTTGACAGTTTATTGTCTCACTGTAGTGATACTAGTTAGTTCACAGGTTGTTCATGTGTTGTAGATCACATTTCCAAGAGAATTAAAGCATGAGTTTCATGAGAGTTGGAAAGGATTTGCACAACCAAAGGTACCTCCAAGTGGTGCCATAGAGAATGGGAAAAAAACTTTCCAAGCTAGCATGACGTTTTCATACATATATACCAAATTTATTCGTTGATGTCAACAAACTGTTGGTTGACATCAACGAACACAGTGTTCAATTTCTACACATAATATGTGCTAACAGTACGCTTTCATTGACATCAACGAATTTATTCGTTGATATCAACAAACTGTTAGTTGACATCAACGAACACTGTGTTCAATTCCTACACATAATATGTGCTAACAGTAAGCTTTCATTGACATCAACGAATTTATTCGTTGATGTCAACAAACTGTTGGTTGACATCAACGAACACTGTGTTCAATTTCTACACATAATATGTGCTAACAGTAAGCTTTCATTGACATCAACGAATTTATTCGTTGATGTCACAAACTGTTGGTTGACATCAACGAACACTGTGTTCAATTTCTACACATCAACAAACTGTTGGCATCAACTACAAAGGGGTAGAATGGAAAGCAACATTTTACATTTATTCGTTGATGTCACAAACTGTTGGTTGACATCAACGAACACTGTGTTCAATTTCTACACATCAACAAACTGTTGGCATCAACTACAAAGGGGTAGAATGAGAAGCAACATTTTACATTTAGGCGGGAGGTCCTACTCTGATATTAGAAAATTTTTAGGGTCCCAACAGTGGTTATCTTATGTAAGGAAATTTATTTAGTAAATGTCCCTAAAATAAAACAAAATAAAAGTAAAGTAAAGTAAAATCCTGCTGCCTTTGGTGCTGTACCGTACTACTGCTATTATAGCCTGTAAACGGTGGTGTCGTCTCTTCAAAGTAATCTCTGCTCCTTTTGCACGAGTTTTCAGTCAAAAGAAAATCAAAACCTAATAAAAGCTCGATCGCTCTTTCTATCTTTCTCTTTTTCTCCTTTTTTTTCAGGTCTCTCTCTCTCTTAATCGATCGCCATCGAGTAGGCTCGATCTGCATCTATTCTGCTGCTGCTTCTGCTTCTTATTGTTATTTCTCACAGTTATATAAGTTCCTGCTGTTCTTCCGTGTGAAGTATCTATTTATCTATCTAATATCTATCAATGGAAGAAGAACAAGGCAGCCACGTTCCTCCTCTGTCGTCAGACAAGAGCAGCCTGCAGGGCCTCGACATAGCCCACATAGCCCACGCCTTCTTCAAACCCCTTCTCCAATCCGCTCCTCCCTCTCCCACCAAACGCCACACCAAGGTCTCAGTCATCGGAGCAGGCAACGTCGGCATGGCCATCGCCCAGACCATCCTCACCCAGGACCTAACAGACGAGCTCGCCCTCGTCGACGCCAAGCCCGAAAAGCTCCGCGGCGAGATGCTGGACCTCCAGCACGCCGCCGCCTTCCTCCCGCGCACCCGAATCCTCGCCTCCGTCGACTACTCCGTCACCGCCGGCTCCGACCTATGCATCGTCACCGCTGGCGCCCGCCAGATCCCCGGGGAGTCCCGCCTGAACCTCGTCGAGCGGAACGTCGCCCTCTTCTCCGACATCGTCCCCCGCCTCGCCAGCCACTCGCCGGATTCCATCCTGCTGATCGTGTCGAACCCGGTCGATGTCCTGACCTACGTGGCCTGGAAGCTCTCCGGATTCCCCTCCAACAGGGTCATCGGCTCGGGCACGAATCTCGACTCGTCCCGCTTCCGATCCCTCATCGCGGACCATCTGGATGTGAACGCACAGGACGTACAGGTAGGCGTAGCCGTGTGTAGTGTAGGTGTCTTTTTTTTTTCAAAAATTTCCTACTTGCTTCTTTCTTGTTTCCGTGTTTTTTTTTTTTTTTTTTCTCCTGTTTGTTTGTAGCTACCTACCTATCTAGCTAGAATCTCTATCTAATGAATGAATGTTTGATGAATGAATGTATGGATATGATCAATCATATCGATATCTCGATGATAATTAAAAAAAAAGGCATGCATCGTTGGAGAACATGGTGACAGCTCGGTGGCTCTGTGGTCTAGCATAAGCGTGGGAGGGGTTCCTGTGCTGAGCTTTCTGGAGAAGAAGGAGATCGCCTACGAGAAGGAGGCCCTTGAGAGGATCCACAGGGCCGTGATTGGGAGCGCCTACGAGGTCATCCGCCTCAAGGGCTACACCTCCTGGGCCATCGGCTACTCCGTCGCCAGCCTCGCCCGATCCCTCCTCAGGGACCAGCGCCGCATCCACCCCGTCTCCGTCCTCGCCAAGGGATTCTATGGGATGGACGCCGGAGAGGTCTTCCTCAGCCTCCCAGCTCAGCTCGGCCGAGGGGGGGTCTTGGCCGTCACCCACGTGCACCTCACGGAGGAGGAAGCAGAGCGGCTGAGAGATTCTGCCAACGCCATCTTGGAGGTCCAAAACCAGCTGCACCTGCACCTGGGAGGAGGAGGAGGAGGAGGAGGAGTCTGATTGATTGATTGATTTCATTTTCAAACCTTCCTCTCCTTCCCCTTTTTTACTAAACTTTGTTCTTTGTTCTGATTGAAATGGGGTTTTCCCCATAACTTCATATTGTGTACCCGTTAGGATCGAACATGGTGGGTGGGATCAGGTGGTCAGGTCGAACGTGTTCACGTTGGCAATTATCATCATCATCACTATTTTTAAAATAGAGCCATTCAACTTTCTAAGGGTTGATCCGCTAAGTCCGTTATTTAAAGTGGAGAGGTTATGTTTTTTTATGTTGTAATATCTGTCCGCCTGATTGTGAAAATTGATGTGCTTCAGCAAAACCACCTACGTCTTGCAATTGATATAGTGCAACCCACCTGTACATATTTAGGAAGCTGGTCCCTCCAATGTTGAATTTTGGGGGGTGGGGGTGGGGGTGGGGGTGGGTCTGCAATCAATATTTGCTCCTGTCACCAGCTCAAAGTTCTGCAAATGGATAACCATAACCATAGGCACACCTGACACCTTGCATTATGCGTATGGTCGTTTTCAGCTGATTCCGCATCTTCTACGGTGATACATACAGGGGCAAACTCTCCAATACTCATTTCTATGGGCTCTTCTTTATTTTCTCATCAAGTCATGACTCATGATCAATTCAGCAGGGAATGGTTCTGTAAGTTACACACCTTCCCCCTTGAATTGGCACTGATGTTACCCTGATGATGTTTCAAGCATTTAGTTGTTACCGGATTTTGTCACAATATGTCTGCATGGTATATAGCCATTAAATCTTGGGTAACTAAAACTGGGGCTATAATCATTTGATCCGTCTTATATTTTTTGCAACTCCAATCCATGTCTAAACTTTTCCATTACCAGAGAGAGTGTTGCGGGGTTTGGGGGGGAGGACAGGGGTAATTCAGACCTATCATGTGGGATCCACAATTGTAGATGGGCCACGGCCAAAATACTGAAGTAAATGATTTTAACGATTTAAACCTAAGCAGCTAATGGATTAGATTGTACCAAACAAAACGGAGAAACAGTGTGTTCACCTCATGATCGGGTGGTTTGATGAATCAAAATGCTCCATGGTCCATGCACGGGGGTGGAATGGAATGGAAGGCTATATCAAACTCAATTTTGACACCTTGGGTCCTATGGCAGATGGAACTGGGGGAATTGGAAGCGATAATCAGGGATCATCCCGGAAATGTAATTATGGCTGGCTATCAATTATTGCATGGTTGGTATCTGCAGAAAATGCTGAATTATTTAGTGCTTGGAATCAAGAGGACAGTTTGATCATAATGCTGACGCTTGGATTGAAAAGAAAAGGGGGTAATAAGAACTTGTCATGTCTCGCAAGTTCACTCACTCTGTCCAAGAAGAGGGCGAGTGAAGAAATCTGATCGGTAAGAGACCTACGTAGCAATAGCATGTGCTGCAACATTCTGTGGGCTAATTTGACAACCCAAGGAGTAAGTTTTAAGCTTTTTGTTTTTGCAGTGATCTATTTTTTGTGCTTTATAGTTACAGTCAGTGAGTGATCATGGCAGTCCTATCCTGTCTCTCCATGCGTATCAGAGACGCTCACCTATCAAACATGAATGTTGGCAACTTGAATTTGGTGAAAGCATTTATAGGTCATGTTTGTGGAACTTATTTCTAATTAATTTGTTTTCGTTTTTCTTTCCTCTAAAAAAATTACTCATGCATCACACATGCTGTCAAATCTCTAACCAACAAAGCCACAAATAAGAATTGATAACTGGTCTTTACCCAAAAAAAAGAATAAAAAAAAGAGAGAGAATTGATAGCTAGTTGTTTACGCGGACAGGAAGATGCCCCCATCACCGTTTACGCGGAAAGGAAGATGCCCCCATCCCCTACTTCCAATTAATTTATTTTCATTGGAACAAAGTAATAAATTTCTTTTCTCACTTAACCAATTGAAAATTTGAATCACTCTTTTATCTAGATTTCAAGATAGGAACATGCTCTTTTATAGGAGGTTAGTGTACGAGAGCGGCTCACCCTCATGACCATGGTACTGAATTTATGAACCCTGGGATCCAACGGTCCTCTCTGGGACTGGGCCGGGATTCGGTCCCAGAATCGATCCAAGTACTTTTCCTGAATTTATTCCCCTCTCTCTCTCTCTCTCTGCTTTTACCAGCCCCGGAGGGTGGACCCATGACAGTCCCGTCTTACCAAGTGTAAACCAGCACACGTCTTGGGGAGAAATGGAGAATACCACCTGCACAAGAAAGGGGAGAGAACCACAAAAGTCAATGAATGCCTGACGCAGCTGTAGTGAAAAAAGAAAAACAGAAGAAAGAGAATAAGTAAATGGATGGAATTGATGGCAGATCAGAAATGTCTTGCTAAATACAAGCAACACGCATTTGTAGGCTAGCGATTTGAATATCATCTAACCAATAATATTTTGTAAAAGTCTACATGGACCGAATGGGGGCCGAACCTCGGCCCGGTCCACATAGCACCCTCTAATATTTTTCCTCCTCCTGCTTGCGTATATGACAAGAGTAAAATAGTTTGGCAAGGATCGTCTATGTGCCAGATTTGAGCCACATCTACCTGGGCCTGAGTCGAAGGTCAGCTACAAAATGGACCCTAGACTCCTCTTCGGAGCCTGACCTCATGAACCCACCCATTTCAAGCTAGAGTTTGACTGAGCCCAAATCTGTTACTGCATGTTTGTAAAAGCAAAAAATAGAGTAGAGTGGAGTTAAATGAGCCACAACAGTCTAAAATTTTAACTCTATCATGTTTGGATGAGTCTGGCCGGATAGATGAAGTAATATTGTGAGCCACATGTGCTCCATTTCACTTCAACTCTAAATGCTTACATTTCCTCGAGTAAAAGTGGATTATACTCCAAACCTTAACCTTCAAAATAAGCATCCAAATGGAGTGAAGTGAAGTACTCTACTTTAGTTTCACTCTATTTCTCTTCCACTCCACTCCACTCCACATGTGAAATCCACTTCATTTTACTCTACTCCTCATTTATCCAAACAGGCCCTTAGAGGTTTGTTTTCAATCGCAGCTTTCATTATATCAAAGTATAATTTTATATTTCTATGAATAAATACTGCATATATCTACATGTGTACATATGGAGAATGTTCTCCCTACAAACTACTCATTTGCAGTCCAGTTTTTAGGGCCAACTTAGATATCTTATTTAATAGTGATGGGATACATGAAAGGTTCTCCATATTGATAAGAGTCTTGAAAAAAAAAATTAAAAAAAAAAAGCTCCTTGAGATTATCTCAGCCCCTGATGTAACAGCCTTAAAATTCATGAGCCACTAAAAGTCACATTTAGGGACAAAAAACTTTTTCCACCGCTAAACCTTCCATTTTCTGCCCTCCTCCTACTATCTATGTGTTTCCACCCATTTTAGCCGATGAAAAAAACCACTGCTAAATGCGGGTTTTGTTTTTGCGTCGCTAAAAAGCACTTTTTTTTAGGTGAGTAAATATTTGATGAAAGCAAAGTTGGACCTCCATGTGTGCAAGAGTGTGAAAGAGCCTCGACTGATCAAAGGTAGACTCAAGTGGGCACTATGAAGTTGGACTAAGTACATAATTTGTTGCTCATAGGAGAACATTTGTCGTGTACATATTCCACACACGTGTACATATTCCACACACATTTACATGTAAGGAATCTAGACGAAAAATCTGGGTATGAACCTGGATGTGGGACCGCCCAAACTCTCGATTAATGGGCTTGGACTTGGGGGATTCTGACTGCTCAAAAGTCTCCATAAAAGGAGCTTGAGCCCACATGTTCGATGATCAGATGGGCCACACTCGTTTTGGATTACCATTTCTACCTGAAGATAAATCGAATGTGGAAAGGAAAATTAATATATAATAGATTGTCAAATGAGTTGTACATATCTTATTATTCTGAGAGGACAGAGTCAACTATGCAAGATTATAGGATACATTGTAGGATCAGAATCTATTCAAAATTATATGATAGATTACAGGATTAGAATTATTCTCTGTATATATTATTTCCTAGACTAGCTTTCTAGTCTCTATATATAACCCATGTATTGCTACATTATAAAAAAATAACATATATGATTTTTCACCCATTTTTGAGATAGTATCAGAGCAGTCAATCATGACTGTCTCTTGACCTAACCCTAGCTCGCTTCTGCAGCCACAACCACCATACAAGCCCAAAAACCAGAGACATTCATCATCCATTGAGTCATCATCATGGCAAGTGAAGACGACTCCAACAAATCAAATTCAACCACCCAGATTGTCACCATCCAAGGAGATAACTCCAACTTCTCCACTGGAATCAAATTGGATGAACATAATTTTTCTCTATGGCATCAAGTCATGGAGATGAAGATTGCCGGACGAGAGAAACATGGTCACTTGACCGGTGATATGACCCAGCCTGCAGCCACAGACCCGACATACAACAAATGGCGTGCGTCAGATTGCCAAGTGAAGAGTTGGTTATTTGATGCCATGCAACCCAATCAGATGAAACGGTTTATCCATTATGATACAGCCAAGCAAGTTTGGGATGCAATCAAGAAAACATACTCTGATGGTTCAGATGAGGCAAAGATCTATGATCTACACAGAAGGTCATTCACGAAGACACAGAATGGAGCACCTGTTGCCAATTACTACAGTGAGCTCACTGAGATCTTTCAAGAGCTTGATCAATTAAGTCCAAGTAACGTGAAGGATCCGGCATATATTGAAACTAGACGCAAGGAGATTGATTGTCTCCGAGTTTATATCTTTCTTGCAGGTTTGGACAATAATTTTGACCAAATCCGAGGAGAGATTTTGAGGATGGAGCCTAAACCTGAACTTGAGGCAACATATGCACATATTAAAAGAGAGTAACCGACAGGGAACCATGTCTGAAACCAGTGTCTCACCCGATGCCACAGTTTTAGTCGCTGTAAGGTCCAAGCAATCTCGGTTATCCACTCAGAACTGAGATTCTACTCGTAACGGGCCTCCAATGAAGTGTACCAAGTGTGGGTTAGATAACCATACAATTAAGGGCTATTATGAGATCATTGGTTATCCAGAATGATGGGTTCACAAAGGGCGAAAGAGGGATTCGAGCAAAGCCTCATTCGCATCAACTAAGTCATCCCAAGAGACTGGATCAGAACCTCTATCACGTACATTTGGCTCCAAGGCCTTGGCCACGTCAAGTACTTCCTCCTGCACATCTTCACTTACTTGTTATAGATCATGGATTATTGACACTGGTGCTACTGATCAAATAACATCTAGTTTCACTGGACTGCACTCTACCAAACCATCAAGCCAAACACATGTTACTAGTGCCAATGGAACTACTTCCCCAGTTCTGGGAGAAGGGCCCCTATCTCTTACATCATCATTAAGTCTAGATCATATTTTGGTTGTTTCTTCACTCGACTATGATCTGTTATCTGTTCCTCAAATCATTGATTCCCTTAATTGTACTGGTGTGTTTTTGGCCATTGTCTTGTCTTTTTCAGGATCTTCTCACTAGGGCCATGATTGGATGTGGTACTAGGAGAGGAAAGTTGTATTATCTGGACTTGACAGAAGATTGCTGTAAGAGATTGGGTAGAGCAAATCATGTGAGAGGGGACGAGTCCGTCAGGATGAAGAAGATTTGGTTGTGGCATAGACGATTAGGACATGTTTCTTTTGGTTATTTGAAACTTTTATTTCCACATTTGTTTTCCCAGTTTGTTGCATCAGACTTTTATTGTGAAACTTGTGCTTTGGCGAAAAGCTATCGTATTTCTTACCCATTAAGATTGAATAAAAGTTCTATGCCTTTCATGATTATCCATTTTGATGTTTGGGGTCCATCAAGAGTTCTTACTATTAGTGGTTTTAAGTGGTTTGTGACATTTATAGATGATTGCACCTGGATGACCTGGGTCTTTCCCATGAAGCAGAAAAGCGAAGTCACCGCCAAATTCAAGCAATTTCATCAATATGTTGCTACTCAATTTGACAAGAAAATCACAACACTGAGGTCGGACAATGGAGGAGAGTACGTCAACAACGACCTACTTAATTTTTTAAGCCAAAATGGTATTGTTCATCAAACCACATGTGCCTATACACCACAACAGAATGGTGTAGCAGAACGTAAGAATCGTCATCTCCTGGAAGTTGTCCGTGCCTCTTTATTTGAGGCCCATATGCCTCATCATTTTTGGGGGGAGGCCCTTTGTTCAGCTGCGTACCTCATCATTAGGACACGATCCAGTACTCTCCAGTATCAAACTCCAATTCAGACATTGACCACTCTCCTCACCATGCTGTCCACACCAAATCTTGAACCGCGTGTATTTGGCTGTGTTGCTTATATCCAGGTATATCCACACCAGCGTAGCAAACTTGATCCATGTACCCTGCGCTGTGTCTTTGTGGGGTATTCTGCCACTCAGAAGGGCTATAAGTGTTTCCATCCCCCTACTTAGACCTTGCATGTTACAGCAAATGTTACTTTCAATGAGAGTGAGTTCTATTGCGCAGGGGGAGATTCAGAGCATCTCCTGCAGGGGGAAAGCTCTATCTTTGCAGAAGATACTCAGAATCAGATCATCCAAATTTCACATAGTGTTTCAGATCAGCCTATGTCAGAGCAGCATCCTCAGACAACACCTGAGGATGTGGTGACTGCTGAGTCACCAACTACAGAGGTACAACAAGAGCAAGAGCTGGAGACTCCAGATAGTGTTTCAGATACTTTCCTTCCTACAATTCCACCACCACTCATCCAATCAGGTCCTGAGGATCCTCCACAGGTAACCGAACACTCAAACTCACACTCTAGCCCTTTACCTGAGTCGAGTCATACAGGAAACACAGGTTATTAGTTGCCCCCTCGTACAACTAGAGGAATCTCTAGACAACAATATGACCCTGACCCTAAAGCCACTATTGCTAATCATGTGTCTCTACATAGGCTATCTCCATCGTGTGCGTCATTTGTATGTCAATTATCCACTGTATCTATTCCAAGTAATGTGCAGGAAGCTCTGAACTATCCGAGGTGGACTCAAGTAATGAATGAAGAAATGGAGGCCCTCCAGAAGAACTCCACTTGGGAGATGACTACCCTGCCTAAAGGGAAGAAAACAGTAAGTTGCATATGGATACATACGGTAAAGTTCAAGGCAGATGGGACCATTGAACGATACAAAACAAGACTAGTAGCAAAAGGTTACACTCAAACTTATGGGATTGACTATGGGGAGACCTTTGCTCCTGTAGCCAAGATCAACACAATTCGGGTGCTTCTTTCTCTGGCAGCAAACCTGGATTGGCCATTACATCGGTTTGATGTGAAAAATGCCTTCCTGCATGGAAACCTACAAAAAGAAGTCTATATGGATCCCCCTCCAGGATGCAAGATGGGTTCCAGTCAGAACAACATGGTGTGTAAACTAAGAAAGTCTCTTTATGGATTGAAGCAATCACCCAGAGCATGGTTTGGAAGGTTCAGCAAATCAATGAAGAATTTCGGCTACAAGCAAAGTAACTCAGATCATACTCTTTTCTTGAAACATAGGAAAGGTAAGGTCACTGCCCTTATTGTGTATGTTGATGACATGGTGGTTACAGGAAATGACCCAGAGGAAAATGCAGCATTGCAACGTTATTTAGCCAGTGAGTTCGAGATGAAAGATTTTGGTGCTCTGAAGTACTTTTTGGGTATTGAAGTGGCTCGTTCAGAACAAGGAATATTTCTATCACAAAGGAAATATACTTGACATTTTGACTGAAATCGGAATGTTAGCTTGCCAGCCAGCTGATACCCCAATAGAGGTGAATATCCTGACCAGGTACCTGCCAACAAGGAAAGATATCAACGTCTTGTCGGTAAGTTGATCTACCTATCACATACTAGACTTGATATAGCATATGCAATGAGTATGGTGAGTCAGTTCATGCATGCACCAAGTGAGGCACACATGGATGCTATGAATCGGATTCTAAAATATTTGAAGTCAGCTCCTGGAAAAGGATTGATGTTCCTCAAAGCATGGCCATCTAGATGTTCAAGGGTACACTGATGCAGATTGGGCTGATTCTATTACTGACAGGCGGTCAACATCTGGCTACTTACTTTTGTGGGAGGCAATTTAGTCTCTTGGCGCAGTAAGAAACAGAAAGTGGTGTCTCGATTGAGTGCCGAAGCAGAATATCGAGGTATGGCACATGGAGTATGTGAGCGACTCTGGATACGGAATTTGTTGAGGGATTTGGGATTCAAACCCAAATGTGTCATACAACTATTGTGATAACAAGGCCTCAATAGACATCGCACATAATCTAGTACAACATGATAGGACCAAGCATGTTGAAGTTGACAGACATTTCATCAAAGAGAAACTCGAGGCCAAGATCATTGAGGTACCGTTTGTTAAATCTGAAGATCAACTTGCAGATGTCCTCACCAAAGCAGTCACCGGCAGAATTTTTCACAGCTCACTTAGCAGGTTGGACATTGATGACATACATGCCCCAACTTGAGGGGGAGTGTCAAATGAGCTGTACATATCTTATTATTCTGAGAGGACAGAATCAACTATGCAAGATTATATGATACATTACACGATCATAATCTATTCAAGATTATAGGATATATTACATGATCAGAATTATTCTTTGTATATATTATTTCCTAGAATAGCTTTCCAGTCTCTAAATGTAATCCATGTATTGCTACATTATAAAAAATAACATATATGATTTTCACCCATTCTTGAGATAGATGACACCTTCCGCGTTCACAGCTGTTGCCTTCTGAAAATTGTAGATGCTTACCTTGAAGAGAACGTTGTATTGGAGATTGTCTATGAAAGGCAACAAGGAATGGGCATATAGGAAGAAAAGACCACACAGAAGTTGTGGACCCTTCTCACAGGAAAAGGGCAAACGAGAACTGGGGAGAGGAGAAAATGCTGTAGTCTGCAATAGGTACAGTAGTGCATCTCAATCGGACCATGCAACGATTGCTGATTCTAAAACGTTCCTACTAATTCGAAAAAACTGGTATTTGAGCATGTACTGTTCGCTATCCGATCTTGCTGTCACTATTTAAGGTGAGGATAGCTTTCACCCATAAAGAGGACTAACCATGACTCATCCATGGCGGGCCATTTACGTTTGAAGAGGAGTTTCAGTAATTTCATGCATAGGCAAGAAAAGAGGGTACTAGTGAAGTGGAGGAGTACTTGTTTCAAGTGATAGAGATCATCGATCCATAAAAAGAAAACAACAAAATGTAATCTCTAGTGGTAACGGCCCCGGGTACCATCCCTCCCGTCAGGTCTCTAACTTGGCCACATCCAAAAGAAAAAGAAGTTTTTACAAAAAGACCCCTATATTTTTATGAAACCTCAAAAAAGCCCCTCCGTTTTACCCTTTTGCTAAGAGATCCAATGACTGACAATAAATAACGGCGTTCCTTTCTCTCCTTTTTTTTTTTTCCCTGTTTTTTAACCATTTTACCCATGAGAACAAGTCAATGATTTATTGATAGAAAAGAAAAAAAAAAGACAGTTTTACTTTTTCCATCTTCTCGTGCAGCTTATTCTCTCCAAACAATCACTTGCAACTGAACCCAATCCCAATATAGAAAATGTGTCCAAGTCTCCAATCCACCATGTCCAAAACCCGTGACAAAACCACCCAAGACCAGGTTTTACTTTTTACCTTTGACAAGGCTCATGTAACAACCACCTCTCTACACCATCACCATTATCAACACCCCGCTCAACACCCAACGGCTCAGATCCTTTCTCCCTCCAATCACCACCATCCAATTATCTGAGATCCCTCTAAACGGTCATGATCACGGCCTACCACCCAATTCTAAAAACACAAACACCCTCTAACCCCATCTCGCCCTTCGCTTCATCCAAGCCTCCAACCCGCCTTCGACCTTCTCTCCTCCATCTCCAACATAGGTCACTGTCCTCTCTCCATAATTGTTGATGAGTTCATGGCGTGGACCGTCAAATCGACGAGGAAGTTAGGGGTCTTTCACTCCATCTTTCGGACTACTAGCACTGACAGTGCCGCGATCTTCATGTCCATTTTGATCCTTTTGCCACACCAGAAGCCGACGCCAGCGATGAATTTTCCTTGCCAGGAAGAAGCCACAGATATCGATGGAATTGACCTTTGGTTTTTATTCTCAGGAAATGAATCTCCCTTAGTTAGCAATCAGATGGGGTTCTTGTTACACCCCAATCCAATTTAATCTTCATTTATGTTAATTAATGGGGATTTAGTTTAATTAATCATGTTTAATTGGAAATCAGTAATTTAGTCTCTTAGACCGAGTCAACTCGAGTCTTGAGTTTTGATTAATTGAGTAGAGTTAGAATTGACTCATTTGGATCGAGTCAAGGACTTCTTCGTAATTATAGATTTTCTCGTTTTACGTCGTTTTCGCGTCATCTTGGCGTCATCGCGTGTATCTCGTCGAGCACGTCGCTTTTCGTATTAGACTTTACTTCATTTGATCACTCGTTGAAGAAATGGACCCTCATTTGACTTCAATTGGAATTGTACACAACTGATGGGTTTTCCTACAACTTTTCCATCTTTATCATTTACACCAACCCAACTCATTTCCTCCCATTCGTTTTGCATGCTGGTTGTGTGGAGAGAAAACTTTCTCCCTTCTTCCTTCCAAGTTCCTTTCCTCTTCTTCAAGCACTCTAGCAATAGTACAAGTGAAGACTATAGTGGAGATCATCTTCTCCTTTATCTTCTCCTTCTTCTTCAACTCTTGTTTCAAAGAGAACTATTCCTCTCCAACTCAAGAAATTGAACCCATTGTAAGGTAAGACCTAAACCCTCCTTGATAGTATGTTTGAGTTAAAAAGGAGTCCAAAAGACTCTTGGGTAGTTTTATAGAGCATTCATGGTCTTCTTTTGGTGTGACTTGTGTCTAGGGTTTGGATTATTTGGGGATTTTAGGATTTGGAACATCAAGAGAGTAAAAGAGTTTGAAAAGCTTGGAAGTGAGGCAAGTATATGCATAATAAGGATTACATTCTTGTTATATTTCATTGATTCCATGATACTTTTGTTCAATGCTCTTAGCTTTAATAAATGAATGATTGGAATGATTTCAAGTTTATTGAAGTAAGTGGATGGATTATTGGTGGTTATATGATGAATGGGAGCATGAAGGCTCCATTCTTATGCAGTTTTAGTAGTGGGAGGAAAGATATAAAGAAAAGAGAAATGAGAAATGGAAGGGAAAGGAAATCCGGAACAAGGGTTCTGGACAGTTCGCTCGAGCGAACTGGACACCTCGCTCGAGCGAACCAACCGTTCGAGCGAACGAATAAGTGTGCTCGAACCTTCAACCCTCTGGAAAGGGGTCCGCTCGAGCGAACTTTGGTCCGCTCGAGCGAACCTACTGCCATGCACTAGACCTCTTTTGACCCCAATCTTTGGGTGAATTATCATCCCTAACCTATTTTAACCCACCTTAAATGTTCCAATTGGATACTTAAGGTGCCTACCCTATTCCATAGGAAATTAAAAATTCTTTGACTCCTAGAATCATAGAATGGAACCATTAACCTCCTAAATTGAACCATTGAATCACTATTGTCCAACACTATACCATGAAGGTTGTTTGGAAATTTAACGTAATTCTCTTAATTAGTGACACCTAACAAGTAGTACTACGTTGCCTTTCTGAATCACCTTGTATTGGACGGTGAAGGACTTAATTCAATAGTATAATAGGATTTTGGCTAGTAAGTTTTCTTGATTCCTCAACTTATTGCATTTCATATTGGACTATATCTTCATTTGATAGATCAATCATTATACGTAATTAAGTTTCGTGCATTTCCCAGATTCTTTGAGGTCTAATAACTTTATTTCCTCCACCATTTGCTATATATGGTATATCGGTTCAGAAATTATGAGAAAGGTGGATTGAGTGAGTATATGATATGATGATATATGAATTGAATTGATTTGTTTAGAAATGATTTGGAATAAAAACTCACTCGAGTCCACTTATTATTCGCTCTGTTTGATTCGATTGAGTCGGCACTACCTAGCTTCAACCCTGTGACGCCCGACGGGGCCAGCACTTGGGTTCGTATTTGAGAGACTACTTCAGTATGTCGCATGGAGTACCGGAACTCCAGAACCGGGTAGCCAGTTAGCCTTTGGCCGGGCCGCTGGTGACATTCCAACAAGATTTCGCTCTCTTTGAGAGGATGAGCTTTTAGTAGTAGCCACATTTGTATGGGTTCTTAATTATTGATTCATCAGCATATTTTATTCCAGCACAATTTGCATAGTTGATACTATTATTGCCATCCACTAAATTGCTCGTATTAAATTCAAAGTTGCAACCTTATGTAATTTCTTATTGTGCTTATATTTGCTAGAATCGTCGTATTGAGATACTACATTTGGTGTCACAGACGCAGATACAGCTCCCGGCCCTGAAGAGGCCCAGGAGAGAGAGGAGGGTACCCAGGAGGTGCCAGCAGGACTAGAAGAGTGACCAGAACCAGGGCTAGTCTAGATTTGACCTCCTCGGAGCGTGGATTACACTAATGAATACCATCGTTCGTGTGACTACCCTTTTTATATGGTCATACGAATTTCTTTTGAATATGCTTTTGGTAGTGAATGTATAGGTTCTTTTGTACAGGGATTCTTTCATTGGTCCCTCTTTTGAAACTTGATGTATATACTTGTTTAATTCTTTTGTATCAAACTTAAATGTTTAAGTACACTGGATGGATGATGATACCTTTATAAATGAATTACGACTTCCGCTATATTAAATGTTAATTGTTCTCGCATGTGGATTAGTTGATTTTCTCTCCTTCGTATGTTGTATTTGACTCGAGACAGGTACAATATACGGGAGTACGTGTGACACACCTCGGGGATTACCCTAGGCCAGGGTGATTTCGGGACCGGGATGTGACAGTTCTCCTTAATATGGTGGAGGAGATCGAAAGCAAGGCCTTGAATCATCTCAGGAATAATATATAGAGGGTTTGGGCAATTGGTCCTCTACTCTCTCCTCGTTTCACTAAACCTGCAAGCTCCAGAATCTGTTCTGCACATTTCGTTTGGGTCCCAGAGTTCTATTGATGTTTGTCCAATGATGGAGTTAGAAAAGGGATTGGAAGCATCATGGAAGCAATTTATCAGGGTCATCAAGCCTCCAAATGGTTTCTACCCATACGAGGAATTTAGAGTAGAATGGATGATGGAAATCACTGAAGATCGGATTATAGGGAGAAAACAAGAGATTCTGGTGAAGAAATGGGCACCCCATACCAGATGGAGATTTTATCCCATGAAACTACAAGTGCGTTTCTTAGCCACTGCAGTTGGAATTCGATATGGGTGAGGTTGAGCGAGGGCGTGCTGATCATTGGGTGGCCCACCCGTGACAGCCAACAGGCATGCTAGGCATGGCCTAACCAACCCATTTAGCCCTCCCCCGTGTGCATCCCTTCTTTTTTGGGGCTGGATCCATATGGAAAAATTGCATTTTTAACTTTTTTTTCAGGTAGCTCCTTAGGTTGTTATCCCGGGTAAAACAGTCAATAGCAATAAATGAGAGAGGGAAAAGGCAAGTTGTTACTTATTGTGAGTTTGAGTGTCAGTTAAGGGGGATCATAGTAAAAATATAAAATATAGGGGTTTTTATGAGGTTTCATAGAAATATAGGAGCCTTTATGTAAAAAACTTAAAAAAAATAATAAAAAAAAGAAAAGAAAAACAACAAAATGCAACATGGCCTCCAAGTTGCAATGCCAGCTCAATGAGTGGCCACCACACCCACATGGCCACTCTCTTATTCTTCCTCCAAAAATATCAGGGGTCTCTCCGGCCCTATAAATAAACCTTGACAGAATACCTATCTCATGATGAGACCTCTTTCTAAGCATTGCCACTTGCTCTCATTGGACCTCCACTCTCTATTACTTTTCGGGTGTTCATAGATGAGTTCCAAGTCCAAGCCATTCCCAATCAACTGCCCTTGTCCTCTATTTCAGTCTTCTCTTCTTCACCTTGGTCCCATCCACACACGTTCTCTCTGCCCACCTGTAAAACCCAACCCCCCACCCAAGTTCCCACCGGCCTACCCGAAATGCCCTAGAGATACACTGAAGCTAGGTGTATGTGCTGATATCCTGGGATTGGTGAACGTTGTTGTTGGTTTATTGGTTCCCCACCAACACTCCCATGTTGCAGTCTTCTCGAGGGTCTGATCGATCTCGAAGCCGCTGTCTGCCCGTGCACTGCCATTAAAGCCAATGTTTTGGGCATAAACCTAAACGTACCTGTCTCCCTTACCTCGCTATTGAATGCATGTGGGATGAAGTGCCCATCTGACTTTCAATATTGTGCCTAGAAGCTACTTCATGATTCTCTCTTCCCTTTCCTCTTTTCTTTGTCTGTTTTTTTATGGTTTTATATTATTGGTTTGTTTGAACTTTTGAGTAGCATGGGTTTTCAGTCATTAGGAGTTGTGGGTTTGGTTCTAACTACTGATTTATTGGGAGTTCGCTTTTGTCGATCCATTTAGCACAGTGCAAAAGATTGCTTCAATTATGATTTTTAGAACTGCTAGGCTGAAGCCTTGATTCTTTGAGGGCACGATCTAGTGATTGCTGGAGCCTGTCAGTATAAATCTATCAGCATGGCCTATCTTCGGAAAACAAATTACTCAAAATCACTATCCCAGCCTGTGCATCAACGAAAATCTCACTCAAATTTGAGTTAATGTTAATGTTAAAGTTAAAAAAAGAAGGGTCAAAACAATAAGTAGACTGATTTCCATATGAATCATTTTGTTGATGTTAACGTGGGCTATATTCCAGTTTTTGTCAATTTGTGTTTGGTTAAATCGAGGCAGTGATATTTGGTAGGAATCCTATTGGATATATGCTTGGGTCTCAGTTCTCATGGAATAATTCTCTATTTTTTGCACGTGCACTAATAACATTAATTGTAGCATTTGCGAACATACCTGATCATTTCAGATCCTTTATAGCCTACTGTTTTGTTGCTTTTCCAATTACAATGCAAGGCTCCAAATCAAATCATCTGAATAATTGGTTGAGCTAGTACAACTTTGTTTCATAGTACATGGGTTTAATAAATAGTATTAAGTAGAAAAGTAAAATTCCCAGAGTCACTAATAAACAGATTAATTAATAAAAATAAATGGCTGGCAATCATTTCCTCTTCATCAGGTGACTAATTAACCACCCACCAAAATGTCTCTTGTATTGTAAGTCTAATGGTCTCTGTGTACATGCCATTGCTTTCTGTAAAACCTTCCTTATATAATTTTTTTGAGAGCCTTTTTTGCTTCCCCTCAATTTCTGAAGAGTAAAGGCTCTTGGCTATGTTTTTATTTTTATTTTTGTCAAAATCCATGAAAAGTTTGAAAGTCATTATAACATTTACTAACCAAAGTTTTAATTTGTTAAAAAAAAAAAGCATGCGTGAAATTTAGTCCTTTTTGCTGTTGACACAACCTATTTCAGACTCCTTTTACTTGACATGTTCCCAGCATTTGATATAGGTGACAACAGTGAGGATGGTTATTACAAAAAAAAAAAAAGATGGCTGTCATCTCAGTCCAATGGGTAAAGGATCTATTTACTGGTCCCAAACTCATGAATTAATATATTTTTTTTCTTTCATGCCTAATCCTACTGACCTGACCTCATGAAATATGTGTCTGCACCTCAAAATCCTTAATCCAAACCATCCTCATTATGTACGAAACAGAATGCAAATTACCGATTCCAAATGTGTCACGACCCGAACCCGAGATCAGAGTCATTAGGGTTAACCCCCGGGTCGCGATGTAATCATACTTACTCCCGTAAACCCTGAATTAATCGAAGTTAAAACGAAGTCCACAAGGGATCTTGCATACGTACCTGTCAATGTACAGTGCGGAATATACAAGAATATACATTGACAACCATTTAACAAAACGAATCATATACTTTACTTTGAACAGTAAAGTTACTTTACATCATTTCAGTTCTCCTAATGTCAACCACTGCATATTTAAATACAATGCAGGGGACACTACTTACCATACCAAATGAATACTTACAATACCAAAATGAATATATAAAACAATTTCTAAAATGTTTCCCAAAATATTTCATATTATTCGCTCTCAATTCACGTCCATTCAATTAGACCTCCTGGAGGTATCGAATGGGCATCCTCCGCTGGCGGGACGGTCTCGGAGGGACCGGCACGGGCAACTGAGCCTGTAATATCATCAGTAATACCATGAACACGACGGTTCAACAAGATATATACATATGATGATAGTATGTTTGACAATTCCTAACAATTCATTGATTTATCAGTTCTAAACAATTCCAATATACAAATAATGACAATAATATGGCAACTACACTAGCATAGGTTCAACTCCATTCAGTTCTTCCCAAAAGGAAGCATTTCATATTCATTTATGCATTAGGTTCAACCTTTATTAATGGCTTTGCAATGTATGACTTTTCAGTCAATGACCTTTCGGTCCAATAAGGTCGGATCTCCCAGTGTCTTGATCAGAGATCACTGGTGTCACCACGGGCTCTAGAATGCCCCAATCTCATCTACTGCAGTAGGAATAGTCAATTTATTATTTATTCAATTCAATTCAATAATGAGTTCGGAAACCACTATGTAGTGCCAGACCTTTTAACACATTCATATCACTCTCATTCTAAGACTAAACTAATCTTCTAATCAACCACTGAGTGTAACTTTGGCTATCAACGCAAGGATTACTATAGATGATATTACGTTAAGTAGAGTGTGCATTAGATAACCTCCGCTAACACTTATGAAGGTTTAGATATCACTCGTATTAGTCTCAACGACTAGGCTTCCCATTTAGTTTAGCCTTAACTATACGAGAAGTATTGATGACCACATAAGCGATTTTCGTTCTCGCAAAAATCCAAAACTCACTGCTATTATGAACAACCTGGTCAAGTTCGGTTATCGGTTACCTGGCGGTTAGCCGAAATGTTGTTGGCGGCTAGTCGAACCAAGTTCGGTTGGGTTACGGTCGGCTTTCCAGAAACTGATTTCTCTGATAGGGATTTCTGACCAATTTCGGTCAGCTTGGCGGTCACCTTGCGGCTAGCTGAAATTTCAATTTCGGCTAACCGAAATTTGGCGGTTAGCTTTCCAGAAGCTCGTCAAATTCGGGTTTTCTAGCGGTTAACTTCGTCGTTAGCCTCGCGGCTAGCCGAAATTCACCCAGAAGCTCATTTTCGAACTTCAGAAGTCCTGAACCAAATCCACATTTTTGAACTCCTTGAGTTCATACAAGTTATACAAAAGCTTAAATCGCTAGAAATGCATATACTTGCCTTAGGTGAAGCTTTGATGCACAAAACCTCTTGTTTAGCTTGGTTTGAAAATGGAATTCTTCACTTGAAGCTTGATTTCCAAGAAGAACTCCAAGAAGATGATCAAGAAGATGAAGAAGACGAAGTAAACAACCCCTCTTCACTTGAACCTCACTCTTGATGAAGAAAAATTGAAGAAAGAAGAAGAAACGGCTGCTGCTTAGGTTGCTGGAGATGAATGAACTCAATTGAGTTCATCATCTTATCTTATAAGGTAACTTTTGCATTAAGCCCCCCATAAGTTCTTTCATTTACATTTCGAGTCAATTAAAGGTCCATTTGATCCGATATTCGTCGAATCAATTCAAGCATTTTATGAAAATCATCGTACTCGTCGAGATACACATGCGAGTATCAAGAGTTTCCGTATCTGAAAAAATACGTAAAGATCCGTATTTATACACAAACCCTCAAGTTGCTCACTTGAGCTTCATTTTCACTCAATTCCATTCTTAAGCTTAGTTACTATTTCATTAAGCCTAAATTAATCATATTAGGTTAATTCAACTTCATTTAGTGATAAATCACCATTAGTGCATTTCAACCGGCTTAATTAGTCATAAGTTCAATTAATTAGAGTTAATCGTGATTAACTCAGGACGGAGCCTAACAAAATGTATCATCAAAGCCCATTTGCCAGCTGAAATTTTGGGTTCTTGACCATAATATTATCTTTGTTCACAGTAGGCCAAAAATGCAAAAAAATTGTATGCAATCAGATTGGGTCGATATCATACACAAGCTTAATTTCTTTGATATTTGTTAGGATTTGATCTGTTAAAATGCTGGGTCATGGCATCCACGGGCAGGTGCTGAGTTTATGAATTGAAAAACTTGGAACTTCATTTTAATTCATATGTTCTGCGGAGTTGATTCAGCACCTATCATGTAGTGTTGATAATGGATGAGCATTAGTTTTATAAAAGACCCAATATTGCTACTGTTGGATGAAAAAGGAGTGCTACTGATGCGCAGCGGTATTAGCATTAGCAACGTTTTAAGTAATCAGCTTAAATGGCTAAGCCATTTCCTTTATACTTTTTTTATGTTAACTTCTGCTAATAAATTACATGCAACAATCGTTATAAAAAAAAATTACATGTAACAATTAGGACTGGCTGCAACCATATTATTCACTCTTCAAATGAGATTTAAATAACTATTTTTCCCATGATTAGAATTTTTCTAATATCTTATCGCGTGTATTTTTTAGTGGCACTAACTCCTATTGGACCAAAGATTTTCAAGGGCCTATGAGGAGATATTCAAGGCCCCATTGAAGATCCCCATGGACATGAAATTCTCAATATAACCCACTTTTTTAGTGGCCCTTTTAGCATTTTCCTACTTGGGCCTAGCTTTATTTAATTCTATTTGGTCACATACACTATTCCAAGCATTTTTCACCATGAGATTTTGTCCCAGCATATTTGGACTGAAATAGCAATTAAACTTTGAGAACACAAAACTAAGGACTAGGTATGATCATTTATTCGCCTGCTGTGATATCTCATATTCCCTCCATCTACTTCCGAACCTTTACATTACCCTGTGTGAGTGCCTAAATATTATGAACTTAGATTAGGTGAGTGCGAGACTCATGATTTGTTGTTTAAGCCCCTTTGGGGGAGATAGATCGCCTTAGAACCTGAAAGGAGAGGAGAAAAAGAGATCAGAGACCCTGACTGCCGTCAGCCGAAGGCTCTCCGATCCTGAGTTAGTGCTATCACTGAACAAATGATGGAGAAGAGAGACAAGTATGCTAGCATTGTGAGGTTTGTGAGGCATTCTGTAATGCGTCCCTGAGAAGGGATTCTTACCCTTGTATATGTAGAGGTTTTCACCTGGCGCTCCCTTAGTGGGGGGTAGGTGGAGATACTGTCAGGTCAAATCAAGAGATGACCTCTCGTATTAACGTAGATGTGATTGAACAAGACGACGCCTGATCATTATCTGGCGCCTGTCTTGTCTGTCAGCATGTTCTGCAACGTAGCTGTAACTTTGTGAAAGTACAATTATGGCTTTGTACTCATTTCTTATGGATGGATCAAGCTGGAGATGATACTGAGACCAAATTCGGATGCGTCCTGACACTATTGTCGAGGTGTCTTATACCGAGACCGAGATGAGCCTAGTCGGTACTCTTACCGAGGCTAGCTCAAGCTTGACGCTAGCTGACACTGTTTGCCGAGCTGAGATGAGATGTCTAGCTGGTACCGTTACCGAGCTAGATGAATCTTGACACTATTGCCAAAATTGGATACCAAGATCGGGATGAGCTGAGCTGGTACTACTACCGAGACTAGCGCAGTCCTACTCTTAGGAAAACACCCCACACAATTGGCCCCTAGCTTGTGACCTCTTGGAGTATGTGAGGTCGGGAGCTAAGTATCGTGTTGAGAGATCTGAGGTATCAATTTTGAATTTCATCTTGGTGTTAGCTGATGACATTTGATCTTTATCATGAAATCTGTTTGCTTGCTCGAGAGAATAAATAGCACGTCGGTGACGCTTCGTCTGCCCGAGGTAATAAATGTTGGGTTGGTGACGCTTCATCTTCCTGAGGTAATAAATAGGACGCTGCTGTTTTGCCTTCCCAATGCAATAAATAGAGCGACAGGATCTCATCGGGAGATGGACTGGCAGTGCCACGTATTCCCATCTGGTTGGTTGTTTAGCGAAATCGAAGCGATGTGTGCCATCAAGAATTTGAACGGGCGTCATTTCGTCTATAAATAGGGTTCTTCCTCCTTCGTCTCTTTACTTTTGGCATTCATCAGAGAGAGCTTTGCTGCAAAAGAGAAGAAAACCCTTCTTCCCTGTCCCTATCTTCTGCGTACCACCCCTTTTTTCTGATTTAGGAGTTTTCCCTCTAGGGTTTAGGGTTTTTGCTTCTGCCCTTTCCGATATCCCTATCTATAGAAAAATGGGATCTTATAGGAGTTGGGCGGATACCCCTGAGGCCATGGATGGTTTCAGGGAGATGTATGGGATCCCAGAGGACGTCCCAACCAAACTAGATAACCCGAAGAACCTCTTCAAGGGTTATTCCTTACAGGATGGTTGGATGTCATTCTCATTAGTCTCAGTAACAGAGGGAGGGATTAGGTTCTTTGTCCACCCTCTTCTTAGGGCTTGCTTAGCGACATGGCACCTCGGCCCATGCCAGCTGATGCCCAATGGCTACAAGGTCATAATGGGCGTCGCAGAGCTCAACAAGATTTTGGACATTAACCTCGTTGTCCATGACATCGAGGACGTATATGACCCCAGCAAGACCACGAGAGACAGTCATAGTTACTATCTCCGGAGGAAGCCGAAGTTGGAGCCATTCGTGCACGACCTGGAGGACTCAAACAGACATGTCGGAGACGACCGTCTGCTCGTCTCTAGCAACTGGGAGTTCAGCAAAGAAGAGACCAAAGCAGAGAGATTGTACATGATTCCTAGACACTTCGGAGTTCCTCCAAGTAACTACTGAGCTCAGAGTGTTTTTTGTTTTCTTCCTTCTTTTATTCTGCCGAGCTGATGTTATCTTTTGTCGTGTAGAGATCAGTCAAAGGAAGCTGGGAGCTAAGCAAACCGGTTAAAAGAGAAACGAAGGCTGGTTGAAACTCGTGCGCGAGTATCAAGGCCATAACGGGTGAGTTGCCTGGTCCTTGCTCGGATACCAGCCGAGGTACAACACTTATATCAAGAGGAAGGAGCTCGCACCCGCCAGCTCAGAAGCTGCTGATTTGGCCTAGCTCGTCGAGAGTTACTCGTCTCCCTCTAATTGAGAAGAAGAAAGGGGAGAGGAGATGGAGAAAAGACGCCCTGTTGTGAAGGTGAAAGACCTGGGGGCGAACCTTTTTGGAGGTCGATCTCCCTCCACCTCTACGGTCTTGGGGAGTGTCGGGGCTCCTGCTGCTATTGGCACCGGCACTGCTGCTTAAACTACTGTTGTTGATGCTGGTCCAGCTCGGCAGCGCCCCGCCGAGACCTCAAGAGAGGGAAGCCAAGCTGAGAAGAGGTCGTGGTCTGAGGGCCGCGGCTTGGGAGCTCGGCAGCATCCTGGCGAAGAGGCTAAAGAGAAGGCCCCGAGGGAGAAAAGGCCCAGGGGCGAGGGCTCATTGGAGAAGGGCCCTAGGCAGGCCTCGGCTTCTCAGCCCGCGGGGGCAGCTTTGTGGAGGTCAAGCCTCCAGCTTGGGCCTGGGAGGCCCATGATGGTGGAAGACCGTCTAACCAGTAGTTGCCGCTCTCGCCAACGCATGTGCCTTACCACTCGACATGCAGAGGCACAAGAGAGCGGACGATGTGATGCTGCTGGCCTCGTCTCTGCAGTCGATCTTCTCGGTAAGTTTCCAACACAGATCTTTGAATATCTTTTGTCACGTCCCCTGAACCCGATTAGAGAATAAACCGGATCCGGGGAGTGAAATTTAGGGCTAATTAAAAATTTTGCCCTTTAGGCCCAAGGATCGTAAGTCCGCTATGAGGAGATAATATTTCAAGCCTTAAATATAATAAGAATATGCGGAACTCATACAATTCTAAACATATTTGGATATCAACAATGAATAATGAATCTCAATATAAATTAAAGTTGAACAAATAATAAAATAAACTTAAACAAGGAAATTGATTTATTCAATGGTCATCCCACTAATCAAGGCCATTTAAAACAATAGTGAGTCAATAATGTGAAAGTTCAACGAGAGATAATAAACAAAGAAATATAATCTAGGGGAGTCCCGGTGAATCGCTCTCGTGCCGGGAATGATGACGCTACTCTATGTCATCTGCACGCCACTCTCGTTCCTCCTCAGCCGGTTGGAGATCCTCTGGGATCTCCTCACCTGATTGCTCCTCGTAGTAGTACTCACCTGAGGAGTCTACACACCAAGGGACAGAGTCAACGACATGTTGAGCAATAGATAAGCAATATATAAATAATCATGACATGCTTCAAATATAAGAGTAGTGACAGACATAGTAATCAAGAGAATACAAGGAATCGAATCTAGGCATAAAGCATGAGTAAATAACCATCAGGATCATAAATAGAAATCCTAGCAATACTAACAATCACCACTACCAATATAATGCAATGCACAAGAGGGAGACTCCGTGGATGTCCAAGCCACCTCACGGGGTACCAGTAACAATCCTATCCGGACTACTGATACCAAAGTCCAGCTCCAGGGGGATCCCAGCTCCCGGTCCTAGGAATAGTAGCACGGTCCTAGCCCGCTCCCAACTATTCAACGCCATGGACGCCGTCCAAAGCCGACTGCCCACCCCGATGTCCGAGTAGCCGGCCCATCAATAAACCCCCAAACTGCAGCTGGCCATGATATGCAAATAATAATAATAATAATGTGGTGTTGACACGAGAATAGACCAAGACAAGCAAGTTTGGCTAGCTCAATATACAAGACACGTTCATAGGGATTATCTCATTCAAGTCAATACAAGACAAATCCAATCACACGATAATCCCTTCAGTCTAGCCAGTCATGTTCATCAATTACATAACACGGGGTCCTAAGGTACACTCTAAGTCAGGTCCAAGTCCTAATTCTATAAGGGATTATGTTTCATAATTAATTAGGTGTTTTATGCCAAGAGAGTGTACAAGGATACAAAATCAACGGATACGATTAACAAATCAAGGAGAGATTACAACCCAATCCTAGGCAAGTATTGTCATCCATGTACCATGTGTTTTAACGGAGTGCGTGGGGAATTCGAATAATCAATGCTTATAAAGAATTTCCTTGGTGTACAATCATGTTGAGCATCGATTGATTCAATTCCATACGCATTCGGTTAACCATACACAATACACGAATACCTAGACAACCCATCGAAGCACACCAAGCCACGTGCTACGATTTCAAAAACCCCATTAATGGTCACGTGAGAGTGGTTTCATGGTTTCCAATGTCTAAGGCCCAAATCTAGGCTAACAATCTCGTTACTAACAAGAAAGTGGTCTAATAATTAATCTCCTTAACTACTTCCCTATCTGATCCCCAATCATCACGAGACATGTATCATTGGATTCTACGCTCAAAGAGCTTTCCAACGGTATATGGCTCGCGAAATTCCGACGTATGGTTCAAAAGTTATGGCCCATAGAAGTTTGACCCTTTATATATATATATATAAATATATATATATAAAAGCGCGACGAACCATCCATCGGTCCGATTCATCGGTTGGGAAAATTCAACCATAGCATTCATGTCAGAAGACCTTCAACGGTTCTGTACGTGTTTCTTTATTTTATTTATTTATTTTTATTATAAGCACAGGTGGCTCATCAAGACACATTCTGAACGTCCCTTTTTCAAAGTTGTCAGAATCAAAATAATGCCCTCCGATTGATCGGACAACAGGTCCGATCGATCGGACTGATTTTTTTCTCAGTTAACTGAGACCAAATTGCAGTCCAATCGATCGGCTTGCAGGCCCGATCGATCGACACTGTAGCCTGAGCCCGAAAATGGGTTTTTCACTTCTTTTTCCTGCAGAAAATGAGCCTCCATGCTCCCCAATCATTACGAACATCATTCTCATCCATTTTATCAAATTAAAAACCTCCAAAGCTACCATTTAACCATTAATCCAATCCAAACCACAAATCTAACCTAACATGTCAATCTCAATGCAATACCAACAATAAGCTTAGAATTTGGGTAATCTAACAAGGATATCATTGCAATCAAAAGAAAACAATACACACATGATTAAATATAAAATGCATATCTACTTGCCTCAACCAAGAAGATGATTAGAAATTGGAAAAGCTTGAGGAGAAGCTTTCTACCACGAAGACCACAATCTACTCCGCACAAAAGTAATCTAGAACACCAAGAAGAAGAAAGAAAGGAGAAAGATCATGATCCAACCTATTCTAAACAAAAGAGAAAACGAATGAAAAAGTTGATGGTGGGAAAAGGCTTACCAACTAATATCAATGAAGAGAGGAGATCGAAAGGAAGAAGATGTGCGGTTCGGATCGCGAAGGTAATCTCTCCCGGAGGGAGATCTGGGCTTAAGAAGAGAAGGGGAAGAAGATGGGCTGCTGTAACTCTCGTTCGTTGTAGAAGTGAGAATGAGATTAGGGCTAATCCCTGATTAAGAAGAGAGGAAAGGGAGAAAGACCGAATTGCCCTTTAAGTGGGTTCGGTGAAAGAATGGACCATTTGAAGGGTTTCTGATCGTCGGATCGCGACGAGTCAGAAGACAAAAATGATCAACGCGACGAGACCTTTCCAACGAACCCAAAATCACGATGATAGGAATTTTTCAGGAAAAACACTCAATTTCCCCTAATTAGCAAACTACCCCCTACTAGGATCAAATGAAATCGAAATCGAAATCGAACGAAACTTCGCAGACACTATCCTAACACTAAAAGAACTCACTCAAAGCCTAAACCCACTTAAATATCTAAAATATAATTAATTATAATAATAATAAAATAAACGGGTCAACGGGCCTGCTATTGGGCCCAACTGACCCAGTAAGGTCGCTGACCTTACATCTTTCGATCTTGTTAGCTTTTTTTTTAACACTTGTTCCTCTTCGCAGACTGCTCAGAGGGTTCAGGTGGTCTTGGAAAGGGCCTGTGAGAGCGGTTCGAAGGTTGAGAAACTGGAAGTAGAGAAGAAAAAGCTCGCTGCGGCCTTGGAGGGGAGTAGTCAGAAGCTAAAGGTGGCGGAGGAGAAAATAAATAGCCAAGGGGCAGAGATCGATTTTGCGCTCAACGAGCTCTGCAATGTGAAAGCCGAGACCCACCAGCTGAAAGGCGTGGTCACGGTCAAAGCTAAGCGGATTCTCTAGCTTGAGGCTGACCTGGCAAAAAGGGATGCCGAGCTCGAACTGGTGCACAAGGAGAAAGCCGAACTTCTAACCTCGCTCTAAGCTTAGAATGAAGCTTCTTTTCAGGACGGGGTGGATGCGACTACAAGAGAGTACGAGGCCCAAGTCGAGACGATAAGCTCGACTCTGTTCGAGCTAGGGTGCCGGGCTGCACTGAAGAAGGCAGGGGTCCCCGAGGATCACCCTATATACCCGGACCTGCCCAAGTTCTCTCGCCCCGAGCCTGAGTCGAGTCTTCACCCCACTACTAAGGCTGCTGCTGAAGCTGCTCCAACTGAGTTGTGGTCTCTTCCATGCTGGTGCTGTCACCGAGCTGAGACCCTTGCCGAGTTCTGTAACTGCGGCATTTTATGCAACTAGTTCTATAATCGAGTTGTGGTCTCTTCCATACTGGTGCTGTCACCGAGCTAAGACCGCTGCCGAGTTCTGTAACTGTGGCATTTTATGCATCTAGTTTTGTAACCAAGTTGTTGTTTCTTCCATACTGGTGCTGTCACAAAGCCGAGACCGCTGCCGAGTTCTTTAACTTGGCGAGAGTTGGGGTTGTGGTGAGTGAAGCCGTTCGGGTTGTAGCTGGTGCTATCACCGAGGCCATTGTCGGAGCTGTCACCGAAGCTTGATGCTGAAGCTGTGTAGCTGAGGCTAGTGCTATCACTAAGGCCACTGCTGAAGCTCTGGTTTATGTTTGAAGAAGCTGGGTTGAGACTGGCGTTGTCACCGAGGCCGCAGCTGAAGCTATGAAGATTGGAACTGTCCGAGCTATGGCTGGTGCTAATACCAAGGCTGTTGCTGGAGTTTCCAAGGTTTGAAATTGTCCGAGCAGCAGTTGATGCTATCACAGAGGCCACTGTTGGAGCAATCAACTAAAGAAGAGGAGTTGTAGCTGGTGCTGTCACTGAGCCGGGGACTGAGGGTGAAGACAACATGGCGAGCCAAGGAACTGCTTCCAAGACTGCTGTTTCTAGTTTGGGGGAACTTATCCCGCCAAAGATCGAGGCTTTTGTGAGCTCGAGCTCATGCCTTGTCCTGGTTCACCCTGGCGATTAGTGCTTTCATCATGGGGAACTGAAAGAGGTCCCTTTGAAGCTCGTTGCCTGACAGCGGAGCTTGCTTAAAGGATGTGAGGGCCCTGGCTTCGAGCCCTGGTATCAACAAGGGACGGGTCTTCATCATCATCGTTGTCGCGATCTACCTGGTGGAGGAAATGACGAGACCCGGTTGCCGCTAGAACTTTTGCTCTGCAGGAGAGTCTCCAGCAGGGTAGCACTCTGCTAGGGGTGCTCTGGTGGAGGAGCGTTTTGCTTGGGATGTGCTGTCACCCCCTTTGCTGATGAACCTATCTGAGTTACAGGTCCTTCCACGCCTGCCTCATCAGACCCTCCTTGGGTCTCCTTCGACAGGGGGTCGCTGGTGATGGTGGCGGGGCATGGTAGATTCTTCGCCGCTTCTAGAGACATGACATTTTTTATCATTTCCCAAAGACGGCGCCAATTGTGAGTGCCTAAATATTACGGACTTAGATTAGGTGAGTGCGAGACTCATGATTTGCTGTTTAAGCTGCTTTGGGGGAGATAGATCGCTTTAAAATCTGAAAGGGGAGGAGGAAAAGAGATCAGACACTCTGGCTGCCGTCAGCCGAAGGCTCTCCGATGCCTGAATTAGTGCTATCACTGAACAAAGGATGGAGAATAGAGGCAAGTATGCTAGTTTTGTGAGGCGTTCTGTAACGGGTCCCTGAAAAGGGATTCTTACCCTTCTATATGTAGATGTTTTCACCTGACGCTCCCTTAGTGGGGGTAGCTGGAGATACTGTCAGGTCGAATCAAGAGATGACCTCTCGTATTAATGTAGATGTGATTGATCAAGATAACACCTGACCATTATCCGGCGCCTGTCTTGTCTGTCAGCATGTTCTGCAACGTAGCTGTAACTTTGTGAAAGTACAATTATAGCTTGATACTCATCTCTTGTGGACGGACAGCGCTGGAGATGATACTGAGACCAAATTGGGATGCGTCCTGACACTATTGCCGAGGTGCCCTATACCGAGACCGAGATGAGCCTAGTCGGTATTCTTACCGAGGCTAGCTCAAGTTTGGTGCTATCTGGCACTGTTTGTCGAGCTGAGATGAGATATCTAGCTGGCACTGTTTGTCGAGCTGAGATGAGATATCTAGCTGGTACCGTTACCGAGCTAGATAAATCTTGGCACTATTGCCGAACTTGGATACTGAGACCGGGATGAGCTGAGCTGGTACTGCTACTGAAACTAGCGTAATCCTACTCTTAGGAAAACACCCCACACACCCTGCCTCCTTTCATTGTCATTTGTCCAAGTGGGCCCATTCCTAAGAATTCAAACCGATGCGAACAAATGAACTATAAATATTTTAAATAAATCATCATATGAATAATGCCTTTTAACGGTCTTTGGGTTTAATTTGGGAGTGGGCAGACGATTAGGTTGTTTGGGTCAGTTTTGACACCTACAATAAACCATTCCTTGTCCATCTTTGCCCGATCCACAATTACTTTGTTGTTGTTGCCGCCATTTGTCCTGCATTATGGGAGTTGAATACCCATAATTTATTGATTTTTAAATATTACTGTAAAATGCAATCTTGATGACATGACTTAAGTCCACCTAGGTCAGGCCTAAATCCAATTTGATTTTTACTGTAAAATGCAGTATTGATTTTTATTGATTCTCCCCTTCTGTCCACTTTCCTCCAACTCAGAAGCTTTTTAGCCTTTGGGAGGGAACCAACTGGGTGATCCCCCAAGTCACCCTTGTCGCAGCAAAGGTTGCTCTGAGTTTGGCACTGTCCGAAGCATCTCCTTGGACTTGACTTCTAATGACCAGCTGGTTTGGATCTCCCATCCGAACAAGGGCCTCTCCCTTCAAGAAGCCTCGCAGCTCATTATATCTAGAAGAGCATCTGCAGAATGGTCGAATTGGGCTCCTCTGATTTGGAGCTCCCTCTAGCAACCTCGCATCTGTTTCTTTGCTTGGAGAATGCTGTATGGCAAGACCCCCACTCACAGCTGGGCTCAATCTGTTGGTATCAGTTTAGCATCCAGATGCTGCGTGTGTAACAAGGATCGGGAATCCACCCCACCTTCTCTTGCAGTGCCCCTTTTGCCTTTGGCATTTAGACCTGGATTCTTAGTGCAATAGGAGCAGCTGTAGTTGGAACTCTATCTCTATTATGATCTAGGGCCTAATAGAAGAGATCAATCACGCACAATGAGAACACAAATTTACATTGCTCGGCTTTTGACCTATGTCCACGGGAAAGACGAGAGAGTTTTCTATGCAATCAGAATAGAGGTGTACATCCTAGAGACTCTGGGTCTCTATTTATAATATCAGCCCTACACCTTATTACACCCAAACCCTACTTTTAATCACAGTACAACTTGGGCAATCCATGGGTCCGGTTCACTAAGACTTATTAACTTCTATTGAGCCATACCAATAAACAAATCTCCACCTTGGCGAACATTGAAGTTGATCTTGTAAGTCCATGGGGATCCGAACCCTAGAGGGGGGGTGAATAGGGTGAGCTTCTTTTATGACCAATTTTAACAATTTTAACTTCTTTAAAACAAACTAGTCATAAGTGATGATTATCAAACAATATGCGGAAGCTAATAAAAACAATCACCACAAAGCAAGCACCATCACACAAGTATTTATAGTGGTTCGGCCTCAATGCCTACATCCACTACCGGCTTGTAATCCAACACCCCACCGGATTTCCACTATTTATGCTTTTCAATAGGCTAAGCAATAACCTTTACAATATGCTTTCCAAGGCTAAGCAATAACCTTTACAATGATGTTTTTCCAAGGCTTAACATCAACCTCTACACTATGCTTTTATAGGCTAAGCAATAACCTCTTCAACCACATGGTTGGTTATCTCACTAAGTTGTGTCTTTAATACACTAGATGGAGATTCTATTAAGCTCATTACATTGCCTCTTAAATAGGCGGATATGGACGTGAAATACAAATACACACTCACACTATGAATGCAAAGATGAAAACAAATGAAGTGTGTGTGTGTGATCCTCAATCATTTTGAAAATGAAAGTTCATAAATGTATGCCTAAGGCTTTTGAAAGTTTTAGCTCAAAAACATTTATGATTGAGGATGTAATGCAATCACATGTTAAAAGTAACAACTTGTTAATGATATCAAAGTTACACAAGTTGTATGAAATGGATTAGCTCTAAACATGTGATGCATAGGGATGTCAATCAAATCATCAATGAAGCTCAAAACATAAAAATAGATTTGATTGAAATTAGGGAACAAATCATATGTAATTATAAGGACAACTTGAAAAAGATTTACCAATCAAAGTAAGGCAAGTTGTGAAGCATTAAAACAATAATACACATATGATTTGTAATGATGTTGGATCCAAAACATAAGATACATTTGAGAGAGATTTTCTTATGATGGAAAAACAACACCCAAAGATTCAACAAAGTATATGAATCATGTTACATCTTTCATTAACATGATCTACTTAGATTTACCAATAAAGTACTACTTTGATGAATCAATGGTAATGTATCCAAAACAATAGATCTATTCAAAATATAGAATATGCTAAGGATACAACATATCATATATTAACATGTACAAAGATTTACCAATGATAAAACAAAACATGAGAACATATGATTTGTAAAGAGGTTGAGTCCAAAACATAAGATAGTTTTGAAAGTGATTTTCTTATGATGGAAAACAACAACCAAAGATTCAACCAAGTATATGGATCATGTTACATATGATTTCAAAGGTTTTTTACATTAATATGATCTACTTAGATTTACCAAAGTTAAGTACTACTTGAATTGAATCATATGGTGTTGTATCCAAAACAATAAATCAACTCAAAATATAACACATGTTAAGGACACAACACAAACATAGTTTATCATGCTAGAAATGATTTACCAAAAATAAAACAAAGCATGAAAACATATGATTAAGAAAGGAAGAGCCTACTTGGTGGTTTAACTTCATTAATCCAAGCTTTAGCTTTCCTAATCTTCCCCTTCATCCCTTGGTTCTTTTCCCTTTTGATATACCTCAAATCCTCTCAAGGAGGGGTTAAAAATTCCCAACTTTTGGCAAGGGAAAGAACTCATATTTATAGGGAAAAGTGGCCAACGGCTAGTTCTCGGTCGACCGGCAAACAGGCCTCGGTCGACCGAGAACACACAACGGTCATATTTCTGACCGTTGGTGCTCCCAGGCAATTTTTGCCTGCAGTTGTCTCGGTCGACCGAGACTTGCCTCTCGGTCGACCGGCGACACTGCCGGGACAGCCCCCTATTTGCAAAATTTCCAACTTTTGCACTTTTCAAAGTTATTTCTTTGGGGGACCTTTTGGCCACTAAATCAAGCTTGGAAAACATGTTTTAAAGATTTTAAAGGTTTTTAAAACATGACATAAAAAGCCTAAAAAGTTTCAAAACTTTTAAAACAAAGGCTTGCTTGATTTCTTGAAAACTCTTTTCTAAAACAAATGCATCCAAGATTTAAAAACAAATCATGCATAAAACAAGATCTTAAAAACAATGCATGAATAAATCAAGATTTCAAGTTTACTTTAAAACCAATGCAAGTGTGTAAATCAAATGATGCTAGAATGATATGCATCCATCAAATTGCAATCTACAAAATTCCTAACAGATCTTCATGCACAAAATACGTCTCACCGTCTCCACCTGCCCCTGAGGGCACTCAGGTACTGATCACATGGATCAAGTCCAAGCAATGCTTGAACTTGACTGTTGGGATAGTCATGGTCATCATGTCTGCTGGATTCTCTGCCGTAGCAATTGTAAGCACTGCAATAACACCATCGGCGATGACATCTCGAATGAAGTGTGCCCTAACATCAATGTGTTTGGTCTTTTCATGATACTTAGGATTGTGTGTCAGATCAATTGCACTCTGACTGTCACAAAAAACAGTAGTCAGCTTCTATTCCAATCCCATATTAACAACCAAGTCTGTCAGCCAAATAGCTTCCTTCACTACCTCTGTAGCTGCCATATATTCTGCTTCAGTGATAGACAAGACAGCTTTGTGTTACAATGCTGCTTTCCAACTAATGGCATCGCTAGCAAAAGTGAAGACATAACCTGTCAAGGACTTTCTTCTATCTAAATCTCCAGCAAAATTCGAATCAACATATCCAATAACACTTCCAGAAGTGTTGTTGCTTCTGTCATACACTATCCCAATATCAGTAGTACCAATTTCAAGTAACGGAGTATCCATTTCACTACCTGCCAATGGGCCTTCCTGGGGTTATCCATGTATCTGCTAACTACACTAACCGCATGAGAAATATCTGGCCTCGTGCAAACCATGACATACATGATACTCCCAATTGTTGAAAATTTATATTAAAAACATACTTTATGTATTTGTCTTTGACTGGTTCATTTTTAGTATATTTTGTCTTCTCATCTAACTGAGATTTTATATGGGCAAATGGTTGCATTATTAATTATTATGTATGTGAGTGTCCTTTTTTCTATAAAGTAGACAAATTGGTGTATAGAGTTTTACTTATACACGGAAGACTTATTTGTCGGTTCTTATGGAATATAATTTGTTGTTCACAATCTAGATGGATTTGGACACACCATCGGTACGATTGTAGCATGATTTTTAAGCGGGCTTGTCTTGGCTGCGGGAAACGATATAGCTTCAACTTATTATGCTAGTACACTATGTGTGTATTGAACATGACTGTGTTTTTGGGTTTATTGTCTTTATACTGACTATATAAGATGATGAACATTCAAATGGTTACTCTTAATCCCGACATAAATAATAGACACATACATTTAGTGTTTGGCATTTTGATTTACGAAGGAGTGAGATCTTTTATGGGTCAATAATCTCAGTGAATTGGATGACTACAGTACGTGTATGGTGGATATTAGTTTATTGACGGAATCCATGTCCTATAATAGGAATTGATGATTTCCCCTTGATGAAGCTTTTAAGTTTTGATTATATCAAACCCTGCAGGTGGACTTTGTGTCTGACATATCAAATAAGTTAAGTGTAAGGTCTCAAAGAATTATAAAGATATCGATTAAATATAGATGTCAGTAATTATTTAATCGATGGATATTTGAAATCTTAACGTGGGGCAATTAATAAGCATTTAATAACAAGAAGCTCGAAATATTATTTTTGAGAATAAGGACTGAAGTGCAATTACAATTCTTTAGTGGACTGAATTGTAATTTATGGAACTAGGATTTTAATTTGGGTCAAATTAGGGTTTCCTATTTCCATAAGGAGCCTATCCTTATTTCCTTCTGAAGGTCCCTATTGTAGCCTATAAATATGCGTTATTGCTCTCTAAGTTAACATACAAGAATAACAAGAGAGAAACCTCGGTTTTAGAGAACAGAGGAAAATTCGCAGAAGAGGCCCACTCCCTGGTGCGAGTTCTAGCATATAGGAATACAGTAGAAGATCTTGAGGTTTTCGGGTTGCTGTAAGATCTAGATCAAATCAAAGAGATCTCTTAGGTATGAATTCATCATATTAGTTCACGCCTATTTCTACAGTGATCTGTACGCAATATCTAGAGATCTTGATTTCTACTCGTTTTCTAACACCAATGCACTAGCATAAGGAACACGAGACATGTGCTCCACCTCTTCTTCAGTTTGTGGTGACAAAGCAGCCGAAAGTTTGAAATGGGTTGTCAATGAAGTGTTCACAGGTTTCGAACTTTGCATACCAAAGTGCTCCAGAACCTTTTCAGGGTACCCCTTTTGTGACAAAGACAATTTGCCCGCTTTCCGGTCCCTTCGAATCTCCATTCCAAGAATTCTCTTCGCAGCACCTAAGTCTTTCATCTCAAATTCACCATTTAACTGAGCCTTTAATCTGTTGATCTCAGACATGTCCTTTGCAACAATCCACATGTCATCAACATATAATATCAAATAGACATACGAGCCATTTGAGTGCTTCTTGTGATAAACACAACTGTCGTATACACTCCTACAGTAACCATTTCCAACCATAAAGGTATCGAAACGCTTGTACCATTGCCTAGGAGAATGATTCAGGCCATACAACGATTTCTTCAGCAAACATACGTGGTCTTTCTTTCCATGAATTTCAAACCCCTCTGGTTGATGCAGATAAATCTGTTCATCTAGCTCACCATGTAAAAACGCAGTCTTGACATCAAGCTGCTCCAGCTCTAAATTCAATTTAGCAACCATAGCAAGTAGCACGTGAATAAAACTATGCTTCACCACAGGAGAGAACATTTCATTGAAATCAACACCCTCCCTATGAGTATAGGCTTTTGCAACCAGTCGTGCTTTGAACTTAGCATCTTCCACCCCCGAAGTTCCTTCCTTTTTTTTTAAGACCCATTTGCAACTAACAATCTTCTGGCCTTTTGGAGGTTTCACCAGCTCCCAAGTTTGATTCTTATGAAGAGATTCAATCTCCTCACCCATCGCTACAGCCCATCTTGCTGATTCTTTGCTAATGACGGCATCCCGATATGTAACCGGCTCTGACTCAATACTCTCAGCTGTATTAAGAGCGTAAGCAACAATATCTTCATACCCGTATCTCTGAGGTTGCTTAATTTGTCTTCTCTTTCTGTCCCTAGTAAGCATGTAATCATTTGGAACTGCAGTTTTCTCGTTTGAGTTTTGCATTTCCTCTACATTTTGTCGAACTGGAACATCTGCTTGCACCTTATCCTGTAAGTTTTCTGAAGCTTCATTCTCAAGCTCCACCTATTTACTGACACCGTTTTTATCCTCCACCTTTTTACTGACGTCATTTTCATTTCCAGCATCATGGTACTCCTTCGGTTTCAACATAGCAAACTCATCAAAAGTCACATATCTGTTTATAATGCATTTGGGAGATTTCTCATCTAGGCACCACAGCCTATACCCTTTCACTCCATCTGAATATCCTAGAAATATGCACTTTCTTACCCTTGGTTCAACCATCATTCACATGAGCATAGGCAGGACAATCAAATATCCGCAAGTTGGTGTAATCAGCAAGAGATCTAAACCATACCTCTACATGAGTTTTACAATCTATAGCTGTTGATGGAGACCGGTTAATCAAATAACAAGTTGTGTTAACAGCTTCCGCCCAGAACTTCCTAGGTAACCCTGCATTTGAGAGAATGCACCAGGTCTTTTCTAGAATAATCATGTTCATCCGTTCTGTTGCGGTGTATTCCTGACTGTGCGATGTCTCACAATCCCTTCATTCTTGCAGAACTTATTAAAAGCACTATTACAAAATTCCAAGCCATTGTCAGTTCTCAAGCGCTTGATTTGTTTACCTGTCTGCTTCTCAATCATAGCCTTCCATTGCTTGAACTGTGCAAAAGCTTCATGTTTGCGCTTTAAGAAATATACCCAGACCTTCCGAGAATAGTCATCAATGAATGTCAACATATATAAACCACCACCAAGAGACAGAACACGAAAGGGATGCCAAATATCAGAGTGGATGTAATCCAAAGTACCTTTGGTCCGATGAACATCTATCTTGAACTTGACCCTACACTGCTTTCCGAAGACACAATGTTCACAAAAGTTCAGCTTTCCTGTTTTCTGACCACAAAGCAAACCCTGTTTAGTCAACTCATTCATACCCCTCTCACTCATATGTCCAAGTCGCATATGCCATAACTTGATAGTTTCTGAATCTGAATCTAAGGATGACACAGCTGCAGCACTTGTAATTGTACTATCTTGAAGAATATAAAGGTCATTCTGCTTCAGTCCATTCATCACTACAAGAGCACCCTTCGAAATTCTCAAAACTCCACCTCCAGTTTTGTAGGTGGGAAATCGGATTTTTTTTCAACTCTGGAACATGCCTAACATCTGACAAAGTTCTCACAATACTGTCATATATCTTAATTTTGATTGCACCTATCCCAACAACCTTACAGACTACATTATTTCCCATAAGCACTTTACCACCATCAATAGATTGATAATTGGTAAACAAATCTCTATAATGACACATAATAGGAACACCCCGAATCAAGAATCCACTCAGTAACTGAGCTCCCAATAGTAACTGAAAGAACTTCTGCACTATCAGAATTACTCTCTGCAACTTCGGTTGCAACTCCGGCAATTCCTCCATAATCAAATTTCTCATTCCCTTTACACTCTGGACAATCTTTTCTAAAGTGTCATTCCTTGTGACACTTGAAGCACATCAATTTTCTAGTTTTTTCTTTTGACCTAGATCGGCCTCTTCTATTCTGCTCTCTCTTCTCTATTCTGCCACGCGCTACCAAACCCTCACCAGAACTGTTAATATTTTCAGTTGCAACCTTTTTCTTCAACTCCTTGGAGTTCAAGGCTGACTCAACATCTTCCTTAAAAAGAGTTTCTCTACCATACATCATGGTATCAACAAAGTTCTCATACGAGGGTGGTAAAGAGCATAATAACATGATGGCTTGGTCCTCATCATCAATTTGAACATCTATGTTTTCAAGATCCATAACAGCTTTCATAAAAGAATCAAGGTAGGTTGAAACAGACGTACCTTCCTGCATTTATAAGGTGAACAATCGCTTTTTCAGATACAAGCGTTTCGTGAGAGACTTCGTGATGTACAAGTTTTCCAACTTCTGCTATATGCCAACAATAATTTTCTCCTGAGTAACCTTTCGCAGTGTACCATCACTCAGAAACAACAGAATCTGACCATACGCCTTCTCCAGCAACTTATCATTCTCATCATCTGACAGTTTGTCAGACAAAGCATTCTTTCCTTTCAAAGCTTTTTGTAACTCCTTCTGAACCACGTAAATATGTGTTCTCACGTCTTCCTCCTCTGTTTCTCTGCAACAAGAGCCAGAATCGTTCCTCTCTCGGCCACGACACGGCGCAGTGGTGGCGAGCTTCCTTCTCCGGTGACGACGATCGGTGACTCTGGCGGCTGTTCTTCACGGCGAGGTGGGGCCCAGCCAAAAAAAATAGAACAACCCAAATAGCCCTAACTTCCTTGCTCTGCGATCAATCCCCACTCTCTGTTTTCCTCTTCCGGTGACACGCACAGCGCAGATCTCTCTTTCAATGCTATCCTCTGCTAGTCTCCTCTTTGGCCACGAAGGCAACGTCCTCTCTTCTTCCACGTTCTGTTTCACAAACAGAACCCAGAACTCCGGCAGCGAAATAGTAGTCACGATCTGTGACCCACCAATCAGATGCACAATCAGCGGCCCTTTCGAAATCCGAATCTACGGATCTCATTCGATCACGCCAAATTACTCTGATATCAGTTTGTTATTATCTAGGGCTCAACAGAAGAGATCAATCACGTACAATGAGAACACAGATTTATGTGGTTCAGCTTTTGGTCTACGTCCACGGGAAAGACGAGAGAGTTTTCTATACAATCAGAATAGAGGTGTACATCCTAAAGACTTTGGGTCTCTATTTATAATATCATCTCCAAACCCTGTTACACCCAAATCCTACTTCTAATCACAGTACAACTTGGGCAATCCAGGGGCCCGGTTAACCAAGACTTATTAACTTCTATTGAGCCATACCAATTAACAGTCTCCCTCTAAGATCTGGAGTGCACTCACTCGTAACAGTGACAAACTAGCTTGCAAAGGGGCTGCTGCGATCTTCTTCACCACCACCTTTGCCATCTGAAAAAATTGAAATGATGTAGTTTTTAACAACTCCAGAGTCTCCTAGACAAAGGTCAAATCTTTCCTGACTGAACTTTTTTCCATTTCTCTCGGGCAGATTATTAAACCTTTTTTTGGTGGTCCTTTGCAGAATTTTTGCCATTCATTGTTAACTCATGTCTAATTTTGTTTTAGGCTTCTATTGGTAAGCCTCTATCTTATTTTTCTTCCCTCTTGTATTGGCCTTGGGTAGTTTCCTCTTTTGGGGGCTTCCAGTCTTTTTTCTTTTCCTTTCTCCCTTCTTCTTTAATACAATTTGCCCTTTAGCAAAAAAAAATCGAACTTGTATTCAACCCTCTCTGAAAATGAGTCCAATTCAGTTCAAAGTCTATTTGATATCTGATAGCCACAACCAAATTATTAATAAGATACCCATTCCAGAATCCATGCCCAACCTAAAACCAGATTATTTATATATTTATTTATTTTTATAGCCCGAGCCATTGTTGGTAGTTATTAAAACATTATTGTATAACTTACAAAAACTGTATAAAAAGCATTTTATGATTTATTCATAGATAGATTTGGACTTAATTTAAACTCTAGGTACTAATCGGGTTTATTGAAGCAAGTCGCAAGTTTGCAACCAAGCTAGGGTATGTGTTGAGCTCTAACATGGACTCAAACTCTTCATCATTAAATGGGTCAGATCTTTCCTAACTGATCTTCTTTCCATTTCTCTCACGTAGATTACTGAACCTTTTTCTAGTAGTCCTCTTGCAGAATTTTTGCCATTCGTTGTTAACTCTTGTCTAATCTTGATTTAGGCTTTTATTGGTAAGCCTCTGTTTTGTTTTTCTTTTTTCCTTCCCTCTTGTATTGGCCTTGGGTAGATTTCTCTTTTTGAGGCTTCCAGCCTTTTTTCTTTTCCCTTTTCCCTTATTCTTTAATACAATTTGCCTTTTAACCAAAAAGAAAAGGACTTGGGCTTGGCTTCCAGCCCATCAAGTTCTTCAAAATTGATCCCCTTAAAGTGCAATAACTTAAAATAGATTTCAAAGCTAGTTTTTCACTAATTCATACGGGCCTAGATGGAGTCTGCTAAATCTTCTATGGCAACAGTACGGTAGCACAATATAGATTTCAAACCCAATTTTTCTCGGATGGAAACCTATAAGGGCCATTGGGGGCGGTATGGGGCATTCCAATGTACAAGTGTACAACCAATCAGCCGCACAAATGATTTCTCATGACGAGCTCCTTGCTCCATAGTCCATCCATCTATATCTTTATCTATTACATTTACATGCAAAGATCGAGAGAAAGTTTCAAGTGCATCCATCCCTCACTATCGGGTGAGAGATGCTTTCATAAATGAAAATTTTCTAATACAAAAGTGAAATTTCAAGTACATAAGATGAAATACACTGCCTTATCTTCATATATATATATATATATATATATATAAAATGAAAAAATATCATCACCCTATAATAAAGGATAGATTCACTTGAAACTCTCCCCAAACATCACATCGGTATCTTTTATTTACTCAAATAATAGTCCCCGGCGCCACGTTGTTTCGAGGGAGAAGAGACAATCTGATTTGCAACAAAGGTACAAAATTCAGAGTTGGGGAAACCGAAAGTTCACATGCTTCCTTGGGAAATCGAACCAGCCAATAAAAAGATGGCCAAAACTACATCATCAACCTCACCACTTGCATTGTCCCATTTGTCCTGCTCATATCTGCCCCCTCCCGACAAAGTACAAACCACTGCAAACGCCAATTGGAAGTGTGTTTATATATATATATATATAGAGAGAAAAATAATAATGATAATAATCGCTTCAATTTCATATCAAGTTCACTTCCACCATCCATTCGCATATTTTCTCTCCCCCCGACGGATTACTCATTGAATGCCCAGCGAAACAACTAAAAGCAAATCCGTGACAGACATTATTAACTTGCAAGCTGCAATGTATGGAATATCTCGAATCTAAATCAACGACTGGGCCGCCCACCTTCTTGATTGATATTTCAAATCGATCAAAATCATCTTTGCTTCGTAATTTAATCACATGTAAAAGGAGTGATGAAGACGTTAAAAAGAAAATGCACATCAAGTTTAATAGTTGCAGTTCAATCTAAAGCGTTCATTTTATGGGCCACCCCGGCCAGTCCATGGAGGACCCACTATTAGGATATATATGTTTCATTGACTTACAAGCCATCATCCATGTTTCTTCTTGATCATGGAATATGAAGCTCGCGCCCGGATGTGGAAGCAAGACCAATGACCCTACACCATATGGTTGTGGGTCGAGTCACATGTGCCTTAGAATTTCGAAATCGTCATCACCAGCAAGCAACACTACTCCAGAATTCTTTCTTTCTTATAGATCTAATAAAGAAAGAAGAAAGGATCCGCACAGACATTTTCCCGCCCAAAACATGGTTTTGATTGGATGATATATTGATACTGCAAGGCCCCCATGATCCATCTATAAGTATATTAAACAAGATTGATTAATTAATTAATTAATAATAATAATAATAATAATAATAAAAACGTTCACGGGCTGCTCTTAGCATTTACCTGTATAAATCGACCCTCTCGCCCACTCCACATTCCACACCAAACACCAATCAAAAAACAAAAAAACACACAACACTACTAGAGATCAGATAATTTGCAGAGCACACGGCATGGCGGAATCCACAGTCATTGCTGCATTCCTCCTCATCGCGGTCTTGGCCTTGCCAGCCATGAGCAACGCCTGCGGTTACTGCAACCAACCGCCGAAAACCATCCACCCACCAGTCTTCAGAAGGCCGCCGAGATCATCTTCCTCGCCCTCCACCAAGCCCCCGGTCGTGATCTTCCCTCCAGTCATTATCAACCCGCCGGCGACGAATCAGCCTCCCCCCGCCGCTGGCGGAAGAGGAAATGCGCCGCCATCGGGTGGTGGTGGTGGTGGTGTTCCAAGCATCAACCCATCGCCTTCATCATCTGAAAAGTGCCCAGCTGACACTCTCAAGTTAGGGCTGTGTGTGGATGCGCTGGGAGGGCTGGTGCATGCCGGGTTAGGGGACCCAGTAGTGAACACGTGCTGTCCGGTGATTGGAGGGCTCCTGGAGCTTGAAGCGGCCGTCTGCCTTTGCACCACTCTAAGGATCAAGCTTCTTAACCTCAACATCGTCATCCCACTCACAATTCAAGCTCTCATCAGCTGCGGGAAGAACCTTCCACCTGCTTTTGTCTGCCCGCCGCCTTCTTAATATGTATGTGTGTGTAGACTTGATCAACAAGTCATTTCTAGGGATCTCGTCTGTTAGGTGGGTTTTCTTTATTCCGGTTTTAGCGCTGTTTCTTTTTTTTTTTTTTTTTTTTTGCATTTAAGAAGCTTGTTGGGTATTCAAAATAAAAAAAGAAATGTCTCATTTCATTTTAGGGGGTTCGTGGAAGAAGAGTGCTGCTTGCTTGCTTAAGGTGTTTTTTATCCTAATGAATTTGCTCCAATCAACTTGTTGGAGCCCTCCTTCTTTTGGTTATTGTATTACCTAATGATGTTCAAGTAGTACTGTTCTGTCCATCTATTTCACCCCGGAGAATTAATGACGCCAGTCACACTGACAGGGTATGAATTTCCTTTAGATGGGTGACCTCGATCGTGTGGAGACCACTTCTATATGACCAATCAAAATAATAATAATAATTCAAGTGTAAGTGAGAGCCTAGAGACTTTGATCTATGTTTCCTCAATCAGTCCCCAGGTGCGAGATTTTCTTCTGCTGGAGCATTATTCCTTCTGATCCATCCCGTGGGAGAGCGAGGTGGGGGGGTCCGTTAGGAGAAAATTCCCCTCCCCTCTCCTACGTGTTTTGAGTCCGCACGGATCACTTGTGTTTTTTTAATGACGCACGCAGCAAGAGGACGCTGTGAAGCTAAAATGTCGACGTGAAATAGCGTGCATCTTGAAACGAATTTGACCAAGGACAGAATTATAATATATTAAATTAGTAGCTTTTATGTTCAATTTTAACCGTCGGTTATCATTTTTATCAGAAGTTACGTCAATTAACTTTTTTAACTCTTTATCATAACCTGCTCTCTACTTTTATTTTATTTTATTACTTAAAGGCTTTGTTTCGATCCAAACTCTATTATTTCTATTTGACTTTAATTCTCATTTTTTCATTCTATGATACACCAGTTCTTCGATTATATAAATATGTAATCAGAATTTTTTTACTTCTTTTGCTTTCTTTCTAAAAAAATTATAAATTTTTTATACATAAAGGTTTAAATTACAATGTTTTCCATATTCGCACTGAGCACGAGTAATTTTGCTAGTACTAATTAATCCATATTACCAAGTGGCATTTCCAAACGTCCTTTTTTATTCAGCCAAATAGATCGAAAATAATAAAAGATCTTTATTTCCCATAACACGAATAATTATTTTGACATATTTGAGCAAAACACCATCATTAAGTAGGCTAATGATAATCCCATTGGACACGAGAAGAGGCTTATTAACGAGCACCCAAGAAATAACAGCAGTAGAAGTCGGTAGAAATCGATGGAGAGGATGGTGGATTCTGAGTACTGGCGACTAATGACTAGGCACACTGAAACTCAGTTGGGACCCTTTTCCCACAGACATTTAGCAACAGGCTAAGGTCCACTGACACGTTGAGGTTAATGCCCAACACATTGAGTTTTAGGGCAGTGCACAGGCAAATGGCTGCTTCCAGGTCGGCGAGGCCTTGAATGAGAGAGCAGCAAGGGAGTGTTGGTAGGGCGCCCACTGTCACGTTCACCAACCCCAGCACATTAGCACACACACCTAGCTTCAGTGCGTCCTTAGGGCACGTTCCACTGACAACTGTGACTAGTGCAAAGAAAACAAGGTTTGGGGGGGGGGGGGGGGGGGGGGCGCGGTTTGATGCCATCTCCTAATACTGGTTGGGTTGACAGTAGCACTACGCAGCAGGAGGCCGTGGCTTTTTTCAATCAAAAGAAGAAGGGACTGCTCCCAGGTGATGGGTACTTATAGAGTTAAGAGGGTAGGGAGATTTTGGCAATGAGGGAACTGTGTGAAAAAAAAAAAAAAAATAGAATATAAAAACGTAAAAACGTCCCATGTGACAGAGGTTCCCAGGCTGGCAGCACAAACCATTGATTTTTTTATTTTTGTTTTTTTAGAAAACACAAACCATTGATTTGGCGGTTTCTCCTGTGAAGATCTGAAAATTTATGAAATAGATCCAGCCAGCAATGCTACTCCATAATTCATCTCGCTTATAACAATATTAGCTCCCTAGTTAGAATATGTGCAAATAATTAATGATATTTTACAACCTAAATGCATTACACCACAATGCAACTCACATTGTGGGTCGCCAAAAGAAAAAGAAAAAAAAACAAAAAACAAAAGGAAACTCACATTGTGAGTCCACTTGGATTGACCCGATAGAAATATCATAAAAAGGTTAAATGGCAATATGAACATGTGAAATATGATAAAATAAAGATTAAAAGAAACATAGCAGACTCTAACAATAAAGGTTATCCACATAGGTTGCTACCAATTCATAATATGTCGAGGTAATTCGGGCATTTCACCTTGTCCAAAATCATCAGGTGATGATTGGGGGCTATATGACTGTTATGTCAGAATTTTTTTAATTCGGCCCCTAATTTCACGTTTAACCCCATTGTTTATCAGCAAAGACATGAGAGAGGGAGAGGGATAGCGAAGGAGAGATTGTTTATCAGCAAATACTTGAGACAGAGGGAGAGAGATATTGACGAATCTTTCTTTCTTTTTGGTAAATTCCAAATAACCCTAAAACCACAGCACCTTACACCAACTTACTAGCTTGATGGCAGTGCCATGTGCATACAAGATGCATGTATTATTGTACTTGGGTATAATAAGAAATAATATCCAGCCAAATCCGCTCTCTAACATTTTCTTAAGCGGTTATAAACTTCCTTCTCTTCACATTTATTGGTAATTGTGCTTTCACCAATTTTAATCATGTGGAGACGTGGTTGTTGCAAAATACAGAGCCGATGGATTATTTTATGAAGTCTTCCTTCAAATAATAAAAAATTATATCAAAATAATAATAATGATAGTGTGACGTCCTGAAATCCCACATCAATTATAAAGAAGAAAGTAACTAGGATTATATATAAGCTTACATTCTTACCTTGCATGAGGTCTTTTGGTAAATTGAAACCTACAAAAATAAAATCGTAAGACCATTTGTGGTATTACATATTGTGAAGATGATAATAAAAACAATAATAATAAAAATAATAAATGATCAACATCAAATCAGGTTTCCTTTCTCTTAGAGCTAGTGGGCTCCACGAGATCACAAAGTTTGCTGGCGTTATATGAAAAGACATTTGACAGTCAATTCAATGGTTGGTTCCATTTGGATAGGAGTCCTGCTACAAGGCCCCGACTGGGGGACCGGGCCCGAATCGGGTCCCCCAAGTCAGGCAGGGTGGACTTTCTCTTTGGATAGTGGCCTATCATCAAGATTTCTTTCTAGATGATTATATGTGATCTTCTCACATGATGTTTGAAGTGATCTATAGGCACAACGCTAGTGCAGAATTCACTGGTCGGTCTTTTTTTTTTTTTTTTTTCCTGAATTGGCCCAGTGGTCAGGTATCTGGAAGGAAATCTACCCCTCAAGATCGATCTCTGGAGGGTGCTACAGGAGCGGGTGTTGCTATCTGCAGCAACACCCTATGACAACCACATAATTCGCATTTTGATAGACTGAAAGTACTCACCTTTGGGGGTGTTCATTGGCCGGATCGGGCCAGTGTGAGGAAAATCCAGGCCCAACCTGACTTTAATCAGAAACACAGATATGTATTCGGGTCAAACCCACCATCAGTAGTTAATTCTGGCCCAAGCCCACATGTTTAGACCATCTAGTTGGGACAATGGAGCTTTTTAGTAGTTGTATGGGCTTTCTAGCAATTTTTTGGATAAGTTATTACTATGGGTACATTTGGTTAGCAGAATTCTGATAATTCTTTTTTGGAAGAATTCAGATTTCTCCTATTGCTGTAGCCAAAGTGGAATTCCAAATGCCTACTCCAGCCCAGCATTAGAATGTAGGAATTCTAAGAATTCCGAGGGTTAAAACTGACTATTCATGCAGTTAGCTTTCAGAATTCTTGCAATAAAAAATTGTGTTTCAAATGCTTAGGGCACAAGCTCACACGAGCGTAAAAACAATCCCCATCACCCCTAACTCTCGTCAAAGACCACTCAACTCCTAACAAGTAATCCCTAAATTGCAAGCCCTAAGCACCCCTACCAACGTCTAGGTACCTGGGACCCGATTGAACCCGGATGCTCACAGCCTCAGTAATCATTGCACTACTATGATTGTAACGGAGAATGCTAGCAATCAAGACGACTACTTCACGTCACTACCATTGACACTACTTTAATTAGATGGAAAAAGTCTCCTTGGACCGACCCGGACCGAATCCTCGCCCAGTCCCCGGGGAGGACCCTTGGATCCCATGCTCCCCTAGGATCCAAGGGTCCTCCTTGGGACCGGGCGAGGATTCGGTCCCTGGGTCGGTCCAAGGAGCAGGGTTAAATTAGATGATTGTTTGCACTTGTATGTATGAACAATATGGAAGAAGATCTCCTGTTTGGACAAATGAAGGGGTGTTACATAGGAAGTAAATTTATTTTTTTTAAGTGGAGAAGATGAGATGTTATTGATATGACATCTCTCCCACATGTGGCACCTCTTGAGTGGTCCAAACAGGGATTCTCTTCCGATCAATATATACTGCATGTGCTACTTGCCTAAATTTGCTTCCTAAGTCCAAATCACGTACTTGATTGGTTACCAGTTACCAGGTTTTTTTTTTAGCGTCAGTAATATAATTCAGCTCACCAAGGTAAAGGATAGAAGAGGAAGAAAAAAAACGAAAGAAAGAAAGAGTCCGGATATATCCTGTGGTCGATGAAGCTTTGCTTGAAATAGCGCCCCCCCCCCCCCCCCCAAATATATCCTGTGGTCGATGAAGCTTTGCTTGAAATAGCGCCCCCCCCCCCCCCCAAAAAAGCATGCCCCAGCCCAATCCATTTTTTTTATATACAAGTTTTGTTATTTTTCCACAGAAGATTATTGCACTAAATAAGGAATTTTGATTTTCAATAAAAAATTTATAGCCGCACCAAACAACATTAGCACCAATTCAGCGAGGAAAAAACTTCGCACCAAACATGAATTTCAAAATTCCACTGAAATCATTTTCCAAGGTTTCAATTTCTGTGGAATTTGCTGACATGACAATTTTTCCTTTTCGTGGGTAAGGTGTGTATACAAACGTGCCCTTAAAGCACTACATATAATTTTCAGAACATAAAAATCTTTTTCGGCTTTTTCCCTAAATCTCCATTGTCTAAATTTTTCCCAATACATCCGTAGTTCTTTTTTCCATTTTACTATACTCATGTTTCTATATTTTACGAAATTGTGCTGATTAGATCTCCCGAATTCAATGATTTTGAAGATTCTTTAATTGCTTTTTTGACAAATTATCTTCGAAAGAACAAAGATTGGATGTAGAGGAGTTATCCGCTCAAAATATATGATTAATTGGATAGAACTTAGAAGTGATAAAGGACTAACTTTTATTGGTGTAAAATAACTGCATATTTATTTTGAGCACGTGCCTTTGATGGTCCATACTACTTAGTCGAACGGAACCCCACTTGTTTGAGATGGCAGCAAGAAGGCAGTGCGAAGTCAATGCAAACGTGCTGACGATAGATCACCTTACATTTCGGAAAGGAATATCCGCCGCACTGTAACTATGCCCGTAAATGGCCTTAAGACAAGGGAGCTCGGCCCTTAAAATGAGGGCTTTTGTTTTTAATGATAAACCCTAGGCCGGGCTCGAACAATTTTTTGCAAGCTCTGAGATTTGTGGGTCGGGCTTGGACAACACTAACCCGGCCCTGACCCTGGCCCTCCTACTTTTATCTATTTTATATAATATATATGTATATGTGTGTGCGCATGCGCGCATAAATATACACTAAAATGCCCTTATCATAGTCACTTAGTAGTAATATGGGGATATGAAGGCAATTTCATACTAACCTACCCATTACAAAATGTCCTAAAAACTTATACATACATATATACTTGGCTCATTTCATCTATATTTAATTATTTAAATTATGTATTCTACTTAATACATAATCAATAAGTGTTGCACGGTTTGATAGCAAAATAACCTCTATAATAAAACTTTAACGGATTAGATTTGCAATCTAATGGTATGATTTACACTAGGAAAGAAACTCAATTTAAAGGCATACCTGGATCCATCACGAAAATGTTACGGAATACTTCAGAACTTGAACTCTTTCAATCTCTCTTAATGCCTGCTAATCGATGGGAATGCCAAGCAATTGTATGTGAAGATGAGAGAGTTCTCAAGCCCTTTTATAGGCTACGCTTACTCCTTCCTCCCCATCAACGGAAAGCAATCCCATAACTGCACGAACACTGCACGAATAGAGATTTGCAGGGACGTGCCTTTACTGGGAGAAAAACGGTTATTTGAAAAAATCACACAAGTAGTGGTCATGTGGACCACCACCCATGATCTCCAACAATCTCCCACTTGGTCCATATGACCAACATTTATTTGCAAATATAACTCTAATTGATGCGCATCATTGAAAAATACCGATAACTTTAATATTAAGATCTTTTAATCTGTGATTAGGTTAGTCTATTAATGCGAATTGTAGCGGTCACGCAGCTTTATTGACATGCTTCCTTCCACAATCACAACATTAATATTCTCGCCTAACCCAGCACTTAATGTGAATCTGTAATATGACTTACTTTAATGGGAACCGTAATGTCATAATACTTGTATATTCTTACTTTATATTACAATTATCACATGTGACTTCAAAAACAAAGTAAGAATTGCAAAATGCTTTCTTTACTTGATCAATACATATAGTGTCATACATCATTGACTCTTACAAGGCATTTCATTCAAGCCCATATTTATTACATGGTCTTTAAAATCGTTTGGCGCCAATGCCTCTGTCAATGGATCAACAATCATAAGCTTCGATGGAGCTCCTACAACTGACACTAAACGATCTCGCACTTTCTCTTTGAGTACAAGATACTTTACTTCCAGATACTTTGATTTACTAGAACACTTGTCGTTTTGAGCGAAACGCCTAGCAGCATCATTATCACAATAAATTTTAATCGGTTCAGACATTCTGCCCATAATTTCAAGTCCCATGATGTAGTTAAGCATCCATAATGTGTGACCTATGGCTTCAAAACATGCCACATACTCTGCATCAAATGCTGATGAAGTGGTTAGTGTCTATTTCGCACTCCTCCAAGACACTACCCCACCAGCCAACAGAAAGATGTAACCTGATGTTGACCTCCTTGTATCGAGACATCCAACAAAGTCTGAATCTAAATATCCAATGACCTCCAGTTGATTGAATCTTTTATATGTGAGCATATATCATTTTATTCCGCTAAGGTAACGCATCACTTTCTTGACAGCTACCCAATGAGGCAGGCCGGGATTACTTTGATATCTACTTAGCATCCCGACTGCAAAGCTAATGTCTGGCCTTGTACAAGTCTGTAAGTACATCAGACTTCCTGCTGCTGCCGCATAGGGATATTTATCCATTTCTAACCTTTCCAAGTCAGTTATGGGGCATTGTGCTTTACTAAACTTGTCTTCCTTAGACATAGGTGCATTTTGTGGTTTGCATTCTTCCATTCGGAAACGTTTGAGAATAGTTTTGACATAGGCTTCTTGACACAACCCAAGTAATCCTTGAGATCGATCTCTAAATATTTCGATTCCTATTACAAAGGCTGCTTCACTCATATCTTTCATATCAAAATTATTCTCAAGATATGTTTTAGTTTCTCGAATCATGCTTAAATCATTACTAGCTAGTAAAATATCATCTACATACAAGACTAAAATAAGAAACTTGCTCCCACTGATCTTGAGATATACACAATGATCAATTTGATTTTCGGAAAAACCTAACAATTTAATAGTATGATTAAATTTTAAGTACCATTGTCTGGAAGCTTGTTTTAGCCCGTATATCGATTTCTTTAATTTACAAACCAGTTTTCTTTCATTACCTTGTTGAACAAACCCTTCCGGTTGTTCCATATACACTTCTTCATCTAGATTCTCATTTAAGAAAGCAGTTTTGACATCCATCTGATATAGTTCTAGGTCATAATGAGCTACTAGTGCCATAACTATTCTGAACGAATCTTTCTTAGACACTGGAGAGTAGGTTTCAAAATAATCGACACCTTCTCTTTGAGTGAATCCTTTAGCTACAAGTCGGGCTTTAAATCGTTCAACTTTTCCTTTAGAGTCCTTTTTGGTCTTAAATGCCCATTTACAACCAACGGTCTTGGACCCTTCAGGTAGTTCAACGAGATCCCAGACTTCGTTTATAGCTATTTGTCGGAGGAAAGTGATACTTCACCCACCAGAAAATCCTTGTCTAAATCAATAATTCGTAGTAGATTGATGACCCTTATAGATACATGACCATGAAAAATAATTGCCTATAACTCTGTCACTTGTTATTGCTCAAGGCCAAGAGCAAGACAACCATTGCTTACAGGTAACATAGGTTGTACAAGTGCAAGAACCCTCATTTACATGTAAACCACATTACATCCACTTGGTCAAACGAGTCTCTAGGACTTAGAAGTTCCTCATGCACTCTTAGGAACCTTCAAACTTAGTTTCCCGCGCTCTCAATTCTCCTGTAAATCTAATTCTAAGCGGTTACAGCAAGTGAAACAAAAAACAATTTTCCTGTAAGGCAAGTGAAACTAAAAAAAACTTTCTTGTACAAGTAACTTCAATTTATCTAAACACATTAACCCTCGATTATGCATAAACCAAGTTACTTGCACTCACTATGGATGATCCAAGGGCCCTTAGGATTATAATGCTTTGTATAGAAAATGGACTTCTAGTGTTCTTGCTTTTTGAGGATATTGAATGCAATTGAAGATTTGCGAATGTCTCTAAGAATTTCATGTGTAGGACATCCACATTCATAGAGACCCAAGATAATCCTGAACTGTCAGTGCCTTACCTGCCACCAAGACATTACAAGAAATCTAGGCTATTGTGACAAAATTTGATGACGAAATTTTTTTTGTCTTAAAAGAACACCCAAAGAGGACGAAATATAAATTTTGTCGTTTGTTTTCATTTTTTTCAAAAGTATAAGAGACGAAAAAAAAATTTCGTCTGCAAAAATAAGGCGCCAACTTCATTTGCGTTGGCGCCAATTATTTTTGCTCATTGGAGACGAACATTGTTATCACAAAATATAATTTTTTTGCGACGAACGTAATTCATCACCAATAAGGATAAGTTATGGAATACGAACATATTTCGTCACCAAAATAAGGCGCCAATTTCATTTGCTTTGGCGCGAATTATTTTAGCTCATTGGAGACGAACATTTTAATCACAAAATATTTTTTTTTGTGATGAACTTAATTCGTCACTAATAAGGATAAGTTATGGAAGACGAACATATTTCGTCACCAAAATAAGGCGCCAATTTCATTTGCTTTGGCGCGAATTATTTTAGTTCATTGGAGACGAACATTTTTGTCACAAAATATAATTTGTTTTTGCGACGAACGTAATTCGTCACCAATAAGGATAAGTTATGGAAGACGAAAATATTTGGTTACCAAAATAAGGCGCCAATTTCATTTACGCTGACGCGAATTATTTTAGCTCATTGGAGACGAACATTTTTGTTACAAAATATAATTTATTTTTGCGACGAACGTAATTCGTCACTAATAAGGATAAGTTATGGGAGACGAAAATATTTCGGCCAATAAAATAAGGCGCCAATTTCATTTGCGGTAGCGCCAAATTTATTCGCACTTAAACATATTCCTCTCTTACAAGTATTGCTTTGGAAAAGCCTTTAAAATGACTAAAATGGGCCCCCCAGGCCCTAATCCCCCCAATCTAACGCCCCTTTTCCAAAACTCATTTCCCCCTTTGTCCCTCCATCTATCCCGGTCTCTCTTTTCCAAAACCCTTTTCCCCCTTTTCCAAAACTCTTTTCCAGAAGAGGATAGAAGAATCATTTTCCCCATTTTCCAAAACCCTTTTCCAACATCTCTCACCCATCATCTCAGGAAGCAGCCCCATGGCCCATTGGCCCCCATCAATCATCATCACCCTTCATCAACACACGCAGTGCAGACCCATCCCTGATCAGTGATCCCTCTCATCTCTACTTCTCTCAGTCTCTCTCGCCTAGAACTCCCAGACGCAGCCACCATCACCAATCACCATCATCTGTGCCCATCATCCTCCATCCAGGAGTCCGCCACTGCCAGGTACACCTACCTCTCTCAGTCTCTGCTACTGTGAGAACTTGGTCCAGGCGGTACCTTTAAGCACGGGGCGTAGCGTGTCAACCCACTACAACAATTTACATTTTTCCCGGCGTTTTTTCCCGGCGTAAATATTAAACGCCGGGGAAAGTATACCTTTTTCCGGCGAAAATATTTTTTACGCCGGTATAGGTCACTTTTTCCCGGCGATTTCTTTTTTCGCCGGTAAAGGTAACTGTGTTAATAAAAAAGTTGTTAAAAACTTTTCCCGGCGCTAATTTTCGCCGGCAAAAGTGGTTTTTCCCGGCGTATTTTATATGTCGCCGGCAAATGTCTCCCGCGCGCGCTTCATTTGGGGCATCCCGCGTTGTTTTGCCTGAAGTGGTTTTGCCGGCGCACTATTTGCGCCGGGATTGATTCATTCTACCAACATAACATATCGAAACATAAACCCTTTCTCTGCGCTTCAAACCATCTCTCTGCTTCAAACCCTTTCTCTGCGCCCATCTCTCTGCTTCGATCATCTCTCTCTGCTTCAAACCCTTTCTCTGCGGCCATCTCTCTGCTTCTCCCTCTCCGTCTAGCAGCGCCCCCTCTCGGTCCATCTCTGCACCTCTCTGCTTCTCTGCTTCTCCATCTCGGTCCATCTCCCTCATCTGCTTCTCCCTCTCGGTCCTTCTCCCTCATCTCTGCATTTCCCCAAAGCAAACAAGAAATCGCCCATCTCCCTCTCGGTCCCTGATCCCTCTCACCTCGTCCAGCGCCCATCTCCCTCGTCCAGCGCCCAAGCTCCCTCTCCTTGGCTTCTTACGACACGGAAACGGAGACCTGTTAGGGCAATCAGCCGAGACCAGGAAGCGGAAGCGGAAGCAGGCGCAGCACATCAGGCACTGCCCCTCTCTCTCTGTCTTTCGTTTTTGCTCCTCCAGATCTGCATCTGCTTCTCTCCTTTTTGTTTGTTTGTGTTTTTTTTTCTCGTGTCGTTCCGCTTGGTCTCTCATCTCAGACTAGAAATCCAACATCAATATGTAGGTTTCATCACCTTTTGAACTGTTTCTTTCTGTTATTGTGAATTTGTGGCTTTGGTTTGTGGTGTTGATGATATATCATTGAACAAATGAACGATATTTGTTCTTTTCCCCATTCGATAGCATTATAGAGCACTGCACATATAATGGATTGGATTGTTCAGATCACCACCTATTGGTTTCTTTTCATGTACAAGATAAGAGGCTTGGAGCCTTTTGTTTTATTTTATTATTTCTCAAAAGAATTACCCTTAGGTGGGGAAGCATGACAATTGAAAGATTTATACCTATGGGCTGTTTGTTTGCCAGAACTATCAGAATTCTTGTTGGGGTGTTTTATGATTTTCCCATATGGTTCCGCAAATGCTCAAGCACAATGTAGCATTTGAAAACTGAAATTTCTGAGAATTTTACAGTCCAAAAGTGACATTTCACATGGATAGTTTTGTGAATTCTCACCACTGGGAAGTCAGAATTCTTGGAGAGCAGCGGCTGTCATTGCTAGTGGCAATGGGAGTTCCTGTTAGAAAACCTCTAAACAAGTGAGCCCTTAATCAGGTGAACACAATCATGTGCAGGTCAACTGGTCTAGAGAACAGACTCTCTCTCTCATGGTTAAATGGGTTGGAGTTAAAAGGGGGTCTCTCTCTCATGGTTCATAAATGGGTTGGAGTTGAAAGGGGGTCTTCTCTCTCTCATGGTAAAATGGGTTGGAGTTGAGTTGTTTGGAAAGGGGGGTCCTCTGATTTATGGAATTTTGTAAGAGGTTGTGAATTGTGATGGTTGGAGTGGTGGTTTCTGACTGGACCCATTATTTTGGCTCAAACAATTTGGTGTTTTGGGTTAAGATTTTTGGGGGTAAACATAAGGTAAGGTGAAACTTACAGATGTAAATAGAAGAAGTTATACAATAAGATGAAAAACATAAATGAATAAAGCACAGATGCCCTCCTTCACTTGTGGTTCAGGAAATTGAGTGCAGGCAAATTCAGGTGTACATGTAAATTAGAGTTCATTCATTTAGTTCTGTGTTGACTCTTATTGTGTTCCCTGCCATAACTAATTATAGATCATAAAATTTACAAGTAAACTAAGCACTTGAACAGAGCCACTGCAATCTACTGAAACCCATGAAAAGAAAAGTACTGGAACGGATGGTCCCCCCAGCAGCAAGTTTTAAATTGTTGGAATCTAATCGGAAGGTGGCAGTGTGGGCCACAAGGCCACAATAAACAATGAGTCAGGACTCAGGTTATTTTGAATCTTGGTGGACTCAGGCTTTTGCTAAGGTGCCCAATAGCAGAGAGACTGCTTAGTATCAGGATTCAGAAGCCAGGACTGTCGGCGAAGGAGATCAAGCAGCAATATCTCAAATCTTACTTTTAAAAAGGCAACAAACTGCCCAAGCCAAAAGTCAGGACTGTTGGTTGAAGACTGTGGTTCTAACCCTTTAATCCACCTTTTGTAATCAAGGCCATTGATGCATGTGGGTCTACTATGAAGTCCCAGAATTTCTGTCATCTTTGGCATTCAGTATTTGTTTTGTTTTCAGGCAATAAGACTTGGGGCTCAACTGAGATCTTGCCCTGAATGGTTAAACCAAAATTGCTTTGGGTCAAGTGTGAGTTTATTCAGACACTGATTTTGAACTAGTTGGGTCAGAGATGGCATGTAAAGCCCAACTCAAACTCGTGGCTCTGTAAACAGGGTTAACCCAATAAGTGCAAACAAGGTTAACCCAATGGGTGCAGGCCAACCCAACCCGAACGTCACCTTCAGATTGTCCAGGCCTGTTCTTAAAGTCTGTTTAGTGTTGAGATCCGGCCCATTAATTAGGCAGATGATGAATAGTATGAATCTGAGGTGGGGTCTATCATTTCTATTTCTTAAACTACAAATGAATGAATGGTATGATGTGGTACACTTGTGGACCATTGACAGCTTTAGATGTAATCATTTTTCCAAGGGAAGAATGGGTCCAGGTTCTGGGTTATTGAAGGCTTAATTCACTGATAACCTGAAATTAGATTAAGGTTGGATTGAGCTGATGGGCCCATTTATTAACAAGCTAAAATTGAGGAACATTTAAAATATGAAAATGATTCCTTTTAGAAAGCATGATTGCTGTGAATATAGATTTCTTCTTTCTTGCTAACTTTCTAATTTCAAGATGCGGAACTTTATTTTCTTGTCCAATACTAATATGAGCTTGATCTGTCTAAATTCTAAAGTTAATTTTAATTTTTTATTTTTCTTACTTTTTTTTTTCATTTGAGGCATTAAGTGTTGATTTGTTTTTCTTATATTTGAGTTCTTCTTTTTTCTTTGTTTTTTTTCTCCTTTTGCATTTATTTTGTACCATCTATTGGTTGAATTTGAGTTAACCACCATTTTATATATGTAAACAGATATGGACAAGAGTTGGATGTTACTGTATCGTAATAGATTTAGTCAGCCATATATAGACGGGGTGAATTCTTTTATTGAATTCGCAAAGACGACTTCGGGTGGGAGTAGAGTGATTAAATGCCCGTGTAACTACTGCTGTAATGGTTTTAAGCATGATTATGAGATTGTGAGAGACCATCTGCTCCGGCGTGGGATGATGGTATCCTACGAAACTTGGTTACAGCATGGGGAACTTCCACAATCCGATGAATCGGATGATAGTGAAGATGAATCGGATGAGGACCGGGATGGATATGATGAGTTATTAGAGGACCATGGCAGGGGTACTTACATGATGGATGATACCCTAGGGATGGATGATGTGCGAAACTTTGAAATTATGCTAGAGGCTTCCCAGCGTGGTTTGTACCCGGGCTGTAAAGATTCAGAAACCTTGTTAGCGTTTGTCATTAAGATGCTACATGTGAAGGTACAGTATAGGTGGAGCAACAAGTCGTTTGACAAGGTTTTGGAGATATTTAGGGACACCCTACCAGAAGGTAATGTGGTTCCCGCGTCCGTTTATGAGGCCAAGAAGCTACTACGTGACTTGGGCTTGGGGTATGAGCACATTGACTCCTGTAAGAATGATTGCATACTTTTTTGGAAAGAGAATGCTCACTTGGAGAAGTGTCCCGAATGTGGGGAGCTTAGGTACAAGGTCAATAATGGCAAGGGTAAGCAGATTGCTCATAAGATACTGCGTTACTTCCCATTGATACCTAGGTTGCGGAGATTATACATGTCCAGGATGACAGCCAAAGAGATGAGATGGCATCATGAGAATGGCATGGATGGCGATCTGGGTAGGCATCCGGCCGACTATAAGGAATGGAAGGAATTTGATTTGAAATTTCCAGAGTTTGCCCGGGAGATCCGCAATGTGAGGTTAGGACTGGCCACCGATGGGTTCAACCCCTTCGGCAATATGAGCACTTCTTACAGCATGTGGCCTGTCATACTTATGCCTTACAACCTTCCACCCTGGATGTGCATGAAGGATCCATTTTTCATGATGTCCTTACTTATTCCCGGGCCACAAGCACCTGGGAAGGAGATCGATGTGTACCTGAGGCCCTTGGTTGACGAGTTGAAGGAGTTGTGGGAGATTGGTGTCATGACTTATGATGCCCATAGTGAACAGACCTTCCGAATGCATGCGGCTGTGATGTGGACCATAAATGACTTTCCCGCGTATGGTAACTTGTCTGGTTGGAGCACAAAAGGTTATTTGGCTTGTCCCCCTTGCAACGAAGATTCATTATCATGTAAGTTGAGAAGTAAGATTGGGTGGGTTGGACATCGAGCTTACTTGCCTGAGGATCACTCTTGGAGGAGGAGCAGAAAGTTCAACGGTCAGCTAGAACATAAAGTGAAATCCTTGCATTTACCGGTGCAAAAGGTACTCGATCAGTTGGATCAACTACCAGAAGTTAAGTTCGGGAAGGCCCCCAACATCAGGAAAAGACCTCGTGAGCCTGCACTGTTGAATTGGACAAAGAAAAGCATCTTGTATGAGCTACCGTACTGGAAGAAACTAAAACTTAGGCATAACCTTGATGTCATGCACATAGAGAAAAACATCTGTGAAAATATTGTTGGTACTGTGGTGGGCATAGATAAGAAGAATAAGGACACGGACAAGGCGCGTGACGATTTAAGAGATATGGGCATCAGGCCACAATTGCATCTGCAGAGGAATGAAGAAGGATCCATTATGAAACCCCGTGCATCCTACACATTGGACCCGAAACAAAGGGAGGGTTTTTTTGAATTCTTGAAATCAATCAAGTACCCGGATGGCTATGCTGCAAACTTGTCAAGGTGTGTGACCTCAAAAAATGGCAAATTATCGGGTATGAAAAGTCACGATTATCATGTTCTCCTACAACGTCTATTTCCGATTGGCCTACTTGGTTATGTTGATAAGGAGTTAAGTACAACTCTATTTGAGTTGGGCAGTTTCTTCCAGGACCTCTGCTCAAAAACATTGAAACAGAGCGAGTTAAAGAAATTAGAGGAACGGGGAGTGCTCATACTTTGTAAGCTCGAGAAGATCTTTCCTCCAGCATTCTTTGATGTAATGGTCCATTTGGCCGTTCACTTGCCACGTGAGGCTATGCTTGCTGGACCAGTGCAATATCGGTGGATGTACCCTATTGAAAGGTAACTGTTACCATCCGATGAAGTGTTATTCACAAGTAGTTGTGTGTTTGTCTTGTATAAGTAACCTTAATACTAATGGATCTTTGTTTGAAGGTTTCTCGGGACTTTAAAAGGTTATGTTACTAACCGAGCACGACCCGAAGGTTCGATCGCCGAGGCTTACATTGTCAAAGAGTGTTTGACTTTCTGCTCAATGTACCTAAAAGGGACTGATCGAGACGAACGAAATGATGATGGTGGCGTGCGTGGTCCCGGGATGGATATCTTCAGGCAAAATGTTCGTCCCTTTGCACCAATCACAAGGGCACCGGATCCTTCTCAGAATGAACGCAACATGGCTCACTGGTTTGTATTGCATAACAGTCCCGAGTTAGAGCCATATCTCGAGTAAGTGCTTCGGCTTAAATACATGTGTGTATAGATTGTTCTCTTGTTGATTCTTCATCTACTTTTACTTGCTTATGAATTGCTTTGGTTTAAGTAGGGAACACATGAATACATTACAAAATCCAGGAGCGCATGACATCAGTCAAATACAACGAGACACATTTCCAAAATGGTTTAAGCAACGTGTAAGATATATGATGCACTATTGACACAGTAAACATTATCTATTGGGCCTCAAATGCCGGATTAACAAACTTACTGCATGTTGCTCATGTAGATGAATGATTTGCGAAACCAAGGGTCGCCAGAAGCAACCGATGAAATGTGGTCATTAGCAAATGGTCCTGGTTCGATAGTTTATCTATATTCAGGGTGCATATTCAATGGTGTCCGATTCCACACCAGAGATCGCGAGAATAGGCGAAAGTGCCAGAATAGTGGTTTGGTGGTGCAAGGGGAGCATATTGGGAAGACAATTGACTTCTACGGGTACTTGTGCAAAGTATGGGAGCTGACATATATGCATGGGGGTAGGGTGGTTTTGTTCCAATGTGAATGGTACAACACCGGTACCAGAAACAAAATACATACCGATCAACACATAACAAGCATTGATGTTACAGGTCGGTGGTATAAAGATGATCCATTTGTCCTACCAAGTCAAGCAAAGCAAGTTTTCTATGTCAGTGATACCTGCAAAGGCAACAACTGGAGAATCGTAGAGCGAGTCAAGCATCGGGGAGTGTGGGATGTACCAGAATTGGATGATGTGCCTAGTGAGGCCTTCCAGCAGGTTCTGGGTTGGCTGTGGGACTTGAGCAGATGTAGAAATATTTAAGTACACATGATGCTGTCCCTTTAAATACTAGCAGGAATTCTTAAAGAAAGGAAGTATAAGCTTATAAGCTATAGCATGCTTGGACAACATCATGGCTCATGCTGGAGTGAATCATGTTTCCCACAGATTGGGCCATAGCCATATTTGATAAAAGGTCATCCAAGTTGTTGCCTATCCACATTTATAATAGACGTGGCCTTTTAATGGATAGTTTAAATAGAAAGTTGGTGAACTGTCCAGTGTCCAACACATCCATCACATGACAACCCCATTGATAGGTTAGTCATATCCCTTGGCTGCATGTTCATATCATAACACAGCCTGAACTTCCCTCTCCATGTGTGTGGATAGTCCAGATTTACAAACTCTTATGAGTCATATAAATACACTACAGTAATTTTAGCATAATGAGGGATCACAAACTTTAAGTGCAGATTACTCTGTCTATAGCAAATGAGAGTTCTCTGTGTTTCTATAACTTGAGTCAGTTGCAAGTCTCAGTAAGACAACAGTATCTCTTGATCTGCATACAACTCGAGTTATTCATAAGCTACATTTCTTACCTTTGAACAAAGAATATTACAATTGTCAATTTATATTGTGATAAATATCTTGAATTATGTGGTGACTGATCTTATTATAAATTCTAACAAGTATAATTATTTTTAAGAGGGTTGTTCAAGGCTATAAAAATCGGTTTAGTATTTTTAAGTTCTTGTTTGATCTTCCAATCAGAATATTAGTAGTTTCCTTAAGATGGCATTTGTTCATATATTATTATCCTCACAAGCTTCAAAGTATTGCAGTCTTATGAAATGGTTACCATGTCCAGGTGGACACATGAAACTCTAGTGCTGGAAATCAGGGGATCCAAGTACTAGCAACCAAAATTTTGCATCACACCCACTTACGAAGGAGAACAAAACTTCATTTTCCTACTTGCAAGGTGGGCTACTCTTTTATCACACACGCACAACATTCAGTACTTCTTGCATATAATATCAGCATGTGGGTGTTTAATGTTGCCTTGCAGAGAGGATTCATCCAAACAGAGGAATCTATGGCTTTTGCTGTTTAAAGCGTAGGCCCCACAGCAAGACTTATTGACTTGGGAGGATCCAATGCATAATATCTATCTGATCGATCATAATTTATCTATATGGAATACATACATGTGCAGGCTCTGGCACTGGCATGGAAGTTGAGATTGCACGCATGAATGATGTGTTGGATTTTTTGTAGCCAAAATGTTGTTCCTCTCTAACAGTCGACTCAACTCTACACGAATTGGATAATATTAATTTTTTTTTTGTTGGATGTTGTCCTTTTCAATTATTGTATATTTTTGTGTTGATAGATTTTTATTAATTAGATTAATGTTTTTTTAATTGGAGACCTTCAGTGTAATGATTTATATATAGGAAAGAAATTTGATTAAAATATAAATATTTTGCCGACATAAAAGAAGTGCGGCAAATTTTTAAAAAAAAATATATTCATGTTTTCCCGGCGCAAAAAAGCGCCGGCAAAAAATTTTCTAAAAAATTTATGAAAAATAAATATGTTTTCCCGGCGAAAAATAACGCCGGCAAAAATTTTTAAATATTATTATTTAAAACATAAACTTTTTACCGGCGAAAATAACGCCGGCAAATGTTTTAAAAAAAAATTATTATTTAAAATATCACCCTTTACCGGCGAAAGTAACGCCGGCAAAGATTTTTTCCAAATTTATTATTTAAAACGTCAGACTTTTCCCGGCGAACATCTACGCCGGCAAAAGTAAAAAAAAAAATTTTCATTCAAAATATAACCCTTTACCGGCGAAAATAACGCCGGCAAATAGTTTTTAAAAATTTATTATTTAAAACCTAATACTTTTTGGCGGCGAAATTTGAACTTGTCCCGGCGTTATTTTTCGCCGGTAATGTGTAAACTTTTGCCGGCGCTTCCTTATTTCGCCGGCAAAAGGCTTTACTGGCACACTTTTGCCGGCGCTTTGCCGGCGCAATAAAAAACGCCGGTATAGGTTTTTGCCGGCGTTTTTGGACCTTTGCCGGCGTTTTTTTTGGCGCCGGGAAAAATGTAAATTGTTGTAGTGACCACGGGCTTCAAACGGTGAGTCTCCGTTAGCCCGCATCGGAAATATCTAAATCCTGACCTTGGGCTTATAAGTCAAACCATGTATTAACTTAGCTTGAGGCTTTTTAAAACTGTGCGGCCCCGGAAATCGTAAGAACTCCGAAGTTAAGCGTGCTCAGGCGGGAACAATACTAGGATGAGTGACCTCCTGGGAAGTCCTCGCGCGTGCACGTGGGGCAAAGCGGACAATTTCATGCTGAGTTGGGCGGGGCTGTGACAGTTGGTATTAGAGCCGAGGACGACTCTATTTCTAGTGGGGGAGAATGTGAGATCTTGGTCCGGGCGGTACCCTTAACCATGGGGCGTAGTGTGTCAACCACGAGCTTCAAACGATGAGTCTCCGTTAGCCCGCATCGGAAATATCCAAGTCTGAACCTTGGGCTTTTAAGTCAAACCCCGTATTAACCTAGCATGAGGCTTTTTAAAACCGTGTGACCCCGGAAATCATAAGAACTCCGAAGTTAAGCGTACTCAGGCGGGAGCAGTACTATGATGGGTGACCTACTGGGAAGTCCTCGCGCGTGCACGCGGACCAAAGCGGACAATTTCATGCTGAGTTGGGCGGGGCTGTGACAGTTGGTATCAGAGCCAAGGACGGCTCTAGTCCGGGCGGTACCCTTAATCACGGGGCGTAGCGTGTCAACCACGGGCTTGAAACGGTGAGTCTCCGTTAGCTCGTATCGGAAATATCTAAGTTCTGATCATGGGCTTATAAGTCAAACCCCATATTAATTTAGCATGTGGCCTTCTAAAACCGTGCAGCCCTGGAAATCGTAAGATCTCTCAAGTTAAGCGTGCTCAGGCGCGAGCAGTACTAGAAAGTCCTTGAGTTGGGCGGGGCTGTGACATCCTTTATATTAAACGTGACAAAATTATTTCGTCTTTAAATTTTATATTTATGACAAAATATTTTTGTCTCTAATTTCTTCCTTTAATGATAAAATATTTTGTCATTAATTACTTACAAGTATGTTTCCAACAGAGTGTATTGGAGACAAAAAAAAATCGTCACAAATTTATCTTTTTCAATGACGAATTTTTTTTCTTCTCCAATACCTTTTAGCGACAAGGCTTTGGCAACAAAATGGGTGACGAAAAATTTTCGTCTTAATTAGTTTCGGTGAGGAAATATGTACATTTTGGGATAAATTTGTGTCGTCCTTAAACCCCAAATTTCTTGTAGTGAGAGAACTGCTCCGTCATCTGGCACTAGAAATCAATCAAATGATGGTCCTGCTAACATCCAATGGAAAACATTGGTAGATTATAGGGGTCTCCATCCATTGGGCTCCAGGGTACGTGGGACATGGCTCAAATGGCATGGATCAGATGATCGTATAACTTTATGTTAGGTGGGGATCTATACATGAAGAATCTGAACAGCTAGCTGTACTCTTTTTTCTTGCCAACCATTTTGAAGCTTGTGATCTGAAGGTGTACTTTTGGGTTGTGGTCCATAGCTACATATGCCACAAATTAAGGTCCACTGAATGGTTCTTCCATGCTATCATTTCTTCAATATTCCATCCATTATAGTTCCCACCAAAGGAAATGTTGAGAAGTCATTTAGTCAATATGCTAATGTAAGAAATAAAACATATAGAGGGAGGAATTGCAGTTGACATTCATTAACATATTATAGCTTACATCACTAGTGATATTTTAAACTCAATCAATATAGCAATAATGCATTGCTTGCTTGACTCGGTCTAGTCAAAGTATCCTGCAGTCAGATTTGTAGCAAGCTATGATGCTAAAAAATGGCATGGATACGATAAGGATACGCTGCGGACACGGCAGCGATATATATTTTACACGTAAAAAGTGAAATATACAACACGATACTTTGCATCATAGGTAGCAAGTAGTTTCTGATTCATCTCACGTAAAAGGCATAAAAGTCACTCATCCACAAGTTATTTCTGCTTTTATTCAATTTGAAATGTTGTTCTATAATTCTGTTGAACAGTCCTAGAGATTTAGGATTAACTCTATGACTAGCTATACAAAACTACTTGTATAATGCACATTTAGTAATGAAATTGATCAAACTTTTCATGGTATCATCTCAGCATGTGATTCAATGTTTGAAACTGAAATACGACGCTTTGTTATTATGTGATATGTGACTATCTGCTTAGTAAATGCCTGTTTTCATCTCCAATTAGGGGTCCAGATAAGTGAAATTGGAAACTATGCCTTTTTGGATCTAGCTTACACAGAAAGGCTTGTCTTTTTTTATTTGAATCTCTAGTCCACAGAAGAATTATTATTACAATTAGGGGGAAAAAGGATATATTGATTGGTACTTAGTTTATAAGTCAATTGTACATCCCATCTCACCAAGTGCTTATCAGTCCAGACTCCAGAGAGTTTCTGCTAGATTTTAGCTACATCAATCAAGATTTTTTTTAACTGTTTGTTTTTTGTTTTACTTGTATGTGCTATCTTTCCTTCATCCATTGACTCATTAGTATTCATTGGAAATTTGTAAAGCATCACAATGGGTCCCGCTTGTCATAATCTAAACCAATCAAAATAAATGTCTCCCTGTTGTAAGCAAAAGTTCACTTTAACAAGAATTTGGCTCTCCACTCTCGATATGATCAATCACTTACAAAACTAGTGAAAAAAAATGTTAAATTTTTTTTTTACATGTTTCTATTTACTAAATCTGACAGTGGAATCATCTTTTATTAAAATGAAATTGTCTAACACTAATACAAGTGACAGACATTAATCTTTGTCGATTTAGATTAAAAGGTGAGCCACTATAAAAGTTTAGAGAGTTGGTGAATGGGAGCTGTAGAAAATTGAAAATCTGAAATCTTATCTTTCTCTTCAACCATCCTATATATATATATATATATATATATATATAATGTGCATCCATCCCTCACCATAGGGTGAGGGAACTTTCCATTTTTGCACATGCATATTTCTTTTATGCATATGAAAAAATAGTACTTTTCTTCTTTTTGCACATGAAAATTTACAATTATGGAAGTGTCCCTCACCCTATGGTGAGGGATTGATGCACATGAATATTCTCATATATATATATATATATATATAATCATTTTAGAGATTTCTTCCCCATCTTGTGGATAAATACGGAAGCAAGCATAAAATGATATAGTTGATGTATCTCTCTTTATTAACCTTCAAATGGGTCCCATTATCTAATCTAAAGTCTAAATCATTCAAAATTAGTATCCCGCAGTGACTTGTATTGATCAAATTTCCTAAATTCTGAGATGGATTTCCAGAAGATTGATCATATAGGAACATAAAATTTCATTCATTTGATTTTTATTTGGAGTTTGAAATTCAATTTATTTTTCATTGATAGCTAATTGTTTGAGGTTTATTAGTTCTTGGTGGAAAATATTATTTTTTGTTATGATGGTCATTAATATATATGTATATATTTTACCGAATTGGACCTTCTAATCATCTTAAACCATGTCAAATTATATGCTTGAATTTGCACATCAAACTCGAACAATGAATCTAGTGGATCAAATGACTTAATGAACCTGCCCCATTGAATTTTCGAATTGGAGAAAGTATCAAACTGCGAACTGTGAACTTAAATGCACATCAATCAAACTGCGAACTGTGAACTTAAATGCACATCAATCAAATTGCGAATCAGCTAACTATGGTGCAGATATGCATGGGCCACATATATGATGCTTTCCCCTACTTAATATTTATCAAACACTAACACGAGTCTGTTTTTTTGCTCAAACGATACCTGATATTTCTGACTTCTATTGCAGATTCTGGTACAGCACATCCGGACTGTTCTTCCAGGGTTGAAGGCTCACATAAGTGCTCAATTGGTTGTTGTAGCAAATGCGTCTGATATGTCGTAAATGTGCCTGGAATATACTGCTTGAATGTTGTCACTAACATGCTGGACTATACTGATCCTTCATGAATGACTGCTTTGCATAAACTGTTTGATAAACTTTGTCCTGATGCGTGATTATGTTATGGATTAGTTCATAACCATCATCATTTATTATTTGAATGGATTTATTACAATTGCTTTAGATACTAGTAAAAATGTGTTAGATCCTTTCCAGTTTTATTCCATTAGTGTGTTTCAGAGGGAAAAAGCACTTGGAAAACACAAAAAATTCTACTTCTGGGAGTTAAAATCCGTAAGAATAATCCAGCCATATTATCTATGCATCCACACTATCTATGGTGTTCTATTTTTCTCCTCTTTTTTTTGTTTTATTTTATTTGATCGCATTTACTATTTGCACCAAGAAGATAAACTTTGGAAACTCAGAGTTGACAGTTTACTGTCATCTTTGGTGTGCTTAATATCAAACTTGATGACTCTTAGGGTCAAAGTTTAATTTTGTGGCCCTATCCAGTGGCTTTGCAACCTGGTATCATCCAGTGGTTGCATGTGACCTTGGGGGTTCCCCGGGGGTTTAGAGACTAAGAGTTTGTAATCTGCCTTACTTCTTTCCAATCAAAGTATCAGTTGTCATTGCCTGGTCACATGGAGACTTAATATATTCCATTTATTTATACTTGAAGCTTTGCAAACTTCTTTTCAGGACAATATTGGACCATTAGTTTATTTTTCGCATTCATGCCTAACAATTGCAGGCTGGGCAAGGTGCTCTTCTGTTGAACATTCTTTCAAAATATTCTGAAGTTAAGGGTAGCTCAGCTAGTTTTTTATGTTAAATTCAATATATATATATATATATATATATATATATATATTACATGTTACTGAGTACTACGTGATTTTCTTGTTCACGCAATGTTTTCCCCTTTGAGTATTGGCCAGTTTTACCTTTTCTTTCCATCCTATGTTATGTGGGTGAACTCAGTTACTGATTTGAGGAAACCATATGTTGGCAACTGAAGGTGATTTCACTTTTCATCATATTTTACTGGAAAGGAATGTGGATGTTGCTATATTAGTCAAAGGAGGAGCTGACTGGCCCACTTTGATCTTTTTTTGATGTCTTTTTTTTTTCCTGACCTGCTGCTCTAGTGTCAATGGGGATTACTTATAGGGGGTTCAATACGACCTACTTAACTTGGAACCTTTACCCCTACCCTCCACGCTAGAGGGTTTGTCTAACCGTTGCACCAACCGTGGCCCGCGGGAAGATGTCTAGTTGATGATTTTTAACCTATTTTATTTTCATCTCTCTTAAAATAGTCTACCATCGCATATATATAAGAGAGAGAGAGTACAATGAAGATCATTAAGGAAGCCTTATCAAATCATAAAATGAAATTTAAGATAATATTAATAGAACTTTGCTAATTATATAGAATTTTCGCTATCGCCACATGGTCCTTTGGAGAAAGGAACATGCTATTGGTTATGCTGAATATACTTCTTATCTATGAAAATAAATGGTTGTTGCCTCCTTTCCTGTGGTTAGTCATTGTCACATTCTGCATCATTGAATGTGTTTTTGTATAATTTATTTAAGGGTCTGTGAGATTTGGATCAGTATTAAATGAGCTGTCCTAATTCATAGAGGAGTGGTTGTGGCAATATGCTTAAAATTTCATGTCACATTCTGCATCATTGAATGTGTTCTTGTTGATGATTTTATATATCCTGTCATTTGTGTGGCTGAACAGCAGGATGATTTGGATGACTCTATAAGGGTTTACATGCAAAGTTTTCTACCATTTTTGCACCTGATGGCTTATCTCTGTTAACTTTTGCTTTTCACTCTCTTTTTCTTACACTAGTTTATCTTAAATATTTGCGCCCCCCCCCCCCCCCCCCCCCCCCCCTCCTGTTCACTGCAGGAGTCTAGGGAAATCATTTTCAAATCTTCTGGATACAAGCTAGTGGAGATGATTAGCCAGAAGCCTTCTATAATCCAAGACCCCTCAGGTGGGAAGTGTTTATCCGAGGTCAACGGAAATATCGAATTTAAAGAGGTCACTTTCAGCTACCCATCTCGACCAGATATCATCATCTTTAGAGATTTTTCCTTATTTTTCCCTACGGGAAAGACTGTTGCTGTTGTTGGAGGCAGCGGATCAGGAAAGAGCACTGTCATTGCTCTGATAGAAAGGTTCTATGATCCTAATCGGGGTAATTAAGGTGTTTGTCCCATGTTAGAGAAGTGTTAACTTCTTTGGGTAGGATATGGCATTAGTTCCATATGAATGGAAGTAAATTTTTTGTTTGTAATGGTTTGCAGGGCAGGTGCTACTGGATAATGTGGATATTAAAACACTGCAATTATGGTGGCTACGAGAGCAGATGGGTTTGGTAAACCAAGAGCCAGCTCTATTTGCAATCACCATACATGAGAACATTTTATGATAGCTATTCCTGCGAGTTAATGAGCTCCCTTCTTAGTAGCCAAATTCACAGAACAATCATTAGCTATGGACCAAGCCCATCAACCTGATTTTTAATTTGTCGTGAACAGATTTGCCATTCCTAAAACTTCAGAAGATCTGACTCGCGACATGTGTCCTATAATTATTAGAAATGCTTCTTAGTTTTCCATATCGTAAAATTTTAAGTTGAGAAAATCTTAAAGGAAGACTATGGATCAAAGAGTGTTTCTATAGTATGGTGAAGTGGTGAACTGATATGGCGACTAATTTAAATCCAGTGGGTAAGAATGAAAGACGTCATCTCCATACTACAACAGATCAATCCCCATAGCGAGGACATTTAGTTCTTGCCATTGAATTTTCAGCAGCAGTTTGTGATGTCCGTTGCTACAAGTTACAAATAGTAGTAGACATTCATAAAAAATTGCTATAAATCAATAGTGGCAGATTATAATAATTAGTGGCGGTTGTTGATAATGAATCATTAGTGGCAACCGCAATTGATAATGAATCATTAGTGGCAGATTATAATAACTGCCACTATTGATAATTTTTTTACAAGCAGCCCATATTCTGTTGTAAATACATTCAGCAACAGGATCTTCAACGACAAAAGTGGCGGCGGACATTTTTCAGCCGCAAAAGGTATTAGCGGCAATTTTTATACATATAGCGGCGGATAAAAACCGCTGCTAAATGTAAATTTTCTTGTAGTGTGTTGATGGCCCACAAAGGGAAAATGATAGGCCAAAGAGGACGTAGATGGGGGTTATAAAAATAGATCTAAAGAAGTGCAACTTATTTGAAGATTTTGCTCAGAATAGATTGGAACAGAGAAACAAAATTCATATAGTTGGCTCCAACATAGACATAGTTTGGACAAGGCTTTGATGATGACAACGACGACAACTATGACGATGATGAGAAACTACAAGAAAAATTGGGGGTCTAAACAAGGCATTGTCACAAGGGGGTATCCAAGGAGGGGCACAGTGGAGCTAGGATATTGGAGCCTGTGTAATCATGGAGTGAAATTCCAACTAGACATTTCACAAGACGATGGTTAGCCCTGCATGGAGTTTAATGTTGAGAAATGAGGATGTTTCAAGACAACAAACTACATGTGCAAGAATATTGCAATGTACAGGATAGTAAGAAATGACAAAAATAAGGAACAAGTACATAACAGAAAATCTAAAAGTTGCATGCAAAGAAAATTAAAGAATGTTAGAAATTAAGGGACATTCTTAAATAAGCTTGGCACGTAGTTGAGGAACTCAATTGTCGCAATTACTAGGAGCTAGGAGAAGAGTGAGGCCCTCAACTACTTGAAAGTTGAAAAACTTAGAAGAGTGACTGGTGAGATTGTTGGATGATAGAAATTATTCCAAAATGAGATGGTGGAAAAATTGAAATCACTAAGCTAACCCCAAATTGATACAATGGTGAACTATGAATATGATGATGATAATTAATTATCAAGAGGAAAAGAAATCTCATCAGGGTTCAAATTATATGTATCTATAGACATTTGGAAAGTGCGAACCTGATTTTGTATCTGACATAACCTTATTAGGTTTTTACTTGGATAGTAAGATTTGAGCTTATTGTAAGATTTGTGTTGCATCCAACATGCCTCGACTTTGTTCATTGAAAAAAGTACCACTGAGGAAAGGAACACCCTTTTTCTTTACTAGATAATCCCTTTCTTGGTAGGCGAATTACAGTCATGATGGATAGCACAGGTTCTTTCAAACAAGGTGGTGCTCCCAGCAGAAGATCGAGGAGATGATGGCATCAGAAAACAGAAAAGAGTCTTACCAAAATATGAAAGATTCAGGGGTACCAAAGCACTACACACATATAATTTACCCACATGAGTTGTGCAAGTCAACCAAATCCTGGATTTACCTTCTGAGTTGCATTGTGGGTAGTTATTTGTGGCTAACATAACTTTCTTTCTGGTGGCAGTTTGAGTACAAGAAATGGCTTGTCGCTCAGATTGGCTTGCCACCTTTAGAGGAGTGGAGGGAGAGCATGTATGCTGCCTGCATCAAGAGTCTCCTATCTAATTTCGACGGATATCGGGATGAATGGGATGAAAAATATTGGTCTCAACAATCCGATTTCTATCGCTCAGAATTACAACCATCATTCTGAAAGCCAATATGTATTGTAAGTTACATTACGGTTCCTATGATTTTTAAGGAATTGCAGTAGCTCTGCTCTGGGGTATAAATGTATAGTTTGGCATTACTCATTATCTTGACCATAGAACCATGGGCCTCCTCACATATAAGCAGAAGCAATGAATTTCTCTGCTTTCTAGGATCTGGGCTTCCAGACGCAGGGATCAGTGGGTGATGAACATGATCCTGGTGCTTCATGACATAGAAAACGAGGGAGGTTGGCAAACACACGTCACAGGGTGCTGATACTTTAAGTGGATTGCTGAAATAATCTGGAGCCAATGAGCAAAATACTTTTCCAATCTACTCGCCCAAGATTTTCATATATACCATTTGTGATTTGAGTTGCATCCAAATCTACCATTATTTTGAAAAAAAAAAAGGGAGAGAGATCATCATCTTGTTCAAAACCTTTTCCATGCATCTGACTATTTGAGTTTGGGAAGGATCTTATCCCCAGAAATCGTAAAATCTAGAGAGGAAATCCAAACTCACTGAGCACGTTGTGACGCTGGAGAGTGAGGCCAACCTATTTAAAACATGGACCCTACACTGTAAATGTGCACGTCAAGTGTAGGCCACGGACCAAATTTTTCCAGCCACACATTTAGTATCTGATTAAGGATGTAAATATGTCCCCGATTATCTGATTAAGGTTCCAACCCGTAGACTTGGGACCCGATACATTATCTCAATTTTTAAAAAGTCTTCCTAAAAACTAGTTTTTTTTTTAATCCTTTAGCTAGTTTTTTTCTAAACCATTCTCTACCTGACCCGGACCCGTACCCGTCACATACATTGAATTGGTTCTGATTCCAGTTCCTTCTTATTCTTGGTTCCAGTTTCGGAACCAAGAAACTGGTTCTGGATCCGGTTCCATCTTCTTATTAAAGAATCTGGGTCCAGGTCCACCATAGACATCGACCGGAACTGCCCCGTTTACACCCCTATATCCATCAGGCGAGAGATTTACTTTTACTACCAAAAAATTTGAAAGGTTATTACTTTATAGGCCAGGTTACTATTGACAGTTTTATTTGTAGCACCTTGTTCACATAAGCAAAATGCACCTTCATACTGAATGTCACATTCTTCTTCTTCTTCACACGAGAAAAATACCCCCATATTCACCAAGTAAATATGTAAACCCCCACCCACCCACACACACAACGGTTTCATATGTATTTGGGTTTTTCTAGACTTTGTAACAAATTTTTTAAGATCCATGAAGAATTAAGATATGAAATTGAACATCATGAGACCATTAAATCAAGAATATTGAATGGTTTAGTTCATGAATTAGGGGTCAACAAAAGCAAAAAGCTAGATCTATTATGACTTCATCAAAAATTACTCAAAGTTTATAAAGATTTAGGATAATCAACTTTAAGATCTTTGGTTTTTAATTTAATAAGCAAAATGGAAAGTTTGAATTACGAATATGGAGGCCACAAGAATTAAAAAATAAATAAAGGTAATCGATGGGACCACAAAAAAGCAAGCACCCTCTAAGAGACTATACTATGACCTTTTTGAAAGATATGTGTGAATCACTTTCACGCCAGCTCAAGTGTGAATTTTGGTGTGTAAATGACATTATTTTTCATACAAATTTCACACCCCCATTTATATGCCATGTAATTGACCGCAAACAAATGTATGGAGAATGTGTAACAATTGCACAGGAGTATCATTTATATATGTAAATCATTGCAAGCAGACGACTCCTGAGAAACAAACCCTTCGAAGCTCGTTTTTTTCTTTTTTTTTAAAAGAAACTACTGCAGGCTTTCATAGCACATATGGAGAATGTTCTCCCAAGAGTGGATTGCATGTATAATCCAACCCTATGAGGCCAATAGGGTTGGATTTACATGCACATATTGAGTATCATTTACATGTGTAAATCATTGCAAGCAGACGACTCCTGAGAAACAAACCCTTCGAAGCTCTCTCTTTTTTCTTTTTTCTTTTTTAAAGCAACTACTGCAGGCTTTCATAGCACATATGGAGAATGTTCTCCCAAGAGTGGATTGCATGTATAATCCAACCCTATGAGGCCCATAGGGTTGGATTTACATGCACATATGGAGTATCATTTACATGTGTAAATCATTGCAAGCAGACGACTCCTGAGAAACAAACCCTTCGAAGCTCTCTTTTTTTTTTTTTTTTTTTTTTTAAAGCAACTACTGCAGGCTTTCATAGCACATACGGAGAATGTTCTCCCAAGAGTGGATTGCATGTTTAATCCAACCAGTGCAAGTCCTTTTCAGTCTCATTCCCCCCATGATTTATCCCAACCCCCCGCCCCCCACAGATAATGTTCTCCCAAGAGTGGATTGCATGTTTAATCCAACCAGTGCAAGTCCTTTTCAGTCTCATTCCCGCATGATTTATCCCCCCCCCCCCCCCCCCCCCCCCCCCCCCCCCCACCCAAATGGCTCATTAAATCCTGATCCAACTTCTGCAATAGAGGAGAATTTCTCAGATTTTTCAAGCATCTAAGCATAGGATTCAGCAATAGAGGAAAATTGTTTCCCGTATAGCCCACTATAGTTGGAAAAAAGAAAAAAGGAAGAGGAAACAAATCCCCGTGGAAATAGAAATCCACGCAAATCCCCTGGGCACAAACAAGTCCAAAAGAGACCTGTCTGTCCATCCCAACCCCAATTATAGAAATGCATCCAAGTGGGCCCATGCTCTGCAACGTGATAAGTTGCTACAAAAAAAAAAAATTTAATCAGCGGAAACCAAGCATAAAGGATTAGATAGATTGTCGCATCTTGATCTCCACCTCCACTTTTCAACCCTCAATAAAATTCCCTTCCTTCTAAATAAGGCACATCTTACCAGAAAATAAAAGACTCACTGGACAATCAAACTTAAAAGAACTAGAACAAAACAGTAAAGTGTCAGAAATTGATGCTTTATTGAAAGAGACGTCACATCCTGTCCAAGATCACTTGTAAAGTACTAGGACAATGCTTCTAAGGCTAAAGTTGTTCTTCCAGCTGATGTGAGAAGGGATAATACAAATCAATTCTGAAAGTCCAGAAAACGACCAGAATTGAGCATCTAAAGAAAAGAAAAATTTGCAGCTGTCAAATATAAGTAAACAATTGAATACGTCATCCTTATGCACGGTGAGTTTCTCGCTCCATGGCCGCCATATTATCTGTATATTGTTAAAAACAAAGTCATTACAAATCTATTAGTGGAGGAGAAAGCAAGAATGAAATGACAGAAGCCTTCACCTGCAGAATGAAATGACAGAAGCCCTCACCTGCATTAGGACTGCAACCCTCCATTAAAAACCCAAATTAGTGTCCTCCGAAAAATCATCAAATATACGAGGACATCCATCCCATTTCTTCTGCTCTCGTGCTTCCCAGTAACCCCCCACATATCGATACGACCCGTCCTCACTACCCTTCCGGAACCAGCGTGGCCTCCATCCACTTTCCTGTAGTTTTCTTGACTGCACAAAAGAATCTTGAAGCAATCAACACAGTACTACATGAATTTATTCTCAGCAAATGCTTGCATGCATCAGCAATCAAAATATTGGCATGAACATTTAGGAAACAAAAGGATCGAATTCACTCATGAATGTTGACAGACTATACCATTCGTTGCCTTCCCTCTAATCTCAGCTTCTCTGCATCAGCCTTCTCATACTCCCCATTCTCTAGAAATCGCTGGTCTGGTCTGAGCCTTGAATCAGTAGGCGGAAGCTTCTCCTTAATCCGTGATCAAACACTCGGGATCAGACAGCTAGAACAGAAAATCAAAGATAAATAAGAACAGAAATGGAAGTAGAAAGAGTAAACTGACTTAACATGTCATCTCTACCTGTAGTCCAGACGTCAGCTCATTCATTGTAATTGCAAATGAGGATAAGTTGTAGCGAGTGACATTAACAGGAGGCTTACTCCTTTTCCATAACAAGAAAGCATCGGATAGTGGACTGAAACCCTTGGTCTTACCAGCACTGTTTCCAGGGATATAATACATGCTATCATCCCACTTTCCCAATAAGGTTGCAACCTTATTTCCCATGACATCCTCAACAAAACCCTGAACCTACGTTGCACAGTAAAGTAGGTAAACAAATCTTTGATTTAGTAGCAGGCAAAGTTGAGAAATGTAAAAGCAATTAAAACAAAGGGGAAAAGGATATTTACGGCACATTTACCAAGATGGACACAAATGACCATCGACCCAAACTCCAAACTCAACATAACTGTGACTCACCTGACAAATAAGTCCAGCTTTGGGCCAGACAATGTTCATGGAAGGCCCAGCAGACCCAGAGCAACAATAAACCATACCTTGCATGTGTCATGTGCACAGCTGGTGAAATATCCTTTCCATATTTGTGCAAATATTCCAAGCAGAAATAAGCAAAAAATTTTGAGATTAGATACTGGACCTTAACATCTCATCACTGTACCTGGTGAGGATTGCGGTCGAGGATGGATTGCTCTTTGAATTTTAGTTTGCATGAATATTGCTGGCTACTCCTTATGCTCATTGTTCCATGGTGGTCACAATATATTTTTCCGAGGATGAGATTATAAATAGTACTAGTGACCTGAGATCAGGTAAGCTCCAATTTTTAAGATGACTGGAAAATGAAAAGGGACACCCCAAAAACCCAAAATATCAAGCATGCACGGATCTTTTTGAAAAGACCATCCCCACACAGAACCTAAGCTTCTCTGCTTACCTTACTCCACTGGAAGATTTCTCCATCATCAAACTCTAAGGTCAGAACACCAATAGGGTCAAGCTGAATAGAGCGCCCCCAGAACTTGGACTTGATATTGCTATCACCCCAGAATTTCCATCCTTTGCCGTCACAGTGACAAGCTATAAGCATGGGGTGATGGCTAACCTATCAACAAAAAACAATGAACAGCCATAGTCACACTTCTGCAAATAATTAAAATCTTTATCCTATATACCAATAGGCAGAAGATAATATGGGATTCTCATGAAGAGTTTTGAAAGGCATGATCAATGAAGATGATATGTTACGTTTAGTCTAATCTGAAGATTATAAATTACTAAATCAATCATACAGTCCAAATCAAACCTTCCAGAACATTATTTAAGTCTTATATCTGAATTCCTTCACAGAATGATTTTTAGTAGTGAACTGTACCATTTATGATTTGGATCTCACCATAATCAAATCTTATAATTCCTCAAAAGCAAGTATCAAAATTTTGCATAAAACCATATGTAATGGTTTTTTCTCTTCATAATGGTCTTTTTTTCTTTCTATACATTGTTTGAGACAATTTTAAACCCAAAAAATTCCTCTCTGAATTATATTAAGCTATCAAAAAAGGCCTAATATGTTTTGGTTTTAAACTAATGGACCCAGACATGAAATATTACAAGGAACTAGAAGCCAAGAAACTAATAAATTTTAGAGATTTTATAGATTTCTCAGTCATCCACTGCCTTGATAAAAAATTCTAAAGATGAATTGAAATGAACACATTAAACAAATAGACTAAAACCCAAACAATATTACAATGAATCAAAAAGTTAAAGAATCTGCTGGTAAAGCTTAATATTGCATACAATGAACCTTAGGTGCATTCTATCACTCAGTAGTATCTTAACCCTATGTATTAAAAAAAAAAACTGAAACTATTACATGCCATCTCTTGATAACCAGATGATGTTCATTGGCATTCCATCGCCCATTCTCTAAAATATGCTTGCATCGTTCATAATTTAAGTCAAACAAGAGAAAAAAAAAAATCATCTTAAAGGCCGTGAAATTCAGTCTGTTGCTCCCAACTTCATACCTCGTCTACGACTTCTGGAAAGGTGTCCATGTCTACACCTCCACAGTTATGACTTATGAGGCTAGAAATATGAGAAATTGATGCAATGTAGACCTCATGGCCACATGTGTTGGGCCCACTTAGATTTAGGTTATTTTATTAACTAATTATAGTTCATTAGTTTCTGGTTTTATTTAAAGAACGTTATTTAGGATTAGGTTTCCTATTTTAATCAGGTTTCTTAGAGCTTAAGTTGTGCTTTCCTATTTATATGGCATTGTAGAGAATTATTTCTCATAGAGTTGATTAATGAAATTGGGTTTTCCCATTGAGGTGAGTCCTCGTTTATTGTCTCTTCGGAGATTGATTGTGTCTTCGGACATGTGCTTCGGAACCCATTGTGCTTTTAGCACTTCCACTGCAAGCCCTAACTCTAGGGCCTGCATCAGAAATTATGGTTTCTGGTTCAACTATCTGTTTGAACAAAGTGCTGCAACCATTCTCTGATTCAGAGCTTTCCTTGATCTCCAAGATTTTGGTAATTGAGATAGCAACAATGGCTCTGATATTGAAATCCAAAATTGAAAACTTTCTACAGCTTGAACACCTGATAAGATTTTCAACAAATCTATATACATACTCTTGATCCTTTGAGGCTCAGACTCATGGGAAATTAACAAGGCACCTAAGTGGGGGTTACTTCTTCAAACTGGACAAATTTCACTCCAACAGAAATTGGTCCCACCGTATAATTGATCACTATGACATGTGAACTATTTGTAATTTTTCTATGCACTTGTGTTTACAGTGCCTCTCAGCATTCTGAAAATCGAATTAAATCGCAAATTGTTCAAGGGGTCGAATAAATCATATCGTGAATCACAATATTATTTTTCCCATAAAAATGAAAAAAAATTCAATTCACAATATGATTCTGTTCAACCCCTTGCATGACTTGTGACATGTTTTCAATTTTCAAAATAGTGGGTAGCCGTATAAAACCTAGTGAATTCTTGTAAAACGGTGAAAAGTAAATTAGTAACAAAACTAGTCATTTGTAAGCATAACCATTCATTTTCTATCCATAGCAGCGTCCATATAGTGACAAATAAGACTGATACAAAAATACGAGAAATATCATTGACATTAACATATATTAATATAATGATATTTGTGTAAATAGTTAAACCTGTTTGAGGTATCAATGGTACTAGAAAAAATAAATGAGTTGCAAAACCCTAAAAACTAAAATAAAAACCCAAATAATCAATGTTACTCTTGAAGTTAGATATATTTGAATTTCGTTTTTCTTTCTTGTCTTGTTTTGTGGTTTTTGTTTGTCTTGTTCCGTCTTGCTTTGCTTTGCTTTGAAAAGCCAAAAAAATTAAAAAATAAAATAAAAAATTGTAGGACAAAACCCCTTTAGGACTGTCGAATCATATTGCAAATCATAGTATTTCTTATTTTCTTATAAAAATGAAAATAATAATAACATATTCATCATCATCGTCATCAAAGCCTTATTCCAACTATGCTAGGAATAATAACACATTAAAAAAGAAAACAAAGGATAAAAGTGGTTATTTATATTCCATCTACTTCCCATCCATAGCAGCATCGATACAATAGCTGACTAGGATAGAATCATACGAAGAGCATCATTGATATATGTAAATTTAAAGGACATATATCATAAATTTTATGCATGAATAGTTAGACTTATTTATGTTACTAGGAAATGTTCTGATTGTGTTGTTCCTCTCAATCTTGAATAAAATGTTCTTGTTGCCTTTAAGAAAAGAAAATTTTGTTTTGATCTCAGATACAAACCTTTTCAGAGAAGAAGCGAATCCCCTTTTCAGGATAGTCAGCTTCATATGTTTCCCCTAACAAAGGATTGAATGGTTTGCAATGCCGGCCTTCAGAGGATGCATATCCAGAGACTGCAAAGGCGGCGACATTCAGAATTCTCATGAGACTGTTCCCCTAGATACATATGAATACCATTCCAAGGTTAGCAAATTAATTACTAGACATCAATATAGATCCTAAATGACACATTTAGAAAAGACTTACAACCGGTAAAACTGTACATTGGCACACATCTTTAAAATTCCGTTATATAAAGGATTTTTGGCAGATGCTACTGAATAGTCGCAATCACAAATGACCAAAACCATTATATAGAAATTTTCAAGGACAATCACCTAAATAAGGACTTAATGTACCAATTAAAATATTGTGATTTCAGGTCAGTCACCCAAACAACATTTAAAAGCTAAAGATAACATGGGCCGATCAGTGGCCAACTTTAAAAATAATAATAATAATAATAAAAATCTCACAAATTCCAAAACCAAATAATGACCATACCAACTATTACATAATATTGTAACCACACACACCAAACACAAAACTGATTGTGTTCATGCCACATATAAAGGCATTTTAAATTTAAACATCCCTAACAGTTTTCTTGTAGAAAGGTTACAACATAACCACAGAAATTTTAAAAAAAGTACACTACAGCAACATGATGTCAGCGCTGCATATAGGGAAAAAATAAGAAATAAGTGCATTTAGGGTCAAATAATCATAGAAATTGGCCAAGATAACTCAGGTGTGGGGGAGTGGTCTGCACCTAGTGAGTCCGAGTGAACTGGGTGGCTGAGTTTTTAAAACCATGCTTAATTGTTACCATAACAATGTCACTCACGAAGCATAAAATAGGATCCAGATGCCGTAGGGTCCGCCAAAAAAACAGTAACAAGAAAAAAAGGGAAAGTGCTGAGAAATTGAAAATTACAAAAGAAGCAGGCAACTCAGACACCGGCCAAGAAAAAGCTGATGACATGTTTTAACTACACGGACTTTAAAATGTTTTGGATCCTCATGTTTACTGTCTTACCATTTTTCCATATTCATATGCTCGATCCAAAAGATAAGAATATTCCAAGTCTTCAAAGCACTTCTGCAGGGATGATATTGGCTCATTAAAGTAAACAGGAAGACAAACGCGTGTGAGATCCTTCCCAACATTATCTTTGATCATTGACCAGAGGCTAACGCCTTTCTCCTTTTCAATAGGATCCGGTAATTTTGTTCGCCTTTCAATGTGTGGACATCTAATGTCACCTCGTTCTGTTCCAAGATGCATCCTCTCATATGCAAAGCAATCGTCGGTAGAACTCTTCATAACACAGTTTTTGACTTCTACTGTAGAACCAAAGGAACCCATAGAATCAAAGAAAGACTCATTTGTGTCAAAATAATAGATCTCATCTTCATCTGAAACATCCTCAGGATCTTGCTTTTCAATATCGTCAGATGATTCAGTGGTGCCGCATTCTAAATAATAGAAACATAAAAGCTTCAGGGGGGAAAAAGTGAATAACTTACTGCTGTGTCATTGGTCGATAACAAACAGCGCAAAATTCTAGACAAATTAACCAGTATATAACTCATAAAGTTAGAATAAAGAATTTTAACTAAATAGGAACCACATTAAATAAATAAATAAAATCTTCAGCAGGTGGTCATCGTTGTACTAGAAAAATTATTAGATAAAAGTCTAAAATGAGGTCTAAATTTCATGTTCCATCCTATTTATTTCAAAATACCTTTGTACCAAAAGGCCCGTCAAAAAAGTCTTAAACTTTCGGATATTGAAAGCAACAAAAACCTTGGGCTCTTAAGGTGTGGTGGTGGTGGTGGTGGTGGAAACAAGAATATAGTAAACATTATATTTGATGATTTTTATTCATGCAAAAAGCACATACATGATGAATGTAAGTTCAAATATAACATTGTCCAGGAACACTGCAAGTTGATCTTTCAAAATTAGAATCAGATCCTGCTTCTTGGGCCAATAACCCTTATTATTGTATGATCATGATACTTCTCGGAGATCGAAGTTCTTGGGCAATGGAAAAATATTCCATTCATGTTCAATAAGATACCAAACTGGATAATTCATTCATTCCCTAATAGAAATAATCACAGGAAATCCTTTTAAGAGACCAGATTCATGTTTCCAGAGGATTTCATTGTCCAGGCCAGCCCGCATTGGGCCTTAGGTTTTAGTAGTCCATTGGAGCTTGTATCTAAAATTCGGGCCAGTTTAATATTTGGGCCAGGATTATTGCGATAGAAAGCAAGAAGCCCACTCCAGCCGGCCCGAATTTAATGTAACTAGCAATAGACATAAATATAATATTTTTGTTTGTTATATTATTCATAGTATAGTTATATTTGAATTTGAGGGGTTCTTTGCTTGCGCACTCAGGTATATATGAGCATGAACACATTTATTTGCCCTCATTTATACCTCAGATGCATAAATTTTGGTGCGAAAATTGTATGTAAATGGTGCCATATAGTTACCGCTCGCAATGGGTCATGGGATCAAAACTCGTTAACCACCTCCTTTTTTTTCAGTATGAGTGGGCACAAAATTGCAAGAAAGTTAGCCACAGATCTTAAATTTGAGAAATACAAAAAAAAAAAAAAAAAAAAAAATGATCGTTCAATCTTCTTTTATAAATGATAAGCTTCACAAAGTGAAGTTTCATATCTTTGATCCTGATGGGTTTTGAGAAAAATGTGAAAAATCCAAAAAATACTCAGTCCAATCATTTACTCATGTGAAAATGGTGCTTTGCAGCAGACAAACATATGCAATTTTAGGCGGGCTTGGGCTTTGCAACAGATATAAGTTTTACATATGCAAATCCCATTTTCATATCCCACACGTAAAAAGACAAACAAACAACATATCCCTAAGAGTGACTAAATAGGCAGGCTCAGGCTTGACATGTTTGAGGCGGGCTGAGCTCGGGGTACGCACTTACATGCCATTTTGGGCTTTGGACCAGATATGGGCATGTGTTTCAAAAGTCATGTCGGACCCACATATGCCTCAGTCCAACCAAGGCCACAAACACCCATATGTCTGTTTCTCAACAATATCCAATGACTCAGACAATTGGCCGAATCGTGCATTACCATTTCATGGAAGTTCATGGAGGGGCTAAATGAGAAGTTCCTACTCATACTCATGTTTAAAAACACTTGGAACTAAGTTTCCAGTTTTTGCAAGATACATTGATGAAATCACTTCCAAGTTGAAGTTCTTCATCCAGGCCACTATAGACCATACTAACAAAGAGGAAGTAAGCACAAAGAGAGAGATGGATTCATCATTAGCAACATCTACGGTCTCTGTGATTCCAAATCAACAAATCTAGGGAACAACTTTGGATTCTTGTGATACCTTGCACGGTAGGAACTACTGAAGGCGACTAGCTCAAAGCAGATCGTTCACAAATAACATGAGGTCCCAAATCTTTGAACTGTGTCAAAAAACTCGTGAATTGTCCAAAAACATTATAACAAGGATTCATAGTCAGCAATGCATCCATGGTCCTACTGTACACATGGAAGAAATTGCTAATATTAAAAATAAAAAATAAAAAAAACACCAGAAGTTAGTTTTCCCTTTTGAGCATTCACACTGACATACCTTACTGGAAATGACCCAATCGAGACAATGATATCTGACCTTGATTAATGATCTAGATTCTGTTTCCAACATTTACACGAAGAAGGCAATTCAGAAGAGCACATTTTGGAATTCAAGTAAAAATAACACATGTATTTGTATGTCAAAAGTTTTTCATGCAAATTCCAGTTGAGCAGTGGTCTTTTATGCTTATATTTCAAACATTATCTTAGATATTAAAATGATAATTCAAAGAATTAATAGAAGTATAGCAAGAAGTTAATAAAGATAAGAAAAAGAGGAAGTCCACATGGACCGAATGGGGAGACCCAATTCTGGCCCGGGGACCGGGCCAGAATCCGGTCCCCCATTCGGTCCGGCTAGCAGGACTCTAAGAAAAATGTGCATCTTCAGAGTTTCAAGAATAAGAGCTTTCAAAGAAGAAGATACCACTGTATTTTCCATGTCCAGGGCTAGAAAATTCATGCTTCATCAACTGGAATTGGGTCTCATGAACTCCTGATGTTTCAGCTTCTACATTAGTTGCCTGTTATAGAAAAAATTAATTCAAAAAACAAAATCAACCTTAAAACCAATATAATCAAAATCCTTGCCAATGCAGTATTATTTAAACCAATACAAAGTCCATAATGCAATCAAGCACAGAATTAGCCTTCATTTGACCCCTTGAGAAATATCATGGTGCTTCCTTATAAAAATAATGGGTCATGCAACGGCATAAGTCACAACACTTCAGCAATGAGCACCACATCTACTGAAATGCTTAGTTTATTGGTAAAATTTGTAAATTTGTTTATTCAAAATAAGCACTTGATTTTAGTTCTGCACTCTCTTATCTGATAATATCCGACATAAGATCACATTGAAAGATGGGAAAAGATAAGCCTCCACAAACAAATAAGATCCCCCAGAAGAAATGCCAGATAGTTGGCAGCACACTGAAGTTTTGAACACTCATATTTAAAAATCCAAGTCACGCTGCATGGCGTTTGGGAAGTTCATCACAAGCTTTATGCAATTCTGTCTAGTAACTAAGGGTTAATGCAAACTAACCTTTTAGAGAAACGAATCTGGCTTTATAGTTTATACTCACTAGAGCTCTCTAATAAAAGAAATTGCAGTCATATTATACATATGTGAAGTTGGGAAAATGTCAATATAGAAGATCATCACGAGGAAAAAGAAGATCAAATATAGAAGAGCATCGTGAAAGGCTACGGGTCTAGATGACATTCCGATGGAGGCTTGGAGATGCTTAGAAGAAATTGGGGGGGATTTGGCTAACTAGACTCTTCAATAATATATTAATGACAAAGAAAATGTAGGATGAATGGAGAAGTGTTGTAGTACCTATATATAAGAATAAGAGAGGTGTACAAAACCGTATCAACTATTGTGGGATTAAACTTACGAGTCATACTATGAAGCTATGGGAGGGGGTGATGGAGCAAAGATAGAAAAACCATATGATGAATGTTGTTAGGTTTGGAACATAATAAGAGCAAGATGGTTTGCCATCAATAAGCAATATTTATCTATCAATATGTTGGAACAATAAGATATCATAGTTTCCTATGAATGTATAAAGTCAAAATTTTAACTCAAATACACACAGTGTGCCCATTGCACACAGACACCTTATCCCATCCAATCACCTTTTCTTCTGTGAACCTACATTAGCTATATATGAATAAGGCACATATAGGCCGATACCATACACCTGTATACTTAAGCACATCCAGCCACACTCTTTATTGTGTGAGTCCACCTTAGCCATGGACAATAATAGGTGACACTTTCTCAAATTTATCCTTACTACTTCCATCCATGTCCTCTTTGGTTTACCGCTTTTCCTTGGTGGGTCATCAACCTGCATAGAAAAACTTTACTTCAACAACGTCATTGCCAACCTGTATTTGACATGTCCAAACCTTCTCACATGAGTCTTTCTTACTTTATCCACTATTGATGCTACCCCTAAATGCTCCCGAAAGTACTCATTTTTAATTCTATCTATCCTAATTTTACTACACATCCATCTCAATATTCTAGTATTTTCTACAATCATTTTGTTTTATTATTAATACATTTCTATATAAATGGATGTGACACTTGCTACCATGCACAGAAAAAATATCTGCAGAACCAACAATCTAACAATGCACCGAACTTCAGTTAAAGTGAAATTTGGCCCAACATCAATATACAAGGAGACTGTGGCTCAGAAAGGTTCTGAGTTAAGAAGATGGGACACACCTGGGCGACCCTAGATAATTTCCTTGCCATCCATGCTGGAAAGGACAATGTTGATGCGTACACATGTAGGTATGCATGTGAGTGTATGTGTGACTAGTATGAACCATGATTAATATAAGACTATAAGTTTCCATACCTTTCCCTTTATGGCGCCACCAAGATGCATGCCAATCAATAAGGGTGTTAGGGAATGGAAAGGCCTCGCTGTGGGCTAGGATAGGGAAAAAATATCGGGTTCATCAGTCCATACAACAGAATCACATACTGACAAATCTTTTAATGTCACACTAACAAAATATAAGCAGGGAGAATGCCATTTTCTTCCTTTTCAGTTTGCATATAAAGCAATCAATATTTAGCATGAAGCAATACAAGTAGCAAAACAGTGACAGTTCCTTTAAAGAATCGTACTTGTCATGCAGTAAATACCTCCAACTGCCTCAATGTGTCAATCAAGTTTGATCGTTCTTCACAAAGAAGACTTAGTTGCCCTTGTAACCCTGAAAATTCTGACAGCAAGATCTGCTCAGAGTCCTTGATGAGGGCCTCACTAACTCCATCTTCAAGCAAGCGATCTCTAAGCTTTTTGGTCGAAACAGTTATATCATTTTTGACAAGGGAGATCTTATCATTCAATGGTGTGATGGAAAACAAGTTTCTGGCAGATACCAGCGCTTCTATCCAGGCAACACGATCTCTCCTTGAATCGGTCCTCAGATGAAGTGTCTTTGTTGCAGTGAATATATAGAATCGCCTATCATCAGACTTACTTTCACGAAACGATGAACTCTTGAACAAAAAACAAAAAAAAAAAAGCAAAGCCATTTAGCCTCCAAGAACAGTGAATGACACAAAACAAACCATTCGATGAAAAATAGGTAGCTCTATGTAAAGCTGATAAGGCATAACCATAGGCAGCTGCAATTATCATATTCAAGAATATAAATAAGTTTCCACAATAGAAATAAACCAGGCCATTGACTATGTCATGCTTGTACAAAAGAATCCACCATCTAAACTTGGAATTTATTTTTCCATAAAAAAACATCAAGGGATCACCAATATACCATGGCAACTCTGCCATGCTATACATGCTTGTTGTCATTCACACATCTTCTCTAGATTTCTTGAAAAAAAAAGTACACTGATTGCATAACATAACGAAGACAATATTCCTCAATTCATACAATTTGATCTCAATCCCAGGTTAAATAAGCCGAAACCAATAGTTTTCCCTAAAACTAAAATAAAAAATAAAAAAACATATATAATCTACACCACATAATAAAATAGAAATAAGCAGTCTTTGAAAGTCATTCATATTCCAAACCAAAGAATATGTAAGTTGAAACTCATTCACATTCCAAACCAAAAATGTGTAAGAGAATATGAATGAGAGGTTGTCTCCTACTGATTGGCATGTATGCTCCACGTTGAATGCTTGATAGAAACTCGATCAAAATACATATTGAACGATACTAAAACTGAAATATTGATATCTTTTCTCCATATTTTTCTATACCTTCATCAAATTATCAGCTAGTTGCGAAACTTCTTTTTTTTTTTTTTTTTTTGAAACGGTAACAAAACTTTATTAAAAAGAGAAAAGTTAAAGAGAAGGTACAAGAGTATTATACCAACTCCAACCCAATTACATAATCACACCCACCCATGGAGACAACCTCTCAACCCCTTCTTTGGCTAGTGCATCCGCGGTCGAGTTGACTGATCTAACCTCATGACGAAAAGAGACATTTAGAGTGGCCGAAAGCTCCCTAATTTCATTAAAATGGAATTGAAATTTCCAAGGGAAATCTTTTTTGTTAGATACCCAAGTGATCGCATTTGAAGAATCACTTTCCACCACAAGAGCACCTATATATCTCCCTGCAAACAACCTAAGACCCTCCAAAATAGCTAACACCTCGGCTTCATTCGAGTCACAAATGCCCACATTCTTAGAGAAAATAAGAGTTTTTTAAATCTTTTGAAATGGGCAGGCTACAAAACTTTACCTTCCAATTTCTGTTCCAATTCAAAATGCATATGTTCTCCAGTCCTATTATGATCTTCTTAATTTTAGGGAAATCGATTAGAGCAATAACTAGCATATTTAGAAGACCCAAGATGCTGAATGTGTGGGACTCCTGCCACCAAGGCCTTCCGACGTGAATGCTCTTTACGTATCTGCTCTGCTAAAAGCATATTCAAGCAATTGGATGTACCAAATGATGTAAAAGGAAAGGTGGCTGGTGGAACAACCGAGAGATAAATAACAGGTATATCAAATTATCACATCACAATATTCGATCTCTCAAAATATCCTGCGGAGCCATCTGACGATTTAAAGCACTAGGCAAGGACTAGCATTGATCTCCAGATATTACGACCTGATATCGAAAGGGGAAAATACATATACATATAGAAGAAAAGAAGAGAGGATATTGAGAAAAGATGTTTCTTTTTCTTGTCGAGACCTTACCTTAAGCTTAAAAAAGAAAACCCACACAGAAACCCCTGCCATGACAATTTCTAAAACAGACATGATTTTATGCCACAGCGGTACACGAAAAGTATGAAGTTTGAAGCCTTTCAGAACAAAGAAGCTTATTCACCTTCGAAGCTGCCCCGAAAAACTACAAACGCTCAAAATGAACTTTCCTTCTGCCCCCAAAGTCTTTCCGGCAATGCCGATCGACCCAAAACACCCACATCAAACGTGAACAGTGAAGGGAAAAAAAACCCTATATTCAGATCCAAACCCAACAAGTCTAAGACAAGAGTCTGTAATCCAGAGAAACAAATCCCAAACCCGCAACAGAGGACCTGCCATCATCATGCGCAGCGCATCGTTTTCGTCTCGCAAAAAAAAAAGGAGAGAGAGAATGGAAATTTCAAAAGAAAAAAGAAAGATAGTTACCGGCGATAACCAGAAAATACAGCCCGAAAACCCCTAGTCCCGAGCTATTGCAGTTCCTCCTCAGCTTTTTTTTATTTTTTCCCTTTCCCTGGAACGTCGCAGGGGAGGATCACGGGGAAGAAGAGCGAGAAAATGAGAAAAGGACGCATCCCTGCGCAAACTGAGGTTACATGATATAAAACACTATTGAAATTTAAAGTCCACCCACCCAGACCCAGAGGCTCACGCCTTGAGCCCCTGATGGAACGTGACGCGTACCTTAGATAACTTGTACACCTTTATTATTTATCCATCCAATTAATTAGCGTACCCTGCTTATTAGATATTAGACCAACCTGGTGATGTGACCCACTTACAGACCAACGCCAAATAAAAGTGAAAAAAAAAAAAAAAAAAAAAAAAAAAAGACAAAACAAGAGAGTGACTCGAGTGAGAACGTTTTGGTTACTCATATCCGTAACTGCATCGCTCACACGCAGCTATCACAGTTCTGCACTTGTGCAGAGCGCAGACAGTGAAATAATACGAAAAAAGGGGGGAAAAAACTAAGAGAGATAAAATAATTTATTAAAAAAAAAAAACCGCACATCTCACGGTCATAGTCGCAACTCGCAACACAACAGCCTCAGTTATATTTGAGCAAATACAAGAGGCAGAGTCCGCAGAGATAAAGAGGAGAAAGCAATGGAGAGGTGGGCGCGTCCGTCTATAACGATACACCATTCTGGAAAAAAAGAAAAAAAAAAGGAAATTCTTGAAACTTTTGAATTTCACAGTTTCCGCAAGTACGAAGCTTCGCCGGGAAAGGAAAAGGGGGAATCGTGCTCTAAGTAATTAAACCACTTGGGATCTATTCTGCACTAGTCACTCGTCACGAGTGTTCGTCCAATTTGTAGTTTTTGTTTATTAGTTGGTAACCTTACCTTGAGATAGACGACACCAATTGCTGCTTTCTGTTGCTTTCTCCTGCTGCTGCTGCATCCGATCAAACGAGCGGATACGTCTCCAATCACGCGAACCTCATCGCCAGACAGACCGCTCTCCGACCCCCCGATCCTCGAGTAGGAAAGGACGCCGTTCTGCAGCAAAAACCACCGAGATTTCCATCCCTTGCCGTAATTCGTCCATTTGTAGAGAACTCCGGCGACATTGACGTTAGATCCTGTCCCGTTCCAGGCCTTGGTGTCAGATCCCGGCATTTGTAGAGAACTCGATGGAAAGCCAGAGCTTCTGGTAGTCTGATCGGCCGGGCAGGGGCTCTCGATCGAAATGCAGCACATCGGATGCATTTCCCGTACTCACATTATTATGGAATTAATCCACCTCCAGATTCAAAAGGAAATATCAAGCAAGACCACGGGCGACAACAACAAACAGATGCCTCCCTCACTCACTCAGGAGGCTAACGGGAGGGGAGAGGAGAGATGATCTAGCTGGGGCTTTGCTTTGGGATCAGAAAGGAGAGAATGAAGCTCAGAGGGCTCTGAAATGAATCAGGAGGAGGAGGAGAGCGGTCAGAGCGAGCTATAAGAGAGAGCTAGATGTAGTTGATGGTGATGAGACTCACAGAGAGATGAGAACCGGAGGTGGGGGGCTTTCATTTCATTTATTTATATTGATATAATATTGAAACGGTGGTCGGCAAAGGCTTATCAACTGATGTGTGGCAATAAATGTAAATAAGTAACCAAAAAGGGGGAAGATTAGAAACTCCAGTCCCGTCCAAGCTTCCTCCTCCTTTTGTTTCGGTTTTTTTTTTTTTTTTTTTTTACAATTACCCATACGGACAGCCATAAAACCTAATAATAACCTCAAAACATCCCAACAATATATATTTACTGCAATAGCCTCTTTTCTGATAAAGTTGTGCACAACCATTGCAGCGACTACTATACTCCTTTGTACACAAAATGAGTAGGGAAGCAACCTTTTTAAAATTGGAAAACGAGCTTTCAATACTCCAAAAGAACACTCTATTACATTCCTTAAAGAAGAATGAACATAATTGAAATGTTCCTTCTCATTACGAGGATGACCACCAGCCTGAAAATCTGATAGCCAATACCGAATATTACGGTATGGAGTAAGAAAACCACGCATATTTGTAAACCCAGCGTCAACAATATAATATTTACCTGAACAAAAAAATATATATTATGATAAAAAATGTAATATGATTTATAATTGACTAATCATTAAATACTTAGAAGGGCATGTGGAAAATTCAGATTTGGATTATATATAGTATCCAATAAAATACGTGAATCATGTGCAGTGCCTTCCCAACCAGCAATAACGAAAGTAAACAGCATATCAAATGAGCACGCCGCTAGAATATTTTGTTGGCATTCTCCTTTTCTTCCTCTATAAGGTACTTGGTTCTCAACGGGGATTACAGCATTTATGAGTGTGCCATCTATTGCCCCAACACAATCCTTCAAAAAAAAGAAATCAACATAAGATTTAAAAACAAAAGTCACTCTATTGAAAAATAATTGCAAATATAATTAAGGGTAGGATTATACTTTAAAATATGGATAAAATCGATGATTATGCAATATCTCCTTTGGTATTTGGTCATATGAAGGCGGCTTTATAATATCCATTGCGAGGTGAATCATTGCTACTAAAACTGCATGAAAGTGGCGATGGATAGTTTCACCTGAGTGTTGAAATCTATCTTGCAAAATTCTATTCCTATGATTTTGCCCAACTGTCATTAGAAATATAGCCACTTGCTCCTCTACTGAAACAAATCGACTATCGTCAAGTAGCCTTTTCTCTCGTAAAACCACACACAATCGCAAGAAAACATGTTTCCCCATACGCAGTAGCTCCAAACATACTCTTCGATTGCCTTCCAAAATGCCTTGAACAAAAACATGGCCTGATAAAATTGAAGTTCTACATGGCTCTTTCGATATGTACATCCGTCGCTTCTTCACAAGTAATAAAGCAAAAAGTGCTATTACTTTTCGTTTCCTTGGTGTCATAATCTCCTACATTCATTCCATCCAACAATAAAAAAAAGTTCATACATTAATTCCATCCCATAATAAAACAGAAAATCATAAGCTCCTACATTCATTCTCATAATAAAAAAGAAAATCATAAGTTCCTAAATTCATTCCATCTCAAAATAACAAAGAAAATCTTAAGTTCCTACATTCATTCCATCTCACAATAACAAAGAAAATCATAAGTTCCTACATTCATATCGTCTCATAATAAAAAAAGAAAATTATAAGCTCTTACATTCATTTCATCTCATAATAGAAAAGAAAATCATAAGTTCATATGTTCATTCAGCCCAACAATAACAACAAAAAAAAGATAATAAATAAAGGCTACAAAAGTGATGAGTCATGTGTTCTAACATTCATCCTATAATGCTCACATAAAACCCATCAAGGCCCATGCTTCATTATCATATTCAGCCAGTAGAGACGACATGAAAATATCTCTATTGTCCTTGTCTTTCAAACGACATGAAAATATCTCTATTGTCCTTGTCTTTAAATGCCCTTGTGCCAAAAAATACAATTCTGAGGTCACTTGGATATTTGGTATTTGCTTTAAAATATCAATACAATCCTGCATAGTAGGACCTCGCTTCCTCTTCTTCTTTCCGCTCTTCTTTTTTCCTCGCTTCTTCTTTCCTCTCTTCTTCTTTCCTTTTTTCTTCTTTCCTCTCTTCTTCTTTCCTTTTTTCTTCTTTCCTCTCTTCGTTTTTCCTCTCTTCTTCTTTCCGCTCTTCTTTTTTTCTATCTTCTTCTTTCCTCTCTTCTTTTTTCCACTCTTCTTTTTTTCTGTCTTCTTCTTTCTTATCTTCTTCAAGTATGATTACTAGGCGCTCCATAATCTCATCATATTTATTGTTCCTAACATCCCTCCTACTCCGTGAAGGACAAGGACGTTTCCTCCGAGCACTTGTCATTAGCTCCTCTGTCAAGATATCCTCAAAAGTCTCTTCCTGCACATGATTCTAGGTATTGTCCATATGAGGTGGCGGAGAGGACATCTGTGTAATCATGAATTCTTCTGGAAAGGAACCAGAAGATGGTGTCCAAGTCTCTTCTCCCCTAGCCTGGGTTCCACCAAAGAGAATTCCCATTTCATCCGGGAATGACAAAGGTCTAGTCCTAAAATTTTTCGCTTCGGGGTGCCCCAGCATTAGATGTTAAATATTTATTATTGTATAATAAGTAATATATACTAAAAAATGTCAAATAAATATTACCTTTAGATATTCATCCCATCTCTCGGGATCCATTGTAATTGTTTGAGTTGCTTCATTGAGCGCAACACCGGTTTGCCCACATAATGTTATCCAAGCATTATATTGTTTTCTCATTCCATCCCATTGATTCTTTAATTGTTTTTGTCCATACAAAATTCCAGTTTTCTCCTTAAAACCCTCGATAATTCTTGTCCATGATTGTGTTTTTAGATTTGAGCCCGGTCTTCCGCCTTGTAATACTTCTACAATGCATAAGTCAATGAAAATCTTCTTCATATTATCTGACCAAACAGCCCTACTCATCTCCACCTTGTCCTTACCCTTATGAGATGGAACCCTTGATTTTGCCATCTACACCTTGCTAAATTATTTTATCAAGAATAAATCAATGTCAAATCAATTATAGAAAAAGAAGCAAATGAGTCCAACTTGAAACAAAACAACTATATTCCTTACAAAATGGTGGCCCCCAAATAGCAAGTGGTAAATAAGAACCATGTCAAGGGAAGTGGAGAGAACTAAACCTAGGTATGGTTTTCAATCTCAGATTGGTTTCTATGTTTTTTCTGTGTAAAGAAGTAGCAGAAAGCATACAAAGAGAAGATTTCTTTGAAGTGGGTACTGAAAAAAAAAAAAAAGGAAAAGATTTTTAAAACTGAGAGACCCACCAAACTAATAAGCTATGTTTTCATTTATGTTTTTAACGAGGTAGGTGTGATCTGGTATGCATCAAAAGCATTTTATAACAGAGAAAGACAAGCAACTGCCGTTTCCATATGTCATCTATGTTCTGTTGATATGCCTTGTTTGTACCCTCCTGTCAGCTCAACCTAGTAGGATTTTTTGAATTCCAAGCAATGCTTTTATATCAAAGGGGCTAAACTGAAGGATTAAATCTAAAGATTGACAGAAGGCAATCAATTAGTCTCCCTTTGCTAGGAAATGGTTGCCCTAGTCATATATGATAACAACATCCACGCTAATGCTTGACAAGCAAGTATATGTTTCTATATTATTAATATATCATCTGAGAGCTAACCTGAACAGAATTTAACTTAGTGTTTCACACTTTTCACTTCCCTCATAATTGAAGTCTTTTTTCCACTGTCTATGTTTTAAAACTCTCAAATCTATTTGACTCATCATATAAATGATAATATCCTATGATATTAACAAAAATATTATTTCATGAAGGCAAATGGTGTCATGTTTCTCTGTTAATGTTGTTAATCACGATCCAACATCTGGAATGCAACTTCAGTATCCATCTACAATCTATTGCATACTTTAAGTTAAAAGGCAACATCTTGTGATTCTTTTAAGGATGAATAGGTTGAAAGTCCCGGGATCCGAACCCTAGAGGGGGGGTGAATAGGGTGAGCTTAAATTATGACCAATTTTAACCAATTTTAACTTCTTTGAACTAGTCACAAGTGGTGATTACAAATAAAATGCGGGAGCTTAATAAAAACAATCACCACAAAGCAAGCACCATCACACATGGATTTATAGTGGTTCGGCCTCAATGCCTACATCCACTACTGGCTTGTGATCCAACACCCCACCGGATTTTCACTATTTATGCTTTTCAATAGGCTAAGCAATAACCTTTACAATATGCTTTTCAAGGCTAAGCAATAACCTCTACATTATGCTTTTCTTAGGCTAAGCAATAACCTCTACATTATGCTTTTCTTAGGCTAAGCAATAACCTCTTCAACCACAAGGTTGGTTATCTCTCTAATTAGTGTCTATAATACACTTGATAGAGATTCAATTAAGCTCATTACATTTGCCTCTAAAATAGGTGGATATGAAAGTGAAAAACTAATTCATACACACACACTATGAATGCAAAGATGAATGCTCAATATGTATGTATGATGTCCTCAATCATTTTTAAAATGAAAGCTCATAAATGTATGCCTAAGGCTTTTGAAAGTTTTAGCTCTTAAAAACATTTATGATTGAAGAAAGAATGCAAATCACATGTTAAAAATAACTTGTAAAAGATATACATTTGTATCCTAAACAAGTTGTGAAAATCTAAGAACAAAACATGTGATGCATAGGGATGTCAATCAAATCAACAATATAGCTTATAAAACATAAAAATAGATTTGATTGAAATAAGGGGACAAATCATATGTAATTATAAAAACAACTTGAAAATGATATACTTATCAAAGCAAAGCAAGTTGTGAAAATTTAAAACAAAGTTACATATGATTTGTAAAGATGTTGAATCCAAAACATAAGATAGATTTGAAAAAGATTTTCTTATAATGAAAAACAACAACCATAGATTCAACCAAGTATAAGAATCATGATACATATAATTTCAAAGATTCTTTCATTAACATGATTTACTTAGATTTACCAATTAAAGTACTACTTGGATTGAATCAATGGTGATGCATCCAAAACAATAAATCAATTCAAAACATAAAACATGTTAAGGACACAACAACTCATAGTTTATCATGCTACAAAAGATTTACCCATAATTAAGCAAAGCATGAAAACATATGATTAAGGAAAGTAGAGCTTACTTGGTGATTTAACTTCATTAATCCAAGCTTTAACTTTTCTAAAGACTCCTTTCATCCCTTAGTTCATTCCCCTTTGATTTGCCTCAAAACCTCTCAAGGAAGGTCTAAAAATCCTCAACTTTTGGCAAAGGAATGAACTAGAATTTATACCCAAAAAGTGAGTTTCTGCGCCTCCCCGATCGACCTGCCATACCCCCGGTTGACCTGGCCTTCAACGGTCATAAAACTGACCATTTGAAAAGAGCTCAACGGCTCTTTACCCTGTCGATCCGCAGTGGGCCCGGTCGACCGGGCCTGGGGCAAAAAATTCCCTAAAAATCATGTTTTCAAAGAATTTCTAGAGGGGAACTTATGGGCTATTAAATTAAGCTTTGAAAACATGTTTTAAATCAATCTAAGGGTTTTTAAAACATGAAACATAAAAAGCCTAAAAAGATTCGAAACTTTTAAAACCAAAGGCTTGCTTGATTTCTAAAACTTCTTTTAAAAAACAAATGCATCCAAGTTTAAAACCAAAACATGCATAACTCAAAGATTTTCCAAGTCTAAAAACCAATGCATGTATAAAAATAAGATTTCAAGATTTTCTAAATGCATACTCGTAATGTCGCCAAAAGTTCTCAAATCTCTTCCCGTATCCTTACCTTGCTTCAAGTCAATTTAATTCAATTAATCTCTATCTATATGTTACCTGTCATTTCCATCCTTTTTAGGCAAGCGCTCTCGCCATTGGAAGTATTTTTTTATCGAAAGAAGCTATTTGAGCTTGATGTTATTGGGATGGTGGGATTGAAAGCCATGTCCCATGTGTTGAAGTGGGGAAGGACGCCTTGCCAGTTGCCTTATGTCACAAAGCGTTATAATAGATTTTATAATTTAACACTACAGCTGAAGGAAGTTGGTTGTAAGATTACCATTAATATGCCATAAACAAATGGATGATATTGCCGGCCCACATTTCCAAAAGTACATTAGATTTTATTATGCTATGCGTTACTTATGAGTATCTGCAGCAGAGATACACAGTGCTAGTTTTGTAGCATAGAAAGAAGAAAGCATCATTCCTAGGATTATGGCATGGAATAATATATGTAAAGTTTTATTGCATTGCGTTGGCACCAAATGATGTGATCTGTGTAATGTGCGGCACCACGTGGGTTGCACTGGAATGGAGGATGACACCATAGTGTTGGTGCACTAAGCGAGTTCACATGTCATGTTCACAGTTCATACATAGCCCGTGCCACCCAAGAGACTCACTACATGGTTGAGTATGGTACAGTCTTGTTTGTTTATTACATTTTACTAATGGGCTGAGGCCTTTTCTAAACCAAGTACCCAATTTTGTTACCGGTCGTACTCACAACATTATGCGATGAAGGACAAGCACCGAAGACAGGACATCCATTCTAGCTCCTTTTCAGGGACGCGTTTGATTTCATTTTCCCAAGAAAATTCGATGGGGCCATGGTCCAAACCACAGTGCACGAAGATTGACAGAGCATTCTATGTTAATTTACCGTAGCACATGGGCAGTGAAGACCGGCTATCCAAAACACGAGGTGAGGCCATAGTCAAGAAATCAATGCGATTGCGATCGAGAATCTTTGGGGTTTGTCCATTTGAAAACTTCATTCGTAGAGTGGAGTTAACTGAAATAAAGTAAAGCTTTCATTTTGTAGGTCATGTAAATAGTATATATTTTTAAAATTTGTGGACGAATATGAAAAAAGTAACTGACACTATAAGAAAAAGTATATTCAGCATCGAAGTAACACCGACGGTCACTTAAATGAGACGGTAGAAGACGACATCACTTAAAAATCACTAGCTGTTTTAATCGTTCCCTCACTCATCGTTCCCTCTCTCCTACTCTCGCTCATCGTTGCCTCTCTCGCTCTCTCCTGCGCTTTCTCTTCTGCTCACGCTCAAGTCTCGGCGACGCCGAAACAGAAGATCTGTTTCGCTTTCTGCTCTCTCCCTGCTCACGCATCGCTCGACGCCGAACTCTCCCTCATCTCTTCCTCATCTCTCTGCAGCGCCTTCCCTTCTCTTCCAGAAGCAAATAGAGGATCTGCTCCTCATTCGTAGTTGGTGAGACATCAGGTAGGGAAGAGCGGTTTTACCATTTCCTTGTTTCTTCTCTCTTTCTCAATCTATCACCATTCCTTTCGTTTCTGCTTAGATCTGTTGAGTTTTCGAAGGTTTTGTGGTTTGATCTTCTTCCTTTTGTTTATGTATTCCATGTAGTGATGTTTTCTTCTTCTTCTTTGTTTGTTTAGTTCCCGTTTTTCAGTTAGTTTTTTGGGCTTAGATTCCGGTTTTCCTCAGTTTGTTTGTGTTTTATTGAGTTTTGGTTGCTTAATCCGAACTGAGTCTTTGATTTTTGCTTCATACATTTGCGATGGGGGGGGGGGGGGGTTTGGAAGTTTAGCTCAGTTGTTTTTTTGCATTTTCTTTGTTTCTAGGGTGATTTTAATGCCATTCTCCTAGCCAAAGAAAAATTTAGTACCCGTCCCCCCTCTTCCACCTCAGTTAAAGACTTCCATGATATGGCTCTGGCTGCAGGCCTCCAAGACCTTGGTTTCAAAGGGAATAGATTTACCTGGGCAAATAATAGACAAGGGCAGGCTTTTGTTGCTGCCAGGCTGGACAGGGTTTTCTCTAATTCAAATTGGCTGGACTCTTTTGATGATCCTATAGTTCACCATCTCCCAAGACTAGCCTCCGATCATAGCCCCATTCTCCTGTCCCATAGGAAAAATCTTTCTTTCAAAAATATTCCTTTTAAGTTTGAAGAAAAATGGCTGTCTCATGATTCCTTTAGAGGATTGGTAGAATCCAGCTGGGCTACCCCCATTAGTGGGACCCCTCAATTTATTCTAGCTCAAAAGCTCAAGTATCTTAAGCTCAACCTCAAGGTCTGGAACAAGGAGGTCTTTGGTCAATTGAAGTCCAAGATCTTGGAAGCAGAGCAACTGGTCTTGGCAAGGCAATCAGCCTTTGAAGCTCAGCCCAGTGACTCCCTTCTCCAAGACTTGAACCTGGCAAAATCTGATCTTCATAATTGGCTTAATGCTGAAGCTGTCCACTGGAAGCAGAGGGCCAAAATGAATTGGCTTCAGGATGGAGACAGGAATACGAAGTTCTTTCACCTCTCAGCGAAAGCCAAGGGCATCCGCAAAAGCATTGATAGGATCTTGGTGGATGGTAACTTAATAGAGGAAGAAGGGCAAATCAGAGCTCAAGCCTCCTCTTTCTTCTCAAATCTCTTCCAAGCTCTCCAGTGTCCCCGAACGAAGCTCTCTTTGATCTGGAAGGCCCCTCTGTCTCGGAAGAGCAAAATAAGTTCCTAACTTCTATTCCCTCTCCTACTGAAATAAAAGAGGCAGTTTTCAAGCTCAAAAGGAGTAGCTCCCCCGGCCCTGATGGTTTCTCAGGGGCTTTCTTTACAAGTTGCTGGCAGATTGTGGGTAGGGAGGTTGTTGGGGCAGTCACCCACTTCTTCTCCTCTGGTCACATTTTGAGAGAGTCAAATGCCTTTTTCCTCTCCCTAATCCCAAAGAAGCCCTCCCCAGAGACTTTCTCCGACTTCCGCCCTATCAGTCTTCTAAATTTTGTCTACAAAATTATCTCTAAGATCCTAGCTACCAGACTCTCCACCATTCTTCCCTTTCTCATTTCCAATCATCAAGGAGCTTTTGTGAAAGGGAGGTCCATTCATCATCATGTGGCCCTAGCCCAAGAGTTAATTCAAAAGCTCAATTCGAAAACCAGAGGAGGGTCGGTTTGCCTGAAGATGGACATCTCCAAGGCTTTTGACAAGTTGCAGTGGAGCTTCCTTCTCAGGGCCCTGCAGTTTTTCAATTTCTCTCCTGCCTGGATAAACTGGATTAAAGATCTGATAAGCTCCACCAAAGGATCAGTCCTGATTAATGGCAGTCCTTGTGGCTTTTTCAGCTCTTCCTGTGGCCTTCGACAGGGAGATCCGCTATCCCCCTACCTTTTCATATTAGCTGAGGAGATTCTTAGTCTGCAGCTTGAAGGCCTTCATAAATCAGGAGCTATTGAACCTATTTCCTCGGTTCCCTCCACCCCCTGCCACCTCTTCTATGCGGACGATATCCTGGTCTTCATCAGAGCATACAAGCACAGTCTGAGGAGTGTTAAAGAGCTCTTTGCCTCATACCAAGACTCTTCTGGTCAGTTTTTCAACCTTCAGAAGAGTCATCTTTTTGTGGGTAAGCGTCCTTCCAGGAGGGCCCATCTGGCATCAGATTATCTCAGCATTCCTAGGGCTTCTCTTCCCTCTACCTATCTGGGAGTTCCCATCTTCTTTGGAGCATCAAGGCACTCCTATTTTAATAAGACCCTGGATTCCATCAGGTCGAGGTTAGCTGGCTGGAAATCTAAATGTCTATCCTTTGCTGGTAGACTAATTCTAGTCAAGCACGTGCTTTCTGCAATCCCCCTCCATATCTCTCTTGCAGTTCCTTTCCCCAGTAAATCCTGTCTCCAGGTGGAGCGCCTAATGCGTAATTTTCTTTGGGCTGCCAGCTCAGAAAATCCCAGTAGCCAAGTGAATTGGGGGCAGGTCTGCTTACCGAAAGCTGAAGGTGGCCTTGGTCTGCGCAGAGTCAAGGACCTCAATGATGCTTGCTTGTTGAAGCTAGGCTGGTCAGCAGCTACCTCCTTCTCCCTGTGGGCTTCTTGGTTCAGAGTAAATTACTTTAAAAGCTACTCAATTTGGTCCCCTCGTTCCAAAAGAGGAGGTTCCTGTATTTGGAAGAGGATCAGGTCCCTGGCTTATCATCTTCAGAGTGGCAGCTCGTGGAAGGTTGGCAATGGGCATTCGATTAGTTTATGGTTTGATAATTGGTTGGGTAAGGGATCAGTTGCCTCTTATTTTCCTCATCTTCTCTTCTCAGACCTGGACCTTCTGGCAGACATCTTGCAAGACTCTTCCTGGAGAGTTCCTCCCCATCTTCCTACTGAGGTCTACAATTTTCTTTTTCATTCAACCAGTCATCTCCCTTTGAGTGGTTCAGAGGTTTCAGATTCTCTGCTCTGGAAAGGTGGGCCGGCTGGTAGTCTCTCTCTCAAAGAAGTCTGGAATCATATAAGGCCCAGTCATGCAGAGGTGCCCTGGGCCAGTCTAGTCTGGAATAAGAAGATGAATCCCAGGCTCGCTTGTTTCAGTTGGCGCCTCCTTCTTAGGAGAACTCCCACAGACAGTAGGGCCAAGCAAAGAGGTTGGGTAATGGCCTCAAGATGCTTTCTCTGCCTTAGTCATGAAGAAGATGACATCCACCTCTTCTTCCTCTGCCCGTTGGCTCGTCAGCTGTGGACTTGGATTCTCAGCCTCGGCGGTCTTTTCCTCCCCCTCCCTATGTCAGTGCCTGCTGTCTGGTTCTCCCTCTCCCAAGGTGTTGATGTTCAAGGTAGGAAAGAAGCTGCGGTTATTTTCTTCCAAGCTATCTCCTCCCTCTGGTCTCTCAGAAATGATGCAAAGCACAGCAACCTGAAGCCCTCTCTGACTAGAGCAAAGCTCCTATTTATGGACCGGCTGAGAGGTCTCCCCAGCTCTGCCCCAGGTTCTGCTAGCTCTCCTCCTCATCCTGTTCTTAGAGGACTGGGTCAGTTCTGAATTCTGCTCTGTCCCGGTTTTCTCTTTGCTTTTAGCTGGGTTCCAGGGGTGCTCCTCTCTGTTTTGTTGCTGGAGTAGTCCTCTCTTTGTGGTTGCAGCTCTGCCTCAGGTTCCCTCAGTAAAAAAGGTCTCCTGCTGCTTCTTCTGGGTTGTGCTGGGTGCGCTGTGCTGCTGGCAGTCTTGCTCGTCTGCTCCTGCTGCTCTGCTGGTTGTCTTGTTTGTCTGGTTGGGTTAGCCTTGGTGGTCCTTGCTGGGCTGGTTGCTTCTGCTTTCCTGTTGTGGGTGGCAGGTGTTCTTCTCTGCTGCTGGTCAGAGCAGGTCTCGGCAGTCCTTTTGGCCGAGGGGCCTGTGCTTGAGCTGGCTGGGTTTCAGGGGAATTCCTCCTCCTTCGGCTGCTGCCTGCTTTCTGTGCAGTCCTCTCTTTGCTGCTGGTTGGTTCTGTCTTTGCTGTTGCCTTAGCTGTTGGGTGCTCTCTGTTTTGGTGCTCTGGGGTGATGTGCTTTGTCTCTCTTTTTGTTGGGTTGCCTTAGCTTCTCTTGCTTTGGTCTTTTTGTTTTGGTTTCCTTCCTGTTGCTGGGTTGTTTCTTCTCTGGCTGTTATTTTTTGGTTGTATTCTTTTTCCTCCTGTCCCCGGGGCTTTGCCCGGCTTCTTTCGCTTAATTCCAATTTACCAATTAGCGAAAAAAAAGGGTTTTAGATCTTGTTGTTGCAGTGTAAGTGAGATTGGTCAGCGTATGTTGTGCTGATCATGATTTTAGTGAGATTAATGAATGTGATTAGGTTTTTCCTTCTCACATTTTTCTGTTTTCTTCGTTTCTAGGGTTTTAGATCTAGTTGTTGTATTGTAAGTTAGATTAGCCTCTGAAATGATATTCTGATTGTTGTTTAAGTGAGATTAATACATATGGTTCCGGTTTTTCTGCGTTTTGATTCTGCATTTTCTTCCTTACTAGGGTTTTAGATAATGTTGTTGTATTGTAAGTGGGATTAGTCTCTGAAAGGATCTTCTAATTGTTGTTTAAGTGAGATTAACAGATATGGTTCTGGTTTTTCTGCTGTTTCGTTTCTGCATTTTCTTCCTTACTAGGATTTTAGACCTTCTTGTTGTTAATGTAAGTGGGATTAGTCTCTGTAGTACTCTGCTGATGATTGTTTAAGTGACATGAACACATAGGGTCTGAGGAATGCTCCTATTTTTTTTTTTCCATTTTCAATGGATAGGGCTTGTTATTTTTATGTGATATGGGATGTAGGGTTAAGGTTTAAGTACATTTGCCAATGTCTCCTTTTCATGCCATGCCAGCTGCATTCTGTTGTTCTTCCATTGGTTATGGGTTATTTAAGGGCATCAATTGTTTTGGGCTTTAATTCTAGTATATGGTTTTATCATAATTGTTTTGTTCTTCGTAAATATACATAAATTTCAATGGGTATTTGGATATCAATTTGTCAAGTCTATATCCTATTTGGTTTTTCTGCTGTTTCGTTTCTGCATTTTCTTCCTTACTAAGATTTTAGACCTTTTTGTTGTTAATGTAAGTGGGATTACTCTCTGTAGTACTCTGCTGATGATTGTTTAAGTTTGTAGAAACAGGAAAAAAACCCACCTTGAAGGCATCGGTTTTGCCCTTGGTGATCTGATTCCTTGCGATGCAGCTATTGATCATGGGTTTCATGTGATAGGATTCTATATAATAGGACATGATTTCTCTTTTCCAAACAATAATAATAGATGACAGTAGATGAGTGACAAATACTAAGTGGTGAAGAAAGGTGTATGTATGGATCCACCCAAGAAGCTTGCATGATTAGCCAGTGAGACCACCCAACAACTCATATAAAATAATCCATGTACCCCATATATCTACCACTGCCTGCTCTTTAAAATATGAATTATATATTTGAAGAATATAATGAATCATTGATTTTAATTGTACAAACTGAATTTCACCCAAAAGTGAGTCTTAAAAAGTATATAAATTGTTCATTTCATGATTTTAGATAAGACGGATTTATATTTATAAAATCTCAAATCTTATAGTGTTGGTTCTTTTATTTGAAAAGTTAGGGGATTCAACAACTGTGGGGCTTATCTTATTTGAAAGGATTTCTATTAAATGCAAAGAGTCTGAAAAGATTGGAAGGCTATTAGGAGAGAGAAATAAATGAAAGTTATGACTTATGATATTACTCTAGTAGGAGTAGAAAAGACAAGAAGGGGAGAGGATCCTTTTTGGCACTATCTAGAAGTGGTCAGGTGATCACGGGTTTCCCTTGACTTTACTGGTTTCACATCTGCACCATCTCTACAGTAGTCTCTGTGTTGTTGTTTCCTATTTCTTCACTCTGTTTCTTCATTGGAAGGTGAGTGATACTATTAGCACAAGTAATAGTATTTCTTCCTTTTATCCTCTAAAATTGGTGAAATTTGAGGGTCTTGGGGAGGCTTAGATATGGAGAACGTGGACAATTTAGCTAGGAATGAAATGATGAGATTGCCTCCTGGGTTTAGGTTCCATCCTACAGATGAAGAATTGATCCTTCAGCACCTGAGGAGGAAGGTCTTTTCATGCCCTTTGCCGCCTTCAATTATCCCAGAGATTGATCATTTGTACAACTATGATCCTTGGGACCTGCCAGGTTTGTATTTCTCCACGCGCGCGCCCATCTAATAAAACAAAGAGCAAGTCACCGAGGGTATGTCTGTGTGGAGCCAAGTATCAAGGCACAATGATTTTGAAAATTTTCTGGGGTATTCATTTTGAAAAGCAGCAAAAACACACTTATTGTCCTGTTTCGTTTGGACAGAAGTCTTTTTTAACTCAATCAGTTTCTGCATAAAATGAAACATCCAGGGAGAGAATTTTAAATGTCAATAGACCATTTCCCTTTTAAGGGCAGCGGCAATTTTCCATGGCATTCTCTTTTCACAGTGAATTCATTTTCTATGAAAACTTTGAGCTGAAGACTTCATTTCCTATGACTCTTGTTTTTATTGCATGGTGTAGACAAACATGAATTTATATCAATAAGATAATGTTAGCACAAAACAATGAAAAATCATTCTTCTTCTGTGAACATTTTCAAATTTCAAATTTGTTAGTAGTTTTTTAGAGGAGCTTGGGTCCCAAAATACCTAACAGCAAAAAAAAGGTCTTAAAGAATTTATGTGTTGGGTCTTTGAATCCATCATAGCCAGTTTGGTCCAGATAGGGTCTTTGGTTTAAGACCCTAGTCATCACAACATTAGTGTCATAACATGAATGTCTAAAGTTACCAATGGGCTCAAGAATTAGCAAATGTTTGAACTAATATTATAAAGATCATAACATAATTACATTTTTAGAGTTTAATATGAGTACTTTAAGAAAGAGAAAAAAATTCATTTATGTCTGTCTTATAATCTTCAATGAGATTCATCTTCATTGTTTTTTCAGTGCCAACGTCTTCATTTCTCTTTCCTTAATTTATTCCCTTTCATCTATACTATATTCTGTTTGCATTAATTTTAGTATCTAAGTGAATCCAACAGTCAACTATAGCAGGTTATCTAATTCCATTTCAAGTGCAATTAGAGCATATACAATTGTCATGTGAAGGACTTGGTATCTTGTAAAACATCTTTCACTAATACCTTGAAGAGATCATGACATCTCTCTCTCTCTCTCTCTCTCTCTCTCTCTCTCTCTCTCTCTCTCTCTCGTTTTCTCCTTTGATTTCTCCAATTGATGGTTCGTGGAAAATTGAATTAGGGTTTTCTTGGAATTGTAGACAAGTAAATTCTTTTACCACCTTTTCTTGTGGAAAAGCGGCTATACCAAAAGTAAATTCTACTATAATACATTTAAAGAATCTACTATAATATTCTCTTGTAGTGTGAATGTAAAATCCTGCTGTAAACTCACATCACATGTCTAGTAGATTCTTCCTTTTAGTCCATTGCATATTTGGAATTATTGCAGGTTTCTCTCAAGTGGTCTCCTTTTCTAATTTAAGGGTTCTTCTTCTCTTTCTCCTCTGTCTCTCTGTGTGTATATATAGAGATGGATTCAATTGGAAATCTCATTGGGGGAGATTAAAATCTCAATATTTTTTATTTTTTATTTATTTTATGTTGTGGGTAATTTTTTTTAAATTGGTATGAATTGGAAATTGCAAAATAGTTGCTTTATGACTTGTTAGCTGTATAGGGTTGGGTTCTTTTACTAGTTCCATCTTTCTTTTGCTTGTTGGAAATGTTACATGCTTTGGTAGATTAGATTTATGTGAAACAGTAAATCACCTTTCTAGAGAGAGGGGAAATTAAATGCTTTGATTGAAAAAAGATATTACAAATGGAAAAAGAAGATTTTATGAGCTTAGATGAGAACCCCATTTAAATGCTACTGGTGAATTGGAAATCAGTTGACTGAAACAGCTTGAAAGTGGATGGATTTGTATCTCTGTATGTGTAGCCTATGGAAATTGCTGTAATTCAATATCAAACTACACATGTATGCTTCCACTTGTGAGTTGATTGAAACAGGTTGAAAGTGGATAGATCTGTATTTCTGTGAGTGTTGCTGTATGGAAATTGCTGTAATTCAATATCAAACTACACATGTATGCTGCAACCATCTACAAAACTGGTTCCTTGTAAAAGAATAATAATTACTGTTGTTTGACCAATTAGGTTTCTACTAAATTGCAGCAGTTATCCTTCATAGAAACTTACAAACTAAGATGAAAACAGTTCCTGAAAGCATAATGTTGCAGATGTTTTCTTATAATTGTTGTAATCTTTTGACCCAGGGAGAGTCACATTTACCCAATAACAAGTTGTATGAGTACAACTCTACTGAAAGTAGCTCACAGAGATCACATACTTCACCTCTTTACCCACCTTGCACTAATCCTATTTACAGTATTTCTATCAAATCCTTCAAAAGTAAATTCTACTATAATACATTTAAAGAATCTACTATAATATTCTCTTGTAGTGTGAATGTAAAATCCTGCTGTAAACTCACATCACATGTCTTGTGTGATCATGTGTTTTTGGTCGGTAGGTGACGGCTTGAACCGGACATTACGATGGATAAAAGTTGGATGCATAAGTCAAGATCGAGCCCTAAGTCTCTAAATGGTGTTATAGAATTCCTAAATTTTGCGTTTGACCATGCAACGACTGATGACAAGATCCCGTGTCCATGCATTAAATGTTGTAACAAGTACTATAAGAATAGAGAAGATGTGCATGGTGACTTATTATGGAATGGGATAATGCAGAGATACATCAATTGGATGAGCCATGGGGAGGATATGTATGGAGGAGAATATATTAGTGATGAGTCCGAGGAGGGCGATGATATGCATGAAATGTTACAGGATGCATTCAGAATGCCAAACTTAGATGGTGGGGAAGATAATGAATCATCGGAAGAAAGCATTCCGGATGAGCCCAACATGGAAGCACAGAAATTTTACAAACTTTTGAAGGATGCTGAGAATGAACTATATCCGGGTTGCACTAAATTCTCAAAACTTTCTTTCCTTGTACGGTTGTTTCACTTGAAGTGTCTTAATGGATGGAGTAACAAGTCATTCGACATGTTACTTGATTTATTAAAAGAGGCACTTCTCGTTGGTGAAATTTTGCCTAAGAATCACTATGAGTCAAAAAAGGTACTTCGGGATCTTGGCCTGCACTACATAAAAATAGATGCTTGCCCGAATGACTGTATGCTGTACTGGAAGGAATATGAGAATACGAATGAATGTGCCGTATGTGGTGAGTCTAGGTGGAAATGTCACTCTACTAAACAGGCTGTAACTTCGTCTACAAAGGATAAGAAGATAGCCGCAAAGATTTTGCATTGGTTTCCACTGAAACCGAGGCTTCAGATGTTATTTATGTCTTCAAAAACAGCCGAGTACATGAGATGGCATGATCAGGGCCGCATAAAGGATGGGGTGTTGAGGCATCCTGCGGATTCTGAGGCATGGTCAACTTTAGACGATGAATTCCCGATGTTCGGTTCGGAGCCTCGTAATGTTAGACTTGGGTTAGCGACCGATGGTTTCAATCCTTTTAATACCATGAGTATTGCTCACAGCACATGGCCGGTCATTCTCATTCCTTACAACTTGCCACCATGGATGTGTATGAAGCAATCATTTTTCATGTTGTCATTGCTTATTCCTGGCCCTAAATCTCCTGGGAACGACATCGATGTTTACCTGCAACCGTTGATAGAGGAGTTGAAGGAATTGTGGACAGATGGAGTTGAGACATACGATGCCTCTTCAAAACAGAATTTCCAGATGCATGCAGCAGTCTTATGGACTATTAGTGATTTTCCCGCATATGCTAACTTATCAGGATGGAGCACTAAAGGGGAAAAAGCTTGTCCCTCTTGCAACAAGGACACATGTTCGATCAAATTGAAGAATGGACGTAAGTGGTGTTACTTGGGAAATCGTCGATTTTTACCACATGATCATAAGCTCCGACACAATAAGAGATCTTTTAATGGATTTAAGGAATTGAGAAGTGTACCAAATGCATTAACCGGTGATGATGTACTTGATCAATTGCGTGACTACGAGCAAATCACATTCTGTGAGGTCCCACCCTTGGTGGGCCCTCTAAATGCTATTTTATAGACTAATTTATTCTAATTTATGCTAATTACTACTAATCTTTGCTAATTACTACTAATCCTTGCTAATTACTACTAATCTTTGCTAATCTTGGCTAATTACTAATTATTTGTGCTAATTAGGGGTTGATTAGAGAGATTGGTTAGATTCTCCTAAGTTTTTTGTTAGACTAGTTTAGTTGGGTTTATTTTTAATTAGAAAAGGGTTTTGGGTTAAACCTATGTTATTAGTGTTAGTTAGGTCCTTAATAGAGTTTTAATTAATTAAGGTTGGGTTAGTGCAAAAGGTACTCCTCTAGAAGCTTCCTACCAAAAGACATAACTAGCCTCAACCCTAACCCTAACCACATGAAAACCCTAAGGCTAATCTGGTCATTAATCCCCTCCCCTAATCTATTTAAGGGCTCTTATCCCAAAAAAACCCTAAACCTTAAGCTCAGCCCCCTTCCCAAGAAAACTACCAGCCCCCAACTACTTCCCTTCCCATTTCCTCTCCTACGTTTGGGCTGAGGCAACCACTGTTACATCTTCCTTCTTCCTCTTTCATTCTCCTTCCTCACCTAAGCTACTGACCTTGTGCTGGGAGGAGTCTTGAAGCTACTGCAACTGCAGCAAGTGTCCTCCTCCTCTGCTGTGCTGAGTTCTCCTTAGAGCTGCTACAGCCACTACACCTTCTCTTCACTTCCTCTCCCTCATTTCCCTCATTTCTGAGATTACTGTGTGTTGGGGCCATTGCTACAGCAGCTGGGTTGTCTTCTTCTTCACTTCCTCTGGTTCAGCTGGGTTCTCTTCTATTGCTCTTTCTCTCTACAAATCTCTCTCTCAAGCAAAAAGGCAAGTGCATCTTACTGTTAATGTAGCATATGTGTTGTCTCTCATGATTTAGTAGTTTCATTTCATGTTTATGTTCAGTTAGTCTTAGAAATACACCTGGAGCTCTGTTTTCTGTGTTTGGATGGAAAGGTCATTGATGGATGGGGGTTTCACCCCCCATTTGGAAGATCAATGGGCCACAAGGTTGTCAATTAATGGGCATTAGAGTTATTTGATGTTTGGAGATGATTTGGTGAAGTTTGGGACTGATTGGAAGTGATTTGGTGGAAAAACGGGTTGAAATGGAGAAAACCTGAAAACTGGTCTCAGTGTATGGCCGAGACCAGTGTATGGCCGAGACCAGTGCATGGCCGAGACCAGTGCAGTGCAGTGCATGGCCGAGACCAGTGCATGGCCGAGACTAGTGCAGTGCAGTGCATGGCCTAGACCAGTGCAGTACATGGCCGAGACCAGTGCAGTAAAGTGCAGTGCAGTGCATGGCCGAGACCAGTGCAGTGCATGGCCGAGACCAGTGCATGGCCGAGACCAGTGCAGTGCAGTGCATGGCCGAGACCAGTGCATGGCCGAGACCAGTGCAGTGCAGTGCATGGCCTAGACCAGTGCAGTACATGGCCGAGACCAGTGCAGTGCAGTGCATGGCCGAGACCAGTGCAGTGCAGTGCATGGCCTAGACCAGTGCAGTACATGGCCGAGACCAGTGCAGTGCAGTGCATGGCCTAGACCAGTGCAGTGCATGGCCGAGACCAGTGCAGTGCAGTGCATGGCCGAGACCAGTGCAGTGCAGTGTGAAAGTCCACGAGGATCCTAACCCTAGAGGGGGGGGGGGTGAATAGGGTGAGCTACAACTATGACTAATTATGACCAATTTTAACTTCTTATCTTAAACTAGTCACATGTGATGATTAACAAACAAAATGCGGAAGCTAATACAAATACAATCACCACATAGCATGCACCACAACACCAAAGTTTATAGTGGTTCGGCCTCAATGCCTACATCCACTACCGGCTTGTGAATCCAATCACCCCACCGGATTTCCACTAAGTATGCTTTTTCAAGGGCTAAGCAATAACCTATACAATGTTGTTTTTCTAGGCTCAACAACAACCTTACAATGTGCTTTTCTAGGCTAAGCAATAACCTTTACAAAATGCTTTTCTTAGGCTAAGCAATAACCTTACAAGATGCTTTTCTTAGGCTAAGCAATAACCTTTACAAATCAATAATTCTCTAAGGAAGTGTTTACTCAACACTCTAAGAGATTACAATTTAAGCTCAAGTAAATTGCCTCTAAATAGGCGGATATGAAAGTGAATAACAAACTCACACAAACACTCTATGAATGCAAAGATGTATGCTTATGAGGTGTGTGTGTGATGACTTCAATCAAGTTTAAAATGAAGGCTCATTCATATGTATGCTCAAAGCAATTCAAAGTTAAAGACATATAAAAGATTTGAATGAAGTCTAATGCAAATCACATGTATGTTAAATAACTTGTTTATGATATGAAAATCAAGAATCACAAGTTGTAAGAAAAAGACTAACTTAGAACATGTGATGCATGTGCAATGTTGTTTTCAAAAACAAATAGATTTTACTAATGTTTAAATGAATGAAAACAACAAGCAAGTTTCAACCAAGACAAAGAATCATGCATTAAAGGAAATCAAAGACTTTGGATAAGCATGATTAAGTAAGTTTTAAAAACAACTTGGATTGAAACCTAATGTGAAGAATCCAATCTTAATTAGACCAAAGATTAGAAGAAGAAAGGATTCTACACATCATAGTTATCATGTACAAAACCATTTACCAATAGCTTAAGCAAAACATGAAAACTATGATTAACAAAAGGTAGAGCTTACTTGGTTGTTTAACTCATTGATCCAAGCTTTAGCTCTCCTAATGACCTTCTAGCCTTTCCAACTTTATCCCCTTTCAATGGCTCCAAAATGCTCTCAAAGGTTCATGGTTCAAGCCTTGAAAAAGGTTGGAAATGAATTGACTTTATAGCCAAAAAGTAGCCAACGGCTAGTTCTCGGTCGACCGGTAAAGGGGTCTCGGTCGACCGGGAAGGCACAACGGTCAGAAATCTGACCGTTGGAGGCTTACAGTTCAAAAACTGTACACTTGTCCTGCAGTGGTCTCGGTCGACCGAGACCTGGGTCTCGGTCGACCGGCGACACTGCCGGGACACCCCCAAAAATTCCAACTTTTGCATTTTGAAGATTTTCTTTGTGGAATTTTGTGGGTCACTAAACCAAGCTTAAAAACATGTTTTAAAACATTTAAAAACATGAAACACACAAAGCCTAAAAAGATACAAAGGTTTAAAACCAAAGGCTAGCTTGATTTGATAAAACTCTTTTCAAATGAAAATGCATACAAAAATGATTCTTTTTGTGAAGAATGTATGCAAGGCTCAAACCTACAAACTCAAGATGATTTTCCAAATATAATGCACAAGGATATAGGTTTTCAAAAGAGTTTGGGTTTCAAAACTAATGCATCCAAGTTTAAAACCAAAACATGCATATAACAAATACTTTTCCAAATCTTAAAAGCTATGCATGTATAAAACTAGATTTCAATGTTTCTAAAAACAATGCATGTGTGAAATATCAAATGATGCTAAAGTGCAAATGCATCCATCAAATTGCAATTACAAAATCCCTAACACAGTGCATGGCCGAGACCAGTGCAGTGCAGTGCATGGCCGAGACCAGTGCAGTACATGGCCGAGACCAGTACAGTGCAGTGCATGGCCGAGCTCAGTGCAGGACCGAGCTCAGTGACTGAAATTTCATGGAAAAGATGACCTGAAACTTAGAATTAACATTTAGAAAGTGTTCAAAGACGGAACATCAATCTTTCTAAGGTTTTTAGAGTATGCGGTCAATCACCTAGGCCAGGTTGTTTGACCGGACACGCTGTAAGCCTTTAGAAACGAATTGAGTTATCCAGGAAGCCTGATTCAGATTAGTTAGTGCACTCGGTTGATCCTCCCGGCCAGGAGATCAACCGAGCTCACAACACATCAGGTTCACCTGGAAAACCCTGATTGTTCCAGTTTTCAACATTTAGTAGTTATGATCAGTTGTGGGGCCCATTGACCATCCAAATGAGCATTTATCAGTGATCTAAGCCCGAGTCGACGGTGTGGCTCAACCTTGACTCGTGGGGACCACTGTTTAGTGTTTTGGTTGATAATCTAAGATGATTCGACCTCTAAGAGTTGTCAACAATGCCCTTAACCACCTAAGCACCAAATACAGTATTTTATGGCATTAATGACATCGTTTAGAGATCGAATTACCGGAGATAGACCCGAACCTAAAGTGGCCCATTACCTAGGATTGGACCGTTGGATTTCTCGTTGATTCTCTGATTGAAGTTTATACTTCACTGTTATTATTACTCTGTCATTCTTAGATCTTTAGAATAGCTGTTTACTATTAATTAAACATAATTGGAAGACTTGAACCTAGGGTATCTAGAGGTGACCCGATGATGTGTTTTCGGAGATCATTGACCCGTGTCTGTGTCTAGGCGGGCCCTTATTGGGCCTAAGTGTGGAGATGTGAACCCTTTAGCTGAAGAGGTAGTTTCTATTGGACTGTTAAGATGTTATGGATTGTATGGAACTGTTTGTCAGTAGTAGATGGATTGTTGCCTCGTTTGGACGGTTATAGACCAGGCCATGTACTGATGGGCCTTGGTATGGATCCAACGAGTGGGCCTGGACCTTGAATGAGATCCAGAGACTGTATTGAGATGTGTAGACCTCTTAGAGATATTGTTAGGACCTTGTTCACGCAAGGCAAAGCCTAGACAGACACAGACCTTAGAGTTATTCTTGAGTCGGCATGAACATTCACTCGGTTGATTTAAGCTCAGCCTGTGGACTGATCATCCCCGGTAGGAGCTAGTTGAGTATGGTGAAGCTATCATGATGAGCTGTATGGTTAAGACGGCAAGGTGTCATACCGTGCCGATCTGGAGTGATGAGATGATGAGTTGATGAGTGATATTCGGGATTAGTTATTCCCTGGTGAGATTCCCCACCGCGACTGTGTTCAGTATGGGAGGGCCGCGGCATAATATCCCGCGGTATTCCAGCTCGTGTGAATGTGCCACCTTGTTTATAGTAGTGTAGATGATTTCCTTATACTGATTCCTCATGCTTTACATGCACGATTGCCTAGTTCTCTTTCCTTGTTATTCATTTAATTTATGTACCCGTCCTTATTTCCTTTGATATATATATGCTATGTTAGTAGTATGCTGTAACTTGCCAGATCGTTTAGATCTGACCCATTCTATGGTGCTTAGGCCTTGACCCAGAGATCCCAGACGATGCTTTAGCTGTAGTGGAGGCACCCGTTGCAGGAGAGTACGCATGGGGCCCGGCCGACACGGATGTCGAGCCGGAGGGCGAGGAGTTCATTCCAGGGTTTTGAGGGACATTGTTATTTTGGGTTTTTGAGAGATATTCTGTAGTGAGAAGGGTAGAATGAAAATGTATAACTTTGATTTAACATTGAATCATTTTAATTAGACATATGTTCTGCTCATACTTTATATATTTATCGATACCTATTGCTTCCGCTTTGTTTAAATCGTTATGCTTCCGCAATATTAAATGTTATAACTATGTTGGTCAAAAAGTTTTAAATTGGACCTCACTGCGGCCTACGATCTTGGAAGTTCTCGGATTTTCCGGGAAGTAGCGCGCCAATTTCGGGTAGTCGAACGAGTATATCGGTATCCGGAATTGGGGCGTTACATTTTATGGTATCAGAGCGAGCTGGTCTCTAGGAAATAAAACACACTAGAAACCATAGGACGTAGTGAGGATTCGAGCGATGGGATACGTGTAAGGACGATGGATTGGGTAGAATCAGTGTAGTCTTAGGTCTTGGACTTAACTGACACAAGTTCTTCTTCATGACAGATGTCTGGAGGCGGTGCACCACGAGAGATGATAGCTATCGACGAGCTGACCGCCCATGAGCGTCGTTTCGAGAGATTTCTCCAGGCCTTCCTTGTTTCTCAGGAGGCCCAGACCGCAGCTCACCAGAGGCAGACAGAGGATTTTGCGCAGTTTCAGGCGCAGGTCCTGGATGTTATTGATAAGGTGGCTCCGCCAGCCCCCGAGGATGTGCCGGTTCGGGGGGCAGACCCGAACCTTATCTTTGAGAGGTTCCTCAAAAGGGGACCGCCTGAGTTCACGGGAGCAGACGACCCTATGGTGGCGGACGACTGGATCGTCCGGATGGAGAAGATCTTCCGAGTCTTCGAGTGCTCGGGGCGCCAGAGAGTGCAGTTAGCGGTTTACATGTTCCGCGGCGTGGCGGAGGATTGGTGGAGGACCATGCAGAGGCCCTATGAGGAGATTGGGGACGAGGTAGCATGGACTGCCTTCAAGACTGACTTCCTCCGGAAGTTCATCCCCACCCATGTCAGAGAGCGTAAGCTCCGGGAATTCCAGACTCTCGTTCAGGGTGGCATGACAGTCTCGCAGTACGAGGTTCGCTTCACCCAGCTGTCCCGGTTTGCAGAGGCGCTGCTCACGTCAGAGGCCGAGAGGGTTCGGAGGTTCGTTGACGGTCTCAGCGAGGAGATCCAGATAGCCATGACCTGCATCGAGCTGCCTACCTACGAGGAGGCTTTGAGGAGAGCTTTCTGGGCAGAGGAGCATCTCCAGCGGCTAGAATCCATTCGCCAGCAGAAGCGACTCCGGATCACTCCGATCAGGCAGCAGCCCATGCCTCTACGACAGCTGCAGCCATTTCAGAGGCAGAGGCCGGCAGGGCAGTTCCAGCCTCAGCATCAGCATCGTCAGCAGCAGCAGCCGCAGCATGGACCCCGAGTGTGCTACGACTGTGGAGAGCCAGGTATTGCCCGCTCCGTGGAGGTCAGCCTCAGATGCTTTGACTTCCCGCACCTCCGGCAGCTCCAGCCCCAGCTCCAGCGGCTCAGCCCGCACGTCAGGCTGCACTTCCACCTCAGCAGCAGCAGTACCGTGCTCATCAGCAGCAGGCACGGGGACCTCAGCAGCCTAGAGGGCAGCCCTTCCACCGTGGACGTCATCAGAGGCATCAGGGCCAGCATCATCAGCAGAGACCCCAGGCTGTGGGGCGAGCTTTCGCGCTGACTCATGAGGAGGCAGAGGCAGCAGGCAACGTCGTTGAAGGTACCCTTTCTGTTTGTGATCACCCTGCTAGAGTGTTGTTAGATCCAGGCGCGACACATTCGTTTGTGTCGTCTGCCTTTACTTTAGTCTTTGGTGGAGTAGGTGAGGCTATGCCTTGCACCTTAGTTGTGTCCACTCCGATGGGTAGGAGTGTGATGTGTCAGACTTACCACCCCAGATGCCGAGTGCAGATCGGGGAGTGCATTATGCTTGCAGATTTGATCGTGCTACCCATGCATGACTTCGACGTCATTTTGGGGATGGATTGGTTGGCCAGATATCGAGCAGTGATGGATTGCTTCAAGAAGACAGTCAGATTCTCCATCGAAGGTTCAGACGACGCGATCGAGTTTGTGGGTGAGAGGAGATCACCTAGCACTCGGATGATATCGGCACTGAAGGCCGAGAGATTGATGAGATCAGGTTGTGAGGGCTACATCGCTTTTGTCTCAGAGGACAAGGAGTCTAAGAGAGTCGAGGAGATTCCAGTTGTTTGCGAGTTTCCAGATGTATTTCCCGACGAGATCCCGGGATTGCCGCCTATTCGAGAGATCGACTTCACCATCGAGCTTGCACCAGGCACGGCACCGATTTCGAGAGCTCCCTATCGCATGGCTCCTGCAGAGCTGCGAGAGTTGAAGACCCAGTTGGAGGAGTTGCTAGAGAAGGGTTTCATCAGGCCGAGCGTGTCGCCGTGGGGCGCACCAGTGCTCTTCGTGAAGAAGAAGGACGGATCGATGAGGATGTGCATCGACTACCGGCAGTTGAACCAGGCAACGGTGAAGAACAAGTATCCTCTTCCTCGGATCGACGAGCTTTTCGACCAGCTTCAGGGTGCGCAGTTCTTTTCGAAGATAGACTTGAGGTCGGGGTACCATCAGCTGCGAGTCAGAGATCAGGATGTGCAGAAGACAGCGTTCCGATCCCGTTATGGCCATTACGAGTTCCTTGTGATGCCGTTCGGGTTGACGAATGCACCAGCAGTGTTCATGTCCCTGATGAACAAGGTCTTCGCACCGTACCTCGATAGCTTCACAGTGGTCTTCATCGACGACGTGTTGGTCTACTCGAAGACCAGAGAGGAGCATGAGCAGCATTTGAGGACATCTCTCCAGTTGTTGCGCGACAACCAGTTGTACGCGAAGCTCAGCAAGTGCTAGTTTTGGTTAGAGCAAGTAGTCTTCCTTGGACACATCATCTCCAAGGATGGACTAGCAGTGGACCCCTCGAAGATAGAGGCAGTGACGAACTGGGCGAGACCGAAAAACGCCACAGAGATTAGGAGTTTTCTCGGTTTAGCAGGCTACTACCGCAGGTTCGTCAAGAGTTTCTCCACGATCTCAGCACCGTTGACCAAGCTAACACGGAAGGATGTACCGTTCGTTTGGTCCGATGCTTGTGAGGACAGCTTTCAAGAGCTGAAGGAGAGATTGACGACAGCGCCGATCTTGTCTTTACCTTCTGGCAGTGGTGGATTCGTAGTCTTCACCGACGCTTCAGGGACCGGTCTTGGATGTGTTCTGATACAGGAGGGCAAGGTTATTGCCTATGGATCGCGCCAGTTGAAGGAGCACGAGAAGAAGTACGCCACTCACGACTTGGAGCTTGCAGCAGTCGTTTTTGCCTTGAAGTTGTGGCGGCACTACCTCTACGGCGAGAAGTTCAAAGTGCACTCAGATCATCGCAGTTTGCAGTACCTGTTCACGCAGAGCGACCTCAACAACCGGCAGAGGAGGTGGATGGAGTACATCAAGGACTACGATTTCCCTATCAAATACCATCCTGGTAAGGCGAACGTCGTAGCAGACGCTTTGAGCAGGAAGACCGCCCTCGTCAGTTTCCTAGCAGCAGAGGGTGTGTGGACCGACGTCTTCAGCAGTTTAGACGTCCAGTTCCAGCCACTCGGCGAGAGAGTTTTGCTTGCCACCATGTCAGCGTGGGAACCAGAGTTGCTGGGCAAGGTCAAGGACAGTCAACGCAACGATCCGAAGCTTGTGAGAGTGATCGAGCAGATTGACCAGAGGCCAGAGTTCAGACTGATAGGAGGAGTGCTCTACTATCAGGACCGATTGTGCGTGCCAGACATTCAGGAGCTGAAGGATGAGATTCTTGCAGATGCACACCACAGCAGATACTCGATTCACCCCGGCAGCACCAAGATGTACCAGAACCTGAGGAGCTACTACTGGTGGAACAACATGAAGAAGGAGATAGCTCGCTATGTCTCCAAGTGTTTGACATGTCAGCAGATCAAGGTCGAACACCAGAAGCCGCCAGGACTTCTTCATCAGCTTGAGATTCCTCAGTGGAAGTGGGAGCACATCACCATGGATTTCATCTCAGGACTTCCAGCCACCAGGAGACGCCACGACGGCATTTGGGTGATCGTGGATCGGCTGACTAAGTCAGCCCACTTCTTGCCAGTGTCGATGAGAGCAGGACTCGACGTCCTTGCTAAGCTATACGTCGACGGGATTGTTTCTTTGCACGGAGTTCCAGCTTCGATTGTTTCAGACAGAGACCCGCGTTTCACTTCGCACTTCTGGGAGAGTCTTCAGCAGGCCTTGGGCACCAAGTTGAGCTTCAGCACGGCCTATCATCCTCAGACAGACGGGCAGACGGAGCGCACCAACCAGACACTAGAGGACATGTTGAGAGCCTGTGTCTTGGACTTCAAGGAGAACTGGGAGGATTCCTTGCCACTTTGTGAGTTCGCCTACAACAACAGCTTCCATGCGAGCATCAAGATGGCACCGTACGAGGCTTTGTACGGGAGGAGATGCAAGACCCCAGTTTGCTGGGAAGAAGTTGGTGTCAGGAGTTTCCATGGTCCATCCATAGTCAGCGACACCAGCGAGAAGGTTCGGCAGATAGTTGAGAACCTGAAGGTCAGCCGCAGCAGACAGAAGAGCTATGCAGACAATCGACGCAGACCTCTCGAGTTCGAGAAGGGAGACAGAGTTTTCCTGAAGGTTTCTCCGGCTAGAGGTACCCTGAGGTTTGGTGAGAAGGGTAAGCTAGCGCGGAGATATGTTGGACCCTTCGAGATCAGATCGAGAGTTGGAGATGTCGCCTACAAGCTTCAGCTACCACCAGAGCTTTCAGGAGTGCATGACGTGTTCCACGTCTCCATGCTGAAGAAGTATGTGGAGGACCCGACCCACATTCTTTATCACGAGCCACTCGACATCCAGCCAGATGCTTCGTACGTCGCCAGGCCGGTCGCGATCATCGACACCAAGGAGCAGGTGCTTCGAACCCGAACCATTCATTGGGTGAAGGTTCAGTGGGAGCATCACACTCCGGAGGAGGCTACGTGGGAGTTACGCGACCAGGTGGAGCAGGACTATCCACATCTTCTACCTCAGGTATGTTCTAATCTTGTTTTACATTTGGGGACAAATGTTTTTAAAAGGAGGGAATGATGTGAGGTCCCACCCTTGGTGGGCCCTCTAAATGCTATTTTATAGACTAATTTATTCTAATTTATGCTAATTACTACTAATCTTTGCTAATTACTACTAATCCTTGCTAATTACTACTAATCTTTGCTAATCTTGGCTAATTACTAATTATTTGTGCTAATTAGGGGTTGATTAGAGAGATTGGTTAGATTCTCCTAAGTTTTTTGTTAGACTAGTTTAGTTGGGTTTATTTTTAATTAGAAAAGGGTTTTGGGTTAAACCTATGTTATTAGTGTTAGTTAGGTCCTTAATAGAGTTTTAATTAATTAAGGTTGGGTTAGTGCAAAAGGTACTCCTCTAGAAGCTTCCTACCAAAAGACATAACTAGCCTCAACCCTAACCCTAACCACATGAAAACCCTAAGGCTAATCTGGTCATTAATCCCCTCCCCTAATCTATTTAAGGGCTCTTATCCCAAAAAAACCCTAAACCTTAAGCTCAGCCCCCTTCCCAAGAAAACTACCAGCCCCCAACTACTTCCCTTCCCATTTCCTCTCCTACGTTTGGGCTGAGGCAACCACTGTTACATCTTCCTTCTTCCTCTTTCATTCTCCTTCCTCACCTAAGCTACTAACCTTGTGCTGGGAGGAGTCTTGAAGCTACTGCAACTGCAGCAAGTGTCCTCCTCCTCTGCTGTGCTGAGTTCTCCTTAGAGCTGCTACAGCCACTACACCTTCTCTTCACTTCCTCTCCCTCATTTCCCTCATTTCTGAGATTACTGTGTGTTGGGGCCATTGCTACAGCAGCTGGGTTGTCTTCTTCTTCACTTCCTCTGGTTCAGCTGGGTTCTCTTCTATTGCTCTTTCTCTCTACAAATCTCTCTCTCAAGCAAAAAGGCAAGTGCATCTTACTGTTAATGTAGCATATGTGTTGTCTCTCATGATTTAGTAGTTTCATTTCATGTTTATGTTCAGTTAGTCTTAGAAATACACCTGGAGCTCTGTTTTCTGTGTTTGGATGGAAAGGTCATTGATGGATGGGGGTTTCACCCCCCATTTGGAAGATCAATGGGCCACAAGGTTGTCAATTAATGGGCATTAGAGTTATTTGATGTTTGGAGATGATTTGGTGAAGTTTGGGACTGATTGGAAGTGATTTGGTGGAAAAACGGGTTGAAATGGAGAAAACCTGAAAACTGGTCTCAGTGTATGGCCGAGACCAGTGTATGGCCGAGACCAGTGCATGGCCGAGACCAGTGCAGTGCAGTGCATGGCCGAGACCAGTGCATGGCCGAGACCAGTGCAGTGCAGTGCATGGCCTAGACCAGTGCAGTACATGGCCGAGACCAGTGCAGTAAAGTGCAGTGCAGTGCATGGCCGAGACCAGTGCAGTGCATGGCCGAGACCAGTGCATGGCCGAGACCAGTGCAGTGCAGTGCATGGCCGAGACCAGTGCATGGCCGAGACCAGTGCAGTGCAGTGCATGGCCTAGACCAGTGCAGTACATGGCCGAGACCAGTGCAGTGCAGTGCATGGTCGAGACCAGTGCAGTGCAGTGCATGGCCTAGACCAGTGCAGTACATGGCCGAGACCAGTGCAGTGCAGTGCATGGCCTAGACCAGTGCAGTGCATGGCCGAGACCAGTGCAGTGCAGTGTGAAAGTCCACGAGGATCCTAACCCTAGAGGGGGGGGGGTGAATAGGGTGAGCTACAACTATGACTAATTATGACCAATTTTAACTTCTTAGCATAAACTAGTCACATGTGATGATTAACAAACAAAATGCGGAAGCTAATACAAATACAATCACCACATAGCATGCACCACAACACCAAAGTTTATAGTGGTTCGGCCTCAATGCCTACATCCACTACCGGCTTGTGAATCCAATCACCCCACCGGATTTCCACTAAGTATGCTTTTTCAAGGGCTAAGCAATAACCTATACAATGTTGTTTTTCTAGGCTCAACAACAACCTTACAATGTGCTTTTCTAGGCTAAGCAATAACCTTTACAAAATGCTTTTCTTAGGCTAAGCAATAACCTTACAAGATGCTTTTCTTAGGCTAAGCAATAACCTTTACAAATCAATAATTCTCTAAGGAAGTGTTTACTCAACACTCTAAGAGATTACAATTTAAGCTCAAGTAAATTGCCTCTAAATAGGCGGATATGAAAGTGAATAACAAACTCACACAAACACTCTATGAATGCAAAGATGTATGCTTATGAGGTGTGTGTGTGATGACTTCAATCAAGTTTAAAATGAAGGCTCATTCATATGTATGCTCAAAGCAATTCAAAGTTAAAGACATATAAAAGATTTGAATGAAGTCTAATGCAAATCACATGTATGTTAAATAACTTGTTTATGATATGAAAATCAAGAATCACAAGTTGTAAGAAAAAGACTAACTTAGAACATGTGATGCATGTGCAATGTTGTTTTCAAAAACAAATAGATTTTACTAATGTTTAAATGAATGAAAACAACAAGCAAGTTTCAACCAAGACAAAGAATCATGCATTAAAGGAAATCAAAGACTTTGGATAAGCATGATTAAGTAAGTTTTAAAAACAACTTGGATTGAAACCTAATGTGAAGAATCCAATCTTAATTAGACCAAAGATTAGAAGAAGAAAGGATTCTACACATCATAGTTATCATGTACAAAACCATTTACCAATAGCTTAAGCAAAACATGAAAACTATGATTAACAAAAGGTAGAGCTTACTTGGTTGTTTAACTCATTGATCCAAGCTTTAGCTCTCCTAATGACCTTCTAGCCTTTCCAACTTTATCCCCTTTCAATGGCTCCAAAATGCTCTCAAAGGTTCATGGTTCAAGCCTTGAAAAAGGTTGGAAATGAATTGACTTTATAGCCAAAAAGTAGCCAACGGCTAGTTCTCGGTCGACCGGTAAAGGGGTCTCGGTCGACCGGGAAGGCACAACGGTCAGAAATTTGACCGTTGGAGGCTTACAGTTCAAAAACTGTACACTTGTCCTGCAGTGGTCTCGGTCGACCGAGACCTGGGTCTCGGTCGACCGGCGACACTGCCGGGACACCCCCAAAAATTCCAACTTTTGCATTTTGAAGATTTTCTTTGTGGAATTTTGTGGGTCACTAAACCGGAACATCAATCTTTCTAAGGTTTTTAGAGTATGCGGTCAATCATCTAGGCCAGGTTGTTTGACCGGACACGCTGTAAGCCTTTAGAAACGAATTGAGTTATCCAGGAAGCCTGATTCAGATTAGTTAGTGCACTCGGTTGATCCTCCCGGCCAGGAGATCAACCGAGCTCACAACACATCAGGTTCACCTGGAAAACCCTGATTGTTCCAGTTTTCAACATTTAGTAGTTATGATCAGTTGTGGGGCCCATTGACCATCCAAATGAGCATTTATCAGTGATCTAAGCCCGAGTCGACGGTGTGGCTCAACCTTGACTCGTGGGGACCACTGTTTAGTGTTTTGGTTGATAATCTAAGATGATTCGACCTCTAAGAGTTGTCAACAATGCCCTTAACCACCTAAGCACCAAATACAGTATTTTATGGCATTAATGACATCGTTTAGAGATCGAATTACCGGAGATAGACCCGAACCTAAAGTGGCCCATTACCTAGGATTGGACCGTTGGATTTCTCGTTGATTCTCTGATTGAAGTTTATACTTCACTGTTATTATTACTCTGTCATTCTTAGATCTTTAGAATAGCTGTTTACTATTAATTAAACATAATTGGAAGACTTGAACCTAGGGTATCTAGAGGTGACCCGATGATGTGTTTTCGGAGATCATTGACCCGTGTCTGTGTCTAGGCGGGCCCTTATTGGGCCTAAGTGTGGAGATGTGAACCCTTTAGCTGAAGAGGTAGTTTCTATTGGACTGTTAAGATGTTATGGATTGTATGGAACTGTTTGTCAGTAGTAGATGGATTGTTGCCTCGTTTGGACGGTTATAGACCAGGCCATGTACTGATGGGCCTTGGTATGGATCCAACGAGTGGGCCTGGACCTTGAATGAGATCCAGAGACTGTATTGAGATGTGTAGACCTCTTAGAGATATTGTTAGGACCTTGTTCACGCAAGGCAAAGCCTAGACAGACACAGACCTTAGAGTTATTCTTGAGTCGGCATGAACATTCACTCGGTTGATTTAAGCTCAGCCTGTGGACTGATCATCCCCGGTAGGAGCTAGTTGAGTATGGTGAAGCTATCATGATGAGCTGTGTGGTTAAGACGGCAAGGTGTCATACCGTGCCGATCTGGAGTGATGAGATGATGAGTTGATGAGTGATATTCGGGATTAGTTATTCCCTGGTGAGATTCCCCACCGCGACTGTGTTCAGTATGGGAGGGCCGCGGCATAATATCCCGCGGTATTCCAGCTCGTGTGAATGTGCCACCTTGTTTATAGTAGTGTAGATGATTTCCTTATACTGATTCCTCATGCTTTACATGCACGATTGCCTAGTTCTCTTTCCTTGTTATTCATTTAATTTATGTACCCGTCCTTATTTCCTTTGATATATATATGCTATGTTAGTAGTATGCTGTAACTTGCCAGATCGTTTAGATCTGACCCATTCTATGGTGCTTAGGCCTTGACCCAGAGATCCCAGACGATGCTTTAGCTGTAGTGGAGGCACCCATTGCAGGAGAGTACGCATGGGGCCCGGCCGACACGGATGTCGAGCCGGAGGGCGAGGAGTTCATTCCAGGGTTTTGAGGGACATTGTTATTTTGGGTTTTTGAGAGATATTCTGTAGTGAGAAGGGTAGAATGAAAATGTATAACTTTGATTTAACATTGAATCATTTTAATTAGACATATGTTCTGCTCATACTTTATATATTTATCGATACCTATTGCTTCCGCTTTGTTTAAATCGTTATGCTTCCGCAATATTAAATGTTATAACTATGTTGGTCAAAAAGTTTTAAATTGGACCTCACTGCGGCCTACGATCTTGGAAGTTCTCGGATTTTCCGGGAAGTAGCGCGCCAATTTCGGGTAGTCGAACGAGTATATCGGTATCCGGAATTGGGGCGTTACACATTCGGTAAGGCGGATAAGGATAAGATGGGGAGGAAGAGAAAAAGGAATGAGTTTAATTTTCCAAAGAATTGGAAGAAGAAGAGTATTTTCTTCCAATTGCCTTATTGGAAGTATCTTATATTGCGACACAATCTGGATGTTATGCACATCGAAAAAAATGTGTGTGACAGTGTGGTAGGGACACTGTTGAACATGGAGGAGAAAACAAAAGACACTTTAAAAGCTCGTCTTGACCTAAAGTTAATGGGCATAAGGGAACATCTCCACCCAAAACTGGAAGGAAATAGGTTGGTATTACCCTCTGCATGCTACTCAATGTCTTTAAATGAGAAAAGAAAGTTATGTCAATGCTTGAAGGAGGTGAAGGTTCCGGATAATTATTCGTCGAACATTGCACGGTGTGTTCAGGTCAAACAATGCAAGATCTCGGGGCTGAAGAGTCACGATTGTCATGTTCTCATGCAACAACTACTTCCAATTGCAATACGTGGACTCTTACCCAAGGATGTGTGTTCAGTTTTGATTCAATTGTGTGCTTTCTTTAGGTAGTTGTGTTCGAAAGTTTTGAAGGTCTCAGAGCTAGAGCAACTTCAATCCCAGGTTGTTCTAACACTGTGTAAATTGGAAATGATCTTCCCACCGGCATTTTTTGATATCATGGTTCATTTGCCTATTCATCTCGCCGATGAGGCCAAGTTTGCCGGACCAGTGCAATTCCGGTGGATGTATCCAATCGAGAGGTCAGTATATATATATATATATATATATAATATCAACTTGTCATTTCAAGTTGTATTGGCAATAACATCAACAATTGTATTCCGATAGGTACTTGCACACGCTGAAGTCATATGTACGTAATAGAAGTCGCCCGGAGGGTTCAATAGCAGAAGGGTACCTTTCAGAAGAATGTTCGACATTTTGCTCCAGATACTTGCAGGAGGTTGAGACAAGGTTCAACCGACCGGTTCGGAATTACGATGGTGGTGATGCTAAATCACATGAAAAGTTTTCCATTTTCGCAGGGACCGGTCATGCCTTAGGGAAGGCAACCTTGCGCACGCTAAGTACAGATGAGTGGGAGCAGGCTCATCTATATGTGTTGAACAACTGTGATGACGTCGCCCCATTTGTTAGGTAAGACTGCTATATCCAAATCTAGTGAAACAATATATATATATATATAGTAAACGATACATTTTCCTCCCATTTGGATTATGATAAAAATGATTTATTGTGCAGGATACATAAGCAGATGATTAAGGACGCTCATGGTGGTCGTATAAGTGTTAGGGATGTAGACCGCACTCATATTAAGGAATTTGGTAAATGGTTCGAACGCCATGCAAGTGTTGTATATAATATGCATTTTTCCTATTAAGTGTAGTCATAGTTGTGAATAATGTGATTGGGATGTATTAATTTCGTTGTACAATCCAAATAGGTTTCACAGATGCAAGTAGATGGTGAGCATGTAAATGAACAACTACAAGTATTAGCTATACCTCCCCTTCGAGCAGTGAGGTGCTTTAAGGGGTACATCGTAAATGGCTTTAGATTTCACACAGAAGATCGCGAGAGACAAAGGAAAACTCAAAATAGTGGAGTTTTCTTAACTGCAGAGACATCGAGCTTTGCAAGTGCAAGAGACTTGAACCCGATGACCGGCAATGTCGGCTATTATGGTGTCTTAAAAGATGTTATTGAGTTACAGTATATCGGTGGGAATCGGATCATGTTATTCAAATGTGATTGGTGGGACGTAACGAACCGTGATGGTAGGGGAATCAAGCAAGATGAGTATGGATTCACCTGTTTGAACTTCACACGGACCTTAAATACCAATGAACCATTTATTCTTGAAAATCAGGCACAACAAGTTTTTTACATCCAAGACACCAACGAGCCCAATTGGCATGTCGCGATAAAGATATAACCCCGAGACTTATACGTTATGGAGTCAGAAGAAGATCCTTGCCAACAAATTGAGCTCGATTTGCTTATTGAGTCAACAGATATGGTAGACACCAATGATGGTGTTATCACTTGGAATAAACCTGATATAGAAGGAGTGGTTCTTGATACAAATATTGTTCTTCCTCATCAAACCCAAGAACATGAAGCAGATGACTTTATTGATGATGGTGAGGGATATGATACATCTACTGACGACGGTGATGGAGATGATATCTCTATTGACGTTGGTGATGATTAAGATTGCTAGCAGGTAATGCAATTGAGTTTAGATTCTTAATATCCTTCTAATTATATATTAAAAATATGATGCTTTCACTTTTATTTTGTTTCTTTGCTATCACATTCTTATGGAATTTAGTGTCTTTTGTTGATACCTCTAATGTTGATACCACATTATTGCCCATTTATTGTCTACTTATTTAATTCAAATCCATATTCTTGATGGATTATATTTGATTATGTGATTTAGGTAATTAAGAAGATTCCCATGATTCGTCCAAGTAGAAGCAGATCTACTCAGAGTTCTTTCGTACATCCCCCTCCGCAGCCTACAGAGGAGGGGTCATCTGAGATCCAAAGTCAGCCTGACTGTACAGAGGTTGGGGGGATTGGCAGCAATTCAAGTAAGATGACTTAAATTTTGAATTAAGTTTTATTGTATAGGAGCTAGGGTTGGCAAAATGAAATGATCATGAATCAAAACATTTAATTCTTTCTATTCATTGTTGTATAAGCAAATTATAGTCATCATTTTCTTCCTTTCATTTGATGCCTTTGCGACCAATATTAAGCTAAAACTATTACAAAGAGAACATAAAACTTATTAGATGTGACGCTAGAAAATTAAGATCAAGACACTATTCAATGTGTTTTAGTGCTTGTATCTGTATTAATTGGAGTCCAAGGGCAAAGCACTCCAGCCCAACAAGGTCTACAATAACATCATCCAGTCAATGAAGAAACAAGAGGAGTCAATAGCTAGCCCCCACCAATGTATTATGATTGCTGGGCTCTGAATTATGATTGCTGGGCCAACAGAAATGACATCAATCCTCTTTTATGGTAACAAATAATACTTCTGTATCCTGTCCAATAATATCATCATAATCCTAATGATAACAACAATACTATAATATCAAGAGTAATGTAATTACTTGACTACATTGTAGTCTATTTTCTTTCTATCTCAAATCAATATCCTGAGCATATCAGGTTGGAGTTACCATCTACACTTTGATGTAGAATAACGAGCAATTCATTTTGAGGTTCAATAGGCCATATCTGGATATAGCTAAATTGCTCAAGAGACAATCAAAGTGCAAAACTGCCTTATCCAGTACTTAACTATTTTTTTTTCCAAGTTAAATGGAGTGTCAAAACATTGAGGATAAAGATTGTGTGGGACAAACTTTTACTTCTGATATATTCAGCATTTACTTCTAACTGTGCTCAATTTAGCAGTACTAGCAAGGACCAGCAGTCTACCCTCTTTATAAGCAGATCTTTCTGTAAAAGCTGTTTTGAGATTAAGACGTACACTATTCATTTTGTTTAGTGGGCTGTCAATATTATTCTTTAGTATTGTATCGGTTATCAACTCTTAAACTTTGAAAACAGATCCTACCAGTGGAAAAAAGAGGACTTGAGGGAGCAGCCGAGGCATTAAATTGTTTAATAGGCGGCCCGATGATAAACTAATTGTGCAGTTCAATGCAGAAGGGCAACCTATAGGTGATAATGCTAGGCCTTTCGCCACATTATGCGGAATAATTGTAAGGACACCTGGTAATGCACCATTATAGGTTACGAAATGGGCTGACGTTCCAGAGCAATCAAAAGAGAAAATGTGGAAGCATATCCAGGTAAATAGTAATGAACCATTTATTTTTGCATACTTGTCTCATCTCATGTTTGAGGCTCATTGATGCCAGAATCCCTGGAGTTTACACTAGTGGAACCATGGGTGTGTATCTCAAAACCACCAGACTTGTATCTGTTTGATGTGTTTTATGGCTTTCACTAGGGTAGTTTTTTTTTTTCCTTAGGTAGAATTTAATGGAGTGGTGGTTGGGGGTGAAATGTGAGTTATAAATGCAGTTTTTGATACAGTACTTTGGCCAGTGAAAATGTGAAAAAGTTATCTAATTCTCCTGCATTGGATTAGAGATTCTGCATTGCATTTGAGACCCAAGTATGGTTTTGCTTGCAAAAATATGTAAAACCCATATCTTGTTCTGCATTAAACATGATATAGCTCATGAAGGGCTGGCTATGTGCTCTGTTAGAACATACAAATCCCACATCTCTGTTATTTCTCTGTCTAGGATGGGAAAGGAGAAGTAGGGGACTGTGGCAGATATGCACCAGTCAAAGGAGAAGGGCCGGTGTGGAATGTGATAGTTGACCTACCTAACACCCAAAGAAAATGACTGGGTGATGGTCATCCAAGTAGATGATCTTGATTCCTGACCCATGCTCAGGACCCTTTAATGCTACATGGATTATACATGGATTAATGTCATGCCTATACAAACAATTATTGGTTTTTTTTTTTTGGAATGGTTACTGACATGTTTTTGTTGTTGGTATTTGGAAAGATTGGACTACGCGGTGGTATGCATTATTCAAGTCATAAGAGGACCTAATCAAACATGATTTTTCTGAAGCGCCAAAACAAATGTTTTCCTTTTGTCAGCAGGAAGTATGAAAACATGTTTAATTTACTGTTCAAAACTGATTTAATTCATAAATACATGAACAATTCAACTGATAGTGATTTCAACTATGGGCTTTGGGTTCTCAGTATGATAGTGATTTCAACTATCCAAGGTTAGCACACTTTTAGTGGCTACTATTTCAAAGGAAAACAAGTTGCAATGCCAATAGATACAGGAACCTGCATCCCAAGTTGCTTCTAATTGTGGATAGTTTTTGTTTTGCTGTTGCATTCTTTGGACTTCAACAGCAAATACTTACTGAGTTTATGCTCATTTTATGAAAAAGGATAGACCTATGGTCCCCAATGGGTCAATCAGCCAATGGACCCAGCCCATCCATCTCAACCTATCATCTTTGGCCTGAGTTGCATACTATCTCATGTTTAGAGTTTTATCTATATTTTAAGTTATTTTTATTAGATATTTTAATCATAGCCATCAATGTGTATGTAGGTCGTCAGTGGGTGTACTCAGTTTAAATTTAGAATGGACATGTGCTGCTTTTATCATGATAATGCAAGATGCCTTTAACCACTAATCACTGCCTCCTCTTAATTTCTCTCATATATACTTCATGGTTACATTGAATCTCAGGACTACGCGGTGGTTGATGATGAAAGGAAAAAGTGGGTTCTACAAAGTTTAGGAAAGAAATACAGAGATTATAAAAAGAACATTAAGGATAAGTACTATTCTTTGTGGAATACAGATGAGGAACGACTTCAGCATAGACCCCCTGATGTTTCTAGTGAAGATTGGGCTTGGCTTGTGCAATATTGGGGCAGTCCAGAGGTTCAGGTATGAAACCATTGTTAAAATGTTTTAGTGAAAGAGTCCTTTTTGCTCGCGTCTTTAAATTGTTGCAATATTGTTGAATATATGTAGGCTGTGGCTGCGAAAAATAAGGCCAATCGGAGCTCCCAAAAACTTAGACATACAAGGGGGACTAAGAGTCTTGCTTGACATAGAGATGAGGAGGTACATGGGTTCAATATATTATTTTTTATTTTAGAATTTACGTTGACATTCAACTTGGTAATGAAATTAACTTTGTACATGGATAGATGAGGAGCATGACTGATGGGAGTATTCCTTCTCGGGCGGATCTATTCATTCGCACCCATAGTCGGAAGGACGGGACTCCTGTTGATGAGAAATCAACGGAAATCATTGTACGTCAGTTGATAATTTTAACAATAAGCCTCAATTTGTGTATAATGACACTAATTAATTTTTCCATTCAGTCAAAGTTTAAGGAACTAAGTGCTGCCCAAGAAGGAGGATCTTCTAGCTCCATAGGTGATGATATATATACTCAGGTGATGGGAGCAGAGTGGCATGGTCATGTATGTGGATATGGGCTAGGTCCAACGCCCACTTCAGTCTTTGGCTCCACGTTGCTCCAATCTCAGGCCGCTTTTGATGAGGTTCAGATTGAACTAAGCTCAATGCATGAAAAACTCCAACAAATGGAGGAGTGGAAGAAAAACCAAGAAGAAGAGAAGCGTCAAATGGAGGAGTGGAAGAAAAACCAAGAAGAAGAGAAGCGTCAAATGGAGGAGTGGAAAAAGAACCAAGAAGAAGAGAAGCGTGCACATTTAGAAGAGATGAAGTTGTTGCATGCCATTATTACTGAGATGAGACAACGGTTATCTCCCCGGTGACAGGATCCTTCCGAAGGGGTAAAAATACTTATTTATTGTTTACTTAATATTACTTTGATTTTGCATTATATGATTTGTAAGAAGATAATTTAATTATTTATTTTCTTTGTGTTGCAGGGAGCAAATTGATGATTAGGCAAAAGATGTTTCAGTCTTAGATTTATGATAATGACGTTAAACAATGTTGAAGTAGGATGGATCTGTTTTAGTTGATGGGTGGTTGTTGATGGATCTTGATATGTTTCACTTGTGATCGTCATCTCAGGACTTTTGTTGTTATTAATGATCAGGCTGTGGACTGAACCCAGTTTTGGATAATTGTGTGGTGCTGATTATGATAAAACTTGCTTGTTTAAATATCAGTTATGAGGTCTGTTGTTTTGTTCAACTTTTCATTTTATTGCATTTAGCTGCTCTGCAGTCTCAATCTTTCCCTTTTCTGCATATTGACTATAGTTGTCAGAATTCAATTGGGAAATCTGTTTCTATTTTGTTTATGCTTATGCATTATTCATTATATGTTGAGAAATGCACATGGTCATTTTGCTCCGCATTGTCTCTCATTTTGTTGGAAATTGAAAAGCTGTTAGCAAAATCTGGTTTCCTTTTTAGAATCTAGAGTAAGTTACTATCTTAGAAAGAATCAATTATTATGCTTCTACCCTTCCTGCTGTGCTTTGTGGTTTTTTTTTTTGGTTTAATTTAACAATTTCTACAAGCAGTTTCTATATAGATTTGATTATCATTGGGTGTGGTTTGGGGGTCTCTTATGGTTCTACTTGTATGTGAATGGATTTCTTTGTTTGGATATTTGGGTATTGCATGCTGCATGATGTGAATCAGATGATGAGCGCAACTCAAAGAAAGAGACGGGCTATGTTGGCCTTAAAAATCAAGGAGCGACATGCTACATGAACTCTCTTCTTCAGACTTTGTACCATATACCCTACTTTAGAAAGGTTTTGATCTTCTTTTAATAGCTCAATGTATAACTTCTTCTCTGTTTTTGTTCTATTGCCAAAGGAGTCACTATTTTGTTTGTTGTATTCCAGGTTGTGTACCATATGCCAACTACAGAGAATGATATGCCAGCAGGAAGCATCCCTTTAGCTCTACAGAGCTTGTTCTATAAGCTTCAGTATAGTGACAATAGTGTCGCTACAAAAGAGCTGACTAAATCATTTGGATGGGATACATATGATTCATTCATGCAACACGATGTGCAAGAACTTAATAGGTTCTCTGTGAAAAATTGGAAGATAAAATGAAGGTATTATGGCCAAAGTTTCAGACTCATGTTTTAGACTTTACTAGTTTGTATTGGTTGTTGAATTTATCATGGTCCTACTATCTGATTTCCAATGGCTCAGGGAACTGTCGTGGAGGGTACTATCCAACAGTTATTTGAAGGGCACCATATGAACTACATTGAGTGCATCAATGTGGATTACAAGTCCACAAGAAAGGAGTCTTTTTATGGTATTACTTTTAACCAAGATATACTTTTTTCAAACGGTGCATTATAATCTATATTATTGTCCAATCCACTTGACTCCATTTTATTGCATTGCAGGTGGGTTTTTTTTTTTTCCTGATGCCATTTATTTTTTTCATGTCTTGTTGGGAGTTTTTGATATTGGGATTCTGTTTTTACTTTGAATATTGGTGTTTTGATGGGCTTTTGATTGATGATGGTATTTTGGGTTGTTTTTGTATATGTTTCAGTATCACCCAAATGTCTGCAAGGGGAGCAACTGTGGGGTTCAATTTCATAGGATCAATGAAGCTTATGATGTGAGCATTCATATCTCTATGACTATAATCAACTCCTATTGATTGGGTTTGAACTGCTTTTTTTTTTTCTTGTTTTTTTGTCACCCCAGATGACTTAAGAGGGATATACCCATGTCCCTGAATTGAAGTGCATCCATAGATAGTTTGTACATTTACCGTTGTTTTTACGGGCCATGATATTATAATTTCTGCTGTTAGTTATTGCTTTTGTATATATTCATGAGATACATGGCAAGTCCCCTCAGACTTTGGATAGACACCTGGTTTGGCCTTTTTTAAATCTCAAAATCATAAATTGGCAGTTTGATTTCTACTATCAGAGCCATGAACAATTTTCTGCAAAAACTATTGGACTTCTTACATGAACATAAGTTTCAGCAACCTCAAATGTTGCATGCATGCTCGCTTTAATTGGTTACCATAGTACAAAGAAGACACTAGAGCTGGATATGTGTAGATCCCACCTTTGTGAACCAACCAAAAGTGCAAGTTGACACCTATTTCTCACTCCCACTAATGACAGAAGCACTTCCCTGATAATCCCAATGAGATGAATTCTCATCTCTCTTTCTGATCAATGGTACAAATTGACTCTTGACTTCATGGTTACAGGATGATGAGGTTCTACGTCTTCCCGACACCTTGGATCTCTTGGACATTTCAGAATCTGGCACTCCAGGTGATTCGTCGAGAATGCAGAGGACAACTGACCATGGTGAGGCAAGTGGGTCATCATCATCTCGTCCATTCGCTTCACAACTGCAATAAAAAAGAGAATGGTCTGGCTGCTTGAGTGCGCAACATCTCTGCTGGTTATGAGTGATCTTTTGTGTATGATTTTCATATACAGTTACAGTCTCTTTTGTACACCTTTGCTGTATCTGTTTTCTAGTACTTCTTTCAGGAACTCCTGTTCATGTGCCATCCATTTCTAGGAATTACAATTTACAATATGTGGAAAAAAGGGTGATGTTCTTTGGTTTCTAGTGTCCTGTTGGTTTTATTGAGGTTTTTCTTTTGCAAACTATCTATAATCTAGAAATGCTTTATTAATCTGTAATGGTGACAGAGGTGATATGTTGCTCAGCACCAGGATGTGTATATTGCCCTTTTGCTATGAGAATGTCATAGTGGAGCCTACACTTTGGTGATCCAGATGGGTTGTCTGATGGACCAACCTTGGATGGATTTCAGTTAAGTAAGCCTACACTTTGGTGATCCAGATGGGTTGTCTGATGGACCAACCTTGGAGTGTCATTTTCACTCCTAAAATTAAGCATGTAATACAAAAATAAGCACAAAAAAACGTATTCATATATATTTTAATATTCTTACGTACATAAATGGCAGTTAAAAAAGGCCAAACCTTGGGTTACTGTACTTTTGAGTTGGTTGTAAATTGAAAGGTTATTTGGGTGCATTTGGTCTTTTGTTTCTTGTTTTTTGGGTGTATTTGGTAAATATTTTTGCGCTAGATGCGGCTAATAATTGCCAAAAAAAAAAAAAAAACTGCTTTTACCGGCGGCCGCCTGACCACCGCTAAAAGCAGTATTTTTTAAAAAAAGGCACTACTTTTACCGGCAGCCAGGCATACAGCAACAGTCTTTATAGCTTTTACCGGCGGTCAGGTGGCTGCCGGTAAAAGTAAAATTAGCGGGGGCCACAAAAACGCCGTTAAGATTTTTACCCACTCTATCTATACCCTCGCAAAGCGACGGCCACTGGGCCGCCGCTAAATCTTTTACCGGCGGCCAATATCATTTTTACCGGCGGCCACCGGCCCCCGCTATAAGCAGTTTTTCTTATAGTGTGAATTGTTTAGACCAATTGAGGGGTGTTATATGGGGAGAATGTCAAATGAATGACATCCCATCTCCTCTAAAAAAGAAATTCCTTTTCCCACGTGGCACCTCCTATTTAGGTTTCCGTGTTTGGACCAATAAGGGAATCCATGAAAAAAATAAAATACAATGGTTAGTTACAAACAAGATAGAGAGAGGGTCGAGCACGAATTTGCCTAATAAAATACAGTGGTGAGTTACACACGAAGATAGAGAGAGGGTCGAGCACGAATATGCCTCTTCGCTTGGGCGTACGGATTTCAGAACCGATGCTCCTATTAGATGGACGTCCAAGGGTGCTATGGACGAATACGCGTGTGGTATGATGCGCTGCAGTCCGCAGGGCAAGCCCCAGTGGGTTCAGGTCATGTACCACCATAGGCAGCGTCCCCATGAACAGCCCAGCCAGATTATCTCCTTACGAGAGTGGGTGGCTAGATCAAAGGGATATGTGCCCGTGGGGTCCTCGCCACTCCCATCAATTTTAATAATAACTCGTGCAGCAACTGACACATGCTCCAAAACCGTAGGGCCACCACCCAACAAAGCTATCTTATTGCTGCAGACACTCCACAACGTCAAGGCATCAGACTGATCCTACCTCCATTGATCAATGCACGATACCAAAACTACCACATACAGTTGGTAGCTTTCGGATGGGCTGATCGCCGACAGAACGTGTGCGAGCAGCTCCAGTATCATCAAAGAGAGCTCGCCGGGTATTCAAAGAAACGAGTTATCAAGAAATGTTTCAAAACACTTAGAAAAACGAAAAAAACAAAACCAAAACCATGAGATGATCTTTGAAAAGACCGAAGAAAAAATCGTAAGCGTGGTCGGTAAAAGAGGTTAGGGGTTTTTCCAAAAGTTGTTTGGGGTGGCATGGGTACTTCATAGAAAACTAGACGTCGTGTGGGGGCGGACAGCCAGTCGGTTTGGAATCGGGAGACAGTTTCTGCCATGCCAAGAGTGTGGAACTTTTGAGATATATATATATATATATATATATATATATATATATATATATATATATATAGTGGGGGGATCACACAGGCTGCAGCCTGTGTTATCACAGGCTGCACGCACACGTGCGAGGGCCCAGGGCCTCTGCCCACACGTGTGACACAGGCTGCAGCCTGTGATAACATAGGCTGCAGCCTGTGGGATCCCACCTCATATATATATATATATATATAGAGAGAGAGAGAGAGAGAGCGCAAAATTGTCAATCATCTGGCAAAATTATTTTGAAAGAGAGAAACAATGCCACTTCCATTGATGAGACGAGTTAGTGGACTCTGGCAAAGTCTTTTCAACTATAACAGGCGGCTTTGAGGAAGAATTCCAAGCAGTGGCAATGTCCAATAAACGGAATGCATAAGCTGGCAAAACGTAGAAGAAGAAAAGGCCCATGGTTATTCCCTCATGCGGGGGAATCAATGAGCCAGCCCGTTTGGTGCTGGTCCAAGTCCATCCCGTTCTATTATTTACAAAGTATAGGCCTAGGTCAATGGTGATCAATGGTTGTCTGGGTTCAAGCCCCAAGCGATGCAAAGAATCCTGTAAGTTGACGCAAAAGGCCCATAACTTGATCAGAGTGGAGACGGTGAGAATTGACATCCAAAATCACCCCACAGATTTTAATTTAAGACCCAATTCCACCCAATGTGCAAAAAAAGCTAAAGTTTTCCTTCTATAACAATATACATGTATTTAGTTTGTAGTCGAAGGATAATCGAGCTAAAATAAACTTCCCATTGTAAAGTAAGGAACGTTTTTCTGTGATACCATCTGAATGCTTATGGGTGAAAAGAGGGATGAGTATGACCGCATGTGCATTAAGAGCATGTGCATTAAGAGTAGATGAGAAATTGTCCCGTCAAATTGTCATCAACACTGGGAATAAAAAGTTTTAACCCTTACTTGAAAGTTTTTCTTTGGGATTTTAATCTAAAGGTGTATATTTGTAACATGAGTGTTAAATTGGTTGTTACACTCCATCCCGAGTTAATCAAGATTGGACTTGGTTTGTGATCCATGGACCGAATTGATACTTGGACCTCTTAGAGATTTTGTTAGGACCTTGTTCACGCAAGGCAAAGCCTAGACAGACACATGCTTTTATTGTTTCCTCTAGTCAGCATAGACACTCACTCGGTTGTTCTAAGCTCAGCCTTTAGACTGATCATCACTGATAGGAGCTATTTATGAGTGTTGAGTGAGCTATCAACATGAGCTATGTTTTAAACTAACGGTGTGATGCCGAGTCCAGTCTCCTCGAGTGATGAGTGTGGTGAGATTGTTGAGTGTGATTTGCGGGGCTAGTCATTCCCCTCGAATATGAGTTTTCCTATCGGAACCGGGTCAAGATCGAACAAAACAGGTTCCGAGTCAAAACCAGAGATGTTATTTAGAAACGGGGCCGGGTCCACTACGGATCCGATCCGGAGACGTCCCGTTTGCAACCCTATCCGCATCTCTTTCTTTGAGACGGTGGCGGACCTAGGAATTTTATTTGGGTGGGGCTAAAATTTTCTAGAGTTTGTTATAACTTTTTCCACATCAAATAATGGTGAAAGAGACGATTTGTTACACTTCAGAAAAAAGAAATAAGTAGTTAAAAATCAATTTCTATAATTTCTGTAATTTAATACGTGAAAGGCCTTTTGATATGATGAATGAAATTGAATAGCTAATATCGTTTAATGGGGTTGCGTGTATAGCATCCTAAACACCCTCTTCATTCTTATATGGGTTTTATTTTTAATTTTTTTTTGTCTTTATCTCAGGGGTATCCCTACATTTGGTGGGATTGACATTGTCCTAACCGAGCCAACACCCGATTGGGGTATTCTTATATATTTTAACTTGTCTTAGTTTGAGCAACATTGAGCTTTCCAAAGACCCTTGGGCATATACTGAGAAAGAAGAGTAGAATATTACAGTGGAACCAAATATACTATATTATCTCACATTATTAATATTTATTATATATTCAGATTAAGTCATCCTCGATGACTCAAGGAATCACATGTGGGCCATTAACTCTACTAACATTATTATAAATATCTTCCAGAGATGGTTGGGACTGCTTTATCCCTCTACAGTTATCAAGACATCATCTCTTCAACTAATCAAATCACCAGAACGTTGACCCACTAATCACAACCCAAGGATTCGGTTTTCCAACCACCCAAACAATCTATCGGGAATGAGAATGAAATAAATCTTAAATGATAGAGAGGTAGATTTAAAATATAAAGATAGCCCAAAACTCAATTAAAAGATGGGTCCCTTGGCCTTAATATTTCCTAACAAATGATTTAGATCTTTGATTCACGTGCCAATATTTGTTGCTATCCCATCTGGTGTGGGCCTTAACCGACAAATGCTAGAGGTTATTTATTGATGAGCTCCACTTGGATGAAATAAATTCGATTAGAAATGGGTCCCATAGACAACGAGCGTGTGTGAGAATAAGGTTGAAAAGGAGATATGGGATATTAACTTGGACACGGGAAATGTTTGTATGAGCTGCATCTATACCGGTGCTATTAGGAGCGGTAAAGTCGCATTTTTCACTTTTCCTCCTCTCTGAGCGGAGGAAAAGTGGCGCTGCAGCTTTACCACTGCTATAGAAGGCGGTAAAGTTGCATTTTCCACTTTTCCTCCTCTCTGAGAGGAGGAAATCTAGACTGAAGCGGTCATGTTGTTAAAACCGATTTTTTTCCTTTTTTTTTTTCTTTTTACATCTTGATCTGGTCACGGGTAGGGGCATAGGTCCAAACAATATGTTATGGTTGGCCATGTATAATGAACTTTTAAATAGAATAATATTAAATCACAACAAATACACGATATATTTCTTGTTTGGTAAATTTACTTTACTTGTGAAGTGAAGTTAATGGTTAATATAAGAGAGGAAAAAAAGTAAAGGTTTGGTGAAACCAAAAGGTGAGAGATCAGTTTTTTGAGATTTCCTTTTAGAAGGAAGAACTTTTTTATTTATAAGGGTGCTCGTGGATCGGGCCGGGCCCCTTTTGGTTGGGAATGAGGTTTAGGTTATAATAGGTGGGTCGTGCTCAATTTTCTTTTAATTGAACTAAGTCGTTGAGAGAGGGAATACCAGTCCGGCCCAAATATACATATAATTATGAGGGAGGGAGTAGTGAGGGGGGGCCTCAAACCCGTGACCTCTCACAGATGGTGATATGATCAGACCGGTTAAGTTGGCTTTGGAAACAGTAAGAAACTCATTTCTATGTTTCTATAAGTCTAACATAGGTCGGGCTCTGGTTTCATCATTTTCGTGCAGGCTAGGCTCTGGCTCGCAACTTCGGGCCCGGCCGAAGCTTCGGCAAAGCTTAGGCTTCTAGTTTAAATGTCGGGCCGTTTTGGGCATTCCTCAGCCTAGCCCAGCGTGGTCCGGGAAAATGCCCATTTTTTATTTTTTTTTCATATTCAGATTCTTGAGAATATATCTTTTTATATATTTTTTTTTGTTAAATGGACGAGGTGGTTTTAAAAATTTACAGTCTTTTGATTTGATGCGCTTTTTTTTTTCTCTCTTGAATTAAGCCTTCACTTTACTTCACTGGTAAAGTATGTTCACCAAATATGAAGTAGATAGCGAGTGAGAAGTGAACAAATAGGGTGGTGTTCACTCGTGATTAAATCCTACAGTAAATAATCAATATCATCTGGGTTTTTATAATATATGAGAGAGACCGGTTTCCAATTCAATCTTAAAGCTGATTTTTTATTCAATTTTGACCATCTTCCATATTTTGACTGTCTTAATGACGGATAAAGAGTTTCTTAGCCAAAATGGGTGGTGATAAATGGAGCCCTCTTTCCAATTTTAACTTACTTACTGATAAGAGAACTTTAGCTGAAGTAGGCTAAGGAGAAAATCCATAAATGTCCCTCGTGGTTGGGTAACTCCTCCACATCTAGGGTTGCAAACGGGTATCCGACTCTCCGGTTACTCGGAAGTTCAGAACTGCAAAAAGGGGGGTCTGGAACCTATTTTAGGTTCCGATTCAAGAACGGGTCCGGGTTCGGAACCCAATTTTGGGTCCGATTGATAAATGGGTTCGGTTCCGGGTCCGTTCAGGTTCCGACACGTGGACATGGGACCCAGATGAGCCTTTAATTTTGCAAATAAAACATCAAATTCAGCTTTTTTTTGGGGGCATTTTTAGGGATAATACTTGATGTAGTAGTCGTGATGCATCGTTAAAAGTTGAATAATTAGCTTATTTTAATAAAAAAGGAAGAATAAAGGGAAATTAGAATCGATTTTGGAAATAAATTACAGTCCTCTAGATGGACTCGGTTCTGAAATCGAATATGAGTTTTCCTATCGGAACCGGGTCTAGATCCAACAAAACAGGTTCCGAGTCAAAACCAGAGACGTTATTTAGAAACGGGGCCGGGTCCACTACGGATCATATCCGGAGACGTCCCGTTTGGAACCCTATCCACATCTCTTTCTTTGAGACGGTGGCGGACCTAGGAATTTTATTTGGGCGAGGAGGAAGATGAAGGCGTCCGGGGCTGCTGCGAGCTCTTGGCGATGCTGCTGTGGTCGTCGTGCAGTGGAGAGGGATGGAAAGATAGAGGAGATGGGCTCTGGAGAGGGCAATGGAGGCGGGAGAGAGAAATGAGTGAGCAGAGGGAGAGGGCGATGGAGGCGGGAGAGAAAGAAATGAGAGAGGAGAGGGAAATGGGAATTTCTTTAGGAGAGAACGAAAACGCGGGAAAGGAAAATTTCACAGGCGGGAGAGGGGAGTAAAAACCATGACCTTTTGCGGCGAGAAAAGAAAAATGCCGGGAAAGGTGTAACCGATATAAAATGTCATAGGCTACAATGTTACGGCGTGCAAGTGTAGGTATTACGGTGTGCGATGAAAGCCGTAAAAGGGTATTCATTTACGACCCGCATATGGTGCTGTAATTGACACTCATTTACGACGCGAGACACGCACGCCGTTAAAAAGAGTAAAAAAAGAATTTTTACGACCCGCATTTCAGGCACGCCGTAATTTTATATCATTTACGACGTGCACCTGATGCAAGCCGTAATTTGCACGCCGTAAAAACCCTGTTTTGGCGTAGTGTTTGCTAGACCATTTTCCACATCAAATAATGGTGAAAGAGAAGATTTGTTGCACTTCAGAAAAAAGAAATAAGTAGTTAAAAATTAATTTCTATAATTTCTGTAATTTAATACGTGAAAGCCCTTTTGATATGATGAATGAAATTGAATAGCTAATACCGTTTAATGGGGTTGCGTGTATAGCATCCTAAACACCCTCTTCATTCTTATATGGGTTTTATTTATTTATTTATTTATTTGTCTTTATCTCAGGGGTATCCCTACATTTGGGGGGGATTGACAGTGTCCTAACCGAGCCAACACCCGGTTGGGGTATTCTTATATATTTTAACTTGTCTTAGTTTGAGCAACATTCAGCTTTCCAAAGACCCTTGGGCATATACTGAGAAAGAAGAGTAGAATATTACAGTGGAACCAATTATACTATGTTATCTCACATTATTAATATTTATTATATATTCACATTAAGTCATCCTCGATGACTCAAGGAATCACATGTGGGCCATTAACACTGCTAACATTATTATAAATATCTTCCAGAGATGGTGGGGACTGCTTTATCCCTCTACAGTTATCAAGACATCATCTCTTCAACTAATCAAATCACCAGAACGTTGACCCTCTAATTACAACCCATGGATTCGGTTTTCCAACCATCCAAACAATCTATTGGGAATGAGAATGAAATAAATCTTAAATGATAGAGAGGTAGATTTAAAATCTAAAGATAGCCCAAAACTCAATTAAAAGATGGGTCCCTTGGCCTTAATATTTCCTAACAAATGATTTAGATCTTTGATTCATGTGCCAATCTTTGTTGCTATCCCATCTGGTGTGGGCCTTAACCGACAAATGCTAGAGGTTATTTATTGATGAGCTCCACTTGGATGAAATAAATTCGATTAGAAATGGGCCCCATAGACAACGAACGTGTGTGAGAATAAGGTTGAAAAGGAGATACGTGATATTAACTTAGACACTAGAAAGGTTTGTAGGAGCTGTATCTATACCGGTGCTATTAGGGGCGGTAAAGTCAACTTTTCCACTTTTCCTCCTCTCTGAACGGAGGAAAGGTGGCGCTGCAGCTTTACCGCTGCTATGAACGACGGTGAAGTTGCATTTTCCACTTTTCCTCCTCTCTGAGAGGAGGAAATCTGGACTGAAGCAGTCTTGTTGTTAAAACCGATTTTTTTCCTTTTTTTTTCTTTTTACATCTTGATCTGGTCACGGGTAGGGGCATAGGTCCAAACAATATGTTATGGTTTGCCATGTATAATTAACTTTTAAATAGAATAATATTAAATCACAACAAATACACGATATATTTCTTGTTTGGTAAATTTACTTTACTTGTGAAGTGAAGTTAATGGTTAATATAAGAGAGCAAAAAAAAGTAAAGGTTCGGTGAAACCAAAAGGTGAGAGATCAGTTTTTTGAGATTCCCTTTTAGAAGGAAGAGCTTTTGTATTTATAAGGGTGCTCGTGGATCGGGAAGGCAAATTTTGGTTGGGAATGGCGTTTAGGCTATAATAGGTGGGTCGTGCTCAATTTTCTTTTATTTGAACTAAGTCGTTGAGAGAGGGAATACCAGCCCGACCCAAATATACAAATAATTATGAGGGAGGGAGTAGTGAGGGGGGGCCTCAAACCTGGCTTGTAACTTCGCGCCCGGCCGAGGCTTCGGCAAAGCTTAGACCTCTAGTTTAAAAGTTAGGCCGTTTTGGGCATTCCTCAGCCTAGCCCAGCGTGGTCCGGGAAAACGTCCATTTTTTATTTTTTTTTCATTCGGATTCTTGAGAATATATCTTTTTATAAATATATTTTTTGTTAAATGGACGAGGTGGTTTTTGAAATTTACAATCTTTTGATTTGACCCGCTCTTTTTTTTTTCTCTCTTGAATTAAGCCTTCACTTTACTTCACTGGTAAAGTATGTTCACCAAATATGAAGTAGATAGCGAGTGAGAAGTGAACAAATAGGGTGGTGTTCACTCGTGATTAAATCTTGCAGTAAATAATCAATATCATCTGGGTTTTTATAATATATGAGAGAGACCGGTTTCCAATTCAATCTTAAAGCAGATTTTTTATTTAGTTTTGACCATCTTCCTTATTTTGACTGTCTTAATGACGGATAAAGAGTTTCTTAGCCAAAATGGGTGGTGATACATGGAGCCCTCTTTCCAATTTTAACTCGCTTAGTGATAAGAGAACTTTAGCTGAAGTAGGCTAAGGAGAAAATCCTTAAATGTCCCTCGTAGTTGGGTAACTCTTCCACATCTAGGGTTGCAAACGGGTATCCGACTCTCCGATTACTCGGAAGTTCGGAACTGCAAAAAAGGGGGTCTGGAACCTATTTTAGGTTCCGTTTCAAGAACGGGTCCGGGTTCGGAACCCAATTTTGGGTCTGATTGATAAATGGGTTCGGTTCCGGGTCCGTTCAGGTTCCGACACGTGGACATGGTACCCAGATGAGCCTTTAATTTTGCAAATAAAACATCAAATTCAGCTTTTTTTTTGGGCATTTTTAGGGATAATACTTGATGTAGTAGTCGTGATGCACCGTTAAAAGTTGAATAATTTGCTTATTTTAATAATAAAAGAAGAATAAAGGGAAATTAGAATCTATTTTGGAAATAAATTACAGTCCTCTAGATGTACCCGGTTCCGAAATCGAATATGAGTTTTCCTATCGGAACCGGGTCTAGATCCAACAAAACAGGTTCCGAGTTAAAACCAGAGACGTTATTTAAAAACGGGGCCGGGTCCACTACGGATCCGATCCGGAGACGTCCCGTTTGGAACCCTATCCACATGTCTTTCTTTGAGATGATGACGGACCTAGGAATTTTATTTGGGCGGGGCTAAAATTTTCTAGAGTTTGCTAGACCATTTTCCACTTCAAATAATGGTGAAAGAGAAGATTTGTTGCACTTCAGAAAAAAGAAATAAGTAGTTAAAAATCAATTTCTATAATTTCTGTAATTTAATACGTGAAAGGCCTTTTGATATGATGAATGAAATTGAATAGCTAATACCGTTTAATGGGGTTGCGTGTATAGCATCCTAAACACCCTCTTCATTCTTATATGGGTTTTATTTATTTATTTAATTTTTTGTCTTTATCTCAGGGGTATCCCTACATTAGGTGGGATTGACAGTGTCCTAACCGAGCCAACACCCGGTTGGGGTATTCTTATATATTTTAACTTGTCTTAGTTTGAGTAACATTGAGCTTTCCAAAGACCGTTGGGCATATACGGAGAAAGAAGAGCACTACAAAAAAAGGACTTTTAGTCTCGCTTTTAAATTGAGCTTTTGTGTCGCTTTTACAATAAAGTGACACAGTATGGTCTGATGTGTCACTTTAGAGGAGGAGTAAACGAGGAGGAGGTTTGTTGTGTCACTTTTCCCAATAACGCGACACACAAAACAAATTTATGTCTCGTTTTATTTTTAAAGTGACACTAGCGGAGCAAATTTTTAAAATAATTCAAACTAAATATTGAGGATGGTTTTCCCCACTAAACAAAAGTGACACAAGAAGTGTTCTTTTCTTCACTAGACCAAATCAATTCTCTTTTGTTGTTGTTTTTCCAACTCTTTTGGCATTTCAAGGGTAAGGGTTTCTACAGCAAATTAGATTCGATCTGCAATGGCGATGGCTGCTACTCTGCGACGCGAAGGGAGGCGTCTCCTTCCGATCATCTCCTCTTCTCCCAACCCATCTTGATCGGCGCTTCTCTCAGAGTAAGATCAACATCAGAAACCCCATTCTTTCTTTATCTCTTCTCCCCTTTCCTGCGCACGCCAATCTTCACCTCTGCCTCTATACCTGCACATGCTGCGCTCCTCCTTCCTCGCCCCCTCTCCTCCACTGCTCACTCTCCTTGGCTCTCTCCTCCTCTCCCTATCCTTCCCTGCTCTCCTTTTCCCCTGCTTCCTCCTTTCTTCCACCCTGCATCGCCTTCTTCCTCCGCTCCCTGTCTCCCTCCGCCCAGAGCTCTTCCTATTCCTTTCCTTCTCCATTGTTCCTCTCACCCTCTTCTTCCTCTATCTTTCCTCGCTCTCCTCTCCCCTGCGGATCTGCACCCACTGCAACTCTCCTTTTATTTTTCTTCTTTCTTCTCTTCCTCTACTTCCCCATCTTCTGCTTTCCCTTCTCCATCTCATTGATGCACCTGCACAAACCTACTCCGCTGCACTACGCCGTTTTCTCTATCTATCTCGATCGTTCTCTTTATGGGGTAGAGGATTGGGTGGGGTTTTCGGCTGGGGTCTCAGATGGGGTGTGGGTGAAAGGGGTTTTAGCTTTACAGAGGTGGGGTTCAGGCTTTGAGTGGTTCGAGATTGAAAGGGGTTAGATATGGTAATTTGGGTTCTCATTTGCTATTAAGGGGAGGCTTTTTTTTTCTGCCAAATCTATCTCTCCCCTTTGCTGTTAGGGTTTTTTTCCCCATCACTGCAACGCCCTGTCTTTCATAATCATCATATACAAACCACACCTTTTTCCCTTCTTGAGTAACATCTGCAATGATGTTTTCTTATTTTATCAGGTAAGACCATTGAAAACATGGGTTTTTGTTTGTTCTTCTAATTTTGAAGACCCAATTCATGTTTTTTATGTTGGCAGTGAGAATCCATAGCAGTCGATTAGCACTTAGGTTGTTTTAAATTTTAATTTGAAACCTGGTGATGGCTATTTAATGAGAATTCATTCCTAAATAAATATGGAATTTTGTTTTTTCTTCCAATGTTGATGAAACAATTTCATGTTTTTGTTGTTCTTCTAATTTTGATGACCCATTTTTTATGCTTTTGATGTCAGCACTAAGAATCTAAGGTTGCCCATCTGTAATTTGGTATCTAAGGTTGCCCATCTGTAAGTGCTTTGCTTTCCATTATTATTCTCCTTTTTTTTCTCATGTTTGTGGTTGATTTATCCAATTCAGTTCTTTTACTTGATATGAGTACTCTTCTTTTCCTTTCTTTCTTTCTATTTCTTTTGAACTATATTTGATATATCTCTCTTTTCTTCTTTTTATATGCACGAGCAGCTTCTTGCAGTGATTCTGCCAGTTGCAGGCTTATGTGCTTTCTTGTGGTTTGCTGGCAGAGATATTGGTCAAGGCAGTGTAAGGACCCTTCCACATACAACTCTTCTTCTAACATTAAGAAGTATTGCCTGTTGTATTATAGTCTTAATTTTCATCTTACATTTCAGCCTTCCAGAGAAAATTGGAAATATGATTCACTGTTTACAATAAAATTTTTTTAATGGTCTGTTTACAATAATGTTACATCTTGGCTGAGATGTTACGGTGTGTTTTTCCAGTAGTCTTTTAACTATCAGTTCATTAGATGCTTCATGATTAACTGATATGATATCATTCACATACATTTAAACCTATGTTTGTGTTGTATGGATTCTTTTCAATGATGAAAGAAGTGTTAGAAGTAATATATATTTTGTTCCTATGTCTTTGGATATTACTTTTGATTAGTTAATTTTAATGGACCATCTGAGCAGTTCAAAAATGAACCACCTTGTGGATGTGTTAATAGGTTTTAAATGGTCAATTGGAACTGTGACTATCCAATCTTTCAACCACTTTTTCGAGGGTGCAGAAAATTTGTTTTGAAACTGCTTGACCCAAATTTTAGTTTGATTGTAGGGATCTGTTTGGTTTATTGTGTTGATATTATTGTCATTGCACATCTTATCCTATAGAATTTGGATTTACCAAAGGTTAGATGTCTGGTTGACCACACAGGTCACACCCTCTAATCTTGAAACATGATACATCTCTTGATTCCCAATATTAAATCCTTATACTGTTAGCAATTTCCATTCTGATATTGAATATGCAATGGAATTTCTTTTTACCATCACATTCACTTGCCGTGTTGCCTGTGATGATGTCTCATGAAGGTATAAACCATAATTTTCATGACATTTAAAATTTTTGTGTTTTCTTAGCAGGAAGCAAGGCCTTTTTTGTTGACTGCACATGAAGCTTTGCTCGGAGCCTGGGATCTGTTATCATTTCTTAGTGATCTTAAGAGAGATGGATGTCATTTAGGAAACAAAGGTTCATCACATGAAAGAAAAGATAATGAACTGTCTTTTGTTGGTCTTGGAAGTGTTTGGCAAGCACCCCTCTATGAGATGTCTCTGTATTTCTTTTCCCAAAAGAAACAAGGGGGAGATGAAGGTCAGTTTCTCAACTCAGAAAAGAGACAGTGGTGATACATTTTGGATGCAGTTTTAATGAATTATATGTGTATTATGTTAGAATGGGGGTGCAGACTGATATGCTTTTTGGTGGGCCTCCAGTACTTGTAAAGCTCCATGGTGGTAACCGGATGTGGTTGAGTTTGTGGATTTAGCTCAGTGGCCTCAGTCTGCCCATGCTTCCTTTATGCATGTGCATTGTCAGCAAATGTGAAAGTGGATATCTTGGTTAAGCAGGGAAATAGGAAGTTGAAATGGCTTTGGCAATGTAGTCCCTCTCTTGGTTTTAATTTATTTACTTCTTTCCATCTTTGGCAAGCAGTTTTGTATATTTTATTCACGATGCTTGAGTGAGGCTTGTGTGCTCCTATTTTTGTTTGGGCCTCGTCCACATGTCTTTTGTCATATAGTCATCTTATACCACACATTATCTCCTTATTAAAATCATTACTGTTAAAAAAGGAGAGGGAAAAAAATAAAGATGAACTTGACATTAATTCCTTGAAAGGAGCCATGCCTATTTCTATTTCCCATCAACTATATTAATCAAATTGTAAGCCATGCACTAGCGACTTTCTGCAAATTTAGGTACCAATTACTGTGATTTATCTACTCTCATGGACTTAAATAATGAAGGTATGATCTCTTGATATGTGCTCATTAGTTTTATATCATAAATTGTCATTGCGTATCTGCTGGAAGAGAGTACTCAAAAGCAGCTTCTTCTGTTTTGTGGATGGTGCAATGCATTTCATTTGATGTCGGTTGCTTGCATGTTGGGAAGCATTCATGCTCTTAATAAACTTGGTTTAGGAGTTACTTTCTCTCAACTCTTGGTGGGCATGTGTTCAGAATCAATTGGTGGCTAACAATATTGAGCTTTGAGCTGAATATTTTAATATTGCAATACAGGAGGGGTGACCACTGTAAGTTAGCTTTAGCTTTATTTCTTCCTTCATGGTTAGATGGCCACCAATATGATGTTATTTAAATGTTTTGTTTTTCAATATATGAAAAGACAGTGCACTGCCCATTTTAATATAATATTGACAAGCAGTTTCTGTTCTACAAGATGCTGATATTTTTTTAATTGTGCAACAGTTAATAATTTAGATTTGTTTGCTATGGCAGGGTGTTAATGTGGTGGAACAGAAGGATATTTCACTTGCTAGCATGGAAGGTTTGAAAGAGAAAGATGACAAGAAACACAAGAGCGAACAGAGCTCAGTTGCAAGTGCTCGAAAGGTGACTGCTAAACAGGCCAAGGACCTCTCTCAAAACTCAGATTCTTCAAAAGATGGTTACATTCATGTCAGGGCCAGGCGAGGCCAGGCCACCAACAGCCATAGCCTTGCAGAAAGAGTAAGTTCCTGAGCCTTCAAATTGTTTAGAGGTATCTTTTGGTGCTCGATTGAGAGGATGATCTTACGTATTTGATGGTGGCTTGCAAATGGAAAATTGCAGCAATTGGTTGAGATTTAATGAAAGGAAATTAAAACCATCCAACAACACATTCTATGAACTCTTTGGATCACCAAGGGACCCACATGCATCTCAGAAAGCTTAGTTTATGTGCAATTTCATTCTAATATTTTGTTTCTTCCATGATTTTGAATGCTTTTTTTCTTTTTTAAAATTTAGGTGAGAAGAGAAAAGATTAGTGAGCGAATGAAGTTTCTACAAGATCTTGTCCCAGGATGCAGTAAGGTAGTTATTTAGCACTGGCTTATGATAGGTTCTCCTTTTTAAGCATTCCTTCCCTTTTATGATCTAGTCAAGGTTTTATTTTACTATTATAGATTACAGGCAAGGCAGTAATGCTTGATGAGATTATCAATTACAGATTGGGTGTTTTTTTTTGTTCTGCACTGTGTTTGTGTTTGTGTTTGGAGCTGACTTTCTTGCTTTTTCATTCGGAATGGTAATGGTAGTATTGTAGTTAAGTAAAAGAAAGAAGAATTAAGGAGCCAGAAAGTATGGAATTGGTGTTGACTAGATAGATACATGACCCTTCAACAATCAGGTTGAAAGGGCTTTCTTTGAGTCTGATTTGAGCTTGAGCAGTGAAATGGTACTCCAAAAGTCTTGAATATGAATCCCATTATGGTCTCTTATATGTCAGTCCAAAGCTTTCCCTTTTAGATTCCATTGGAGTACTATCATTGATTTTTTTTTTAGCTGACATGAAATTTGAATCTGTAAAACCACTGTCTTGTTGGCTGTTTCTTTTCTTGGGTTTATGTCCAAATTGAATTTGGTGACTTGGAATTATTTATGCGTGTGTATATTTCAATGGTGGCTTAATTTTATTGCAACACATCAAGAGGGAAAAACTCCCAAAGATGAGGGGAAAAACCCTCCTAGAGCCAGCATCGAAGGCAGGGGCGGGCGGACTTAAGTGTTAAGATGCGGGTGGGGAGAAACTTCTTAAATAATACCTTAAAAAAATTCTGTTTTATTATTTGACTTCTTAACTTGACCATTCCCTGCACCATCCAAATGATAATCCTGGGTCCGACATTGATCAATGGGATCCCATATTTGTCCTATATGTGCTTCAACTGATTGTTATGTAGGGTGGTAGTTTACCCTTGCATTCTGTTTTGCATCTTATTTTCTTTCCCTTTACTTTAATTAGTTTCAGTTCTGTTTTGTTTTTCTCTACTTTTTATCTTGACAAATATGAGGAAGAAGAAATCTTAATCTTATAAGAATCTGCAGAAAAATTGAATCTCAATCTCAGTTTTTGAATGTGCAGGGAGTTTCTGATGACTTAGAGCCAAAAATGAAAAATACCTTCGCGGGGATCGTGCTGATTTGGAGGTTTGTTGTTTCATTGTGTTTTCTCTTTTTAAGTGTGGATGGTGCTGTATTTGATTCTGCTGATTGGTTTTGTGTTCACATATTTACAGGTAGTGAAAGATAAAAAGCTAAAAGGACAACTTGAATTTAGAGAAGAATTACATGGCCAAACTGCAAAAAATGCTGCAAAAGCTGAAAAGGTGTGGTTTTTCATTGATATCTTTTTACCTTTTGATGTTCTTTTTTGTTCAAGTTCAAGGTTCTGATTGCATTATGCAACTTTTGGTGGCTATGAGGTATTGTCATTTGTAATGTTAAAATACTATAATAGACGATAGTTGGATCAATAAAAGGATTGTTGAAAGGAAAAGGAAATTATCTGAGTTGATTCAACTTGTTGCTAGCCATACTGAATGTTGATTCTGTTACCTAGGAAAGTGCTTCTTTTGAGTTGACTGACTGTTGTGGTTATATTCCCAGTGGCTTATGCCTGTGAGGAAGGGTATCTTGAAGCTGAAGGTTTAGAGAAGACATATAGGATCAAGCAATTTGCTTCTCTTTGATGGAAACAACTGCGTGTGATCTTATTCCATAGCAATTTGCTTCTCATTCCTTCTCCAAGAAATAGCAAACAGTAGAAAATACTGAAGGGGATCACTGCAGTTCTGCCCTCAACTGCCTGGTTCACTCACCAAATAGACAACAGGGCAGTGAAAGATATGACCATTTTTAAGAAGTTGGCCACATAGTTAAAGGAAATATTTGGTCTTCCAGATTTAGCAAACCGGGCTGATCTTTGGGCTAGAAGACTGCAGGAGGGTTCCCACTTAGTAGCAAAACTCCTCCAAACAACTACTTCAATTGTTGCTATACATTTGATTAGTTTTCCCACTTCTTTCCTTTTTTAGTGTCTTGAGTATTTCCTGGATCAACTCCTTTTTCTCATGAATATACTCTGTACACATCACCTGCCCAAAACACACAAATCCAAAACCAACCTCACCTCTCCACTCATATCATAATTCCCAATACACCAACAACAAGCCAGTTTTGGACTGAGCCAGAAATTCTATAATAACAAGGACTCACCCTGTCATCAATAAGTTGAAAGCTTATAGAAGACTGGGGACAGTCCTAAGCTTCCCTGTAGCAATGCAAGTTGGGTCGAGCCCAACTCAAACCCCAGAATGACATACTCAACAGAATCATTCAAACATTAAAAAGCATGGAAACACAAATTACAACAAAATTCAGAGAAACTAACTTCCAAGCCAACTCACAACAGATTTCAAGTCCCTATAGAATAAAGAACAAGATCGCCACAGTGCATGTGGGAAAATGTCGAACACAACACAAGGGGGGAAAAGAAAATAACTATAACAGTATACCAAAACAATCAAGCCTGCATTTTTCAAGTGTCTACTTGGTTTTCTCAAAGATGGATGCCAGTAAATTACGTCCCCAGATGATGCCCATATTTGCTCAAGCCTGCAAACAAGACTACAAAGCTAATTCACTTGAAGCATTTTCATAAGCATAGCAAAATGTATAGCATGGCATAAGTGGTACAGGGGGATATCCTAATAGGGTTTTGAGGTTAGAACATGAGGGACCTTATTGGCAATGTTGTTGGAGAGCCAATCAAGACCTTCATACAATCCTTCTCCAGAGGTGGCACGTGCTCTGGATATACCTGCAACAAAAACATAAATTGTTGGTTAAACTCTCCTTCTTACTTGATTATATTATTGATACATAGTCAAATTGTTATTATTTTGTAGGTGAATGAAGAACTTAATTAAACGGAGATGGAATGCCTTTTGCTAAGTGGATCTACTAATTAGGTTAAGTTAATTTTGGTTAGTTAGGGATTTCCGGAAATTGTTTACAATGTAGCTTGCCTTTTTTTGGATGCTTTTGTGAAGGTTTTGGATTATGTCGTGACGCTTTGGTTACGAATTCGAAGGTTAATGTAAATAGTTTGGATTATGGATGGATTCAAATTGGCTATGTTTTGAATAGTTTGTTTGATTTAGTGCGTGGACGAGCAAGTATGTTCCTTAATGTGAATGGTGATTAATTTCCAATTAATGAAATGGTTCTTATTGAATGTTGCTATCTATATACTTTTGCATCTTTTGTAAGGCAGGTTTAGTGATTTGAAAGTGTATCCATACTGCAGCATGTTATTAGTAATGTATATATTGCATTTTTATTTAAAAAAAAAATGGATGGTATCTCGCTTTTATGGAAACTGTCACAACTGATGATTACTTGTGTCACTTTTGGTCCAAAAACAGCATATTGATCACTACTTTTGAAAAGGGAGACAACAAAGTTATCTTTCTTGTGACGCTTTTAAGTTATTTCAGTGTCACTTTTGGGTTTAAAGTGACACAAGTAACCATTTTTTTGTGTCACTTTGATAACAGAAACTGACACAACAAATGTATTTCTTGAGACGCTTTTGCGAACTTTTAGTGACCCCGGCAGATAAGACGCTTGCATAGTAATCAGAAAAGCGACACAAACCACTTTTTAAGACACTTTAAAAGTGACTCATTAAGACATTTTTTTTGTAGTGGAGTAGAATATTACAGTGGAACCAAATATACTATATTATCTCACATTATTAATATTTATTATATATTCATATTAAGTCATCCTCGATGACTCAAGGAATCACATGTGGGTCATTAACTCTGCTAACATTATTATAAATATCTTCCAGAGATGGTTGAGACTGCTTTATCCCTCTACAGTTATCAAGACATCATCTCTTCAACTAATCAAATCACTAGAACGTTGACCCTCTAATCAAAACCCAAGGATTCAGTTTTCCAACCACCCAAACAATCTATCGGGAATGAGAATGAAATAAATCTTAAATGATAGAGAGGTAGATTTAAAATCTAAAGATAGCCCAAAACTCAATTAAAAGATGGGTCCCTTGGCCTTAATATTTCCTAGCAAATGATTTAGATCTTTGATTCATGTGCCAATCTTTGTTGCTATCCCATCTGGTGTGGGCCTTAATAGACAAATGCTAGAGGTTATTTATTGATGAGCTTTACTTGGATGAAATAAATTCGATTAGAAATGGGCCCCGTAGACAACGAACGTGTGTGATAATAAGGTTGAAAAGAAGATATGGGATATTAACTTAGACACGGGAAAGGTTTGTATGAGCTGCATCTATACCGGTGCTACTAGGGGCGGTAAAGTCGCATTTTCCACTTTTCCTCCTCTCTGAGCGGAGGAAAAGTGGCGCTGCTGCTTTACTGCTGGTATAAACGGCGGTAAAGTTGCATTTTCCACTTTTCCTCCTCTCTGAGAGGAGGAAATCTGGATTGAAGCGGTCATGTTGTTAAAACCGATTTTTTTCCTTTTTTTTTCTTTTTACATCTTGATCTGGTCACGGGTAGGGGCATAGGTCCAAACAATATGTTATGGTTTGCCATGTATAATTAACTTTTAAATAGAATAATATTAAATCACAACAAATACACGATATATTTCTTGTTTGGTAAATTTACTTTACTTGTGAAGTGAAGTTAATGGTTAATATAAAAGAGAAAAAAAAAGTAAAGGTTCGGTGAAACCAAAAGGTGAGAGATCAATTTTTTGAGATTCCCTTTTAGAAGGAAGAGCTTTTTTATTTATAAGGGTGCTCGTGGATTGGGCAAGGCAAATTTTGGTTGGGAATGGCGTTTAGGCTATAATAGGTGGGTCGTGCTCAATTTTCTTTTATTTGAACTAAGTCGTTGAGAGAGGGAATACCAGCCCGGCCCAAATATACAAATAATTATGAGGGAGGGAGTAGTGAGGGGGAGCCTCAAACCTGGCTTGCAACTTCGGGCCCGGCCGAGGCCTCGGCAAAGCTTAGGCTTCTAGTTTAAAAGTCGGGCCGTTTTGGGCATTCCTCAGCCTAGCCCAGCGTGGTCCGGAAAACGCCCATTTTTTTTTCATTCAGATTCTTGAGAATATATCTTTATATATATATATATTTATTAAATGAACAAGGTGGTTTTTGAAATTTACAATCTTTTGATTTGACCCACTCTTTTTTTTTTCTCTCTTGAATTACGCCTTCACTTTACTTCACTGGTAAAGTATGTTCACCAAATATGAAGTAGATAGCGAGTGAGAAGTGAACAAATAGGGAGGTGTCCACTCGTGATTAAATCCTACAGTAAATAATTAATATCATCTGGGTTTTTATAATATATGAGAGAGACCGGTTACCAATTCAATCTTGAAGCTGATTTTTTATTCAATTTTGACCATCTTCCTTATTTTGACTGTCTTAATGACGGATAAAGAGTTTCTTAGCCAAAATGGGTGGTGATACATGGAGCCCTCTTTCCAATTTTAACTCACTTAGTGATAAGAGAACTTTAGCTGAAGTAGGCTAAGGAGAAAATCCATAAATGTCTCTCGTAGTTGGGTAACTCCTCAACATCTAGGGTTGCAAACGGGTATCCGACTCTCCGATTACTCGGAAGTTCGGAACTGCAAAAAAGGGGGCCTGGAACCTATTTTAGGTTCCGATTCAAGAACGGGTCCGGGTTCGGAACCCAATTTTGGGTCCGATTGATAAATGGGTTCGGTTCTGGGTCCATTCAGGTTCCGACACGTGGACATGGGACCCAGATGGGCCTTTAATATTGAAAATAGAACCTCAAAATCAGCTTTTTTTTGGACATTTTTAGGGATAATACTTGATGTAGTAGTCGTGATGCACCGTTAAAAGTTGAATAATTTGCTTATTTTAATAAAAAAGGAAGAATAAAGGGAAATTAGAATCAATTTTGGAAATAAATTACAGTCCTCTAGATGGCCCCGGTTCCGAAATCGAATATGAGTTTTCCTATCGGAACCGGGTCTAGATCCGACAAAACAGGTTCTGAGTCAAAACCAGAGACGTTATTTAGAAACGGGGCTGGGTCCACTACGGATCCGATCCGGAGACGTCCCGTTTGGAACCCTATCCACATCTCTTTCTTTGAGATGGTGGCGGACCTAGGAATTTTATTTGGGCGGGGCTAAAATTTTCTAGAGTTTGCTAGACCATTTTCCACATCAAATAATGGTGAAAGAGAAGATTTGTTGCACTTCAGAAAAAAGAAATAAGTAGTTAAAAATCAATTTCTATAATTTCTGTAATTTAATACGTGAAAGGCCTTTTGATATGATGAATGATATTGAATAGCTAATACCGTTTAATGGGGTTGCGTGTATAGCATCCTAAACACCCTCTTCATTCTTATATGGGTTTTATTTTTATTTTTATTTTTTTGTCTTTATCTCAGGGGTATCCCTACATTTGGTGGGATTGACAGTGTCCTAACCGAGCCAACACCCGGTTGGGGTATTCTTATATATTTTAACTTGTCTTAGTTTGAGCAACATTGAGCTTTCCAAAGATCGTTGGGCATATACTGAGAAAGAAGAGCAGAATATTACCTTGGAACCAAATATACAATATTATCTCACATTATTAATATTTATTATATATTCAAATTAAGTCATCCTTGATGACTCAAGGAATCACATGTGGGTCATTAACTCTGCTAACATTATTATAAATATCTTCCAGAGATGGTTGAGACTGCTTTATCCCTCTACAGTTATCAAGACATCATCTCTTTAACTAATCAAATCACTAGAACGTAGACCCTCTAATCAAAACCCAAGGATTCGGTTTTCCAACCACCCAAACAATCTATTGGGAATGAGAATGAAATAAATCTTAAATGATAGAGAGGTAAATTTAAAATCTAAAGATAGCCCAAAACTCAATTAAAAGATGGGTCCCTTGGCCTTAATATTTCCTAACAAATGATTTAGATCTTTGATTCATGTGCCAATCTTTGTTGCTATCCCATCTGGTGTGGACCTTAACCGACAAATGCTAGAGGTTATTTATTGATGAGCTCCACTTGGATGAAATAAATTCGATTAGAAATGGGCCCCATAGACAATGAACATGTGTGAGAATAAGGTTGAAAAGGAGATACGAGATATTAACCTAGACACGGGAAAAGTTTGTATGAGCTGCATCTATACCGGTGCTATTAGGGGCAGTAAAGTCGCATTTACCACTTTTCCTCCTCTTTGAGCGGAGGAAAAGTGGCGCTGCGGCTTTACCACTACTGTAAACGGCGGTAAAGTTTCATTTTCCACTTTTCCTCCTCTCTGAGAGGAGGAAATCTGGAATGAAGCGGTCATGTTGCTAAAACCGATTTCTTTCCTTTTTTTCTTTCTTTTTGCATCGTGTTCTGGTCACGGGTAGGGGCATAGGATCAAACAATATGTTATGGTTGGCCTTGTATAATTAACTTTTAAATAGAATAATATTAAATCACAACAAATACACGATATATTTCTTGTTTGGTAAATTTTCTTTACTTGCAAAGTGAAGTTAATGGTTAATATAAGAGGGAAAAAAAAGTAAAGGTTCGGTGAAACCAAAAGGTGAGAGATCAATTTTTTGAGATTTCCTTTTAGTGGGAAGAGCTTTTTTATATATAAGGGTGCTCAAGGATCGGGCCGGGCCCCTTTTGGTTGGGAATGGGTTTTTGGCTATAATAGGTAGGTCGTGCTCAATTTTCTTTTATTTGAACTAAGTCATAGAGAGCGGGAATACCAGCTCGGCCCAAATATACATATAATTATATGGGAGGGAGTAGTGAGGGGGGGCCTCAAACCCGTGACCTCTCACTGATGGTGATATGATCAGACCGGTTGAGCTGGCCTTGGAAACGGTAAGAAACTCATTTATATGTTTCTATAAGTCTAACATTGGTCGGGCTCTAGTTTCATCATTTTCGATCGGGCTAGACTCTGGCTTGCAACTTCGGGCCCAGCCGAAGCTTCGACAACACTTTTGCTTCTAGTTTAAAAGTTGGGCCGTTTTGGGCATTCCTCAACCTAGCCCAGTGTGGTTCCGGATAACGCCCATTTTTTCATTCAGATTCTTGATAATATATCTTTTTATATTTTTTTTTGTTAAATGGACGAGGTGGTTTTTGAAATTTACAATCTTTTGATTTGACCCGCTCTTTTTTTTTCTCTCTCGAATTAAGCCTTCACTTTACTTCACTGGTAAAGTATGTTCACCAAATATGAAGTAGGTAGCGAGTGAGAAGTGAAAAAATAGGGTGGTGTCCACTCGTGATTAAATCCTACAGTAAATAATCAACGTCATCTGGGTTGTTATAATATATGAGAGAGACAGGTTTCTAATTCAATCTTGAAGCTTATTTTCTATTCAATTTTGAACATCTTCCTTATTTTGACTGTCTTAATGACGGATAAAGAGTTTCTTAACCAAAATGGGTGGTGATACATGGAGCCCTCTTCCCAATTTCAACTCACTTAGTGATAAGAGAACTTTTGCTGAAGTAGGCTAAGGAGAAAATCAATAAATGACCCTCGTAGTTGGGTAACTCCTCCACATCTAGGGTTGCAAACGGGTATCCGACTCTCCGGTTACTCGGAAGTTCGGAACTGCAAAAAGGAGGGTCTGGAACCTATTTTAGGTTCCGATTCAAGAACAGGTCCGGGTTTGGAACCCTATTTTGGGTCCAATTGATAAATGGGTTCGGTTCCGGGTCCATTCAGGTTCCGACACGTGGACATGGGACCCAGTTGCGCCTTTAATATTGCGAATAGAACCTCAAAATCAACTTCTTTTTTTTTGGGACATTTTTAGGGATAATACTTGATGTAGTAGTCGTGATGCACCATTAAAAGTTGAATAATTTGCTTATTTTAATAAAAAGGAAGAATAAAGGGAAATTAGAATCGATTTTGAAAATAAATTACAGTCCTCTAGGTAGACCCGGTTCCGAAATTCAATATGGGTTTCACTACATGGAAAACTGCTTATAGCGGGGGCCGGTGGCCACCCGTAAAAGTGATATTGGCCGCCGGTAAAAGAAATAGCGGCGGCCGAGTGGCCGTCGCTTAGCGAGGGTATAGATACAGTAGGTAAAAATCTTAACTGCGTTTTTGTGGCCCCCGCTAATTTTACTTTTACCGGCAGCCACCTGACCAATTGAGGGGTGTTATATGGGGAGAATGTCAAATGAATGACATCCCATCTCCTCTAAAAAAGAAATTCCTTTTCCCACGTGGCACCTCCTATTTAGGTTTCCGTGTTTGGACCAATAAGGGAATCCATGAAAAAAATAAAATACAATGGTTAGTTACAAACAAGATAGAGAGAGGGTCGAGCACGAATTTGCCTAATAAAATACAGTGGTGAGTTACACACGAAGATAGAGAGAGGGTCGAGCACGAATATGCCTCTTCGCTTGGGCGTACGGATTTCAGAACCGATGCTCCTATTAGATGGACGTCCAAGGGTGCTATGGACGAATACGCGTGTGGTATGATGCGCTGCAGTCCGCAGGGCAAGCCCCAGTGGGTTCAGGTCATGTACCACCATAGGCAGCGTCCCCATGAACAGCCCAGCCAGATTATCTCCTTACGAGAGTGGGTGGCTAGATCAAAGGGATATGTGCCCGTGGGGTCCTCGCCACTCCCATCAATTTTAATAATAACTCGTGCAGCAACTGACACATGCTCCAAAACCGTAGGGCCACCACCCAACAAAGCTATCTTATTGCTGCAGACACTCCACAAGGTCAAGGCATCAGACTGATCCTACCTCCATTGATCAATGCACGATACCAAAACTACCACATACAGTTGGTAGCTTTCGGATGGGCTGATCGCCGACAGAACATGTGCGAGCAGCTCCAGTATCATCAAAGAGAGCTCGCCGGGTATTCCAAGAAACGAGTTATCAAGAAATGTTTCAAAACACTTAGAAAAACGAAAAAAACAAAACCAAAACCATGAGATGATCTTTGAAAAGACCGAAGAAAAAATCGTAAGCGTGGTCGGTAAAAGAGGTTAGGGGTTTTTCCAAAAGTTGTTTGGGGTGGCATGGGTACTTCATAGAAAACTAGACGTCGTGTGGGGGCGGACAGCCAGTCGGTTTGGAATCGGGAGACAGTTTCTGCCATGCCAAGAGTGTGGAACTTTTGAGATATATATATTATATTGGTAATATTCGAGTGGGAACTGTTCTCACATATTATGTGAGAACTTTTTTGTGGGACTCAATTGTGCGCTTCATTTGGGGATGGGACCAAGGGGATGGAAAGATCTATGTGAGACCACCCCAAGTATCAAGTTTGACCCCAAATCCATGCCCCTAACTCTTTCATCCATGGCCCACAAGTTTAATGGCTTCATATTCAAAAAAATATTCAACCCTCGATCCAACGGTTAAGTCCATTCGGATGTGTGCCAATTCTTGAGATTTGTGATTATCAGGGATTTCCCTATTGGTTACTAGGATTGGATGGGTTGATAGTTGGGCCCTACAAAAAAGTTCTCACATAATAGTTCTCACTTGAATATCTCCCTATATATATATATATATATATATATATATATATATAGAGAGAGAGAGAGAGAGAGAGAGAGAGAGAGAGAGCAAAATTATCAATCATCTGGCAAAATTATTTTGAAAGAGAGAAACAATGCCACTTCCATTGATGAGACGAGTTAGTGGACTCTGGCAAAGTCTTTTCAACTATAACAGGCGGCTTTGAGGAAGAATTCCAAGCAGTGGCAATGTCCAATAAACGGAATGCATAAGCTGGCAAAACGTAGAAGAAGAAAAGGCCCATGGTTATTCCCTCATGCGGGGGAATCAATGAGCCAGCCCGTTTGGTGCTGGTCCAAGTCCATCCCGTTCTATTATTTACAAAGTATAGGCCTAGGTCAATGGTGATCAATGGTTGTCTGGGTTCAAGCCCCAAGCGATGCAAAGAATCCTGTAAGTTGACGCAAAAGGCCCATAACTTGATCAGAGTGGAGACGGTGCGAATTGACATCCAAAATCACCCCACAGATTTTAATTTAAGACCCAATTCCACCCAATGTGCAAAAAAAGCTAAAGTTTTCCTTCTATAACAATATACATGTATTTAGTTTGTAGTCGAAGGATAATCGAGCTAAAATAAGCTTCCCATTGTAAAGTAAGGAACTTTTTTCTGTGATACCATCTGAATGCTTATGGGTGAAAAGAGGGATGAGTATGACCGCATGTGCATTAAGAGCATGTGCATTAAGAGTAGATGAGAAATTGTCCCGTCAAATTGTCATCAACACTGGGAATAAAAAGTTTTAACCCTTACTTGAAAGTTTTTCTTTGGGATTTTAATCTAAAGGTGTATATTTGTAACATGAGTGTTAAATTGGTTGTTACACTCCATCCCGAGTTAATCAAGATTGGACTTGGTTTGTGATCCATGGACCGAATTGATACTTGGACCTCTTAGAGATTTTGTTAGGACCTTGTTCACGCAAGGCAAAGCCTAGACAGACACATGCTTTTATTGTTTCCTCTAGTCAGCATAGACACTCACTCGGTTGTTCTAAGCTCAGCCTTTAAACTGATCATCACTGGTAGGAGCTATTTATGAGTGTTGAGTGAGCTATCAACATGAGCTATGTTTTAAACTAACGGTGTGATGCCGAGTCCAGTCTCCTCGAGTGATGAGTGTGGTGAGATTGTTGAGTGTGATTTGCGGGGCTAGTCATTCCCCTCGAATATGAGTTTTCCTATCGGAACCGGGTCAAGATCGAACAAAACAGGTTCCGAGTCAAAACCAGAGATGTTATTTAGAAACGGGGCCGGGTCCACTACGGATCCGATCCGGAGACGTCCCGTTTGCAACCCTATCCGCATCTCTTTCTTTGAGACGGTGGCGGACCTAAGAATTTTATTTGGGTGGGGCTAAAATTTTCTAGAGTTTGTTATAACTTTTTCCACATCAAATAATGGTGAAAGAGACGATTTGTTACACTTCAGAAAAAAGAAATAAGTAGTTAAAAATCAATTTCTATAATTTCTGTAATTTAATACGTGAAAGGCCTTTTGATATGATGAATGAAATTGAATAGCTAATACCGTTTAATGGGGTTGCGTGTATAGCATCCTAAACACCCTCTTCATTCTTATATGGGTTTTATTTTTAATTTTTTTTTGTCTTTATCTCAGGGGTATCCCTACATTTGGTGGGATTGACATTGTCCTAACCGAGCCAACACCCGATTGGGGTATTCTTATATATTTTAACTTGTCTTAGTTTGAGCAACATTGAGCTTTCCAAAGACCCTTGGGCATATACTGAGAAAGAAGAGTAGAATATTACAGTGGAACCAAATATACTATATTATCTCACATTATTAATATTTATTATATATTCAGATTAAGTCATCCTCGATGACTCAAGGAATCACATGTGGGCCATTAACTCTACTAACATTATTATAAATATCTTCCAGAGATGGTTGAGACTGCTTTATCCCTCTACAGTTATCAAGACATCATCTCTTCAACTAATCAAATCACCAGAACGTTGACCCACTAATCACAACCCAAGGATTCGGTTTTCCAACCACCCAAACAATCTATCGGGAATGAGAATGAAATAAATCTTAAATGATAGAGAGGTAGATTTAAAATATTAAGAGAGCCCAAAACTCAATTAAAAGATGGGTCCCTTGGCCTTAATATTTCCTAACAAATGATTTAGATCTTTGATTCACGTGCCAATCTTTGTTGCTATCCCATCTGGTGTGGGCCTTAACCGACAAATGCTAGAGGTTATTTATTGATGAGCTCCACTTGGATGAAATAAATTCGATTAGAAATGGGTGCCATAGACAACGAGCGTGTGTGAGAATAAGGTTGAAAAGGAGATACGGGATATTAACTTGGACACGGGAAATGTTTGTATGAGCTGCATCTATACCGGTGCTATTAGGAGCGGTAAAGTCGCATTTTCCACTTTTCCTCCTCTCTGAGCGGAGGAAAAGTGGCGCTGCAGCTTTCCCACTGCTATAAAAGGCGGTAAAGTTGCATTTTCCACTTTTCCTCCTATGTGAGAGGAGGAAATCTGGACTGAAGCGGTCATGTTGTTAAAACCGATTTTTTTTTCTTTTTACATCTTGATCTGGTCACGGGTAGGGGCATAGGTCCAAACAATATGTTATGGTTGGCCATGTATAATGAACTTTTAAATAGAATAATATTAAATCACAACAAATACACGATATATTTCTTGTTTGGTAAATTTACTTTACTTGTGAAGTGAAGTTAATGGTTAATATAAGAGAGGAAAAAAAAAGTAAAGGTTCGGTGAAACCAAAAGGTGAGAGATCAGTTTTTTGAGATTTCCTTTTAGAAGGAAGAGCTTTTTTATTTATAAGGGTGCTCGTGGATCGGGCCGGGCCCCTTTTGGTTGGGAATGAGGTTTAGGTTATAATAGGTGGGTCGTGCTCTATTTTCTTATAATTGAACTAAGTCATTGAGAGAGGGAATACCAGCCCGGCCCAAATATACATATAATTATGAGGGAGGGAGTAGTGAGGGGGGGCCTCAAACCCGTGACCTCTCACAGATGATGATATGATCAGACCGGTTGAGCTGGCCTTGGAAACGGTATGAAACTCATTTCTATGTTTTTATAAGTCTAACATAGGTCGGGCTCTGGTTTCAGCATTTTCGTGCGGGCTAGGCTCTGGCTCGCAACTTCGGGCCCGGCCGAAGCTTCGGCAAAGCTTAGGCTTCTAGTTTAAAAGTCGGTCCGTTTTGGGCATTCCTCAGCCTAGCCCAACGTGGTCCGGGAAAATGCCCATTTTTTATTTATTTTTTCTTTCAGATTCTTGAGAATATATCTTTTTATATATATATTTTTTGTTAAATGGACGAGGTGGTTTTAAAAATTTACAGTCTTCTGATTTTACGCGCTCTTTTTTTTTCTCTCTTGAATTAAGCCTTCACTTTACTTCACTGGTAAAGTATGTTCACCAAATATGAAGTAGATAGCGAGTGAGAAGTGAACAAATAGGGTGGTGTTCACTCGTGATTAAATCCTACAGTAAATAATCAATATCATCTGGGTTTTTATAATATATGAGAGAGACCGGTTTCCAATTCAATCTTGAAGCTGGTTTTTTATTCAATTTTGACCATCTTCCTTATTTTGACTGTCTTAATGACGGATAAAGAGTTTCTTAGCCACAATGGGTGGTGATACATGGAGCCCTCTTTCCAATTTTAACTCACTTAGTGATAATTAAGAGAACTTTAGCTGAAGTAGGCTAAGGAGAAAACCCTTAAATGTCTCTCGTAGTTGGGTAACTCCTCAACATCTAGGGTTGCAAACGGGTATCCGACTCTCCGATTACCCGAAAGTTCGGAACTGCAAAAAAGGGGGCCTGGGACCTATTTTAGGTTCCAATTCAAGAACGGGTCCGGGTTCGGAACCCAATTTTGGGTCCGATTGATAAATGGGTTCGGTTCTGGGTCCATTCAGGTTCCGACACGTGGACATGGGACCCAGATGAGCCTTTAATATTGAAAATAGAACCTCGAAATCAGCTTTTTTTGGGGACATTTTTAGGGATAATACTTGATGTAGTAGTCGTGATGCACCGTTAAAAGTTGAATAATTTGCTTATTTTAATAAAAAAGGAAGAATAAAGGGAAATTAGAATCGATTTTGGAAATAAATTACAGTCCTCTAGATGGACCCGGTTCCGAAATCGAATATGAGTTTTCCTATCGGAACCGGGTCTAGATCCAACAAAACAGGTTCCGAGTCAAAACCAGAGACGTTATTTAGAAACGGGGCCGGGTCCACTACGGATCCGATCCGGAGACGTCCCGTTTGGAACCCTATCCACATCTCTTTCTTTGAGATGGTGGCGGACCTAAGGATTTTATTTGGGCGGGGCTAAAATTTTCTAGAGTTTGCTAGACCATTTTCCACATCAAATAATAGTGAAAGAGAAGATTTGTTGCACTTCAGAAAAAAGAAATAAGTAGTTAAAAATCAATTTCTATAATTTCTGTGATTTAATACGTGAAAGGCCTTTTGATATGATGAATGAAATTGAATAGCTAATACCGTTTAATGGGGTTGCGTGTATAGCATCCTAAACACCCTCTTCATTCTTATATGGGTTTTATTTATTTATTTATTTTTTTGTCTTTATCTCAGGGGTA